>OU342454.1:3347079-5747079 GCA_910589575.2 Carcina quercana | reverse complement strand
CCTCTGTCGGACGCGTTCATTATGATCCTTGCATCATCAAAGAGTGACACCTGCTACCATAGTTGCTATAAGGTGATGAGGTGTCAAGCTCGTCTAGTTATATTGGTGGAAGATCTACTTGATAGCAACAGTGTATATGGAACCGATTAGTTCCTCTGTCGGACGCGTTCATTATGATCCTTGCATCATCAAAGAGTGACACCTGCTACCATAGTTGCTATAAGGTGATGAGGTGTCAAGCTCGTCTAGTTATATTGGTGGAAGATCTACTTGATAGCAACAGTGTATATGGAACCGATTAGTTCCTCTGTCGGACGCGTTCATTATGATCCTTGCATCATCAAAGAGTGACACCTGCTACCATAGTCGCTATAAGGTGATGAGGTGTCAAGCTCGTCTAGTTATATTGGTGGAAGATCTACTTGATAGCAACAGTGTATATGGAACCGATTAGTTCCTCTGTCGGACGCGTTCATTATGATCCTTGCATCATCAAAGAGTGACACCTGCTACCATAGTCGCTATAAGGTGATGAGGTGTCAAGCTCGTCTAGTTATATTGGTGGAAGATCTACTTGATAGCAACAGTGTATATGGAACCGATTAGTTCCTCTGTCGGACGTGTTCATTATGATCCTTGCATCTTCAAAGAGTGACACCTGCTACCATAGTCGCTATAAGGTGATGAGGTGTCAAGCTCGTCTAGTTATATTGGTGGAAGATCTACTTGATAGCAACAGTGTATATGGAACCGATTAGTTCCTCTGTCGGACGCGTTCATTATGATCCTTGCATCATCAAAGAGTGACACCTGCTACCATAGTCGCTATAAGGTGATGAGGTGTCAAGCTCGTCTAGTTATATTGGTGGAAGATCTACTTGATAGCAACAGTGTATATGGAACCGATTAGTTCCTCTGTCGGACGCGTTCATTATGATCCTTGCATCTTCAAAGAGTGACACCTGCTACCATAGTCGCTATAAGGTGATGAGGTGTCAAGCTCGTCTAGTTATATTGGTGGAAGATCTACTTGATAGCAACAGTGTATATGGAACCGATTAGTTCCTCTGTCGGACGTGTTCATTATGATCCTTGCATCATCAAAGAGTGACACCTGCTACCATAGTCGCTATAAGGTGATGAGGTGTCAAGCTCGTCTAGTTATATTGGTGGAAGATCTACTTGATAGCAACAGTGTATATGGAACCGATTAGTTCCTCTGTCGGACGCGTTCATTATGATCCTTGCATCTTCAAAGAGTGACACCTGCTACCATAGTCGCTATAAGGTGATGAGGTGTCAAGCTCGTCTAGTTATATTGGTGGAAGATCTACTTGATAGCAACAGTGTATATGGAACCGATTAGTTCCTCTGTCGGACGCGTTCATTATGATCCTTGCATCTTCAAAGAGTGACACCTGCTACCATAGTCGCTATAAGGTGATGAGGTGTCAAGCTCGTCTAGTTATATTGGTGGAAGATCTACTTGATAGCAACAGTGTATATGGAACCGATTAGTTCCTCTGTCGGACGTGTTCATTATGATCCTTGCATCATCTAAGAGTGACACCTGCTACCATAGTCGCTATAAGGTGATGAGGTGCAAGATATTCGAGTTCCGTTGTAAGCTTGTAATGCAAACCAAACAGTATTCATTTAGTTTCTGAAGTGTATCAAATATGGACGCAGAAAGTTGGTTTCATAATTGTGTAAGTTTGAATATGATTTCAGTAATCTTTAAGTTAATAATGTTATCAGACGGATTATTAATACCCTTTGTTGGTGGTCTTCATTCATATATCTCTTGCCTGTTAGACGGTATTTCTGTATTGATATTACGACTTGTGCAATGCCGTTAAGAGGCTATGTTGGTAAGACCACGTGGTCGGTTTCAAGGTTGCATTGTTTTGTAGCTGTCCCTCTCCGAGCCCTATCCTACCCGAGCGCGTACGGTGAGACAGCATACATTACGCGATGTTATCCACCCGTTATTTGAATGTTTCGTAGTCCAGGGATTATTTGAAGGATACAGTATATTATGTAACCAATTTTTAATACAGTATACTAATGAAATTTCAGATGTCGGTGGTTTTTCCAAATTGTTCTAAATTGATTCATACTCTTGTAAATCAGGTTCAAAGTTGGGGCTTTTTATTACCGAAAAATACAATACTTTGACGCCCTGTAACTCTGGAAGTATATATTTAAACGAAAATCTGACTCACCACCGACACAGATATTTGTTTCTAGATTGTGTCTTAAAAATTTCATAGATTTTCATAGCTTAATACTCAAAATATGACTGGACTACGTTTGTATGGGCGCTTTGACAACAGCATACCCTCTTAAATTGACTACCAAATGTATACGAGTAACAAGAAATTTTCATTAAAAAGTTTGTCCTAAGAACTTAAAATTACTATGCCTTCAAATGGCAATTTAAAGAATGAAATCGATTTTACTACGGTTCACAAATCCGCTCAAGTATTTTGTTTGTTTACCAAATCTATCCTTAAAAATACAATTATAATAATAATAAAAACTTATATTTACAAAGTGAACACTTCGTCTAAGGCTAGTCCGTGCAATTTAATTTCACACCCCATCATCAGCATCAGCCGGGATACATCCACTGCTGGACATCGTACACCAAATCGTGTAGGAATTAATTTGTATTGTACACCATAAAGGGCCCTGTAAGACTCCTAAATGAAAATATTTAATTATTATATTATTTCCTTGGGTTTTACAAGAATTAAATGTATCAAAAAATTTGAAACATTTTCAAACTTTTTTAAAAAAAAATAAGGGCGTGGACACATTAAGTGATAACTCAAATATGGTTAAAGCTTCATACATAACGCTCCAACGCTTAGCTCGATTTGTATGGAACGTTTTGTACCGCGAAACCAGCATCACTTTTCAATGGGCTATTTCTTGGCGGCAGATTTAGTATGGTGGTAGCTAGCCAGGCGGACTGGGAATCGAACCCGGGACTTCAGTATTGTGATTCCATCTGTCATCAACAGCCTGCAGTCCCCACTGCAGGTCTCAGTCCTACTCTCCTACAGAGAGTGTATGGGACATAGTACACCACGCGGGACCAGTGCGCATTGGTAGACTTCACACACACTTTTGAATTTCTTCTCAGGAGTGTACAGGTTTGTTCACGATGTTTTCCTTCATCGACAAGCCAATGGTAATTTTAATGTATTTTATCATTCGTACATAAATTCCAAATAACAAATTGTAACTCATTGGTACGAGCCAGCATCGAACGCAGACCTCGATTGTTCAAGGACTGACGCTCTACCCGACTGAGCTACCATGACTTCTAAGTGAGCAGCCTGTGTGATAGTGTGTATTGTTGTTGTCAGCTGGTGTGGTCGACTATATGCGAGGAGGTGAACAAGCGCTGCGGCGGCGAGCGACCGCGCACTCCCGCGCAGGTCAAGATGTGGTACGAAAACTACAAGAAGAAGTGCAAGATGCGAGCCACAGACACGCAGAGGGTACCCACACTTAATTTACATTATCCTACCTCACACCAACATCCACTATATCATCATCAGCCGGGAAACGTATGCCACATCGACCGGTCCCGAGCCACCTGCATCCAGCGACTCCCTGCGACTCTAACCAGGTCGTCGGTCCATCCAGTAGGGGGACGGACTGGTAGACGTTTTCCGGTACGTGGTCGCCACTCGAGAACCTTTACTCTCCACCGGTTATCGGTTCTTCGAGCGATGTGGTCTGCCCATTGCCACTTCAGCTCACTGACTCGCCAAGCTATATCGGTGACCTTCGTTCGTCTACGGATTTCCTCATTCCGGACCTTATCACGTAGAGAAATTCCGAGCATAGCTTGTTCCATTGCTCGCTGAGTGACTTTGAGCACTTTGAGCTTGTTTTTTCGGCCCACAGTAAAAGACCAGGCGGTTTAATTTATAATAACTACATAAAACACGAATACTAGATCTAGATCATCTTAATTTTCTTCCCTCTCTTTCGTTTCAGCCCCCAACACAATCTGAGACGCCTGGCCTGCTAGATGGAATGCTCTGGCAAAGCATTCACCCTCTTGACGTCAAAGGTACGCTATAGGTCACGCAAAAGCTATTATATTGTTACGAGCTGCCAGGTTCGATGGATTGAAGAGAAACACGAGTCCAAAGTTCCGGAGTTTATTTGTAACACAGGTCCACAAACCAATCTTCAAAATCACGACCCAAGAGTGCGTCCCTGTCTCACTGGGTCCAAATCTGGATTCTACGTACAGAGTCCTTTGGCACTACTGACGCTGATATTATTTCTGAAATAAACAAATAATATGTAATATTTTGACGTGCCGTGACGAAATGTAATGTTCATATTACTTGGTAAATAAAGTTGAATATATATGACATGCTTATAAGGTATTACGGGAATTTCGCCGGTAAAGTTTTCGTACTAAATTTCTTCTACCGTAATTTTTCCCGATAAAATTTGTGCAGAAAATGCTCTAACCATATTGGTGTTGTACAGATGAGGAGGGAGAGGCCACGACGAGCGCGGAGGGCGCGCACAGCGTCAAGGATGACGACTGTCTGCCAGTCAACGTGAGTTCATAGTGATATCTTAGTATCAGCATCATGACCCCACTGCAGGGTCTCAGTCCTACTCTCCTACAGAGAGTGTATGGGACATAGTACACCACGCGGGACCAGTGCGCATTGGTAGACTTCACACACACCTTTGAATTTCTTCTCAGGAGTGTGCAGGTTTCCTCACGATGTTTTCCTTCAACGAAAAGCGAATGGTAATGATTTGTATCATTCGTACATAAATAACCAATTGTAACTCATTGGTACGAGCCAGGATCGAACCCAAACCTCGATTGTTCAAGGACTGACGCTCTACACAACTGAGCTACCACGGCTACTATACTTACTGGCAGTTACTGGGTTTCAGTTAACAAATACGCTAATTTTTCGCTATTTTTAATAAATGATGTGTTTACGCTTGGTCGTCATCTCACCTGATGGTAAGTGACGATAAGTCTGTTGGATGGTGCGCGTGCGCACACAGAAGCCTCAACCTAATGAGGCGCTGGCCCTGATACCTTACACAACGGTGCTATTAACACTGCTGTTTGGCAGCTAGATAGGCGGACATAAAAAATGCCCTACCACCACAATATATCAGGGTCAGTGTGAGTAGTTGGGCAGCCTTTGTCTCAAATAAACCCTATTACTATCTCTTGACACGCGGCTTCCAACTTATTGTTAATAAAACCATCGCAGGGTATCCATTCGTTGGCTAGAGGGCCATGCCATCTCTTTCTAACTACCGCCGTCTCAATTGCAGATGTCAAACGGCCGACTATCCAGCACGAACGATAGCGACGATACAATGGCGAACGTACTCGAACCCCAAGTGCAAATTATACCCCAGTCCTCCCCCACCCCGCCCCCGCACAAACCCCACCCCCAAATAATACCCCACATACCCCTAATAACGAACCCCCTACAAGCGATCGAACAGGCGAGGCTCCAACAAAATTTCCTCCAGAAACTAAATGAACTGTCAAACACTCCTCTAAACCTTAGTAGTTTAAATAGCTTAGACGATGACAAAAGGAAAAATGGACACGACAGAGCACCAGAACGGCATGAAGATCAAATTAGGCATGATTGTGGCACGGCCACTGAGGAAGAAAGGTTATATTTTACAGCGAAACGTCAGCATGCTATATGGGAACACGAAGCCAAAATGAAGATATTAAATATGGAACTGAGACAGAAGGAAGAGATATTTTCGCTCCAAAAGCAACTGTTTTTGATCGAACTACGATTGAAAATGGACTTCTTGGAGAAAGCTAGCGCTAAATAATGGCTGTGAATGGTTAATATATGGTTGAAACTCGGTTAGGTGTCCCGTTGAACGAAACTGTTAAGTTTTAAACGTATAAGACTTATTTGTTGTTGAAACAACGCTGTTAGATAACGGGATGTTTGTCATTTTGACATTGACAGGTGTCACGGTGACAGTGACAGTTAGTGTTGGGCGAGGTAGCCGCGAGTCACATGAATTCGACTCAAATTTCGTATTTTTTACTATCCGTTAGTGGATGAAGTTAGGGTGAAACCTTTCGATATTTTCTAGTTGTTTTAAGTGCCATCGTTATTTTTTTAGTTACCTTTTATTGTTCGTAGCAGGGATTCGTTTGTAACGAGAAAGTGCAATATAATTGTATCGGTAGGTGTTTTTGGTACAATTTCGCAAAGCGTAATTGGGAAAATTACCGGCACACAACTTGGAAAATGACTTTGACTGCGCAGTAAACGATTTTCGGGTCTCTTTGGCGGGGCTCGGGAGGGGAATGTCATTTCGAACGCATTGATGCGCGTGATTGGCCTAACAGGGCTTTGTGCTCCTCTGTCAACCGGGATGCCCGAACTCAACCCCGCTATGCCCATTATTGATCAAGTTTCTTGCCGGGAACTATAGTATGGAAATAGCCGCTACAGAGAATGCAGCTATTATTGCCAGAGTCACGTTAGCCACATGAAAAAGCAAAGATAATTGACAATTTTCACATATTTTATTTATAATTTAATTGAAATGATAACTTCATATCATTTCTGTTAAACAGACAATTATGTCTCATATCTCTAAATATTTATGTTTTGACTGAAATTGTACCAAAATGGGAAATGTGATTTCGCATAAAGAACATTATTTTTGTAATCGTATAGCTTCTTTTTTAATTTTTCTTTAAATAGTGTAGCAATTAAACGTGCTTAAATCTTTTTTAACCGCTTTCAAAATGGCGACGTTATTTTTTTAATAGTATTATTTTTAAAGGCAGCTGACGTATTTTTTATTAATATAAAACTGCCAAATTTTAAGATTTTTTTTGTTAACTTTCTTAGTACTTAGCGTAAGTCAGATACGAATTAAAGGGTTTATTTTTGATTTTTATTATACGATTAAGGGTCTCGGCATGACGGATTCATTGCATCGATATATTTATACTATTATTAGCATTATTATTTTGCAGAATTATATCAATGCAAAACCATCCAAATGCTGAGTCTCTGGACGCTCAAGTCATAGACTTGCAGAGTTCCGCTAACATTTTGGGGTCAACGTACTTTTGACAGGTAGTGTCATGTTGACAATCGTATATGAAACCTAGTCTTTTTTAGTAGACGTTTCTGTGGATTAGTTAAAATAGTTTCATCAGCATAAGGTCTTAAGTGGAATGGGTTATTTTATAGGTCGTGCGTAGCGTTTTCTGCCAAAGTAAGACAATATTAACTATTGATTACGCAAAAATACCTAACGATTTTGTTTGTTATAAATATTTAATTTACTTGAACGCTATTGCTATTTTTAATTGCAGAGGAAGTTATTTAGAGAATGTGCGTTTATTTTATATCCGTTGATATAAAAATTAAAACGCATCGGATAGGCCGATTTTGGACTATTTTGACTAATCCGCAGTAATATATTTTGAGTCAGTGACGTGCCAATATCGAAAACCATTGTTATTATTAAAAAATAGTTATTACATATATAAGGATAATAAACAGTTGTGTTAGGAAAAAATATATACGTAAAGAGAAAAAAATTAGAGAAATACGGGAAAATAAATTCAACACAGTATGAATAAATAAATAATTATTATAATATTTTTAGCGATTATATTTTATTCTTTATGTAGAAAATCGAAGATAATAATGACTACAGTACAAAAAAGATTTAATAAGGAAAATACCTCATATTTTAACAGTGTATTGTACATAAAATTAGGATAAAGTAGTTTAAAAAAGAATTTTTACAAGGTGACGTCTTACACCCACCAAAAAGATTTTATTAACGAATTTTTATTGAACCAAAACGAATTATTTTTTAATTTGGCTCAAAAGACTAGAACTCAATGCGAAGAAATATATAGAAATAACTGGCGGGAAAACGGTGTAAGAATGTCAAATCGAAATTACGGCAATATTTTTGGCAATTAAAATGAAACTATGATAAAGAACAATTTTTTATTGTGATGTATTCAGCGATCTCAGGTCCGTTTTTAAAATAAGTTTTACTTTTAAGCAGGGCTGTATTCAGTTGGGTGTCATGTTTTAATATTATAGTTGTAATGTCCATATTTTTTAAATTTGCATTGTATCAAATCTATAGTGTCCGAGTGACCTTTTTCACAACTGTTATTTAGGTATTTTTGATTCCTATGTTTTAATATTTTAAATATTTACTTAATTGGACACTTCTAGTTGAATATTTTTTAAATAACTCCCGAACTGAGTACATCCCTGTCTATTTCCTTTCAGTGTTATAATAATTATGAAGAGAATGTAAAATAAACTTATTTCGAACAAATGTTTTGTTAAATGATTACAAATTCGATATTATAAAAATAAAGAATTTATTTTCTGTTCCGATGCTTTTCATTTTTACAATGTTCTATTTTAAAACCTTAAAAATACTCTAATATAAACTAGATATATTTTGAACATAGAGTTTACAGAAGGATAAAATCTGACCTTTATTTTATTATCAAAAGGGCTCTTAAACATGAGAGATCGATATTGATTTTATTTATATCAGTAAAAACATAAATATGTCGTAGATTTTATACGAATAAAGATCCGAATAACTATATTTAAGACTTTCTAACGTCATTGAATTGACATAAGATAGAATGAGGTAACAAACATTTCAGATGTCAAAAACCTGGGCACTAGCTGGGCACTGTGTTACAAGACATGCAAATGTGGCTACTGCTATTTCTTTCTAATACACGAAATACTGTTGTAAAAAGGTGAGTATCCACATCCGTAGAATTGTTCAATTTGAAATTATCTGAAGGTACTTGTACCATAGATTACTACTCTACTAGACTCATTTACTTGTCTTTGGCAAGTAAACGTCATCGCAAATACTGTATATTTACTTTTACTGATAAGTTATTTAAAATATAGTATTTTTATTTGGAAAATACGTTTATGCTATATACACTAGTGATAAAGACATGTCCCTCGTATCAATGGCTGTCATGCAAGAATTTGACTCAATCTAGGGTACATTTAAAATTCGTTTTCACTAAAAAGTACCCTCTTCTTTCAACTTGTCCATAGTAGTGTTATGTATTATACTCAAATGTGAGACCAGCCTATACTTCCTTTTGAACTTCCTTGAACAAACACCACACACGAACGGGGATTCCCCAGTATGCTGCCTCTCATGTATAATCAAATTGTGCTTCTGATAAAACCTCTTTTCACAATAGTTACATCCAAACTCCTTGTTCCCTGTGTGTATCTTTTCGTGAGCTTGGAGATATGTGCTTTGTTTGAACTTCTTTGAGCACACTTTGCAGGAGAACGGCATTTCGCCTGTGTGGTCTTTCATGTGAAGCCTCAAGCTAAATTTCTGATTGTAACTCCTTGAACAAATATCGCAGGAGTAAGGCCTCACTCCGGTGTGTGTTCGCATGTGATTTTTTAATTCGCATCTCTGTTTGAACTTCCTTTCGCACAGCTCGCAGCCGAAAGGGAAATCGCCAGTGTGGATGCGTAGGTGGATTTGCAAGTAAGAGTTTTGTCGGAAATGTTTTTGGCACAAATCGCATTTATACCGTTTGATGCCCGCGTGCATCTGCAAATGTTTCCTCACTGCGGATTTGTCTTTGAATGTTTTATCGCATTGTGGACAGGAGAACGGTTTCTCCCCAGTATGGACTCGCATATGCCTTGTCACGTCGCTCAACCTATAAAAGGCCTTATTGCAAACGGTGCAGAACATGTTTTTGATTCGGACCCTTTTCTTTCTTTTCTTGTCACTGTCTGGTTGCTTTGCGTTGGTTTTGTCATCTGTGGCGCTGGCGTTTTCGAAATTCAAACTCGACGCCTCGTAATCTGTGAAGAATGAAGATTGTTGTTTATTTATGTTACGGAAAAATATGGAAGATGCAATCAAATTAGATTGAGTTTAATTGTATTTTATAGCATCACGGACGGACATTAAAAGAAATCTCACCAAAATAAAAATACGTAATAATTTTGATTTTTATTTGGATTTTGTACGGACTAAATGTCTCAAAAATTTAGTTCCTCGAACAGTAAAATGCTTATTAGATTTAGTTTTATCTTTGCATTTTAATCAGTTTATTGTATGGTATGTAACACATAAAAAAAATTATTTTTAATTTTAAAAAAACAAGCTCCATACATTTTAACGCTCTAAAACACGTGTGACGTCACAAATGTCACCTGATTTATATGGAGCGTTTATCACCGCGTAACTAGAATTACTTTTCGGCGGGTTGTACTAAAAAAAGTACTAGTCGTATCGAAAAAAAATTTGATGAAGGTATTTTACAAGGACTATCTATATAGACAAAAATATTTTTTGCGGCTTAAAAAAATTATATGATGGGTTTGCGCTTGGCCTTCATCTCACATGATGGTAAGTGACGATAAGGCCGATGGTGCGCGTGCGCACACAGAAGCTTCAACCGAATGAGGCGCTGGATCTGCTACCTTTACACCTTCCACCACCAACCAAACCGAGAATCGTTAGGTAGCACTGGGAATCGAACCTGGGACCTACGGATAGTGAATCCAACATTTAGCCATTGCCACGGAGGTGGTTATACATTGTATATCTAAGTCTTCAGATTTAGAAAAGGTACACGCTATGACAACCCGCGGATGTCGTAAAAGGCGACTAAGCATGATCTACATAAGTAACATCTTAC
This sequence comes from Carcina quercana, assembly GCA_910589575.2. Classification (NCBI taxonomy): domain Eukaryota; kingdom Metazoa; phylum Arthropoda; class Insecta; order Lepidoptera; family Depressariidae; genus Carcina; species Carcina quercana. The sequence goes on along the minus strand of OU342454.1, from coordinate 5,736,320 downwards.
TGCGATCACAAATCTGCCTGACAAGTCTGAAACTGTATCTATAAATACCTTCAGGTTTTATTTCAATCTGTACTTCTATTGTTTCTTCTTTGATTTTGTCGTCTGGTATGGAATCCAAGTCTTCAGCTTTGCCGCTGTCATCATCTGACTGTAATTCCACCTTCACGTTGCAAAACTCGAAGACCTGATCCACTTCCACTTTTATCTCATTGGTTTGGTTTACAGGTACCGAAACTTTTTCTTGGGGTCCAGAGTTCTGGTTAACTTCTGGACTGTCTTCAGTTTCTGGGTTCTCGTCTTCTGGCTCCTGTTTGATTGTTACCGATACCCCTGCTGTTTCGTCCATAATTCTGTAGAAAACAAGCTCAGACATTAAATTAAGGGGTCTTCGCTAAAAATGCCTCCATACAAAATTTCTTTTACCTAATCTTAAAAATATAATAGCTTAATAAGTAAATAACCTAAATATAAAACATGAAACAGCGTGAAATGAATATCATTAACGTACAACTTCATAGTTAGCTACAATAGCTGTTACGCGGCTAATGGTCCATAGATGGCGCTTTGAACAATAATAAAAAATAGTGTAAATTGTGATTCACCATGAAGTTGTATTTTAATGATACTCATTTCATACTCAAAATCACTCAGCGAGCAATGAAACGAGCAATTCGAAATTTCTCTACGTGATTAGGTCCGGAATGAAAAAATCCGTAGACGAACTAATGTCACCGACATAGCTCGACGAGTCAGTGAGCTGGAGTGGCAATGCGCAGGTCACATCGCTCGAAGAACTGATAACCGATAAGGAGTTCTCGAGGGTCTTCCGTCCGTCTGTATGTTAGCGAGCTGTATGTCATGATCCGTAATAGGTAGACAGAAATTTTCACATAAAGGGGACTCCCCTACTAGAAACATGTTTTTTTTTTCAATCTTAATCATTATCATCATCAGCCGGGAAACGTACACTGCTGGACTTAGGCCTCCCTCATGGTACGCCACATCGACCGGTCCCGAGCCACCTGCATCCAGCGACTCCCTGCGACTCTAACCAGGTCGTCGGTCCATCTAGTGGGGGGACGGCCCGGTAGACGTTTCCCGGTACGTGGTCGCCACTCGAGAACCTTTACTCCCCACCGGTTATCGGTTCTTCGAGCGATGTGGCCTGCACATTGCCACTTAGGCTCACTGACTCGACGTCAATCTTAATAATGTCAACAAATAGACGTAAGAAATGCTCAGTGTGTATTGTTATAATCACTTTAAAAAATATAAGTTCAGAACCCTTCATGCACGAGACCAACTAGCACTTGGCCGTTCCCATTTTGTATCGGTACCGTAAAGTACTATACTAATAGAACTTGATACTTGAATCGTAACCAATGTCCAGTGTACGTGGATCTCCCCTCCGAGCCGCATCTACAGATCTCGGGGTCCAACGTCCTCTAGCCAGGTCGTCGGCCTTCGAGGGGCCGTCCTATCCTGTACAAGTGCTCTTCACATACCCACATCCTGTCCCGAGACCTGTTTACGTTGTGCCAGCGCTAGCATGCCAGTTAGATGACCTAGTTCGGTCGGTCTAGTCACTTCAAACAAATGTCGTGATAGCGGTTCCTATTCCTATACATCGAACAGATGACGTTTTTATATGTCGCAGATGGATTGCATAATACACTGTTTTACTAAACGGCGCCGTTATGTAAAGCAGCTGTACAATGTGTAGTTGGATTGTCTTTGCGTTGCGTTTAGCATAATAGAGGTTTTGCAGAATCGATTCTGTGCAACCACAAAAAGAATTTCTTTTGCAATGCGACCATGATTGAATATGAATAAACAACTTTTAAATCTCTTCTTTTTGCGCTTAAATTTGGGTCAGTTTTTACTAATATTTATGGGTTTATTTGTTAATTTTGACAATCGATATTCCGCTTTGGACGCCATTTTTTCCAAACAGAGACACGAAGACCAAAATTTACATGTTACAATCTGACGTTTCATGTCACGCTGTTTTACAAACCCGTTAATAATTGACCCGCTGCATTGAAGAATACAAATCTATTATGAAATAACGCTTAATTTCGTTGCACTGTTTAACATAACGGATATGTTTATTGAAACAGCTAGTGGTTATGTATAACGGCTGATTAAGCAATTCAACTACGACATATACACGCGCATGCCTGAGTGAGTACGCGCGCGCCTTATTACCGAGAGAGAGGTGAACTCTCTACGTAGTATAAATTATGTGATTCGGCTTTGGGTGAGGAACCCTCAAAATGAAAGAAAAAAAGACACTGCGCTTCAATGGCGGTTCCAGGATTTTATTTATGGCGTCCCTATCTCCCAAAACACAAATATACGAAATAATATGAATTTAGTTACTTGCACAGTGAAAACATAGCATCACGTTAACTTTTTTCTTTGCTCGCAGTAAACTGGCGCATCCGACTTTTCTAGCGTCCGCATTCTCCCCTACACCTCCCCTCAGGGGTATATTTTCGAGAAAAAAATACCATGCAAATGAGTTTGGTAGTCTTCCCTTCAGATGTAGTTGAAGGATGTAGGGTAATTTTATTCCAACCGAACTGATAGTCTCCGAGGGATAATTTCTGAATACTACGCAGACGAAATCACGGGCAAAGCTAGTCAATTATTTTTATATACTATAATTAAAATCGTTGCATTTTAGCGCCCTAAACTGTATGGTGTTTTCGTCGTTAAAAAAATCCTTCCAATCATTGTTTATTTTAACTAGTTTGGGTTTAATGTCAAACAAAAACAAACTGTGAGCAACATTTAAAAAAATTAAATTGAAAAAATAGCAGGTTAAAAATGGCAACGGCAAAACCTAAAGGCTAAAATCCCGTTCACGATATATGCTAAGTACGGGGGGGTTCGATACAATGCGCGAACAACGCTCAAAGCAAATTCGTCTTTATATGTAATGTCTCCCTTATATTGCTTGCGATAGGCGGGAAAATAAATTTATGTAATTAAATTCTTTTAAAAAAGAGTTTAACAGTTTGAAAATATTTGTGTTGTATCCAAGGTAATTTAGGTGAATAATAATAATTACGTAAGGTAAATAAAAGGAAAAAAACTATTTATAAAATGTTACCTTTGAATTCGATTAAGCTTGTTTACTAAGTATATATTTGTTATCAGTATTTAATATCAATATGATTCTTCAATGTTCGTCAACCATCTTGGTTCCATCCAGCAAATGGCAAATGGGGTGTCTTATACTACGCTTGCAAGTACGCTTGGAAAATACGGATTTGACTACTTACGCGTTTATTTTAGGCTCCAAATGTTCAAGCGAACCTCGTAGATGAAGTCACAAAGTTTAAAAATAATGCATAAAGACAACTCTACGTTTATTTATCTCTCTTTTGCGGTAAAAACATTGAATAGGAATAAAATGACCGTCTAACCAAGAGCCATCATATTTATCTTTTAAATATTGGTAGCATTGATTCTACAGCCGTAATGACCTAACTTCAGTTTGCGTTTCGTTTCGAATCCCTTCTAACTGTCCAATTTGTACATAATAGTTTGACTTTGAATGTATTACTATCTAAAATATCATTATAACAAATATTATTATGTTAAATCTTAAATAAAATGTTTTACTTGAAATTTTGCATTTTTTTAATTGAATGCAAAAAAATTGACTACGTTTATAAATACAAAGATTACGAAAAATATTAAATTATCAGCACTTAATGCGAAATCGGACAATAAAATAAGATTTTTGTAGTTTTTACGCGATACGATCTAAACGCAAACCACTCACGTCAATGGCTGGCGTGAAGGTTTGTGTTATTGTTTGTCGAAATAAACCTACTTAGTGAATTAAAGACAATGGATTATAATCAGAAATTGTGCCCTGATAAAATCTGCAGAACCTGCCTTACTGAATCGAGTGACATGAAGTCGCTAGGAAGTAAAATTCAAGGCGAACACAGAACACTTCTGGAAGTCCTCTCTTTTGTTGCAGATATTGATATAAAGACTAATAATAAACTACCTAAACAGGTATGTAGTGTGTGTGAAGCGATTATGTGTAAAGCGGATGCGTTTAAAAGGCGCTGCCTGGAGTCGGAGAACTTTTTAAACCAACACGTCCACATAGAGAACACTGAAGAGAATACTTTCAAAAAATATGAAAAAACCGCAATAAAAAATGAAGTTCCAATTGAAATAGACAAAAACAGTATTAAGTTAGCTCCCCAGTCTCTTTCAGACCTTGAGAAGCCTTCAAACTCTGAAGATATTCAGTTATATTTGTCAACGGAAGATGATGAAAAAAGTAAGATATTTTCTGATATTTCAAAAACCTGCCCAGTGGAATTTGATACTTCTGACGCCCCTAGCAACAGTAAAGACGATAAAACGTGCATCAAAGAGGAATCATTCCTGGAATTCCCTGATGATTCGCAAGATAATTCATATGATAATGTTTATGAGGAATTACCCATTACATTTGAAGAGCAAAAAAACTCTATTAAATTCCTAAAGGTCTACTCATGTAGTTGCAGCAAAGTATTTAACAATAAGGAACTGTACAAAGCTCATTTGCAAGAAGAAAACTGTGATGGCTACAAGAAATCAATGAAAATACGCATGGAAAAGAAGGGTTCGAACCGTGGTCGAACTATTACAATTAAACGTCAAATAATCTGTCCAGAATGTAATTTAGAATTCAAAACATTGAAAGAGTGTAAATTGCACCGCGCCAGCAAGCATAACTCTGCAGAAGTCACCGGAGACTTTGAATGTACGATGTGTTTAAGAAAATTCAGCAGAAAATCATCATATACCAACCATATGAAACTGCATAACCTGAAAGCAAACTTAAAATTTACTTGCGATATTTGTAAACGTGAATTTCAGTATAAAGCCCACCTAGACAATCACATTTTACACGTCCACACAAGAGAGAAAGGTTTTCCATGTGATGAATGCGGCTTGAACTTCAATACACAAGAAACTCTGGACTTGCATAAGGAGAGCCATAACCAGAAAGTGGACAAGAAACATCAATGTCATATTTGTAAGAAATCCTTCATAATGCTGTCCACACTTACCGATCATCTGAGGACACATACAGGTAAAAACAAAACTACTTTTAACTGCCTTTGATAGTGTTGTGGCTAAACAGTTCGACTTACAATCCAGAGTTTGCGAGTTTAATCTATAGAGTTTGGTATCTCTGGTTGGTCGTTGAGCATTTCTCGTCTGACACTAATCAATAATGTTAATAGCTCTTCAGCGCTGGCAATGAAAGATAATATGGGCCTCATTAATTAACACTAGACTTCTGGTAAGCAGACAGTAAGATTTGCAGGTTCTGTAAAGATGAAGATGACATCTATGCAGGTGAAAGCACCTCTGACTTTAGATCCCAACTCTAGAGCTTTCATCTTCTTCTAATATATAAAACAAAGTCAGGTTAGTTTGAACACTTATAACTCAGGAACAGCTGGACCGATTTTCATGGTTTTTGATTTATTGTATTTGTCTCCATCCTGAATAGCAGAATAACAATTAAAACATGGGATAAATTGACCAAAAAAAGTTTTTAAATGACTAGATTTTTTGTAGAGGGATAGTATAAGGGCCAAAAAAGGACATACACTACATTTTATCTCGATCGAACGAGCAGTTCCCATGAATTACATTCTAAAGGTGAATCTAGGAATACAGGTGAAGCTAGTCATAGTCAGTTGATTGGAGATGTGCTTTGACTACATAGGACTCACAATATATCTGTCAGGTAGCAGAGAGTGACCACCCCCTTATCTCAAATAATAATGAATCTGAAAGGTAATTAACCTTCCCATCTTAAGGACTTATCATGACTTTCCATCAGATGTGACCAAGGCTTAGTCCAAACCCATTGTTAGTAAAAAAACTATACTGAATTTAAGTTTGCGAGCTCCATTTGTATTTCCAGGAGAGAAACCATACCTATGCTCGATATGTGGTCGCGGCTTCAGTCAGAAGACCAACCTGGCACAGCACATGCGGCGGCATCAGGGATTGAAGCCGTTCAAGTGTGAGGACTGTGAGAGAAGGTGCGTTCTCGACATTACAATTGGCCATGCGCAAAGCAGTGCTTTTAAAGTAATGTGTTATGTCATTACATTTCGTACCGCGTAATATTACATCGTACCATTACGCATCACTCTAAACATCATCTGAGACACGCGCCATGCGCTGACATGCGACATCGCTTTTGCTATTGTAATGTTTGTAATGCTTGCTCTCTAAACATCACGTGCTCGGAATTAAAATACGTAGAATGTAAACCATATCGTGCTAGTAATACGGTTGCATTTCAGTATCATATGCATGTCCTGTCCGTCCTTGCGCCCTCTTGCTCGCGCCGCGCTAGGTGCGAGAATGAAGACATGCGCGCGGCATGCCATGTGTAATGCCTGATGTTTGAGACGATCGAGTAACGTGTACTGCAATAGTGCGCGGTCGCACTAATTACAATAAAAGATTTCGGTACAAAAAAATTTTTATGAAACTTTTGCCAGCGAAATCGCTGTAAACTTAATTTGTAATGAAACTTGTTAATCTGCCAGGTTCGTGTCTAAAGGGGAGCTAGTAGCGCACACCCGGAAGCACAGCGGCGCTCATCCCTTCGTGTGCGACGACTGCGGCAGCGGCTTCACCACGTCCAGCTCGCTGGTGAAGCACCGACGCATACACACCGGCGAGAGGCCATACGCATGCGACATGTGCCCCATGAGGTAAACATGTGCAATATACTATGATACCTTCTTTCAATGTAGGCGAATGTCTGGGGCCTAGCTTAAGTTCATAGCTTTGGGGCTCAAAACCCACTCCTATCTTATAAAACTAACATTTTACGAAAAACCTTGTTGACCTGAAGCCCAATTCGAACCTAGCTAGTAGCGCACATTTATCAATTCATTTCTGCGGCAGTCCACTGCTGGACATTCACACACAATTCATTCATCTGCTCTCCGCATCCATTCGCGTCTGGCTCCTCTAAGGAAGTCGTCTTTGAACCTAGCCGGGGCACGTCCAACAGTACGTTTGCCTAGACATGGTCTCTACTTGAGGACTTGTCTGCCACTTCAGCTTGCTAATACGGTGAGCTATGTCGGTCGCTTTGGTTCTCTCACGGATCACTTCGATTCGAATGCGGTCCATCAGAGAGACTCCGAGCATAGCCCTTTCCTTAGTAAATTTGTATATCAGATCAATACTTTTTTATTTATGCTTAGGCAAAGGAACGAATGAGAAGTACAAATTTTTGAGGAAAAAATACACATGTACTTTATTAGAAATAAATCCATATATACATACATCGTCGTCATACATAGAAGTGTCGGTGGCGCAGTGGATAAGGTGCGGAGTTTCAGTCTGAGGGTTCGAATCCAGCCGTGTACCTATGAGTTGTTTTTCAATTCAAGTACATTATCCGATTGCTTAACGGTGAAGGAAAACATCGTGAGGAAACCTGCATGTCTTGAACAGGCATGTGAAGTCTACCAATCCGCACTGGTCCCGCGTGGTGTACTATGTCACATACACTCTCTGTAGGAGAGTAGGTCCGAGCCTGCAGTGGAGACGTGTATAGGATGTTGATGATAATGATACATACATCTTATTCATAAATTAACTTACTAAATGGTTATTTATTAACTATAGATTCTCAGCATCGGGAACACTGAAGAACCATAGAAGAACCCACACCGGAGAACGGCCATTCCAATGCTCGTACTGTGAGAAAGCTTTCGTTCAACGCCACGACCTGATCTCACACATCCGGTGCCACACCGGGGAGCGCCCCTACACGTGTGGGTGTGGCCAAGCATTCCGGAAGGCCTCTGCTCTGAAAACACACGTCAAAATGCACGGGAAAAACGACCTGGTGCCAACCGTTGGACCAATGTTGGGCCACTGTGAAGCTCAGGAAAGTTTGGCAAGCGCTGGGAAAGCTTACCCTATGTGTAATTAGTAATCTATTGAGGAGGTACAATAAACTTTGGTTTGTGTTTTTTTTCTCGTCTTTTATGGCAGCTACAGGTTTGGGCAATGAAAACTAGAGGATTTTATCGAGTAAACTATAGAATGAAAACATGATTGGTGTACATTTTCTCGATAACTTTAATGTTTCAAATCACATCTTCTAAAACACTATTTCCGTCACATCACCGCTCTGTAAACATATTTACGTTTTCATTTTATATTAATTTGCAGGTAAACTCAGTATCTAGTAAAGATCTGAATAATAATTTTGTCATACACGATACCATTTTTAAAAAAATCACTATTTATTTTTGGCAACATTGCATTACACCTGTCCTACTTCCGCATTGAGAACGGATGTACTGCTATCACTGTCTTGCATATGTGGCTTACGGTTAGATATTTATGAGACAAAAACATCCTTTTTTCAACTCTAAACGGAAGTGTTTAGAGGGAAAGAGATAACCATACTAAAAGGGCCGTTCGCTTATATAGTGTTGCCTTTGTTAAATGACGCCTCGACCAAAGGATGCCGCCGCGAACTCAAAGCATGCCGGCTTCGGCGTACACCCACTGGCGAATTTGGAATTATATCGAGGTACCGCAGTGAAGTGCAGGACACGAGAGATGAAGTGGTTAATTTTATGCATATTTTGTCGATTACATTATTTATATTGTACTAAATTAAATCGTATGCATTATTTACTCGTTTTTGTGCAATTAGCGAACTGACTTTAAATATACATAATAATATATTTTACTTTGCTTTTTCTTAGGAATTTGTCAAAGTGAAGACTAACACATTATTGAGACGAGTCGGCGTAGCATGAGACGCGTGAGAGCCGGGAGGGATATGTCCTATTTGAATGTCAAATTACTATGCGATTTGACGTTTCGATATGATAATATCTCATTTTAACCGCTGTCACGCGTCTCATGCTACGCAGGCAGATGGACAGAAACATCCTCTATGTTTATTATTAGATGTTTAATTTTTATAATAATATGCGTAGTTCTGAAGGTGGAATGGGAAAAACTAAAATTTTCTAACTGTCATCATATGTAACATTTTCGATGCATCTTTAAGTCGTGGTAGCTCAGTTGGGTAGAGTGTCAGTCCTTGAACAATCGAGGTCTGCGTTCGATCCTGGCTCGTACCAATGAGTTACAATTTGTTATTTATGTACGAATGATAACAATCATTACCATTGGTTTTTCGATGAAGGAAAACATCGTGAGGAAACCTGCACACTCCTGAGAAGAAATTCAAAGGTGTGTGTGAAGTCTACCAATGCGCACTGGTCCCGCGTGGTGTACTATGTCCCATACACTCTCTGTAGGAGAGTAGGACTGAGACCCTGCAGTGGGGACGTATATAGGATGTTAATCTCATATATTTATTGGGTTCATTCCGATTTATTAAAATCTACATGTAACAAGTCTCGACTTTAAAAAAATACTTTTCGTGGTAATGTGTAAAAAATATGTTTGATAAGTGAATAAGTATATTGTTTATTTAGTTATATATAATATTTTAAGTAGGAAATTAGATAATTAAATTATGTGAATAAAAAAGTTGGTAAAACTATTTTTATAAAGTGAATTATAGTATGCGATCTCAGGTACTTTTGACTAATAATAAAATATTTTTAAGCACTGTACAGTAGTTTATAAGACTTACGAACAAAGTAGAAATTAATTTTTATTTATTTATTTTATAAGTATCTCGTATTCTATCAGTTCACCTTAACTGATAGACATCATAAACACAGATCAAAACATCCACCAGGCCGCGTTCCACCGAATATGAATGAAGCAACTAGCTCGGACACTTTCGTTTGTGATGCACAAGGTACACACATAGGCACACCAAAAGTCTGACACTCGGCCGTCAATATGCAGCGCACGTCATTGTCAGTTACACGTGTGTGTATTTTTGTCGACTCACGCATTATTGCAGGTGGAGTCCGTCTATTATTAATTCTTAAAAATCCGTGTCATTAAAAAGTTGTTCGATTGTGTAGCTTAAGTTAATAGTAATGCGAAGTAGTTACAACTTGTTTTCTATTTTTATTTTTTTACTCTGGTCAATGTATGTGAGGGAAAAATATGCATACTGAATTTTTCGTCGTCGAAAAGTCTAATTTATAACCCACATTTTTTTGAAGTCGGTTGACCCTGTATCTTACTGCGATCACCAACCCCTTTGGAGCAGGCTATATTATAACGTTAAATGATTTATTTGATTGATAAAATGAGGAAGGAAGAAATAAATAAATAAAAATTCGACCTGTAAAACAATTTTAATTTATCCCAAATAAATTAATTTGAAGTCATATTCTGTGTTATTTTATTTTCCGTAAAATTACATTTTTTAAATGTTTTATAAACATACATAAAACACTTACTAAGTAAAATGAAATCCTTCGATTTTCATTCATACAAAAAATACTGCACGATTCTCACAAACATTACTATGAAATCATATTTCAAATTTTACATAATTTTATTACAATAAAAAAAATTACTGCTTCTCAAACGCGATACCCTAAATCTTAAACCATTTGACGATTTAGCCCTTATTCGATGAAATTATATAACTCTTGTTCCGAGAATAACGCGAAAATAAGAACGCTACTATAGTAAATTCTCATCTTACGTAAAAACCTATGTGCGTGAAAGAGACGCAAGAAAACTATTTTGAAACAATGTAGTCTGGGCTGATCTTATTTATACGTCTATATGACATTATATACTTACTTGTTCTTTTTTAATTTTCATGGCCTTGGCTATATTGACGTTATCAAAAAAGACTTTACAGGATGAAAGAGACGCAGCCAGCAATCGAGTGCATAAAATTAGACATCTATTTCACTTGTTATTCATCTACACTACGTGTATTTCAGTAATAAATAAACAATGAGACAAAGTTATTTTTCTACCAAAAATGATATTTTTGCGTAGCGGACGTGGGTGGGGCAACACTGAAAATATTTATTAAAATGGTAACATCAGGATATTTTTCGAGATGACATCATGTTGTAGGTTGTAGGTAACCATGACAACGTTGTGAAAATAGGATAAACAACATGTTTATGTGTGCGTGTAGTGTAAAAAGTTTGCAAGTGTGTCGAAGCGAAAACGTCAAAAGTTTTTTATACATAAGGGGGCATCCATAAATTACGTGAGGTGTTTTTTTAAATTTTCTGTCCCTCCCTCCCCCCTTGGTGAGATGTCGTGAAATTTTATTCAACCCCGTCCCCCAATCTCACGTGAGATTTTTCAGAATGTGGGTTTATTAATATTAACTTAGTGTAGTGTTACTTTATTGATAAAAAAACTTTGGTGAGACAGAAATGTCTTCACGAAAAAGAAGTGCTGTTTGGAACCACTTTTTAGAAGTGGATCCAAAAAAGGCGAAATGTACATATTGTTCAAATATCCTTGTTATTACCGGTGGTAATGTCGGTAATTTGAATAGACATTTAAAAACTAAACATCACACATGTCTAGTTTTAATCAGAAAAAAATTGCGTGATATTTGTCGAGACCCCCCCTCTCCCCAACGTGAGATTAGATGATATTTGACTCGACCCCCTCCCCCCTTAATCATCTCACGTAATTTATGGACGCCCCCTAACCCAATAGTGTTATGTCGAGTTATTACTGACAATATAACACAAATACAAGGACATTTGACAGGTAAATATCAACTATACAGTGTGACAATCATTATTATTATTTTCACAGAAATCATTCTTAAAATTACTCAGAAATACCGTTAACGGGATCCCTCTCCTAATGCTTCCATACTACATTTCTGTTGCCATTATCTTTTTAAATAGAACAGCTGGCTTTGATGAGTAATTACCTAAAAATAGGAGATGAAGTTATAGTGTCGCGTAATAAATATCATTAATTTACAACTTTATTGTTAGCTACAATAGCAGTTACGCAGCTAATGGTCCCTATATAGCGTTTTGAATAATAATACGTGTTTAAAATGTAAATTGTGTTTCACTGTGAAGTTGCATGTTAATGATACTCATTTCGCGACATCACAATTTGATGTACTATTTTTAGATAGTTACGATAGAGTATGAAACTTTGATAGAACGGGATCCCGTTAATGCAACTCTATAAACAAAACACATAGAATTTGACTTCGGGACGGAAAAAAAAAGAAACTTTTGTAAACTTAATAATAAATAATATTTTAAATAAATAGCGTAATAAACTATTTGTTTGTTTGTAATGCTGTCAGGCGTTTCTTCAGATCCAAGAGAGTGTTCACCTCGGGCTGCCACACAGCCTTGTCTTTTGTGGAAGCCTTTAATTTTCTCACTTTGTCACCCTGTAACAAAGAATGGGACAAGTTCCGACCAACCTCAAAATCAAGTGACAGTTGACAGTTCCGCTGTCGAGAGATGCGGGGTTGCCAGTACTAACCTAAAAAAAACTAACAATGCACTTTTAACGCGCTGGGTTTCTCTTTATTTATTTTGTTCGTGGTTTGACCCTATTGTCAATAGACGATTGATTCGGGCGGGAAAGGAAGAGGCAAGGACTCACCTGATGACGCACCGCTTCTGGATCTTGAGTGGCCACTCTGCGATGATCCCACATTCGATGGGATGATGATGATTATAATTATGCACAGTAAAGCACTGATTTGGTATAACAGTTTAGCACAGTACACAATTTGATATTTGATGTTATGTCGGCGGTATGCGCACGCGCTCTGGCTCATACTGACCGCCGTTGGTGAGACAAGGATGGGGCGAATTTGGAATCACATATTAGAAAGAGACAGTGAATTTCAGGAGGGAAATCAATGATCTACTGACAATATGGCGTAAACACACATCGATCGACAGCCTGTTGTCTCTTATCCGCGGGTGTCGTAAAAAGCGACTAAGTGAAAACATATTCAGATTGGTAGAAGCATCTTATATAACAAAAATGCCTTAACCGCCTCCGTTTCGTAATGGTTACACGCTTTGACTTACAGTCCCGAGTTACATTCCCAGCGGGGTACCTATCGATACTCTATTTGGTTGGTGGTAGGGCATTTTATACGCCAGCCTGGCTAGCTACCACCATGTTACCTAAGTCTGTCGCCAAACAGCAATGTCAATAGCACTGTTGTGTTCCGTTATGAAAGGTAGCCAGCGCATCATTACCGTAAGATTTCTGTGTGTGCACAGCACAACAGTCTCAAAATCAATATTTCTACTTGCTTACCTGTTGAGCAATAGCTTGTTCTAAGCTGGCAACACTGTCACTGGAGGCTGCGCTAGCGACATTTGTAGCAGCTTGTGCTTGACTCTGTGCCGCCGCGAGCTGCTTCTTCAGCTCCAATAGCTTGTTCACCTCCGGCTGCCAAGCTGCCTTGTCTTTGGTCGAGGCTTTCAGCTGGCGCACTTTCTCACCCTGAATAATGTTTCTATTTGTTGAAAAAAATTCGTGCATCTATTGAAAAAAATGGTCAAGTGCGAGTCGCCAAGCCTTCGGAACCAAAAAAACGCACTGATATTATGACTTTGAAATAAGGTTCATTTCTCCGACTGCATAATTAAGCTTGTCGAGGTTTTTAGCCCCCGACGCAAAAAGAGGGGTATTATAAGTTTGACGCCAATGTATTTCTGTGGCATCGTAGCTCTTGAACGGATGGAACGATTTTGATGCGGTTTTTTTACGTGAAAGCAAGTTTCCTTGACGTAAAATGGGCTTAAATTTTTTAACTAACAAACAATTAACAAGATTTTCCTGTATTATGTACAAATTCCTATCTACTTTGATCTTTATTACCTGTTGTGCAATAGCTTGCTCCAAGCTAGCCACGCTGTCATTGGAAGCTGCCGTTGGTTGTGCAGCTTGACTCTGTGCCGCCGCGAGCTGTTTCTTCAGCTCCAGCAGCTTGTTCACCTCCGGCTGTACCACCGCCTTGTCTTTGGTCAACGCTTTCAACTGACGGACTTTCTCGCCCTGAAATTCCCCACGTAATATTAATAATAAAATAAAAGTACATATATACAAATTAATAAAAACTATATCTCTACTTCGTTTTAAACGGGAGAAGAAGAAAAAACGGCTCTAAAGTAACGTTCTATTTATATATATTGTTGCCGACGCCGAACTTCTTAGAATAATTGTCTATGAAGCTTTTTATTCTTTTGTTTTTATACGTTTTAGCTTTTGTTTTTACAGTACATTCATGGAACCCAAAAATGGTGGTTTTATTTAATATTGGTGTCAGAAGTGGTGTATATTAAATAACATTGGTGTCAGAAGTGGTGTATATTAAATATCATTGGTGTCAGAATTGGTGTATATTTGATGTGCTGGTGCAATATTGTGTTATAGTGCGCGGTAGTAGTGCGTTTTAATAGTTTTGCAGTGTAATATGGTGCTAACTCGAAGCCAAACAGGCGAAGCCGCAAAAGTGGAGCGCCCAGGCGCTGTTGTAGAAGAGGCTCAAGCCTCAACTGCGGGACCTTCGGGTATCGCGGGGCCTATGGGCACAGTTGAAACGGCGGCCGCCGCCGGCGGCACGCCCTGTACGCCCGTCTCTTCTCGACCAGAATCCACAGCTAGTACTTCGTCTAGCACCATTGTAAAACAGCTTGCCGCTAAGGCGCGGCATGCGCGTCTCCTTGCAATAGCTGAAGAGGAGAAGGAGCGCGCTGCAGTTGCCGCTCGCACCGCCGAGCGCAAACGCGCCGTGGCGGAGCTAGAGCTGCAAGCAGAGCTTGCGGCCATGGAAGCCGCTTCTCGTGGAAGTCGCGCCTCCAGTCGAGCCAGGGTAGAGGATTGGTTAGACACGACACAAGTCATGTTTTCAGGTAACCACGGCGTGGAAAAGAGCGAGCTAGCGTGCCCGCCATTACCATTGCCGTCTCCGCCCTCTGGCAGCGCCGATAAACACTCACTAAATAGAATAGGCACACAAACACAAAATTGTAACAAAAATAAAATACTAGATAGTGGTCAGGCTACACAAAATGAAGAGCAAGACTTCAAGGCCACCCTCGTGCAAATCCTCAAGAAGCTAACGGACAATAAGGTTGGTGATTGTTCTAAATCTTTAGATTCGCACCTGCCGCTGTTCGATGGACGCGTCACTGAGTGGCTTCTCTTCCAAAAGTGCTACGAAGACTCAAAGGCGGCGTTCACTGCAGCAGGGAACTTAGCAAGGCTAAACGCTGCGCTTCGCGGCTCAGCACGTGAAACCGTTAGTAGTCTAATTATTTCTGCGCAAGATCCTGATCTCGTCATGATGGAGTTGCAGCGAAGGTTTGCACAACCAGAATTCATCATCATGTATGAAATAGCGTCGATACGTGCTCTACCCAAGCTACCCAATGAGGTTGGTAAAGAACTTAACATTTTCGCCTCTAAGGTTAGGAATTGCGTAGAGTCTATTAAACTGATGAAAAGAACAGAGTTTTTATCTTCACCAGAGCTCTACACTGCGGTGTTGGTAAAATTGACACCGTTGTTGAGAGCTTGAGAGTTGAGAGAGAGAGAGAGCGATTTGTCGACTACGCAGCTCCTAAACTTAATAGTGGGAAAACCAAGATCGAGCTGATGGCAGAATATCTCTCTCAAGAGGTGAGTTTGCATCTGCAACTGGCTTTCATACCCGATTTGCATCTTGACAAACATAAATTAGACAAATGTGTCAAAATTCATTCTTTGAACGATGTCATTTTGAGTAAAGAGTTTGGTGATAAGGAGATTAAACATGTGAGTACGCAACGGTCGGCCTCTGTATTCCCAGGCAAAACAGCGACATCTTTTCGAAAGTCCTCGAACTCTGTAGCTACTGTATGCTCCCTTTGTAAAGATGGTTGTCATTTTCTGATTGACTTAGAAATTCCTAGTTCTGAGCGTTGACGACAGGTGGCAGTATGTAGTTAATAATAAAATATGTAGGAAATGCCTTAGGCCCGCCTCTCACAACGTGTATACATGTAGGCGCATGCCTTATTGCAAGGCTCCTAGTTGTCATCGAGCTCGTAGTCATCACACGCTTCTTCATCGAGAACCAGAATGTTCTAATCACTTTGACTCTACATGTGTCCCATCTTCGTCTGTAGCACAGCCGAGTACTTCATTGAAGAAAGATTTCTCTGATGTGTCAGTGGCACATTCTTTCCCAGACTGCTCGCAGCTGTTGCCGGTGCTACTTAAGGTGGTACCTATCACAGTATCTGGTCCTCTAGGTAGCGTGGCTACGTACGCGCTGCTGGATGACGGTTCCACGGCAACACTAATAGATGAAGAAGTCGCAGCAGCTGTTGGTGCTCGGGGTCCTACTTCATCTATCAAGGTGAACTGCATAGGCGGTCTTTCAAAAGAATCTGAAATAAGTTTTGTCGATGTGACTGTAAAAGGTCAAAATAGTTCGGATTCACATGTGCTCAGAAATGCACGGGCTATTTCAAACCTGGGCATACGACCTCAGTCTATTTCTCTCGATGAAATTAAGGCTTTTACTCACTTGGCCGACATAGCACGTACGCTTTGTTACGAAAATGCAAAGCCTACAGTTTTGATCGGAGCCGATAACTGGCATCTTACGATTCCATTGTCAGTGCGTCGTGGTACTCGTCATCAACCGGTAGCAGTCGAAACTCTACTCGGTTGGGTCCTATTCGGTTACACTTCGAGTAAAACCGCTCCGGTCGACATTTTTAATCACGTAACAATGTCTCATAAAACTGAAAATTCTTTAGACGAACTTATAAAACAACATTACAGTCTGGACTCTATTGGCATTACGAAAAAAGACTTTCCTCTGAAAACGACAAACGTGCGTTCAACATTTTGCAAAGAACTACATGTCGCTTAGATTCAGGTCGTTTTTCTACCGGTTTATTATGGTGTGCTGATAATTTGAATGTCCCGGATAGTTACAATTTAGCACTGTCGCGCTTTGATCGCGATGCGCAGAGATTTCTATGGCGTAATACATCAGAAGAGCCTCTGCGTGAATTTAGAATGTCCTCGATGATTTTTGGTGCTGTCTCAAGTCCCTTTACAGCAATTTACCTAAAAAATCTTAACGCTGAGGATCATAGGCATTTGTTCCCGCTGGCGGCTGAAGAGATCATCACTAACCACTACATGGATGATTATTTGGGTAGTCTAAATACTGTGGAGGAAGCAGCTCAGCTAGCTCACGACATTGTAGAGGTGCACTCTCGTGCTGGATTGGAGATGCGGTCGTGGGTCTCAAACTGCAAGCAAGCACTTTCACGGCTTTCCCCTGAAGCTCGGGCTCCCGAAGTTCGTGAAGTTTCTTTAGGGCCGTCCAGCGAGCGCGTTCGTGTTCTGGGTGTCACATGGAATATATGCGATGACTCTTTAGTTTTCTTACGAGACTTACGTGATCAACCAGATCTTTTTACGAAACGGTCCATGCTCTCACACTTAATGAAGGTTTATGATCCTCTAGGCTTTCTAACGCCAATAATTATCCGCGGACGCATTTTGTTTCAGCAGACCTGGAAATTGGTAGCTGACTGGGACTCTATCCTTCCGGAACGTTTTATAGAATTGTGGAAGTCATGGTTCCGAGACTTAGTGGATCTGTCTATCGGGTCTATTCCACGTTGTTACGTAGATTGTAATGATCCTTGCGAGATTCAGCTCCAAGTTTTTGCCGACGCGAGTGAGCTTGCGTATGCTTGTGTGGCTTATTATCGCTTTCAATACCTTGACAAAAGCATAAAGCTGGCTTTGATTGCTGGCAAGGCAAGACTTACTCCTTTGAAGCCAGTCTCTATTCCACGTTTGGAATTACAAGCAGCCCTTATTGCCACTCGCCTGGCAACTTATATCCTGGAAGCTCACAGATACACAGTCGCATCTACTGTCTTTTGGAGCGACAGTACTGAGATGGCTTCGAAGTGATGCTCGAACATTTAAACCTTTTGTGGCCCATAGAGTGGGTGAAATTCTAGAGACAACAAAAGGACATCAATGGAGATATGTCCCAAGCTCTTTAAACGTTGCCGATGATGCTACCAAAACTAAATCTAAATTCGAAATTTCGTCACGTTGGTTTTCTGGCCCTGAATTTTTGACCAAAGCCACGGCAACTTGGCCTAAGCTACCGTTCGATGAGCTCAACTTTCCACCTGTGCTGGATGAACTGAAACAAACAGAGCAGGTGGGAGTTATTGAAACCGCTGTATCGCTACCTTCACCGGTTGTGGCAGATATATCGCATTTTAGCGATTGGTTGCGTTTACTTCGCGCTACAGCTAGCATTTTTTTGGCTGCTAGATTATTTCGGCTTAATTTGGTTCAGACTATACCTCAAAATTACAAAATTCTAAATTCTTCTGATATGGATAAAGCGGAAAGAAACCTGCTCCTCAAGTCTCAACTGGATTCGTTTCGAGAAGAATATGAACACTTAAAATCAAGCTCTCCGTTTCCCAGCAGAAGTCCACTACGCAAATTGGACGTGACTATAGATGAAAATGGACTTCTAGTTTTATGCGGGAGGACTGCAGCTGTTCAAGTAAAATCTGTTCGACCAAATCCGATTGTATTAATTGCCAAGCATCCCGTCACGCAACTATTGATTGGCCATTATCATAGAAGATACGCTCACGCCAATATAGAAACAGTCGTAAACGAAATGCGTCAGAAATTTTACATTTTTGGATTGCGACCAGCTGTGCGGCGCTTTGTAAAAGCATGCTATTGGTGCAGGATACACAGAGGTTTGCCGTCTACTCCACCAATGGGACATTTGCCTGCGGATCGTCTTGCCTTCGGCAGTAAGCCATTCACATTTACTGGCTTAGATTACTTTGGCCCTATCACTGTGACAATTGGACGGCGTAGAGAAAAGCGATACGTGGCTCTGTTTACCTGCCTAACGATTCGAGCGGTCCATTTGGAAGTTGTGAGTAGCCTTTCATCAGATTCCGCAGTTATGGCTTTACGTCGCTTCGTGGCCCGGCGCGGCTGTCCTACACGGATATATTCTGATAACGGCACAGCTTTTGTTGGAGCAGATACAACTCTCAAACATCTATATCAAGTGGATATGCAAACTGCAGCAAGTACATTACGTTTTGAGTGGCGCTTTATTTCCCCAGCCTCACCGTTCATGGGAGGATGCTGGGAGAGTCTCGTCCGTACCGTGAAGGTTGCGCTGAATGCGACGCTAAAGGAACGCTCACCTAGTGAAGAAGTTTTTTATACGCTTTTGTTAGAAGCGGAGGCGTTGGTAAATTCGCGGCCCTTAACGCACGTTTCCACGGAACCAAGCTCCGAAGAGTCCATCACACCGAACCATTTTTTGTTGGGGCAATCATCGCCATATTGGCCACTTGCTCGGGTCGATGACACAGATCTTATTCGAAGGGTAAATTGGCGTAAGGGGCTTCGCCTGGCGGATCATTTTTGGGCAAGATGGGTAAAGGAGTATTTGCCAATATTAACCCCTCGCCCGTCCGTCAACTCTGTGTCGTCGCCTCTTAAGGTAGGAGACGTTGTGCTGATAGCAGATGGCAACCTGCCACGCGGTGTGTGGCCTAGAGGTCGCGTCTCCAACGTCTACCCGGGCAAAGACAACGTAATTCGTGTCGCAGACGTGACTACAGCAGCTGGGGTGTTACGGCGCCCTACTAGGAAGCTCGTGGTGTTGGGCTCCTCACTTTAAATTCCCTCTAAATTTGTTCGGCGACGTCGCCTACTAAGTTGTGCGCTGCACGGGGCCCGCGATGTTGCCGACGCCGAACTTCTTAGAATAATTGTCTATGAAGCTTTTTATTCTTTTGTTTTTATACGTTTTAGCTTTTGTTTTTACAGTACATTCATGGAACCCAAAAATGGTGGTTTTATTTAATATATTTTACGCCCATAAATAACATATATATTTACGGCACTTTCTAGTTTAAATAGATATGGTATAAGGTAGATTTTTAAAGCATTAGCTTTTGGTCAGATTTCTGGACTGTCACTTTTAGGTAGATTTTTAAAGCATTAGCTTTTTGTCAGATTTCTGGACTTTCACTTTTAGGTAGATTTTTAAAGCATTAGCTTTTTGTCAGATTTCTGGACTTTCACTTTTAGGTAGATTTTTAAAGCATTAGCTTTTTGTCAGATTTCTGGACTTTCACTTTTAGGTAGATTTTTAAAGCATTAGCTTTTTGTCAGATTTCTGGACTGTCACTTTTAGGTAGATTTTTAAAGCATTAGCTTTTGGTCAGATTTCTGGACTGTCACTTTTAGGTAGATTTTTAAAGCATTAGCTTTTGGTCAGATTTCTGGACTGTCACTTTTAGGTAGATTTTTCAAGCATAAGTTGTTGTCAGATTTCTGGACTGTCACTTTTAGGTAGATTTTTAAAGCATTAGCTTTTTGTCAGATTTCTAAACTTTCACTTTTAGGTAGATTTTTAAAGCATTAGCTTTTGGTCAGATTTCTGGACTGTCACTTTTAGGTAGATTTTTAAAGCATTAGCTTTTGGTCAGATTTCTGGACTGTCACTTTTAGGTAGATTTTTCAAGCATAAGTTGTTGTCAGATTTCTGGACTGTCACTTTTAGGTAGATTTTTAAAGCATTAGCTTTTTGTCAGATTTCTAAACTTTCACTTTTAGGTAGATTTTTAAAGCATTAGCTTTTGGTCAGATTTCTGGACTGTCACTTTTAGGTAGATTTTTCAAGCATAAGTTGTTGTCAGATTTCTGGACTGTCACTTTTAGGTAGATTTTTAAAGCATTAGCTTTTTGTCAGATTTCTAAACTTTCACTTTTAGGTAGATTTTTCAAGCATAAGTTTTTGTCAGATTTCTGGACTTTCACTTTTAGGTAGATTTTTAAAGCATTAGCTTTTGGTCAGATTTCTGGACTGTCACTTTTAGGTAGATTTTTAAAGAATAAGCTTTTTGTTATTGGATATCTATGACCAGCATCACACAATGCAAAATGTAAAAAAGTATTGCAGTTATATATTTGGCATTTCTTTATAATTGGAATTAGTTATGTTTACCTGTTGAGCGACAGCTTGCTCCAAGCTGGACACGCTGTCATTGGAAGCTGTTGTTGGTTGTGCAGCTTGACTCTGTGCCGCCGCAAGCTGTTTCTTCAGCTCCAGCAGCTTGTTCACCTCCGGCTGTACCACCGCCTTGTCTTTGGTCGACGCTTTCAACTGACGGACTTTCTCGCCCTGAATACAATATAATGTAATTAGGATTAATCTTTAAACCGGCATAATCTTCTTCTTCTTATCGTGTAGGTTGTAAGGCCTATGACCTCACACACCCTAGTGTCAGAGTTGATCCGCCATAGTCCTCTGACATGTCTCGTGTAGCTACTACCTGTCGTAGATAGTAACCGGGACCTCACACACCCTAGTGTCAGAGTTGAGCCGCCATAGTCCTCTGACATGGCTCATGTAGCTACTACCTGTCGTAGATAGTAACCGGTAACAACGCACGCACGTGACTAACGAAGCACGGAGTCATATCACTGTTCAGACAATCACGGGATTCAGACTGCGATGTCATAAACAAACGGAGGAAAGTCAAGTGATATTTGACAAAGTACAAAGTGATATTTGACAAAGTACAAAGTGATATTTGACCAAGTACAAAGTGGTATTTGACAAAGTACAACGTGGTATTTGACAAAGTACAACGTGACATTTGACAAAGTTCAAAGTGGTATTTGACAAAGTACAAAGTGGTATTTGACAAAGTACAAAGTGATATTTGACAAAGTACAAAGTGGTATTTGACAAAGTACAAAGTGGTATTTGACAAAATATCCACCAGGAATCTAACCCGGGACCTGCGTGTGTTTCGCGTCTGAGTCAACTGCGGCATGGAGGCCGTTCATCCATCAACCATCATAATCATGTCCAGCGAGGCAGTCCACAGATGGACACAGGTATAACATCTTTCAAGGTACAATACTGAGTCCAGTCATATGATCTCCAAATCATCATTCCACTCACAAATGTTAAGCCACGCGAACAAAAACTAATCTAGACACGCGGCAGCGTGCCAAGCCAAGTTCAAGTTAACCTAAAAACAACATTGAAAATCTATTAGCCAAATAAAATATGAATTATTAGTGAAAACTAGCCAAGTCAAATCTTAAGCTTAATTTCATCGTAAGTGATACCTAATTCATCAAAATCAGCCAGGAAACATCCACTGCTGGACATATGCCTCCTACATGGCACGCCACATCGACCGATCCCGAGTCAACTGCATCCAGCGACTCCCCGCGACTCTAACCAGGTCATCGGTCCACCTAGTAGGGGGACGGCCTGGTAGACGTAGAGTAAATAGGCACCTTCTAGACCAACACGTAACATCGTCGGCCTCATCGTCACTTACCATCAGGTGAGATTGAGGTCAAGTGTTGGTCTATATAAATATTCAATTCAATAAAAAAAAGACGTTTTCCGGTACGTGGCCACCACTCGAGAACCTTTACCCACCGGTTATCGGTTCTTCGAGCGATGTGGACTGCCCATTGCCGCTTCAGCTCACTGACTCGTCGAGCTATGTCGGTGACCTTCGTTCGTCTACGGATACCTAATTAGTACATGTAAATTATCCTACATTCAATTTAAAATGACATATTTTTAATTAACATACATTGTTGGAGTTGATAATGATAAAACAAGAAATGGAATTGCATACTAGCTTATTTATAAGGGTTATTTTGTTCGCTTAAATATTTTGCGGGATTTTCTACATAACTTTTTTCGGCAAAGTCCACAACCAAACATGTTCTTATCATTGAACTTGGCTGTCATTTATTTTTTTGGTGGGATTTATTATAACGATATTTACGAACCTTGCGATGTACCGTCGACTTGATAAAGGTCGCGGGGAGTCGCTGGATGCAGGTGACTCAGGACCGGTCATGGCATACCATGGAGGACTATGTCCAGCAGTGGACGTTTCCCAGATGATGTTATGTCAATTAAAAAGTAGATGGGAACTCTCACCTGAGCGTTGACGGCAGCTTCCAGCTCCGAAACTCCAGCTTTGCTGCTCACATCGCCGTTTTGCTGAAAAACAAATACGAAACAGTTTATCCCTACTAATCCCTACTAATATTATAAATGCGAAAGTAACTCTGTCTGTCTGTTACGCTTTCCCGCTTAAACCTCTCAACCGATTTTGATGAAATTTGGCACAGACAATCTTTAGACCCTGAGAAAGGACATAGGCTACTTTTTAATGCGAAAAAAGGGTTTTAAGGGTTTGTTATGACGTAGTTCTCACGGGATAAAACCTAAAGTCTACGCGGGCAAAGCCGCGGGCAGAAGCTAGTTGTACATATAAAAATATTACAGAGACAATCATGACTAAATTAAAATTGTACAATTTGAGTTGCCTATCGGTCACACTGGAGCTGTCAAAAAATAAATAAACTGAAAGTAGATCTACATACATGTACATAAGCAAACAAAAACAAATATTACATACATACATAATACATAAATTATCATCATCATCATCACCAGCCTATATATGTCCCCACTGCAGCTCAGACCTACTCTCCTACAGAGAGTGTATGG
Organism: Carcina quercana; assembly: GCA_910589575.2. Taxonomy (NCBI): domain Eukaryota; kingdom Metazoa; phylum Arthropoda; class Insecta; order Lepidoptera; family Depressariidae; genus Carcina; species Carcina quercana. Next base: position 5,712,736 of record OU342454.1, on the reverse strand, counting down.
GACATAGTACACCACGCGGGACCAGTGCGGATCGGCGGACTTCACATGCCTGTTCAAGACATGCAGGTTTCCTCACGATGTTATCCTTCACCGTTAAGCAATCGGATAATGTACTTACACACAGTAAAAAAGCTTTTTAAAGTTTACAAACTTAACTTTACAGTTGAAAGCCATACATCACGTATGTAATTTAGCTGCAAAGTAAAGTTGGTTCTTAATCGGACTTACTTTTCCGGCATTGCTGGGTTGGGCTCATGCGCGCGATTCCGACTTGCCGGGGGCTCTATTTTTGATTCGCTCGTGTGACATAGCTTCGTCGCACACGACTTAAGTCACGATCGACTACAAGTCGCATGAAAACAGGTTTGACCGTATTTTTGAATCATTCGCCTCAGGTGTTGTCAATAAAACTTAAAATGTTTAATTTTATCCGTTTTACGCAGAAAAATAAAACCGGTAATTAATGCAAGGAAAACGGAACGCAAAGTTCATAGAACAGTTCCTACTGTCAATGTCAATAAGTGGTAATGTTAGTGTTCGACGATGACGTTTAGTCTATCGCTCGCCTCCGCAAAGAGTGGTCCCGACCACTCGTTGCAGAAGAGCGAGTCAAAAATATCAAATTTCATAAGTCGAACGAAAATCAGTAGAAATAGAGTGCTCGCGGCGCGTAGAGCGAATCAAAAATAGAGCTCCGGTTTTTTTAAAAGTATTCTGACAACACTATATGTAATAACTCACCATGGCTCTTTCGTTCTGAGTGCCCGCGTACTTGACCCTCAGCTCCTCGAGCCGCGAAGGCTCTATCTTCGTGAACAGGGGCTCCGGCTTACCGATCACATGCCCCGGGGGCAGGTACTGTATCCACGCAGGGCTCCTGAACATACATAGCAAGGAATTAGGGACTTTTCCCCGTAAGATTCGACAAGTCAAAGTTTATTTGCATCGAATATATGATGACATGTTTCAAATTCGGCCTGCACTTATACACTATTTAAAAAACGGCCAAGTGCGAGTCGGACTTCCGTGAAAATCATAAATAATATGCACCGAACATTCCTCTAACGAATGCGCCTAAATACTATTATCGATTTCGACGTTTAGCCATCTAGTGTTACCTCGCAAAACTAATTCACGCCACTAGATGGCGTTACTAATAAGTTAAAACGCACGACTGTTGTATGGGAACCCCCTTAAATATTTATTGTATTTGTTGTTATAGCGGCAACAGAAATACATCATCTATGAAAATTTTAATTGTTTAACTATCGCGGTTCATGAGATACAGACGTTCAGACAGACGGACAGCGGAGTCTTAGTAATAGGGTCCCGTTGGTTACCCTTTGGGTATGGAACCATAAAAATCAAGTAATAATCTAAATATGTATGGAAAAAATACTAGAATTACAATATTGCGTTTATTGTAATTGTACAAAACCATTCCTTTTGTACCAAGTGACAGCGTCAAATGTAATTTTACTGACGCCATCTTTGCTTTCAACGTCAAGTCTTTGTTTTTAACACTCGCCTATGGCGGTACGTGCTATACAGTCGCTTGGCAGTTAGATTACTTAATAAGCTGTTTTACATAACCGCTAGCTGTTATACTAAAAAGTTCTGTTATGTACTACCTTTTCGCGTTAGTATACTACATATCGAATTTTTCATCATAAATGCCAAGATTTCTGCAGCAACAGAATTACGTCACTACCTACAAGATGTCAACAAGTTATCGAAGAAATTGCCTTTTGCTTGCTTTTTCTAAGCAAAACGTCTGAATTTGTTGTATATAAAATATAACGAAACTTTTTCCTAAAACTTATATAATAAGTATATAATAATATTTCGCGTTGACCTAGAATCTTGAAATTTGGCAAGAAGCAAGTTCTTACAACACAAGCATAGGATTTTTTTAAATAACACAGTAATTTTACTGTTTTTTGTTTACAAACATAACTTTGCAGTTGAAAGCTATACATCGAGTATGTAATTTAACTGCAAAGTTAAGTTGGTTTTGCAATTGGACTTACATTTTCGGTACAGCATTGTTGGTTGCGTTACCGCACCTATTATTTATGGTTTCAGTATGTTACTTATCTTTTCACTTCTTTTTTTAATCTCTTTTTTCGAATGTACTTGATGCTGTTGGTCCTACGACCTCTACAGCTTCACCCGGACAATGTCGAGTGCGGAAGGCGCTCAACCGGTGCTATTATTACTAGCAGCAGGCCTAAGGGCGGGCTCGGGCTCGTACTCGGCTTAGGGCGTTGCTTTGTGATGAAGAGATCGGAGAAAATCGGCCCGGAATGTGGCGATAGTTGCAGTGAGCGCTAGGAATATTGCTCATCGTGGGGACAGTGTCAGTTTGGAAAGAGCCAAGGTGATCGGATCATCGGCGACTCACACTTGACCGATTTTTGTTTTTATTCTCAACTTACGTGGGGTTGATCCTGAGCGCGCTATCCACAGCCAGCTGGTGTCTGAGCCGGCGCGCAGTCTCCGGCATGTAGGGCGCTATAAGAGCGCACACCAGCGCCACCAGCTGACAACACACGCCTATGGCCGTAGCGCCTCGCTCCCTGCAAACAATAATACATTGATCCTTATGTTTGTACTTGGATTGAATTGGATACAGACTGAATAAACAGAAAGTGAAAGAAAAAAACAGTAAAAAACACGTAACCAAAAATAATCTGAGGCTCACCAACATTGACTTAAATCGACAAAATATGGTCGCTAATATGCCCAAAAAATTAATCTAAGAAACTGTTTCAAATATTTTGCATCTAAGATCACTAGATATAAGATTTATTCATTGGTTTTAGATCTACCTTGATCACGACACCGCGTGAACTTATGACGTCATACGTTCATACGCTATGAAGCGAACCACCCGCGTGTTAGTTTGATTAAAAATAATAACAACCATGAAATGAATTCGGTGTCCTCAGTATGTCAACAAGTGTCAACTATCAATGTCAATCCTGTTTTGCAAGTTTTGAGTATTTAGAAATCTGTTTCATTACGAAATGTATGAATGTGGGGTCAAATGAATGTCATTGTTTTTTTAAAGTAATTATAACATAAACTTTAACTAGTTCGAAAAGTAAATGAGAAAATATGATGTAAAATCAAAATATCTCCAAATGGATTTTTTTATTTTCATGCCTTATAAAAATCTTTACACCAATTGCACAGGCATAAGCATCGTGGTCAAGCGGTCAAGGCGCAAGATTGACAAACACAGATATCCGGGTTCGAATTCCGGTCAGATACAAAATTTTCCTTTTTTTTGGTATTTATTCAAGTTTTTAGTTTTAAAGTCAAATTCAAAAGAAAATTATACTTTTGGCCAAAAAACTCAGGTTACATTTTAAAACAAGATAAAGCTATCGATCTGGTTTTGATGTACCGGCACTAAGTACTAACTTGTCTTGTTGAGATCCTTTTAGTAGCACCCACGGCTGCTCCGCCTGCATATGCTGGTTCCCTCGTCGCGATATCGACAGCACGTGCCGCAGAGCTTCACGGAGACGACCCTTCTCCATATGATGAACGTACGCTGGTGAAACAACATATAGCACTCGTGTTGTCTCCCTCTAATAATGTTTTCATCATAGCAAATAGATATAGAGAAGTCTGGGCTCGTACCAATGAGTTCCAATTTGTTATTTATGTACGAATGATAACAATCATTACCATTGGCTTTTCGGTGAAGGAAAACATCGTGAGGAAACCTGCACACTCCTGAGAAGAAATTCAAAGGTGTGTGTGAAGTCTGCCAATGCGCACTGGTCCCGCGTGGTGTACTATGTCCCATACACTCTCTGTAGGAGAGTAGGACTGAGCCCCTGCAGTGGGGACGTATATAGGTTGTTGATGATGATCTCTTAAGCAAAATATGAAAAAAATATTTTTCGTTTATGGTATCAACATTGTTTACAAAATTTATGTGAGAAGAAAACTCAAGTATAGTGAGGCGGAGCAAAAATAAACCTAAAATGTTTGGTATTTGGGCACATTCGTTAGAAGATTCGTCACATATTATGATTTTCAGTACATTAATTATCCATATTCTGTACGGAGCCCTCGGTATTTTTTCTTCATTATTAATAATGTACAGGCTTATTCAAATGATTGTCTCACCAACGACCTCCCGGTTGACCAGGGCCATGAGCTCGTAGTCGGCGGCGGTGAGGGACAGCTCCGGAACCCGACCCTGGAACGAGTTCGCGCAGAAGCTCAGCGAACGGTGACAGAAGTTGCCAAGGTTGTTCAGAAGCTCAGAGTTGTTCCTGAAAATTTATTTATTTAGTAAAAAAATAATGAAATTTTTGATTGCCAAAAGGTCAAGCTGTAGCTGGACTAACTTTTTCGATACAGCTGTTAAACATGGCGTACTTTAAAAGGCTATAATTATGATTTGATAATTAAATATTTCGCATATTTCTCTTACGCGGTAGTGACTTTCTTTTACGAGCTTGATCATTACTTTTGCAGTTTAGTTATAAATTTATAAGTCAATTTAAAAAGTTTAGTAGCATGGAGTTTTCATATGGACCAAAAAATCTGGAAGTCAAAATATGTTGGAATGATCGAACACCTAAGTGCTATTAACACTGATGTTTGGCGAAAGACTTATGTCACGTGGTAGCTAGCCCAGCGGACATAGATAATGCCCTACGACCACCCATATCGAGAACCCTCGCTGATAATCGAACCCGTGACCTCCACCTTGTTTCAACGTACCTGGTGCCTAGCTCCGCCCAGCTGAAGCTGGAGTCTGAGGTCTCCGGCCTGATGCTGGCCAGGTAGAAGCGCCACACGTCTGAGGGTATGCCGGTGTCCTGGGAAAAATTCAAGGTCACAAGAACTGCGAATGAGTTGAAAAATACAATTTTACCCTTGTTGACGACGAGGGTAGCCTGAATTAATAATCCGACAGTACTTTAATGGTTATTTAATAATTCAATACTCTAGTACAACAGCCGTAGAGCGCACGCCATTGACGACACACAGAAAGACATAAAAAACAATTGAATTTTAAACAGATTTTTTAAAAATACATTTCAGTCTAAAAAGAATGTTCTAAAATTATTTTAAAAAACAACGCCCCTGTGACGCAGTTGTCTGAGCGGTAGACTTAGACACGCAACACACCCAGGTCCCGGGTTATATTCCCCGATGGGACATTGTAAATATCACTATAAACGTTTTAGAAAATTAAATGAAAATTATACTATATAATATATATATATGATTTGAAAAACTTCGGTTAGTATAAATTTCGAAAATAGCTAATAATTAGTGTTTTTTGAGTATGTCTGGACGACTAAACCCCAGTTTTAGTGTGGGAGTATCTTCATTACCTGAGCGTCAGTCCCGAATACACCGACGCCTCTTGACTTAGAAAACTTTCCCTCCTCGTAATTCAGGTACTCTGTCAATGGAAAACAATAGGCTAGATGACACCAAATCAGATTGAGGTTAAATTGTATTTTAAACCAAAAAGGGCATTATATAACTCCTATAAAATTTAAAATATCTAATATTATATAATGTTTTCTGGACTTTTACAGCTTATAAAGCCCGCAAAAATTCACACAAAAAACTTGCTCGAGTTAAATTTTTTATTTAACATTTTGCTTTGTAATTACATTGTGAAGATTTTTTTAGTAAAGGAGTGGTCACATGAAAACATTATTTTACGAGATAACTCAAATGTTGTTAAAAGTTTCATACATTATCTACTTCAATGCGCAGACGTGACGTCACTCCTAGGTACCGATTTGTATGGAGCGTTTTTGCACCGCGTGACTAGAATCACTTCGCGGGTTATATAAGGAAAACTATAAGACATATCGAAAAATCTTTAACAAGGATATTTATATTTTCTCACGGTCTCTCGAATGAGGGAATAAAAAATTTTCGACATGCCTATTCTGCTTCAAATGAGTTCAAACATTTGAGCATCAACAAAATATGTAAAAACATTTCGCTACTGCAAAAAATATACATTCCAAACTCGGATACTAAAAATGGTAGCGCAGTCCTTGAACAATCGAGGTCTGGATTCGATCCTGGCTCGTACCAATGAGTTACAATTTATAATTTATATACGAATGATAAAAAACTTTTCGGTGAAGGAAAACATGGCGAGGAAACCTGCACACTCCTGAGAAGAAATTCAAAGGTGTGTGTGAAGTCTACCAATGCGCACTGGTCCCGCGTGGTGGACTATGTCACATACACTCTCTGTAGGAGAGTAGGACTGAGCTGCAGTGGGGACGAATATAGGCTGTTGATGACGATGTATCCGCTCACCTGTAGCGTAGATATGGTTGACTAGGATGTGCCCCTCGTTGACGCCGAGTATCGTGGCCGGGAACATGATCACGTGAAACGGAACGTTATCTTTCGCCATGAACTGGTACAGCTTCACCTACATGCATACAACATTGGTACTATACACCATGAAGTAATTAAGATTACATGTCGAACAAATGCCTACAACTTTAGAGAGACACTTCACCTTAATAACGTAAATATTTTCGGAATGTACCCATCAAGATATTTCATTTGACACCAAAGTCAATTCAAATGAACTATATTGGAGGCGTATGTACAGCAGTGGACGTTTCCTGGCTGATGATGATATTGTACACATACTGAAAAAACCGGCCAAGGAGTCGAACTCGTGCACGAAGGGTTCCGTGCCATTATCTATAAAAACAGTAAAAAATGGTTGTATGGGAACTCCCCCTCTGAAATTTTTATTTTATTTAATTATTTATTTATAACTAATTATTCGAGCAAACACGAGCAAGAAAATCGTTTGTTTTATGGGAGCCATCTTAAATATTTATTTTATTCTGTTTTTTTTAGTATTTGTTGTTATATATGAAATACATCATCTGTGAAAATGTCAACTGTCTAACTATCGCGGTTCATGAGATACAGCCTGGTGACAGACGGACAGCGGAGTCTTAGTAATAGGGTCCCGTTTTTACTCTTTAAAAAAAACAGAATACTTAAAACAAAAACAAAAAATAGGCACAGGAAGGCAACCATATTGCTACTTCACAGTGAATCACAATTTTCATTTTCACACACTATTTTACGATTGTTCAAAGCGCCATCTATGAACCAGCTGCGTAACTGCTATTGTAGCTAGCTATAAAGTTGTAAATTAATTATATTCATTTCGCGACACTATAATTCGAACTATTTTAGGAAATTACTTATAATAGCTAAAGAAATTTAGTATAGAAGCATTCTGAGCGGAATCCCGTTAATAAATATTCAATTGTAACTCACGTCATACTCTTTGTCTGGCTTCCACCACGTCTCATACTGCCTGGTTGCGTTCTGCGTGATGCTCAAGTAGCCGATGGGCGCGTCGAACCACACGTAAAACACCTGCGTGTTTATTTATTTATTTATCCTACTAATATTATAAGTGTGATATTTTGGATGTTTGGATGTTTGTGACGCTTTCTATATAATATATATAATATATTCTATATAATATAGCTTATACATCAGAATAACATATAGGCTATAATTTATAAAGACATATTGTGTAAATTGTACGAAATTACACTTATAATATTAGTGGGGTTACATGGGCAATTTGGGCATAACAAAAATGCGTTGCCTAGCAACCGACCATAGAATATGTAATTCGTATATACAAACTTTCGCGTTTATAATATTAGTGTGAAGACTATTTGAATGTACTACGTCAGACATTGAAATTTCTTTTGTTTCTTTAAACTATTAGCCTACGTAACAGAATAAACACTATTTTGTACCTTATGCTGGAAATGGAGATAGATGCCTTCTATGCCTATCGAACAAGTAGAATAAATCCTGAAGTACACGCGGACAAAGTCGCGGGCGGAAGCTAGTATATTAATATAACATAAATTTTTACAAGTATTTGCTTAAAGTGTACTTAATCCTATTGGCAGGTTTATCTGTACACCATGTGTCTCGTCCATTTCTCAATACTCACACACATTCTATCGTTAATTTTTACAAATACCTTCATCTTACGATATTAATACACTGCATTGTTCGCAGGGTGTGGCTGTGTGTGTGTGTGTGTGTTGTGTACAGGATGGTCATTTTTGTTTGTTTTATTTTTAGAATTTTTGTGTGAAATGTTTTTTTAGTATAAATGTATAGGTTTTTGTATTAATTTGCTCTCTTAGGTTTAGTGGAAGTTCATTTAATAGGCTAGGTATAATATATTCCAAGATGCTTTGCCAATAATTATTGTTAAATGTTGGTATCTGCAGGCATTTTTAATTTTACTTCTGGTAGAATGGTAGAACAACTGGGTTTAAAAAAATTGTCGCAGACCATGTAAACAGATAAATAGCTGTATAAAAATTTATACGAGGAATACTTTTTTAAACATAGCCCGCCCAAAAAAGTGATTCTAGTCACGCGGTAATAAAATGCTTTACATAAATCGGCTGAGTTTTGTGACGTCATCTGCTAGTATTGGAGCGTGAAATGTATGAAGCTTGTTCGTTACTTTGAGTTATATCGAAAAATAATGTTTTTATGTGTTAGAAAATGTTCAAAATGCATTGAAAACATTAATCAAAAAAGCATTTTACTACTTGAGGTGCTATAGCCCAATAAAAAATGAAAATTATTACATATTTTTATATTGAGGGTCTTTCTTTTAATGTCCGTTACGGTATAAAATACAATTCAACCCCAAACTAATTTGGTGTCAAGTACCCAATTGGAATGATAATAAACCGTTTAAAAATGGATATCCGAAGTGTCATACAGCTTAAATAAACAGTGGTTTAGCATTGCGCATGCAATCAAGCGGTTATATTTTTTAACAAGCCGCTTGATTGAGTTGAAAATATAGTACATATTTTGTTTCAATCATTTTTTCTTAATGAAAAATTTCGTTGCTGGTTCCCTGCAAGCGTACCTTTTTGGTGAAGTTCTCCACAGGGACGGGCACGCCCCACTTCAGGTCCCTGGTGACGGCCCTGGCGCGCAGGGGCTCCCGCAGCCACGCCTTCGTGACGGCCCTGGCCGGCGGTGACCACCCACTCTCCGCGGAACTGATCCACGTACGAAGTGAGGGCTCCAACTGGAAACGAAATCACTTCAAATGACGAAAATAAGTAGCGCGAGCTCGACACCCCATCACCATATAGCTTTTCACATCCTGTTGCAACCAGTTGATACCTTATTGCAACCAGTTGACACCTTATTGCAGCTTGTTAACCTATTATTGCAACTTGTTGACACTTTTTACCAAATAGTTGTGGTGGTCCTGTACTATCGGCCAAAAAAAAACTAAACTACTCAACGAGCTATGCTCGGAATTTATCTACGCGATAAAATCCGATATGAGGAAACCCGTATTCGAACTAAGGTCACTGAGAAAGCTCGAAGAGTCAGTGAGCTGAAGTGGCATGGGGCAGGCTACATCTCTTGAAGAACGGATAACCGATGGGGAGTAAAAGTTCTCGAGTGCCCCGAATATATGGAACGAAGACTTGGTGAAGTCGTGCAGTCGCTGGATGCAAGCGTCCGGCCAAGAGGCCGTGGCCTCGTTGATCAACCAGTTGACACCTTATACGCCCTAATTGACACCTTATTACAATCAGTTGACACCTTGCAGTACCTGTGCTAGCTCTATGAACATCTGCTGGCTGGGCGTGAGAGCCGGCGGGTGCGCGCACACCTTGCACCGCGGCTGTACGAGCTCGGTCGCGTTGATCAGCTTCCCGCACTTGTCGCACTGGTCGCCGCGCGCGCTCTCGTACCCGCACCCCGGGTGTGGGCATATACCCTCCACGAACCTGAGATACAGGGGTTTAGCTAACGTTTACAATCACGTATTACTCTTTGACAACAGATGGCGTTCTTCCACCATACATTTTGTCATATCTCAAAGCAGCGTTTTCGATGAACGCTCCCAGACGGCTATCTACACAAAATCTTAACTAAATATACATCTATAAGTTTCCGCAGGTACCTTTCCGTTGATATATGAAAACCGCATGAAAATATATTCGGTAGTTTTTGTGTTTATCGCGTACAGACAGACGCGTCGGTCACTTTGTTCTATAATATGTTATGATGATGTCCATTTGGGTTAAATACAGTCAGTAATATCATAAATCCATCACAATCATAATGTTATAAATCGTTCAAAATGCCACTATCTTGATAAATTTATATATCACTATCGTCCCGCCCCGGCTTCGCACGGATGTACATTTATTTTGGCATAAACGTAAACTTTCTAGATCTTTACAGAAATTTTCATGTGTTCCAGGAGTGTGAAGTTCACAGAGTTAGACAAGGACAGATATATTTTTTCACATTTCTGCGACCCACAACCACCCAATTCCACCCATCGCGAACAAACTCCCTTACTTTCAGCAGGAGACCAAGGGGTATTCACTACCCCAAATCGAGAAAACCCTGTCTTAACGTACTGACATTAAATATATATATATATATAGCTTTTAGTTACAAGCAATTTATGTAATACTAATTTTTTTCTGATAATTCGTCCGTGTGTACTTCGGAAAGTCTTGTTCGATCGGGATGAAAAGCCTATGTCCTTTTTCAGTCCATCAACCATCCCTATAGAAAAAATCAAGTCGTTCCGACTACCCGTTACGAAATAAAGGAAGTAAAAACAAACAATATTAGTATGGATATTAATTTGTATGAAAAAAAGGGTGTGAGTGAGTGTGGGGTAAAATTATGTGATAAAATGTATAAACGATTCAGTCTCATCATAAGTTAGGGTTTTTAGCCATATAGTAATAATTTCTTTACTATTATGGTAACTCATCGTATATATATTCAATACTCTATTAATTTTGTTATACAGTCGTGATGATTGATTCTGAAGCTGTAGTCTCGCAAAGTTTGTTTTACAGCTTTGATATTGTGCAACAGAGTCAGTTCTTCTTCCACTCATCCTCTTTGTGCTCTTTCTAATTATATGTAGGTAAGTTCTCACCTATCTGCTAGGAATCTGTCGCAGTTCTCGCACAGCAGCTGGTCGACAGACTGCGTGCTGACGAAGCCATTGTCCCTCAGCTTCAGGAACAGACGCTGTGATATCCTGCAACAAGAGGTATATGACTATCTAACACTACACCGTTAAGGCCGCGCTGGCTCTGCTACCTTTCATACCGGAACACAATATTGCTATTGACACTTCTGTTTGGCGGCAGACTGGTGATAGCTAGCCAGTCGGATATAGAAAATGCCCACCAACCAAACCTAATACTGATAGGTAAGTCCACTCAACTTATATCATCAACAGCCTATATACGTCCCCACTGCAGGAGCTCAGTCCTACTCTCCTACAGAGAGTGTATGGGACACAGTACACCACGCGGGACCAGTGCGCATTGGTAGACTTCACACACACCTGTGAATTACTTCTCAGGAGTGTGCAGGTTTCCTCACGATGTTTTCCTTCATCGAAAAGCCAATGGTAATGATTTGTATCGTTAATCGACTTCAAAAAAGAAGGTTATCGACGGGTATGTTTTTTTTAAATGTTTGTTACCTCAGAACTTTTGACTGGGTGAACCGATTTGGATGATTCTTTTTTATTATTTAAAAGGTGGTGCTTCCCGTGTGATCCCATTTCATGGTCCAGTTCTGACAACGGCATCCATGAGAAAACTATATAAATCTTAAATTTGCCTTAGTAAAAGTAGACTTTCAGGGCAATTGAAGTCGGTTTCCAGTTCTTTTTGAACGCATTTACTTGTTATTTTATTATAAAAGATAAAGATAAATCAGTACATACTCAGTTTGCTCCTTGGTGCTAGTCCGTCCGAAGTAATCGAAGCCAATGTTGAACCAGCGGTAGACTGCATTGTGTATCTCATAGTACTTATCACATATCTCTCGGGGCGAAATACCCTCTTCCAGAGCCTGCAACACATAAATAATGCGCTTACACATGTCACAGTCCGGACACTTCAAACAAATGTCAAATACTACTACCGATCCTAGTCAAAGTGGTGGTAAAGAAGAGCGAACTAGACTCCTTCAATTAACTGTACAGAAAACTGTAATAAAACAAAAACGCAGCATTTGTACAATACGGTTTTACCGAAAGAATGGACCTCACTGGAACGTGACACCTCTCCGCCCCTCCCCGCGGTCGTCCTGTCGCCTCAGTACGGTTCGCATACCGTCGCAGTGACGTCATCGACGCGAGGTCCAAACTTATAGTAAACGGCTTGCCTGAATGCCAATATCATTTTCCGTCCCTTCAACTATTCCTATACAAAAAATCTAGTCATTCTGAATCTCCGACGTGAAGGAAGCACAAACAAACAAACTCACTATATATAAAGCTAATTTTAGTACGTTAAGACAGGGTTTTCTCTATTTGGGGTAGTGGATACCCCTTGGTCTCCTGCTGAAAGTGAGGGAGTTTGGTCGCGATGGGTGGAAGTGGGTGGTTGTGGGTGGCAGAAATGTGAAAAAATATATCTGTCCTTGTCTAACTCATGTGAACTTCACATGAGTGAAGAAGTTGACATGAGAACTTCTGGAAGGTTCAGAAAATTTCTGTAATGATCTAAAAAGATTACATTTACGTTTATGCCAAAATAAATGTTCACCCGTGCGAAGCCGGGGCGGGACGATAGTGATATATAAATTTATCAAGATAGTGGCATTTTGAACGATTTATAAAATTATGATTGTGATGGATTTATGATATTACTGACTGTATTTAACCCAAATGGACATCATCATAACATATTATAGAACAAAGTGACCGACGCGTCTGTATGTCTGTACGCGATAAACACAAAAACTACCGAATATATTTTCATGCGGTTTTCATATATCAACGGAAAGGTACCTGCGGAAACTTTTAGATGTATATTTAGTTAAGATTTTGTGCAGATAGCCGTCTGGGAGCGTTCATCGAAAACGCTGCTTTGAGATATGACAAAATGTATGGTGGAACAACGCCATCTGTTGTCAAAGAGTAATACGTGATTGTAAACGTTAGGTAAACCCCTGTTTCTCAGGTTCGTGGAGGGTATATGCCTACACCCTATCGAGTATTAGATATAATATACCTTAGTTTCTGTAGCGGTGCCGTATTCGTCCGTCCCACATATATACAGCGTGTTATAATCACAAAGTCGACAATACCTGCAACAAATTACGAATTCAGAATCCCCTCACAATGCTTCCATACAAAAATTATCTTACAATAATCTTTTAAAATAGAATAGCTGGCTTTGATAAGTAATTACCTAAAAATAGTACATCGGATTATAGCGTCGCGAAATGAATATCATTAACGTACAACTTTATTGTCAGCTGTAGCTGTTACGCAGCTAATGGTTCATAGATGGCGCTTTGAACAATAATAATAAAAATTAATAAAAGCGTTCAAAAAGAACTAGAAACCGACTTCAACTGCCCTAAAAGTCTACTTTTATTAAGGCAATGCTTATAAGTCAGCTGTCTAATACACACTTAACATTCACTATTTCAAAAAGTACTGAACCGATTTTGATGAAACTTGCAGTCTTCCCTAAGTTGAAAAATACCTAGTTCAACAAAAAAAGAATTATTTGAATCGAACTTGTAGTTCCGGAGATATGTGAGGACAAACATACAGATATACATACATACACTTTTGAAATTTGACACACTTGTTTAGAAGCTGATATAGACTAACATATACGAAAACTGGGCAGTTCTTGAAATATTACATACATAGAGGTCGAATTGATAACCTCCTTTTTTGAAGTCGGTTAAAAATAGTATGTCAAAATTAAAAATACGATTCGCTGTGAAGCTGCATGTTAATGATACTCATTTCGCGACATCACAATCCGATGTACTATTTTTAGATTATTACTGCACAAATCCAGCTATTATATTGTAAAAGATTATGGTAAAATATAACTAAAGCGATCAAAAAGAACTAGAAACCGACTTCAACTGCCCTAAAAGTCTATAGCATTCATCCTCTAAAATGTGTAGCCCCTTAGCAGTACAATTATCTGTGTATATATTATTGTGTTGATTTTCTCAAAGAGCGATCAATCAATTTCGATATAATTTATACGGGACCACTTCTGAAGTATGTTCTACCAAACAAAATAAGAATTATCAAAATCGGTTCATACTTAGCGGAGTTATCGCGTAACATACATAAAAAGCCATTGTAGCTGTTGGGTAGAGCGTCAGTCCTTCAACAATAGAGGTCTGCGTTCGATCCTGGCGCGTACCAATCAGTTACAATTCGTTATATGGAATTTATGTACGAATGATTAAAATCATTACCATTGGCTTTTCGGTGAAGGAAAACATCGTGAGGAAACCTGCACACTCCTGAGAAGTAATTCAAAGGTGTGTGTGAAGTCTACCAATGCGCACTGGTCCCGCGTGGTGGACTATGTCCCATACACTCTCTGTAGGAGAGTAGGACTGAGCTCCTGCAGTGGGGACATGTATAGGCTGTTGATGATGATGGTGATACCCGAACGGTATTGGTTATGTAATAATAATAAAACGGTCAAGTGTGAGTCGGACTCGCACACCGAGGGCTCCGTACAGAATATGGATAATTAACATACTGTAAATCATAATTAATATGCATTGAACAATCCTCTAACGAATGCGCACAAATACCAAACAACATCGCGTTAGTTTGGGTTCACGTCACTAGATGTCGCCACTAGTACTTTAAAACGCACGTCTCTCAAGCAGAACAAACATTTTTTAAATAATGGCTTTAACCAGTGGTTATCTAGCCAATGACGAGTAAAATTAGGTGAACAAATTTTGAGGTTATAAACTATGACGAAGCCATTTCTTCAGCTTTCTCAATAAAATGTATAATGTGTACATTTTATCGCTTAATTTGGATTCTTCACGAGAACTTCAAAGGTCACCTTTAGTTTCAACATTATCTGAAAGAATCCATATGCCGAATGTACTCGACATGGTAAACTCTTCGGATCGCGTCGAAACCCTCGCAATTTTGCGTAATTGATACTATAACACCGTCCATGACACTTTTTGCACTATATCACACCATTATAACACAAAAAACACACATAACAGTATTATTATTCAATTAACAAAATTGCAATGAACCACCATTTTTCAAGTTCGCGCCAAGAATCCCAGAACAAACATTACTTTGTAGTTAAATTCATTATTCATATATATCATTAGACATATATAGGCAGTTGATGTTTTGAATACAATAAATATTGTTAAATATTTTTTTTCATTACCTCGCGAATATATCAGCTGAGAGCACACATCCTATGATATTGCCCAGATGCGGCACATTGTTCACGTAAGGCAATGCTGACGTTATTAATACATTCTTGCGTCCTTTCACTGGGAGGCTGAAACAAATTAAATACAATACAAATACAAAAATATTTATTGAATAAAACAATTGTGTAACAATAGTGTATCCATACAGTTTGTCATAGGAAGCTATATGCGACAGGTGTAGGCTCTCTCTATGGATGACATTTTGCTATGTTTTGTACATTTTTTTTAAAACATGTTGGCGTTACTAAGTAGGGTGTGTGTCTGTGTGTGTGTGTGTTTGCATTGTTTTGTAGCTGTCCCTATCCGAGCCCTATCCTACCCGAGCGCGTACGGTGAGACAGCATACATTACGCGAAGTTATCCAACCGTTATTTGGATGTTTCGTAGTCCAGGGATCATTTGAAGGATACTGTATACTATGTAGCCATTTTTTCAATACAGTATATTAATAAAATTTCAGATGTCGGTGGTTTTTCCAAATTGTTCTAAATTGATTCATACTCTTGTAAAACAGGTTCAAAGTTGGGGCTTTTTATTTCCGAAAAATACAATACTTTGACGCCCTGTAACTCTGGAAGTATATATTTAAACGAAAATCTGACTCACCACCGACACATATATTTAGTTGTAGATTGTGTCTTGAAAATTTCATTGACTTTCATCGCTTATTACTCAAAATATAACTGGACTACGTATGTATGGGCGCTTTGACAACAGCAAATCCTCTTAACATTCATGTGTGAGGTGAGAGTTGAGTGTGAGGAGGAGCGTATATGAGATATCTATATAATACAGGTGGTATTAGCTGCTTTTATGCCTAGCATCGTAAAAAAACCCGGCGAAGTGCGAGACACAATCGCGCACCGAAGTTTTCGTACAGAATATGAATAAAGGATAATCATTTTACTTTAAAATTATTATCATTGGACAAAGCATAAGAAATTTTTTAATAATAAGCAGTTTTAAATATTAGCCAGATGAAGCAGTCCTCTGGGGAACATAAAACTGCGACACAACATCGACATTACTTTTTTAAAGTACATTTGTAAGCGAATCAGCTTTTTAAATATCTTAGATGTAATGAAAAATTTGATACGTTTGACACGTTTTGTGCCAGGGGACTGTTATGGGGACACCCAGGGGACTGTTTTAAATGTTACATTATATTTCAATCGATATTGTACAATGGCGACCGGTACATTAGGTGATTATCTTTTAAAGGTTAGAAATAAACTATATGTTTCATATAATATCTGTCAGAGACAAGTTGTCAAGTTTACAGAGAGAGTCCAAAGTACTCACACTATTTTCTCTTGTTTGAGCGGCGGCTGTAAGTTGTTAATTCCGTTCATCCAGTTGTCCTTAGCTGCTTGGACTTCATCCGGAGTTGGACCTGTTTCCACCTCTTCAGGGGAACTAGAAAATCAATATGATAGTCATCACCACATTACGTTAGGGTTAATTTGTACATTACTGCAGCGGCCCGCAAGAGGCATCGATGGAAGAACGTGTAAATGTGGGCCGAGTCGAAGACGAGGCACACATACGTAAGTCCATCAATGCATAGTTGTGGCGAAGGCTTGTACTTTTTTTAACTTGTTAACTGTCACCTTTTCAAAATCAATGACGAACAATCGCTGGGTACCTCTGCTGGGAATCGATCCCGGGCCCTTCATTACTGTGAATCAAACATTTAGGCCACGGAGGCCCATGTATGCCGCAACCCACGAGGAGTTTAAAAACCCACCCTCGCAAATTAAATTAAAATATATATAGGGATGAGGCTTATATATATTTTATTTTAAAATAATGATATATTACCCTATAGGCGACACTAAGGTTGCTAGCTGAGGGGCTCCAAGAGCTGATAAGGGGGCGATAGGACCGTTAGCTGATCCTCCCCACCGCTTCACAGCATCCTGTAAAGAAATCATCACAATATTTGTTCAGGTTTTCAATTAATTTTGTAAAATCTTAGATAATGTCGGTACATCTGAACATAATATGTGATTTTTGTACTAAAAAGTAAATGCGCTCAAAAAGAACTGGAAACCGACTTCAATTGCCCTAAAAGTCTACTTTTACTAAGGCAAATTTAAGATTTACATCATTTTCTCATGGATGCCGTTGTCAGAACTGGACCAAATTGAAACGGGACCACACGGGAAGCACCACCTTTTAAATAAAATAGAATCACCCAAATCGGTTCACCCAGTCAAAAGTTCTGAGGTAACAAACATTTAAAAAAAATACCCGTCGAATTGATAACCTTCTCCTTTTTTGAAGTCGATTAACGATAAAAATCATTACCATTGGCTTTTCGATGAAGGAAAACATCGCGAGGAAACCTGCACACTCCTGAGAAGAAATTCAAAGGTGTGTGTGAAGTCTACCAATGCGCACTGGTCCCGCGTGGTGCACTATGTCCCATACACTCTGTAGGAGAGTAGGACTGAGTCTGAGGATGAACAGCCATATCAAGAGGTAAGTCTCGAACTTGGAAATTTTTAGGTGGGTCGTGGATCAATCAACTTTGGGAATCACTGCCCTACAGTATTTATTGTTAAGAATGTAAACAAAAGTGTAGGACTTACTTGTACCGCTTTAGCGCAACCTATCTCGTCCTTCCATCGGGCTATGTTCCGACACTGGGCTAGATAGACTGCTGTCAAGTCTGGGTTGTGTGTCAGCGGGTACAGGGTGCTCCAGATCGATATGTCAGCTGGTGAAATCTGTGCCTGGAATTTTGTATATATTTTAATTTCATCGATATACATCAGCAGAATGGTGTGCTTGAAAAAAAAACAAGATGGCTGCCGGGTCACTAAGCTCAAAATCTTCGAATCGAACCCCCTTAATGACTAATATATAAAAATGTGCAAACTTTCAAACAAGTAGAATACAACGACTTTACTCAAGAATGTAACAAAATGTATTCTGGCAAATAAGTGATTACTTATTTACTTTATTTACCCGACTGCGCCAGAAGGAGTGTTATATTTTTCGAGAGTATGTACATATGTATGTATAATTGTTTGGCACGGCCTACAGCCTAAACGGCTCGATGGATTTTAGCTTGAGAGGTGTCGTTAGATTCGTATTTACTGTGATATTGTCACTGGGTATATCAAAATACTATTCGGGTTTTTTAAAAATTTACTTTTCATTCACTTGTTTTATGTAAAGTGTTGCCAGTTGCCAGTCGTCGAGCTATATCGGTGACCTTCGTTCGTCTACGGATTTCCTCATTCCGGACCTTATCACGTAGAGAAATTCCGAGCATAGCTCGTTCCATTGCTCGCTGAGTAACTTTGAGCTTGTTTATTCGTCCTACAGTAAAAGACCACGTTTCGGTTCCGTATGCCATCACTGGCAACACGCACTGATCAAAGACTTTTGTCTTTAGACGCTGAGGTATTTTGGACGAGAAGATATGCCGTAACTTCCCGAACGCTGCCCAGCCGAGTTGGATTCTTCGGTTGACCTCTTTGTCGAAGTTGGAAGTAAAGCCATCACCAAAGTGTAAAGATAGACTTACCCCTAGAATGAAGTTGCTCTTGGCCAGCAAGTTGTCTATGTGGTCTAAAAGCGACATCAACACTTGCTTTACATCTGAAGGAATAGACTTAGCGCAGAGCGTCGCAGACACGGCGGGGGAGAGGCGGGTCGACTCCCACTCGAGCATCTGTTGGCTGTTCGTTAAGAATAAGAATAGATTTATTTATAAAAATTTACAAAATGTTTTCTTAAATCTAATTGGCTAGAATATTTGATTGAAAACGAAAGCGTCTGCAGCTAAACTAAGTTTTAAAAAACTTGTATTTTAGCGTACAGTGCCTCACCCCTCATAAAAGCAGACGGAACGTCCAGCCGCCATTATAAAATAGATCCGTTGCAAATAACTTGTTAAAAATTAAACTACCACTAATTATTTGGACATGAGGGGTGCAGTTCGTCTGTCCTGCAAGTCACTGCGACCTTTGCAGATCTATTGTGTCATAAACTACCACTAACTAAAATTACCAATAAAAAATATATATGCGCAAAAATCAGCCAAGTGCGAGTCAGGTTTCCGAACCGAGGCTTCCATACATAACGTGAATAATTAAGATACTCAAAATTATAAATAACTAGTAAATGCGTTCAAAAAGAACTGGGAACCAACTTCAATTGCCCTAAAAGTATACTTTTACTAAGGCAAATTTAAGATTTATATCGTTTTCTCATGGATGCCGCTGTCAGAACTGGACAAATTAAAATGAGACCACACTGGAAGCACCACCTTTCAAATAAAAAATAAGAATCATCCAAATCGGTTCACCCAGTCAAAAGTTCTGAGGTAACAAACATAAAATACTAAAAAACATTCCTGTAGAATTGATAACCTCCTCCTTTTTTAAAGTCGGTTAATAAAAGGTAAAGCACTTAACAATCAATGTTCTGAAGAAAATGTAAGTCTGATTTAAGAACAAATTTAACTTTGCAGTTGAAGAAATAAGACCCCATACATCCCTATATCATGATCAATCTCAACCGCAAATGTAAGTTTGTAATCTTAAAAAGCGATTTTACTAAGATTTATAAAAACATTATGGTTCCTTTTTATACCTATACTTGTGCTGTAAGATCTAGCTCCTTGACAAATTTTAGGATTGTAGATCAACAGGAAGTACCCTATAAATATACATCGTCAGGAACGTCTGCTGCAGTTATTACTTACCACAGTCCATGCTCAGAGAGGTCAACCACTGGGAACATAT
Source organism: Carcina quercana (assembly GCA_910589575.2). NCBI lineage: Eukaryota > Metazoa > Arthropoda > Insecta > Lepidoptera > Depressariidae > Carcina > Carcina quercana. Next base: position 5,692,625 of record OU342454.1, on the reverse strand, counting down.
ATTGTGTGGCCGCATTGCTTGAGAAGAAGGTTACGTTGTCATCCACCTCTGCCAATGGTAGACTTCGGGGACCACCGAATATCCCATCTGCAGAATATTAATGACATGTTTCAAAACATAGTTACAATATATCTATTAATGTTAGACGATTTTTTTTCATTTGACATCTGTGAGAAACTGCTTACAGAAATTCAAAAGTGTTTGTGAAGTGTGTAGGCACTGGGCTGTGCGTAGGTAGACTATCTGAGACGGTTTTTAGAGTTACATAAACACTTGTGAATTACATAACATATTGTAACTATTATATGGATCCTTGACATCTGATAATAAAATGATTTCATTTATTTTATTTTTACAGTTGAACTATTTTAATATTGGACCTTACCGTTACACATAAGTATCGCAAAGGGTTTAAGCTGTTACATGAAAACTTCTACTTGTATTAAAATGTTTACTGTACTGGCTGAATTCCATGAAAATCGTGTCCAAACTGTATCGTGAGTGACTATTGAAGCCACAGTCAAAACCGGAATATTTTTAAAGCAGCTCTGCGTATGAGTATGAATCACGTTTCGTCAGCAAGATCAGCGCAGACTTTGTACTGTGGCCGATTATAAACAACTTTGACCTTGGACCACATCACGACAGACAGTTGAGTTGAATTTGGAACAACAATCACAAGCATTGTTTTGACAAAAGCTCAAGTAAAACGTCATGCAAGTCACTGTCCTACAAAATGCCACTGGACACTACTGGACAGTAATCACAACAACAACAAGTTCCAGTGCGACTCGACCATGGTAGCCCAGTTGGGTAGAGAGTCAGTCCTTGAACAATCGAGGTCTGGGTTCGATCCTGACTCGTACCAATGAGTTAGAATTTGTTATTTGGAATTAATGTACGAATGATATAAATCATTACCATTGGCTTTTCGGTGAAGGAAAACATCGTGAGGAAACCTGCACACTCCTGAGAAGAAATTCAAAGGTGTGTGTGAAGTCTACCAATCCGCACTGGTCATGCCTGAGCTCCTGCAGTGGGGACATATATAGGGACTGATGATGATGAAACTATTGTACAGAAAATGAGTAGGATAGTCAGCTATAGTCAGTTAGCTTTATTTTGTGAGTATGAGTAAAATGAATATTAAATAATGCACATAATTTAATTTAGGCAGCAAAAATAATTTAATCATACAAAAATTGGTATACGTGACAGAGCAATAAATTAAACACAACACATTTTCTATACAAAGCAGTCACCAAAAAGTCACAAACACAACCTCACTGTGATGCTTCGACATAAAATGTCAAATTCACCAGCGGGTCTACACCTTAGTGGCATCTTTTGTTTTCAAAATCGAAATCCATTGAGTAAAGGCTGTGTGTTTGGCAGCATACTTCCTGACAGACGACGAAGATGACACTATCTAAAGGACATAATTACATACACACACCACAATACATACACCACAATATAACAATATATATTTATTATCAATAATGATGTCCAGACGACCTTAAGAAGAAAGCATGGAGTAAGTGGATAAGGACTGAGTACTATAAGGAGTGGTGCACATTGTGAGAGGCCTTTCTTCAGCAGTGGAGAGACACAGGCTGATAAGTCAAGAATGACATTACTGGGAGTTAAAACTGCCCTGCACGGCTCGAGTAAAGTACATTGGTGTAGTGGCATCATACAGTCTTTAAGTAGATCCAAATTATAAGGCTCATTATTGGGCATTGTTATTATAATGTTCACAATATTTAACTTGAAGCTACAAGACACACACGCCAAGTTTCGCTTCGCTTAAATTAGCATTTTACTATACTTAATATGCTGTATACTGTGTTTATTTAAGATCTACCCTACAGAACTTTTAAGTCTCTTCACTGTGCACCTTTGAAATGTTGTTTGTGAAAGATTACGAGCGTAAGTATGTGATTGCACATTCCGTAAAAATTCCATACCAGCTTTTTCTGACGCAATTTTCCTCAAAAATTGACTTTTTGGAAAACATGAAAATTCTGCTTTTAAATTTTTTTGTTTGCTGTAAAACTTTTATAACTTGTATGATATTGACATATAGATTATATTTTTATTATTATTATTAGACATATATTTTCTAAAGCAAAAAAAACTTGTATGCAACACAGTTTTGAAAGGAAAACTATTGAAAATCCAATAATAAAATTACCTGCAAATGTTGCACTCTTCAATTCAACTTGCTTGCTACCAAAATTAGCCGCAATCAATAACTTCAGCGTGGAAGTGTTGTTTTCATTTGTGTAAATCTTCATTTTGCGTTAAATAGTTGTTAAAACACTGAAAAACTAATATTTATATTCCAATTATAACCTCAACTCATCCAGTTGGCACTGGCACATCCCCGTTGATTCCCGTCAGAAAGAAACCTATCAGAAACCTTCAGAAACGACAATGACATTAGGCTGACAGTTCTTTTTCTTTTATTTCATTCAACAAGTAGGCAATGATATTAACACTTCATCCACTTCTTTAGTTCTTTTTATATTTTGTTATATATATTATATGATATATTTGTTCCATTATATTTAATCCATTGGGAATCCAACACTATAAGACAGGCGGTTGAGGCTTTTCAAATCCGGCCTGCACTATGTACACTAAGTCAAAAAGAAAAAAAACTTAAATGTTTAGTAAAAGAATTGTATTTTTTGCAGTATATTGTGCGTACCCAATAATTGTTTTTGTACTAAGTCAAAAACACCTAAAATTCTAGAATAAACCCTGTGACGAAAAACATCAAATGTCATTGTCACTTTTTTTTTTTTTTATAATTGTTGCATGTTTCATACTTAAACGAAGTTCTAAGTAGTTTAAAAGGTCCAGGCTTCACACATTTATGGAACTTGTCTGTTGTATGATAATAGCTTACTGTATACATGTAGGTAATTATTTAATTGCTTCTTATGCATTCTATGCTGCATAAAATTTTTGAAGTAAAACTTCTTTTCGAACGCTTGACTTGGGAAGTAAGCTTAGGTATGCGTGACGAAAGCGTTACGAAAAGTGTGATCGGGCAAGGCAAATGGAAGTTGAGAGGGAGGTATAAGTCAGTGAAGATAGAAAGAGAGTTACGTTTCGTATATTACTATAGGGGCAAGAGAGGTGCGAGCACACATTTTCTTTTTCTCATAGTTACTTACGTTACGTATATCTAAGACACAGTGCAGGTCTGTATCACACTGTCGGAGCTAGAGAGAGCATTTCGCGCGCACATTTTCTGTCTCTCTTCCTCTCATAGCCAGTGCATGAAATATATAAATATATCTCAGGCAGTAGTTAATTTGCGAGTTTGCTAGCGTTACGCGAACGGTGATTTCTGATTGTTTCGTAATTCCATTTCGTTCTTGAACAACTCTACATTTTAAAAAAGAAGGAAGAAGTTCAACTATTTCAGAAAACCTGTAATGATTAAGAAAAAAGAAACAAACAACTATGAAATAATATCATATTTATTTTGCAAAAATTACCTCTTTTTCTCTCTAAAACAAAGTTACTTATTCTAAAACTTATAATAACAATGAATATCGATTTTGGAATAAAAACTTAACAAATGCATTGTTAATAGAAGAAAAATACCGGCAGGTACATCGGAACATACAGTCCAATTACATAGATATTGAACTTTATTTCGTTTGAGTAAATACAAAAGAGTTAATCTATAACTAAAATAGCCAAGAATCGAATGTAACAACTTTTTGTACTTCATTACAAAGTTGTTCATTCGTATCTATTTAGAATAAGTATAAATAAAAATAATAAATTTCATAAATATAACAAAACGAAAAGGTAAAAAAAATCCTTAATATGTATTGTACTTAAACCTATTATTTGTGATATTTCTTTATAAAGAAAAATAATATGAAGAAGGTGGTGTTTTTAGGATAAAAATCTAAAAAATGTATGTTTCTCATCTTTGAATGTTGTTTTCCTGTGATATGTCCTTTACGAAGACAATTTTTCACCAATTTCTTTTACCTACTCCGTTCTATATAATCACTAATTTCCAAAGACAAAGAAATACAACACACTGTTGAATTTTTTTAGATTCGATCCATTGTATATTTTGCATTACATTCATATTTTCATTCATTCGTATTTTCACAAACTTTAATTTTATTTAAAAAAAAGTTAAAACTAGTCATTCTGATTTCTCTAAATCATATATTTTAGTTAAGAGTCTTAACTATGATATAATCTTCATAATTTGTTTTAACTAAAGGAGTAATTTAACATTTTTTCTTGTATCTTCGGGCAGAGCTTCTCAATCTTGTATCTCTATGTACCCCTAGTGAACACATAACTCAAAAAGTAAGGTTTCAAGCAGAACGTATAAATGAAGGAATGTCGTTTATTACATTTTTCTACATATTACTGTTTATGAGGTATAATTTTTATTTACTTTACTGGTTAAACGGCTTACTTTCTGTTTGGTAAGTTAGGGTTTTACTGAAGTGTACGCTAGAATTTCACGAACTACTTTTATATAAGTGTGTGTAGAATAGAGTGGCCCAAATTGGTTAGTTTAAATATGGATGTACCGATGACAATATTCCATTAAATTTAGGCTTGACATGGGTCTGTTATGTCTTACAAAAAGGTCAGTATTTCTTTTTTTTTAAATAAACGCTGGAAAAGTTTTGGAGATATACAACCACCAAAGATTTATTGTTAATGTTTAGCTTATACACGTATCTTTGCAAGGTTTGTCTAAATCAGTGTTTATATTCACGTGTGGTTTTAAATTTTTTAAATTATTCGTGACATTTGTAAATGACAGTAAATGACATTTTGTAGAAGAAAATACAACAAATTCGTGACCAAAAAGAAAACCAGGCTCAATATTACAGTCCTTAAACCCCTTTTGTTGATAAGAACAATTTTGATCAGCACCGCCATTGCATCAACATACCCCTGTTGTAAGGGGTACAATATACCCCACATTGAGAAGCGCTGCCGCAATTATACATTTTGAAATAACTTTTTTAAGTCAATTTCAGTCCATGATTGGCGCCTCATACAATCCCTTAAAGGCTTAAACTAATCCTTAAGCTATAAGTCGAGTATCACATTATTTAAAATAAATCAATGCCTAATTTATTTACAAACTCAACATTAAGCAAATCGAAACAAAAGTTTCATATTTAATTCTTACCACAATCTTTTAATTTTTATATTATTATACATCGCTGTAAATAAAATTAACAAAATTTAGTTAAAATAACCATTATTCAACCAGGTGTCAGAAAAAAGCGTGAAAAAAGTTTTTTTTTTCAAAAAAGAACTCTTCTGAAGAGTCCGAAATAATTTTTTAAATTTACGATCATATTTTTGAGGTCATCGACCAATAATTGCTACTTTTTAGCGTTAAAAAATTGTATACTCTTTAGTCGGTTCTTTTTGGTGATTATTTTTTCGTATATATTTAGTTCCAATAGACAATACATACATTATTTTTAACGGACACTTCAAAGCGTCACTGGACAAAGATGCACTGTTTTATTTTATAAAGCAATAATAAAGCTCTGAATTCGTGTATCACTACGAGGTTGGGACCTAATTGAATATATTGGACATATTTTTAGATAATTGCTTCATATAGCCAGCTATCATATTTTAAAAGATTATGGTAAAAGAAAATATTAAAACCTTTTTTATTTCGATTTACATTTTCCACTTTTTTTATCAAATGTTTTACATAATCTGCATGAATGCTTTATTTTCTTGCAAATGCTCTTTGATACAAACAATAATATATTTTTATAGCAACCCAATGAACTCCAATCATTCACCGTGTTTGGGTGAGTTTGAATTACATTCTAAATATCTACAATGTTGACACTAGCTAAGCGCGCGACACACTTACCGGTTCGGTTCGATAGTTAATATTTCAGTGTTGCAGCGTAATCGTCAAAAATCTACCACCTACCTTCAAAATAAACAATTTAATCAAAAGTTATTTTTCTAAAGAATGCGAAAATTACGTTGTATATTATATTTTGTAAATCATTTGTAAAAACCCTTAAATTTAGATACATCGTATGATTGGTTTTGATTAAGAAAAATATATTTTAAAGATGACACCAATCGGTAAGTTTTTCAGCAACGAGCAAACGTTGAAAGTTTCTTTTTAATTTTATTTCGAATTTTACCAGTATTTCACGCTTGTAGCTGGTACATAGTTATTAACGTATTTACGCCGTATTTTCTACGAATGTATCGTATTTATTTGATCGGAAACACTATCAACCAGATTTTTAACATGGCAACACTATCCATTTATTTTCATAAAAGCCCGTCCGGCAAGTGTGTGGCCACAACGCACTACTGGCAGTAATAGCTGCCTATCCTGTGGCGGCCATCATACAAATATAAAATTCAGTTATTTCTTTACTCATTCATAAATTGAAAGCACTTCTCAAATGTTTCTCAAAACAAAAAAGTTTTTACAGACTGAAGATTTACATCAATCAAAAAGTCCACTAGAAAGCAGCCATCTTGAATTCTAAACGTCGACACTTTTATTTTACAATCCCAACTATTTAAATTGACGTTTTAGGAAATGAATATGTGTAACAGCAACTCAAAAGAACTTTCCTTTTAATTTGAATCAAGTTTAGGGGGACAAGTTTGTAACAGGTTTGGCCTATACTTTTTTAAATAACGAAATAACAACTAAAACAAGAGTACCCTAAGTTGTAATAGAGTCATATGTCCTGTATATTAGACACGGCCCTCTTGAATTTTCTTATACAAGGGACTTTTTCAGCGTTCATACGCTGACCTAGAGATTCTACCCACGGATGTTTTTACCAGTACTATTTCAACGAATGATGAACTAGAGTATCTACTTAGGATGTTTTAAACCCGTGCACTTTTTCAGCGTATGATGACCTAGAGAATCTACCTAGGCTGTTTCTTAACCAGTGGACTATTTCAACGAATGATGACCTAGAGAATCTACCTAGGATGTTTTAAACCCATGCACTTTTTCAGCATATGATGACCTAGATAATCTACCTAGGATGTTTTTTAACCCGTGGACTATTTCAACGAATGATGAACTAGAGTATCTACCTAGGATGTTTCATAACCAGTGAACTTTTTCAACGAATGATAACCTAGAGAGTCTACCTATTTTTTATATATTGAAGATAGACTTGACCTCAATCTCACCTGATGGTAAGTGACGATGAGGTCGACGATGTTACGTGTTGGTCTAGAAGGTGCCTATTTACTCTTCTTTCTCTCTACCTAGGACATATATCTAACCAGTGGACTTTTTAGCGAATGAACCTAGCTAGAGTATCTACTAGTTTGTTAACCAGTGGACTATTTCAACGAATGATGAACTATAGTACTTACACTACCTATGTTTTACGAGTGCTGTGAACTATACGCCTCGGTCGACGGTCTTGTACTTCTCGCGGCTGCGCGCGCTGGAGATGGTCGCCGTGTTGAGGGACCCGCTCCAGTCCCCCACCTGCGGCACCGGACGGTAGAACTTGCTCGTCGTGCGGTTGAACACGGGGAGAAGCTCGTTCGCCTCGTTAGATAGCGCCTGAAATAGTTTTTCAATACAGTTTTTAAACAGGGCGTACTTTCAGAGGCTATAATTATGATAAGATAAGATAAACCTTTATTTGCAATAAATGTAGTACATTTCAGATGTTCAGGAAAATTATTCTAGATCACACATTTAGCCAATGTTTTGACATGCAAACAGTAATTAAAAGTAATAATATCGAGCATTTAAATTATACAATTCTATGATGTCAAGACACGTACCTAATTGATATCTATAACTATGTCAAATAATATTAGTCAAATGTTATACATAATAAAATTATATTTGTAAACCAAATTAAAATTAAATCCTATCTGTTTTGTCCTAGCGCGAAAAATTCCTTTACAGAATAAAAGTTGTTAAGAAGAAGCCACCCATGTAACGCCGTTTTGAATTTGTTAATGATTGTTGTGATGTTATGATTCGAAAATAAAACCTTTCGCATAGAAATCTTTCTTTTACGCGGTCGTGACTTTCTTTTACAAGCTCGACCATTACTTTTGCAGTTTAGTTGAAATTTGTGAGCCAATTTATACTGTTTTATTACACAGAGTAAAGTCGGATAGATTTTATACGGGGGAAAATGAACGAGTACATATGTCTTAGCATTGAATTCGCAATAAACATATTTAATTCTTTCATTTGTTTTTTACTATTTACCACAACTGTATTAAAAAAAACGTCGAGCAATACACGGGCGTGTAGGTATTTGCAAACTCGTGATATTAAAAACCCTCGCCTTTGGCTCGGGCTTGTTAATGACAGATCGTTCACAATCACAATGTACTATTGCTTTGAAGTTAATAATACTACTGTAAAAATAATAATACTGAAACCCTGAATTTTTCAAAATTATTTTATACTACATTAAATTATTTTAAAATTATTATTTTTTCTTTGTCTTTTTGCTTTTTGCTTTAGTATATATTTAGTTTATAAATCTCTGTTCTTTTTTCTAACCAAGCAATACATTTATTTTTCTTTCTTTCTAATAGACTATTATAATAACCTTCAGATAGATGACTGCGTCTGTCCCATATCCCTCACACGACATGAGAACCAAGTCGCCGTGGAAATACCTCGCGTACAATCTGGATATAGGAAGGCCATAGCCGTAACCTGAAACAAATAACATCGAAGCACAGTTATCATCAACAGCCTATATACGTCCCCACTGCAGCTCAGTCCTACTCTCCTACAGAGAGTGTATGGGACATAGTACACCACGCGGGACCAGTGCGCATTGGTAGACTTCACACACATCTTTGAACTTCTTCTCAGGAGTGTGCAGGTTTCCTCACGATGTTTTCCTTCACCGAAAGCCAATGGTAATGATAAATAGGCGCATCTGATGTCGAGTTGCGGAAACCTGCCCCGATAACGAATACGAATACACTCTCTGTAGGTGAGTAGGACTGAGACCCTGCAGGGGGGACATTATCACATGTTAGAACATACATTTGAAGAGTAGCTATGCTGATCACTCACCAGCTAGTGGTACCGAGTTGTGTGAGTCGGACCTGGAGGGCTGCGGCGCCGTGCTGTACATGTACTTGAAGAGCAAGTCGGACACGCTGCGCGGTATACCGCCGCCGCGGTCAGACATCTGAAATTAACATAGAAATTCACGGTATTTACTAACAAAAGTACGTGTCAAAAATTGTGTAAAATACAGTGTCCAATAAATACTTCATTGAAACTTAATATGTGCACTCGTAAGGCCAACGAGACGAGATAAAGAAATAATTTATTACACCAACTCAAACGTCACGCAATACTCATAGCATTCCGCGCGCATGTCTTCGTTCTGCACCGCTCACTCGCACCTAGAGAGGCAGAAAGACAAGGACGGACAGTGCGCGCATATTCCTGAAATGCAACCGTATGACTGACTAGGACGATAATCCTTACATTCTGTGTATTGTAATATAATATGCAAACCGATGCGCATAGCGTATCTCAGTGATGTTTAGAACTCATGGCATTACAATAGCAAAAAGAGCAGTCGCATGGCAGCGCACGATTTGTTTATCAGGTGATGTTTAGAGTGATGTGTAATGGTACGAAGTAAATTAGATTAAAATATTACGCGGTACGAAATATAATGACATATCACATTACCAAAAAAAGAATTAATATTTATACTGTCCTTTTTCGCTGCAATATGTATGGCAAAGAACTAGAAACCGACTTAAACTGCACTAAGTCTATAGCATTCATCCCCTAAAATATTCACCCTTAGAGATTTCGGTTTTGTTAATTCTTTCAAAGAGCGCTGAATCGTTTTCGATAAAATTTATATGGGACCACCTCTGAAGTATGCTCTACCAAACTAAAAATTATCATAAAAATCGATTCATAACTGGCGGAGCTATCGCGTAACATACATACAAAAAAAAACACATACCTTTTGAAGTCGGATCAAAACAAGGAAGCGCGGGCTTTCTAACAAGTCTACAGGAGGTCCTAATAATTTTGTATAAACTTAAACCAATCAAAAAACGATACACTTTTTATGATCCAAATATGAATGAGAACATCGTCATCCGTACGACGTATCACGACATTTGTCCCAAGTGTCTGACGTGTGTCAAAAGTATGATCATTCGGGGGTGTCTTAAAGTTGTCTGGTTCGTGTAGGACAGGGGTTGATGATGGTTCTACCTTGACAGAGACATCCTCGCTTCCCTCGACCAGGTTGATCTGTATGGGCGGGGGGTTGTTCTCGTGGTGCTCCATCACAGCGCGCATCGCGTTCTTGAACAGCTCGAACAGCATGTGGTAGAGGTGGGACGGGACGTACACTATCGGCATGGGACGTTCGCTCGCCACTAGTCCACAATACAGAAGAGAACATTAATACACATACGCCTAGGGTTCGTTTTTCCGTGTAAAGTAGTCCATGGCCAATTTGTATACTTTTATTATAATATCTGGGCGACCGAGCTTTGCTCGTAGTTCTTTAAAAACCAACAAAAACTTTATTTCTGACCCTAAACACACAAAAAACAAAAATACAAGCAATTTTCCAACCGGGATTTGAACGCGGATATCTCGGACGGAATGACACGTGTGAACCACTCGGCTAAAGTGATTATGTTTGACAGCGTGAAATTTCCCATCATATTTAGCGTCGAATAATGCGAAGGAAAAAGCGCATGAAAACTCGAAAACGCGCGTTTTCCCAGACATGAGACTAATCTAGATCGATTTTGCGCCCCCAAAACCCCCTAAATACCAAATTTCAGCGAAATCGCTGGAGGGCCGAAGGGCGTGGTGTTGGCCTGGTGGTTGGTTGGTGGGCCTTCAGAGGAAAGATAGCGACCAACACCACCAGAGCACCAACGTGCTATAGTAAATAAATGTGTAGAATATTATTGTAGTGTGTAGTAGTTTATTTTAATGTATTTTATTGTATTGTATATATATACTTATGGGTCATTGTTACCTGGAATAAATGAATAATAATAATATAGGTATATATATACAAGAATTGCTCGTTTAAAGGTATAAGATAATAAAGCACCAACCTCCTTTCTGCAAGATTTGTAACTCCGGCGACGCCAAGTAATATCTATCACAGAGAAACCTGGCGTTCTCATATGCATCTTTAACTACAGCCACCACGTCACACGCGGGGTCTATAGAGCCAATGTGGCGGCCCCCGTTACCAATGCCGCTCACTGAAGCCTGCTTAGCGCCAAGCTCCTCGCCGAAGAGCAGCGCTGGAGGGAAGAGGAAGTCTGATCAAGAGCGTGGATCACCATCGTAGATACCGATGAATAGGTCCACAGCTGAACATGGGCCTCTTCTATAGACCGGCCCAGAATTAACGGCACGATTCAATTTAATATTTACATGCGGGTTAAATAACATATTGCTCACCAAGGGAAGAAAGTGGCCGATTACCAACGATGATGCGTGTAATGTGCCGTGGTAAACACGGTTCGTGGTCGCCACTCGAGAACCTTTACTCCCCACCGGTTATCGGTTCTTCGAGCGATGTGGCCTGCCCATTGCCACTTCATGTCGGTGACTTTAGTTCGTCTACGGATTTCCTCATTCCGGATTTTATCACGTAGAGAAATTCAGATAATATCTCGTTCCATTGCTCGCTGAGTGACTTTGAGCTTGTTTATTCGGCCCACAGTAAAGGACCACGTTTCGGTTCCGTATGTCATCACTGGCAACACGCACTGATCAAAGACTTTTGTCTAGTTTAGTTTGTAGGTGACCTTAGTAAGTGATAAATAAATACTTTAATAAAGTGGCAATACTTCAGCTCACTGACTCGTCGAGCTATGTCGGTGACTATATACTCACTGTGCTGGTTGATGAGCATCCTGATGGACGTGCGACTCATATAGAACCTGTCCAGGAAGTACTGTATCGAGTTCTCAGTGCCCGCGTCTACTTCATGCGACTCCTTCAACTCGAGCACTCCCTGAGCCATCGTCTGAACAACGTCAGCGTGACGGTTCCGTATATGCACGAGCCGCTGACAGAATCTGTGGAGGAATAAATAATTAGATATTAAAGCCTTTGCAATCCTATCTGAGCAATAGATATCTGCGGAAGGTCCCGCGTTCAATTAACAATTTTGAAACATAATTTTGTAAGACTTCCCAATTTGGTTGGGACATTGCAGGCTGAATCACCTGATTGTCTGACACGTAAGGTGATTCCGTGCTTTAGAAGGCACGTAATGTTGTGGCGGTCTTCACTAGGTCGTCGGTATATATAGTACCGATTACGGCCGTGTACGGCCCGGTAGACTCTTCCCGGTGCGCGGACAACCACATGCCAATTTACTATAAAACTTCAAACTCTCTCTTACTCTGTCAGCGTTCTCTGTTCGGGCTCCATCTTCTCAAATTGAATGATTTCTTCAAAAGATCTTTCATACCACTGATTCACCAGACCCACTGAAGGCATCCTTAGTAAATTCTCTGGCAGTAGTGCTATCTCTTTCATTATGTTCGCCAACCTGGAATCATAGAGAAGGATGACATGAGATTTATGTGAAAGTTTTACAAATTATAGCGACTATTAAGGATTCCGACAGAGATAAAAACTTGAGAGGTGTCAAGGGACACCCGGATGGAACGAAGTTCCTTTCGATTAATTAGTGAAGGAATTGTAATAAAATTTTACAAATTTTCAATAAGGTTTGAACGGATTTTTAACATTATATTTTAAATATGGTTTTGTAGGTTTTTTCATTAAATTTTTTATGTACGTGATACGTTTTGTTTTTAGCGACATCTGTCATTGAGTAGCGGCAACTAATCAGAGCCATCTGTCGTCACATAGCTGTACTGTTGGTATCGTCTTACTACTACGTACGTCGTACTAACAGATGACGCTAACTTACTATAGCAAAAAGTGTCGGTGACAACTTTTCGTAAGAATTTTTTCCGTCTAGCCCCCCTTTCACAACAAACCTTTTCATATAAGTACTTGTATTTATTCCTTGTATTTTCCACTACCTAACTTTAACCAGTCCAGTTATTTCCCATTTCCTCCTTTCTTTTAATACCCTTTTAACATTGTACAGTGTCTTTATTTGACACTGGCAGTACCATCACCTCCATGATGCAGACATAATTCTGAAGTTGATATACCCAGTGCCACTCTCACAGTAAATACGAATCTAACGACACCTCTCAAGCTGAAATCCATTGAGCCGTTCAGGCCGCGGAGCGTGCCAAACAATTATACATACATACTCACGAAAAACATAACCCTCCTGCGCCAGCAGTTGGGTAATCACAAGCTAACTTAAAACTATTCCTAATTGCAAGTACAATAACGATATAGGGATAGTTACAGGATAGCTACTTTTTATCCCAATCTTCAAGTAGTTCCCACGAGATAAATCCCAACAAGCAAACGAAGTCGCGGGAAGAAACTAGTGCCAAATAAAATGAACCACAATTAGCTGTATCCGTCTAATTCAAACAACTTTTGTTAATTGTTGTGATAAATTAAAATGACCTTTGTATGGCGTTGGATAAAGAATGAACTCCACCAACGTTAGAACAATTATGTAGAATTGTATATCGTACGTAAAAACACTGGTCAAGTGTGAGGCGGACTCTCGCACCGAGGGTTCCGTACAGAATATGAATAAATAACATACTGAAAATTATAAATAATAGGTGCGGTATATGCACCCAACAATGCTCTACCGAAAATTCAAGTACATACAATTGAAAAACCAAAAGCGATGTTTCAAATTCGGCCTGCACTTGTACACTATTTACAAAATCATGTAATAATCCAAATATGTATAGAAGAATACTAGAATTACATTTTTGCGTTTAATTTAATTGTACAAAATCATTCTTTTTGTACTAACTCTTCTCTCTCTTTTTGACAGCGTCAAATGTCATTTTATTGACGCCATCTTTGTTTTCGACGTCAAGTCTTACCTGTTTCGTGCGTTTTACATGTTTTTGTACAAATAAACTAAACCAAAATATACAAAAATGGTAACTAAATCATTTTTATTTGATAATGACCTATTAAAATTATAAGTGTACTGTGTACAAGACCAGGCCTTCGCTCCATACATTCGCGGAACGTGTCATTTCCTTTTTTAACAGATCCAAGGGACAGATTTGCTAACTCGATATTCCATTCAACTTGATACCTAGAGGTACGCGTAAACGCGTTCATGAGAAAAGGGTCATGACTAACAGACAGACGGACAATATAGTGACTCTATAAGGGGCCCTTTTGAGGTAGGGGAACCATCAGAAATACCAGAGGTTCAAGTAGAAGTCAGCAAGAGACGCACAAGAGAACTAGGGACCTGAACTACTGAAGGGCTGCGAACCCTACTGAGTTAGGAGGCAAAAATGACCCAATAATAATAAGGCATTTTGATCCAAGGAGGCACAAAATGACCAAAGGTAAGATGGCCAATAAAATGAGGTCATAGCGGAAATAAAGGCTTTTTAGGTTTCCGGAGAGAGGTCGCTATAAGGTCGAACTTGCTTGGAATGCAATAAGAGATTCCACCTAACAATAATACTATATATGTAAGGCGAATTACAGACCCAACAAAGGCACAATTTCGTTCATTCTATACGAAAATTCCCACTTTTGTTTCAAACGCTTTTACAAAGTAGGTCTATCTATTTTGTCTATCTCAACTGGATATGAGATGCTATATTCAGCAAGCTTAGCAGCGCAGGCGGTTGGAGGACGCAAAAACATTTCGATCAACAACAACAAAAACACAAATAAAGTTTTTCGTTATAACGAATGACGTTACTCGTATAACGAGTTTACACTCCTCTTTTCCTGTTATATTAGTATTCAAAGCAGGCAATCAACACATGAATGGCGTGCATCGTATGATGCAGTACGATCTAGAATCGCAAGCGCAGCGGTTGGCCTCGGATCTTCGATAGCGGGTCTCAAGTATATCTGCAGTCAAAGCTGTGATACTACTGGTTCTAGAATGCGTTGATGTGTCACTAGAAACTCGCGTTTAAACACACCTCAAAACTACCCCTTGTTCCATCAATGCATTTGATAACCATTTATCAAAGATTCCACATTCAAACTATATTTGCCAACTGCGGTAAGCATGCGTTGCGGACAGTGTGCGAATTTGCGGCTTGGTCACACGCCGGACACTTCGAACAAATGTCGTGATATCGGTGCACATGACGTTTCTATACAATCGCACGTGTGAGAACACGCGCGCCATGTTATCGTTCCGTATCTGAGTCACCACAAAGTCACAAACACAACCTCACTGCGATGCCACCATATAAACTGCCAAATTCAACAGCGGATGTACGCCACAGCCGGCTTTTTTGAGCTCGTGTCGGCATCGTTTGATTAGATGCTGTGAGGTACAAAGGTGACAGTATCTAAGCGATCGGTCCTCTGCTTACCGCATCCGTTCACCTCCTGCTACACTAGATAAATCGCCTTTTCAACCGACTTCAAGAAAGAAGGAGGTTCTCAATTCGAATGTATGTTTTTTAATGTATGTTACGCGATAACTCCGCCAATTAGTTATCGATTTTGATAATTTATTTGTTTGATAGAACCAAGATAGGGGCATATAGGGATACTCGAAAGGTGGTCCCATATAAATGTTACCGACATTGATTCAACGGTTTTTGAGAAAATCAACAAAAACTAAATATGTATGTACCCAGATAATTCTACCTCTAAGGGTGAACATTTTAGGGGATGAATGCTGTAGGTATACTTTTAAGGCAGTTGAAGTCAGTTTCTAGTTCTTTTTGAACGCGTTATTTTATCACCTAGCCGTAGGTCGTCCTACACTACGTTTGCCTAGGCGTGGTCTCCACTCGAAGACTTGTCTGCTCCAGCGATTCTCGGTGATGAGGTAACTAACGAACAACTCAAACTGTCCGATGCCAGCGCCTGTACATCTACCATGAGTTTACGCAGGCGATAACGTGTATCGTTAACTATCGCTCTGTCCTTGTCACGCGCATCTCGACTGAGCAGCATTTCCGATAGTACGAGGGGCATACCGAAAAGATCGGTAATCGAGTACTTTCGATTTAATTAGATTAAAAACTCTTTTTGATGAATAAACACTGGTTAGTTGAAAATCGAATACAATTGACAGAATTTAAAAAAATTTTTTTTTTAAAGAACAATATCAGTTTGAAATTGATAGGTCGATAAAAAAATGGAGCTTACAAGAGAAAGTTTCCGTGCCATAATTTTTTACAACTTTCGACGAGGATTATCTCAGGGACAATGTCTCGCTGAGCTTATATCTATATTCAAGAGTGAAGCGCCTAGCCAGACGACAATATATCGCTGGTATTCTGAATTCCGGCGTGGACGTGCTTCTCTTGGCACCGTACCTTCCACAGGCCGGCCAAAAACAGCGGTTACACCAGAAAATGTCGCTGTTGTGCGCCGAATGATACAGGATGACCGACATATTACATATGAGCAGATTCGGGCTACTTTAGGGATAGGTATGACTGCGATACAAACTGTTTTACATGGTGAACTGGGAGTGAGAAAGCTAGTTTCCCGCTGGGTGCCCCATAATTTGTCCGAAGAGCAAAAGGCGGCTCGTGTCAATTGGTGCCGGTCTACTCTGCAACGCTTCAACGGAGGAAAGTCAAAAGCAGTTTATAACATTGTCTCTGGTGATGAATCATGGATCTATTCATATGAGCCAGAAAGAAAGCATCAGTCGGCTGTCTGGGTCTTCGCAGGTGAGATCAAGCCAACAAAAGTTGTCCGCTCTCGCAGCGTATCGAAGAAAATGGTCGCTTCGTTTGTCGCGAAAACAGGACATGTAGTCACAGTTCCCTTAGAGGAACGGAGAACGGTTACCGCTGATTGGTATACAACGGTTTTTTTGCCACAGATGATATCCGAACTCCGTAGAGGTAACCCGAAACGACGCATAATCCTCCATCACGATAATGCGAGCTCTCACACCGCTCAGAAAACAAGCGAGTTTTTGAAGCAGGAAAACGTTGAATTAATGGATCATCCTCCATACAGCCCTGATCTGAGTCCCAATGATTACTTTACATTCCCTAGAATCAAAGATTTATTGCGTGGTCAGCGGTTTCAAGGTCCAGAAGAAGCAGTGGAAGCATACAAATCGACGATTTTGACCATGTCAACTTCGGACTGGAATTGCTGCTATAATAATTGGTTCGAACGAATGCAAAAGTGCATTAACTGCAACGGAGAATACTTCGAAAAGCAATAAAAATAAATTGAGTTATTTCCTGTATGTATTGTTTTATATTCCCGATCATTTCGGTATGCCCCTCGTATTCGATATCGCCTGCGTAAACTCATGGTAGACGCACTGAGCCGCATCGAGATACGTGAAGAGTTCTAGAGTGAATATCGAGTGAGAAGCGACAACATTTAATTACTGGTTATGAACAAATAGTACCACACTGGGGCCTTGATGTGGACAGATCAGTAAACAATGCGTCATATCATATTGTTTTTTATAACGGCCACGTGGCTATCGTAGCGGAGCCGAAGATATCGCGCTGTAAACAATACGTTTATCTTGTTTGTTTATTTATTACACTTTTATAATAACAATAAACAGCCGTTGTAGCTCAGTTGTGTAGAGCGTCAGTCCTTGAACAATCGAGGTCTGCGTTCGATCCTGGCTCGTACCAATGAGTTACAATTTGTTATTTGCAATTTATGTACGAATGATACAAATCATTATCATTGGCTTTTCGGTGAAGGAAAACATCGTGAGGAAACCTGCAATGCACTTCTGAGCAGAAATTCAAAGGTGTGTGGCGTGTGGTGTGAGAAGTCTACCAATGCGCACTGGTCCCGCGTGTACTATGTCCCATACACTCTCTGTAGGAGAGTAGGACTGAAACCTGCAGGGGGGACATATATATACAGGCTGTTAATGATGAATAACAATTCTAGTTTAGAAACCTAACACGCTTTCGTCAGTAGTTCAGCCGAAGAGTTATTCTAGCCGAATGAAATGAGCCCAAACGCGAGGTGTTTACTAGTATCCCTTGAAAAGTTACACTTTCTACTTCCTGGCTTCATCATAAGACCCTGGTGTCATCATCACATACTATTGATTTGCTAAACTAGTCAAATCAAACAAAATGAGCCTAAATTCGAGCGGTATACTTGATTGAAGAGTTCCTTTATCCACCTCATGACTCCAGGGTCAGATCAGCTCCATTCTGACAAATTATTGTATTGTCATCCAGCTTACATACAATAACAAAGTTTCAAATCAATACGACATTTGGAAGTAGGTTAACTAGTTGAAAACGTGTAAAAAATCGCAAAAGTCTACACTTGATATATTAGTTTGTTTTGTATCTCGTATTTATGTAATCGTTTATTATATTTATTATATCGTACACGCCTAACTGCCCTCCTTTCTTCAACATTTCTCCTTGACTTAGGACTGCTGGAAGAAATTTCTTTTAGAAATAAGCTGTCCCTTTTGTATATATTTTTGTGTTTTTTCTGTTTGTTATTTTCCGTGTACAATAAACTGTTTGAATAAATAAATTAAATAAACTCGTACATTTACAAAACAACAATTCAGATATTAATGATTGCACTAGATTACTTTATATTACACAATTTATATTGAAAACAATAACATCTCGTCCATTAATTATTTAATAGAACTAAGTTTAAAATTAACCACAAATTGATGTCACATTAAGATGATGATAACCAACAGTTTTACAAATACATACCGTTTCCATCGAAAGCGCATATTAAATACTAGCTTTGGCACGCGACTCCGCCCGCCTTGGCCGCTTGAGCCCGAGCGTGTGAAATTAGCGACCATATCGAATAATGCGGAATAAAACAGAAATTTTGAAAACACGCGTTTTTCCAGACATAAGACAAGTCTAGATCGATTTGTTGCCCCCGAAAACCCCTAAATACCAAATCACAGCGAAATCGTTGAGAGACGTGTCCGAGATTTCAGGTATATATACATAAATATACACAATTGCTCGTTTAACGGTATTATATATATGAAAGGAGATAACTAACCGGACAGGCAACTCCTTCCTTAGGAAGAGGAAAGATTTTCTCTCGCAAGCGTTCAGACCTGAAACGATAACAAAACTATATTAATCACAGATTGCAAATTAAACACACTTAACAAAACTATGACAGTAAAACCATCCAACTAGTTATCAAAAAACATAACGTAACACGTATATAAATACAGCAGTATATAACAATCGTTCCAGAATATATATTTGACGTCGTCTTGGACATAAGACCATAGATATTCGACCAATTGAATGACAGACCAAATTACAGAGGCAAGGTTCGAAATTATCTAGATAATTATTATTTTGATAATTATCAGTGATTATTCATAATTTGATCTCTTTAATTTTTTGACTTAATATCATTTGTATTTCATTGCTAAAATATCACATGAAAAAAGACATAAAAAATTCCGATTTTTTACGTTCAATTAAATATAACATTTATTTAAAGAATTTAAGACTAATCTATTTCTTACTGATAGTTATCAGCAGCCGGGAAGCGTCCACTGCTGGACATAGGTTTCCTCCATGTGTGGGAGGGCTTATGGCATAATCACCACGCTTGCCAGACGGGTTGGTAATCGCAGTATTCGGTTTAGTTCTTCAGAAGGAAGCTGCTGCCCCTCCCCCGGTATTTTTTTAGTCGCCTCATTTACTCGTCGCTTAGTTACTAATAGTGACATTGATAACGGTGATCGTTTATCATTATTATTATCAAGATAATTATCACGATAATTAATCATAATTATCAATGATAATTATCACATAGAACCCACACAGACGTAACATAAATGACTGAAGTGTTATGTCACAGAAGGGACAAAGTCAAAGCAAAGGAAATCGAACGTGTCCTAAGTATGTCATCATGTTGGTGACGTGAATATCCCACCGAGGATGTGTGTCTTTGTGATACTTTTATTGGACTTTGAAACTCATATTCAGTAATGGTGTTTCCATTCTAAATACCCTTTAGGGACCTTTTACCATTTTCGATCAGAAAATGATTTACTTTCAATTAGGATATCTGTTTCGCACATGATGGTTTCAATTTTCTAAGCCATTGGATTAGAAAATTTTACAAGCGTTCCTTGTACCCATAAGGATATTTAACAGTATAAAAGGGGTTTGTCTCTCATGGGGATATTGCAAATGTATTGGGAAAAAAACAGGCCAAGTGCGAGTCGGAATCGCGCACGAAGAGTTCTGTGCCATTATCTATAAAACGGCCAAAAAAAACATGTCTGTTGTATAGTATTTATTTTATTCTGGTTTTTAGTATTTGTTGTTACAGCTGCAACAGAAACTATGACGGTTCATTAGATACAGCTTGGTGAAAGACGGACAGCGGAGTCTTAGTAATAGGGTCCCGTTTTTACCCTTTGCGTACGGAACCCTAAAAAGGAACCCTTATAGTCTTATAGGATCACTTTGTTGTCCGTTTGTCTATCAATACCCTTTTCTCAGGAACGCGTGAAGGTATAAAATTGAAATTAATATAAAATACTTATGTTAGCAATCCTTTGGATCGGTGAAGAAGAAAAAACCTTTATGCCATAAAAAATGTAGGTACAAAAGTCACAAATTAAACATTACATTTCATCATAAGTGCCTCAATGCAATGCCTCGATATAAAATGCCAAATTCGGCGGGAGTACGCCACAGCCGGCCTTCTTTGGTTTTGCGGCGGTATCGTTTGACTAGCGGCGGCGTGCGCCAGTTTTCCTTTCACAAAGGTGACTGTATCTAAGGGAAGGGCAAGAATCTAGCTCCCAATGAATATACATCGATAGGACCAAACTTGGCGCGCGTTCAAAACGCCCGCGTCAACAACATCTCGATTAAATGGATTTAGAATTTAATTAATTTTACTTTTCGATGCCAATACCTATATCACGGAATAGTTCGGAGTGTTTGGATAAAAACAAAAGCCGCCACATTAACTATACAAGCTTTCGAAAGCGGATTCATCTTTATATTATTATTATTTATTTATTATTACGGTTTGACAACATGACTACAAATTTCACATAAATACATACTAAAACTGGTGCGAGACTATATCCTCCCAAATAGGATTAATACCCGTGCTAGGGTAGGATACTCGTATTATTTGTATGTATTTAATTTATTGCCAACATTGCATTTGTAAAAAAAGAAGTTTAAGATAGTAATTAGTTAGTAAGTACATATATATCGTGTGTTAGAGTGCTAGCACTTGGATTGTGTTATCTATCTGCATGGACAAGAGAAGCAGTTAATCACTAAGAGACCCTCCTTCTCCATAAAGACAACCAGCATCTGTTCCCCTGGGAGCTCGTTGACGAATTCCAAATGCCCCACTCTCAGCTCATTTTTGTTGATCTATTTTCTATATAAAAAACGTGGCACTCATACTCCAGTAAGAGTCTCTCGTTAGGGATAGGCAAGTCTAATTGAACAATTTTAGATATAATTGTATTTGTAATTATTATTTTTACATGTACAATAAACTAAAAGTGCCCTGTTATAAGGATGGTCATTGGTCAGTTAAAGTTGATTGGTAGTCAAAATTGCGTGCCTCTCTATAAGCTGAGTAAGTTTAGTCTTTATTCTAAATTTCGACATTTTTACAGTCGATCATTTTTACGTCTTTATCCAGTCGAGTGCGCGCCAGCTCCAATCGCATCCTGAACACCATAGCCTGTAAATTTGACTGTCCCATTATGCGACACGTAAATAGTATGGCTAACTCAGTTGTAACATATACTTACTAACATAGTTATAAGCAGTACTAACAATTATATGGATCCTTGACATCTGATAATAAAATGATTTCATTTATTTTATTTTTACAGTTGAACTATTTTAATATTGGACCTTACCGTTACACATAAGTATCGCAAAGGGTTTAAGCTGTTACATGAAAACTTCTACTTGTATTAAAATGTTTACTGTACTGGCGGAATTCCATGAAAATCGTGTCCAAACTGTATCGTGAGTGACTATTGAAGCCACAGTCAAAACCGGAATATTTTTAAAGCAGCTCTGCGTATGAGTATGAATCACGTTTCGTCAGCAAGATCAGCGCAGACTTTGTACTGTGGCCGATTATAAACAACTTTGACCTTGGACCACATCACGACAGACAGTTGAGTTGAATTTGGAACAAAAATCACAAGCATTGTTTTGACAAAAGCTCAAGTAAAAACGTCATGCAAGTCACTGTCCTCCAAAAGGCCACTGGACACTACTGGACAGTAATCACAACAACAACAAGTTCCAGTGCGAATCGACCATGGTAGCTCAGTTGAGTAGAGCGTCACTTCAACAATAGAGGTCTGCGTTCGGGCTATGTGAACTTGGCACCCGACCTTGAAAAAATTTAATTTTTTTTGCGCTATTCGACGTTTGTAGTTGTTTGTAGTGAAACTATTTTCGTTTGTAGTTAAACCAAAAAAAAGTTATGACGAGTCAAAAAAAAGCTGGCACCCGACTTTGAAAAAATTACCTTTTTTTTGTGGTTATCGGTAGATATAGGTTTGTAGAGGTTTGTAGTGAAACTATTTTCGTTTGTAGTTAAACCAAAAAAAAGTTATGACGAGTTAAAAAAAATTCTCTCAAACTTTAAAAAATTAACTTTTTTTCGTGATTTTCGATAGATATAGGGCAGTAGAGGTTTGTAGTGAAACTATTTTCGTTTGTAGTTAAACCAAAAAAAAGTTATGACGAGTTAAAAAAATTCTCTCAAACTTTAAAAAATTAACTTTTTTTGTGATTTTCGATAGATATAGGGTAGTAGAGGTTGGTAGTGAAACTTTTGCGCTACTACAAACGAATACGAGTAACTACAAACGAAATCCAATCTACTACAAACGATTTTGAGATACTACAAACGAATACGAGTTACTACAAACGAAATCCAATCTACTACAAACGATTTTTAGCTACTACAAACGAATACGAGTTACTACAAACGAAATCCAATCTACTACAAACGATTTTGACCTACTACAAACGAATTCGAGTTACTACAAACGAAATCCAATCTACTACAAATGATTTTTAGCTACTACAAACGAATACGAGTTACTACAAACGAAATCCAATCTAATACAAACGATTTTTAGCTACTACAAACGAATTCGAGTTACTACAAACGAAATCCAATCTACTACAAACGATTTTTAGCTACTACAAACGAATTGGAGTAACTACAAACGAAATCCAATCTACTACAAACGATTTTGACCTACTACAAACGAATTCGAGTTACTACAAACGAAATCCAATCTACTACAAACGATTTTTAGCTACTACATACGAATACGAGTTACTACAAACGAAATCCAATCTACTACAAACGTTTTTTAGCTACTACAAACGAATACGAGTTACTACAAACGAAATCCAATCTACTACAAACGATTTTGACCTACTACAAACGAATTCGAGTTACTACAAACGAAATCCAATCTACTACAAACGATTTTTAGCTACTTCAAACGAATTGGAGTAACTACAAACGAAATCCAATCTACTACAAATGATTTTTAGCTACTACAAACGAATACGAGTTACTACAAACGAAATCCAATCTAATACAAACGATTTTTAGCTACTACAAACGAATTCAAGTTACTACAAACGAAATCCAATCTACTACAAACGATTTTTAGCTACTACAAACGAATTGGAGTAACTACAAACGAAATCCAATCTACTACAAACGATTTTGACCTACTACAAACGAATTCGAGTTACTACAAACGAAATCCAATCTACTACAAACGATTTTTAGCTACTACATACGAATACGAGTTACTACAAACGAAATCCAATCTACTACAAACGTTTTTTAGCTACTACAAACGAATTCGAGTAACTACAAACGAAATCCAATCTACTACAAACGATTTTTAGGTACTACAAACGAATTCGAGTAACTACAAACGAAATCCAATCTACTACAAACGATTTTTAGGTACTACAAACGAATTCGAGTTACTACAAACGAAATCCAATCTACTACAAACGATTTTTAGCTACTACAAACGAATTCGAGTTACTACAAACGAAATCCAATCTACTACAAACAATTTTGACCTACTACAAACGAATTCGAGTAACTACAAACGAAATCCAATCTACTACAAACGATTTTTAGCTACTACAAACGAATTCGAGTAACTACAAACGAAATCCAATCTACTACAAACGATTTTTAGCTACTGCAAACGAATTCGAGTAACTACAAACGAAATCCAATCTACTACAAACGATTTTGAGATACTACAAACGAATACGAGTTACTACAAACGAAATCCAATCTACTACAAACGATTTTTAGCTACTACAAACGAATACGAGTTACTACAAACGAAATCCAATCTACTACAAACGATTTTACCCTACTACAAACGAATTCGAGTAACTACAAACGAAATCCCATCTACTACAAACGATTTTGACCTACTACAAACGAATTCGAGTAACTATAAATACTCGTATTCGTTTGTAGTAACGCAAAAGTTTCACTACCAACCTCTACTGCCCTATATCTATCGAAAATCACGAAAAAAGTTAATTTTTTAAAGTTTGAGAGAATTTTTTTAACTCGTCATAACTTTTTTTTGGTTTAACTACAAACGAAAATAGTTTCACTACAAACCTCTACTGCCCTATATCTATCGAAAATCACGAAAAAAAGTTAATTTTTTAAAGTTTGAGAGAATTTTTTTAACTCGTCATAACTTTTTTTTGGTTTAACTACAAACGAAAATAGTTTCACTACAAACCTCTACAAACCTATATCTACCGATAACCACAAAAAAAAGTTAATTTTTTCAGAAAAAAAATAATTAATTTTTTCGTTTTAATTATTTTTTTTCTGAAAAAATTAACTTTTTTTGTGGTTATCGGTAGATATAGGTTTGTAGAGGTTTGTAGTGAAACTATTTTCGTTTGCAGTTAAACCAAAAAAAAGTTATGACGAGTTAAAAAAATTCTCTCAAACTTTAAAAAATTAACTTTTTATTGTGATTTTCGATAGATATAGGGTAGTAGAGGTTGGTAGTGAAACTTTTGCGCTACTACAAACGAATACGAGTTACTACAAACGAAATCCAATCTACTACAAACGATTTTACCCTACTACAAACGAATTCGAGTAACTACAAACGAAATCCCATCTACTACAAACGATTTTGACCTACTACAAACGAATTCGAGTAACTACAAACGAAATCCCATCTACTACAAACGATTTTTAGCTACTACAAACGAATACGAGTTACTACAAACGAAATCCAATCTACTACAAACGATTTTACCCTACTACAAACGAATTCGAGTAACTACAAACGAAATCCCATCTACTACAAACGATTTTGACCTACTACAAACGAATTCGAGTAACTATAAATACTCGTATTCGTTTGTAGTAACGCAAAAGTTTCACTACCAACCTCTACTGCCCTATATCTATCGAAAATCACGAAAAAAGTTAATTTTTTAAAGTTTGAGAGAATTTTTTTAACTCGTCATAACTTTTTTTTGGTTTAACTACAAACGAAAATAGTTTCACTACAAACCTCTACTGCCCTATATCTATCGAAAATCACGAAAAAAAGTTAATTTTTTAAAGTTTGAGAGAATTTTTTTAACTCGTCATAACTTTTTTTTGGTTTAACTACAAACGAAAATAGTTTCACTACAAACCTCTACAAACCTATATCTACCGATAACCACAAAAAAAAGTTAATTTTTTCAGAAAAAAAAATAATTAATTTTTTCGTTTTAATTATTTTTTTTCTGAAAAAATTAACTTTTTTTGTGGTTATCGGTAGATATAGGTTTGTAGAGGTTTGTAGTGAAACTATTTTCGTTTGCAGTTAAACCAAAAAAAAGTTATGACGAGTTAAAAAAATTCTCTCAAACTTTAAAAAATTAACTTTTTATTGTGATTTTCGATAGATATAGGGTAGTAGAGGTTGGTAGTGAAACTTTTGCGCTACTACAAACGAATACGAGTAACTACAAACGAAATCCAATCTACTACAAACGATTTTTAGCTACTACAAACGAATACGAGATACTACAAACGAAATCCAATGTACTACAAACGATTTTTAGCTACTGCAAACGAATTCGAGTAACTACAAACGAAATCCAATCTACTACAAACGATTTTTAGCTACTACAAACGAATTGGAGTAACTACAAACGAAATCCAATCTACTACAAACGATTTTGACCGACTACAAACGAATTCGAGTTACTACAAACGAAATCCAATCTACTACAAACGATTTTTAGCTACTACAAACGAATTCGAGTTACTACAAACGAAATCCAATCTACTACAAACGATTTTTAGCTACTACAAACGAATACGAGTTACTACAAACGAAATCCAATCTACTACAAACGATTTTACCCTACTACAAACGAATTCGAGTAACTACAAACGAAATCCCATCTACTACAAACGATTTTGACCTACTACAAACGAATTCGAGTAACTATAAATACTCGTATTCGTTTGTAGTAACGCAAAAGTTTCACTACCAACCTCTACTGCCCTATATCTATCGAAAATCACGAAAAAAGTTAATTTTTTAAAGTTTGAGAGAATTTTTTTAACTCGTCATAACTTTTTTTTGGTTTAACTACAAACGAAAATAGTTTCACTACAAACCTCTACTGCCCTATATCTATCGAAAATCACGAAAAAAAGTTAATTTTTTAAAGTTTGAGAGAATTTTTTTAACTCGTCATAACTTTTTTTTGGTTTAACTACAAACGAAAATAGTTTCACTACAAACCTCTACAAACCTATATCTACCGATAACCACAAAAAAAAGTTAATTTTTTCAGAAAAAAAAATAATTAATTTTTTCGTTTTAATTATTTTTTTTCTGAAAAAATTAACTTTTTTTGTGGTTATCGGTAGATATAGGTTTGTAGAGGTTTGTAGTGAAACTATTTTCGTTTGCAGTTAAACCAAAAAAAAGTTATGACGAGTTAAAAAAATTCTCTCAAACTTTAAAAAATTAACTTTTTATTGTGATTTTCGATAGATATAGGGTAGTAGAGGTTGGTAGTGAAACTTTTGCGCTACTACAAACGAATACGAGTAACTACAAACGAAATCCAATCTACTACAAACGATTTTTAGCTACTACAAACGAATACGAGATACTACAAACGAAATCCAATGTACTACAAACGATTTTTAGCTACTGCAAACGAATTCGAGTAACTACAAACGAAATCCAATCTACTACAAACGATTTTTAGCTACTACAAACGAATTGGAGTAACTACAAACGAAATCCAATCTACTACAAACGATTTTGACCGACTACAAACGAATTCGAGTTACTACAAACGAAATCCAATCTACTACAAACGATTTTTAGCTACTACATACGAATACGAGTTACTACAAACGAAATCCAATCTACTACAAACGATTTTTAGCTACTACAAACGAATTCGAGTTACTACAAACGAAATCCAATCTACTACAAACGATTTTTAGCTACTACAAACGAATACGAGTTACTACAAACGAAATCCAATCTACTACAAACGATTTTTAGCTACTACAAACGAATACGAGTTACTACAAACGAAATCCAATCTACTACAAACGATTTTTAGCTACTACAAACGAATTCGAGTTACTACAAACGAAATCCAATCTACTACAAACTATTTTTAGCTACTACAAACGAATACGAGTTACTACAAACGAAATCCAATCTACTACAAACGATTTTTAGGTACTACAAACGAATTCGAGTAACTACAAACGAAATCCAATCTACTACAAACGATTTTTAGGTACTACAAACGAATTCGAGTTACTACAAACGAAATCCAATCTACTACAAACGATTTTTAGCTACTACAAACGAATTCGAGTTACTACAAACGAAATCCAATCTACTACAAACAATTTTGACCTACTACAAACGAATTCGAGTAACTACAAACGAAATCCAATCTACTACAAACGATTTTTAGCTACTACAAACGAATTCGAGTAACTACAAACGAAATCCAATCTACTACAAACGATTTTTAGGTACTACAAACGAATTCGAGTTACTACAAACGAAATCCAATCTACTACAAACGATTTTGAGATACTACAAACGAATACGAGTTACTACAAACGAAATCCAATCTACTACAAACGATTTTGACCTACTACAAACGAATTCGAGTTACTACAAACGAAATCCAATCTACTACAAACAATTTTGACCTGCTACAAACGAATTCGAGTAACTACAAACGAAATCCAATCTACTACAAACGATTTTTAGCTACTACAAACGAATTCGAGTAACTACAAACGAAATCCAATCTACTACAAACGATTTTCACCTACTACAAACGAATTCGAGTAACTACAAACGAAATCCAATCTACTACAAACGATTTTGAGATACTACAAACGAATACGAGTTACTACAAACGAAATCCAATCTACTACAAACGATTTTTAGCTACTACAAACGAATACGAGTTACTACAAACGAAATCCAATCTACTACAAACGATTTTAACCTACTACAAACGAATTCGAGTAACTACAAACGAAATCCCATCTACTACAAACGATTTTTAGCTACTACATACGAATACGAGTTACTACAAACGAAATCCAATCTACTACAAACGATTTTGACCTACTACAAACGAATTCGAGTAACTACAAACGAAATCCAATCTACTACAAACGATTTTGAGATACTACAAACGAATACGAGTTACTACAAACGAAATCCAATCTACTACAAACGATTTTTAGCTACTACAAACGAATACGAGTTACTACAAACGAAATCCAATCTACTACAAACGATTTTAACCTACTACAAACGAATTCGAGTAACTACAAACGAAATCCCATCTACTACAATCGAGTTTGACCTACTACAAACGAATTCGAGTAACTATAAATACTCGTATTCGTTTGTAGTAACGCAAAAGTTTCACTACCAACCTCTACTGCCCTATATCTATCGAAAATCACGAAAAAAGTTAATTTTTTAAAGTTTGAGAGAATTTTTTTAACTCGTCATAACTTTTTTTTGGTTTAACTACAAACGAAAATAGTTTCACTACAAACCTCTACTGCCCTATATCTATCGAAAATCACGAAAAAAAGTTAATTTTTTAAAGTTTGAGAGATTTTTTTTTAACTCGTCATAACTTTTTTTTGGTTTAACTACAAACGAAAATAGTTTCACTACAAACCTCTACAAACCTATATCTACCGATAACCACAAAAAAAGTTAATTTTTTCAGAAAAAAAATAATTAAAACGAAAAAATTAATTATTTTTTTTCTGAAAAAATTAACTTTTTTTGTGGTTATCGGTAGATATAGGTTTTTAGAGGTTTGTAGTGAAACTATTTTCGTTTGTAGTTAAACCAAAAAAAGTTATGACGAGTTAAAAAAATTCTCTCAAACTTTAAAAAATTAACTTTTTTTTGTGATTTTCGATAGATATAGGGTAGTAGAGGTTGGTAGTGAAACTTTTGCGCTACTACAAACGAATACGAGTAACTACAAACGAAATCCAATCTACTACAAACGATTTTTAGCTACTACAAACGAATTCGAGTAACTACAAACGAAATCCAATCTACTACAAACGATTTTTAGCTACTACAAACGAATTGGAGTAACTACAAACGAAATCCAATCTACTACAAACGATTTTGACCGACTACAAACGAATTCGAGTTACTACAAACGAAATCCAATCTACTACAAACGATTTTTAGCTACTACATACGAATACGAGTTACTACAAACGAAATCCAATCCACTACAAACGATTTTTAGCTACTACAAACGAATTGGAGTAACTACAAACGAAATCCAATCTACTACAAACGATTTTGACCGACTACAAACGAATTCGAGTTACTACAAACGAAATCCAATCTACTACAAACGATTTTTAGGTACTACAAACGAATACGAGTTACTACAAACGAAATCCAATCTACTACAAACGATTTTTAGCTACTACAAACGAATTCGAGTTACTACAAACGAAATCCAATCTACTACAAACTATTTTTAGCTACTACAAACGAATACGAGTTACTACAAACGAAATCCAATCTACTACAAACGATTTTTAGGTACTACAAACGAATTCGAGTTACTACAAACGAAATCCAATCTACTACAAACGATTTTTAGGTACTACAAACGAATTCGAGTAACTACAAATGAAATCCAATCTACTACAAACGATTTTTAGGTATTACAAACGAATACGAGTTACTACAAACGAAATCCAATCTACTACAAACGATTTTTAGCTACTACAAACGAATTCGAGTAACTACAAACGAAATCCAATCTACTACAAACGATTTTTAGCTACTACAAACGAATCTAGTAGAGAGTTTTAGTAGAGAGAATTTTTTTAACTCGTCATAACTTTTTTTGGTTTAACTACAAACGAAAATAGTTTCACTACAAACCTCTACAAACCTATATCTACCGATAACCACAAAAAAAGTTAATTTTTTCAGAAAAAAAATAATTAAAACGAAAAAATTAATTATTTTTTTTCTGAAAAAATTAACTTTTTTTTGTGGTTATCGGTAGATATAGGTTTTTAGAGGTTTGTAGTGAAACTATTTTCGTTTGTAGTTAAACCAAAAAAAAGTTATGACGAGTTAAAAAAAATTCTCTCAAACTTTAAAAAATTAACTTTTTTTCGTGATTTTCGATAGATATAGGGCAGTAGAGGTTTGTAGTGAAACTATTTTCGTTTGTAGTTAAACCAAAAAAAAGTTATGACGAGTTAAAAAAATTCTCTCAAACTTTAAAAAATTAACTTTTTTCGTGATTTTCGATAGATATAGGGCAGTAGAGGTTGGTAGTGAAACTTTTGCGTTACTACAAACGAATACGAGTATTTATAGTTACTCGAATTCGTTTGAAGTAGCTAAAAATCGTTTGTATTAGATTGGATTTCGTTTGTAGTAACTCGTATTCGTTTGTAGTAGCTAAAAATCATTTGTAGTAGATTGGATTTCGTTTGTAGTAACTCGAATTCGTTTGTAGTAGGTCAAAATCGTTTGTAGTAGATGGGATTTAGTTTGTAGTTACTCGAATTCGTTTGTAGTAGGTTAAAATCGTTTGTAGTAGATTGGATTTAGTTTGTAGTAACTCGTATTCGTTTGTAGTAGCTAAAAATCGTTTGTAGTAGATTGGATTTCGTTTGTAGTAACTCGTATTCGTTTGTAGTATCTCAAAATCGTTTGTAGTAGATTGGATTTCGTTTGTAGTTACTCGAATTCGTTTGTAGTAGGTCAAAATCGTTTGTAGTAGATTGGATTTCGTTTGTAGTTACTCGAATTCGTTTGTAGTAGCTAAAAATCGTTTGTAGTAGATTGGATTTCGTTTGTAGTAACTCGTATTCGTTTGTAGTAACGCAAAAGTTTCACTACCAACCTCTACTGCCCTATATCTATCGAAAATCACGAAAAAAGTTAATTTTTTAAAGTTTGAGAGAATTTTTTTAACTCGTCATAACTTTTTTTTGGTTTAACTACAAACGAAAATAGTTTCACTACAAACCTCTACAAACCTATATCTACCGATAACCACAAAAAAAGTTAATTTTTTCAGAAAAAAAATAATTAATTTTTTCGTTTTAATTATTTTTTTTCTGAAAAAATTAACTTTTTTTTGTGGTTATCGGTAGATATAGGTTTGTAGAGGTTTGTAGTGAAACTATTTTCGTTTGTAGTTAAACCAAAAAAAAGTTATGACGCGTTAAAAAAATTCTCTCTACTAAAACTCTCTACTAGATTCGTTTGTAGTAGCTAAAAATCGTTTGTAGTAGGTTGGATTTCGTTTGTAGTTACTCGAATTCGTTTGTAGTAGCTAAAAATCGTTTGTAGTAGATTGGATTTCGTTTGTAGTAACTCGTATTCGTTTGTAGTAGCTAAAAATCGTTTGTAGTAGATTGGATTTCGTTTGTAGTAACTCGAATTCGTTTGTAGTAGCTAAAAATCGTTTGTAGTAGATTGGATTTCGTTTGTAGTAACTCGTATTCGTTTGTAGTAGCTAAAAATCGTTTGTAGTACATTGGATTTCGTTTGTAGTATCTCGTATTCGTTTGTAGTAGCTAAAAATCGTTTGTAGTAGATTGGATTTCGTTTGTAGTTACTCCAATTCGTTTGTAATAGGTCAAAATCGTTTGTAGTAGATTGGATTTCGTTTGTAGTTACTCGAATTCGTTTGTAGTAGGTCAAAATCGTTTGTAGTAGATGGGATTTCGTTTGTAGTTACTCGAATTCGTTTGTAGTAGGTTAAAATCGTTTGTAGTAGATTGGATTTCGTTTGTAGTAACTCGTATTCGTTTGTAGTAGCTAAAAATCGTTTGTAGTAGATTGGATTTCGTTTGTAGTAACTCGTATTCGTTTGTAGTAACGCAAAAGTTTCACTACCAACCTCTACTGCCCTATATCTATCGAAAATCACGAAAAAAGTTAATTTTTTAAAGTTTGAGAGAATTTTTTTAACTCGTCATAACTTTTTTTTGGTTTAACTACAAACGAAAATAGTTTCACTACAAACCTCTACAAACCTATATCTACCGATAACCACAAAAAAAGTTAATTTTTTAAAGTTTGAGAGAATTTTTTTTAACTCGTCATAACTTTTTTTTGGTTTAACTACAAACGAAAATAGTTTCACTACAAACCTCTACAAACCTATATCTACCGATAACCACAAAAAAAAGTTAATTTTTTCAAAGTCGGGTGCCAGCTTTTTTTTGACTCGTCATAACTTTTTTTTGGTTTAACTACAAACGAAAATAGTTTCACTACAAACCACTACAAACGTAAATCTATCGAATAGCGCAAAAAAAATTAAATTTTTTCAAGGTCGGGTGCCAAGTTCACATAGCCCTGCGTTCGATCCTGGCGCGTACCAATGAGTTACAATTTGTTATTTGGAATTTATGTACGAAAGATAAAAATCATTGCCATCGACTTTTCGGTGAAGGAAAACATCGTGAAGAAGCCTGCACACTCCTGAGAAGAAATTCAAAGGTGTGTGTGAAGTTTACCAATGCGCACCGGTCTCTGTGCGAGAGTAGGCCTGAGCCTGCAGTAGGGGCATATACGTATAGGCTGTTGATGATGATAATATATTTATTTATTTAACTTGACCAGTTTGTAATTTGGATACCTTTAGGATAGCTTATTTTTGTGTATCGTGTAGGCGAACTCAATAATAAAATAATGGTTCCGTTTTTCCATCAGGTCTCAATCTTATGTCCAACAGTAGATGATAAAAATGATGCCAAACAGTGCCGTAATTATCATTTTATGCGTCCGGTCCGAGCTCTCTTCTAACTCAGTGCACATGCATGACCTAAAACTTGAGCCTGGTCATTTTTACGCCCATATACGGTCTGTTTTCCAGTCCGGTCTGCGCCCAATTTTCAGCACAGATATCAAACTTACTAAAGTACCTCACAACAAAAGGAAAATGCTACATATTTATGGTAAGGGTGACCTCATGCCTAAGTGGCGGAAACTAGCGGCCTGTGAAAACCATCCTTACCCAGTTCCATTTACTGTCAACTCACGTTCTAGGCACACTTGTATATGTAATTACAATTAATTAGGTAAACATTTCCATACAATGGACCATTTATATACTTACATAGTTGCAGTTAATAGTTAGCCGTTTTATCGCAGTTATCGCGGCAACACGAGGCGTTTCAACTGACCGACGCAACACCGAGGGATCAACAATTCTAGTGAATTTCATTTTTCGTTCATTTGCAATATATTTTTAAAGGAAATTTTCTAGCGTTTATTTATTTTACTATAAATCATCATCAACAGCCTATATATGTCCCCACTGCAGGGTCTCAGACCTACTCTCCTACAGAGAGTGTATGGGACATAGTACACGCGCGGAACCAGTGCGCATTGGTAGACTTCACACACACCTTTGAATTTCTTCTCAGGAGTGTGCAGGTTTCCTCACGATGTTTTCCTTCACCGTTAAGCAATTGGATAATGTACTTGAATTGAAAAACAACTCATAGGTACAGGGCTGGATTCGAACCCGGAACCCTAAGACTGAAAGTCCGTGCCTTATCCACTGCGCCACCGACACTTCTATACTTTACTATAAGCTCACTATATATATGTTTCTCTGCGTGATCAAATCTGGAACGAGGAAATCCGTAAACGAACTAAGGTCACCGCCATAGCTCGACGAGTCAGTGAGCCGCATGGCTAGGAGAACGGATAACCGATGAGTAGTAAAATTCCGTTGAAGAGTTCCTTTTTCCGCCTCCTGCCCCCCAGGGTCAGATCAGATCACACAAAGTCACAAACTTTCAAATCGATGCTACAGTTGGAAGTAGGTTAAAATTGACTTGAGAGATTTGTTTACACACAGTTACATAAAAGTTAACCTAATATAAAACTTGTAAAAACCTACATGCAGTCAAATTGTAAGCCTCATTTATTGAAGTCGGTAAAAACAAGTTAGTGGGTGTGTAGGGATAATCTCTATATGGATTTAAAGCCTTAGTGGTACAAATCACGTACAGATCGATACCCGCAAATACTGGAAGCAATCTCGAAGTAACCTTCAACTTGGATAACTTACTGCCTTCTGTCCCTGACTGGCACCAGATGGCACGCTCACTTATTCTCAGCCCTAACAAAAATAGACGAGATTTATAGGGTTCTGTACCCGTAGGGGAACCAAGGTCAGTCTGTCTCTCAGCGGGCTATATCTAATGCTCCGTAATAGACAGTTGAAATTTTCACATAATGTGTATTTCTGTTGCCGCTATAATATATAATAAACATAAGTTATTTAATTACGCAATATGACCTTATAATCGCCATTTTACGATTACAAACCGCTCAATCATCATCAACAGCCTATATATGTCCCCACTGCAGGTCTCAGTCCTACTCTCCTACAGAGAGTGTATGGGACATAGTCCACCACGCGGGACCAGTGCGCATTGGTAGACTTCACACACACCTGTGAATTTCTTCTCAGGAGTGTGCAGGTTTCCTCACGATGTTTTCCTTCACCGAAAAGCCAATGATAATGATATTTTATCATTCGTACATAAATTCCAAATTGTAACTCATTGGTACGAGCCAGGATCGAAGCCAGACCTCGATTGTTCAAGAACTGACGCTCTAGCCAACTAAGCTATCATGGCTTTTAAATTGATATCTATACATATACATAAAGATACCTGTCTAATATAAATTAATTATAATCAAAGATTGAAAACGCGAGGAAAATCGATAAACAGGCAAAGGAAGGCACAGGCAGTCGTGTAACGTGTGTATTAGATAATAAATAACGGCAGGTTGTTTGCGACCTTCGCTTCTCAAGACACTGATAATAACAACCGGCTGTATAACAATAATAAACATTATATGCTAGATGTATTATTACAGTCGAGTAACAAGTCGACAAATCATGAAATTGTAATTAAATACTCGTAGCTTAGTCGGTCAGCCCGTGACTACATTCCTTGGAATTGTGTGTAAATAAACCGAAGACAACAGACAATTAAACATACACTTTCTTGACAACTGAAGTACATGGATATACACTTTCTTGACAACTCAAGGACAATGGACGTACACTTTCTTGACAACTCAAGGACAATGGACGTACACTTTCTTGACAACTCAATGACGATGGACGTACACTTTTTTGACAACTCAAGGACAATGGACGTACACTTTCTTGACAACTCAAGGACGATGGACGTACACTTTCTTGACAACTCAAGGACGATGGATATACACTTTTTTGACAACTCAAGGACAATGGACGTACACTTTCTTGACAACTCAAGGACGATGGACGTACACTTTCTTGACAACTCAAGGACAATGGATATACACTTTTTTGACAACTCAAGGACAATGGACGTACACTTTCTTGACAACTCAAGGACGATGGATATACACTTTTTTGACAACTCAATGACAATGGACGTACACTTTCTTGACAACTCAAGGGCAATGGATATACACTTTCTTGACCACGTATTCTAATCTTTTAAATAGACTATGACAAATATGAACTCTTTTCTGTTATCTATACATCTTATTTTGACGTAAACGATGCTTACTAATGGCGTCATCCAAATATTTACCTTGTCAATTCACACATATTCAAAACATCGAATTCGCAGATTTGACGTCATATTTACATATCACGTCAAAAACATATGATCGCGCTATCGTAGTTTAATAATATACAGTCCGCATATGATGTCCTCATTAATATGTATGATAACATTATTATTATTGAACAATCACGATTTCGAACCGTTACACATTATATATTATTATCAGTGCTATAATTACACATTATATTGCGATATATATATATATATATATATATAAAGTCGTGTTAGTTACACCATTTATTTATAACAGAACAGCTGAACCTGTTCCATAGTCAAACAAGGAACCCTTATAGTTTCTCTCTGTCCGTATGTCTGTCCGCGACTTAGCTCAGAGTTTATTAGTAGAAAACTGTAATTTAGTATGGGTAATTTAAATGGTTTCGAATAAGGATTTAAATTTGTTTGTGCTTCCTTCACGACGTAACAGAACAAGTAAAATTGGTTCCACAGGGACAAAGTCAAAATGTATCCAAATCTGCGCCACGTGATACATGAACGCTACAGCCTTGGCTTTGCAAACACACTATGGCTAATATTATGGTACATTATACAATCAGCTTTTATCATTAAGTTACATAATGGAATGGATATCGTTTACGTCACAGTGTCATACGATAGGTGTAATCGTTACAGTAATATAATAACATAATAATTGAGGTACACATCTATCTTGTTTTTAATTAAGTTAAGAAACTGCAAGGTTATCGGTGCGATAAAAAAACGTAAGTTTATGGTCCAAAAACCTCCACCACCCTGGATTTCAACGTATCTTTTTATCACGATTGAGTTGGACGGTGCTATCAATCGTGGCGTCAAGAGGTTAAACAAAATCACTTTCCGATCCATAGTAATATTCTTATTTATAGGATTCTTCTGCCCCAAGGGTGCCTGGAAAAGATCGCTCTTAGCGATAAGGCCGCCTTCGTTGAGCCTTTTATGTTCTGTTTTGTTTTGTGTGTGTATGTGTGTGCAAAAAAGGTTATGTGACTTGAATTAATATTATAAATATGAATGTGGGTTCATTTGTCCTTCCCTTAAGACGAGGTACGACTTAAATATCTAACCAGCCACATATGCAAGACAGTGATAGCACTACATCCGTTCTCAATGCGGAAGTAGGACAGGTGTAATGCAATGCTGCCCGCAGTAAAATAACGTAAGCGACAAAACACAAATAGTGAATTTATTAAAGAACGGTTTCGTGAAGGAGAATCTGGTCCTACCTAGATACCGAGTTAACCTACAAATTAATAGAAAATTGTAACGTAAATCTGTTTATAGTGAGGCAATGTGAATTTTTTTATCCAATCATGTCTTGAACCTATTATTTAATCCATAAAACCTTCAAGTTTTTATTAAACAAATGCCACACGAATAGAAAGAGAAAAATATTTATTTAACTAAGACACACAATACAATACAGAAATACAATTGACACATAAATTGCGTACAATTACAAATAATACATTATTAATGTACATAGGCATTGTGTTGTAATGTGTCATCAAACAGGACTGATCTCAGCATCTGCTGCGGCAGGAGCCATAGCGCTGGTTTTCAGATAAGCCCTTTAATATATAAAATATGTCAAATATATGTGTAAAAGAAGTGTATGTGTAAGTGTATATGGGCGTGTTAACATATAGATACGTGTGTTTGTATGTACAGTGGAAGCATTGATCAGTGATAATGAATAGCTTCCGTAAAAGCTGAAAGATCAGAGACCAAAGTAGCTCTTACCTACTCTTAAGAGGGTATGCTGGTGTCAAAGCGCCCATACAAACGTAGTCCAGTCATATTTTGAGTATTAAGCTATGAAAAAGACACAATCTAGAAACAAATATCTGTGTCGGTGGTGAGTCAGATTTTCGTTTAAATATAGACTACCAGAGTTGCAGAGCGTCAAAGAATTGTATTTTACGGTAATAAAAAGCCCCAACTTTGAACCTGATTTACAAGAGTATGAATCAATTTAGAACAATTTGGAAAAACCACCGACATCTGAAATTTCATTAATATACTGTATAAAAAAGGGTTACATAATATACTGTATCCTTCAAATGATCCCTGGACTACGAAACATCCAAATAACGGGTGGATAACTTCGCGTATTGTATGCTGTCTCACCGTACGCGCTCGGGTAGGATAGGGCTCGGATAGGGACAGCTACAAAACAATCCAAATTTGAACGCGGCCACGTGGTCTAACCAACATAGCCTCTTAAGTCGTAACGGAGAGTTACGTTACAGTTATTTATGAATTTCCCCTCAAATTATTTCCTTGATCTATTCCCGTCAGTCATATTGACAATTTCAATTGACAGGAGGTGTGCTAGCGACAACTATAGTTACGTCACAGCTTCAAGATCACCCTGAAACCATCAAGTGTCAATGACACACTTAGATAATTTAGATAGTAATATGTAAAAACACTTCAGGTCCGATGTTTTCTACAAAAGAGATAAGATTTCGGACTCCGCAACGCAGTGAGAATAGAACAGAAAATTCGTTATTCTGTCACGATACGCAAACATCATAAGGTATAAACTAAATATTAACGAAATAAAACAAAACACAAAAATAGGCAAAAAAACAAGAACAATAATAGTTATTAAGACAGTCGTAACAGAATAGACACTGTCGGACTTCGAATCGTTTTTTTTTACAATAGCAATAAATATGTACACAACAGGCAACACTTTACCACAAAGTAAATACATTTGAAAAAAGAATGATTTGTAACTGGCTGGATTTTTTAAATGGAAATGGGTGTACAAAGTGCAGGCCGATGTAAATAAATCTCATTTAAATTATCATACGTAATAACTGAACATATCTACCCCTCAACGATATCTGCATATTTTTTTCAGTAATTCAGTGTGAAGTGCCGATTCGCTGATAAGCAATAATGTGATAATATTAGAGGCCATGGAACGCCGAGTGCTAGATTAACATGTTTACGTGCTACGATTTCTATTGAATTGCATTGTTGATTTTCGCGTGTTTCACAACTACGCCAACAGATATAAAATTCAGTTAAGAGGGTATGCTGGTGTCAAATCGCCCATACAAACGTAGTCCAGTCATATTTTGAGTATTAAGCTATGAAAATCTATGAAATTTTCAAGACACAATCTAGAAACAAATATCTGTGTCGGTGGTGAGTCAGATTTTCGTTTAAATATATACTTCCAGAGTTACAGGGCGTCAAAGTATTGTATTTTACGGTAGTAAAAAGCCACAACTTTGAACCTGATTTACAAGAGTATTGTTGTGTCAATCAAACTCCGAGTCCAGATAACAACCGACTTTATTAATAATTTCTTATGAATACCCACAACACCTTCCCCATAAACAAAGATATTTACAGAAGACAAAAACAGTATACATCTCTATCCTTCCCATAGAAAAAATTAAAGATATAAAAAACATGAAAAATTAATCTATACAATGTTATCTTAAGTTTCAGTTTCAGGAATGTTTTCTTTACATTTAATTAAATGCCTGTGACTACGTCGATAACAGACACCTTTTTTGTTTTCTATAACATATGACCGTGGAGTGGTCGACTCTGCGACCACTCGCTACGCATCCTACGACTTTTGTCTAACATAACATTGTCGCCTGCATTCAACTTTAGTAGCATTTTGCTACGCTGACCATTATACATTTTACTTTTGTTTTGTTTCTTACTTAGCACTTCATGCTGCAAAGGACTTAATTTTGAGGTTGTGACAGATTAGGATGAACATACAGGTCGACAGTTTAACCTGCGTCCCATCAGCATGTGTGCGGGAGAGAGACCTTCACGCGGCGTGTTCCTGTAGCTCAACAGGTTTAAATAAAAATCCGTATCACTACTTACAGACTTAATTATAATGTTTTTTACAGACTGTACCGCGCGCTCACTTTTTACATTCGCTTGAGAAAAATTCGGTGAGCTGGTTACATGGTCAAATCCCCATTCGATGACAAAATTCCTAAAATCCCTGCTTGTGAATTGAGTCCTATTATCGCTAATTAATGTCTCGGGTATCCCATGTCTAGCGAAGTTCTCTTTCATCGCATTTATTACCGACACGGATGATATATTGTTTAACTTAGCGACTTCTACAAAACCCGAGCAATAATCCACTAAGATCAGATGGTACTTTTTCTTACATTCAAATATGTCCGCGCCCAGCTTATTCCACGGCAAATTTGAAATTTCTGTAGGTTTCATAAGCTTCCTACAGGATGCGTGTGCCCGCTCCTGGCACCCCGCGCTCCGCCCCGCGCGCTTACTGTTATTCGATAGGTTC
Source organism: Carcina quercana (assembly GCA_910589575.2). Classification (NCBI taxonomy): domain Eukaryota; kingdom Metazoa; phylum Arthropoda; class Insecta; order Lepidoptera; family Depressariidae; genus Carcina; species Carcina quercana. Next base: position 5,651,922 of record OU342454.1, on the reverse strand, counting down.
ACACTGTGTACGCGACGAATTAATCCTAACTGTGAACAAGCCTCTCGTCCCAGTACACTTTCACAAGTTATGTTCGCAATAGCGAATTTAAGCCGATATTTATAGTTTTTATGCCACCAGAACAAATAACATATTCCCCTTATGGGTATGACCGTGCCACTGTACGATTGCAACTTTATGTTAGTCCTGCGTTTTAAAATACATTCATTATAACCTAAACGTTTAAACCGTTCGTATGACAAAACATTGATATCGGCCCCAGTGTCCAATTTAAATTTTTCAAACCCCCCATCACCTCGTAAGGTTTCAAACCAATCTCCGCCGGTCGACGACTGTTCTTTCACCCCGGAAGCATTCGATAGCGTAGAAACATAGAATAACTCACAGTTATCGTTGTCGTCCTCTGAACTACCGGCGTTAACGTCTATCTCGTGCACTTGTTTAACACTTTTGGGTGTGTTACACATTCTCGCAAAATGACCATAATTTTGACACACGTAACACTTTACACTGATAGCGGGGCACGCCCCCGGCGCGCACTGCATACCGCACCCGTGACACTGGCCGCGAGCACGCATCGATGACGTACGCCCGGTGCCGGCGCCGGCGCTGGGCGCTGGGTGACCCCCGGGCCGGGCCCGGCAGCCGCGCCCGCGCACCTGCACCGCCTCGACGCGAGCGGAGCCCGACGGCTCGCCGTCGCATGCCTCCAGGCACCGGATGCTGTCCGATGACACCTCGTCCGCTTGACATATTTTGATACACTTTTCCAATGTCAGCTCGTCCGCACGAAGCAATCGATCGCGGACGACACCATTGTTGATTCCACAGACGATACGATCGCGAATCAACTCCTCCTCCAGCGAACCGAACGCACAGTTTTTGCTCAATAATTTTAAAGCTATCACATATTGGCTAATGGTTTCACCGATCTCTTGGTTTCGAGTGAAAAATATGTATCTAGATAACGTGATGTTCGGCTTCACTTCGAAATATTTGTCGAATTTTTTCAACAAAATCGTGACGTCATCCTGTTCTTTCTCTTCGAAAGTGAACGTCTGATACACGTCGAACCCGTCCGGTCCGATCAGGTTGATGAGTAAACTCGACTGCACAGCTTGTTCCTCTTTATGCACCCCCGATGCCTTCAGGAACAGTGTTCCATTGCGAAACAAACAATATTCAAACAATAACAACGTTACTGACTATACGTTTATCAAGAAATATTGACGAAAACTATTTAAAAACTAATTTTAAACACCGCTGCCACCATGTTGTGTCAATCAAACTCCGAGTCCAGATAACAACCGACTTTATTAATAATTTCTTATGAATACCCACAACAAGTATGAATCAATTTAGAACAATTTGGAAAAACCACCGACATCTCAAATTTTATTAATATACTGTATGTATTGAAAAAATGACTACATAATATACCCTAAGACCGCGTGGTCCAACTGCTCAGTTCGATTACTCGGACCACGCGGACTATCATTTTTTGAATTTTGATGTAGTTTAAGTTTTTGAAAGTTTTAGAGGGTATGCTGGTGTCAAAGCGCCCATACAAACGTAGTCCAGTCATATTTTGAGTATTAAGCTATGAAAATCTATGAAATTTTCAAGACACAATCAACAAACAAATATATGTGTCGGTGGTGAGTCAGATTTTCGTTTAAATATATACTTCCAGAGTTACAGGACGTCAAAGAATTGTATTTTACGGTAATAAAAAGCCCCAACTTTAAACCTTATGAATCAATTTAGAACAATTTGGAAAAACCACCGACATCTGAAATTTCATTAGTATACTGTATTAAAAAATGGTTACATAATATACTGTATCCTTCAAATGATCACTGGACTACGAAACATTCAAATAACGGGTGGATAACTTCGCGTAGTGTATGCTGTCTCACCGTACGCGCTCGGGTAGGATAGGGCTCGGATAGGGACAGCTACAAAACAATGCAACTTTGAACGCGGCCACGTGCTCTAAACAGACAATCCTCTTAAGTGCGAGTTGATAAAAATTATCGGAAGCACTGCGTATTGGAATGAAACCAAGCATTTGCATGACATTGAGTTTAATTGCTGAGTTTACACTTGGGTAAATAAGACTAGAATGGACACCGTTGCCAAATTTAAATTTGAAATCAATTTCGAGATTTAACTCCAAGGGACCTGAAGAAAATTGTTTCTGAATTTTCTCGATAGGAATTTCGGAGAAAACCGTTATATTATACCTACTCGCAGATGACGTCACGCATGTCATACTACAAATCTATCGAACGACGACTCACATACACAAAATTACACCCACAAATAGGTAGGAATAGATAGGAGTTACTATCACTAGTCAGGCTGGCATGGAGAAAAGAAATACCCAAACACTATTCACATTTTTTCTTACTGCGATAAAACATAAGCAACTGACAAACAATATGATTTTGATATACCCAGCGTCACTCTCACAGTAAATACGAATCTAACGACACCTAAAACCCATCGAACTGCTCAGGCCACAGAGCGTGCCAAACAATTATACATACTCTCGAAAAATATAACCCTCCTTCTGGCGGAATCAGGTAAAAACAAACCAGAACCACTTTCCAGCCAAGCAAGCATGTCTAAAGACAGTCCTGTGGTGGCGTGGTTTGAAGTCCAATATCCAGCGGTGCAGCAGCGGGCGCTGTTTTTTCTGGGCGTCGTCCGCACTTAAACTTTGGCCATTGTGGGTACGTGGAACTTGGGCCTGCTAGTCCTTTGTGCTAGTCTATCCTATCCTAGATCGTGACTGCGAGCGTTCCAACCCCAATCAGGAGGAGGCACTAATGCCCCCCGCCCCTGGATATGGATAGGGGCGTCTAGGGTCGTGAACGGATAGAGTAGGAGCTCTGTCCGCCCTATGGGTGTGAACCGGCGACCACTGGAAGGCAGCTGTAGTAAGCCATGGCCCTGTCCCGCTGTAGCACGGATCTGCGGAGTTGTCAAGACTGTAACGCCAGAGGAGCATTGGAGTGATCGTGGAGTTCCCAGGGCTCCTTGAACTGCGCAGACGATGACCAACGAGGGCGTTTTCCTTCTTCTTCTTCCCAAGAAGTCGGGTTAAAAGATTTCCACCTCGAAACAAAGGGTGATCTCGCTCGCTTGGCTACATTGTCTTTAATAGGGAGGTTACGTGATCTGCGTTTGCGCATGACCTTCCACAATCACGCACCGCGCGTCGCGCACGCATCACCTGCGCGCGTGACCCGCTCACGCACACATGCAACACAGGTGTGGGTTGTTTACATAGACATCAACTCTGTATTATATACAATGCGCTTGAACATCACACCACCGCTGGGCATGGGGGGTCTACTTGACACAATAAACTGTGTAACATCTGATAAGATTATCGCTACTTACAGTCCGTACGCTTACATAGAGTCGCATTTGTTATATGACAGGCCGGTAAGCTGGTCAGTCAGCCTCAAAAACAGCCAAAAAGTGGCTTGCATTTTTATCTCTATAGAACCGATTTTGATTATTCTTTTTTTGTTTGGTAGAGCATACCTTAGAGGTGGTCCCATATAGTAAATTTCATCGAAATTAATTGACAAATCATCATCAACAGCCTATATACGTCCCCACTGCAGGTCTCAGTCCTACTCTCCTACAGAGAGTGTATGGGACATAGTACACCACGCGGGACCAGTGCGCATTGGTAGACTTCACATGCCTGTTCAAGACATGCAGGTTTCCTCACGATGGTATCCTTCACCGTTAATCAATCGGATAATGTAGTTGAATTGAAAAACAACTCATAGGGACACGGCTGGATTCGAACCCGGAACCCTCAGATTGAGAGCCCGCGCCTTATCCATGCGTGTAAGCGTCGGTGGCGCAATGGATGACAAATCAATAAAGTCAAAAAATTTAAGGCAATTGAAGTCGGTTTTTAGTTCTTTTTGAACGCGTTAATTATGTGGATCTTTGATGCCTAAATTAAATCACGTGCAGTATTTAATACCTATTCAGTTTTGTTACAATAACCACATATTTCGTTCGGCTGTGCCGACATTGTCTAAGCGAACAAACTATAACAGTATCGTATTATCTTTATCATGCCAATGTATTGTACGTAAATTAGCTTGCGATACGATGCGGGCGGCAATTAACGCGTTGAGTTTTATCAAATCCGGCCGTTCACTTTACGTTTTATCAGCTGGTTGCGGGTCACGCAGCTGTGTCAATTAATTTTGAGGAAAACCGAACTTATAAACTTGTGTCAAGTGTCTTAATCTTCAAGAATATTCATTTCAATATCCAAGTAGATAGGATATTTGCAACGAATTTGACGAGAGAAGCAAAACGAACGACGTACGAAATGTGAAATGTCAACTATGGCGGAACCCCTGGGCTCTATTTTTGATTCGCTCGTGTGACATAGCTTCGTCGCACACGATTTAAGTCACGATCGACTACAAGTCGCATGAAAACAGGTTTGACCGTATTTTTGAATCATTCGCCTCAGGTGTTGTCAATATAACTTAAAATGTTTAATTTTATCCGTTTTACGCAGAAAAATAAAACCGGTAATTCATACAAGGAAAACGGAACGCAAAGTTCATAGAACAGTTCCTACTGTCGATGTCAATAAGTGGTAATGTCAGTGTTCGACGATGACGTGTAGTCTATCGCTCGCCTCCGCAAAGAGTGGTCCCGACCACTCGTTGCAGAAGAACGATTCAAAAATACCAAATTTCATAAGTCAAACGAAAATCAGTAGAAACGGAGCGCTCGCGGCGCGTAGAGCGAATCAAAAATAGAGAATATGTATGTTGATTATTCATATTCTGTACGGGACCCTCGGTGCGCAAGCCCGACTCGCACTTGACCAGTGTTTATACAGTCAAGTAGCCAATCAATGAGACGGCTAAAACAGTGACTCATTTTTTTACTATGCCCCCAGTCCCAGGGGTTTTCGGGTTGACCGGTTGTAAAAAAGGGGGCGGTGGAACTAAAGTCTGTCTTTTAATTAGATGCAAAAAAATCACTCTAACATTTGACATTGACGTCCAGGCGAAGTAATTCTTTTTTACTCAGGACGTAGTTTTATCAGGACTGCCATAAATTAAAAAAGTTATCGTGTTGTTTTTTCTAATAATATATTGCTTACATGTTAAACTTAAACATCACTGACGGCAAAAGTTCACCAACTATGAAATGGAAACCCCTGCGTATTGGTTATATTGACAATAATGAAATGAATAGCTTATTATCAAAAATAATCCAAAGGTTATAAACTCCTGGATGTTACCGGTACGTGAAAACAATATTCTACCAATTTGTTTTCGAAAAAAAATTGTGTGGCGTACGTAAATGTTATTTAAAGAATTTTACTTTTATAATTATAAATACATATTAATCTATATAATAAATGCTATTTTTGTTCACAGAAATCATTTTATAAGAAGAAGAAAAATCTACTCTGTATAAATATATATTCTACTACGGTAACACCATCTTCTTTTTTGCATCTAATTAAAAGACAGACTTTAGGTAGTGTCATTCGAAGCCTGTAGAAGACCAAAAGGCTGGCTATTTTGCGGCCAACGTTTTTAAAACGTTTACTAAACACTCAACTGTTTGCTTCCTCTGCGCGTACACATTCACGGCGCCATATTTAATTTTATTAACGGAAGCGTGCGAAGTTCAATGTCGCTCAGTTTCCGCTTTCAGTTTCAACTAAAATGGCGGACGACGAGTTAACATGAATGAGCCGTTTGATCCGACCAATGCGAATATACAAGTAGAGTTAGGATTTTAGCAAGTGTATACATAATCGGATTATCGTCATAGTTTGACAAGTTCATCCATAAACAGGTACACATATAAAGACATGGGCACCACCAGGATTACATTCTGGAAGGTTAAATTTAGTTATTTTGTACCTTTTAAAAGGTATAGGTCAGAAATATTATAAATAACGCTGGCACCACACTAATGTTTACAAACAAAATATGTTTTGTTTATCTGGTGATTTGGCCATAAGTGTTTGTTGAATATTTAGGATCCGGTCCGCTCTCAAGACACAAATCTCGCACGTTGTTTAGTGCATAGAGCTAGTTTACAAAAGATATATGTATGTATGTCTATATATATATATGTCTGAATTTCTCTACGTGATAAGGTCCGGAATGAGGAAATCCGTAGACGAACGAAGGTCACCGACATAGCTTGGCGAGTCAGTGAGCTGAAGTGGCAATGGGCAGGCCCACATCGCTCGAAGAACCGATAACCGGTGGAGAGTAAAGGTTCTCGAGTGGCGACCACGTACCGGGAAACGTCTACCAGGCCGTCCCCTTACTAGACCGACGACCTGGTTAGAGTCGCTGGATGCAGGCAGGTGTCTCGGGACCGGTCGATGTGGCGTACCATGAAGGAGGCCTATGTCCAGCAGTGGACGTTTCCCGGCTGACGATGAATGTCTGTATGTAGTCTTTGCACCTCCACAGAGCACAAAGAGAGAGCCTTTGACATCGGGTGTCTATCCTAAACATAGTTATCTCATTTTAACAAAGGGCATTCGTCAGTTGTGTAGAGCGTCAGTCCTTGAACAATCGAGGTCTGGGTTCGATCCTGGCTTGTACCAATGAGTTACAATTTGTTATTTGGAATATATGTACGAATGATAACAATCATAACCATTGGCTTTTCGATGAAGGAAAACATCGTGAGGAAACCTGCACACTCATCATCGTCATGTACGGCCTGCGGCAGTCCACTGCTGGACATAGGCCTCTCCCAGAGTGCGCCACTCGACGTCCTACACTAAGTTTGCCTAGGCGTGGTCTCCACTCGAGAACTCTGCTCCAGCGACTGTCGGTCCTTCGGCAAATATGACCGGCCCACTGACACTTCAGTTTGCTAATACGGCGAGCTATGTCGGGCACTTTGGCTCTGCACACTCCTGAGAAGAAATTCAAAGGTGTGTGTGAAGTCTACCAATGCGCACTGGTCCCGCGTGGTGTACTATGTCCCATACACTCTCTGTAGGAGAGTAGGACTGAGCCCCTGCAGCTTTATGTGGTAAGCGGCTACGTCAATTTATACGCTAAATATATTTTCGTTTCAGCAACAGTATCAAAGTCCACAACAACACGTGGATACTAGACTGCGCACGCGCCAGTCTTGTTGTTATCATATCTCACTGTTTTTGAATAACACTACACATGAATAATCAACTGACACTATCTATCTGACATGCACCTTTGTCGCTTACTTGAACCAAGCGATCCCTCTCCATCAAAGTTTCATACTAAATTTCTGTTGCCATAATCTTTTAAAATATAACAGCTGGATTTGTGCAGTAACTATCTAGAAATAGGACAACAGATTGTGATGTCGCGAAATGAGTATCATTAACATACAACTTCACAGTGAATCACAATTTACATTTTAAACACATTTTTTCGATTATTGTTCAAAGTGCCATCTATGAACCATTAGCTGCGTAACTGCTATTGTAGCTAACTATAAAGTTGTAAATTAATGATATTTATTTCGCGACACAACAATCCGATCTTTTATTTTTAGGTAATTACTTATCAAAGCCAGCTATTCTATTTTAAAAGATTATGGTAACAGAAATTTCGTATGGAAGCATTCGGAGAGGGATAATGTTAAAGTGCCGAGTGTCTGTCACTACAGTAAATACAGGATTTGGCCTTCATCTTACGTGGTAGGACATCGTAACACGGGCCTGTAGATGCGTGCTCACCTATTATTTAATTAAACTAGGGGAAAGGTAGCCACTTGAGGATAATATTCTGCTGCAATTGCTAACTTTGTATTCTAGGATACACTGACTGATAATGCTGAGGTATTGGGTTCGATTCCGGGGTCATCATCATCATCAGCCGGGAAACGGGCACTGCTGGACATAGGTCTCCTCCATGGCATGCCACATTCATCCAGCGACTCCCCGCGACCTTAACTAGGTTGTCGATCTATCTGTCTAGTACTCTTACTCCCCCGACTATTCGTTCTTCAAGCGATGTGGCCTGCCCATTGCCACTTCAACTCACTGACTCGTCGAGCTAAGTCAGTGACGTTCTCAGCGACTTAGTTCGTCTACGTACAATCCTGATTTTATCACCCACCGAGAATAGCTCGTTCCATTGCTTGCTGAGTGACTTTGGGTCACTGGCAACACGCACTGATTAAAGACTTTTGTCTTTAGACGCTGAGGTATTTTGGACGAGAAGGTATGCCGTAACTTTCCGAACATAGCATAAAAAAACATACAGAAATACATACATCAATTTCAACTACCGCATCGTAGCATGCAATAAAAATCATAGCAAATATGGCGGCTATCCACTTGACTACAGGATGTCTATTTTTAACAGTAAACTGTTGCAGTAGTTATGACCCGACTCATGCGCTACCATTTTATGAACAGAAACGGGCGAGCAGGCACGATTCATGAGCCCAGATGACGACAGTGTACAGATTTCTGTTACATTTTGTATACAAAATCAAGCTTCAATACAAAATTGTACAGATTACAGACACTGCTTTTAAAAACAATCCCAACCTTCTAAAACTGTACAGATGTCTGCTACAGGTCAGTATGCAGCCATCTATTAACATTGTACTAATTGACATGCGTTGTAAACTAATTTTTTAACAATTGAATTCCTTATTAGATATGTTTTAATATTTGCACACCTGTGGAAAGGTTAAGTACATCGAACTAATTGAAATTACTATCTAAACACCGTGTAAAAAACTATGTACTTGGCAAATAATTTTTTTCTTTCTTTCTTTCTTTCTTCATTTCATCTCAAGTTCAGTAATAAACTGTACAGATGTCTGATACATATTGCATACAATAGCGCTGTGACGCTCGTGAATTAGGCATTTTTAACCCCCGACGCAGAAAGATGGGTGTTATTAGTTTGACGCCAATGTCTGTCTGTCTGTGGCATCGTAGCTCTCGAACAGATGGACCGATTTTGATGCGGGTTTTTTACGTGAAATCAAATTTACTTGAGTTGGTTGTTAGCTTTATTCGGTAAAATTCGATTCAGAAGTTTGAAGAGTATCAGCTGATGTTAGGCATTTTCCAAAGGGTAACCAACGGGACCCCTATTACTAAGACTCCGCTGTCCGTCTGTCACCAGGCTGTATCTCATGAACCGTGATAGTTAGACAGTTGAAATTCACAGATGATGTATTTCTGTCGCCGCTATAACAACAAATGCTAAAAAGCAGAATAAAATACATATTTAATGGGGCTCCCATACAAGAAACGTGATTTTTTCCGACTCGCACTTGGCCGGATTTTCTAAATATAATTCACTTGTAAAAAGTATGTTTCAAATGGCACCGAAAGCATATAACGAGCTCCCTTTGACATACAAGCATGTGATACTAGTATTAATTTTAAACGTAAGCTATTTGACTGACCATGTAACGCATATGTTTTTAAAATTATAATGTCTTTCAGTCAGTTTATAAAGTTTAGAATAGTTAATAAAATATTGTGTGCCGTGCCGGCAAACTATAGTGATACTTCCATATATCATATCACCTATGTTACCTATAGTTTACAATAAAAAAATTCATTTCATTTCACTTGTATTATCGATGCATCGCAGTGAGATGTCTGCGACTTTGTGACGACTGCTGCTTGTATAGAAAACTTTCGGTTGTACCGACACCAGCTTTCCATACGAACAAGCTCGAATACAAAGCTGTGTAAGAGACTGTCATAGTTACCTACTGGCTGGCGTCACGCCATCTCTAGGTCAATGTTGTCGCCGTGACGGCACAGAAACTTCCACTAAGGCTGATATATTTAGCCCATCGCCAACGTAAGATCTTTAAACATAATGTTGTTTAGGGAAGTCGAGATTTCAGTTTAGATGCAAATAATTTCGTGTCCTCACTTTGATGCTATTTTTCAACTGACTTCAAAAAAGTAGCTCTCAATTCGACAGGTATGTTTGTTACCTCATAACTTTTGACTGGGTGAACCGATTATGATGATTCTTTATTTATGTGCCTCTTGTGTGGTCCATTTCAATTTTGTCTGGTTCTGACAGTGGCATCCATAAGAAAACCGTAAAAGTCCAAACTTCCACTTGAGAATTGGGCAGTCCGGTTCTTTTTGTACGCACGACTACAGGTCAAGCTATACATTTCCAGTATAAAATGAACTAGCGTCGTGTGGGATTGCATTCAATGCGAGGTCAGCTTATACTGGCAATGTATAGCTTGATGTGTAGCCGTGTGTACGAGGTAACTTATTTAATGTGTGATGGGTTTGCACTTGGCCTTCATCTCACCTGATGGTAAGTGACGATAAGGCCGTTGGATAAGCGTGCGCATCCAGAAGCCTCAAGCTTAATATGGCTGCCTTTCTTACCGGAACACGACAGTGCTAGGAACACTGCTGTTTGGCATCAGGTAGCTAGCCAGTCGGATATGACAATGCCCTACCACCAACCTAACCGAGTACTGCTAGGTATCCCCACTAGGAATCGCCACGAAAAGGTTATTAACATCCAACAATGATATTGATATAAGTATAAAATCAAATCGGTTTATTTGCATTCATGTACATAAAGTCATTAGACTTCAAATAGCATTCGGATCTACATACATGAACCCTGTATTATTATTCAAATTTATAAGTCAAATTTTATACAATAATAATAATAAATGTCAAATTTATAGTCACATGTTAAAACCTATAACCACACATCTGTTTAACTGTCTCTGTGTCCTAATGGCTAAATGTTGTATTTACAATCCGGAGGTACCGGTTTCGAATCACAGTTGGTATACCTATTCATTCTAGGTTTGGTTGATGGTAGGACAATTTCTATGTCCGCCTGGCTTGCTCCCAACATGTTAACTAAGTGTACTGCCAAACAGCAGTGTTAATAGCACTGTATGAAAGGTAGCCGAGCCTGCGCCTCATTACATTGAGGTGCCTGGCTGCGCACGCTTACTGCTGCTTTATCGTCACGTACCATCAGGTGATATGGAGGCCAAGTGCAAATCCATACATATACAATATTTTTAGAACAGAATATATGTTTAAAAAAACACTCATCATCAACAGCCTATATATGTCCCCACTGGAGGGGCTCAGGCCTACTCTCCTACAGAGAGTGTATGGACCATAGTCCACCACGCGGGCCCAGTGCGGATCGGCGGACTTCACATGCCTGTTCAAGACATGCAGGTTTCCTCACGATGTTTTCCTTCACCGTTAAGCAATCGGATAATGTACTTGAATTGAAAAACAACTCATAGGTACACGGCAGGATTCGAACCCGGTACCCTCAGATTGAGAGTCCGCGCCTTATCCACTGCGCCACCGACACAAAACAACACTACTTCCAATAATAGAAACCAGAAATAGTTAAACAAATTAGCACATATATAATCTAAATATTTTCGTGAATGAAACTAATAATGACACGTCCATACATTGAAAGTATGTGATTGTAAGACAAATGGAGGGCATTGGCTTCACTCACACATCCATATTTCTAATTCCATACACAAACATATGATCTTATATATTTTTGTATTATTTAAACAGTTTATTGTGCACGGAAAGTATGGACATAACACAAAAACAGAAAAATATATACAAAAGGAACAGCTTGTTTCTCTTATTTATTAGCTTATTTATATATCTTGACTTTACAGACAGACGGACCAACAAGCGATCTTATAAGGGTTCATTTTTAGGGTTCCGTACCTCAAAAGGAAAAAACACAGCCAGACAGACCACCAAACTATTGTAGAATGTTTCCAAATGGAAAAAAGGAACTCTTATAGGATCATTTTGCTGACTGTCAGTATGTATTTTTTATGGCCGTTTATGTCCCATAGTTTGATGCTATATTTAGACAATGTAAGGAAGCAAAACCTATAGGGTACTTCTAATTGACCTAGAATTCTGAAATTTGGCAAGAAGCAAAGTTACAGCACAACCATAGGAATATAATTTTTTATTATCTCTCATTAAAATCCCTTTTTTACGATGACAAACTTACACTTTCAGATAAAGCACTGATTGGATGTATGGTATATCATTTTTAACTAAAAAGTTAAGTTTGTTGTTAAATTAAACTTACATTTTCGTTGGAGAATTGTTTGGTGCTTATTACCTGACCTATTATTTATGATTTTTAGTGTGTTAAATATTAAATATTTATATACTGTAGGGAACCCTCAGTGTGAGAGTCAATTCATACTTGGCCTCTTGTTTTTGAGATAGGGAACCCTAAAAACACTAGTGATTAATAAAGCTAAGTATCAAAACATATAGAAAATATACTATAATTATGTTGATTATGCAATAAGGTCAGGCTTTGTACAATAAAATGAACACTATACAGTCTTTATTGAAACCTGATGTATAAGGTTGTTGGTGTCAAATTCCCTTTGTATTATGAAATGAATAGCAGGTCTAGTAGCCTAGTTGAACAAATGCTTTTGTCACATTATGCTTTTCATTGCTGACTAAGGCTACCTACCTACTTCACAAGGGTCTGTCATTTGTGTATGTCAGTAGAGGTATTTCAAAAATATTGATTGATTTGCTATTAAAAAATAAAATAACAAATTTAAGGTACATCCTTTCCTAAGGCCAGGAAAACATAGTGAATAAATATCTTATTACGCCATAATCAAGAACTAAGTTTTTCGGTTTTTAGATCAGGAGAATAATACGATATGAATTGAGGAGACTTAATTTTAGGTTTGTGAAGTTGACAAAGTTTTGTCAAAACGAAAGAAAAAGCCATAGTAGTTCAGTTGGATAGAGCGTCGAACCTTGAACAATATGAGGTTTAGGTTCGATTCGATTAGCAATGAGTTCTAATTTGTTATTTCTATTGTGTACGAATGATAAAAACCAATGCCATTGGCTTTTCGGTGAAGGAAAACATCGCGAGGAAACCTGCACACTCCTGATAAGAAATTCAAAGGTGTGAGTGAAGTCTACCAATGCGCACTGGTCCCGCGTGGCGTACTATGTCCCATACACTCTCTGTAGGAGAGTAGGACTGAGACCTGCAGTGGTGATGTGTATAGGCTGTAGCTAGCTTTTTTACAATACATATTTTAATTTCCTATGTAATATTAACATCAAATACATATTGTTCAATATATTTATGTATTTAAAATTAAATTTTTTAGTAAAGACAGTTCCCCACCTCTATCAATTGGTGCTGACGTGAAAGAAAGAAAGAAAAAAGAATTTTATTGAGTCATATCACATCAGCATCACAGTGAGACTTTTGAGAGAGATAGAGTTTTGTGTGTTTGTGCTGCTGCATGTAGAAAAGAATATTTTTCATTTAATTTTCAATTGACTTCAAAAAAGGATGAGGTTCTCAATAGGACTGTATTTTTTTTTATGTTTCACGTGACTCCGCCAATTGTGAACCGATTTTTATGATTCTTTTTTTGAGTAGGTAGGTACTTCAGAGATGGTCCCATATAAATTTTATCCAAAATGACTGACCGCTTTTTGAGAAAATCAACAAAACCAAATATGTACATTTAAGTCAAAATTTTATATTATTATTTTTGTGGAAATAAATAAATATTTGATTTGATTTGTACACAGATCATCCTACCTCTAAGGCATTTATAAGGCAATTGAAGTCAGTTTTGAGTTCTTTTTGAACGTGTTAACTATATGCTCCATCATTTGTACCTCTATTTTGGCATTATAATGTAATATAACTTGCCCTGTACAATATATTATTACCAGTGCTATACGTATATTAAGTTGTTGGTGTAGGTATTTAAATTTAAAAAATAAAAATATTTCGAACGTTATGACAATAGAATGAGACCACCTATGTTGGCCTTTAGGTGACCTATATGGCGACTATTGACAAATAAAATAAAAATAAATAAGATATTTATTACGGTAAAAAAATATTCTAGAGATGGGCTACAATTTACATAAGAACATGTAATAGCAATCATCATTCCACCAGCCAATCATGGTTATTATGACCAATCTCTTCATATAAAGTCCATCATAGCATTTTTTGAGCGTGGCTTATGTTCAATGAAATGAAATATTTAGACATGAATCTTCAATTTTTAAATGTATTATAAATATTTATAATGCCTACAAATAAAAACCATTGTTTAAAGCACAACGAGCTATGAATATTAAAGGAATCAATATGAAAGCTAATAGGCTTGCCAATCAATTATTTAAATCAACTTCAATACGAAGTATACACAACAAAAAAACAAAATCTAGGTCAGAAACAACCGGTTTTTCTGTCGCAAAATCACGTGAATGAGGGAAAAATGTATAAATTTAAGTCTACTCCAAATACCAAAGCCAGAATAACGTGTTAAACATTGATAAATATTTATTTTTATGTTTTAAACAGGGTACACTTTGACCTTGGCTTAAGGACGGACAAACCAATAAAACCGACACATATGGATATAAGTCAATTAAAGAACTTACCGAAGTCTATAAATTGCTTTATAGACAATGGGGAAGGATTAAATTGTGAATAAAAGTCCAGCATTTTCGTCACATTCGAAAAAATCACCCCGGCCAACCTCATCTTTGAAAAATTATAAAAGTCACTATTTGCAGAAATATTTTTCGCGTTCGATTATAGTCACAATCACTATTAACACTTAAAGGGCATTATTCGAGGAATAACAAAGAATAGTTTACAGCGAATATAAAAATTTCGCGAACACAGTACATTTCATGAATGCGCAATTTTTTAACTGACTTCTGACGACAGTTGCGTTGACATTTTCGTTTTATTGTAGTGAGTGAGTAAAATCAGTCAATGAACTACTCATCAATAACATATTATCAGTGCGATTACATTATTATAAATCGTCCTAGCAGTCAACCCAATTTTGTGTAATTGTTTTGCATCTTTTCAGTTACTATTGTTGAAACTATCCCTTTTTGAAAGTATTTTTCGCTATGAGCTAGTTCATTACAATCATTCAATTTAAAACGAGTCACTTGGAACCACACTACGAACAACAACAAGTTGCGATTTATTGTTCGGAAATTAGCGATAATCAAATTGCTAGTGCCACACACAGCATAGTTAGCGCTCTAATGTGAGCTATAAAAAATTGGTTGTCTGTAAAGTCGGTTTACGGACGATAGTTTTACGTGATAATGACAGAAGAAAACATGAATGAAAAATTTCACACTTTTATGCAGTAAATTATTATCTCTGAATTATTTTTCGATAAATTGACAATTATTTGCACTCGTTATTTTTAATATTTGCGTCACAAGCCAAACGACGATCGTGCCTCTCTCTATCGCTTTTCTCGCGCTCTCGCTTTCACACTCGGCTCAGGCGCAACTTGACAAGTAGGCTGTATGGCTTTGTTCCATTGCCTTCCCATTCGGGAGAATTAAACTACTACCGAACAAACAAACGTCATTCTCGTTATTGGTCAATGGTCAGCTGGTTGATTGATTATTGTTTATTTTGCGTTTTGCATCTTTTAGCAATGTAAAAAATGGGAAATAGGTAACAAATATTGACTGTATGATTACGTTACGACTTCCTTTATTACGTATTACTTATTTTTATAAACACATTTTGAGAAATGTAAGTAATTTTATGTACTAAATAAATATATGGACCGTCGCTGTCACTGTCGTTGTCGCTGGATGCAAGTGGTTCGGGACCAGTCAATGTGGCATACCATAGAGGAGGATTATGTCCAGCAGTGGGCGCTTCTCGGCTGATGTTGATCAAGTAATGTCAATTATATGAAACTTGGAAATAATACGTTTTCTATTCAAAAACCTTGGTGGTTACCATAAACATTAATAATTGCATTTTAACTGCCTCCATGCCCTAATGGCCATTGGTCCAACAATTCGGAGATCCGGGTTCGATTACCAGTAGGGGTACCTATAGAACTATAGTTACATGGTTTAGTTGGTGGTAGGGCATTTTTTGTGCTTCCACTGATGAGCTACCACCATCTTACCTGCCACCAAACAGGACTGTCATCAGCTTGAGGCTTCAGTGTGACACTTACCATCCAATGTCCTTATTGTCGCTTACCAACTGGTGAGATGAAGGACAAGTGACAACCCATCATACATAAATAAAAAATAATAAAAATCCAGCTGAGCAGTCAGACCATGTGGCCTGTGGGAAATTTTTCTGGACTTTTAGTAAATGACTTCTTTGGTTTATCTAATAAGTAATATCGGCAACTTCCAGATGAGCCACAAAGTCTTCGTCTACGGTACACTAAAACGCAATGAACCGAATCACTATTGGCTAACGGACCCAAACAATGGAGTGAGCAAGTTTATAGATGACGGCAGGACCAAGACAAAGTACCCTCTCATTATTGCTACAAAATATAACATACCATTCTTACTTCATAAGCCAGGGGATGGACACCATGTCTATGGTAAGATTTTAAGTTTAGTTAAAAATTCCTTAATCAGTTGGCTGTGTTGCCCGTAAATATATACAAAACTGAAACGTTGGCCTTTACTGTTGGCCGAATAAAAAAGCTCAAAGTTACGCAGTGAGCTTTTGAATGAGCTATGCTCGGTATTTTTCTATATGACAAAAACAAGAATGAAGTGGACGAACTAAGGTTTCCATTGTAGAATGATGAGTCAGTGAAATGAAGTATCAATAAGAAGGCCATATTGTTGAAAGAATCACTTCTTGCCTAACAGTGTAGTGAATTCTTGGAACGCTGTCCCTGAAAGTGTAATAAGTGCTACTTCAGTAAATAGTTTCAAATACAGACTAGACAGACATTTACAAACATTAAAACGAGTGCAGTGATATACTTGCACCAGCTCAAAGAACTGCTAGTGTATCAACAAAATAATAATAACATACTGGGAAGTGTGTACCGGGTCATACCCCCTACTAAATGTAGCGATGACCTAGTAAAATTCTATATTCAACACATCTTTCTTTTTTACAGGTGAAATCTACGAAGTGGATGACACCATGTTGGGTAAATTAGATATATTAGAAGAACATCCCAAATATTATATGAGAGAAGTTGATGACATTTTACTAATGTAAGTTGCATGTATATGCCGTCATCGTAAATGCAATCATCCATACCTAAAATATTATAAATGTGAAAGTGAGTTTGTGCTTCCTTTATGGTAAGTTTACATTATTCCAGTCCAGCAATCGAATCCAGCGCCAGATTGCAACTGGAAAAGTATAAAGTGGCATTGGAATGCACTGGATCTAGTGAGCAATCCAGTGCAGAAACTGGATTGGCAGTCTACTTTTGAATCCAGTGCAACTGGAATCATGTAGATGGCTGATCCAGTGCCACTGCTTTCTCGAACTCATTCTTGTTGTATTCTTGACGACTGGACAGCTATTAAATGACTGGAATCATGTAGACGATATCACCAGTCTAGCCTATTCCAGTCCAGCTTACTGGAATGGAACAATGTAATCTGGCCATTACGTCGTTATGGAGAGAGTCAGTTTAATTAGAAAGTGGTTAAATCGTCGGAGGCGCAGTCGATAAGGCGCAGACTCTCAATCTGAGGGTTTCGGGTTCAAATCCAGCCTTGTACCTATGAGTTGTTTTTCCATTCAAGTACATTATCCGATTGCTTAACGGTGAAGGAAAACGTCGTGAGGAAACCTGCATGTCTTGAACAGGCATGTGAAGTCCACCAATCCGCACTGGGCCCGCGTGGTGTACTATGGCCCATATGCTCTGTGTTGGAGAGTAGGCCTGAGCCCCTCCAGTGGGGACGTGTATAGGCTGTTAATGTGATGTGGTTACATTGATAGATTGTACTTCCCACGTCTCGAATAGTTTTCCTCTTGTATATTTAACTAACTTATACTTCTCATCGGTTATCTGTTTGTTCTCTAAGAGATGTTACCTGCCCATTGCCACTTCGACTTACTGACTCATCTAATTTACACACAAAAATTTTTTTAAATTGTTTCAAGTTGTAATCTATTTCAGGGGCACAAAAGAAGAAACAATGAAGTGTTGGGTGTATTTCCTAAAAACGTACAAACAGGAGTTACTTGCTAAACCATTTTTGCAGAGTTACTCCTCGCGGGGCAGCCACGGACTACCATACTTGGAGAGGTCGAAACGAGATCCTAATTATCATGCTAGACTTGATACACAACCTTAGTGGCTTTATTTAGGTGTTACAACTTCACATATTTACAGAACTATGCATATTATTTTAATACGACTACTACTTTGCTTTATGCTATATATATGACGTTTAAACTATCCTCTTCTCAACTGCTATCCAGGGATTCTTAAACCAAATAGAAACTTTTTTCTAATAGCCAATGACGCAAATTACGCTCGAGGAAGGTTCTCGGAATTTAAAATATAATATCATTTCTAGTTGATATAATACTTCTAGATATGGAAAACATTAATAACCAGGAGCCCCAAAACCGCAAATATCTGAAACGTATTATTGTTCGATCGAAGTGGTTCTCATTAATTTTTAAGTGAGTTTACATCTCCCTTCTAGAATCATACCAGGGTGCCACCCTCATAATAGGCTGCATATGTTCACTGTTTGGATGTAAGCTTATTCGTTTTTCTTCCATAGTACGTTCACTTGTCAAAAACAAATCTATCAAGCATTGTCGTATTAAGTTGAAACTTTGTGGTTGTATCTTAGTTGGATGACAATACAATAATTTGGCACCATCGAGTTGATCTGACCGTGGATAGTGGTGGATAGGCGAACTCTTCAATGGGTACTGGTAAACCCCTCGAGTTTGGATTCATATGGTTTAGTTTGACGAGTTTAGTCCATCAATCGTGATACACTTGGTGATAAGGGTCAGATGATGAAGCCATGAAGTAAAAAGTGAAACTATTTAATGGGTACTAGTAAACCCCTCGAGTTTGGGCTCATTTGGTTTGGTTTGACGAGTGCAACACATTACAGCTAGTACTCTTGGTGATAAGGGTCTGCTGACGAAGACATGTATTTAGATAGTGACAAAAGCATGGTTTTAGTTTTTCAAACGATATTTATTACATATTGAGCTCGTTTGAAGAAGATTTTTTTTTAATTTTCAGCAACAATGAATCTACGGTCGAAGATTTGGATGATGATTATGAGTCAGTTTTAGAAAAATAAATGAAAAAGTATTTACTGATTATAAATAATATTTATGTACATTCCAATGCAAATGATTATTATTATTGTGTTTTTTACTGTTGATGAATAAAATTGAGACTGTTATTTTTTGTTTTATTTTGTACCGGGGCACTGAGCAAGTAGTAATTACTTGCTCAGTGTGAGTAAGTAATCAACCGGGATTTGAATATATTCAGCCTTACGTCTGTTATTCAAAAATAATTCTTTTTGTAGAAAAATAACTTTGACTCATTGTTTCTTGATTACTGAAATACACACAGTGTAGATAAACAATAAGTGTAAGAGGTTTCTAAATTTATGCACTGGATTGTATGGGTGCATCTCGTTCACCTCATACATTAACCTATCAATTCTTTTTGGCAAACGTCGATGTAGCCAAGGCCATACAAATTAAAAAAGAAGTAAATGTTATATAGGTGTAAAAAATAAGGTCAGCCCTGATATCTTTGCTCTTGACAGTTGTGGATTTTCCTCTTGCAACTTCTTTAGGAGGGTTTTTGGATTGGTGGCTGTAGGGCTAATGCTCTAAGGTGAATATAGTTTAAAATGAAAATAAATAAATGGTTTATTAACAACTCGAAAAACATTTATTGAAAAACATTTCATCAATAATAACTGTGAACTAAAGTAGCTGTAAGGTCAGCGATCATTGTCTTCTCTGTTAAGGATAAAAACTATAAAAGGATATGACAATGACAGATATGTCATGTGTTTAATTTTTTGGTTATGTTCGTTCATGATGCTATGTTCGTTTCTTCGGTGGATATCTAAAAAATATAGAAGAACTATATCTTTGCTATATATAATTACGTGAAATTAAATAATGTTATCAGTAACTATTCTTCCAATATGGATTTTGCTAGAAAACAATTAGAGAAATACGGTTGGTCGGATGGTTAGTAAAATGTTCATTTAGTTACTAAAAATTGGTGATAATAATTATTCAACAGTATATTCAACTAATTTTTATCATATATTTTTTAATTTAAAATGTGCTTACTTTGCACGTGTATAGTTTATTATATTTATTGTTGTCCTCCTGTATGTTTTTCTGTTAAGAACCTTTTTCTCAGGAACACGTTGCGTTATTGCGTTAACCTAGAAGTTTGATATTTTTTTCACAGCTCCAAGAGATTGCAGACTTGACTATCTAATATTAAGTTGAACTTAATAACTTCTCGCTTTCCTGAAGAAAAAAAAACAAGGTCTTGACAGATAGAAAGGTTCCTTTTGAGATACAGAACCCTAAAAATATCGAAACACTACTATACATTTCCTAAAAGGGTTGTTTTATGTAAGACAATTTTTCAATGGCAGGATATTCTCTATCTTAAGTTGAACCCCTAGTTAGTCTGAAGGAACCGGTTATAAAACAAAGAGATTTCCACTTATCATTGAGTCTTAAGTATTTGTACAATCTTTATTTTTTATTAGAAGCTTTTATTATTTAAATTACTTGTTTCGTCATTATTAGATGCTTTCTAGATTGAAACAAATAAATGCATTCAAAAAGAACTCGAAACCAACTTCAATCGCCCTAAAAGTCTACTTTTATTAAGGCAAATTTAAGATTTATATAGTTTTCTCATGGATTCCATTGTCAGAACTGGACTAAATTATATTAAAAGAGTCATCCAAATTGGTTCACCCAGTCAAAAGTTCAGAGATAACGAACATTAAAAAAGCATACCCGTCGAATTGATAACTACCTCCTTTTTTGAAGTCGGTTAATAATAATAACATATTTATTTTAGGAAAAGGACTTGGAAAGCATGAAAATGGCATACCCGAAGCTATAAAACCAAAACTGAAGCGCAGTGTGACGGGTGTAGGGCATGATCCTGCTGCAGATTTCAATGAGCATTGGTGGAGAACTTTGTATGATAAAGCAGCCAGTAATGTTGAGGTATGTTGAATTCTAAATTAAGCTATGAAAATATTAACATATGTTTGCTATTTTGATAAAAAGTACTAAGGCTGCAAGTCCTATTCTCCAATAATAATTATTGGCTTTGGCTTGTGTAACTCATCAACCAGTCATTGAGTGAACTACTCACTTCAACATAGTTACATCATTTTCTTTACCTCTAAGCATTTCAGTTCAGTCATTTGACTTATATGAACTGCATGTCTGAATCATATTTCTTTTAGTTCAACAATTTCATGCATTAGACATGTTCACATTTATGTCATGTACTGTGTTACACCACTGTTTTCTTGTAGAAGAAAAGTACTTTTAGTATTGTGATGTTTTGTGACCACTTTCTTTGCCACTCACAGAATTCATACAAATCTTTACAGGTAAAAGAAAAGAATGGCAAAACAAAAAAGATAAAAACTAAAGACGATTTTGAAATAACTAATAGCATATGGAAAATAAACAAAAAGAAGAAATCATCGGAAACACATGAAGAATATGGAGATTACTTTGTTAGAACTGAAGTTATGAGTGGTGGGAGTAAGGCAGAAAAAGTAAGAGATTCAGATTCTGAAGAAGAGACGATGAGTGGAAAAAGAGATGTGTTTCAAATGACCGATGAGGAGTTGTTTGCTGCATGCGGAGGGAGGACCGCTCATAAGTATGTATATGGCTTCTTTTTATTATAATAAAATTAACTAGCCTATTTAGACCCAGGTTTTAGCATATGGGAAGGATAATAAATCTAATTATAAATCATTAAAATTCCTGACCTGAAAAGGAAAAAAAAACACTTATAGGCTTTGTTTACATATCACTTTGTTGTCTGTCTGTTTGTCTGTCAAGACCGTTTTTCTTAGGATCGTGTGGATATAACTAGTTAAAATTAATACCAAATACTCAAGTCTGCCATCCATTGGATCTGTGAAAAAATCAAACTTCTAAGTCAACGCCATAAAAAGATGCCAACCACCATATATGCCATACATTTTGACAATTTGCATTTGAATTTTTATCGTGATATAGTTGGATGTATGGGGTAATATTTCTGTATGGGGCTCTCGGTACGCGAGACCGACTCGCACTTGGCCGTTTTTTTCTCTTTATCTGCTAAACCTCACATTTAAGGACCTTTGATATGTAAATGCTATTTTCGTGAATTTAACAAGTAGTAAAAATATTTTTGTTTTCAGAGGTGCTCGGCATGGTCTGAAGGCCATTGGAAAATTAGCTAGGATAGAAAGGCAGGAACAGATACTGTTAAATGAATCCAGGTATAATGGATATTCCCATGCCAAGAAAATAAAAAAAGAAAAGAATAGAGTTCGTGAAAACGTCAGTTTGAATAGTGATTCTGATTTTAATCAGAGAACTGATTCAGCTGATATTAAAAAGAAGAAGAAGAAGCTCAAGCGCTGTATTACTAGTGGCTCTAATGAAACCTCCGAAAAAGCTTTCTCGGAAAGCGTAATAAATGACGATATGGATTGTGATGCTAGTGAACAAGGTGATAATAATAAACAGTCAAATAAACCCAAGGAAATAGGGCTTGAAATAAATATTGATTCAGAGCTGTGTAATGGAGTCTTGCCTAAAAAGAAAAAGAAGAAAAAAGATAAAGTGATGGATTGTATAGAAATGGAAACGGAATCAGCAGATTTTTATAAAGAATTGGTGTTACCCGAAAAAATTAAAAAAATTAAGAGGAGTAGTTGATAATTACTGTTAATAAATTATTGAATTATAACGGTTTTTCTACCTTTAAATGTTTTATTTTATAGTAAACTCTTCACAAAGTGTTCACTCAACTATGCTTGGATTTTCTCTACGCAAAAGTTCCGGAATGAGTAAACCGTAGATGAACTGAGGTACTGAGGAGGAACTGACATATCTCATCGAGTCTGTGTGAGCTGTAGTGGCAATGGACAGATCACATCGCTTGAAGAACCGATGGGGATTAAGAGTCCTGGAGTGGTGAACACGTACCGGGAAGCGTCTACTGGGCCGTCCCCCTTCAAGATGGATCGACGACTTAAGGTCGCGGAGAGTGGATCGAGACCGGTCAATATGGCGTACCATGAATGAGGCCTATGTCCAGTTGTGGACGTTTCCTGGCTGATGATATTTATTTAATAAAATCTATGTTTCTTAAGTAATTTTACTATACCGTATGGTCTTGGCTAGAATAGGACCATCCAATGCCATCTTGTGGTTCTCGTATATGATGACTGAGAAAAATATAATACCAGTGGCTTTTATCTGTCTAACAACATTTAACTGCGTTCACCAAACCTTATGCTAAGCGTGGTGAATATGGCAAATTCCCTTCGTTGCATGTAGGTTCCTGTTCAAAAATAGACTAAAAAACCTTATGCTAAGCGTGGTGAATATGGCAAATTCCCTTCGTTGCATGTAGGTTCCTGTTCAAAAATAGACTAAAACTCTATTTACACTAAGCTTTGTCTCCCTAAAGTGTCCTGTATGGTCTAACATTAAATATGCGATCTCGATTGCTTCAGATTTGAAGTTCCGAATATCAATTGAATTAGCTCATGCAGTGAATCACTTAAAATGTTACATCTCTATATCCAAGCTGTCAATGTCAAATCGAATCGACAATAATATTTCCAGTGATTAAATGCTCCTAGAATATTTCGTCGAACTCGAAAACTAGTTTTCGTGAAAAATGTCGATTGGGAAAATATTTGGCCTGGATAAGGTCGCTACATTCTTTAATATAATACGCCAGAATGGAGGGATACGAGGTTCACTGTATAAACTGTACAGGTAAACAGAATTGTTAGTTATTATGTAATTTTGTTAAGGTTATGTTTTGAGATTTGTTCCCTAACTTCAGGGGAACTCAACCTTTATCATTCAAGCTTATGATGACCATTATTCCAGTCCAATGTATCTTATAAACATATTTTTAGTCCCTGTCCTTTTCCCAGTTATTACCCTTTCTGTGTTACATACACCTTAACATTGTACAGTGTCTTCACCTGACACTTAGCCCCGGATCTATGATTTTTCGAACCAGGGCAAAACCTTGATAGTGGCGCCCCCTCCCTTCAGTGTTTGAGAATAATTAACGCGTTCAAAAAGAACTAAAACCCGATTTCAATTGCCTTAAAATTAAATTTTCTCAAAGAGTGATCAATACATTTCGAAATAATTTATTATATATAAAAATATAAATAAACATGTATCTAAAGTTTGATGAAAGCTGAATTACAAGCTTACTGAAACGTGGGCTTGATTTCAATGTTTAGTAACTATAGGTACTTCTCGTTACCTCTTTGTTCATTCTCCTGAAGATTTAAAAAATACTAAAAAACAGTAATTTAAATTATCTACCCCTACTTTAGAAATAAACTAAACATGCAATAATTGATAATGCATTGTTTAAACTACAGATACGTACTTCTTGTTACCTCTTGCTGAAGTTTTTTTTATTGTATATAAATAGTTTAAATACTAAAATAACAGTAAATTAAAATATCCCACTAACTGGTTTCAATATTCTATGTATATTCATAAAACTTACATCAAAAACCTAGAATTTTAATATAATAGTGTTATGTTCATAGGACGGAATATGTAAACTAATATTTAAATAGCTCCCCTGCTACAGGCTTGACCTATTGGGGCTGCTACAACAAAAACACGTTTTTGGTTACTAAATTGT
This sequence comes from Carcina quercana, assembly GCA_910589575.2. Classification (NCBI taxonomy): domain Eukaryota; kingdom Metazoa; phylum Arthropoda; class Insecta; order Lepidoptera; family Depressariidae; genus Carcina; species Carcina quercana. Next base: position 5,627,106 of record OU342454.1, on the reverse strand, counting down.
CATTGTTTCAAATAAATAAATACAAATGCAGCCATAAAAATATACCTCTAATATGTAATTACTTCTTACCTGTAACTATTGCAAATTGTTGATTTCCACTACGATAATATATGATTTCACGAATAAATTACTTAATTAAACAAACAGTGTTGTCACTTGACATTCGACTGTTTGAATTTGGTTTGGCTGGGCTCGTATAGATGTGACCGAAATTCCCCTGGCAGAAAGATCACGGACACTACGCATGCATTCAAAAATTTACTGGATCTGTTAAGATGCGTTCTTAAATCATTTAGTATGTGTTGAAAAACTAACTGGACATATGGAAATAGAAAAGTTGGTTTTTCAAATATATTATATTAAGATTCGTTTACTTGATAAGAACCTATGAGATTGTAGAAAAAGAGGCTTTGTTTGTTCACATAATTTAGAATTAATAGAAGCATCCTCTATCGGCGAATTTTGAAACTAACAGCAACACCCACTATTGACGAATTTCGGAACTAACGTAGAATTCTTGTCTCAAGTATTTGGCGCCCCCATGAAACTGTTGCCCGGCAATGCCCGGGGGAATAACCCTGGTGCCCGTTTGTTTAATTTTGTAGAATCTTTGTTCATTTGACTTCTAATTTCAATAATCGATTCCAGGCAAGATGAACTTAAAGATGGAGTCCTAGTCGGGGAAGACAAATATGGCAACAAGTACTTTGAGAATCCTCGGTACTTCTACGGCAGGAACCGGTGGGTGGAATATGCAGAGAAATATGGAATGTATTATGATGGTAGTCAAGTGCCTGCTGAGTGGTTCGGTTGGCTGCACTATAAGACCGACTTGCCACCCCATAAGGTAACCTAAAAATAAATTCTACCTTAATACAATCATCATCACCCGTGTAACGTCCACTGCTGGACATAGGCCTCCTTTATGGTATGTCACATTGACTGGTCCTGAGGGACTTGCATCCAGCGACTCCCCAAGACTTTTACCACGTTGTCGGTCCATCTAGTAGAGGGACGGCCCGAATACGCTTCCCTTATATACATACAGGGTAAAGGAAGTATGTAATAATAAGATAATATGTGATCTAACATTATATGTAATTTTAACATCATGTACTGTATCACATTTTATGCAAATAAAGATTTCATTTCACTGCGACAAGTGTATAGTCTAGTAATATATATTCATCAAGCCATCTTTGATATCAAAAGGAGACTAATTTACAGACAGATTTTACAACCACGGAATTTCATGAAGTTTAAAGTTACAGCCAGTTCCTGATAACATATGAATGAAGTCGATATTTATGCCATTTCAGGACCCCAGCCGCCCCAACTACCCCTGGATGACAGACTTCACAGAGAACTTGTCCGGCACAACTGGGCAGTATGTCCCTTATAGTACGACCAGACCAAAGGTGGAACCTTGGGTACCTCCTCGTAAAAGCAGTGTTTAAGGATGTCACTATAATTATATATGCTGTGGTTTGTCTGAAATGAATTGGGATCTCTTCAGAATTCGTTTATTTGTGGTAACAGCTAATATTAGCAGATGACTAGATAAAATTTAGAGCTTTTTAACCTACTCTGGTATAATGGTATAATAATACAAAAATTAAATGAAGATAAAAATGACGTCAACAAGGAAAGTAATGTCAAATATTTCCAGATATTCTCAAAACAATTCAAGATATTCTCCTAAATATTATAATAAAAAATTTCCATCGACAAATCCCTAAATCTTTTTTAAAATAAATTCCAGTTCGTGATGATTTCTGTCCTTAGATAATTTTTATAAAAATCTATAGTTTTTATTGAATATCATCACATATATTTACGTTAAAGTTAACTAATTATTTTTGTTTCATGTAAAAAAAGATTGCTTTAGAAATGCATTAAGTGATAAAACAATCTGAAGAAAACATTTTGATAATTTTAAATGTATTATTACATTTCAGACAGACCATGTTGACTATTATTATATGTAGTGAGTCTCTTATAACAATTTGGAATAAATTTTTTAAAGCTGAATCATTGTCATCGAGAAATAAAGCAAAGTTGATGCAAAAAAATAAATTGTAAAGTCGTCAGGAGAAGTAAGTAGTTCAGCAACAAGTTTTTCAACATGTTTGGCAACATAACGAAACACAAACACTATGAAACCGCGTAATTATTTACGATATACTAATTTACATAATTAATTCGTTTCGAATATAGTTGCCTTTCATATCTAGAAATGTCGTGTCAGTTTCTGTCAATTCTGCCAAATGAATTTCTGACATTATTCCTCATGTTGCAGGCAACTCATGTTACTAAACAAAAATTCTGGTTTGTAATATCGACAAAGCTCCCGCCTGATCAGTTTCAAAATTTGCTTGCATGTCGCGATCTTAGCTAGACCCGCTTTTTTTGTTCAAAAAGGAGAGACGAAAACGCTTGTTTAATGAGTTTTTAGGGTCCATTGTAGTTAGTTATAGTTTAGGGTCATTTTATGATGCATCATTGTGGCGTCCAACTTGCAGGACTTTTCAAATACAACAATGCTTTCTTGTTTTTTTTAAATAGTTTTATGATCTATCCCAAAAAACTAGCAAGACGGATCAACCCGAGCTACGACTGTAGGCGAAACTGGCCCAAATAGTGGTCAGGCGGTAACTTTATCGATAGTACATACTTCCTTGTAAAACTAAAACATCTGTAACTTAGATATCACTAAAGAACACCCTGCTGCGGAATCGAACGATTTCTCTGTCAAAGTTTTTGCTATCTGGTGTCACCGAAACGAATCATTTTGTAGTGATAGAATGTTACTAATCCAGTTTGCGATGCTGTAATAGGAAACATATTTCGACCTTAAATATTGATTTGTACATTGCTTAGATATAAGTAGAAAGTTTAATAAATCTATTTAAATCATTATGGATTATGGTGTTTTTTAAAATGAAAAATATGTAAGTATCTGTTGAAAATGTCATAAAATAATTAATGAAAAATTAATAATAACTTATTAAATTTAAATACTAAACCTGAACTAAACCAAACCTAGTCTATAAATTATATATTTAATGGGGCTCCCATAAAACACTCGTGTTTTTAGACGTGCGTTTTAACGTATAGTAAATTGCAAAATAAATCGAAAATTGTATTTAAGCGCATTCTTTACAGGATTGTCCGGTTCATATTATTCATGACATACCGTATTTTTTACCGACTTAAAAAAGGAGGAGTCTATCAATTCGACGGGTATGTTTTTTAATGTTTGTTACCTCAGAAGTTTTGACTGGGTGAACCGATTTGGATGATTTTTTATTATTATTTGAAAGGTGGTGCTTTCCGTGTGGTCCCATTTCAATTTGGTCCAGTTCTGACAACGGCATTCATGAGAAAATGATATAAATTTTGAGAATTTGTCTTAGTAAAAGTAGACTTTTAGGGCAATTGAAGTCGGTTTCCAGTTCTTTTAGAACGCGTTTACTTGTAATTATCCATATTCTGTACGGAACCCTCGGTGCGCGAGTTCAACTCGCACTTGGCTGTTTTTTAAAGCAACTACGTCGAAGAAGAAGGTTACGATCACCCTTTGTATTTAAATACGTTCAAAAGCTATGTTCCTCCTAAATCACCCGTCCTATCGTGGTCCTTTACTGCGGGATGAATAAACAAGTTCAAAGTCACTCAGCGAGCTATTGAACGAGCTATGCTCGGAATTACTCTACGTGATAAAGTCCGGAATGAGGAAATCCGTAGACGAACTAAGGTCACCGACATAGCTCGACGAATCAGTGAGCTGAAGTGGTAAGTGGGCTACCCACATCGCTTGTTGGGGGGGGGGGGGGGGGGGGGCAAAATCTCTCGAATGGCGACCACGTACCGGGAAACGTGCACCGGCAGTCCCCCTACAAATGTACCGACATAGCAAATGCAAGTGTCTCGGGACCGGTTATTGACCTATGTCCAGCTGTGGACGTTTTGACGATGATGTATGATGACGCGAAAAGAAGTCGCGGACAAAATTACTAGTAAGCTAGTAAGTACTAAATAAATACTGCTTCTAGACCACCACCTTTACATTTTAGGCGATTCATATCAAGATTCAAGAGTCACTTTATTGACCTAGTAATATGAACATTACACTCGGCACGTCATAATATTACATATATGCATATTAAAACTATACTTATATCTTCAAAAGAAGAGTAAATAGGCACCTTCTAGACCAACACGTAACATCGTCGACCTCATCGTCACTTACCATCAGGTGAGATTGAGGTCAAGTTTTTGTCTATCTTCAATAAAAAATATAAAAAATACTTGATTAGCCTAATTATATTAACCTAAACGTTTAACTAGAAATGAACATTTCATTGGTCAGACCTAATTCTACGAATTCGTTAATAGAGTAGAAGGGACTGATTTCCAAAAATGATTTTAGTTTTTTCTTGAATTCGCTAAAAGGCAATCGGCAAATGTCAAGTGGGAGTTTATTGTACATTATTATTTTTATGTGTCGACCGACCTTGTTTCAATACTTTATTTAATTTAGTTCTGGGGTGTTGAATTCTTTCTTTATCATCCCTCGTCTCGCGAATGAGAAATAATAATAGCAAAAATCCAGAAATTCCAACATCCACGTGCAAACTCCTTGTTCCAATCCACCTTTTTTTTTCTTCTCTAAAATCCAGGTAGATGTGTAAACTTCTTTGTAGGCGTCTTTTCGTCCTCGCCAACGATAACAACTTTACTTTGACTGAAATGATTTAATTCATATCGCCGCCCGTGGCCCGCTGCGGTGCTTGGAAACCTGTTTTTATGGTACGGGTCCTGTTCAGTGGTGCTCAAAGTTTTATTGCGGTCATGCATGTTACACAATGCTTTATACTTAACCAGCGTCGCAGAAAATGTAACTAATGTTATGATTACAAAATTCAAGTATGTTCTTGCAAAAGTTTTTCAAAAGTAAGTAGGGCTGACAAATCATTTGGAACCTAGATTTTCTCAATTTCTCAAAAACTCAGGAAAGAAAGAAAGAAAATAATTTATTCCAAGCTAACAACTCAATACAATACACAAAGAAAAAACATATATGACACACGAAGAAGAAAATTTTTTTAAAAGTTTTTTCTTTAAATAAAATTAAGTCAACTTGGAAAACGGCACCAGCTAATCCGGATGATGTGACTCAACCAATGCCCAACCAGCACAGCGCCGATTTTCAGCTACAGCTGATTTTCAAGACATGCACTGTCTTAATTTCCTTCAATGCTAAACCTAAACAAACTACTGACACCGGAACTAGCGCTACTATTCTTTTAAATTAAAAGATTGGCAACAATCGAATCTTTATTTTCCATCAGCATTCAAATTAACATTGAGTTCAAAGGCGATTACAATTTGCCCTTCACTGTGTTGTTCCATTGTTAAATAGAAACGACAGACTACTATCAACCATGTCATGACCTTCAGGCTCTCTAAACACTCCAAAAGACATAAAATATGACTTTATACAACAATGGGCATATAGTTTTAAAAAACTCTGGTTTATTCCGACTCGGATCGCCCACGTCCGGACGTTTCCCGCCGCCAAGATTTCTATCTATTCTAACTATAAATTTAGTTCTAATTTCACAATCAAAATGGGGCATCTATCCATCACAGTTGTTTGAGAAACACTGCAATGTACCAACTGCTCCATACATAACTACGAAAGGCAAAAATCTTAAGCTTTTAGCTGCAGAAAAGCTATTTTGTTCCTTATACCATTCCGTAAAGCTTTGAAACAGCTTGAGTTCTCTTGTAACTAATATCTGACTAATGCAATTATAAAATTCAGGCGATTTTTAACTTAAACACAAACGAGTTAAAGCTTAAAAGCTCCATGAGAAAACTTTCCTTCTTGTCAGGTAAAAATAGTTCGTTTTGTTACGAACTTCAAGACAGTTGCAATGTGAAGTTGCTTGAGAGTGAACGTGTCATTTTACGTCTTCTATTTTCAAGTTTTCAACATAGAAACTAAGTTATTTCTGTGATAATTAACTTAAATCATGTAGTTTAATAACTGAATTATTGTTTACCAACAAGTGAAAAGTGAAATAGTGATGTGAAAAGTTCAAGGAATAGTCACAAAAGTGCGTGCAAAAAGGATGTAACTCGAAAACTTTTTTTTAAAACTGGATTTTGTTACTGAATCTATGGTAAGTTTTTTTTAAATGTGTAAGCTCATAAAAAATAATAGGTTTAAGACTGTTACGTTGAGAATATCTCATATTTCGTTACAACTGGACGGTAAAGAACAAAGGCCAATAAACTAGTTTTGAAAGTAGGCGTTTTTGGTCTGTAATTTGTTGGCTTGTTAGTTCCTAAGGATGTTTGGTGAAGGATGATCGTTGCCTTTTGGTTTATAGAAAAAGTTTGAGTGGGCGGGAGATGTGTGAAATGTGTGATGGGAAGATGCCGATTATTTTTTATCGATGATTTAACTTTTTTTTTATTAATGAAAAAATATTTTTTGTGTCGTTTTGGCGTTTAATTTTATAATGCATATTTGGAATTACCCACTTGGAAATACATTACGGATTCGGAGAATATATTTTATTATTATTAAGTCTCGCGTTCGATTTCCGGTGAGCACATTTTGAAATATCACTTTGTGAGACCCCAGTTTGATGAAGACATTACAGGCATAATCACTTGATTGTCTGAACAGTAAGATGAGCCATCTCCTCATCAGCTTGATGCTTTTGGGTGCGCACTCATCATCAGGTGATATTAAGTCCAGGTGAAAACCCATTATTTTGAAGAAGAAAAAAATGAAGTATCCGTGTTGAAAAACACACCAGTTAGTGTTTAACCTACAGAGAGAAAGCATTCTATTAAAAAGTCTAATATCATTAAAGAAACCGTAAAATAACGCATCCAGCCGACTTCTATCATAAAACAAATTATTATTTCAAACAATGCACTTTAAAGCAATTAAAAATTAAAAGCTCATAAAATCTAATGAATATCTTTTCTCCCACCAGTATCGAATAGCTCGTCATCGTTGGAGCTGTCAGTAGTAAGCTGCACGATAATATTACGGTCATCGACATAGATGTTTACGGGTATTTTTTGTTGCCGTGTAATAATTTTTTATCGATATGTTTATCGACAAGTTATTGGAAAGCCTAAAGAGTCGAAACAGTGTTGTTGATTTGTGGAGGAATGTTCATTTATTCGTAAAATTGATAGTGGTTGTGAAGTTAAGAGGGTATGCTGTTGTCAAAGCGCCCATACAAACGTAGTACAGTCATATTTTGAGTATTAAGCTATGAAAATCTATGAAATTTTCTAGACACAATCTAGAAACAAATATCTGTGTCGGTGGTGAGTCAGATTTTCGTTTAAATATGTATATACTTCCAGAGTTACAGGGCGTCAAAGAATTGTATTTTTCGGTAGTAAAAAGCCCCAACTTTGAACCTGATTTACAAGAGTATGAATCAATTTAGAACAATTTGGAAAAACAACCGACATCTGAAATTTCATTAGTATACTGTATTAAAAAAATGGTTACATAATATACTGTACTGTATCCTTCAAATGATCCCTGGACTACGAAACATCCAAATAACGGGTGGATAACATCGCGTAATGTATGCTGTCTCACCGTACGCGCTCGGGTAGGATAGGGCTCGGAGAGGGACAGCTACAAAACAATGCAACCTTGAAACCGACCACGTGGTCTTACCAACATAGCCTCTTAAGGCGCCAAGTTTGTTGTCGACGGCAATATGACGTTTGTGTGAGAGCGACTGAGATAGGGGTCATTGTACGAAATTCTTTCTGTTCAGCGACCGCACTTTATAAACACTTGGTTAGAGCCAGTTGGATATGCAAAATGTAGTACACTCAAGTTGACCTCTTTGTCGAAGTTGGACCTACCTAGTTGAACGATCTGTCCCAGGTATACATACTCGTCTACAACTTCGATTGTAGTGTTCCCAACCACTACCGGCATAGGTGCAACATGGACATTTGACATGATTTTCGTCTTGTCCATGTTCATTTTCAAACCTACCTGTTGGGAAACTCTGTTGAGGTCATTGAGCATTGCGTTCAGATCCTCCAAGGATTCTGCCGTTATGACTATGTCATCGGCAAATCGAAGGTGAGTTATGTAGTCGCCGTTGATGTTGATGCCCAGTCCTTTCCAGTTCAGAAGCTTGAAAACATCTTCCAGTGCAGTGGTGAAGAGTTTTGGGGATATAACGTCACCCTGTCTTACACCTTTCTGCACTTGGATCGGTTTCGTGCATTCATCCTCTACTCGGACGGACATTGTGGCTTTATTGTATAAACATTTCAACACTTCGATATAGCGATAGTCAATGTGGCACCTTTGGAGAGACTGAAGCACTGCCCAAGTCTCGATTGAATCAAAGGCTTTCTCGTAGTCCACAAACGCCAGACATAATGGCCGATTATACTCCTCGGTCTTCTGTATAATCTGCCGGAGCGTATGTATGTGGTCTACGGTGCTGAAGCCGTTTCGGAAACCGGCTTGTTCGGGAGGTTGGAAGTCGTCAAACCTGCGCGCTAGTCGGTTCGTAATGACTCTCGAAAATAACTTATAAACGTGGCTCAGAAGGGATATCGGTCGGTAGTTCTTCAGTAAGGCATTATCGCCTTTCTTAAAGAAGAGCACCACCACGCTTCTGCTCCACGCTTCTGGCGTGCAGCCTTCATGTATGACGGACTGAAAGAGCTTCTGAAGGACTACAAGTATCGGTTTTCCACCCGCTTTCAGAAGCTCTGATGTGATTCCGTCTTCACCTGCCGCCTTGTTATTTTTGAGTTGTTTGAGAGCCATTCGAATCTCATACAGGCTGACGTCCGGGATATCTTCGGTATAGTGTCGGGTCAGTTTCGCTCTTCGGTCACTCACCGGGCTTGCGCCTGGTCTCTGTGACGATGTGTACAGCTGTCCATAGAACTTCTCGATCTCTCTCAAAACTTCCGGTTTTGACGAAACAATGCCGCCCGTATCGGTCTTCAGCCTCGTCAGTTGGCTCTGCCCTATAGACAGATCTTTTGCAAACACCTTGGAGCCTTTGTTCCGCTCTATCGCGTCTTTAATACGTGATGTATTAAAGTGGCGAATATCGTGTCGCATCGATTTAGAGATCTGTCTATTAAGCTGCCTATACTCCGACGAATCAGCTGGAGACTGCAGGCATATGTTGCGTCTATCCCGCATGAGTTTGAGAGTATGATCAGAGAGTTTCTGGGTTCTATTTGCAGGGCAGGCCTTAAAGAATTTAGACCCTACCGCATGGACAGTTTCCACGAGCCGATCGTTAATATCGTCAACGGTTTCGATAGCATCTAAGCATTGGAAGCGATTGTGTAGTTCGAGCTGAAAGCTTTCGGGGTTTGAGATGAAAGCATTTTGAGGCCGGAGCGTAGACTTTTTTAGACGTTTTTTTATACTTGAACACAACAGTGCTATTAACACTGCTGGTTGGCGGCAGACTTAGGTAACCAGGCAGACAGAAAATGCCTTACCTCCAACCGTCGAGTATCGAAAGGGCCTACTGTGAATCGAACTCGAGACTTCTAAATTGTGAGACCAAAAAGCGGTTATTGTGGGTGTTTGAAATCTTAGACACATCTCCGATGTTCCGAGGTATACGGGCTTGTGTCTCACGCGTCACATGTGCAATGAAACTATCATTGCGTCTTCTAGTGACTATTCAGGTTTCTGATTTCAGTGGTCCAGCCACTTGGTTATAAAATTCCAGCCATTTAACTTTAACAGACAAAATTACATGACTATAAAACAGACGAATGACAATGTATATTATAGAATTCGATTCGGTCTCTTGTAGCATTAGAATACGGCCCCTGAGTGGACAGGTATGCATTCAGGCGAGGGTCACAGGAGCCGTGACCCCCGCCCGACACAGAATTAATATACTACTACGGACAGAACGTTCACCACCTCCCGCCGATTCGCGATACCTCATCTCTACACTCAAGTAAGTGACCCAGATAATGATTGTTACTTCCACCGCGCGCGGAATTAGCGTAAGGATACACCTGTCTTTGATGTTTTGATCTACCCAGATCATCCGGAGTCCAGAAGGCTAGAGAATGCCATACAAAATGTATTGATCGATACCAGTCTATCCGCACCGCCCGGCCAGCATCAACGGAGAACGTTCTGGCCGGTGAGAAGGAGGCGAGAATTAAATGCAAACTCCATATATTATATATGAGACAGAGAGAGACATTTGCATCAGTACGCCTGCAGTTGTGCAAATCAAGAAGGCCCGGTCTAGGTCATTCTAGGCAGATCAGAACAGCAAAGACAGGTGTTACCACGCTTACACATGGCCGTGTATACAAACGCCATACGTTCGATGTGTGCCGATATCACGACAATTGTTCCAACTGTCCGACGTTTGACATTGTTACCAACTTCAGCAGTAATTCGCCTCATTGTGCCCATTTACCTTGCATTCCCTTCGTACTGCCCACCGCATTACGTCAACTTAATTAATGGTCAGTGGAAATGGTTGATAATGACCCCCCGAGCGACGAATGCCTGCCTCAGTCCGTCCCTGCGCTCTAGTAATGGTCTCAATTAGAGATGTTAAGAAACAATTGGCGAAATTATGTCACGCTTCATTGAGACCACTTTCTAAATTGGTCATTAGGCGTTGATGGTAATTGCTTTATTTGATTCTTTTCGTAGATATTGCTGTACGAGTGTAGAAAAGACAAAAGCAGTCACTTGCGAGTCGGGACTCTGATATATTACCTTGAAATAAGGTTCATTGTCCGGACCGCATAACTAAGTTTGTTTGAGTTTTTAAATTTCTCAATATACTCGACATCTACACCGCTCAGGTTGTCCTCACTTTTATGTCCGTCACTGTTTCGTGTGTCAATGTGTTGGTTTGATAAACGCCAGTGTCAATCACTAATAGTGTCACGAGAGCCTTGGTAGTAGGCGAGTGGAAGTGTGCCTATTTAATGCGAATTTCATGCTTTTTACCCGCGACGGAACGGAGACAGTGTATGCGTTTAGGGTGAGAGGATGTTTGTTTGTTTGTGTATGTATGTACTAAAAATGTGGCCGTAATATTAAATAACTATAAGTCTACAGTGTCTCCTTTAAAATGTTCACCCTTAGAAGTAGAATTATCTGGATATACATATATCTTGTTTTTGTTGGTTTTCTCAAAAAGCGCTAAATTAATTTCGATAAAATTTATATGGGACCACCGCTGTAATATAATCTATCAAAAAAAGAATAATCGCGTAAAAAAACATATACAAAAATAACATACAGTCGAATTCAGAACCTACTATTTTTACCCACGACGGAACGGAGACGGTGTATGCGTTTAGGGTGAGGGGTTGTTTGTTTGTTTTTGAATTCGGTTGAAAATGATAATCGACGTTTTTAAATGAAAAGTCTACAAAGTCCAGCTCGGGTTCAATACACTCGTTAAATGACTTTTTTCCTATTAGTCGCCTTTCACGACCCCCACTAGACGACATGGAGCCATCTTAACTGAAGCAGAGACCACACCGTAAAAATTAAACATAAGTTGAATTTCAATTTAACCCACAATACCCATCATTATACAAAGCTGTTCCATCAAAGGATGTCGTTCATTATGCTCAAGATAAGGGGCATGTACTTTGTTTTGCTTAGTCGTATAGTCGATTTAGTGTTTGAGTGATAACGAGATACAGTGGAACCGGATGGGTTATTCAATAAGTACTAACATTCTTCTTCATCATCAGCCGGGAAACGTCCACTGCTGGACATAGGCCTCCCTCATGGTACGCTGTATCGAGGTTTAAAAATGAACATGGACAAGACGAAAATCATGTCAAATGTCCATGCTGCACCTATGCCGGTAGTGGTTGGGAACACTACAATCGAAGTTGTGGACGAATATGTATACCTGGGACATATTGTTCAACATTTTTCAACGCCTTGCCGAAATCGATGGCAGATTCATTATCATCAGCTGGGAAACGTCCACTGCTGGACATAGTCCTCCCTCATGGTATGTCACAAACAATGACCGGTCCCAAGAAGACACTTGCATACAGCGACTCCCCGCGCCTTTTACAGTAAAAATTATTAATATAAAGTATGTATACACTTTTAAAAGAAATTAGGTTAGTTGTTTGTATGTGTCTATATATAACACATCCGTTCGCTCCGTTTCCTCAACGCCATCCCAGGGTCCGACTGTCCACCATCGCTGCGGTCTACTGCAGCACACGATGAGTTCGGCTCCCACTTGACAAGCGCAATACAACACAAGTTATTATTATTATTTTGTGTTCTCTTTTCTTTTGTTCATGTTTTACTTTATTTGTATTATTTGTTGTGGCTTCTTTTTTGTATTTATTTCTTCTTGAATCTTGTTTGTCTTTGTATTGTGTTTGTCAATAAAAATATGTCTATGTTTGTCTATGTCTATTGATGAGGATTTCGGTGTTTTCCGCGACTGGGACACAATGGTACCGCTAGACCGCACGCAAATCATAATAAAATACTTATTACCCTCGTTTATTGTTTAAAACAATGGACGCGTGCGCGAGGAGCATACGATAAGCTCATGCCATGCCGTGAGCGATGTACTTTAAGCTTGCGGGTACGCTCGGAAACATCGGTATTATAAACACCGGCCATGTGCGATTCGGACTCGCGCGCGAATGGTTCCGTAAGATTAGTTTAAGTTCAAGTTTATATTACGTAGTTTAGTTTAAATTTTAGTGAGTATGAGTATATTTATTTTGCATATCTATTTCTTATATTAATACTGTATGTCTTCGTAGAAAAATAAATAAATAAATAAAAAAAACGTCAAAAAATCATGTCTGTTGTATGGGAGCCCCCATAAATATTTATTTTATTCTGGTTTTTAGTATCTGTTATTATAGCGGCAACAGAAATACATCATCTGTGTCAATTTCAACTGTCTAGCACGGTTCATGAGATACAGCCTGGTGACAGACGGACAGCGGAGTCTTAGTAATAGGGTCCCGTTGGTTACCCTTTGGGTACAGAACCCTAAAAAATAGTCTTATGTCCTTATCAACTATCCCTATACAAAAAGACAAGTCATTGTAATTGTACGTTACGATGTGAACAAGGTACAAACAAACTCACTGTGGCATTTATAATATAGTTTGGTTTTCAGAACGTACCGTAAGTGAAAGTCAGATTTTTATCCTAAGCCATGAAATTACGTTAATCGCACAAAATATGACTTACCTACCAAATTGGACAATTACTGCGTTTATTTATGGGAAAGCGTAATGGCAGTACCATGGGAATCTGCTGGTTTTGGAACTTTGCAAAGTAAATTAGCTCAGTTGAAAATATTTTATGCAATTTAGCTTTAGTTTATGTTTTGTAAGGATTATCATAAAATTGTTATATTTAGGAATATATGTCATATGTCGTTTAATAGTGAATAATATGAGGTTTTCAAATCATAATGTTAACGTTCCAAATTCAAATTAAATTTTCATAGGTTTTTCTGATAATTCTTACAAAACATAAACTTGAAAGGTGTTTCGATTTTTCAAGTATTTTTGTCTTGGTATCATTTACCTCTATTGTTACTAAAAAAGGTTTTGTTTTATTTACTAACACATCAATATGGACTATGAAATAAATAATAATATTATATTGCCATTGAAGCCATGGTATGGTAGCTCTGGTGGGTAGAGCGTCAGTCCTTGAACAATCGAGGTCTGGTTGTGATCCTGGCTCGTCGTACCAATGAGTTATAATTTGGAATTTACGTACGAATGATAAAAATCATTACCATTGGCTTTTCGGTGAAGAAAAGCATCATGAGTAAACCTGCACACTCCTGAGAAGAAATTCAAAGGTGTGTGTGAAGTCTACCAATGCGCACTGGTCCCGCGCGGTGTACTATGTCCCATACACTCTCTGTAGGAGAGTAGGACTGAGACCCTGCAGTGGGGACGTATATAGGCTGTTGATGATGAATATGATATTATAATATATGACGTCATGAATTCTACCACCTCACCGCTTCCGGAACAGAAGGCGTATTGTAGGGAAGAAATCGTCAATGAAAATCGATGCGTTATCCCCCCTTTTTTAAGGAGAGGGGGGGGGGGGGGGGGTTAAGAGGCTATGTTGGTTAGACCACGTGGCCGCGTTCAAATTTGGATTGTTTTGTAGCTGTCCCTATCCGAGCCCTATCCTACCCGAGCGCGTACGGTGAGACAGCATACACTACGCGAAGTTATCCACCTGTTATTTGGATGTTTCGTAGTCCAGGGATCATTTGAAGGATACAGTATATTATGTACCCATTTTATTAATACAGTATACTAATGAAATTCAGATGGTTGGTTTTCCCAAATTGTTCTAAATTGATTCGTACTCTTGTAAATCAGGTTCAAAGTTGGGGCTTTTTATTACCGTAAAATACAATTCTTTGACGCCCTGTAACTCTGGAAGTATATATTTAAACGAAAATCTGACTCACCACCGACACATATATTTGTTTGTAGATTGTGTCTTGAAAATTTCATAGATTTTCATAGCTTAATACTCAAAATATGACTGGACTACGTTTGTATGGGCGCTTTGACACCAGCATACCCTCTTACCCCGCTTTGCCTTTGGAAGCTCCCTCAATCCTATAAGGCGCTGACTCTGCTACCTTTCACAACCTTAATGTTTGTTGTCAGTCTTAGCTACCACCAAATTAAGATCTGATAGGTACCACTGGCAATCGACCCGGCTCTTCCGTATTGTTAATCCAACGTAGTCAATAGTAGGCGTTTATGCTGAGTCCGCCATCTTTTGTATTTCTCGTTTACCGGCACTACATTGAAATGCTTTGTAAATGTCTCAGTTCGCAATTCTCAGATTCCCACACGATGCGAACTACGAATAAGTACCTAGTCTCAGTTTCACACTCATATCATTAATGACTTGTAATAACAGTGTTTTTATATGGAAACTGATGTCAGGGGTCAGCGAAAGTATTCAAGTATCTGTGAGTTTCTTTACATGGTTCTGAACCCATTTTTAAGCTTACAATTCGTATGTGACAGACCGATAGACGGACAGCGGAGGCTTAGTGATAAGGTTCCGTTGGTTACCAAACGGTAACCCTAAATATGGCCTAAATAGGCCACCAACCTATTAAAAGACATGTTCTTTTAGTCTTTAGAATACCTACCACTAAAGAATGTAAGCTATTTGATCGCGTTTCAAATATCCTTGCGCGTCAAAGTCAGGAATGATGAAATCCGCCGACGTACAAAGGTGACTGACATAGCTACTCGAAAAAGCAAGCTGAAGTGGCAATGGCAGGCCACATCTGTCAAGTAGAAAGGTTGTTTGGACTGGGAAACGCGGGGATGTCCTCCAGACCGCTGGACTGACGACCTGAAGCAAATAGCGGGGAACGTATGAGGAGGACTGAGGAAAGGAAGGAGTGGCGTTGGGAGAGAACTATCTTCGGCAGAGGAGAGACACGGGCTCATAAGTCAAGTTGTGTAATGTTCCTTTGTCACCGATTTCCCCGATATGTAACATCGTGATGCAGTTCTTTACCTGCGCCCGCGCTGCGTTGCAAAAGAGCTTTCTAAAGTAACACAATGTTATATTCTCAACGCCTTTTGTAAAGTTCACACAATAAGGTGTGTAGGTAGCGTTACAAAATTTCGACTGTGCGGTTTGTGGTTTATTTTATCTGACCAGGGCGGAAGTAATGTTTTTGGTGCGTATGTAAGTAGCAGTGTGGTCTGGGCTTTAGATCATCATCATCCGGGAAATATCCACTGCTGGACATATACCTCTCCCATGGTATTGAAAAATGAGCGGTCCCTAGACACAAAGCTACATCAACAGACATCGCTTCCGCGGTACACTGGACACTAAACTGGTCTACAGTAACCAATTTAAAAATAGAACAGATAAAATAGTGCCATAACACGAGAGTTCTAAAAAATGGCCGTCAAAAAAACATCGAAATAGTTTTACAAGAATCATCCTAAATAAAACGAGGATTTACTTCAAAAAGGTTTCCGAAAATCACGCGCGGCAAACACGATCTTACTTCTAAACTCAGACTAAAGAGAAAACAGACTACGCGTCTTTACATTCATAATCGAAGACAACACAATAAACAACATGAGAATATTACTAATCTAGGCTAAGTGTACTAACAAATCTAATTTAAAATATGTATCTTTGACATGTGAATATCTTGACATTGAATAAATAATTTTAGTTAAAAACATGAAAAAATAGGTCAAGTGCGTAACAAAGAACTTACGGGATTTTCGATTTTAACACTTAAAAATTAGTAGGTATAAAAATGTTGGCATCTTCTGGGACTAGGTGGGCGAAATCGGAAATTCCCCAGTCATTTAAATAACTGCTGTAGGAATGTTGTAGCTCCTTATAATTGGGTACTTGAGACCAATTAGTTTGGGGATGAATTGTAATATATTTTATATTGAAATACATATAAATATCTCAAAAATTGCCAAAAATTTAGCTCCTCAAATAGTAAAATGCTTATTAGATTTCGTTTTTTCATTAAATTGTGAACGTTTTTATAAGGGCACATATAGCACATAAAAACATTATTCTACGAGATAACTCAAAATATCGAAGAAGCTTCATACATTTAACGCTCCAATACAGTAATGTGACGTCACAAAACACGCCCGATTTATATGGAGCGTTTAATCACCGCGTGACTAGAATCACTTTTCGGCGGGTTGTGATAAAAACCTATTAGTTGTATCGAAAAAAAATTGATAGAGCTATTCATTACTCAATTATGTCAGTAACGTAATATCTAATCTATGGTAGCGTGGCTTCTAGTGTCTACAAATTGTCTTAGTCTGAGTTGTAAACGTGTTTTCATTGTTTTTTATTGGTGGTCTTTTGGTGGTTCATCCCAAAGTTTCTTTGTACGGAATCGGCGGAACGGTAACGCACGACTAGATGTTTCTTTGTCGCCAGCTAGTTGCGCGACGCGGTTTTGCTTGCTTTTGGGTGTTTCCCGGAGAAAAAAAATATACAACAGCTTTGTCTAAATCTCATTTCATCTTGTATTTCCCCTAAACCCTTATACAGGGTGTAATCGTTTGGCCGACACAGGCGATTATTCCGTAGTTTTTACAGATATCAACAAGTAAATGCGTTCAATGGAACTGGAAACCGACTTCAAATGCTCTAAAAGTATACTTTTACCAAGGCAAACTTAATATTTATATAGTTTTCTCATTGATACCGTTGTCAGAACTGGACCAAATTGAAGCACCAGCTTTCAAATAAAAAAAGATTCATCCAAATCGGTTCACCCAGTCAAAAGTTCTGCGGTAACAAACATTTAAAAAAAGCAAAAAAATAACACCGTCGAATTGATAACCTCCTTCTCTTTTGAAGTCGGTTAAAAAACTTTAAACAGATATCAAGGTCACGTTACGTAATGAGTAAAATGACATCAATACCTTGTTAAAAATAAAACCAGAAACATTAACATAAATTTAGTACGAGAAAAGTAGAAATGTTCTAATTTCTTTGGATAGAAGCGAAAAAAAATATATATTTCATATCCACGCTACGTGCATAATAATATTTTTCAAGATTTTATTCTATCAATTTGTCGGCGTGATTAATATGTATACCCGTACCAAATTACAGCTTTCTAGTAGTAAGGGTCGCTTAGCTAGCCGCGGACGCACAGAGCGAAACTTGGGGTACCTTGTTTGACCTACTGAAGTCTGTTAATAACTCCAGTGTCCCGAAGACCTGGTGTGGCTGAGCATTGATGAAGCTCGTGTACTATTAATACAATAATCTCGCTAAGTACTGTTAAACCGCGGTGAGTATGAATGATTGAGCGATCGGTCATTGACCCGGCGCGGGCGCAACGCTCCGTCAACAACTGCGTGTACGTGTACACTGTACTGGTACACCAGTACTATATACATCAAGTTTATTTATCTATTTAGAGACACCAACAAGTTCCATTCCAAATACATACACAAAATAAACTTACATAACTTATTACTAAAAATGTTAACTTAATTATAGGTATCCACAGCTTACAAAAAATTCAAATTAAAAAGAATGACAATAAAAATAATATATATTATAATGTTTTTACAATTGGGATTCGAAATAGTAATTTTGAATCTTTTTCTTCGTTCGTTGCAATACAATAAAAATTAGCTTAAAATGAAATAAAAGTTCGACGCGTGTTTTCAAAACAAAACAATTTTTTATTTTACATTATTTTCTACCCCCTCACACCGATGCCGATTGTGTGCAGTTTCTATCAATAAAACAGTTAAACGTGACCACTTTAGACGGTTCAATTTATAATAACTAGACCGAGACTAAATATTAATCTATGATAGACCGTAGACCGCAATGACTACAGCAAGTCCGTCTTGGTTTTTGGCATTATTGTATAAGATACTTTCTGTGACGTCTGTCAGTAGCATATTTATGGAACATATACCCCGCGAATAAAGAGCTTTTACTGTACTTAAAAGACTCGATAAATGGCGTGATACAGCTCGAAATCAATCTGTTATAAATCATCATGACAGATCACATACCCCAAAAAGTATTATTAAGACGACTTTCTGAAATAAACGTAGTATGCTACGCTAAAATACTAAAATGGAAGTGGGCAGGGCACGTAGCGAGGCTAGAGGACGACAGATGGACCGGGGGCTCTATTTTTGATTCACTCGTGTGACATAGCTTCGTCGCACACGACTTAAGTCACGATCGACTACAAGTCGCATGAAAACAGGTTTGACCATATTTTTGAATCATTCGCCTCAGGTGTGGCCAATATAACTTAAAATGTTTAATTTTATCCGTTTAACGCACAAAAATAAAACCGGTAATTCATGCAAGGAAAACGGAACGCAAAGTTCATAGAACAGTTCCGTCAATAAGTGGTAAAATCAGTATTCGACGATGACGTTTAGTCTATCGCTCGCCTCCGCAAAGAGTGGTCCCGACCACTCGTTGCAGAAGAGCGATTCAAAAATACCAAATTTCGTAAGTCGAACGAAAATCAGTAGAAAACGAGCGCTCGGGGCGCGTAGAGCGAATCAAAAATAGAGCCCCAGCAGAGTAACAAAGTGGAAAGCCCCACACGGTAAGCGCCGCAAAGGCAGACCGCAAACGAGATGGGAAGACGAAATAATAAAAATATCTGGCCCCAGCTGGCTGCAGGTAGCTCAAGATATAGACAACTGGAATTCTTTAGAGGAGGCCTTCACCTTCGCCTGAGGAGGGGTTCTTGCATATGATTTTTTCTTTATTATTTTAATTATATTTTTCCTTAGTTTTAAAAACAAATGTAACTTTCTTGCAAGAAATAAAAGGCTTTTTATTTTTTATTTATTTATATCTGAAATAAACATAGTTTTTGGTGTAATGCTGTAGGACGCTGAAATGTCTGAGAATCTCAAAGTTATTCGACAATTTTGCCTCGATAGATTTTAATTTCGAAATTTATAAGTTAAAAATTTTAAGATTATTATTAAACTATAATAGGTAAGCAATTATAAATTACTTTAATAAATATAATATATAACTACAATATTCACAATCGTAAAGAAGCGTATTTTTTCTAATTGTCATGGTTATTTTATAAATGAATTGAATGTGTTTTTTCGCGTTTCTAAAAGCAGTACTCACGCGGAGTGAATGCCATTCCTGATTCTAATATTAGAATTTCCGATTTTTAAACAGCGCTTGTTAGGATTTCAAAACAGCGCCTTAACAACTTTGACATATAATTACACAGCAGTTATATTCTCTTTTGCAGATGTACGACAAAAAATCAGTATATAAACTCCTTGCTTTTAATTCATACGTAAAATCATACATTTGACGGTGTCATCTATCCATGAATTAAGAACTATATTTTATTTCTTAGGGTTCAGTACCCAAAGCGTAAAAACGGGACCCCTATTACTAAGACTCCGCTGTCCGTTTGTCAGCAGGCTGTATCTCATGAACCGTGATAGTTAGACAGTTGAAATTTTCACAGATGATGTATTTCTGTTGCCGCTGTTACAACAAATACTAAAACCCAGAATAAAATAAATATTTAAGGGGGCTCCCATACAATGAACGTGTTTTTTTGCTGTTTTTATAGAGAATGGTACGGAACCCTTCGTGCGCGAGTCCGACTCGCACTTGGCCGTTTTTTTTAAAGTCTCTGTAGGAAACAACGAATGAGGGCTACATTGTCGCTCTATAGTCTGGACTAAGTCAATAATAACATTTCACGTTGTTTATTTTTCAGGTGAAATGGTGGAGATGTCAATGGCGGACGTGACGTCATCTCGGAGCTCCCCCGCTCCGGAAGCTTGCCCCGAGTGCGACACCAGCGCCTCCGTCACCTCAGACTTGCACAAGGTCAACTAAAACAGTTTTTATTAATGTATGATGGGGTTGCACTTGGCCTTCATCTCACCTGATGGTAAGTGGCGATAAGGCAGTTGGATGGTAAGCCAGCGCACACAGAAACCTCAACCTAATGAGGAGTTAGGCTACCACTGCTGTTTGGCGGCAGACTTAGTTACCATCCAGGCGGATTTAGAAAATGGCCCTACTAGCAACCAAACCGAGTACCGGTTGGTCCACTGAGAATTGAATCCAGGACCATCCCCAATCCAGGGATTGTAAGTCCAACATTTAGCTATTAGGCTATGGAGGCGGTTGTAGACACAAAAACATAAAAATGTGAGTATTTTTACGAGAACTGTGAAAGGTGTTTCGAATCTTTTGAAATTGGTTAAAGCAGTGGTTCCCAACATGTGTGGTGGTCTGTAATAACTGGGACCCACTGGAACTCCGGATTGTGACTTCAACTGTAGCCACTAGGCCATGGAGGTTAAAATCTAATTACGTAACAGCAACTGCCTGCGTAGCCTAATGGCTGAATGTCGAACTAAAAATCCGCAAGGTTTCGGGTTCGATTCCCAGTGCGGGTAACATCGGAACTCGGTTTGGTTGGTAGTATTTTCTACGTTCGCCTGGATAGCTACCACCTTACCTAAGTCTGCCGCAAACAGCAGTGCTAAAAGCACTGTTGTGTTCCGGCATGAAAGGTAGCATGGTCAGCGCCTCATTAGGTTGAGGCTTCTGTGCAAGCACGCTTACCATCCGGCCTTATCGTCTCTTACCATCAAGTGATATGAAGGCCAAGTGCAAACCCAACAAACAGATAAAATCATGAAATCCGAATGAATGAAATATATGTGTTTGGGCCAATTCGTATCTAACGACCTGAACCTGCCTACACTACTCCAGTGTAACATGGTAGCTCGGCGCTTGGATAAGACAATTTAAAATTTACCGCCTTAACAACCTGTGTTCAAACATACCGTCGGTTCGAATAGACTCCAAAAAAGTACTCACCGATTCTGTTGAAAAAAGATTCAGTCGACTCTAAGAACCCGACCGCGCCACTACATACAAATTAATTTTCGCACAATACATAAAGAAAGGTGGACAATACGTGTTTGTGTGAGGTGCTACTCAGCTGGAACAAATTCAATAATTCCTGGACGTCCAGGACACTCGAGGAGCGCCAGCAACAGGTGAGCTACCTTTATCATTCGGTGTGGGGATTCAGTGAGGGTCGTTGGTGAAGAGTTGGCCAGTTTCTTTGATTTTTCACTCTGGTCCTTCCAATTTTAATTATTTAAATAAACAGCCAAATCAATATGCTTTGCAAATTTTGACCTTAAATCTGAAATCGACCCTTTTATGTTCATTCTACAGTACCAAGTTGCATGCACGTGCAAGCCATCTAGCGCGCAGTACGCAAGCGCGGACGAGCCTGGCCCCCCGCCCCCCGCCAAGACTGACACCCCCCCTGCGCTCCCGCCGCGTCCCCCCGCCAGCCTGCTCGCAACCAACCGCAGAAACAACGGTGAGAAAAACAACGCCTAAAATAGCGTTATAAAATCATAACGTTATCAACTTACTTAATTTATTGAATATGAATTAGGAGCATGGATCCAATACTTGCAATCCACATTGCACACACACACATTTTCCTCTCACACAAACCTCACACATTCCCACACACCTTATTGTTAGTTTTTACATAGTACATAGAGTTTACATAAACATTTTTTGATCCTACACATTCATATTCCATGTTCCTTGGAGCTAAATCTCGAAATGGCTTCCGAAATAGATCAATTTAAAATTGTGCAATGTTATCCATTGACAATGATACTGAGAAAACTGACTCGCAGAGGTTTAAAAAAACGTTCGTTGTCAATGTACTAAGCTCATAAACGCAACGGCTTATATCTGTGTAGTGACAAACGAAATTAATACGCACATTGACCTTCTAAAAAGGAGGAAATAAGGTAAACTAAAAAAATTAATTGTGCACAAATTCATGCCCCCCAAAGGGGTCCATAGGTCCCAGGTTGAGAAACTCTGATCTATGGTATCAATTTTAATTTTGGGCATTCCTTCGCCAGTAGCTCCCCTTCACAGGCCTCATGTATTCCGCTCAGCCTTTACCAATAATGTTTATGTTAAAAACCGACTTCAATTGCCATAAATTTTTTAAAAGGTTTTTGTTGATTTTCTCAAAGAGGTTCACTTTTGGCGGAGTTATCGCGTCACATATAAAAAAAACATACGCGTCGAATTGAGAACCTCCTTCCTTTTTGAAGTCGGTTGATAACGCTTATACCCATAAGGACGCTTTTATCCTGTTTATCTATAGCCATTGTAAACCTTTTTTTTTCGTACACCTAGAACTTGTCAGAAAAGCGTTCCACAAGATGGTCTGACATTGAACCATTACATATCCGCATGAAGAGAGAATTTAACAAAAGATGTATGTATAAATGCAAAATCAGAACGAACACAATGACAGGTTAAAATTACAAAAAAATAAAAACTTCCCACGCAAACTGTCGCAATTTATGAACTTGAAGATCTTCAATTCAAATGTATTGTTAAATTATACAATAGCTTTTTCGAATAAAAAAATTCTACCTGTTACATTCTGTTCAAAATGAAGAATCGTCGATTTCTTTTGTAACAGGCTGTATAGCAATAATTCCTCTGCCTCAATAAAAGACCTCACCTTCGATATATGAATAGATACATTACATTTCGCGGCAAAATCCATAAATTCTCGTTCGTTTTGTAAACCTTTTTACATTGACAAAGTTTGTATTGAATGCGGAAATATTTGGAACTAGTCGCTGGTATATTTTTTATTATGTAAAATATTATTTTCGCAAGTATAGTAGCGCTCTCAGGTATGTGCCAAATCAACTTTGTAGTTCAAGCCAATATGACCCAGTGCGGCTGCGCGAAACCATTGTCAAGCCACATAACCTACTAAACGAGAAACTAATAACATAAAAATTAAGTTATTACTGAAAATTCGTGCCTAAATATGTGAAAAATGTGTTATTTTGGTAATTGGACATACCTTAGTGTGCGTATGAAATGCGTTCAGATTTTCGTTTGAGTTTTCAGAAGATATAAACAAAAGAGGAATGAATTAAATTAACAGGGAGATTTGATTGTTCTTATTTCAAAATTTAATTCGATTTGTGATTAACAGTGAAGTTTTGAATGCAATGTGTTACTGGCCAGTATTAGAAGTGTACAAAAATAACAAATAAATCGTTTAGGGAGGTCATTGTTCTTTTGATGTAAATATCGATTTTCGGAAATGGCGGGAGTTCTTGAAGTTCGTTTACCTGTGTTTTGTCAATAAGTGTAAAGTATCGAAGTAGGAATATAATTGAATAAAAATGTATTATAAACGGACTTGACCCTACAGTTAGTATTCAGGCAAAAGTATCGATATAATAGCGAGGGTAAAGGCGATGCAAGCGTGCGGTATTATGCAAGTGCTACAATATCAAGTATCGACATCGACACCTCAATCGACAATTGCAGCGGACGTGGCACAACACTATGTGCCACCACCACCGTATTTTGGTAATTTCTGACTGCTCAATCGTATATTTGTTCAGGAAGTAGTACAGTAATATTTCCATTTATTTTATCCACTAGCCAAAGCTCAAATACGATACAGGCAAGTCATGAATATATCTTTGAATTTATAAAATATATTAGGCCAAACCCATCAGTATGCCAAAACCAAATGTATATTTACAATTTTTCTCCATTCCATGTTTGACAAGAATTCCCCTAAAATTCCCTAAAATATACACCCTTAGAGGTAGAATTATTTGGGTATATATTTTGTTTTTGTTGAATTTCTCAATAGCCGCTGAATCAATTTCGATAAAATTAAATAGAAATGCATACAGTCGAATTGAGAACCTCTTCCTCTTCAACCGACTTCAAAAAAGTAGGACGTTTTCAATTCGAAGAGTATGTTTTTTTAAAAATTATTTTTATATTACCTCAGCACTTTCGACTGTGTGACTCGCTGGTGCTTCCCGTGTGGTTCCATTTCAATTTGGCCCACGAGAAAACCACATAAGTCTTAAATTTGCATTAAGTATTAATTTATTATAGACTATGTAGACTTTTAGGGCAGCTGAAGTCGATTTCTAGTTCTTTTTGAACGCGTCAACTATTTGAAGTCGGTTGAAAAATAAATGAATTCCCACATTTCAGCGTCGGTTGGTTGCAACGGCACGGACACGTCATGCCGTCGGCGCAAGTACGCCTGGTGGTGCGTCGGGTGCGGAGCGCTGGCGGCCGCGCTGGGGGGCCTGCTCGCCGCCCAGCATATCCTGCTGAGGGCGTACACAGCATCCCCGCAGCACCTGGAGACGGTCCCTGCAGCCGTGCCAGCTGCTATGGTAACATTAAATATGTTTAGAGTGTTTACCTAGGATGAAAGAATCAATTGCACCCTCGAATTATAGCGCCCTCGCTTCGCTCGGGTGCCGTAAATGTCTCGGGATGCAATTGATAACTTTCATCCCTTGTGTAACAAGTTACTAATGTATCTCTAAACATTCTAGAGTCACTATTTATTCAAAAAGTGTCCAACATGTACAGAAGCCGTGGTAGCTCAGTCGGGTATGCGTCAGTCCTTGAACTATCGAGGTCTGGCTCGTACCGAAGAGTTACAATTTGTTATTTGGAATTTATGTACGAATGATACAAATCATTACCATTGGCTTTTCGGTGAAGGAAAACATCGTGAGGAAACCTGCACACTCCTGAGAAGAAATTCAAAGGTGTGTGTGAAGTCTACCAATGCGCACTGGGCCCGCGTGGTGTACTATGTCCCATACACTCTCTGTAGTAGGCCTGTGCATCTACCATGAGTTTACGCAGGCGGTAACGTATATCAAATATCAAATCAAATATTTATTGATTTCCACAAAACTAATATTTTAAAAATTTGGACGTAAATGTAGTTATATAAAACAAATATACATATTCGTTAGAAAATTGTTTGGTTTTTAGGTTTGTAACATAAATTGAGCCACTGCTGCCGAACTATGTGGAACCTGTGCTTCAGCTAGCAGGGCCGATTCTCCTGGACTCTTATCGTATATGCCTATTTTATTTATATCGAATACTATCTGAAATGCTGCTCAGTCGAGATGCGGGTGACAAGGACAGAGCGATAGTTAACGATACTCGGTATTGACTGCGTAAACTCATGGTAGATGCACTGAGCTCCTGTGAAAGGTATTGTCTTATATGATGATGTATATTTCCAGCTGGTGCTGACCGGGGTGTGCATCATGAGTTTGGCACGACGTAGAAACCGATACAGCTACATGGTAAGAAAAGTATGTTCATTTTGGTTCACAAACAATTTATATATTAACAATTCAATAGGCTAGTTGACTAAATTTGAAACTTTGGTTGATTACTATATTTTAAAGACAAAAGCAATATTTACATTACGTATTTTGTATTTAAAGAAAGCAATTTAGATAACCCTCGAAAACGCTGAATAGTGTCATGGCGTCTTGAATGACGTCACAGTCTGCTCTGTTGTATGAACACGTCAACAACAATGATGTGTTGCGAGGCGTGACGTCACACTCTTTGATTGGTGTTCGCTGTCACGTGACTTACATACATATTTTTTCGAATTTCTTTTTCCAAAATAATAATATTTTACTTTTACGAGAAATAGACTGGTTTTTTCTTATCTACGTCTCTTCATTTATAATTAGAAACTATAAACCAAGCAACTAGTGGACACATGCCTATTCTTTTTCAATGAATAAAAAAATATAAAAAATTTACTTGTTTGTAAAAAAAATTGGTTGTCTGTGAAGTCGGTTTACGGACAATAATTTTACGTGATAACGTCATAAGAAAAGATGCGTCACAATCCGAACGCTTATGCCGATCGTCTCGCTTGCACGCTCGGCTCAGGCGGAACGTGACACATTTTCGTGCGTGCAGCCGACGCTCATCGATTGATAAGACGTTATCACGTCAAAATAATTAAATGATACTATATTTGATAACTTCACGCAGTATTGCTTTATTGCTTTATTAACTTCCGTTGTATTTAACTTCGTTCCATTGTCAATATTTTATGTCACGGTATTCTATATATAGTTTTATTTTTGCTTATTACATACACGAGTAAATTGATCAATTTTATACTGGCGGCTAGACGTTCCGTCTGCTTTTCTGAGGGTTGAGGCACTGTATGATAAAATACAAGTTTTCAAAACTTAGTTTAGCTGCAGACGCTTTAGTATTCGATCAAATATTCTAGCCAATAATAATAAAAAGTACAGATTAGTTTTTCTCTTGTCCTTCATCTCACCTGATGGTAAGTGACGATAAGTCAGTTGTATGGTGCGCGTGCGCACACACAAGCCTCAAACTAATGAGGCGCTGGCTCTGCTACCTTTCATACCGGAACATAATAGCTATTAACAGTGCTGTTTGGCAGCAGACTTAGGTAACATGGTGGTAGCTACCCAAGCGGACATAGAAAATGCCCTACCACTAACTTTGGTTAGTGTGGTTTGCCAAGACATCCCCGATAGATTCCCACTGGGAATCGAACCCGGGACTTGCAGATTGTGAATCCAACTTTAGCCATTAGGTCACAGAGGCGATTAATATGTTACGGTAGATGCGTGCTTATCCTTAAGACTTAAAGTTAAGGTGGCTATGGTAGATAACTTCACATTTTACTAACTTCACATTTAATAACATTTGGTTGTCTGATGAATCAAAATTTTCATATCGACGGACACGTTAACTAGCAAAACTGTAGGTACTCTGATAACAAAATTAGAACTGCATCAGAAGCCTTCACACTCTCCCAAGGTGGTCGTGAAATTAATAAAATACCGCGCGCTATGCTGATTCATGTTATTGAAAATTTCCGGTCCAGTGCATCTACCATGAGTTTACGCAGACGATAACGTGTATCGTTAACTATCGCTCTGTCCTTGTCACACACAACTCGACTGAGTAGCATTTCCGATAGTATTCGATATACGTTACCGCCTGCGTAAACTCATGGTAGACGCACTGGTTAAATGAATGCGAGGCAGTTAATGGCGCTCATTTAAAAATGACTGTTTTTCATAAAAGAAAATTTGATTTTTGCTATTTAATTTGACATTAAATTTATTATAATTTATGGTAGTTTCGACTTTTATTTTTGCATTTCAAATAAATACCACTCACTCACTGACTGACTTTTCACGGAATCTATCAACGCTAAAAACTTGAAGTTTAGCAAGTAGAGTCCTTACACAGCGTAGACACTGGTAAATATATAATTTGAATTTGGAACTTACAGATCAAAGTGGTTGGTGCGTGCTGCTTGGTATGCGCATTGACATGCGTTCTGGTGACCATCACCACAACCGTCATACATATGAACAAGTCAGTATATAATGTTCATTATACATATATTACAAAGCCGTAGTAGCCCAGTTGTGTAGAGCGTCAGTCCTTGAACAATCGAGGTCTGCGTTCGATCCTGGCTCGTACCAATGAGTTACAATTCGTTATTTGGACTTTATGTACGAATGATAAAAATTACTATTGGCTTTTCGGTGAAGGAAAACATCGTGAGGAAACCTGCACACTCCTGAGATGAAATTCAAAGGTGTGTGTGAAGTCTACCAATGCGCACTGGTCCCGCGTGGTGTACTATGTCCCATACACTCTCTGTAGGAGAGTAGGCCTGAGCCCCTGCAGTTGGGACATGTATAGGCTGATGATGAGACTTGTATTAAGTAATTTTTAATTTGTAATATTGACATTTTAGACACAGACATAGACATAGACATAGACATAGACACATCTTTATTTAATAACACACACAACACAATACACATAGAAAAAACACATTAAGAAATATATTAAAACAAAACTACAAACACAAAAACAAAACTAATTACACAAAAACATTTTTATTTTATGCTTCTATACTAAATTCTGTTGCCATAATCTCTTAAAATAGAATAGCTGGCTTTGATAAGTAATTACCTACAAATAGGAGAAAAAATTATAGTGTCGCGAAATAAATATCATTAATTTACAACTTTACTGTTAGCTACAATAGCAGTTACGCAGCTAATGGTTCATAGATGGCGCTTTGAACAATAATCGAAAAAAGGTGTTTAAAATGTAAATTGTGATTCACTGTGAAGTTGTATGTTAATGATACTCATTTCGCGACATCACAATCTGATGTCCTATTTTTAGATAGTTACTGCACAAATCCAGCTATCATATTTTAAAAGATTATGGCAACAGAAATTTAGTATGAAACTTTGATGGAGGTGGATCATAGATTTTAATTTGCAAAATTTCGTGCAGTACCCTCGTGAGGTAATTTCGGTGATAAAAGTACCGTAATAGATATATAACTTTTAAAATAATTATCTAAAAATATGACATCGGAATGTGATTTCGCTTTTTCGTTTTTATACACTATTTTTGATTATTGTTCAAAGCGCCATCTATGGACCAATAGGTTAACAGCTATTGTAGCTGACAATAAAGTTGTACGTTAATGATATTCATTTCGCGACACTATAATCCGATTTCCTGTTTTTAGATATCTTCAATTGTTTTTTTCCATTCAATTTGGCCATACTATTAAATAATTAAAATTGATTGCAGATTGCAAACGCTCAAGTTTTGTGAGTATACGAAGCTAACACGTACTTGCACGTGTTTCTCGATGCCGCCCGACGCTCAACACAGTGCCAATGACGATGAAGGTAAATACAGTTCTTTTCATTACAATAGCAATAACAATCAACACCATTGGCTTTTCGGTGAAGGAAAACATCGTGAGGATATCCCGTAATGTCCACTTCTCAAAATGACCATACATGTGGTCGTTTTGGGAAGTGGCCAGTGCATGTTCTGGATGTTACGAGACTGGTCATTCTAAGAAGTAGGCGATATGAAAATATTCGTTTTGGGAAATGGCCCTTCTGGGAAATGGTCAATCTGGGAATCGGTCTTTATAGGAATGGTCATTAAGAAAGTGGTCTTCAAGAGATGTGGTTGTTTTGGGAAATGGCCATTTTGGGAAACAGACATTACAGGAATGTGATCAATTTGGGAAGTTAGCTACTTGAGTATTAGTCGTTTTGGGAAATGGCCCTTCTGGGAAGTGGTCAATCTGGGAATCGGTATTTATAAAAATGGTCATTATGGGAAGTGGTCTTCCAGACATGTGGTCGTTTTGGGAAGTGGTCTTTACGGGACGAAACGAAGAATTTATCTAGATCTAACCTCCTTGGAACTGCTTGTCCTCTATATGTTTGTCTCACTTTACTACTAAAAAGAAAAAGACACGAAATATTTATTCCTAATTTTCACGAACCGCATGTAGCGCCATTATCATGTCGGAAAAGTTTATACTGTATTCTCGCAAATGTGATGAAAAGCCCGAGGCGCAGTCGAGGTACATTCGTCTACTCGTCTGTAAAAACCAACTTGCCGCGCTGATATCAAACTCGTAAATAACAATTGTTTATTGTTCAGGAGTTCGGTGCGTGTTCGAGGGCGTGAGTGACTGCGGCGTGGTGCACGGGGCGCTGTACTGGTGCCTGCGCGGGGTCTTCGCGCTCTCCGTCAGCGCGGTGCTCGTGTGCATCTTCAGCTGCATGCTCGCGTACCAGCTGCTCAGGTGAGGCCCTTATGAAAGACTCGAACTATTTTTTTCTAAATTCCAAACATTTTCGCTTTAGTTTTATTATTATTATTCATTTATTCCAGATAACAATGACCTATAAGTATAATAAATTATTACACACTATAATAATATTCTACACACTTATTTACTATGTCACGTTGGTGCCGCTCTGGTGGTGTTGGTCGCTATCCTCCCTCTGAAGCGACGGTACACCACGCCCTTCGGCCAGAAGTCCTCCCTCATGAAGGTCTCCAGCTTGCAGGTCGGGACTCGCACCACGAACGACTTGAAATGTAGTTTTGCTCCGCGCCGCTAGATGGCGCCACCAGTACTTTAAAACGCATGTCTCTCAAGCAAAACAAATTTTACTTTGCAGTTAAATGCCATACTCGATGTATGGTTTCCAACTGCAAAGTTTCAATTC
The DNA here is from genome assembly GCA_910589575.2 of Carcina quercana. Classification (NCBI taxonomy): domain Eukaryota; kingdom Metazoa; phylum Arthropoda; class Insecta; order Lepidoptera; family Depressariidae; genus Carcina; species Carcina quercana. Next base: position 5,596,494 of record OU342454.1, on the reverse strand, counting down.
AATTCATTTATTCGTATCAATTATTACTTACAGTTATTCTACACATAATAATATTGTCAAAATTATAAAACTAAACTATAAAACTAAATCTGCTATTGGTAGTTTGCTAGTGCCAGCTCTAGATCGGTCATAGTATGTCACAGTGCTGGGACCAGCAAGAGACTCCAGATATCGAGCGGCTGATGACAGGAACCTCGATTCCGAGTCGTAGAAAAAGTTATGTGTGTAATAAAAAAATGGTTTTATAGTCACAACAGAAATACGACATGTGTCAATTTTAACTGAACTATTAAGGAGCATTAGATATAATCCGATGACAGACACACGGAGGGTCAGCAATAGGGTCTCGTTGGTTACCATTTGGGTACGGAACCATAAAAGACGAATGGATCTTAATTATTTAGATTAATGTTCTAACCTTAAATATTTTTCATACCACAAAACATGGTATTTTAATCCGAGCAACGCCGGGTTTCGCTGCTAGTGTTCTAATAACATACGCATCAAGCATAAATTCCAAATATCATTTAAATAAGTACACAATTAAAAGGGAAATTTTATTACAATATTAAAACACAGCAAATATTCATGTAATTCTATAAAAATAATAATAATAAATAACTGTTAAACTAAAATCAAGGTACCCTAGTTTAAAGCTATTTAACAAACTAAAAACACCCCAAAACAACAAGCAATATAACTGATAAGGTTCGTCGCTAAACACCGCTATATAGATATTTGGATTGATCTAAAATTTTGGATCCTCTATTCCTTCGTTTATCCAATGATTAAAAGTATAGGTTTGAATTGAGACCTTAGGTACAAATAAATGATGCGCATATGTTTTCTTCTACCGACTGTGACGTTTGAAAACCCGGAAAATTTCGAGAGACATAGCTCGACGAGTCAGTGAGATGTAGTGTCAATGTGCGGACCACATCTCTCCAAGAACTGATAACCGAGTAAGAGTTATGCGAGTGTGACTCGCTCTTGGCCAATTACTTCGATCTACGCCGCTCGTGAAGTAAGAATCGCATCGTCTATTTGCATTGTGGATTTAGATATGTCCAAAGAACAAACGACAAAGTTATACATCAGCGTTTAACCGACAAGGGCGCTCAGAAGAATTCTGCCGAAGTTTCATATTTAAAGACTTCAAAGCTATCTGGTACACGTGGAGCCTATTCATCAGTCGCTTTATACATTGCTGAAGATCTGTCATTTCGTTCTTGATCTGAACGTAATCCATGATGTCAGGCACTTCGTAAGCTTGCCGCACTTTCTTGATATCCTCATACTCCAGCGTGACCTTTTCCAATTCACTCCTAATCGCTTCCTTCTCGATATCCAACTCCTTGGTCAACTTCTTCTTATTCTGTATAGATTCGAGGATAGATTTCAAATTGTTTTCTTGTTCCATCAATAGATTCTTGTGGACCGTGAGAGTCAGGTTAGCGTCACCGGTCATCTTCTTCAATTCCTCGACTTGAGCGCGTTTGTAACCGATGAGACGCATACATTCCTGATTCTCGATTGCGATTTTGTCAAAGTCCACCGGCCTCAGATTCTCGTTGAGCTCCTCGCGCACTTTGATCAGTCCCTTGTATTTGCTGTACTGTGTGTTTAAAGTGCTGGTCCTAAGGCGCAGTTTACCTATCTGCGTGTCGCAAACTTTGACCCAATCGTTCATGAAGCGAATCCAGATCTCAGCCGGTATCCTTTGGGCAATTTTGTCTAAACCGTCGATGATAACCTCCTGATTAAATTCTTCCATTGCCTTTTCTATCCGCCCAACCCTGACTTCGATCTCCTCTATTTGAGCCTTGAGGAATGCGTGCTGTTTCGCAGCCTCCGCTCTGATCTTCTCCAGATGTTTCACAATGATCTCTATCTCGATACTGGCAAGCTCGTGCTTCTCCTGTATGTTTATTTTTGGGCCGGATAAACATATAATAGTGCCTCCTAACCTTTCTGGGAATTTCGAGGTGGATGTTTTCGACGGGCTGGTCAACATTCTAGATGGGCTATGGAGCATTCTGGAAGGGCTGGTTAGTTTAGGAGATATGAATGAGTCTCCGTGAAGCATGTATCTTGAGGCCGTACTGAAACGGCCAATGCTGCTGATGGTGGATTGGGTCATGAAGGGCGCTCTGTTGGCGTACTCCAGGGCCTGCTGTACGCCGGTCATCAGAGCTGGGTCATAGCGGATCAGGGTCCTTTCTAAGATCTGGTTTTCAAGCTGCAGAAGTTTGACATGCCTTCTTAGTTCATTGACCTGCAAATTACGTATTTTATTTATGTAATGCTGCCATTTATTTCTTGCGTGGAATTTTTAATGTCTTTTAAAGGTGTTGAAGATGCAGTGACGTGAAAATTAGGAAAATTGAATCACACGACTATGACGTACTTGAATGTAACTTTGTCACTCTGTCTGTTTGTTGTCGTTTCAAAGTTAAACGGCTTAACCGATATTGATGAATTTTGTCATGCACGTAGCCTATGGCATGGCCAATAACTTACCGTAACTTGTTCCCATGGAACAGAGAGATTAAATACAGTAATAGGTTATACAGTGAGCAGACTTTTCACAGAAACACTTTGATCTCTAAAGTCAATGGTACTTAAAATGTCCAGTACGGACGCGTGACGTTATGTGGCACTAGACTGATTGACTTATTACCAATTGGTAACAAGTTTAAGATCAAAACTTTGTTATCTCTGTCCGGTCTTTCACTAGGGCCAGGGTTATCCCAGCCGAACAAGTAGTTCCCGTGGGATACTCTCTGAATACCTATAACTTACCAGCAATGTTGAATATAATATAATCAACCTCAATTTAATGAGGCACTTGAATGTGAAATGTTAGATGTTTGTGACATAAACACGCATAAACGGCTAAACTATTTTGAATCAAATTTGGCTCACATGTAATTAAAAGATAGCTAAACCAGTTTATTGTCTAACAGAGACTAAGGAATCATCATCATCATCAACAGCCTATATACGTCCCCACTGCAGGGTCTCAGGCCTACTCTCCTACAGAGAGTGTATGGGACATAGTACACCACGCGGGACCAGTGCGCATTGGTAGACTTCACACACACCTGTGAATTACTTCTCAGGAGTGCGCAGGTTTCCTCACGATGTTTTCCTTCAAAAAGCCAATGGTAATGATTTGTATCATTCGTACATAAATTCCAAATAACAAATTGGAATTCATTTGTACGAGCCAGGATCGAACCCAGACCTAAGGAATACTGTATTACAGAGCTTACTTACTTTTTTAATAAGTTCTTCATCCGATAATTCTTCAACTTCGCTTATTGATCTTGAAATTAGACTGACGCTCTTCCCTTGCCCAAGCATTTCGATAATAACACAATTAAATAAAAAAAATTGTTACAAATATTTGGCGGTGTCAAAATAATCTGACAAAATCAAAATTCACTCCGCCCGCGGGAAATGATGGAACTAAACTGGAGTCCGAAAATCATGCTTTATTTATGTATTATTTTAAATGATTTCGCAACAGACAAATGAAATACATCATTATTATAAATATTCATATAAAATTATTCCATTAAAGGTTCCAAAAGCGCATTGAAAATCAATATTTGATAGTAATAAAAACAAATTTTACCGCGTAAACCAAAGATGATATAAACGTGAACACTAGCGCATTATGAAAGTGTATGCGGTCTCTTTAGTCGTGTTCTTATTTGTGTGGTCGCCATGGCAACTAAGTGCTATTTGTGTCAGCTGGAACGACGTGTGACCTCTTTTGTGGTGTTGTCAAGGCCGCGGCGGGTGTAAAAAGTTCGTATATGGGGGTGAAATGGCCCATTACAAAGCTGTTGATAGTGTTTGCTTGTGCTTGCAATCGATGAAAAGGCAAGTATTGTTGGTGTTGTTTGAATATGTTCTAAATACGAAAAAATCTTCTTCTTGATTGATAAATGAACCCCGTACTTTGTATCTTATTATCTTTTTATCTTTAAAGGAGCAATTCTTATATATATCTATACAAGAATATATATATATAATTCGGATCTCCGAAGCAGCTCCAGCGATTTCGGTGAAATTTGGTATTTGGAGGTATTCGGGGGTGAAAAATCGATCTAGATTAGTCTAATGTCTGGAAAAATGCGCGTTTTCGAGTTTTCATGCGTTTTTTCCTTCGCATTATTCGACGCTAAATATGATGGGAAATTTCACGCTGTCAAACATAATCACTTTAGCCGAGTGGTTCACACGTGTCATTCCGTCCGAAATATCCGCGTTCAAATCCCGGTTGTAAAATTGCTTTTATTTTTGTTTTTTGTATGTTTAGGGGCAGAAATAATGTTTTTGTTTGTTTTTAAAGAACTACGAGCAAAGCTCGGTCGCCCAGATATTATACGTCGTAACAGAGAGTCAGAATGACTTGATTTTTGTATAGGGATAGTAGAAGAGACGGAAAAGGACACAGGCCACTTTTTATACCGATCGAGCAATTAGTTCCTTTGGGATAATTTCTGAAGTCCACGCGACTATATATTAAATACGAAAGTTTGTTTGTTTGTCGTCTCAACGACAGAATAGTGATGAAATTTGGCATGCACGTATACTATGGCATGAAGAAGGACTTAGGCAACATTTTATCTTGGTATATGAAGTGGTTTCTAAAGTCCACGCTGAATAAGTTGTGAGCAAAAATATAAGTACACTACAAAAGAGATGTTTTAAATTCGGCCTGCACTACACTATCAAAAATATCAAGTAATAATAATCTAAATATGTATAGAAAAATACTAGATTCTCAATTTTGAATTTATTTTAATTGTACAAATCATTCTTTTTGTACTAAGTGACAGCGTCAAATGTCATTTTATTGACGCCATCTTTGTTTTCAACGTTAAGTCTTACCTGTTTCGTGCGTTGTATATGTTTTTGTACAAATAAACTAAACCAAAATATACAAAAATGGTAACTAAATCACTTTTATATGATAATGGCCTTTTAAAATTATAAGTGTACAATTGGCCCCATACATTCGCGGAACGTGTAATTGAAATTGGCCCAAAGTTATTGTAATGTTCTCAGAAAACAACATGGCTGACACACACACACAAAAAGAATACAACCTGGCAATGACTAAAATATATCTTTATTTTTGAAGACAAACTAACTGAACACACATTTTAAACTAAAAGCAAAAACAAATAACTATTCGAATTAAATTAATAACTATAATAGAATGGTAAGAATTAAAATATCATCAGTAATGAAAACCTCATTATAATTAACAGCATTAAAGTATCACTAATAATAAAATATATTATTTGAACACTATCGAGTCTTGTTCTTTTTAACCGACTTCAAAAAAGGAGGAGGTTATCAACTCGAAGGGTATGTTTTTTTTAAATGTTTGTTATCTCAGAACTTTCGACTGGGTGAACCGATTTGGATGATTCTTTTTTTATTTGAAAGGTGGTGCTTCCAGTGTTGCCACATTTCCAGTTTTTTTTGAACGCAGTTACTTGTTTTAATATCTGAATCAGTAGTAATAAATTTGTATGATTAACGTCGATATTCTTATTCAAACGGTTGTGACACCCTTCGATTGAATTTGTTCTGCGGTTTCTCTGGACCTAAAATATTTTAGGCTTTATTTTATGCATTAGCCATTGTTTTACAAAGTTCAAGACCGCCCGTGAATTTATTATTATTATTAATAATAAGGAAATTATACATTGGGTTTTTAAAAGTGGATCTATAAGGAATAAATCTTAAGAGCATGGTTCACACAACATGTTTTTTTTCTTCTACTCATTTCTATCAAATCTCATCACTCACGCCTTTCACACACAAATCATCCTTCACACAATCCATCCATACCATCTTAGGTCTTCCTCTACCTCTCTATCCATCAACCTTCATGCTCAACACTTCAAGTTATGTCTTTGATCCCTCCTCATAACATACCACGATAACATCAACCTTTCAACTTCACTGGTACAACTTTTTAGCTAAGAAATTCGTCTGTTTCTCAACTCAAACTTTATGACCAGAGTACATCGAGTAAACGGAATGCAACTTCCTATTCAACGATTTCAAATCGATTGTGAGAACACGCAATCGATTCTCCAAGTACTTAACTGTATGCTGGACATCATTAAAGTCACTCTTAACTTGTACATAGTCCATTACATCGGGCACTTCGTACGCTTGCCTCACCGCTTTGACCTCTTCAAATTTAGTAGCTAAACTGTCAACTTCGCTCTTTATAACCTGCTTCTCATGGTCTAGGGCTTTAGTCACCCTCTTCTTGTCTTCGATGGATTTCAAGACACGCTTGAGGTACAAGTTCTGTTCCAACAGTAGTCTTTTGTGAACGACCAGAGTTAGATTAGCAGTTCCCGTCATTTTCTTCAGCTCAGAAAGCTGAATGAGTTTGGAATCGATTACTCTGTGGCACACGTCGTTTTCAATCACAAGTTTCTCAAAATCTACTGGCCGCAGATCCTCGTTGAGCTCAGCTTTGATTTTAATCTGTCCACGAAGCTTACTGTATTGCGTGTTGAGCGTACTCGTTCTAAGCCTCAGTTTCCCGACTTGCCTATCGCTCATTTTCAATGTCTCATTCATGAATTTGATCCACACTTCAGCTGGGATCCTCTGGGATATTCTGTTCCAGCCATTCACAACGACTTCGATATGAAATTCTTGGGAAAACTTTGCTATTTCCGCTGCCTTGTCAGCGATCTCCTCCAGCTGCGCTTTGAGCAATGCGTGCTCTTTTGCAGCTCGACTCCTTACCTTCTTTAAGCTGTCTTCGATGCGATCCATTTCAACGGTCACCAGTTCGGCTCTCTCGTAGATATTGACTCGGGAAAGTACCGTTATAGCTACATTGCTTCTGTTCGTCACGGAATCAGCGACGCGTCTTGTAGAAGCGCGGGAAGCGCTCGTCAGCAGCTTCGAGGTTATGCTTGCTAGTCTATAAGGGCTGTCTAAAACGCCTAGACCGTATTTGGAGACGGATGAGGGATTCCTGAGGGAGGTGGTGCTCTGCCGCCTTGTTGCTATAGCCATGGCTTGCTTCAACCCGTGCCAAGTGGGGTCCAGCCGCAGCAGGGTTCGCTCAAGGATCTCGTTTTCAAGGTTGATGAGCCTGACTTGTTGTTTTAACTCCCTGACCTGTAATTATAAAACGATGAATCTTCATTAAAATGTACTGATGTTTTTTTCGAGGGGAAAATCTTTCTTTCTTCTTAGGAGAGAAGTCGGGTTAAGTCGGTAACTCGCATCTGATACTAAATTGTTGCGAAAACGGTAATCTAGCTGAGGAAGGATTTGAAATGGTTGACGAAACCAGCAGGGAAAACATCATCATTACCCGGGACACGACAACAGCTGAATATTAAACAGCGGGGAGAATAATATAATTTATATTATTTTTCATCCCTCTTGTTTGGAAAGTAAGTATTTTACTATCTAAGCAGCGGGATGTAAATCGCATTTTCTTCCCTAGGGATGTAAGTATTTTTTTATTTGTTGCATTCAGCCTCAGAAATAAAACTCGTTAGCTGAGCTTTGCAACGAAAGAGTTTTTAATGTGAGCATTCATCAATAAAAAAGGTAAAAAACACGCGAACAATTTATAATGCAGTTTAAATTATTACAATCATTCGATATTTATTGTATTTACTCGCTTAGCTCAGGTTCTGCAATCTAGGCCTGGGTTCGATCCTGGCTCGTACCAATGAGTTCCATTTTGTTATTTGGAATTTATGTACAAATGATAAAAATCATTACCATTGGCTTTTCGGTGAAGGAAAACATCGTGAGGAAACCTGCACACTCCTGAGAAGAAATTCAAAGGTGTGTGTGAAGTCTACCAATGCGCACTGGTCCCGCGTGGTGGACTATGTCCCATACACTCTCTGAAGGAGAGTAGGCCTGAGCCCCTGCAGTGGGGACATATATGTATAGGCTGTGATGATAAACGAATCGAATACAGTGTTTGTCCTTCCTTTAGATCACAACGGAGCGACGGAATGACTTGAATTTTTATGTAGTGACAGTTGAAGATTAAAAAAGGACGTAGTTTTTTTTATTCCGATCGAAGAAGTAACAAGGCAAGAATTGTGTTATTGTGTGTTGAAACTACGCAGCTAAAAAAGCTAGTTCAAAATAAAATTTAAAAATACCCTCTTAAGCAGTTCTTCGTCACTCAGGTCATCTATGAAGCTCGCGAACTGACTGACGGACCGGGAGTGTTGGCTCTCACTCACTCGGTTCACTTGCAACGACATTAGAAACAATATTATTTAAATTTGATTTTTAACAACACAATCTACTCGTAAATATACGAAAACTTAAACAAACTTCACATCGAATCGAAATATATAATATAATATGTATTTTGCTAAATTAACGTCAGACGTCAATTTTGGTTGTTTTATTCCTGTGTCATTTTTGGAGGACACAAAAAGGATGGATATCCAAACCATGAATGAGATGAAATTAAAAAGTATTACTTAAATTCTTTCCTCCTTTGATGATGCAAGGATCATAATGAACGCGTCCGACAGAGGAACTAATCGGTTCCATATACACTGTTGCTATCAAGTAGATCTTCCACCAATATAACTAGACGAGCTTGACACCTCATCACCTTATAGCGACTATGGTAGCAGGTGTCACTCTTTGATGATGCAAGGATCATAATGAACGCGTCCGACAGAGGAACTAATCGGTTCCATATACACTGTTGCTATCAAGTAGATCTTCCACCAATATAACTAGACGAGCTTGACACCTCATCACCTTATAGCGACTATGGTAGCAGGTGTCACTCTTTGATGATGCAAGGATCATAATGAACGCGTCCGACAGAGGAACTAATCGGTTCCATATACACTGTTGCTATCAAGTAGATCTTCCACCAATATAACTAGACGAGCTTGACACCTCATCACCTTATAGCGACTATGGTAGCAGGTGTCACTCTTTGATGATGCAAGGATCATAATGAACGCGTCCGACAGAGGAACTAATCGGTTCCATATACACTGTTGCTATCAAGTAGATCTTCCACCAATATAACTAGACGAGCTTGACACCTCATCACCTTATAGCGACTATGGTAGCAGGTGTCACTCTTTGATGATGCAAGGATCATAATGAACGCGTCCGACAGAGGAACTAATCGGTTCCATATACACTGTTGCTATCAAGTAGATCTTCCACCAATATAACTAGACGAGCTTGACACCTCATCACCTTATAGCGACTATGGTAGCAGGTGTCACTCTTTGATGATGCAAGGATCATAATGAACGCGTCCGACAGAGGAACTAATCGGTTCCATACACACTGTTGCTATCAAGTAGATCTTCCACCAATATAACTAGACGAGCTTGACACCTCATCTCCTTATAGCGACTATGGTAGCAGGTGTCACTCTTTGATGATGCAAGGATCATAATGAACGCGTCCGACAGAGGAACTAATCGGTTCCATATACACTGTTGCTATCAAGTAGATCTTCCACCAATATAACTAGACGAGCTTGACACCTCATCACCTTATAGCGACTATGGTAGCAGGTGTCACTCTTTGATGATGCAAGGATCATAATGAACGCGTCCGACAGAGGAACTAATCGGTTCCATATACACTGTTGCTATCAAGTAGATCTTCCACCAATATAACTAGACGAGCTTGACACCTCATCACCTTATAGCGACTATGGTAGCAGGTGTCACTCTTTGATGATGCAAGGATCATAATGAACGCGTCCGACAGAGGAACTAATCGGTTCCATACACACTGTTGCTATCAAGTAGATCTTCCACCAATATAACTAGACGAGCTTGACACCTCATCTCCTTATAGCGACTATGGTAGCAGGTGTCACTCTTTGATGATGCAAGGATCATAATGAACGCGTCCGACAGAGGAACTAATCGGTTCCATATACACTGTTGCTATCAAGTAGATCTTCCACCAATATAACTAGAAGAGCTTGACACCTCATCTCCTTATAGCGACTATGGTAGCAGGTGTCACTCTGGATGGATCATAAAAGTTCTGCTTTGTTTTGTTTCAGTCATGAACGTAAGAAGATGTACTGGGAACAGCTGGAGTTGAGATGCCGATCGCTGTACAGACCTCCCACTGCTCAAGGCGCGCAAGCTGCTGGGAGACCTGTTCAGGTATTGCCACTTGAATCTAAAGCGCTAGTGTTTTCTCGGTATAAGCTTTGATATAATAAAACTGTACCGAAGTAAAGTGGTGTTTAAGCAAATTGACAAATTGCCGTTTAATCAAAAGCACACCCCGGACACTTCAAACAAATGTCGTGATATCGGTTCTTATTCCCATACATCGAACAGACGTTTCTATAGACGCGCATTTCTGAGTACGCGCGCGCTATGCTACCGATCCTTGAGCGGGTCACATTTTTGCGGGGAGAGGTGAGGTATTGCTGATCAGTGGGGAGGAAATGAGGATTATACACCCTGGCCCCCCGGCCACCTTGCGCTGCACCCCGTTGCGCGAATTCATCAATTTTGTTAGAAGTTATACCTGTATCCTACAGACTACCATCAAAAGGGTAACGTTATTGTATTTACCGATGGTTTCAGAACAACTGCAGTTGCTGCGCGCAGTGCCACCCGAGCCAGCCCGCGTGGGACATAAGCCTGCAGCACAGGTTCTGGGCCCCTGGTATGACATGAATTCAATTGTGTAGTTTATTCAGGGCTCGATTCGGGTCATCCGGTCTACTACGGCGATCTCGTCTCAACGCGCCGCGACTTCCGAGCATTCAAGTGCTTCTGCCATGAGTACTACTGGTCGTACTACTCAAAGTAGCCCTCAGCTACCTGCACTCACTGCATGGCGCTGTCCGTGGTGTATTCCAAAACCGGGCGGTCGGGCTTCACTCGGCCGTCCTCCCATTGGTAGGTGACCTTATGGATCTCCCATTTACCATGGGGGGGAAGTGGGAACGTCTTTACCACTCCACCCTATTTCTTTATTCTAAAGAGTCTGGGGTCCCAAGATAGCTTTAGAGTCCGTAGGAAATTCATCCACCTTCAGTGGACGCTTTTCAAGTGTACCGCTGTAGATCCTGGCTGAAATAAAAAACAGGAATAACAGTGGGAGCGGAGAGAAGGGGGGAATTATAGTTTATTATACTATAAATCTTCTTAAATAAGTATTTTGAGGACACTCCAGTGATCCAGACTCCATTTGTGTAATCATTCGCAAATATTGTCTTCCCTTTCTTATTCATTGCATTAGCATATGTTTAGTGTAATATTGTTTTTCTAAATTGTGTGTTTCCAGGTCGGATAGGGAACCTGTACTCCCCCAATCCTGGCACCGGACGCAAGACTTCAGCATGGAGCTGGTTCCCATGGCCGAGGAGTAACAGTCAGAAGTGAGTTCAGCTCATTATTACCAAAGTAGCGTGAGTCAAGGCTCTAGAAGCCGCAGTGGCCTAATGGCTACACATGGCACAAATTTACTTATTATAGAGCTCATATTTAACGTGTAAATACAGCATCTTTCTTATTTAAATAAGTTTCTTCTCCACGCCCAGCTCCCGGTGCCGGATGGGCGGCGTGCCCCAATCAGGCGACAGCGCTTACGGCTTCTGCGACACTGACACGCCGCCCCAAAACCAACAAACATCATACGAAGACCGCTCATACCCTCCAAACTTCACCCAACCCTTCCAGAGAGCCCAGAACTCCGGCACGTTCACACAGAACCCGGCTACGTTCCCCCAGAACACGGCCACGTTCGCCCAGAACCCGGCCACGTTCGCCCAGAATCCTAATTTTAGTCAGAATACGCCTGCATTTGCTCAGAATCCTACTGCGTTTGCTCAGAATGCGGCTGCGTTTAATCAGTTGGCTCAGAGTCAGGCGTTTGCTCAGAGCGGGCAGTTCGGTCAAGGGTTCGCTCAGGAAGGGTTTGGGGAAGCCAGCGGGAGTTTTGATGCTCAAACTGGTGTTTGGGGGCCGCCACCGCCATACAGTCCTCAAGGAAGAAGTGGAAGCAGGTAAACTAGAAATATTACTGTAATGTAAATACCAGCACTCTAACACAAGATATAGACTTACTTTCTCTAACTTACTATCTCAAGTGCTTCGTTCTATAGGTGCAATTTGTAGTCATGTTGTCAAACCGTAATAAATAAAATAATAAAATAAATTGGGTTGTTTTTTGGGCTCGGCACTTCGGATAGCAGATGCTGAGTTACCATGTCACACTTCAAACAAATGTCGTGATATCTTTTTTATTTTTAATATTGTTCAAGGAGCAGTTAAGCCAATAACATTCACAAAATAATGAAATTAGAAATCTCGTATATCTTTATCAACATGAATCTATTAAATCAATGTTCGATAGACTGTGCTAACAGCCTATCAGGCAGTTCTTATAATGGTGAACAATTTCGACGGTAGCAGCACATGGTCGATAGCTTCGGTTGTTAAAGCAATAGCCCTAGACTGTCGAAACCGACCGTGTCGAAATTTTTCACTGTATTCAAAATATTTTATATAGTTTTAAGCTATTGGATGTGTGAATTGCTTTGGGTTTAGACGTGTTAAATTGTTCTCAGACACCACTTGCATCAAGATCCTGCTGCGGCAACCCTACTTCACCACCACCATATAGAAGCCCATCGCAATTCAATGCCGATCCATGATCACGTACAAATGCAACCACACACATGCAGAAACTCATACATGATGCAACAGAACATAAACCCAGAATTAGCTCGCCTCAATCCAGAATTGGGACGCCTCAACCCAGAACTAAGCCGCCTCAACCCAGAATTAGGCCGCCTCAATCCAGAATTGAGCCGCCTCAATCCAGAATTGGGTCGCCTCAATCCAGACTTAGCTCATCTAGCTCAGATTTACCCTCCGGATGAGTTAGCTCGTTTGCAAGCTGAAATGAATCATTTGGGGTCCGATCCGAGATTCAACACGCTAAGAGGCCATTTGGTTCCGTATCGGAGCTGTCAGAGATCCTTGGGAATGAGCGTTGGGAATATACACCGAGACTGCAGGATGGATGACTCCGTTACTATCGAGTGTTTGCATCAAAAGAGTGCTAGTAAAGGTAAGTTGACAGTTTAAAAATCATAGTTATACCTACCTTAGTAGCTAAGAGCCGTGGTAGCTCAGCTGGGTAAAGCGTCTTTGTACAATCGAGGTCTTGGTTCGATCCTGGCTCGTACCAATGAGTTACAATTTGTTATTTATTATTTTTGTACGAATGATACAAATCATTACCATAATTGGTTTTTCGGTGAAAGAAAACATCGCGAGGAAACCGGCATACTCCTGAGAAGAAATTAAAAGGTGTGTGTGAAGTCTACCGATCCGCACTGGGCCCGCGTGTGTACTATGTCCCATACACTCTGTAGGAGAGTAGGACTGAGACCCTAGAGTGGGGACACATATATGTTTATGGTAATTATTGTGTGGCACCAAAAATAATTCATAATAGTTTTATATGTTTTTGCACAAATAAACTAAAACAAAACATACAAAAATGTTACATAAATCACTTTCATGTGATAATCGCTTTTTAAAATTGTAAGTGTACAAGACCAGGCCTTGGCTCCATACATTGTCGGAACGTGTCATTTATTATTAAAAACTTGGGGTGGTCATTCTATATAGAAATAAATACCTGTAAACACATTTTGATTTTCAGTTTCAGATCAAAGTAGCGACTCTTGTCCGAAAGGCGGTAAAGAAAATTTGGGCTTCCAAAACGACAAGAACTCTCCAATGAGGTGAGAAAACCGGAATATGTAGATAGATTGTTAATTTTTTTCATCACGTTATCATCCATCTTCCATGTAATGCTTCAGTTTTTGATATAGATATATAATACGTGTATTTAACATCATTATCATCATCATCATTATATACTTTAATATCTATATTATTCAAAAAACAAACAATGTTTACATTACGTATTTTGTATTTAAAAAAAGCAATTTAAATTTCCCTTAAAACGCTGTATAGTGTCATGGCGTCTTGAATGACGTCACAGTCTGCTCTGTTGCATGAACACGTCGACAACAACAATGTTGTGTTGCGAGGCGTGACGTCACACTCTCTGATTGGTGTTTGCCGTCACGTGACTTAATGCATATTTTTTCGAATTTATTTTCTAAAAATATTAATAACTTTTACGAGAAATATACAGGTTTTTCTTATCTACGTCTCTTCATTTATAATTAGAAACTATAAACCAAGCAATTAGTTATTAGTGGACACAAGCATATTATTGTTCATTGGGTGGTCGCCACTTGAGAACTCTTGCTGCCCAGTTTTCCGTTCTTTTAAGCGACTCTTTTACATATGTAGATATCTAAAATGTACGTGTATTGTCCAGGTCATCGATGCAAGACTGCCACCGCGTCGTGAACCAGAACGCTGAGTCGGAGGTATACTTCGCTGACGTATCCAGTTGTTGCAATGTATCCGTAAAGGTATGAACGTTAGCTTTATTAACACATTATTTGTTGTCACATTTCGCACCGCGTAGCATTACATCGTGCCATTACACATCACTCTAAACATCACCTGAAATACGCGCTGTGCGCTGACATGCCACAGGTCAACGATTGCTTTTGATATTGTGAATGTAAGCCTTATCGTTCTAGTAATATGATTGCATTTTAGTAACATATGCGCGTCCTGTCCTTCCTTGAGACTAGGGCGTCCGCGCTAGTGCGAGTGAGCGGTGCAGAACTAAGACATGCGCGCGGAATGCCATGTGTAATGCGTTTAGTTCCTAATCTTAATATATAAAACAAATGGTGGAGTTTGTTCGAACCAACTATAACTCAAGAATGGCTGGACCGAAGTGCATGATTTGTTGTATTTGTCTCTGCCCCGAATAGCAGAATAACTATTAAAACATGGGATAAATTCACACACAAATATTCATTGTCTCATACATTCGCGACCTAAAATGAAGTCATAATGACTTCATTTTTTGTAGAGGGATAATTAAAAGGCTGGAGAAGGACATAGGCTACTTTTTATTATTGAACACGCAGTTTCCATTAGATAAATAGTAAAGTACACGCAGACGAAGTCGCGGGCAGAAGCTAGTTAAATATAAGTCTCTGGGTAGTATAAATAAATATAGCAAAAAAAACTTCTGTTATTCCAGGCTGACTGCTGCATGAATCCCAACGTATCTGGTTTGGTCGGCACAATCGAGAACCACCCAGAGTCTACCTCGGAGTCCGACACCGGCTCCTTCACGTTGACCAGACAGCAGCGCCCCCAGCCGCAAGTCGGATCAAAACGACGACCGCGGAACGATAAACACCTCAAAAACCAAGAAAAACTCCGCCAAGACCTCAATAACCCACTCCGATTGACCGAACAACAAATAGAGCAGCTCAACTCTATGCGAATGAGCGGAATGATCGAACGAATGAACGAAGTGAGAATGAGTGACCGAATGGAGAGAAATGACTCACGCGATCGATTGAACGAATCGAGGATTTGCGAGCGCATCGATTCTAGAGACAGATTGAACGAGTCGAGGATTGAAAGAATGAACGACTCCAGATTGAGTGAGAGGAATGATAGGCTGAATGATTCGCGTATTGAACGAATGAACGAGTCCAGAGTGAGCGACAGATTTAATGACTCGCGCATCGAACGGTTGAATGACTCGAGAATCGAACGATTGAACGAATCAAGAGGCAGCGAGAGAAATGAGCGCATGAACGATTCGCGCATTGAACGATTGAATGAGACAAGAATCGAAAGAATGAACGATACTAGAATCAGCGACAGGATTGAAGATAGAAGAATGTCTGAGCTGAATTCTAGCATAAGGGAAGGCAGTCCTAAAGCCAGAACCCATATAAGTCCGTTACGCTTAAAATCAAGTCCTAAAAACCCGCCTAGCTTGCCTAAAGAGCATCCTAGACAATCAAGTTCAGACTCGAAGGAGTTCTTCAACAATATGTCACCAATATCTCCTAACACCGAAGAATCCTTGCTTTCTGATGACGATAGGCAACCAGATCAGGTATACTCAAACGAACCAGAGAACTCAAAGTGTCTGGGTCCAGATTCCCAATATGAACCAGTGAGGGAGAACAAAGAGGAGATGAAGGTTAACCATCATCATTGCTACAGTGATACCAATACCATGGATTCTGGGTGGCAGAGTGGATCAGAAAAACAGGTGACAGATTAGAAACTGTTGTGCTGAATTTGATGAAGACTTAAAGACTTAAGAACTATAGTTGACTAAAAAAAGAAATACAACTTACTTTGTGGTCGATTTTAAGCTATACAGAAATTGCATTATCCAAGTATAAGGGATTTTGTAGTTACTACATAATGTTCCTGGATTGTAACAACTTTGAATTTGTTGTATTATTATTGAAGTTAGTTATTATTTTTAAATAATTGTATGTTTTTTTTTATATCTAGAACTAATGAGCTTTTGTATTGTTGTACCTTTTCAATATAGGGTGTTGCTGAAATAGTCCTTCATAATTTTATTGAATTCGTTCATTCATTCTAAAAAGCACACACTGTATATGTGTCCTCAAACAGTCACAACGGCATCAAATTATTGGTCCTCAATGTAATATTAGCACCAAAGTATCGACCAATCACACGTCGAGTAAGCTCTCGAACTGTCACTGTCAAAGGTCCAGGCAGTATCGCATGCATCGTTCAGTCTCGACGTAGTTCTTACTAGGTCCAACAGATGGCGCTAATTTTTCGAGTCATTTTTAAAGCTATGAAAAACTAGAGGACACTTTCTATTTTAGCCATGTCTTAAGTGGCTAAAAGTGGTTACCCTTAGTTTTTCCAAATGTAATAATATAATTCTAGTTAGTGATAGTTATGCCTCCAGAAAATATATTTCAGCCACACCCTATAGCTATCATATTATGTTTATTTTTAATAATTATTATATAGAAAGTAGTCTATATAGAAAACTATTAGTAGCTAAGCACTTTTTTAAATCAAAAACTTATTACTTTTTTATTATTGTCATTTTTATAGTTACTTGTATATAGTTATGATTATTTAATAAAATAGCTATAGAAATGGTCATTTGCGTTTGGAAGGATCTTTTGAATTTCTACCCTTAAGGGGGTAGACCGAGGTATATTTATGTTAACGGGAATTCGCTCAAAATGCTTCCATCAAAAATTTCTTTTACTATTCTATTTTAAAATAGAATAGCTGGCTTTGATAGGTAATAGGCTTGTGTCCACTAATAACAAATTGCTTGGTTTATAGTTTCTAATTATAAATGAAGAGACGTAGATAAGAATCAACCAGTCTATTTCTCACAAAAGTTAAAGATCATTAATATTTTTAGAAAATAAATTCGAAAAAATAGTCATTAAGTCACGTGACGCGAACACCAATCAGAGAGTGTGACGTCACGCCTCGCAACACATCATTGTTGTTGTTGTTGACGTGTTCATACAACAGCAGACTGTGACGTCATTCAAGACGCCATGACACTGTTCAGCGTTTTCGAGGGTAATATAAATTGCTTTCTTTAAATACAAAATACGTAATGTAAATATTGTTTTTTCTTTAAAATATAATTATATAATTAACTAAGTTTTCAAATGTAGTCAACTAGCATATTACCTAAAATAGGATATGAAATTATAGTGTCGCGAAATGAATATCATTAATTTACTACTGTATAGTTAGCTACAATAGCCGTTACGCAGCTAATGGTTCATAGATGGCGCTTTGAACAATAATAATAAAAAGCGTCTAAAATGTAAATTGTGATTCACTGTGAAGTTGTATGTTAATAATACTCATTTCGCGACATCACAATCTGATGTACTATTTTTAGGTAATTACTTCAAAAAGACAGATATTCTATTTTAAAAGATTATGGTAAAAGAAAAAAATTCTGTTTTTTTGAAAAAAGCATTCTAGTTTTGAAAACAACCGTCGATTCGAGAACCAAAGTTTACTTATTCTTTTTTCTAAATTTAAATGAAATTCAAGCATCTGTTTTAATATAAAGTGTAATTAGATTAGGTATTTAAGGAAAGTGCTCTCTGTTCAGCTCAAATCCATGAAAGTGTTATGAGATTACTAAAACGAATATTATTATTATTATTTGAAAATAATACTCAAAATTTAAGAGAAAAAAAAAAGTTAATAATATGTACTTTATTTGGGTAAGATTTTTTTTAAAATGAAGTCTCTCTTTAATAAATTAATTTTCAGAAGTGTGTGAAAATGGCATTATAAGTCAGGTCCGGACTAAGACGCACAACCGCAAAAAATGGCTAAAAATTTTGGTGGGGGGCGCTAATTTGTATCTAATTTTCTGAATCAGTTCCGAAAGTGTCTCAAAACATACGAGGGACTATAAAATTAAATCTGATTTAAAGGTATTAAAGGGGCGCAAGAGTTTAGTTGGAGGCGCATATTTTTAATCAAACTTTTAGGCAATTCTAATTAATAATAATATAAAACTATATATGTATCCATATCATCCTATTCTCTGTTCTGAGAAAAAAATAGTAAAATCTCAATTTATTTTAGCGCCCCTCATGCAAATTATTGTTATATTTATTATTTTATGAAATAGAAGTTTTAACGTATTTCTATAACGTAACTTGCCAATATTCTGTGAGTGTTAAATATAGTGTTTGTGCCAAGTAGATAAAACGTAGACATTTTTTATAAAATTTTAGGGATAAAATGTTATAAAAAAATTGACCAACATAGGTTACTGTGGCGCTTTGTCTACGCTACATTGATTAAAACTATTTTAAAAAAGTATTATTTAGCTAATGTATGATTTACAAAATGTAACAACCGTTTGTCAAAAAGAAAGATTTAGGACAGTGTCATTACATTATTAGGCCGAATTTAAATATATCAACATTTTAAAAATACATTTTATTAGTGAAAATAATCTCATGGTCGGCCCAATTTATAAATGAATAGTTATAAACTAATATTTACTACAATATCTGTTGGAAAAAAATATGTTACAATAATCTATATTTAGATTTTTTATTGCAACCTCGTTTCAAGTTCAGTTGAGCGTAGACAGAATTGTATTATTGTTTAAATCGATATCCAAGAAAGATGCCTTATTTGTCAGTTGCATTTCAAAATCGCCGCCATCTTGTTCTATTGTCAAAACGGGAATTTGTTAACCGTTATCATGTACAAAGACAGTAAAAACATTTGGTGATTTTTATATATAAGTCTTTCAATAAATCATTAATCGAGATAGATTTAATGAATCTTTTTATTGTTGACCTTTTGTAATTTCAAAAAAAAAATTGTTGGTATTTTTTTATCAAAATACGTGTACAAAGATATTTTTTTCCTACCAAAATAATTGATATTTTATTGAAATTAAAAATATACACAAAATTTAAATATTTATTTTCCTGCCAGGGTTGCCATAAATCATTTGTTATTAAAATATCTTCCAGTTCATAAAGCAATACATAGCTTTTATATTTTTTATTGTAAATAAAACAATTTTTAGAGATTAGATGTAAGATCGTATTGGTATCCTATTTTTGTCTAGTAGTATTTAATATTAGAATGTAATCTTACATTTGTGATTTTTTTCCTCCGTTTAGATATTTGTGGTGGGAATTTTCGAAAACAATTATTAAAAAAATATACAATCGAGGGTATACTGCCGTTTGAGTTCTTTTTTGCCTAAGATCGCGGCGTGTAGCAATGAATTTAGTGCTAGTAACTGCCAATATGCCTATTTCAAAATTAATTAAAAAATTAATTTATATTTAAATTATTAAAAGAATTAGTTTCATTACTGACATTTATTGATAAATAATTGAAAATTTTCGCTCAAACTTAAAAAATAAAACTATTAAATCTAAAAACCCCTCATCGAACAGTAAAATTCCACATTTAAATCTTAAATTTGAAATTGGAATCGGCTTTCAAGTTAATGTAATTTTGTAAGTATTTAATTTTAAGTGTCGTTCGCTGTAGTGCAACAAGGAATTGTTTATTATACGAGTATGTATTAATGATGTATTTTAAAAGCCTGACCAGGAACATATGACGTCTGTCACAAGGAAGATACTGAGAAATAATGACAAAAATTAAATTTGTTGCCACTTATATATTCCTGACCAGTTTGACCGTTACTTTTGCATTTTTTCGTCTTTAAAAATGTAAGTTTCTTTTTAAAGTTACATTTTGTAGTTACATGTTTAGTGATCAGTTAAGGATTTAATACGGTTCTATTAAAAAGACTGAAATCTGAAAAAAGTTTTCATTTCCAATAAATCCCCGAATGATCGTGGCCTAATGGCTTGGACACACAGTGCGGAGGTCAGGGGTTGATTCTTCTTCGGTACATATCAGTACTAGGTTTTGGTTGGTGGTATATGGTATGGCATTTACTTTGTACACCTAGGGCATTTACTACGCTAGCCTTCACCAAGTTACCTAAATGTGCCACCAAACACAACAGTTCCGTGTACAAGCACATTAGGTATACATGAAAAAACGGAATATCCGCCAGTTTGTTATATGTCAAAACGGGAATTTGACACTGTACACATTTGGCACTTGTTTTATCATGAATTGAATAAGTTATACATCCGTTTTGTAAAGTCATAGTCATAGTCATATTTATTGATAAATTAATATTTACATGTCAGCAGATGTAGTACAACAGCCTCCTTCATATATATAGCGACGTACCGGCCTTTACATATTTACCAAGGTTACATATAGTATAGATTCTTGAATTTCCTGTAACTTCACTTATTATACGACTTACGGGATTTTAAGGGTCGATCCTGTTCTGCAGGGCTGGATCCCACTATAACAATAGTACGACACCGTTCCCCCCTTTTCTTATAAACACCTTTAATAAAACTATTTTATTCTTCAGTCAACAACGCAATATTACGAGTAGAACTACAATGATGGCAGCACTATCAGTAACGTCATTTACTAGAGGTATATATATATATATAGGAGTGCATAAACGAAATGCTATCACTGCTGGCGTGATATTTTATTACTCATAAGCAAGCAATATTAATATGTTTGACTGTGTGAAATTTCCCATCATATTTTGCATCGAATAATACGAAGGATAAAACGCATTAAAACTCGAAAACGCGCGTTTTCCCAGACATGAGACGAATCTAGATCGATTTTTCGCCCCCGAATACCTTCAAATACCAAATTTCAGTGAAATCGTTGGTGCCGTTTTGGAGATCCGGATTATATATATAGGTATAGCTACATCAATAGCATTACAAAGCAAACAGGTTCAGCGAGATGACACTATTGTTTACATAGCAATAGAAAAAGATGAATATAGTATCTACGCTTGCGTCTACGAACACCACAGGTAACGCACGCAGCGACAATTCACTCGCAACTCCACTGTCCTCCTCTGGCTTATGCGAGCCTAGTAAATTTCAGAACAGCTGACCTTTTAAACTAAGACAAACACAATGGAGAGAACTCCATTTGCGATTCAATCGAGGTACGACTAGTTGGATCGAGCGATCACATTCAAATAGGCAGAGCGAGACAACAATAGAAAGAGATGAACATAGTATCTACGCTTGCGTCTGCGACATCGCTCGCAAGTCCGTTGACCTCCTTTCGTATCATGCGAGCCTAGTACATACCAGAACAGCCGGCCGCTTAACTCGGACTCATTCCTTGTCGAAAAACTCCATTTGTCTATACAAGCCCGGTGCAAACGATTCAATCGAGGTACGACTAGTTGGATCGATCGATCACATTCAAATAGGCAGAGCGAGACACAACAATAGAAAGAGATGAACATAGTATCTACGCTTGCGTCTGCGACACCGCTCGCAAGTCCACTGACCTCCTTTCGTATCATGCGAGCCTAGTACATACCAGAACAGCCGGCCGCTTAACTCGGACTCATTCCTTGTCGAAAAACTCCATTTGTCTAACAAGCCCGGTGCAAACGATTCAATCGAGGTACGACTAGTTGGATCGATCGATCACATTCAAATAGGCAGAGCGAGACACAACAATAGAAAGAGATGAACATAGTATCTACGCTTGCGTCTGCGACACCGCTCGCAAGTCCACTGACCTCCTATCGTATCATGCGAGCCTAGTACATACCAGAACAGCCGGCCGCTTAACTCGGACTCATTCCTTGTCGAAAAACTCCATTTGTCTATACAAGCCCGGTGCAAACGATTCAATCGAGGTACGACTAGTTGGATCGAGCGATCACATTCAAATAGGCAGAGCGAGACACAACAATAGAAAGAGATGAACATAGTATCTACGCTTGCGTCTGCGACACCGATCGCAAGTCCATTGACCTCCTTTCGTATCATGCGAGCCTAGTACATACCAGAACAGCCGGCCGCTTAACTCGGACTCATTCTTTGTCGAAAAACTCCATTTGTCTATACAAGCCCGGTGCAAACGATTCAATCGAGGTACGACTAGTTGGATCGAGCGATCACATTCAAATCGGCAGAGCGAGACACAACAATAGAAAGAGATGAACATAGTATCTACGCTTGCGTCTGCGACATCGATCGCAAGTCCATTGACCTCCTTTCGTATCATGCGAGCCTAGTACATACCAGAACAGCCGGCTGCTTAACTCGGACTCATTCCTTGTCGAAAAACTCCATTTGTCTACAAGCCCGGTGCAAACGATTCAATCGAGGTACGACTAGTTGGATCGAGCGATCACATTCAAATAGGCAGAGCGAGACAACAATAGAAAGAGATGAACATAGTATCTACGCTTGCGTCTGCGACATCGCTCGCAAGTCCGTTGACCTCCTTTCGTATCATGCGAGCCTAGTACATACCAGAACAGCCGGCCGCTTAACTCGGACTCATTCCTTGTCGAAAAACTCCATTTGTCTATACAAGCCCGGTGCAAACGATTCAATCGAGGTACGACTAGTTGGATCGATCGATCACATTCAAATAGGCAGAGCGAGACACAACAATAGAAAGAGATGAACATAGTATCTACGCTTGCGTCTGCGACACCGCTCGCAAGTCCACTGACCTCCTTTCGTATCATGCGAGCCTAGTACATACCAGAACAGCCGGCTGCTTAACTCGGACTCATTCCTTGTCGAAAAACTCCATTTGTCTATACAAGCCTGGTATAATGGATTCAAACGTTGTACGACTACGAATATATATTAGTCAGGAGTTGGAACGAGCAACGCATCCAAACAGGTAGAGCGAGACAACTGCTTACACAACATTAGAAAGAGATAAATATAGTATCCACGTCTGCGAACACAACAGCTAGGCGGTACTCACACAGCAGCGTCTACGCTAATACATAACACACACAGCGAGAAACCGCTCGCATCTCCAACTATATTAGATTTATGCGAGCCTAGTACTCGTACATGTCAGAACGGTTGGTCGCCATTCGTATGAAAACTACGCAGACTTAATGTGAAAAATGTGTAAATTCAAGTTTAAATATGGGTAGTAATTAGAATTTACAAGATGACGAGTATCCAAAATCGATTGAATTGTTTTACCTAAATTAATCTATCTAATTGTAAAGGTATTGTATTGTAATCTTTGATCCCAGCTTTGATATACATAGATTTACGAAATGAGTTCGCGTGATCGTGATGCCAGTAGAAAATTTGAATCAGGTAGTTCAAAAAGGAAACGAGCTATCAAAAGAAAGCTGGTAAAAGAAAATCTACGTGTATATATAAAAAGTGATGATCGAGAAAAGAAAGAAAAATATTTTAGTCTTAGGAAAATCGGTAAATACATATACTTTTCACGAAGGACAAAGGGCCTCGCAAATACCTGCCGCCCGGAGCCTCGCACTGGGTAAGGCCGCCTCTGTTGGGAGAATCTGTCCCAGTATTTCTATCTATAAAAATTCATAGTAGAAATAGTGGGAGCCACCCTTCTACAGTAGTGGGTGAACATGATTACATCCTATGGCACCGCAAAGTTAGGCGAGACGAAGGTCAACTGTAAACTCATTTTAGAATAATATGAAAGCAAATGAAACAAGAGTTTTTGGTAGATCGTTTTAATATTTTTAATCGCTTTATCAACTTCTAAAAGATTTTACAAAAGGCATACAAAAAAGCACAATTAAAAAAAAGGAATATGGCAATAGTTTGTAGAAAATAAAATATCTCACAAGAGTTTGTATTGACTCGAATGAAGTAAAATCAAGACACTTTTAACTCCAGACATTGTCTCGAAAAGAAGGTTCAAAGTTACTATCTGTGGCATTCTGAGAGTACCCCAAGCGAAATGATTATAATAATTTGGAAGTCCAAAAGATACTCACATCGCTCAAGTAGCTTGTATGTAGGCAAAAACAACAATTTAAAAAGTTTCCGAGTATATATTTCGTGTGTGTTGTTGAATTTACATAGGTCCATAAACAGGGCCGCAATGAGGGGGAAATGGCGCCCCTAACGGTTGTTTAAGATTTTGAATTCGAAATGCAAATTCTAGCAACGCTTTGCAAGACAATATTGAAAATTACATGCCTAAACGCAGAATTTCGTAACTTAGGCATTTTTGGGCCTAATGTAAGATTTTAGTCAGAATAAACAATGATGATGATAAAAAATTATATAAGGTACAAAATTTAAATAATTAAGGTAGGTTTTATAAAAAGTTAATTTAGAAAATAGAATTTATTGGCAGTTTTATACAAAGAAGAAGAATAAGAATCATCATTTCATCATTATTGTTTGTTTGTAATTTTTTGTAAATATTTTCGTTTAGCCAGTAATATTGATTTGAATATAAAACATTCATTTACATTGAACATTGAAATAAAAATACAAGGCGTAAGTAAGTTGGCACTATAATTTTTAGGGCCTTGCGATTTAAAGGAATTACAAAAAAAGTTATGTTAAAACAGTGGTATTTTTTATATTTCTATTGCGTATAAGTACTTTATTTATAAGACTAGTGAGCTTACTTAGCATTACTTTTTATAGCGTTAAAATTAATTAGGCACTTACAACTATGTTAATATTACATCACTTTTACTTATATACTAATATTTCGTAGACAAATTACACCATAATTCAATCGTTTTGTTAAAGATTATTTATTTTCTGTCCGTGGTTTTAGGAAACAGTTGAGTGACAATTTTGATGAGTTATTCAATCAAATATTTCCCAAAATTTTACTCCTGGCGTGCGGTATTATATAGTTTTTACGATAGTTCAAAATTTTATGATATGCAATTTTACAGCGCCGACATATTTTTCAATGTTAATTTCGTGTAATTTCCATTTACCTAAAAATTTGGTAGAAATCTATCCATTCGTATTTCTACATATTTTGGGAACTTATTTGAAGAGCACTAATAAACTTAGCAAGACCACCATACAGCTGTATGTGGCTATACTAGCTCCGCTTATTGGCTCCTCTTGATTATGTATTACTAGTCTGTTATCCTGGGTTTGCTCGGCGACCGTCGCCGGAGTTCCATCGTGGTCTTCGAGGCGTTGATTCGCCACCTTCAGGTTTTTGAGAAGAGCCAGTACGTCTTCTGTAAAAGAGAAATAATTATCAGCTGCATAAATCTACTTATACATTACATTTACGTGAGTAAATAAATGTACAGATTTTTCCATTTTTCGGAGGAAGTCCCAGCTTATCAAAAATCTTCGACGACAAAAATTTTTAGAAAATTAGTTTAACCTATAAACCAAGTTACGTCCAGATCTGTTGAAAATGTGATCTGCAGAGGAAAACCTACAAACACACAGAATGATGCCGATTGCCAACTTCAAATTTATAAAACTCAGAAGAGTTTAATTAAAAAGGAAAGCTAATTTTCTGTTGAAAATAAGACACGGCATATTATTATTACTAACTTGTCTTCACTAAATCAAAATTTAAAAAGTTTGAAACGTCCGTACCAAGAAGATGAAAACTTTGTAGATTTTATTATTATTATCTATCTATAAAGCTAGGGAAAAATTAGTCTGTCATTTTGCCTCCAGTTTTGCGCCCCTTCCGTCTATCGCTGTACATACGCCCCCTGATTATATACCCTGGATTCGCCCCTGGAACTACCTCTGTAGGCAGGTTGTGCCCATTGCTGAAACCTTGCCGGAAGGTATTTTACAACAAAGCCGTTGAGTTCCTTTGAGGTTGCTTATTCTAATTAATCTTGTATAAAGGTGTGATACAGACTGTATATATTTTCAGACTTCTTATTAAAATATACAGTTAATCTGAATGATAAAATGAAGTTATTGACTTGGGGTTACACATTAAAAACGGAACACTTTCATTACGATGGACTTATAGTGTACATATGCGCTATAGCACATACACTGTCTCGTGTGACAATGTGTTGGTTTGCTAATTGATCAAAGTGTCAATGGCTGGCAGTGTCACGAGAGCCGTGGGCGAGTGTGGACGTTTAGCTAGTGCCCTGTTGGTCAATGCCGAGCCAGTGAAGTAATAGACAACTTTCATTTTTTTAAATGAATGTTTGGCCTATGTATTCACATGACCGTTGGAAGAAAAGTCTCAAGCTAAAAAGGCACTGACTCTAATACCTTCATACATGAACACAACAGTGCTATTAAAATTGCTGTTTGCCTTCAGACTTCGGTAACATGGCGATAGCTAGCCAAGCGGACATAGAAAATGCCTTTACCACCAACCAAACCGAGTACCGATACCAGTTAGTACCAGGAACTCTGGGTCGTTAGTCCAACAGAGTAAGTTTGTAAGCCTTTAAGCCACGGAGGCCATAGGCAGTACAAAGTACACAATGATATCTTTGACATTTAAAAACGATTTCAAAGGGAATATGTTCGTCCCAAAGAGGCAATGTTGTTCCTCTCCCAGGTGGAACCAACCCAACTCCCCCCCAGTGCCTCCCTTTCCCTCAACTCACCCCACGCCCGCGGCAATCTAGTGTTACGGAAGCAATTTAAAAAAGATCTGCTGTGATTCCATTTTGAGACCTTTAATTTAATAGCTGAACGACAACGTAAATCGAAATTAAATTGTCTCATACAACAAGGTCATTTCAAATCCATTTGCACTTTTTTAGGCCTTAGGGCTCTGTGCCTCAAAAGGAAAAAAGTTCCTTCTAGGATCATTTTGTTGTCAGTCTGTCTCTCTGTCAAGACTATTTTTCTCAGGAACGCGTAAAGATATCAAGTTGAAATTAATATCGAATACTCAAATCTGCTGTCCCTTGGATCTGTGAGAAAATCAAACTTATAGGTCAACGCAATAAAGAAGCTGTATTTTAGACCATTTAACAAAATACAAGGCAACCAAAACCTAAAGGCAACTTCCCGTGGATCTATCCTGAAATTTGGCAAGAAGCAAGGTCTTACAGCACAACCATAGGAATAAATATGAAAACTAGAATTTTTTAAATTATAACACAGTAAAATAGCTTTATTATGTTTACAAACTTAACTTTGTAGTTGGAAGTCATACATCGAGTATGTAATTTAGCTGTAAAGCTAAGTTGGTTTTTCAATAAGTATTACATTTTCGGTAGAGTATTGTTGGGTGCATATTACCGTACCTATTATTTATGATTTTCAGTATGTTATTTATTTATGTACCTTCGGAACCCTCGGCGCGTGAGTTCGACTCGCACTTGACCGTTTTTTTAATGTACGGTTTGCCCTTGGCCTTCATCTCACCTGATGTTAAGCCATCAATATGGCGTACCATGGAGGAAGCCTATGTCCAGCAGTGGACGTGTCTGGGCTGACGACGATGATGATATTCGCATGTAATCAATATCTTTTAGCAGTCACCAAGCCAACTTTCTGGTGATTAAGCCAAATCTCCTCATGAAAATCCCCGCCGTCGTGGCGATTGATGAGGGACGATATGCTCATGTCTAGCAGAGGACTAATTCTGCCAATTATGATGTTGATGAACAAAAACATCTTACTGCGATCACCAATCAGCCTCGCAAGCGTGGTGATTGGTAGTTTTGTCGGTGGTAGGACATTTTCTATGTCCGCTAGCTACCACCATGTTACCTAAGGCTACCACCAAACAGCCGAATTGTCACTTACCATCAGGTGAGATGAAGGACAAGGGCAAACCTATCATACATATAAAATAAAAAGATAAAAGCCATCTATCGGTGAGTACTGACCAGCTTCTCTGTCGCCGCCGTCCAGCCACTCCACCTTGATAAAGGTAGTCAGAGAGACCTCGTACAGTTTGTTGGAGTCCGTCGAAGCGATCGCACGTCGCTTCCTACCAAATCCAGTCACGCCGTTGCTGCATTGAACCTGAAAAATGCAGACTTTTAATGCGAAACTGTTAAAAAAGGTAAAACTTCCATACTACTTTATATGTGTGATAGGATTTTTTGACATAACATAAAGCTAGGATTTATATACGTATGAATCTGGCAAATGTCAATACGTAAACGCTGCAAATTTATTTAAAAAAAGATTATTCCTAGATTTTTTGGACAGTGCACAAAAATTTTAAACACCTCTTCCGCGCAACATGGAAATACCGTTTGAACTCTTCAAATCAATCCTAGAAAATTCCAGAATATGCATTCGTTGGCTAGACATTTTTTTATTATTATAATACTTACTCAGAGATATTTAAATATGGATAGTTTATACAGCAGTCATTGGGAAACTTTTCATAGAAACACTTTGATCTCGAGAGTCAATAGTACGTAAAGTGTCTTGGGCGCGTGACGTGACGTAAAAGTTTAGGATCAAAATGTTATTGTTATTATGATAATATGTATTTGTGCTTACCCCTTGGCACTTGTCGAGGCAAACTGTAACAGTCCCCTTGAACTGCACGTACGTCGTGTCAGGGAACTTAAACGCCCTAAACTTGGCAGTCAGCACGTCCCCATCGGCAGTCACGAAGTTATCAAACAGATATGGATCTACGGAGCACCTGTCAACCAAGATAACAAACATGATCATTGAACCCTAAACAATAGTCGCTATAAGGTGATGAGGCGTCAAGCTCGTCTAGTTATATTGGTGGAAGATCTACTTGATAGCAACAGTGTATATGGAACCGATTAGTTCCTCTGTCGGACGCGTTCATTATGATCCTTGCATCATCAAAGAGTGACACCTGCTACCATAGTCGCTATAAGGTGATGAGGTGTCAAGCTCGTCTAGTTGTATTGGTGGAAGATCTACTTGATAGCAACAGTGTATATGGAACCGATTAGTTCCTCTGTCGGACGCGTTCATTATGATCCTTGCATCATCAAAGAGTGACACCTGCTACCATAGTCGCTATAAGGTGATGAGGTGTCAAGCTCGTCTAGTTATATTGGTGGTAGATCTACTTGACAGCAACAGTGTATATGGAACCGATTAGTTCCTCTGTCGGACGCGTTCATTATGATCCTTGCATCATCAAAGAGTGACACCTGCTACCATAGTCGCTATAAGGTGATGAGGTGTCAAGCTCGTCTAGTTATATTGGTGAAAGATCTACTTGATAGCAAAAGTGTATATGGAACCGATTAGTTCCTCTGTCGGACGCGTTCATTATGATCCTTGCATCATCAAAGAGTGACACCTGCTACCATAGTCGCTATAAGGTGATGAGGTGTCAAGCTCGTCTAGTTATATTGGTGGTAGATCTACTTGACAGCAACAGTGTATATGGAACCGATTAGTTCCTCTGTCGGACGCGTTCATTATGATCCTTGCATCATCAAAGAGTGACACCTGCTACCATAGTCGCTATAAGGTGATGAGGTGTCAAGCTCGTCTAGTTATATTGGTGAAAGATCTACTTGTTAGGTATAGGTCTTACCCATTAAATATGATGGTTTCCTGTTGCTTCCCAGTATCAGTGACGTGCATGTAGTTCACCAGTAGACCGTAGACAGGCGCCGATTGGTTGTCCAGGAATATTTCCATGGAGAGAGGAGTCCCGGGGCTCACTGAGATTTCTCCAGATACCCTGAAATAAATCAATAATGTATTACCCTTTGCACGTAACAACTTCGTTTGCGTGGAATTCGGAAATGTTGTAACATTTTACTATGCTATGATAAACCTGCCAATAGGATTAAGTACACTTTAAGAAATTTTTAGTAAAAATTTATGTTTTATTAATAAATAAAATAAAATAATAGTTCAGACCGTGACCATGAGGAGATTATTAAAAAGTGAATTGCTTACTGTTTCCCGTTTTGTTTGACCACAGCTCCGAGGACAGGCTCCGGCGCGCGACCTTCTTCAGACCGTGTGATGTTCAGCACCCTGAAGTCACCACAACACAGACTCATACAGAGGCTATAGCGATCTACTTTTGTTAGTTAAGGCTAGGCATTATAAATCAATATCCAGAATTTGGCACCACTGCAAAGCATCTGGGGCCAGGTGATGGAAATCTGCGACTTGTCCCGGGCACCGTCGCCTCGTTGTAATCATGACCAGTTCATCATAATCAGACCAGCTCGATGGCACCAACATTGCATAGTCCCCGAATTTACATAAGTAGCCCAAGTTCAGCTAAATCGGGTACCAGGAAGTCCACGTAAGGAAACGTCCACTGCTGGACATAGGTCTCCTCCATGGTATACCACAATGACAGGTCCTGAGACACTTGCATCCAGCGGGTAGTCGACAATAAGTTAAATATAAGGTTCTGGAAATATTGCAGAACTAACTCCGGCTCGTTGAAGTCCAGAGGGAACGCGTCTACCGCTCGACGAGATAGCGCGCGCAGCTTGCCGCTCACCACGCACCGCACAGACACCGTCTCCCGACCACCAACCTCGTCCTCGATCACTACCTTGTGGTAGAACGTTTTCTTGCCCTGAATCATACAAAATGATACTTAAGTTGAAGTGTATAACTAAAATGTAAACTACACAGGTGGACAATGGACATACGTAAGAGACAAGTGATTACCCGACCGCGTACTGTTGCATTACACAGTACTCGACCATCTCTAACATCACGCATCACTCATGGCATGCCGCGCGCATGTCTTCATTCTGCACTGCTCACTCGCACCTAGCGCGGCGTGAGCGAGAGGACGCGCGCACATGCTCGGATCCTCCGACAGAACCACAAGGACAGACGAATGTGCATGTGTTACGGAAATGCAATCGTATTAATAGGACGATAAGACTTACATTCTACGTATTTAAATTTCGAGCATTGCAATAAAATATCAAAAGCGATGCGCATGGCGTGTCTCTCAGGCGATGTTTACAGTGATGTGTAATGGTACTATGTCATATCACATTACTTTACGAAACACTGTTTTGCGCAGTGCAGCAATGTTTAAACAGAAATCCCTTACAAATTTTGTCAAGAACCCTCACAGGGCACTGCAAATTTAACAAGCACCTGACCTACATGCGTCTAGGAGACGATCAGATTTGCAGATTCTGTAAAGAGGAAGAGGAGACGTCCATCCACATCCGAGATATCGTGGGATGTATGATCGGAGTCGGCTCCAGGGAAATGCTTTACCGACATAGCGGTCACTACCCCCTTGTCTCAATTAAAACTGTTTTGCTCATGTCTAGTTCCAGGTTAGATTTGGTCTTCAGAGAAATGAAAACAATAACAACTGTGGTAGCTCAGCCCAGTCAGTGCGTCAGTCCTTGAACAATCGAGGTCTGCGTTCGATCCTGGCTCGTACCAATGAGTTCCAATTTGTTATTTATGTACGAATGATAACAATCATTATCGTTGGCTGGAAAACATCGTGAGGAAACCTGCACACTCCTGAGACACACACAATGGTGTGATGAAGTCCTGAGCCCCTGCAGGAGGGACATATATGGGCTGTTGAAGATGATGAACTGACCGTGAGCTTGTTGAGGACCCTGGTGACTCCACACTTGTGAGTATCCTGCAGGTCCAGCATGAAGGTCGCTGCGTTGTTCTCCATGTACGGCTCGCAGGGCTTGTAGTCTGTAACAGAGTAGACATACATGATATGTAGCCCCACACAACGGGGAACAGTAAAATGTACTGTATATGTTTTCTTCTTATAATTAGGAATTCAGTCATATTTCAGAACAGCATTTTATAGATAGATAGATTACATCTTTATTCGGTGACTCAAATTATTTACAAAAAGAAAACTTAAACCTAATACTTATGTAAAATAACTAAAATAAAGTTAAACATTAAAACAACTAAAATTAGGTACAGTACAATAAGTCGACCGTAAGACGCTGACTCAGCATGTGCTGCAGGAGTCCTACAGCGCTGGTATTCTGTCAGAATCCTTCATCCAACCATCGCCAGGAGACAACAAATTATTGTGTGTAGTGTATAATGTCTTTGTGTACAGTGCTGTTTACTGTGTGAGATGTGTATGAGAGGAATGTGTATGTATGAGTATGTAAATAAATAACTATTGTCTATATGTACTCGTAGGGTTATATGCTATATTTGCTGATTATTTATGTGCTGTTTGCTACTGAGTTTTTTTTGCAATACCTTACAATTTCGCGTTATTACGAGCTACCTAAACAGTCCACTGAGCGACAGTGGCGCCTTCATTCGTGCTTTTCTACATTTCTCTGCAAAGGGGCAGAAACCCAAATTGAAGCTTTTGGAAGCGCACACCTATTAGAAAATCATATTATACAATTAAGGAATTAAGGAAAAGGAAGAAAAAAAATGTATAAAATTTGACATGGAATTATTATTGTATAAAACTTGACATCTACTATTATTGTATAAAATTTGACTTATTTATTTTGCTATGCCCTGACAGGGTTCATGTATATAGATCCGAATAATATTGTAATGACTCTATGTACATGTCTATGCAAATAAACAGATTTGATTTGATTTGACACCTACCATCGTAACTTACCGTAAAAAAGATCATAATAGTATTCGCATAAGGTATAATTTCTGAAATCCATTCATGACGAAGGGTAATTTAAAATCTGATACCTTGGGATATTTATTACACACTATTAAAAACCAGTTGAATCGTGAAAGAAATCCAAGTCGCTCACACCCATTGTTAGCCCACAACTAATTACTTTTGCTGTGTGAAATGAACTCATTGGTTCAACTTTCACTTGGAACCGCTGCGGCGGTGGCGTTGCTAATTCTACAATAGGTTTAAAATTCAGGCTTTGTTCTAAACAACACGCTTCTACACGAGCCTTTTGAGAAAACACGGCTGAATTTGAGGTTACTTCGGTCGTTATTCTGAACGAAAATGAAATTACAGAAGTAGAAAGTGCTTTTCAAACGACTTCAAAATGGTAGGTTCTTAATTCGAATGTTTTCTTGTATGCTACGCGAGAACTTCGCCAATAATGAATAGATTTTGATGATTCTTTTTGATGTGAAATATCTATAGCCGCACGTAAAACAAATTTCTGGCGTGGCGACGCATGCCGTGGCGACGGTCGCCACGCTATATGATGGTGTATATATACAGTATATTTTTTATTGATATGTATAATTTACGATCTTTAGTAATATATTACAATAACTAGCTAAGATTCTTAAGTTTACTAGTATATTAAAGCCAATTAAAATTTTCTGTATATTTTAATAACATATGTTTTATAAATATTTCAGTACCCAACAATCATCACAGGGGTCACAAAATATTATTATTGAAACTGGACATCACCAAGATCAGTTAAATACAAGACATACTATTAATGTTATGTAAGATTTTATTAATCTAATAGTACCAGAATATACTAAATTTTTATTTTAACTTCTTTTAACACTTAAAAAATCGTAATATTTTATTTTATCATTATGCCATATTTAGTTTATATCGCAATCTGTTCTTTTCAATCATATTACTTTTACAAAATGATGTCGATGTTTCACATCTGCCAGGCGTCCCGTGACGGATCACATTTTTTTGTTTGATTGATCGTATTTCAGAGGTGGTCCCATATAAATTTTAACGAAATCGGTTTAGCACTTTTTGAGGAAATCAACAAAACGCGAATATGATAATTTTACCTCTAACTCTACCCCTAAAGGTGAACATTTTAGGGGACGAATGCTGTACACTTTTAAGGCAGTTGAAGTCGGTTTCTAGTTCTTTTTGAACGCGTTAAGTCTATACCAACAAGCCACTATAAAACTCTAAACGTTATGATATGCATCCGCCTTACGAGTGCCCAGGGATTTATGAAACACCCTGTGTACGTACCGCCACAGTTTATCGTTTTCTCAACGTCCTGTATCTGTCCCTTTCCTCCAAAGGTACTATAATTTTCAGTGTGTATGATTTAATTAAATAATTTCAGTTTGTAGCGTCAGCATATAAATACAGAGTTAATTTAATTTAATATAACTTTATTTTACACCAAATGTATGGTACAAAGGAACTTAAAATAAATACAAAACAGGCGATCTTATCGCTAAAAGCGATCTATACCAGACAGCCTTTGGTTAGAGGAATTAAAGCTTAATATTTTGGGTGGAGGTTTAACAGAAAAATAAATAGTGTTAGATAATAATTATGAGGAGGTACGACTGTTTCGAGTAACTTTGGTTTGTGTTTTCTCATCTTTCATGGAAGCTACACGGATGAAATTTGGTCAATGAAAACTAGAGGGTTTTATCGAGTAAACTTCAGAATGAAAACATGATTGGTGTACATTATCTCGATAACTTTAATGTTTTAAATGACATCTTCTAAAACACTATTTCCGTCACCTCGCCGCACTGTAAACAGATTTACGTTTACATTTTACATTAATTTGTAGGTAAACTCAGTATCTAGTAAAGATCTCAATGATTGTCTCCATCACGAGACCGTTTTTTAATAAATTCACTATTTGTGTTTCGTCCCTTACGTTATTTTACTGCGGGCAGCATTGCATTACACCTTTCCTACTTGCGCAGTGAGAACGGATGTAGTGCTGTCACTGTCTTGCATATGTGGCTTACGGTTAGATATAAGTCATACCAAGTCTTAATAATCTTAAGTCAGTAATACTATTGCTCGGAATTAGTTAAATACATTGAAATAATTTGTTTAAAATAGTCTCATCCTTGAAGAAGGGCACGCTATTGTTGGAATCGCAGTAATATACAACTGAATTTAGAGCATCGCTTTTTACGTAGGTTGAAAAGAGTTTTATATGCCTTTTTATTTTTTCAGATATCGCCATGACACTAGAAATCGTTCGATAACGCTGGCAACATTTTCCTCTTGCAAACTGAATGCTCTGTGGACACATCTGCAAATACTTGAATGAAATGAAATCTTTATTGTGTGTGAGTTTGGGTACATATATGCTGGAAACACATACAATACAGTTCAGACCAAACCCTACCTATTCAGATGTACACACATTTAAATCCTTAAAAATTAGACATAAAAATAGTTTCTACATGTCTATTAGGGTATACAATGCTATTCCAGTGCAACTTCGAGAGCTGCCAATACATCAATTTAAAACACGACTTAAAAATGGTTAATTTCAAAATGTTTTTATAACCTGCAAGAATTTTTTAATTTACCTTAAACTAGAAAGTATTAAATTAGATATAGTAGTTTGACTGTGTTTTTTTTAAGCAATGACATATTAATTTTTAAATATAGTGGAATATTTTGTAATTTTTATTATTTTGTAAGATCTGACATTTGATTATTGTTATTTAATTGTTTTGTAACTAAGACACATATTTTGCATGCCAGTTCTGGCTAAATGTGAGAAACCAACATATTATATGTAATAAGACCGATATGTACCACATTTAAGCATAATAAAGAATTTGAATTTGACAATAAAATGAATGCTAAGCTAATGAATAATAAATAATTACAATAATTACAATTGTCACAAAAAATTTCATTTCAATTCAATTTCAATTACCAGACGTAGCCAGGAAACGTCCACTGCTGGACATAGTATTCCATTTGTACGCCACATTGATCAATCCTGAGACACTTGCACTCAGCAACTACAAAGTCCCGTTTTCCCACTTTTTTTCGCTTTCTACCGCCTTGTTATTTTCGAGTACATACATACACCTCCTCATTACGTTAAAAAATCATAATAGGAAAGCCTCAAAAGGAGTTTCTTCTTCTACCCTTACCTTGTTATCTCGACAACCCTCAGAGACAGTGTAACGTCGTTTATGCGAACCGTACCAACATGAATGAACCCTAATTAATTTACCGAGCACGATATACAGACATACGACCGTATTCATAAGCATACAGGGTGCATATTTCATACGCGCGTATAATTTATTCAGATATCGCTTACGACCGTACAAATCATATGTGAAAGCAATTTTGTTAAATAGCTTGATTATTAAAGAGTTAATCATTTTTTAAAGTACGACCGAGCAGCAATGTATTGCGTCCAAATTGACTTAACAAAGGAGAAACGGTTTGTTGAACTGTCATGATATGACGTGTGAAAGAACCGTCATACTGTTGATAATGTACATTGCGTGCTCAATTATTTTGTACGGAAACAAATTAACGCGTTCAAAAAGAACTAGAAACCGACTTCAACTGCCCTAAAAGTGTACTTTTATTAAGGCAAATTTAAGATGTATATAGTTTTCTCATGGATTCCATGCTCAGAACTGGGCCAAATCGAAATGGGACTACAAAGGAAGCACCAGCTTTAAAAAAAAGAATCATACAAATCGGTTCACCCAGTCGTAAGTTCTGAGGTAACAAACATTTAACTAATACACACTTAATATTCCCTATCTCAAAAACTACTGTACCGATTTTGATGAAACTTGCAATCTTCCCTAAGTTGAACAATATCTAGTTCAACAAAAAAAGGATAATTTAAATCGAACTTGTAGTTCCGGAGATATACGAGGACAAACATACAAATATACATATACACTTTTGATATTTGGCACACCTGTTTAGAAGCTGATATAGACTAACATATACGAAAACTGGGCAGTTCTGGAAATATTACATACATACAGGTTGAATTGATAACCTAATTTATTGAAGTCGGTTAAAATACACAATTAATTAACGAAGTTCATGTAAATTGTGGTTTACGACCAACACGAATTGCCATCAAAATATACACGCTGTATGTAGCTTACAATAATTGTAATAACCTTAAGTAAGGGTTCAGAGAATGTCATTTAAGCTATTAAAGGATTTTCCATTACAGGACCATTCAGGTACTAAAATGTGCTTCTTTATGATACTGTAATAGTATTTTATTCACTTTGGTATTCAGTTATTCATTTAAAGCTTCCCTAGGTAATAGACAAAACTTTTATCACTTACGAGAAAATTAAAATGTACGGAGTTTTCAATTCACTAAACATCCTTACAGCCTCAACCTTGGCTGACGATATTTCTAGTTTCCTAAGCAACAAGGATCAAAATAGAATGACGTTCGAATAGCTTCGTTTGTACTTAATGAATGAACCTCCTTGACTTTATATGTACAGACATACTACCTATACCCACGAGACGGATAATGTGCATCATCTACAATACAAAGAATTCAGTCACGTTAATGTGGTGTGCGGGGGAAAAGAATGCACGATGATTGGACAGTTCAAATTGTCGCCCCGTCGTGATTGGTCAAAATTAAACTCTATAAGACAACTAAGTCTGACTATTGTCTGAAAGGGCATCGTAGCGATGGGCATCATCTAAGAATTGACATAATTGATATATCTACTAATGTGGGATAAACGATTTTGAAATTAGTTATTAGCTACCAGTAAGTTAGCTGATTTATTTAAAATAACGGACCATTTCGAGTCTGAATCGCGCACTTAGGGTTCCGTACAGAATATAAATAAAATAACGAGAATAATAAATAACAGGTAAGGTAACTATCATCGAACAATGTTTTAACTAACGCGCCTGACGAAATCACACATGCAATAGGGATGATGACAAAAAATTTTTATTCCCTCATTCGAGAGACCGTGTGAAGAGATAAATGGCCTTGTCAAAGTTATAGTTTTCCTAATATAACCCGTCGAAAAGTGATTTTAGTCACGTGGTGCAAAAACGCTCCATACAAATCGGTACCTAGGCGTGACGTCACGGTTGAGTAATGAAGTATAGATAACGTATGAAACTTTGAACAATATTTGAGTTATCTTGTAAAATAATGTTTTTATGTGACCACGCTCTTACTAAAAAATATTCACAATGTTATTACAAAACAAAACGTAAAATAAAAAATTTTATTCGAGCAAGTTGGTTTTTTAGAATTTTTGCGGGCTTTATAAGTGTAAAAGTCCAGAAAAAATTAAATAATATTAGATATTTTAAATTTTATAGGAGCTTTATAATGACCTTTATGGTTTAAAATACAATTTAGCCCCAATCTGATTTGGCGTCATCTAGCCTATTGTTGTTAATTGAGAATTTTTTAACTAAAATTTATACACAGGTTTGGGGTACTCCTTTTAAGCTAAAGATATCTTGTATAAGAAGACCCCGCTCTTCTATAGTGTATACAGATTATTCTAGTGCAGATAATACCTATATCTAAGAATTTATTTTTATTTTAGTTATTTAAATTTCAAGCTATACAAAATTGATATTTAGCCTGTGTGCCAAGCGGAGTGAGGAGTGTGAGGTGAAATAAAGCGTGTGTGTATGTGTGAGAGGGGAGGGGGGGGGGGGGGGGGGGGGGGGGGGGGTTTTGGATATTATATTATTTTAAGTACTACTACCTTTAGAGAGATAGATTTTAGGCGTTAACATTTTGTAATATAATAAATAACTAATTAATTTTAAATTTATTTTTATTATTTTCCTGTTATAGCGGCGACAAGTATTACAAATTATGTTAAATTGTTATCTATGACGTATCACGTATGATCATGAGATACAGCCCGCTGACAGACGGACGGACGGACAGCAGAGGTATAGTATTAGGGGTACCTTTGGAACCCTAAAAAACTCATCAATATGTATAACGAAACCGTGCAGTGCGGCCTAGGTATCGGAAAAGGCTTCTGAGATATATCCCCGTCCGAAAGCAGCGATTGTTGTGTCGGTCTGTCACTCGGGGATGACTCAAATGGTGGCTTTAAGAGGCTATGTTGGTAAGACCACGTGGTCGGTTTCAAGGTTAAATTGTTTTGTAGCTGTCCCTCTCCGAGCCCTATCCTACCCGAGCGCGTACGGTGAGACAGCATACATTATGCGATGTTATCCACCCGTTATTTGGATGTTTCGTAGTCCAGGGATCATTTGAAGGATACAGTATATTATGTAACCATTTTTTTAATACAGTATACTAATGAAATTTCATATGTCGGTGGTTTTTCCAAATTGTTCTAAATTGATTCATACTCTTGTAAATCAGGTTCAAAGTTGGGGCTTTTTATTACCGAAAAATACAATACTTTGACGCCCTGTAACTCTGGAAGTATATATTTAAACGAAAATCTGACTCACCACCGACACAGATATTTGTTTCTAGATTGCGTCTTGAAAATTTCATAGATTTTCATAGCTTAATACTCAAAATATGACTGGACTACGTTTGTATGGGCGCTTTGACAACAGCATAGCCTCTTAATCGCCTCAATGGCCCAGTTGTTACAAAGTTGGAGTAGGTAGACAGATAGGTCACGAGTTCAATTTCAGATTCCAGACAGACCTTGTAGTCAGTTTGGTTGGTGGCAGAGCATTTTCTATGTCCGCCTGAGTTACCACCTTACCTAAATCTGTTGCCAAACAGCAATGTTAAAAGCACTGTTGTGTTCTGGTATAAAATGTAGCAGACACAGCTCCTCATTAGCTTCCGGCATCTTTTCATCAGGTCGAGTACCTATAGGTATGTAGCTCCACTGGGAATCGAATCCAGGACCTCCGGGTGGTTCGTCCAAGCGTGAGGCGGCTACATGGTCATCTTCTACCTGCTTAACAACATCTTACTGCGATCACAAATCCGCCTGCCAAACTCGTTTATGGCAAATCTCTGCGGAGCACATTCAACGTGAGTGTGGATGATGTCCAACAGTGGACTTTGATGATGCTTTTTAGTGTTCCGTAGCCATAGGGTAACCAACGGGACCCTATTATTGAGTCTCCACTGTCCGGTCTGTCTGTCATCGGGCTGTATCTTACGATCCGTAACAGATAGACAGTTGTCATTTTCACAGAATGTGTATTTCTGTTGCCGCTATAACAACAAATAATAAAAATAAATTAAAAATAAAAGGGGGCTTCCGCAACGCGTTTTTATAATTACAAACTTAACTTTGCAGTTGAAAGCCATACATCGGGTATGGAATGTAACTGCAAAGTAAAGTTTGTTTTGTTTGAGAGACAGGTCGCTCCATCTGGTGACGCGGAGCAAAACCTAAAGCGAAAATGATTGATATTTAGGTGCATTCGGTGCATAGCATTTATGATTTTCAATGCCTGGGCCGTTTTTTGTCATCCTACTAATATTATAAGTGTGAAAGTTTGGATGTTTAGATGTTAGGATGTTTGTGACGCTATCACGGAAAACTACTGAATGGATTTGAATGAAACTTTACAATAATATAGCTTATACATCAGAATAACATATAGGCTATAATTTCTAAAGGCATATTGTGTAAATTGTCCAAAATCACACTTATAATATTACTGGGATTACATGGGCAATTTTGTCATAACAAAAACGCGTTGCCTAGCAACTGACCATAGAATATGTAAATTCGTATATACAAACTTTCGCGTTTATAATATTGGTGTGAAGACTTTTTGAATGTACTACTTCAGATATTGAAATTTATTTTGTTTCTTTAAATTATTAGACAACGTAACTGAATAAACACTATTTTGTACCTTATGCTGTATAATAATTTGTCATAAACGTCAACTGTGCCTATCGAACAAGTAGAATACATCCTGAAGTACACGCGGACAAAGTCGCGGGCGGAAGCTAGAAGTAAATAAT
Organism: Carcina quercana; assembly: GCA_910589575.2. NCBI lineage: Eukaryota > Metazoa > Arthropoda > Insecta > Lepidoptera > Depressariidae > Carcina > Carcina quercana. The sequence continues at coordinate 5,555,559 of OU342454.1, read as the reverse complement.
ATAATAATGTAAGCTTACCTTTGAGCTGGTCCAGATATGATACTTTCCTGTCTCCATCCATGGGGACCATGACCTTCATGACCTCGGGGGTGCACTCGATCTGCGACACGGAGCCTGCAACAATACAGGAGATGGTCACAGACATAATTATCATAGGAAAATACCCAAAAGAAACAGCTTATGTCTATAAGAAATTTCTTACAGCAGCCTTTGGTCAAGAGATAAGTTTTATTACTACTAGCTTTTGCCATCGACGTGGGGATGAAAAGTAGCTTTTTCCGGCCCTTCTACTATCTCTATAAAAAAAAACACGTCTTTGATTCATAACAACAAAAAATTAACGAAATCAGTCAATCCGTTTTTAAGATACTTTTATTTCCATCGAACATGGCACATATGGTGACAATCAGAAAATGTGAATTTGTCACCACCTTTAGAGGCAGGCGAGACTTTGTTGGTTAGACCACGTAACCGCGTTCAAATTTGGATTGTTTTGTAGCTGTCCCTATCAGAGCCCTATCCTAACCGAGCGCGTACGGTGAGACAGCATAACTACGCAAAGTTATCCACCCGTTATTTGGATGTTTCGTAGTCCAGTGATCATTTGAAGGATACAGTATATTATGTAACCATTTTTTTAATACAGTATAATAATGAAATTTCATATGTCGGTGGTTTTTCCAAATTGTTCTAAATTGATTCGTACTCTTGTAAATCAGGTTCAAAGTTAGGGCTTTTTATTACTGTAAAATACAATTCTTTGACGCCCTGTAACTCTGGAAGTATATATTTAAACGAAAATCTGACTCACCACCGACACAGATATTTGTTTCTAGATTGTGTCTTGAAAATTTCATAGATTTTCATAGCTTAATACTCAAAATATGACTGTACTACGTTTGTATGGGCGCTTTGACACCAGCATACCCTTTTAACTGAATATAAACTTTTTCTAATAACCAATCACGCAATTTACGCTCGAGAAAGATCGTCAGTTCTCTTATATACCTCGGAATCTTATTATAAACCCTTACTGACATGCATAACATAACAAGTCTTTTTAACCGACTTCAAAAAAGAAGGAGGTTATCAATTCGACGGGTATATTCTTTTTCTTTATGTTTGTTACCTCAGAACTTTTGACTGGGTAAACCGATTTGGATGATTCTTTTTTTATTTGAAAGCTGATGCTCCCGTGTGGTCCCTTTTCAATTTGGTCCAGTTCTGACAATGGCATCCATGAGAAAACGATACAAATCTTAAACTTGCCTTAATAAAAGTAGACTTTTAGGGCAATTGAAGTCGGTTTCCAGTTCTTTTTGAACGCATTTACTGCGCTGTATAATAACATTTAAGTATGTTCTTGAGATATCAGCAAAAAAGTCGTTTCATCAGCAAAATGTATGAGAAAATGAATTATATTTAAATCTATGGATTTCTGTAAATGTTTAAACACCGGTTCCTCGTTGATTATATTTAACCTCTTCCTTATATTCCTGGAGTGTGGGAACCGACCATATATAGGCCAGTTTTTGCTCCTATTCCCAACGGTCAGAGGTCAAGCACTCGTGAGACCAAGGCACAGAATAAATGACCAAGGTTCGATGCCCGTTCCAGTCCGCCGGTGCGGATTGCGTGAGGCGTATCGTTTAGGACTGAATTATGGGAGGCGTCTGGCTTCATGGCCGCTTAGCTGACGTGAAGTCGAGTGGATATACTAGTGCTACGAATAGGTGGATAAAAGATTGCGTTCCCATAAATAATTGTAAAAAATTCATCAAGGCTTTTACATTCTTTCGGGGAGTTTGTGTACTAGAAGACCGTATATGCCATCCCAAATCTTCTTCAATCGTTCAACCAGAAGAACGTCTGGGTTAGGATAGAATAGAAAAAAGATTTATTTAAAAATTTGCTTAATTCACACTCAAAAAATAATTCTTCTTTCAAAAGTTCTCTTATACGTGCAATTGTCTTTTGTTTCAAGGACAGAGTGAATAGGCTATATCTTGGCAAGCAGGTGCTATCCTAGTACACATCATCGTACAGCCCCAGAAATTTGTCAAGAAGACAAGGTCTTACAGCACAAGTATAGAAGTGAATCTGAAAACCAGGATTTGCTAATTTTATCACTTTAAAATAGCTTTTTTAAATTCAATCAGTCACAGTTTCGTTAGAGCATTGTTTGGTGACCTTCGTCATTATCATCATCAGCCGGGAATCGTCCACTGCTGGACATAGGCGTTCTTCATGGTATGCCTCTTGCATCCAGCGACTCCCCGCAACCTTAACTAGGTCATCGGTTCATCTAGTAGGGGACAACACGCTTTCCAGTTTGCGGCTCGAGAAGTTTAACTCCTCATCGGTTATCGGTTCTTCGAGCGATGTCGCTTGCCCATTTCCACTTCAGCTCACTGACTCGTCGAGCTACGTCGGTGACCCTACCCTAGTTCGTCTACACATTTCCTCATTCGCGTGACCGTACCTATTATTTATGATTTTCAGAATGGACATGTACATGGACAATGTATGTACGTAATATAATATAATTTGACTAATATAGTATAGTATGACTAATTCTTACATGTAAAGTTTTAAACTGTTAGTGTAAGATCATAAAATGTATAATAAATAAATTCATATTCTGTACGGAATCCTCTGTGCGCGACCGCACTTGACCGGTTTTCGTCTTATGTCATGTATTTATTGTTGGCTTCCAATAAACTTATTGCTAACTTACGAATTACTAATCTGTCAGGTAATATGTCAAAGGCCATGTTTCCATATTTGTTTAAACACAGACATGATGTAACTGTGACATCAGAGCTCGCGTCACTGGGACGGGATGTATGTGAGGTCAAAAAACTGGCCACGCTGTTTTTGTACTATACCTACAGGTCTAGCGCTTAACTGAGTCGGTTCCTGAGGTATGGTAGCGGCACGGGGGGAAGGGGGCGGCGGAATAAACACTTGACGTAACACTAGATCACCACTTGATCAAAACGTCACCGTGGTCGACGATATTACGCATTGGTCTAGACTAGAAAGTGTCAATTTACTTTCGTGTTATAGTTTTCAGGGACGGAAACTTGTACACATTTTTGGAGAGTGCGCGCAAGAGCTGTTCATGTTGATTCCGCCATCGCCATTTAAGTATCGATCCAACAGACGAACAGCAGGGCTCCACCAGTACGTAGTTGACATTCCTATGGCTCGCACTAAGCGCTTTGCTTCTAATTTTATCATGCGTACAGACAGGGAGTGGAACGCGCTGCCGGCGTCTGTATTCCCTGAAAACTATAACTTGTGTGTCTTCAAGTCGAGGGTGAACAGGCACCTTCTAGACCAACGCGCACCATCGTAGGCCACATCGTCGCTTACCATCAGGTGAGATCGTGGACAAGCGTTGATCTATATACTGTAAAAAAGACATGAAAATAGCGAAGAAAAGTACACATGAAACAAATGATAGGTTCCACTGGAAATAGAACTCGGGACCTCGGATTGTTACGTAGTCCATGCTTCTAGACCTCGGAGGCAGTTAAAATTGCAGTGGCGTTGCATTGCTGCGTCGATGTGTTGCACCACGTTTTTTAGAAGACGCCAATTTAATACATTGTAGAAAACTAAGCAACCGTGGAATTTTATGAAGACATCTTCAATATGAACACAAACCAGAAAGTTTCATTCAAAATCTTTTAAAATAGTATAGCTGGCTTTGTGAAGTAATTATGTAAAAATAGATGAGATCGGATTGTAATGTCGCGAATTTTTTCTAGGGACTATTAGCTGCGTAACGGCTATTAATGATAGTAAATTTGTACGTTAATGATATTCATTTCGGGGCACTATAATTCCATCTTCTATTTTTGGGTAATTATTTATCAAATCCAGCTGTTGTAAAAGATTATGGCAAAAGAAATTTTGTATGGCAGCATTCTGTGCGAGTTACCGTTAGGATGTGTTATTCCAAAACAATTAAATCGTCTAGTTATCCGTGGGATGAGTTAAGGCGAGTATATAATAGTAATCTGGACACAGACGAACCCGCGGAGCGTGTCGAGGTATGTGAACCGTGCAGTTGAGGAAAACATGAGATCTGCCGACCGACGTGTGGGGCTCGGACACAATCTACTCTACTTACTATAGGGGGGTCAGTTTTATAGAGATTATTTGTATAGTAACCGTCAAACAACTTGAAAAAGGTCCTTGACTGCGCAGTAAACGATTTCCAGGTCTCTTTGGCGGGGCGCGGGAAGGGAATGTCATTTCGAACGCTCCGAGGCGCGTGATTGGCCGAACCGTCCCCCTTTGCAGCCCTCTGTCGCCCGGGATGCGCGAACTCATCCCCACTATCCCCACTTGAACAAGTTGTGTGCCGAGAAGTATACTAGACATAGCTCGACGAATCAGTGAGATGAAGTGGCAATGTGCAAGCCACATCCCTTGAGGACGCAAGCGGCATGGGACCAGTCAATGAGGCGTACCATGGAAGGGACCACCGTGTTACCTAAGTCTGCCGCCAAAAAAGCTGTGTTGCGTTCCGGTATGTATAGTAGAGAGCCATCGTCACTTACCATCATGGAGAATTCCATCCCACCATGAATTTAAAAAATATTCTCACCTATCAAAAACTGCGGAAGCGAAATGATATGCGGGACTCTAGATACACTGATATACCCTATATATAACAAACAAAGATTGCACTGATGCAACTTCCCAAGGCTTTACAGCGGAAAAGCAAGTCATTTCCTCATTGCTTTTAACTAGCATCAGCCTGTGTAATGTTTTAAACGCGCTACGATCAAGATTCGGTATAATCTCACCCGCCCATGCGTTATCTACGGAGCTTTTGTGTTACGAAACCACTTCTTACTCGACTGTGACGGAAAATTTGTGCGCCTTACATCCATTTATAACATGTCTTAGATAGTTGGATAAGACCCGGGGAAACTAATTCAGATAATATACACCCAAAAGGTCGATAGATTTAGCTGTCCTTCTTGGATCATATATCTAATTACTCTTGCAATATAACTAGACGAGCTTGGCACTTCATCATCAACAGCCTATATATGTCCCCACTGCAGGGTCTCAGGCCTACTCTCCTACAGAGAGTGTACGGGCCGTAGTCCACCACGCGGGACCAGTGCGCATTGGTAGACTTCACACACACCTTTGAATTTCTTCTCAGGAGTGTGCAGGTTTCCTCACGATGTTTTCCTTCACCGAAAAGCCAATGGTAATGTTTTTTATCGATCGTACATATAAATTCCAAATAATTAATTGGAAGTCATTAGTACGAGCCAGGATCGAACACAGACATCTATGGTTCACGGACTGACTCTCTATATCCAACTGAGCTACTATAGCTTTCACTTCATTACCATATAGCGACAATGGTAGCAGGTGTCACTCTTTGATGATGCAAGGATCATAATGAACGCGTCCGACAGAGGAACTAATCGGTTCCATATACACTGTTGCTATCAAGTAGATCTTTCACCAATATAACTAGACGAGCTTGACACCTCATCACCTTATAGCGACTATGGTAGCAGGTGTCACCTCTGATTATGCAAGGATCATAATGAACACGTCCGACAGAGGAACTAATCGGTTCCATATACACTGTTGCTATCAAGTAGATCTTCCACCAATATAACTAGACGAGCTTGACACCTCATCACCTTATAGCGACTATGGTAGCATGTGTCACTCTTTGATGATGCAAGGATCATAATGAACGCGTCCGACAGAGGAACTAATCGGTTCCATATACACTGTTGCTATCAAGTAGATCTTTCACCAATATAACTAGACGAGCTTGACACCTCATCACCTTATAGCGACTATGGTAGCAGGTGTCACTCTTTGATGATGCAAGGATCATAATGAACGCGTCCGACAGAGGAACTAATCGGTTCCATATACACTGTTGCTATCAAGTAGATCTTTCACCAATATAACTAGACGAGCTTGACACCTCATCACCTTATAGCGACTATGGTAGCATGTGTCACTCTTTGATGATGCAAGGATCATAATGAACGCGTCCGACAGACGAACTAATCGGTTCCATATACACTGTTGCTATCAAGTAGATCTTTCACCAATATAACTAGACGAGCTTGACACCTCATCACCTTATAGCGACTATGGTAGCATGTGTCACTCTTTGATGATGCAAGGATCATAATGAACGCGTCCGACATAGGAACTAATCGGTTCCATATACACTGTTGCTATCAAGTAGATCTTTCACCAATATAACTAGACGAGCTTGACACCTCATCACCTTATAGCGACTATGGTAGCAGGTGTCACTCTTTGATGATGCAAGGATCATAATGAACGCGTCCGACAGAGGAACTAATCGGTTCCATATACACTGTTGCTATCAAGTAGATCTTTCACCAATATAACTAGACGAGTTGGACACCTCATCACCTTATAGCGTCTATGGCAGCAGGTGTCACTCTTTGATGATGCAAGGATCATAATGAACGCGTCCGACAGACGAACTAATCGGTTCCATATACACTGTTGCTATCAAGTAGATCTTTCACCAATATAACTAGACGAGTTGGACACCTCATCACCTTATAGCGACTATGGCAGCAGGTGTCACTCTTTGATGATGCAAGGATCATAATGAACACGTCCGACAGAGGAACTAATCGGTTCCATATACACTGTTGCTATCAAGTAGATCTTTCACCAATATAACTAGACGAGTTGGACACCTCATCACCTTATAGCGACTATGGCAGCAGGTGTCACTCTTTGATGATGCAAGGATCATAATGAACGCGTCCGACAGAGGAACTAATCGGTTACATATACACTGTTGCTATCAAGTAGATCTTTCACCAATATAACTAGACGAGTTGGACACCTCATCACCTTATAGCGACTATGGTAGCAGGTGTCACTCTTTGATGATGCAAGGATCATAATGAACGCGTCCGACAGAGGAACTAATCGGTTCCATATACACTGTTGCTATCAAGTAGATCTTTCACCAATATAACTAGACGAGTTGGACACCTCATCACCTTATAGCGTCTATGGCAGCAGGTGTCACTCTTTGATGATGCAAGGATCATAATGAACGCGTCCGACAGAGGAACTAATCGGTTCCATATACACTGTTGCTATCAAGTAGATCTTCCACCAATATAACTAGACGAGCTTGACACCTCATCACCTTATAGCGACTATGGTAGCAGGTGTCACTCTTTGATGATGCAAGGATCATAATGAACGCGTCCGACAGAGGAACTAATCGGTTCCATATACACTGTTGCTATCAAGTAGATCTTCCACCAATATAACTAGACGAGCTTGACACCTCATCACCTTATAGCGACTATGGTAGCAGGTGTCACTCTTTGATGATGCAAGGATCATAATGAACGCGTCCGACAGAGGAACTAATCGGTTCCATATACACTGTTGCTATCAAGTAGATCTTCCACCAATATAACTAGACGAGGTTGACACCTCATCACCTTATAGCGACTATGGTAGCAGGTGTCACTCTTTGATGATGCAAGGATCATAATGAACGCGTCCGACAGAGGAACTAATCGGTTCCATATACACTGTTGCTATCAAGTAGATCTTCCACCAATATAACTAGACGAGGTTGACACCTCATCACCTTATAGCGACTATGGTAGCAGGTGTCACTCTTTGATGATGCAAGGATCATAATGAACGCGTCCGACAGAGGAACTAATCGGTTCCATATACACTGTTGCTATCAAGTAGATCTTTCACCAATATAACTAGACGAGTTGGACACCTCATCACCTTATAGCGTCTATGGCAGCAGGTGTCACTCTTTGATGATGCAAGGATCATAATGAACGCGTCCGACAGAGGAACTAATCGGTTCCATATACACTGTTGCTATCAAGTAGATCTTCCACCAATATAACTAGACGAGCTTGACACCTCATCACCTTATAGCGACTATGGTAGCAGGTGTCACTCTTTGATGATGCAAGGATCATAATGAACGCGTCCGACAGAGGAACTAATCGGTTCCATATACACTGTTGCTATCAAGTAGATCTTCCACCAATATAACTAGACGAGGTTGACACCTCATCACCTTATAGCGACTATGGTAGCAGGTGTCACTCTTTGATGATGCAAGGATCATAATGAACGCGTCCGACAGAGGAACTAATCGGTTCCATATACACTGTTGCTATCAAGTAGATCTTCCACCAATATAACTAGACGAGGTTGACACCTCATCACCTTATAGCGACTATGGTAAGAGGTGCCACCTTTTTAAGAGTGACACCTTTATTTATAACTAACAAATAGACTAAGACTAAATTACGGGGATGAAACCAAACCTTACGGCATCTACCTAAAAGCGTTTGAAAGTTATGTTATTGAAGATTGAGATATCAGAAGTTATTCGAGCCTCCTTATCTTTCCAATTATTCAAAAGCACGCACATATGGAGTCGGGCCTTTTAGGGCATGGGATTTATAGAAAATAGTTAGATTTAGACTTGGGTATCAGATTAGATGGAGCAGTGAGAATTCAGACCTCAGCATATGTTGTAATAAAAACCACTTAAACTTGAGTGTTTAAATTTTCTAAATTAGACTTATTGTAATCTTATTCTTTCTTGTATAGGTTTATAATTACAAATAATTACAAGCCTCGTCAAATGTAAAATTTAATAATTCTTCTAATTTAAAAAAAGATTGGTCATGTCAACATTGTTTGCAGCCTCGAAATGACCGGCAGATTCTAAACTCGCTTTATGAGGGTACGTTGGTAAGACCACGTGGCCGCGTTCAAATTTGGATTGTTTTGTAGCTGTCCCTATCCGAGCCCTATCCTACCCGAGCGCGTACGGTGAGACAGCATACACTACGCGAAGTTATCCACCCGTTATTTGGATGTTTCGTAGTCCAGGGATCATTTGAAGGATACAGTATATTAAGTAACCATTTTTTTAATACAGCATACTAATGAAATTTCAGATGTCGGTGGTTTTTCCAAATTGTTCTAAATTGATTCATACTCTTGTAAATCAGGTTCAAAGTTGGGGCTTTTTACTACCGTAAAATACAATTCTTTGACGCCCTTTAACTCTGGAAGTATATATTTAAATGAAAATCTGACTCACCACCGACACAGATATTTGTTTCTAGATTGTGTCTTGAAAATTTCATAGATTTTCATAGCTTAATACTCAAAATATGACTGGACTACGTTTGTATGGGCGCTTTGACACCAGCATACCCTCTAAAACTTTTTTGGTTTCAAGGCACGTCGTTGGTATATCTTCTAGTCTGAGTGGTCTGAGTGGTCGGCGCATAAATCTGAAGGAAGAGCTTTATTCGAGAGCCTTCGACGACTTGCAGTTTACGCGTTCTGTTAAAACTTAACTGTTTTCTTTAGTACAATACATAAACAATACGAGTATATGACGATCAACACAATTCCAAAATCATCACCTTTTATGAATCAAGATTGACAGCAGGTCTACTTATGTATTAACAACATTTTACTGGGGTCGCCAATACTCTTTATTAGGCTCAGTCAGATTCTGTTTACAACGGACACCGGTTCAAACTAGATAAGATAAACCTTTATTTGCAATAAATGTGGAACATTTCAGATGTTCAAGTAAATGATTCTAGATCACACATTCAGCCAATGTTCTGACATGCAAACAGTAATTAACAGTAATAATATCGAGCATTTAAATTATATAATTATATGATGTCAAGACACGTACCTAATTGATATCTATAGCTATGTCAATAAATATTAGTCAAATGTTATACATAATAAAATTATATTCGTAAACCAAATTAAAATTAAATCCTATATATTTTGTCCTAGCTCGAAAAATTCCTTTACATAATAAAAGTTGTTAAGAAGAAGCCACTCATGTAACGCCGTTTTGAATTTGTTAATAGGCTGCTCTTTTATCATTTGAGGTATTTTATTATATTTTATTATTATGGTACCATATGAAGATTCCTCTTCTTTAAAAAAAGGTTAAGGCTTTATAGTTTTAGCAACCTATACTTTACAATTTGCTACAAAGTATGCTAATAATTCCACACCTTACAGGCTGCTGTCACAGTAATTTAAAATTTTAAAAATAGAGCAACTCGTAGTTATACTATACGCTAAGAAAAACCGTCTGCAAGGAAATTATAATTCGCTAATAGCTTATCAATTACCCCTCCGCCTTAGCTCGAACAATGATACTCTCCACTATAGTCAAGACTTCGAGAATTGTTTGAGACAACAAACGATTTATAGATTCTAATGCCACGAAGATTTACCTACACATTAATGGCTTTCTATTCAACAAAGTATTAGGAATAAAACTTCATTAAATTACACGAAGAAATGTATAGGAAGTATTGTCATCAATATCTGAGTATTATAAGATATGCTTGACACCTCATCACCTTATAGCGACTAATGTCTTGTGGTCAATGTCAGTGGTATAAATGTTTAAAAAAAAGGTCGTATACTCGTACATACAAATATCTTTGACTCTGTCTGCAGAGTTCATTAACAGCGCGATTCCGAATGACATTGTAATATTCAATTAAAATGGATTCTTGAAAATGGAACAAAAACTAATAAAGAAGAGGTTGTCTGTCTGACAAGACTTCCGGCCTCCTTAGGGCTGCCACTTTCGTGAGATTTTTTTTCTTCAATTGAGCAATTCCTTTTTTCTAATTGTGGCGTACCGTGCAGAAGGCCTATGTCCAGCTTTAGACATTTCCCAGCTGACGATGATGGTAAGGAGCAATGGTTTTTCTATCATCCATATATAACTGTAAATAGAAATCTTTGAATGTGAGAAATGATTTCAACATTTTGGGAGTGTATAAGTCCACTCTTACAAGCCTTGCTCATGTATTGCCAAGTCTTACTTTCCATGAAGGCCATCATTATCGCCAAGCTTGGCAGGCGGATTATTAATAGATTATTAGAAATTTAATTCATACTGACTTTTGCCCGCGCGCGTGTGTGTGTGTGCTATTTAGATATTAAATATTATTCCATGGAAACATTGTTGGATTGGTTGCCCTTCATATTCATCTCGCCTGGTGGTAAGTCACGATAAGGCTGCTGAATGGAAGCGTCCTCAAGACTTAAGCTACCTTTTTTAACTAGCTGATCTGATAAAATTTCTAGCGCCTCAGATTTAATAAATTTTTTGTTTATTTCTGACATGTATCAGAGATGCCTTGTATATTGATTAAAATTTATGAGATTTTCTTCTTTTTCTAAATTGCAAGGAAACTTCACGACTGACAACCAAAACAAAAATTAACGAAATCCGTCAATCCGTTCTCGAGATATCATCCCAAAAGATGTTCCAAGCAAAATGTATGAGAAAATGAAGTTTTTAGTGCATTTATTCCAATGTTTTAATTTTAAGTTAATGGTTATTCCGCTACATAGGGCGTAGGCAAATTTAAGAAATTAAAAACCATAAAAATCAAGGATTTCTAGAGCTAGGTAACCAAACTTTGTTTTATCCATATAATCATATCACTGACATTGCCAAACAGGCATCAGTGCCAACCCTAGCCGGTGCGTGCACGCATCCGCTGTCACGGCAGCGTAGCGCCATATTTACGTGAGGTGCGTTTAAAAATCGAACTGTCATCGTGACGTCACCCGATCGTGCAGAACTCTTTCGATCAGACATTCTACGGCTTTGGCGTCGCTTTGATGTTGTCATATTTTTTGTGCCATATAAATGTTAAATTAAAAAAAAAACTTATTACGCGATTCATGATTACATTTGTGATAAAAACGTTTGTATATAGTCTATTGTTGGATTGCTTAATAAGCCGTTATACATAACCGCTAGCTGTTTCACTAAACAGCTCCGTTTTGTAAAGCATCTCAACGAATTTAAGCGATTTTTCATAATAGCTGAACTTTAACTCGCGGAATTGAATGAGCGGTTTGCATTCATCAATGCAGCGGGTCAATTATTAACACCGTGAGATAATACGTCATATTGTAAAATTTCTACATAGTTGTATATGGTTGGAGAAGTGTTACTACGAGTATAACATAGACGAATTTGTATCTGACAAAAAAAGTGCAACGACATTTACTGGCTTCAATTGTTAGTTTTTAAATATGACAACATTTTAATTGTTTTTTTTTGTGTGTGTGTGGCTTTATATATTAATTTTTTGTAACAAATTGACATTAATAATTAAACTTATCTTATTTTATGTTAGACATAGGAATGTCATATTCATTTTTTGTTTTAAACTAAATAAACTATGAATTATGAACCATAAACCTTTGTATACCTCTTGTACTTTTATTATAACCTACATTCACAAATAAAGAATTTTGACTTTGACTTATTCTAAAGTGGTAACTGCAGTGCATTAGCGCTAGGCGCTAGCCCACTTCAGAAACCAGATATTCAGGTGTCTGTAGGGCCAGACGGACATTATCATATTTATAGTGGTACTCGTATCCACAGCCGGAGAGGAGAAAAAAAGTGGCTCACCAGGTAACTGTTACGATAGGGGTGGGCACATATCGATGGTTTTAGTTGTCGATGAAAACTCTAAATGACAAACCGGTAATACCGATTAACCGGATGAAATGATTTCTTTTCCTTGAGACTTGGTTTGGGTACTTCAGAAATTACCCAACAAGCAGATGTTTTCCAAGAGAAATTAAAAATACTTCTTCTAGAACAAAACGTTTCTGATTTCTGTAATTGAATTAATTGCTTTTAGGCTGTAATTTCAAGTCATTTTGTCATTTTGACATATTTACTAAGTTACTATGTGTTATTTCAGACACAATTTAAAATTGTTTATGAATACAATGATGATGCTGAATTAATGGACAGAGTCGGAATGTCGTTTATGTCTTACTACGTGCGATAGACTAGGTGACTGTCATATTTAATCACGATCGGTTGTGTCGATGTGTCGCGAAGAGGCAAGAAACAAACATATAAACACACAAACTCACATTAAATTTGATGTCATTCACGTGATTAAATATAATTAAATTGTATTTAGAGGTACATTTAAATGAACACAAAAGGAAACTTTAACAAACTACAATTAACTAAATTATTTACAAAATAAGGAAAAAAAACATCACAATGATTATTTAAAAAAAGCTTAGGCTAATAAATCTCCCATAACGTTCGCCGTATTTGCGCGTTGAATGGCTATGGACAGCCTTTGCACCAAAAAGGACCCAGAGCGCACATCGTGATTAAATTATGCCAAAAAATAAGTCAGTCAACCAATAGATTGTGACTTTGTACTCACTGCCGGTTGCAAGTGTTCTATGTAAGTTGCTTAGAACAACTTTGGGTCGCTGAACCGGGGTTGTAAGTAATTTGAGGCAAAGTAAAAGTATTCATTGCTTTCCACATGGTAAATACAGATGGTATATAGTATATAGAACAAGCATGTGAAACCTTGATGGGGCGTCGCAATATAGAATAGCTATTATTTCATTGTCTCTGCAGTAGATACATCAAAATTATTCACTCTGTTTTATCACTAAATGCTTTTTTGTTCTGGTGTTTTTAGGAAATAAATAGAGTAATTTTCAAACGTCAAACACGATTCAACATGGTTTCGTAATAATAAATTTAAACTTATACTAGATTTAGGATGCAGGTCTTAAATATTTCCTTTGACTATTATTTCAGAATTCAATATTAAAATTACAGTTATGTACACCAAGTCGATAATATTTTTATTACATTTCCAAAGTCAGACAACTTCTCTCAAATACCTTCCATTCATTCTCAAACATGTCTACGATTATGTATTTATTCAATCATCGATATGTCGATATTATAGACAACTATTTTCACATCACTACGCCATCCTTGTTAATCCCTGGCTGGATAATGACGATCCTTTCTCTCTTATTTGTATCGATACCTTTTAAAAATAGATCCCAACAATTTATCGGTCAGTTATTTTATTATCTCGTATTTCCAAAGGTAAAGGTATAAAAATATTCAGTTTTATTGCAAAATAAAATACAAATGAGATACCTTGGGACAGGAATAGCGCTGTTAAGAAGCCGAAGAATGACGTCATTCGTCGTCCACCCATACTATTACAACTACCAGCATTTAAGCTTTCAAAAATAGGCCAAGTGCGAGTCGGATTCGTGCACCGAGGGTTCCGTACAGAATATAAATGGTAATATGCACCCAACAATTAAATACTTTACCGAAAATGTAAGTCCAATTGAAAAACCAACTTAACGTTGCAATTAAATTACATACCCGATGCATGACTTTCAACTGCAAAGTTAAGTTTGTAATCCTTACCTTTTTTCACCCTTAATACAACAAGCCTGTGACATGTTGAAGGACATGATATTATTCCTTAACTAAGTTTGTATAAGGTTTGGATTGAATAAAACCACCCATGCTGCATATTATAAATGCGGAAGTGAGTCGGTTTGTTTGTCCATCCGTCACGCCGTAACAGAGAGTCGGGATGACTTAATTTTCTGTATGGAGATAGTTGAAGGGACGGACATGGACATAGGCAAATTTTATCCCAATCGAGCAAGTAGTTCCCGCGGGATAATTGCTAAGAAAATAAATTCAGAAGAAAAAAACTTGAGAGGTGTCAAGGGACACCCGGATGGAACGAAGTTCCTTTCGATTAATTAGTGAAGGAATTGTAATAAAATTTTACAAATTTTCAATAAGGTTTGAACGGATTTTTAACATTATATTTTAAATATGGTTTTGTAGTTTTTTTCATTAGATTTTTTATGTACGTGATACGTTTTGTTTTTAGCGACATCTGTCATTGAGTAGCGGCAACTAATCAGAGCCATCTGTCGTCACATAGCTGTACTGTTGGTATCGTCTTACTACTACGTACGTCGTACTAACAGATGACGCTAACTTACTATAGCAAAAAGTGTCGTGACAACTTTTCGTAAGAATTTTTTCCGTCTAGCCCCCTTTTACAACGCGCGATAAGGAACTTCGTTCCAAAAACAAAACATTAAAGTTTTAAATGTTAAAGTGACAACAGAAGTTTGTTATTCAGCGAATCTTACGTGGGTAGATGTACAACTCTGAAACCTGAATTAAACAACAAGGTACCAACTAAATAATTTATTAATTACCCGCCACTCCGTGCACAGTTATGCTTCATTATGAGAATACTGTTTGTTTAGGCTGTAAATGAATTTGGAATTTCTCCACGATTGCCTGTGGAGATCATAAATTATTAAAAAGTAGCTTATGTCATTTTCCATGCTTTACCCCTATATAGTCTGTTCGCTAAGATAGTGTCGTTCATCCGAACGTTATCTGTTGTTATTGTAATAAACATAATGACGCGTTTAAAAAGAACTAGAACCGACTTCAACTGCCCTAGAAGTCTACTGCATTCATCCCCTAAAATTAGAGGTTGAATTATCTGGGTATATATGGTTTTTGTTGATTTTCTCAAAAAGTGCTTAATCAATTTCGATGAAATTTATATGGGAGCACCTCTAAAGTATGTTCTAACAAACAAAAAAAGAATCATCAAAATTGGTTTACAAATGGCGGAGTTGTCGCGTAACATAAAAAACTGGCCAAGTGCAACAATTATCTATAAAAACGGCAAAACAATCAAGTTTGTTGTATGGAAGCCCCCCAATTAAATATTTGTTTTATTTTAATTATTTATTTTTAAAGTGAATATATAAATAAATATTCTGTAAATATTTCAAGCATCTACCTGTTGCCGTTATCAATATCGAGGAAAAATAAAATGATTTTTGTATGGGAGCCCCCTTAAATATGTCTTTTTTAGTATTTGTTGTTATAGCGGCAACAGAAATACATCATCTGTGAAAATTTAAACTGTCTATCACGGTTCATGATATACAGCCTGGTCTTAGTAATAGGATCCCGTTTTTACCCTCTGGGTACGGTACCATAAAAACATACAGTCAAATTGATAACCTTCTCCTTTTTTAAAGTCGGTTTAAAACGAGTATTTCGGACTCAAAGGAAGCCGCCGCGGTGTACACCCGCTGGTAAATTTGGCATTTTATATCTCAGTGAGGTTGCGTTTGTGATTTTGTGGTGCTCTTAATTAGCTTTTAATTATTTTTGTTACCTTAATTCAATTATGAATGTGCATTCTGTAATACTCGTTTTTTTATAATAACCATCAAACGGACGGACTGTACGCATTATTTCTCGTGTAAATATAGATAGACATCTTCGTATGGACACTAGGCGCAGACTTTCTCCGAGCCCTAGATTGACAGTTCCAGGTAGGTCTCCGCAATTTCCTGCCCCTAGGTCACTAGCATAACTGGTCTCACATGTTTATATGTGACATACATACCGTCCGACCCTATATTACATGTTCCTCAGGTGTTTTAGAGCAGTGGGTACAAACCTTTTCGGCTTCCGAATATGCGAGCGGAATGAGGAAATCCGTAGACGAACGAAGGTCACCGACATAGCTCGACGAGTCAGTGAGATGAAGTGGCAATAGGCAGGCCACATCGCTCGAAGAACCGATAACCGGTGGGAAGTAAAGGTTCTCGAGTGTTGACCGCGTACCGGGAAACGTCTACCAGGCCGTCTCCCTACTAGATGGATCGTCAACCTGGTTAGAGTCGCAGGGAGCTTTATGCAGGTGTCTCGGGACCGGTCGATGTGGCGTACTATGAAGGAGGCCTATGTCCAGCAGTGGACGTTTCCCGACTGCTGATGATGATATGCGAGCTGTGTAGCTCAGTTGGGTAGAGCGTCAGTCCTTGAACAATCGCAGTCTGGGTTTGATCCTGGTTCGTACCAATGAGTTACAACCAATTCGTTATTTGGAATTTACGTACGAATGATAAAAATCATTACCATTGGCTTTTAGGTGAAGGAAAACATTGTGAGGAAACCTGCATCAATGCGTACTGGTCCCGCGTGGTGTACTATGTCCCATACACTCTCTGTAGGAGAGTAGGACTGAGACCCAGCAGTGGGGCATAGACAGTCTAGAGGTAGACTGTCTACGATTGATGAGTCAATTAGGTTCGGAACCACTGTTTTAGACCTTGTTAGTTATTTGTAATAAGTCTGTTAATAGTATATATCAGTTTGTTTTGTAACATACCTCTACATGACTCCCGAGATTCACATGGTAAATCTAGACTATGCAGTATTAATATCTAATCTATGTCTAGACCCACGACAACATCAAAAGGAAGACTTATCTCCCGCGGGACGTCGATTTCGCATGCACAGAGTCAGAGTTTCGACAAATCCTACATTATACTTCATGACCGGAACCAGGGACGAACTCAGGTGACGGGGCACTTTATAATAGGATACTAATAATAAGTCTTTTCCTTAAATAATACTCTGTAAATCCGTCTGGAAGACGCGGTGCACTTCCAACACAAGTGTCGAAAGACTACTTTCTGGAAGGCCCCTGCAAAACTCTGTAAAAGTTATTTAAGAAATAAACACTTTTTACTTTTACTTACTAATTTTTGAAGTGATAAATTATTATGGGAGGGTAAACCGCTTCGTTACGTAACGCGTTACGGCGCCAGTGTATCTGTCTTCCCTTTCTGTCATGCATACGGCAGCGGTAGGCAGGCTTATACTCTCTCACTTTTAATCTGAATTCATTATTAAATAGTTCCATTTCAATTTACGTTTAAATAGCCCCGAGACACACAAGCTTTTTTTTGAAAACTGTTTCAATTTGAAAATCTGAACGAAAAACAGAAAAATGTAAAGCATATTATTTATGTCCATTTTCTCAGTTAACAGCGATCACATTCAAATTTATTTTGATTTACCGCCTAAACGCATCGATAAATGATGACTACCCACCTATTCCAAATTAAAAACGTCACAGTACCCACGGTACGTGGAAACGATTATACAGTATATAAAGGGTTGGTCATCTTACAATCTACACGAAAAATATAATGGATTTACGGCTACGTATCATCATCAGCTGGGAAACGTCCACTGCTGGACATAGTCCTCATCCATGGTATGACACAATGATCGGTCCCGAGACACTTGCTTCCAGCGACTACCTGCAACCTTTACCAGGTTTGCGTGTGTGTACAGATTTCCAGGTACGCGGACGCAACTTGAGAACTTTTACTTCCTATCGGTTATTCGTTCTTCAAGCAATGTGACCTGCCCATTGCCACTTCAGCTCACTGACTCGTCGAGCTATGTCGGTGACCTTCGTTCGTCTACGGATTTCCTCGTTCCAGATTTTATCACGTAGAGAAATTCCGAGCATAGCTCGTTCCATTGCTCGCTGAGTGACTTTGAGCTTGTTTATTCGTCCCACAGTAAAGGAACACGTTTCGGTTCCGTATGTCATCACTGGCAACACGCACTGATTATTGTAGACTATTGTTATTAGCATATATTCTACCGATAGATTGGAACGTTCATAGCAACAATTTGTTTAAATACTGGTGAGAATTAATACAGCGCTAAAACATTATGTCGTCTAACGAAGCTATTAAAACATGCAGCGCTACATCGCTTATAGAGTAACGACATGTCAGAAACACACTGACGTAAAGTAAGGACAAGGCGAGTGTTTGGATTATGAAATCTGGTACGTAGGTTGATGACTTTTGTCCACGTATAATGGACCCAAACCTGACTACCTCCCTGTCGTCGCAGCCCGTGGCAATTCGTGCGTATTTCCATAATACAGCACGGCTGTTTGAGGCGCGACCTTTGCGCCAGGCGGGCCAGTAAATACGCACCCGAGGCTTTGAGCTCGAACAGTATAAATAGGGTTTGTGAGTGCTCGACAATCTCAGGTCATTTGGAAAGATGAGATAACAGCCTCTGTATAAGATTCCGAGACATATTAGAGAACCGATGAGAAACTTTTTCGAGCGAAAACTGCGTGGTTGGCTATTAGAAAAAGGTTTATTCAGTTAAATAATTCCTGGAGGGCAGTTGAGAACATGATACTCGTAGTTTAAGCGTCATGTTTGTAGTATATATGGTAAAAATATTTTATTTAGGTATTAGGTATTGTTAAAATAATATGACAAGCGTCGGTGGCGCAATGGATAAGGCGCGGACTCTCAATCTGAGGGTTCCGGGTTCGAATCCAGCCGTGTACCTATGAGTTGTTTTTCAATTCAAGTACATTATCCGATTGCTTAACGGTTAAGGAAAACATCGTGAGGAAACCTGCATGTCTTGAACAGGCATGTGAAGTCCGCCGATCCGCACTGGGCCCGCGTGGTGGACTATGGCCCATACACTCTCAGTAGGAGAGTAGGCCTGAGCCCCTCCAGTGGGGACATATATATAGGCTGTTGATGATGATTGATGAAAATAATATGTATAGATACATTTAAATAAACCTTGTTGTTTAAATGTTTTAAAATTTATAAAAAAAGGATGTTTATGCATGCCTCTAAAGAAAATTATTATTGTTACCTCGGAACTTTTGACTGGGTAACCGATTTGGATGATTTTGATTTTATTTGAAAGGTGGTGCTTCCCGTTTGGTCAAATTTCAATTGTCATAGTTCTGACAATGGCATCCATGAGAAAACGATGTAAATCTTAAATTTGCCTTAATATAAGTATACTTTTAGAGCTATTGAAGTCGGTTTCCAGTTCTTTTTTGAAGCATTTACTTGTTTGAAGTCGGTTGAAAAGAGACTCAGATTTCCCCATTGATTCTTCAAGTATAGACGGACTTTACAAGGATAAAAATATTGTTTTCTGATAGTCCACATCTGTGTACAAAATTTCATGAAAATCCGTTTATCCGTTAATGTGTGATAGTGTCACAAAACTTCCATAAATTTTTAATGTAGGTATGTAGTGCCAAATAATTTAAAACTTTCAAAAACCTAAACTACATCAAAATTCAATAAAAACGATTTTGAAATACATACTCCAAATAAGTAAAATGAACTAGTTCAATTAAGATTTACCCGAAGATATGAGTACCTCGAAAAAAGTCACACACACGCCCCGATGGTGAGGCGCGATAACCGACAAACTGTGGGAATAGCGCGCCGGTGAAATTACGCAAAATTACAGTATTAAAAGTTAATCTACTTTGGCGATAGGCATCGTTGTTTGCGCGGGAAACGTCTAACTGTCAACTTGACGTTTGATGGTTGCGAGAGATTGACAGCTGTCAACATTGACGTCGCCGCGCTCGGTAGCGGGGGAAATTCTTTTCAATAGGGTCGCAATTAAATGCTCCTAGGGTCGCAAGACGAAATACTACTATAGAAATGAAATGATAACTTTTAGGAATGTTTGGCAAAGGGTCCATGCATAATCCATGTAGTACACAAATGATTACAGCTGAACATGGCGCTCCCCCATTGTATCAATAACAAAAATGCTTGTATTAATAATTTTTTAATAAATCATCTCAATTTTAGTGTATTAGAAATGCAACCAAAAAACAATGGCGGACAGTGACAATGACATGTTAAATGTCAATGTCATTAGTTTGACATTTACGTTATTAGATGGAGTATAAAATTTTAAAGCGTGCCACATAAAGCTATACTTGTCGCTCTTACAGATACTCTTTGTTAAAAGAGGACA
This sequence comes from Carcina quercana, assembly GCA_910589575.2. Classification (NCBI taxonomy): domain Eukaryota; kingdom Metazoa; phylum Arthropoda; class Insecta; order Lepidoptera; family Depressariidae; genus Carcina; species Carcina quercana. The sequence goes on along the minus strand of OU342454.1, from coordinate 5,534,930 downwards.
ACTTTATTTTTAGATACACATCCTATGTCAAGGTTTTCATCTCCTTGTACTCTATGTGCGCATTACTATTTATGGGTCAGAAACTGTTCAGATTATGACTATAATTATAATACTGTACTATAATATTTATAAGTTATCAATATCAATTTTGTAGGTTAAATTTGTGGTACAAAAAGCTCTAATCAAACACAACGGACATTCAGAGACATCTGTCAGTTGAGTACTTTAGGGCCTCGATAGATGGCGCGGAATATCTCGGAATTAATATGTCATAAATCATCATGGCAGTACACACCTCCCAAAAAGTCTTGTTAACAACTTTGACAGATTTTACCCAGCAGTTATATTCTCTTTGGTAGTTGTACGACATTACTCTTTGCATCAAGAAATTTGGAATCTAAACTCTTTGCTCGGAATTCATACGAGAAAATTTTCTTTCTTGTCTTTAAAGTCACGCATTGACACTTTGCCTATAAGTTGTCTACTTCCTTAGTCTATGGTTATTCTCTATAGCGACCTAAGCGACAAGAGAGTTCGGAATTTTAAAAAGAGGAAAAATAAACAATGGATTCATTTATCAGGCATAGACCATCAGGGGCGTAGGCACGACACATCGTGTGAAGTTCGATATATATCTCGGGTGGTATAGTTTTATACCCTGTTTAAACATCATAGGAACTATGAGAACGGGCACATATAATTACTAGGTGTTTTAACGATATGAGTGTCCGGAATTGTGTGACACGGAAAGAGAGGCTGTTTTGGGTTGTTGTTTGTAAAGTTGGCTCCAAATGTTAGTATGTTTGTAATCCTACTAATATTATAAATGTGAAAGTTTGGATGTTTGGATGTTTAGATGTTTGGATGTTTGGATGTTTGTGACGCTTTCACGGAAAAACTACCGAATGGATTTGAATGAAACTTTACAATAACATAGCTTATACATCAGAATAACATGTAGGCTATAATTTCTAAAGACATATTGTGTAAATTGTACAAAATCACACTTATAATATTAGTGGGATTACATGGGCAATTTTGGCATAACAAAAACGCGTTGCCTAGCGACCGACCATAGAATATGTAAATTCGTATATACAAACTTTCGCGTTTATTATATTGGTGTGAAGACTATTTGAATGTACTATGTCAGATATTGAAATTTCTTTTGTTTCTTTAAACTATTAGCCTACGTAACGGAATAAACACTATTTTGTACCTTATGCTGGAAATGGAGATAGATGCCTTCTATGCCTATCGGACAAGTAGAATAAATCCTGAAGTACACGCGGACAAAGTCGCGGGCGGAAGCTAGTATTTAATAACTTACTATGTTAGTTCAGAGACATTTGTTTGGATTTCATTGAATGTGGTGTTAATAGATTCATCTCGGACAAAGTCAGCGGGCATGGTCGGTCTAATTTTTTGTTTACTGTAATGCGATTAATTACGATATTTAATATCCGTAGCTTTAATGGCTACACGCTTGAAATAACAATACTGAGGTCTCGGGTTCGATTCCCAGTGTATTCCCTGTTGGTACTTGGTTTTGGTTGGTAGTATGTCATTTTATATGTCCACTTGGCTAGCTACTGCCACGCTGCCTAAGTCTGCCGCCAAACAGTAGTGTTAATAGCACTATTGTGTTCCGGTATGTAGGTAGCAGAGACAGAGCTTTATTAGGTTGAGGCTTCTGGGTGCGCACGCTTACCATCCAACGGCCTTACCGTCACTTACCACCAGGTGAGATGAAGGCCAATTTTACCGACTTCTAATTTTTATTTGCTACATTTAAGTTGCAATTCAGACGTTTAAAATAAATGTGAAGTTTTAAAATTCAATATAACTTAGTTAAGGAACAATTAGATAGCTAAGAATTACCTAATCAGTTTCTGGCATTGCTATCAATGATGCCTCTTCAAATTAAACTTTTAAGAGGATTGTCTGTTTAGAGCACGTGGCCGTGTTCAAGGTTGCATTGTTTTGTAGCTGTCCCTATCCGAGCCCTATCCTACCCGAGCGCGTACGGTGAGACAGCATTCACTACGCGAAGTTATCCACCCGTTATTTGGATGTTTCGTAGTCCAGGGATCATTTGAAGGATACAGTATATTATGTAGCCATTTTTTCAATACAGTATATTAATAAAATTTCAGATGTCGGTGGTTTTTCCACATTTTTCTAAATTGATTCATACTCTTGTAAATCAGGTTCAAAGTTGGGGCTTTTTACTACCAAATAATACAATTCTTTGACGCCCTGTAACTCTGGAAGTATATATTTAAACGAAAATCTGTCTCACCACCGACACAGATATGTGTTTCTAGATTGTGTCTTGAAAATTTCATAGATTTTCATAGCTTAATACTCAAAATATGACTGGACTACGTTTGTATGGGCGCTTTGACACCAGCATCCCCTTTTAAACCAGATTCCTCAAAAAAGTTTACGCAACAACGCTACTCAAAGAAAATAAGAAAAAATGAGACCGCATACCAACACATTCGTAAGTAAATTATTTTAAATTAAAACTATAGCAGCAACGAATCACGAAATTGAATAAAACCTCCTCCTATGTTATTATTTAAACAAAAGAACGAGAATAAATTGGATAATTTAGGCTCGCAGCGGTGCGCTCGCGGCGAAATATCTATCATAAACAACCATCATTTTAATACACGGTAATCAACCGGTAATGTAACGCGTTTGTTATGGAAACGGAATGTTACCTTTTTAATGTAACGATCTCCATAAAGAGATAAAGAAAATAACACTGGCTGGACACTTCGGGAGTAGGTGGCCGTTTGTAGAAATATGTCACAGAAAAAAAGAGGGCACAGGTTGGCGCGGAATGCGTTCTATTATTAAACTTGTATCAATTTACCTTGTTAGGGTTCCGTACGCTAAAGGGTAACTAACGGGACACAACACACTGAAACTTTCACCCTCATAATCAATAATAATAATAAATTTACTATACCTATTTTTTATTTAAATCAAAAATAGATCGCATGTAAATTAATTTTATATTTAGATTAATTAGATTTAGAAATTTATTGTCTGGTTATTTATAATAGGTAATAATAGTGATTGTTTACAATTTGTTACTTCGTCGGTGGCGCAATGGATAAGGCGCGGACTCTCAATCTGAGGGTACCGGGTTCGAATCCAGCCGCGTAACTATGAGTTGTTTTTCAATTCAAGTACATTATCCGATTGCTTAACAGTGAAGGAAAACATCGTGAGGAAACCTGCATGTCTTGAACAGGCATGTGAAGTCCGCCGATCCGCACTGGTCCCGCGTGGTGGACTATGTCCCATACACTCTCTGTAGGAGGGTAGGCCTGAGGCCCTGCAGTGGGGACGTATATAGGCTGTTGATGTTGATATCATTGTAGAGTAATCTTGTTTCCAATTTTCTAAAATTGTTTCATATATGAATAAACAACATTAAGCTATCTATGGAAGAGATTCTTGGCGCGAACTTGAATAATGGTGGTTGATTGCAATTTTAGTAATTCGTTAATAATACTGTTGTGTGTTTTTTGTGTTATAATGGTGTGATATAGTGCAAAAAGTGTCACGGACGGTGTTATAGTATCAATTACGCAAAATTGCGAGGGTTTCGACGCGATCGGAAGAGTTTACCATGTCGAGTACATTCGGGCATATGGATTCTTTCGAATTATGCTGAAACCAAGGCTGGCCTTCTCGTCAAGAATCGTCAAAACTAGCGACAGAATGTACACATTATACATTTTATTGAGAAAACTGAAGCAATGGCTGCGGCCTTATTTTTATAACCTTAAAATTCTAAGATAGAATATCATTATCGAAGACATGTACAGAACTGTATGGTGTTCTGCCTTTGCCTGGTAGGAAATAAACTTACAAAAAAATCTATGGAAGAGCGAGGCCTCCTATCGCAGGTATTATCATACTTAACAGAAGGTCTCAACTTACTAGTTATAGTGTAAAATGAAAAGAAAAAATATATTTTTTAATTTTTTTCGAAATTGCTTTAGTGCTTTTTAAGAATATCAACAAAAACAAAATATGTACCCAGATTACTCAACCTCTACAGGTGAACATTTTAGGGGATGAATGCTGCAGATTTTTAGGGCATTATAAAATTAGGGGATTATAAAAAAAAAACTATATGAATATTATAAACAAATACGTAGGTGAATTTGTTAGTCGCGGGTAGAAGCTATATAATCATAAAAGAATATAATTTTTCAAAGCCACAATCCGTTGGGGAATCGACCAAGGTCTTTTCATGCGTTATTAAAAACATATCAAGTCGAGTTTTTGTTAGCAGCAAAAGTAGTTGAGAGCAGATATTCTTAGAAACATGTCACGTTGAATTAATATAGATTTCATGAGCTAGAAAGTATTTATTTACAGATTTATGTATACACAAAAGATGTAAAACTAAATAGCAATAATCATTATCATAAAATTAGATCGTAAAAATTGTCTGTCATTAAAATATAAAATAATATTATACTGACATTTCTTTGTCAAAAATTCATTAAGTTTGTGTTAAAAATATTGTCACTTTGCAGTGTGTGTAATGGAAGGTATCTCTTTATCTATATATCTTGAAGGAAAAAAAACCTAATTTCTTAATTTTATGCTAATGAAATACAGACAAGAATATTTTTATTTTCATCATATACTAAGTATCGGCCTTTGGATATTCTAATACGATTGGCCATAACATTAATTTTTCAAAAATTATAACACGTAAAGATATTTTTGAAATAAGAACAGCTCAAAGTCCAGGCCGGCTGTACATTTACTGGAAGTCTTTTGCGCACTATCACGACCCATACCATTCCATTAGGCTGACATAAGTAAATACCTAAATCCTTACTAATTACTAATTATCCCGCAACCCCCTCCCACCCTTGTCGTTAGGTAAGCAGATTACCAACAAGTAATCGGCTTGTATGTACACCGGAGTTCTTAAGACTGTATTAATTAATTAAGACAAGATAGAGTGGAGGACGGATATCTTTTACACATATAGTTAGGAAGGCCAATAGAAGAACGTCGTTTGACCTTATCTCCTATTTTCATTTCGAATTTTGACAGATTGTGTTGTAACGAGAAATCGATGAGCCGATAAAAATGTTGCTGTCTTGTTTTTTCATTCGGCGGATTACGTGTGCGAAAGCAAGATATATTTATATACGCAGGTTTATAATAAATTAGATTTTACCTATAGCGTAGCGTAGTTCTTTAATAAATGATTTTATGGGTTAGATAGATAGAAGGCTTCTACATCGATTACATTATTGATGTCTTCCAAAATAGATTCTAGAGTATTTACAAATTTTTATGTCGATTACCTAAATTGTCTGATCAAATTTCTGCGCGTATACGTGCCGCGCGAAAAACACAAATATGTCCGGCAAACAAAGCCCTTCCTAATCAGTTTCAAAACCAAGTTGCTTACATGTGACGATCTAGACCCGCCTTTTATTTTGTTCAACAAGGAGATAAGATAACGCTTTTTTAATGAGTTTTTTTGACTTTTTAGGTCTTAGGGCTCATTGGCGGGACATTTACAAATACAACAAACAATGCTTTCTTGTTTTTCATAGTATTATGATCTATTAAAAAAAACTAGCATGGTGGAACAGCGAGAACCACGACTGTATGCGAAACTGACCCTAATAATGATCAGTCGGGATCTTTGTCAACAGTACATACATTTTTAAACTTTAACGGCTCTGGAATCTCACAATAGATTCAAAGTATGCGCTAACGATCCGAGAACCAAGGAGTTTTGAAAAACAATAAAAAAAGAAACAAAAGATGTTTTGCGTTGTTTTTAGTTGCGTTTTGTTTTTGATGTTTTTTGTTTGTTTGGTTATTAATTGCGAGCGACGGGAATTCTTCTCACGATTCAATGACGTTGTTAAAGCGGTGCGCTGGTTGCGAAATGTGGTAAAAATAGCAGTATGTTTGAGCCAGTTATGTATGTCTGAACCAGTTGGAGTCTAGTCGTCGCATACCTCTAGAAATTCTTATTGGTGACTTTCTGGGGCATGCATTTAGTTTTATACATTTACATTTGTTTGGGACCAAAATAGTTATCCCAAAGTGCGCACTACACAAACTTATTTTAATCTTCTTTAAAATAACAAGCAATGGTGTAGACATCCACCATTTTGAAAAAGTATTTTACACGAAATGGCGGCCTGTCATCAAACCTTGCTAAATTCATAGCGGGCATAATGAAGTATCAAAAAATATCGTGTTACTTAGTAATTGAAGGTCAAAATCACATCTAGTGAAACGATAAGATAAAAAATTACACGGGGATTTATAAAACCAGTGTTTTCACTACTTATATCTCATTCCTGAAAGTACCTTGGGCGTGAATAGAAGTAAATAATTAACGCGTTCTAAAAGAACTTCTTCAACTAAAAGTCTGCAGCAAATTTTAAGGCTTACATGGTTTTATCAGAACTGGACTAAATTGAAGTGGGACCACACAGGAAGCGCCAGCTTTCGGTTTAAAGAATAATTTATTTCTCAAAAGAAATTGACATTTCACTTATAGAGAAATTAAAAACTAATAATTAATGTGTAAAAACCAACAGTAAAAAGGCATGCAGAAATTTAGATTTATAGATTTTATAGACTAAGTATTTATATTTTAAAAAATAACAACTAATATTTATTCTTAAATGTATTTTAACAGTTTTGTCTTAAATTCATATAGTTCCCGTTCCTGTAGTTCCCTTGGAAGACCATTGAACAGTTTAACACCTTCAAACAAAATACTCCTCTTTCCGTAGTTGGTTCTCGGTCCTCGCAGTTGTAAATAGTTTTTGTTTCGTAGGTTATGGTGGTAAGTTTGTTTGTTTAGTACAATATTTGTGTGGATGTCTTTTGTTAGAATTTTTTTTATTAATATACAGGTTTTAAATTTATATGTTTGAATTATATTGAGTATCTTAGTTTTTTCATAGAGTGTTTGTGTTGGTGTTAGGTAATCGTAGTTATATAATATTTTAATAAGTTTATTTTGTGTTCTCTGTAATTCGGACAGATTTGTTTTGGCTGCACAGCCCCAGATTTCAATTAAGTACTCTAGGTTAGACTTTACCAACGCATTGTAGATTTGTGTTCGTAGTTTATAAGGAATACAGTGTACCATTTTATAGAAAGCTCCTATGAGAGGTAGAATTTTAGACCGCACATGGTGAATGTGGGCTCGCCAGGATAATTTGTCATCCAATATTAGACCCAAGTATTTTTCTTGGTGAGACCTGTGTATAATGCTGTTGTCAATTGTTAAGGGGGAAAAATGGGGAATTTTTTTATTTTTTGCTGAAAATATCATATATGATGTTTTAGTCGCGTTAATGGTCAGAAGATTGTATTTAAACCATAAGTTAATTGCATTTAAATCAGTTTGAGCTTTAGCAATGAGTTGTGGAAATGAGTGACCGAAATAAAAAAGACAGGTATCGTCGGCATATAAAGTGATGTCACCATGCAGGCCAACATTGCTAATACTATTTACATAGATTAAATAAAGCAGTGGTCCTATTACGGATCCTTGCGGAATTCCACATCTTACATAAGCTGGCTTGCTTTGATAAGCTCCAAGTTTGACAATCTGTACTCTATTTGTAAGGTAGGATTCAAATATACAATACGCTGATCCTGATAGGCCAATATTTTTCAGTTTTAGTAACAAGAGGGAATGACAAACTGTGTCAAATGCCTTCTTAAGGTCGATAAATATCCCTAGAACATGATGTTTCTCGTCTATGTTTATTTTGATTTTAGTAATGAGATCAATTGTAGCTGACAAGGTACTTGATTGATGACGGAAACCATACTGTTGCTTGTAGAGAAAGTTCAGGTTCGATAGGTGGTTATTCAGTCTTTTATATAAGATTCTCTCAAATATTTTGGACATCACGGGCAGGACTGATATTGGTCGATAGTTGCCAGCGTCTGATTTTGAGCCTGATTTATGAATGGGACTAACCTTTGCGATTTTTAAACTATCCGGGAAGAGTCCTTTCGCTAGACATTCATTAATGCAACTGGTTAGTGGTTCCAAAATTAGTGATTTAATGCATTTAATACTTTTCGTACTAATTCCATCTATCCCAGTGCTTGTGTTCGGATCTAAGTTATCAATGATCTTACCAATTTCTTCGGTGGTACACGGTGTAATTTCAGTGAGTGTGTGCGAGTGTGTGTGTGAGTTTCTGAATTGTAGAGTGTTGGTTGTGTTGTTGTGAAATTGTTTAGGGATTTTGTTAGCTAATGTTGTACCAATTGTGGCAAAAAAATGATTAAAGTATTCACAAATTTCATTGTTATCAGTGATTGTTTTGGTTTCAGTTAATAATTTAGGAGGAGTAATATCTCGTGGTATTTTGTTGCTGGCCAAACTGTTTATAGTCTTCCAAAGGATTTTTGGTTGGTTTTTACAGTCATTGAACATTTTGTAGTAATATTCCTTCTTTGTTTTGTATATTAATTTTTGTATTCTTTGTCTTTCTGATGTAGCTTTATTTTCTAGTAGCTTGTTTTTACTGTCTTGCTTGAAATCGTGCCACAATATATTTCGATGATTTATTCCATCAATAACACTTTTGTTGATCCAGTCCTTTTGAGGTAAATTTTGAATTTTATATTTCCTTAGTTTACTTCTGCCTATTTCTTCGGATATATAGTTTTCTAGGTTTTGATAATCATTGATTTCATTTTTGTAATCATTGTTTTTGACTTTTTCGTAGAGTTTAGTATAGTCAATACATTCGTATGGTGTCCGCTTTCTGGTCAATACTTTATGTTTTTCAGATTCAAAGTATATTTGCTTGTGGTCACTCATGGTGGAATCTATTATCGACATATGCAAATTATTGTCATTAAGGTTGGTGATAACGTGATCTAGTATAGTGTGTGATGAGGCAGTTTCTCGTGTACAATGGTTTTTGTCAATTTTATTTAGAACTTCATATCCAGCCTCTTGTAGTATAGAGAGGTATGAGTCAGTTTCTTTGTTATCACTCAGAAGATCAACGTTAAAGTCGCCGAATACATATGATCTTTTCCTTTTTTCTAGCTGTAGGGAAAACTCTTCTAGGAATTTCTTTAGATTTGCTCTTTCAGGGGGTCTGTAAATTGCGCCAATGTTAAGTGATAGTTTTTCTAGGTAAAGCCATAGGTAATGTATATTATTTTCGCATACGTTTTTGGTTACAGTAAAGTTTACACTGTTGTGTATAAACATTGATAGTCCTCCGCCTTTGCTTTTTTCTCTGTAGTTATATACATGAGTATAATTGGGAATGTGGTATGTTTTTGAGTCTGCTTGTGATGTTAGCCATGTTTCTGTAAGGATTATTACATGTACGTCCACTTGAATCGCTCTGAGAATACATTTCAATTCGTCGAATTTTCCTGATTTACGGATGCTTCTTACATTTGCGTAGAATATTTTTAGTGAATGATTGTGTGATGGTAGGTCATTGTAATTACTAGTAAGATAGTATGTAATATTTTTGGAGGTGTCTGTGCTGCTGAATGCGCTGAAGATATTTTTATTTAGTTTTTTGGAGTAATTTTTTCAAATATTTATAAAAATATCAAGATCGGTTCACCCAGACGAGAGTTCTCAGGTCACAAACATTTAAAAAACATCGAACTGAAAACCTCCTCCTTTTTGAAGTCGGTTGAAAATAAATGAAACGAATAAAAAATGAAAATAAACGTTATCTGATGTATGTATGATGCGTACTTGGCCTTCATCTCACCTGGTGGTAAGTGACGGTAAGGCCGTTGGATGGTAAGCGTGCGTACCCAGAAGCCTCAAGTCTCAATAAGTCGCTGACTCTGCTATCTTTCATACCGGAACACAACTGTGCTATTAACACTGCTTTTTGGCGACAGACTTAGGTAACATGGTGGTAGCTAGCCAGGCGGACATCGAACAACCCTACCGTCAACTAAACCGAGTACCGATAGGTACCGCCACTGGGAATCAAACCTGGGACCTTCGGATTGTTATGAAACCGCTTAGATATGATTGCAAGATGCAAGCGACTCAGTACCGGACATACAAACATAAAAACTCCACATTCATTACCCACCTCAGAAGCTGTTGGGTAAATGGACGGTCGTTTTACGTAAATGATGTTTGTTTTGTTCTGGTATCAATTTTCGGAGCGGATTTAAAAACGACTAGTTCACCTTGACATTAGAGGAATCTGTAGGTTAGACTGAAACAGCATGCTAGTTCTATCACGTTTTATTAGTTTGAACGATTTGATACGTTATAGGAATAAAGCTGCAGCCAAACAGCAGTGTTCATAGAAATGCTTTCTTTGCATCTACCATGAGTTTACGCAGGCGATAACGGGTATCATTAACCATCGCTCTGTTCTTGCCACCCGCATCTCGACTGAGCAGCACCTCCGATAGTATTCGATATACGTTACTGCCTGCGTAAACTCATGGTAGACGCACTGGATTGAAAGGTAGAACCGCCAGCCCCTCGTTAGCTTCTATCCAACAGCGCTATCGTTTCTTACAATCAGGTGAGATGAAGGCCAAGAAAGCCAGCTCTCTAGTGAAGGTACAGCTTACCAAGATACAAGTCTGATGGAGCTACATAAGGTGTATACGAGATATGGGGTACCAATTCATAGACACACTGGATGGATTTCTGACATGCTTTAAACTGGTGTGTGAACTCTCGCATTATCCTGTTCAAACAATTTCCACTTTGAAAAAGTCTTCACTTGTTCGAGGAAATCGCGTGTTGAATCCTAACGTATGCAAATAAACAAATGAAATGTTATAACAGAGCACGTGGCCGCGTTCAAGTTTGCATTGTTTTGTAGCTGTCCCTATCCGAGCCCTATCCTACCCGAGCACGTACGGTGAGACAGCATACACTACGCGAAGTTATCCACCCGTTATTTGGATGTTTCGTAGTCCCGTGATCATTTGAAGGATACAGTATATTATGTAGCCATTTTTTTAATACAGTATACTAATGAAATTTCAGATGTCGGTGGTTTTTTCAAATTGTTCTAAATCGATTCATACTCTTGTAAAACAGGTTCAAAGTTGGGGCTTTTTATTACCGAAAAATACAATACATAGATGCCCTGTAAATCTGAAAGTTTATACTTTAACGAAAATCTGACTCACCACCGACACAGATATTTGTTTCTAGATCGTGTCTTGAAAATTTCATTGACTTTCATCGCTTGCTACTCACAATATGACGGTACAACGTTTATATGGGTGCTTTGACAACAGCAAATCCTCTTAAATGAGGGTAGTTTGAAAAATATTTGACTTTCCTATCTACGTTACGAACTTTTCAAACGCCATGTATTCTATCCTTATTTAGACGCGTGGAAAGTTGACGCCATGTAAGATTGTGATACGTGTTTGTGTCATTACGAAATACCTACTAACGCATGGCCGACGCTGCGTGGGTACTTGCAGATTTCTTTAGTTTGTTACCCGTAAAAGGCACGTCACATGTTATAAGAAATCGTCTCTCAGAGAAATTCTGACACAAACCAAAGCAAATGATACTGGAGACGGTGGTTTTCCGTATGTTAAATATCCATACTCTATACGGAACCCTTCGTGCGCGAGTCCGACTTGCACTTGGCTAATTTTTTTACTTATTTTGAAATATTTGTAATTTACAATTTATGTATGTAGGTCTAATTTGTTTATTTTGAAAGCTCCAACGTGAATACCGGGAGAAATCTCTTTAGGGATAGGCATCTACCTCATTTTGAACAATTTGATTGAATTTATTTTTGTCTCTGTGTAATTTTACGAGTATATGTGTAATAAACAATAAGTCAACAAGACTAATTATTAGGCATCATAATAACTAGAAGCCATGGTAGCTCAGTTGTGTAGAGCGTCGGTCCTTGAACAATCGAGGTTTGGGTTCGATCCTGGCTCGTACAAATTAGGTCCAATTTGTTATTTGGAATTTATGTACGATCGATAAAAATTATTACCATTAGCTTTTCGGTGCAGGAAAACATCGTGAGGAAACCTGCACGCTACTGAGAAGAAATTCAAAGGTGTGTGTGTGAAGTCTACCAATGCGCACTGGTCCCGCGTGGTAGAGTAGGCCTGAGACCTTGCAGTTGGGACATATACATGCTGTTGATGATGAATAAATAATAAACATTATAGAGGACATAGGCTTTTTTTATTGAAGATAGACCAACACTTGACCTCAATCTCACCTGATGGTAAATGACGATGAGGTCGACGATGTTACGTGTTGTTCTAGAAGGTGCCTATTTACTCTTCTTTTGAAGATTCCCAAGTTGTAGCTTTCGGGGAACACGGAAACCGGTAGTGTATTCAATATTTTTGCTGTACACACGATAAAGGTAGAAGTAAAGTGGATCCTGAAAGATAAGTCCTGAAGTTTATATACTAAGTAGTACAGATTAAATACATTTTATTCAGAAGTGTTAGCGGTCCTTCGAGTTAACTAAAGAGACGCATTATCCGTGGTCTAGCCTCCTTGGAATGGTCTGGTCTCTAGGACAATTACAAGTAATGATCGGTAATTTTGCACAGTTTAAGTAAGTTTTATAGTGTTTGTTGGGTATCAAAGACTTAGACCTGAGTGCTATGCTAGGAATTCGCCGCAATGGAATACGTGGCGGTGGAAAAAATCGGCCAAGTGTGAGTTGGGCTCGCGATTCAAGGGTCCCACACCATGGAAAGAAAGGTAAAGATATTACAGTATAATCGATTAGATAGAATTGCCTTTTGACGTGACAACGTCTTATAAATTGGTTTGCCGGGTGACACTTCAAGAAACTGCGTTACGCTCCGCTCACGTTATGCGCTCACAATGAGAGCGAGTGAGAGGCACGCGTCCCTTCCACTCGGGCATGGTTAGCCCGCCTAAGAGCGAGAGAGACAGACATAAAAAGTGAAAGGCACGCGTCCCTGAATGAATATTCACATTAAAATTATTTTACCACTCAAAGTCGTTGTCACGTAAAACTTTCGCCCGTATACCGACTTTACAGGCAACCATTTTTTTTAAAATCCCGCCTTCGACACACGCCGCTGCATCAAATAAAGCCGACAGGAACTCAAAGCGAGCCGAAAAAAGTACAGACGCTGGTGTGTTTAGCATTTTATATCGAGACATCGCAGTTAGGTTGTGTTTGTGACTCTTTGAGGAGTTGCGTGTAAAGAAAATGTTTTGCGTTTAATATTTTGACGTGGCAACATCTTATAAATGATGATGATGAACGCCGTCTACGTAAATAAAGGAAATATAAAAAAGACGAATTGAGGTGAGTCCTTTCTGCTCATTTTCCATACAAGGTACTGTTCCCATAATCTTTTTAAATAATGGTCGTGGGTTACATTTAATATATTTAATGTAAGTCTAGAGCTGTAAAGAGCCCGCGAAATGAATAATCATAACATATAATTCACGCATTGTCCCGATATTAGCAGTTTGTAAAACAGCGCCGCCTTTTGGCAGGTTTGCGCGTAAAAAAGAGCACCAGTTCCGTTAATATATCAGGTGATTCAATCTACACTGTTCTATACAAACTGGAGAAAGTCTTACAGACGGACAGACGGACACCAGAGTGATATTATAAAGGTTCAGTTTTTAATAGGTGGTTCGGACCACTAAAACACCTGAGTGCTAGGTTTACAATTCTGTCTACAGGAGGGTTTTCCACCGACAATGACAACAGCCATGTCATGCTTATTTCTGCAATTTTTAACGTTACTTACTAAAAGGGTACACAACGGACCCCTGTTACTAAGCCTTCCCTGCCTGTCCGTCCATCCGTCTGTCACACACACACTCACCTTGTAAACTATAGTAGGTATAGACTAGACTAGGTGTTTTCTAGTTGTAGTATTTAGTTTTATTATTTTTATTTGTATATTTTTTAATGCTGCATATTTTTTATGCCTTTCTAACAAAAATTATTATTATAGTCACTTGAAATTTTCACACAGGGTGCATTACTAGGTCGCCCCCCCCCCCCCCCCCCCCCCCCAATCTTTTTTCTTAGTCTTAGTTTTCTTGGTCTTAGTTTCTTGTTTTTTGGGCTTAACCACCTAGATTTTGTGTTATATATAATATTAAGTACGGTGGTAAAGGGTTCCCCTTTATGTGCTTGCTCGACTTCCACTTGGCAGGTTTTTAAAAGAAAAAATAAATTTTTGCATGAAAAACTCCCTTATCGTGATTTGAAACTATGAGTAGATTTGGCTTTGAGATTTGGTATGAAGATGTTGTCCCTTTCTGATACACTAATATGAGCGTAGTTGTTGTCGCAGCTTACCTAGCCCCCACAAATCAGCGAGTTGTGTTTAGGACAAAACATGCAGATAAGTTCAGTATTCGTTACGTAAAATGAAATGTTAAAAATTTTTATGTTTATTCATTCACATTGTTTAAACAACTGAGTTTAAATTTCCTGCTTCATAAAGAGAATTATGTAAAGGAGATTTTGTTATTTAAAGTATGCTGTCTCACTCTATAAATAAGTTAACATTTTAAATCTTGCCAGCCAGTGTTGAGAGGACCCTCTAGATAAATTTTTGTGGTGAGATTTTTGAAGTAATTTTGTTGTCTGTATTTACGAAGTTTTAGTGTTTTCTGACAATAGATGTTACAAATTGGGCCTGCACTTGTAAACTTTTTAAATAATCCAGGAATAATATAAAGATAAACAGATTAAATTTTATGTTTGTATTTTTTTTGGTACAAAATCATTGTTTTTGTACTGAGTGACAACGTCAAATGTCATTTCATCGACGCCATCTTTGTTTTGTACGTTAAATATTGCCTGTTTCGTGCGTTTTAAAGTTTTTGTACACAAAAACTAGATCAAAATATTCAAAAATTTTCAATTATTTCGCTTCTATTTGATAATGACTTTTCAAATTACAAATGTACAAGTCCAGGCCGCGGCTCCATACATTCCCGGAACGTGTCTTTTATATGAAAATATTGTACAACCTTATTATTATTACTGAACTAGAAAATTAAATTTAATGAGAGATTTTCTTCACAGAACCACCAATATTTATACGTCATGAGGGTGTGTCCCGCAATATGGTTGCTGGTGTTTCTAGCAACAATATGTTTAGGGTAAGAAGTCTAGGTATTAATTATAATTTCCAGGCCTTAGAGTTTGGTCACCCCACGCAATACCGTAGAGTTTCGAGAAAGGAGTATTAATACAATACCAATGTGTATATATACATACATGTATCAATAATAAACCTCCATGTATCACGAACTAAGGTCACCGACATAGCTCGACGAGTCTGTGTGCTGAAGTGGCAATGGGCAATCAACATTGCTTGAAGAACCGATAACCGGTATACCAAGGAAAGGTTTTCGAGTGGCAACCTCGTACCGGGAAACGTCTACCAGGCCGTCCCCCTACTAGATGGACCGACGACCTGGTTAGAGTCGCAGGGAGTCGCTGGATGCAGGTGGCACGGGACCGGTATACCATGAAGGAGGCTTATGTCCAGCAATGGACGTTTCCCGGCTGATGATGTATCAAAAACACTTCACAAATGTCATCATATCGCCTGTCAAGTGTGGCAAATTACAGCAAGTTCTTAACAGAACTTCTGTCATGGCGATCTATAAGCGAGGCTTATGTCCAACAGTGGACTTATGATGACGAAAATTGATCAACGAAAATTCTTCCATTTTTAAAATGTAACTGCTTCTTACGCTGTTTACTGTACTTCATTTTACAGTAAAGAGACCAAAACCGTCAAGCCTGGCGGGAAGACCAGAGCTTTTCCCAAAGGATTCAAGATCGGAACCACATCCATGGCGTACCAGATAGAGGGAGATGGAATAGGAGACGGATGTACGTATTTCGTTCTTATTTGAGTAATTTACACATACATACATGAGTAATTACACATATTGGGGTTAAATTGTATTTTATACCATCAAAAGGACATTAAGAAATTCACCACAAAACCATAAAAGCAAAGAGCTTACAAGTATCGAAATAAATCTGAAAATAACAATTTTTATTTGATAAAAAAGCTTCTTTACGATTACAAACTTACATTTGCAGTTGAGAATTGATCTTAATATAAGTGGATGTATGGAATCTCATTTTTCCATCTGCAAAGTTAAGTTTGTTTTACAGTCTGAGTTTCATTTTTGTTATAACTTTGTTAGTTGGTCGTTATCTTGCCTAATATTCACGATTTTCAGTATATTAATTATTCATATTATATACGTAACCTTAACTTGACTCGCACTTGAAGGTTTTATCATTTGTATTTCACAGGAATTCAAACTCGCTAAAAATGCCAAAAAATCTAGTTAATATATCAGTAAAACCACCGTCAAAACTGAGTTTTATCATTGCATTTTGAACGTATTCTAATAAAGGTACGAATAACGCATTTATATGAACACTGATGACACAAATGGATACTACACTAACAGCTTTGCGCTTCACATACTAATCTAGATAGTCATTACAGCTTTAAAAATCTTCAGGAAGCTCACACGAACTACAGAAGTTGACAGCTGCAAAATGGAGTGTCTTTAGGTCCAACGAACACTCCCAAAGATGATCGAAACTTATTCAAACCTGACTAACCATAGAATATTATTTCAACAGTCAAAGGCGCCAGTATCTGGGATACCTTCGTCCACCAAAATCCATCCCCAATCGCTGACAATTCAACCGGAGACGACGCTTGCAAATCATACAAGTATTTCGACAAAGACATCAAAATGCTCAAATATCTCGGAGTGGACTTCTACAAATTCTCCATATCCTGGCCTAGACTACTTCCTGATGGATTCGCAGACCACAGAAAGGTTTGGAAGAACATATCAGGCCTAAAATACTATAACAACCTGATAGATCACTTAATAGAAGCGGGTATTGAACCATATGTTGTAATGTATGGCTGGGACCTACCCCAATCTTTACAAGACTTAGGTGGTTGGGCCAATCCCACCGTAGTAGAATGGTTTGAAGATTATGCTAAGGTTTTGTTTGACAATTTCGGAGATCGCGTGAAGACCTGGTTTACAATTGAAGCACCAAATAGGGTAGCAGTTGATGGGTATGGTAAATCAACGTTAGCACCTGGATTGGATCTCCATGGTATCGGAGAATACATGGCGATTAAGAACCTTTTGCTTGCTCATGCTAAGGTCTGGCATCTGTATGATAAGAGATACAGAGCCACACAGAAAGGTATGATTGTTATTTTTGTTGTAATAATTTACTACTTAGTTGATATTCAGAAGCGTTTTGCTTCTTCATTTATTATGGGTACAGCTAAGGAGCTTTCCTGGCTTCCTGGATCTGGCGTCTGTTCCCCGAAATCTGCAACCAGGATGTCTTTAAGGCCAGAGTGAATAGGCTAATTCTAGGTAACTGTGGATAATCCTAGACTACATCATCGCTTATCATCAGATGAAGTTGTGGTCAAATGGAAGCCTATCTGTAATTAAAAATACACAGTAATTTAAGACTCTTAAAGTCAATTAAGCTGTGTTCTAAAGTTGTATCTTGAAATAATTTTTGTTTTGTTTTTTGACAGCTACGGCCCTAGCTTGTGAATATTGTTAAGTATATATGTATATCGAAATCTGATCACAATTTGACAATGTTGATTCAATGCATCTTAAGCCCTATCAATATCAATTCTATCAAGTCTATCTACTTAACAGCTTCATTCGTATTTTGGTCTAAGATCCTATTAAGAAGAACATTCACTCATCTGATGAATGGATGAAAAGTACTTTATCAAATTTAATACGTTACGAGTAGAATCATAGCCTTGCCAAGATATTTTTTAGCCAAACCACTCGCGATGTATGTTTTAGCATTTGTACACGGATCGTCTACTATTTGAGAAATTTTTCTGTGTCATTCAAGCATAAAGACTAAAGTCCAACGACAAGCGACGAAAATAGTACCTTTACTTTTGTTACAAAATTTTTATCCTGAAATTTGACCCCTAAAAATTTATCATGTTTTAGGAACGGTCAGCATTATTATAAATACAAATCACGGTGAACCCGCAACTAAATCCAAAGAAGATGCAGAAGCAGCCATTGATGCCATGAAGTTTGAAATTGGGATGTATGCTCATCCCATCTTCTCTAAAGATGGTGGTATACCTAAGCGAGTCATTGAGCTCGTTGCTGCTAAGAGTAAGGCGCAAAAATACCCGAAAAGTAGACTTCTGCAATTCACAGAGAAAGAGATAGCTTATATCAAAGGTAAGAGGAACTGGATGTTAGCAATTCGGAACAAGGTCTTTTAGGGTGCGGGAGATTTTAGTTTGTTTCAGTGTGAATAAAGAGTATATCTATAGATGTCGATGTTCTATGTTTTTCAGTTGATTGTAGTGACATAGCTCAACGAGTCAGTGAGCTGAAGTGGCAATCGCTGGCCTCATCGCTCGAAGAACCGATAACCGATGAGGAGTAAGAGTTCTCGAGTATAGACCTGGCTAAGGTTGCAGGGATGCGCTGGATGCAGGTGACTCGGGACCGGTCGATGTGGCGTACCATGAAGGATGCCTATGTCCAGCAGTGGACGTTTCCTGACTGATGATGATGATGACATAAATTGTATGAGTTCATAAGACTATCGAAAACTGTAGCATAAAATTGAAAACCCAAATCAGAGTTAGAAATTGACATGACAAAATCATCATGTCCATATTAATTTGTACCTTAATGTCACAGGCACGAGCGACTACTATGGCTTCAACTATTTATTCACTAAGGTCTGGTCTAAGAGCAACTATTCGTCCGGGGAGACCTATGAAGTTCCCTTCATATACGATGACTTGGGAGCTGTGAACACTAGGTTTGAATATGAACTTAAAGGCCAGGTTGGTACAGTCTTTATTTATTCCTCTTTCCATGTCATTTAAACCTGTATTTGGTTTCGCTATATGACTGACAATCTAAATTTTGGATGTTTTTTCTGGTGATAAATAAATCCCTACATCCCTACTATATAATATTATAAATGCGAAAGTAACTCTGTCTGTCTGTTACGCTTTCCCTCTTAAACCTCTCAATAGATTTTGATGAAATTTGGCACAGACAATCTTTAGACCCTGAGAAAGGACATAGGCTACTTTTTAATGCGAAAAAAGGGTTTTAAGGGTTTGTTATGACGTAGTTCTCACGGGATAAAACCTAAAGTCCACGCGGGCGAAGCCGCGGGCAGAAGCTAGTATTTCATAAATCTAGATAAAATGCTAAATTTTTTAAATTAAAATCCTGTAGCAAAATAGAATTACGAATGCATTACGTTTGGATTAGCAATCCGAAGGTCCTGGGTTCGGTTCCAGTGGGAGTATCTATTGCTACTCTGGTTGGTGGTAGAGCATTTTCTGTGTCCGTCTGGCTAGCTACCATCATGTTATCTAATGACCAGCATCTCATTAGCCTGAGACATCTGGGTGTGAACGATTACCATGCCTTATCGTCACTTAATAGTCACGAAATCAAGGCCAAGTGCAAACTCATCATGCATTAAAAAAAGATTTTGGTAGGCGATCTAGACACGGTTGCGTGCAAAGTTCAAGCAAAAAGAACTGGCGACGCAGCGCCTTGTGTATATTTACACAAACCATTTCGAGCGATTTTTGATTCATTTTAAACTATTATTTGTAGCAATACAAGAGAGTTTGAAGAAAGGTACAATGGTTCTTATATTATTCGTAATTGATTTCCAGGGCAACCCGACCGGCATCAGGAAGTCCCTGACCTGGATCAAGGAGCAGTACAACAACCCGAACATTCTAGTGACAATGAACACGTATCTGGCTTCCAACAAGGACAGCGACAAGATCCTCTACTACCAGAAGTACCTCGGCTCCATATTGGATGCTATCGAAGAAGAAAAGATCAACATCAAAGGATATACGATTTACAGTCTTATGGACCAGTTTATGTGGGAGAGCGGATACCAGTAAGTTAGGGGGTTTAATATAAAATAGTTTAGGACGTAAATGTAGAAAGCAGAGAACAAGATGTCGTAAGAGATCAAAGTAAAGTAGCTGCAGAATACAGTTCCTTATTTGTGACTTACTGTAAAAAAAGTAATAAATTTTACTGATACTATGAACTTGCGTGCTAAGCATGGCCCCATGTTTAAAATGATTGATAAACTGATAGGTAATGAAAACTGTATTTGTCTTCTTTCAGGACCAAAACAGGCTTGTTTGAAGTAGACTTCAAGGACGAGAAAAGGACCCGTAAAGCCAAGTCTACGGCTGAATGGTGGAAGCACCAGATCTCCAAGAAAGCGCTTGATGCTGGCTTCCAAGCCAAGTATTCGACTAAGAAGTTTTAAACCTAGCCCAGGGATAGATTAATCGATTCAAACACATAAACGGTCAAAGACTAAATGAATATATAGTGCCAAGAATATTTAATGAGCTCGCTTGGCTGAAAGAAACTCCCAAAACTAACAAAAAAGTGTTAAAAAATAAGCTAAAAAAGATTTTTACAGACAGAATATATATTATATAAGAAACAGCGTTACCTGACAACAAACTGTTTTTCAGTTTAGCGGGAGATAAAATATTGTAAAGTAACAGTACTTTTTGAAAACTCTAACTGCCGCCACGTCACCTACACTGCACACTTGCTCAATGCTTTCACTGTACATACAAACACACGTATCTATATGTTAACACGTCCATATACTTACACATACACTTCTTTTACACATACATTTGACATACTTTACATATTAGAGGGCTTATCTGAAAACCAGCGCTATGTCTACTGCCATAGCAGATGCTGAGATCAGTCCTGTTTGATGACACATTACAACACAATGCCTATGTACATTAATAATGTATTATTTGTAATTGTACGCAATTTATGTGTCAATTGTATTTCTGTATTGTATTGTGTGTCTTAGTTAAATAAATATTTTTCTGTTTCTGTTTAAAATAAAATATTAAACTTATTGTTTTCAAACGAAATCTGACGAGTGAACGCAAATGACTCAAAATGGCGTACGTTTGAAACCGTGATCAGACAGAAAAAATGTAATGATGATATCATAGATTTAACAAACTAAGATAAAAAAACTAAGGACATCTTGTTAATTAAAATCTTTGCGTATCTTTTTCTTCCAATAAACAATGGTTCAACATTTTAATTTAGTTGATATTCACCGTGACTTCCGGAGCGATTAGATTCTTTAACATGTCTTTAACTATCTCCGCGAGCTCCGAGGCCTAACTAAGCTTGGGCTTACAATCGTGAGGTACGGTATTCAACTCCCGGAGGAAGATATATCGGTACTTGGTTTGGTTGGTGGTTGGTTTTTTATTAGGTTGGTATTATGGTTAGCTACCGCCATGTTATCCAATTCTGCCACCAAACAGTTACTCGTAGCAGTAAAAGGTAAATATATATATATATTAATAATTTAATTCGTTATAAAGTTAAAAAGCGTCAGTGGCGCATTGGGTTAGGCGCGGACTATCAATCTGAGGGTTCCGGGTTTGAACCCAGCCGTGTACCTATGAGTTGTTTTTCAATTCAAGTACATTATCCGATTGCTTAACGGTGAAGGAAAACATCGTGAGGAAACCTGCATGTCTTGAACAGGCATGTGAAGTCTACCAATGCGCACTGGTCCCGCGTGGTGTACTATGTCCCATACACTCTCTGTAGGAGAGTAGGCCTGAGACCCTGCAGTGGAGACGAAAGGCTGTTGATGATAAAGAAATGGTAGTTCAAAAAGAATATGCCCAGATCTGTAAATAGTCACATAATATGAATATTCAAATCATGTTAAAATATTAACCAATCAAAAATATTTGTATGCCTCTAAAGGAATGTGTGAAACTATTTATCTATAACGAGTTGATGATTTTAACATACCTATATTATACCATATTTATGTCAAATAAAGTTATATTATAGTAGAGAAAATATCGTGTATACTGTTCTGACCCTACAACTGTCCCTATACAAACACAGACCCAGCGTTTGATAGGTTGAGGCTTCTTGGTAAGCACAACTTCCATCCAGCAGCCTCAGCGTCACGTCAAGGCCAAGAGCAAACACAAAAAAGTCAAGTCATGATTAGTCTCCGTTACGATGTAAAAGGAAGCACAAACAACTAAACTGACTTTCGTCTTTTTAGGCTTCCTTAAAGGATCATTGTGTTTTCTGACTTGACTTCAAAAAAGTTATCAATTCGACGGCTATGTTTTTTTTTAAATGTTTGTTATCTCATAACTTTTGACTGTGTCAACCGATTTGGATGATTCTTTTTTTATTTCAAAGGCGGTGCTTCCCGTGTAGTTCCATTTCAATTTGGTCCAGTTCTGTCAACGGCATCCATGAGAAAACGATATAAATCTTAAATTTGCCTTAGTAAAAGTAGACTTTTAGGGCCATTGAAGTCGGTTTCCAGTTCTTTTTGAACGCTATTCTATTTCAAAGCTATTCTAAAAGATTATGGCAACAGAAATTTAGTATGGAAGCATTCGGAGAGGGATAACGGTAACGCAATCTGAACCAAGTATTCTTGTCCCTTAAGCACCCTGAAATCGGAGAAAAATTACCTTATAAACAGTAATTTATAGACTTTTGAAATAAGAGATTTCTTTATGTATAGGCGTCAGTGGTAGATGTTACCCATTTTATTCAATGTAGGTACGCAAATTCACGGAAACCTACTTCTGCTGTAAAATCGACGAATGATTAAAGAAAAAAAAGCATTAATTTTTGAACTAAATTTTCTTGGTAAATGGAATTATTTACTCTCGAATTAAGTGTTTAATCAACTGGGTTCTCATTTTCCGCTTCAGAAAGTGGAAAATGTAAAAGATATTTTGTTATTTAAAGTATTCTTTAAATATTACTCAGTGGTCGGTGCATCATTGCCATACACGTATTAGCTGAGTAAGATTTTAAACGATTTTTAATTTTGAAACTAAGTAATTCTGGTTGTATTTACAAATATATTTTTTTGTGTGCTATATACTCTATTCTATGGTCTAGCTAGTGGCTACACAATACTCTGTTCCATGGGCTAGTGATTAAACAATACTCTATTCCATGGTCTAGTGACTTCATAATACTCTACTTAATGGTCTAGTCACTAGACCATTACGTAGTGTATCATGTGGAGAAGATTATCATGTAATCACTAGACTCTAGTGGTTACATGATAATCTCTCCACGGACTAGTGACTACATAATACTCTACTCCATGGTCTAGTGGTTACATGATAATCTTCTACATGGATTAGTGACTAAATAATACTCTACTCCATGGTCTAGTGACTACATAATACTCTACTCCATGGTCTAGTGACTACATAATATTCTACTCAATGGGCTAGTGACTACATAATAATCTTCTCCGCGGACTAGTGACTACATAATACTCTACTCCATGGGCTAGTGACTAAATAATACTCTAATCCACGGACTAGTGACTACATAATACTCTACTCCATGAGCTAATGACTAAATAATACTCTACTTCATGGTCTAGTGACTACATAATACTCTACTCCATGGGCTAGTGACTAAATAATACTCTAATCCACGGACTAGTGACTACATAATACTCTACTCCATGGGCTAATGACTAAATAATACTCTACTTCATGGTCTAGTGACTACATAATACTCTACTCCATGGTCTAGTGACTACATAATACTCTACTCCAAGGTCTAGCGGCAACATACTCTTATTTACTTGAATAGTGGATGATTTTAATAGCCTAAGGGCACATGTTTGGGTGCAACCTTCGGCTTAGGGCTGTTACTTTGTTATGAGGGAACCGGACCAGAATGTGCTGATGGCGGAGACGGTATCGTTTTGAGGACGGATCGGTTTTGCCTGTTTAGCTACCACCATGGCATCAAAGACTAACCGTCAAACCGTGTTGGTGCTTGTATTTTATTTATCAGAAGACTCAAGCCAATGGGTTTGAGATAAAAATTAAATAAACTTTTTTTCCAGAGTCGCACATATTTATCCGACATGAGGGTGTGTCCCACACTTTGCTTGCTGGTGTTTCTAGCAACATTATGTGTAGGGTAAGAGTTCTTAGTATTATTTATTAGTAGGTAAGGTACTTAGAATAAGACCCCATGGCATCCCGTGGGTGTCGTAAAAGGCGACTAAGCTAAAAATATTCAGAAGATGGTCAGCATCATTTATCTATATGAGAACAACATCTTACTGCGATCACAAACCGACCTGACAAGCGTGGTGATTATGGCGAATGAACAGACGGAAAGTGCGTCCAACGTGACGATCTATAAGGGAGGTTCATGTCCATTGGCTCTGAACTTATATAGCTGATGGTTCAAGAGGAACAGACTGATTTATTGATCAATCGATTTTGCCCCGACTAAATAGCCATCTCTTTCGTTGTATTCCATGATGACAGTGAAGAAACCGAGGCCGCTAAATCTGGTGGGAAGACCAGAGCTTTTCCCAAAGATTTTAAAATCGGAACCACTTCCATGGCGTACCAGATAGAAGGAGACTGGGATTCAGAATGTAAGTATTCTGCGCGGCTGCGATTCTTCATCATGAACATATGTCTGTATATGTCCCCACTGCAGTGTCTCAGGCCTACTCTCCTACAGAGAGTGTATGGGACATAGTACACCACGCGGGCGGGACCAGTGCGCATTGGTAGACTTCACACACACCTTTGAATTTCTTCTCAGGAGTGTGCAGGTTTCCTCGCGATGTTTTCCTTCATCGAAAAGCCAGTGGTAATGATTTTTATCGATACGCTGGATACACTTTATGCGATAAACTAAAGAGCAATTTTGCTGCGACTCAAATAATATTCACCCTCTCTTTCTATCACGCAGCTCTATATAATTAGACGCGTCTTTCGACATGGTATAACTAACCCGGGTTGGTAGCACGGCATTAGATTTACATGCCATTCATTAGTTTTACATACCGCATAACAGATGGCGCTACTAATCGGATAACTCGCGATAACGATTGTCTTATTGTGATAATTAGGAACACCTAGCGAACCATGACAGGTCTGACTGAAGATATCTATACACAAGGTGCACTGTCTTCCAGACACATCAGACGATATGAAGGCCAGTTGAAATCTTTTGCAGTCACAAGTACATTTACAATATTGATCTTCCTGTTACAACAAAATCGTCAGTAGAGATTTAATGTCATCTGATGTTCTGATGACCTGGTTAAGGTCGCTGGAAGCCACTGGATGCAAGTGGCTTGAGATCAGACACGGCTGCGTACCATGGGGAGGCATGTCTTCAGCAGTGAACGTTTCACAGCTAATGATCAGCTAATCACGTCTTCAAAGTATATAATAACATTTTACCTCAACAGATAAAGGCTATAGCATTTGGGACGTCTTTGTCCACCAAGATCAATCACCAATCGCTGACAATTCCACCGGAGACGACGCTTGCAAATCTTTCCAATATTTCGACAGAGACATTCAAATGCTCAAATATCTCGGAGTAAACTTCTACAAATTCTCCATATCCTGGCCTAGGCTGCTGCCAACTGACGGCTTTCCAGACACCACACCAAAATGGAAGAACTCAACAGGCCTCAAATACTACAACGACCTAATTGATCACTTAATAGAAGCTGGTATTGAACCCTATGTCGTTATGTACGGATGGGACCTCCCTCAAGCTTTACAAGGATTTGGTGGCTGGACCAATCCTAACATTGCAGAGTGGTTTGAAGAATACGCAAAGGTGTTGTTCGACAATTTTGGAGATCGTGTGAAGACCTGGTTTACTATTGAAGCACCGAATAGGATAGCTGTTGAAGGCTATGGTAATTCAACGATAGCGCCAGGTTTGGGAGCTCATGGAACGGGGGATTACATGGCTATTAGAAACCTTCTTCGTGCTCATGCTAAGGTCTGGCATTTGTATGACAAGAAGTACAGAGCTACACAGAAAGGTATGAGGTTCTTTGCTGTAGTGATCATCTAATTTTCTAGTAAAGTGTAAGGATGTATTTTAATTTATCTTTCGGAATATTGAGTCTCAATGTCCGTTTTTGACCCCGACAACCCAAGTTACATATATTTAAAGCTTTGGAAAATTCAAAACAGTTCCAACGACCATTTCAAATAAAATAAATTTGTCCCCATTTCTTTGCCTTTTCGGTCACAAGGTATACTAGTTTCTGAAGAAGAAAAAATGCTCACTGAAATCAAATGATAAACGAGCAAGCGAGTATCTCAACTACTCATGTTTTAGGAACGGTCAGCATAGTCCTAAACTCTAATCACGCTGAAGGTGCTACCAAATCAAAGGAAGATGCAGCTGCAGCCATTGATTCCATGAAATTTGACATCGGCATGTATGCTCATCCCATCTTCTCTAAGGAGGGTGGTTTCCCTGAGAGAGTTATCGAGCTCGTTGCTAAAAAGAGCAAGGCACTAGGATACGCGAAAAGCAGACTTACCCAATTGACTGAGAAGGAGATTGCTTTTATTAAAGGTAAGAAGCAACGAGTTCAGAATCTGACTTTTTAAGACGCACCTTGGAGATAGCTTTAGCAGTGGTTGCTTTCGAGTTAATAATAATTATGAAATAGCTGTAACTCACTAGTAATCATAATTCTTTATTTGTGAATCACGTGTAAAAGGATGTTATAAGGATGATTTTCTAGGCTCAACATGTTCAGCATTTCGGCATACAAATATTCATAAAGACAGACAAATGATAAAATATTTCACTTCATCATCATAGTATAGTAGTGGCACAGACCATCATAGTATAGTAGTGGCACAGACCATCATAGTATAGTAGTGGTACAGACCATCATAGTATTGTAGTGGCACAGACCATCATAGTATAGTAGTGGTACAGACCATCATAGTATTGTAGTGGCACAGATCATCATAGTATAGTCGTGGCACAGACCATCATAGTATTGTAGTGGCACAGACCATCATAGTATAGTAGTGGTACAGACCATCATAGTATTGTAGTGGCACAGACCATCATAGTATAGTAGTGGTACAGACCATCATAGTATTGTAGTGGCACAGACCATCATAGTATAGTAGTGGTACAGACCATCATAGTATTGTAGTGGCACAGATCATCATAGTATAGTCGTGGCACAGACCATCATAGTATAGTAGTGGTACAGACCATCATAGTATTGTAGTGGCACAGACCATCATAGTATAGTAGTGGTACATACCATCATAGTATTGTAGTGGCACGGATCATCATAGTATAGTCGTGGCACAGACCATCATAGTATAGTAGTGGTACAGACCATCATAGTATTGTAGTGGCACAGACCATCATAGTATAGTAGTGGCACAGACTGAGTAGACTATGAAATTGTATGAGTTCTACGTTGCACGAATTTGACTTATACTCGTAAATTCCATTGTAGCCAAATTGGAGTAAGAAATTGACATGCTAAGACCGCGCTCATGGCCATTTTAATTTGTACCTTAATGTCACAGGCACGAGCGACTACTATGGTCTCAACTATTTATTCACTAAGATCTGGTCTAAGAGCGAATACTCGTCTGAGAAGACCTATGAAGCTCCCGCCGTATACGATGACTTGGGAGCTGTGAATACTAGGCTTGAATATGAACTTGAAGGCAAGGTAGGTACAGTGTTATTTGTTTGAGGAAAATTTAACAAACTACAATTTGTTTAAGTACTTTTGTTTAGGTTTGTCATTCCACGTGAAAAGCGATGATGAGCGAAGTGGCTCCGTTTCAGCTTGGGCTAAAATGCTTTCGTATGTCCGGATCCACAAGTCGAATTTCTTAAATGATTCTCGTTTAAATTTGTGGGAAGGTCCGATAACTATATGGAATTCTGTAATCGATTCAGTTTTATAAAAAATTTCAAAATGGCGGAGATGCGGAGGTGAAAAATGTAAAAGATAATGTTTCGGCTATTTTGTCAAATGTCATCTCTCCTTAGAATACAAATTATTCTGATATGATTCGTAATTGATTTCCAGGGCAACCCGACCGGCATCAGGAAGTCCCTGACCTGGATCAAGGAGCAGTACAACAACCCGAACATCCTAGTGACAATGAACACGTATCTGGCTTCCAACAAGGACAGCGACAAGATCCTCTACTACCAGAAGTACCTCGGCTCCATATTGGATGCTATCGAAGAAGAAAAGATCAACATCAAAGGATATACGATTTACAGTCTTATGGACCAGTTTATGTGGGAAAAAGGATACCAGTAAGTTAGGAGGTTTCATATAAAATGGGCTGGGACTTCTGATTGACTTCAAAACATAATTGTTTTGCCAGCGCACAATTATAACAAAAAGAAAGGAAAGTTATATGAAATCATCCATTGGCATATTGCACTGGTTTTAAAGTGGATTTACGAGTGTATGCTTTGTATTGATTAGTAATGAAAACTGTTTTTGTCTTCTTTCAGGATGAAAACAGGCGTGTTCGAAGTAGACTTCAAGGACGAGAAACGGACACGTAAAGCCAAGTCTACGGCTGAATGGTGGAAGCACCAGATCTCCAAGAAAGCGCTTGATGCTGGCTTCCAAGCCAAGGCCTCTGGGAAGAAGTTCTAGAACAAGCACAGTGATATGTTAATATGTTTAAGAATGTTGTATCATAGGAAAACAAAACCCCAATTCATGTTTCAAAATCACGAAATTGCCGTAATGCCCGTCCCACATCTACAGATTCTTTCCTGGTCTACCTAGAACGTTCCGGAACGTTTCATTCTTGTTCGGATTGGTAGGTGTGTGACGATAGGTACATTTGGTATTGCATTCTAGCCTTCCGATTTCAATTATACTTAGATCAGAACAGAATGGGTAGGTGTGGGACGTGGCTAAGCCACATTGCATCAATTGCAATAGCAATGTGGACTTCCAGTATGAAGGGTAGTAGAGGCAGACCTTGAGGCTTTTGGCTGGCCTTTCATCAGGCGAGATGAAGGCCAAGTGTTAAACCCATGCCGATAAGTATTTAGCATTTACGATTTTGTACAACAATTTGGTAAAAATGGTTGAGTAAACTTAGAATTAAAAATGACCTTTCAGCCATATTCCGGATTATACCCAAATCTCTCTGGAATTTCATTTAAACTTGATTTTTCTATTACACAGGCAAAATTATTAATCGCTTCTTGGTATTTATATCTGCCCACGGTTACTTAGAAAAAGGTTGGCTTTCTGCGTTATTTTAGAAAGCTAGTTTTCTATTTGTTATTCATTCACTTCATCGTCATCAGCCGGGTAATGATCAGTGCTGAACTTATGCCTTCTCTCGCTCTAATATGAAAGTCCTAAGGAGAATGATGGGGTGTAGAAATGTCACTGTCTACTCGACAAACATATGTTCAATATGAACATGACAGACAACCGCCTGTCTCGAGGGTGCATGGCTGCCGAGGAAACTCCCGCGCATGTGCTCACGACCTGCAGCAGCGTAGACACACAACGGGCAAGGATCCTAAACAATCCAGGATCACTCCAGGGGCTCTATTTTTGATTCGCTCTACGCGCCGCGAGCGCTTTATTTCTACTGATTTTCGTTCGACTTATGAAATTTAGTATTTTTGAATCGCTCTTCTGCAACGAGTGGTCGGGACCACTCTTTGCGGAGGCGAGCGATAGACTAAACGTCATCGTCAAACACTGACATTACCACTTATTGACATTGACAGTAGGAACTGTTCTATGAACTTTGCGTTCCGTTTTCCTTGCATGAATTAATATTATCAACACCTGAGGCGAATGACCCAAAAATACGGTCAAACCTGTTTTCATGCGACTTGTAGTCGATCGTGACTTAAGTCGTGTGCGACGAAGCTGTCACACGAGCGAATCAAAAATAGAGCTCCAGGAGGCGTGCAGCGACCTCAAGCGACTATTGCACTTTTGGGAAGAGATCGGCTGGCTAGATTAGCTGGCTCCACATCCTTCCACCCTCCACGCACAATGGACAAAATAATCAGGCAATAAAAAAAGTCTTCTTCCTTCAAGCCACTTGCAGCAAACATTTGACCTTAACTTCAAATCATTGTAAGTGGCATTATGGTCGAATATGGGCTTACCTCGTCTAAAATATCGCTGTTCGCCCAAGATTTTTGAAGATGGCGTAGTATTTAAGCTTTAGGAAACTTTTCAACCGGTTCTCCACCTTCATAGTCAGAGTAAGCCAGGAAATATTTACTGCTGGTGCTTATGGCAAATCACTAAAAGCCGTCTCGTGAATTGAGCGAATTTCAGTGATTAAAGGTGTCTTGTTAGAATGTCTCAATGAACAAGGTTTTATACAATCCATACATAGGCAGAACGTGGGAGAGAAGACAATACGCTGTCCATGAATTTAAAACCACTGGATTTTCAATCTTATTCAATCAGCTCAAGTTACAAGCGATTGTAATGGACTGCAAATATATCGTTGGTTATACTATTTTCCAGTGCAGGTCAATCCTTGAATAAAAAAGACACAATTTTCAATCTTATTCCGTTGGCATGAGATATACAATGTTTTTTATTAACTGTAAATATAAGCTGGTGTTTTATTGTTAATTTTTCAAGCGATTTTCAACCATATTCCTTTGTGATAAGAAATGAGACGTTACAAAGCCGGTCACGAATGAGTTTTATTATGTTGGTAGAGCCTTTTTTGGGGTTGAGGTCGTTTGCCCACGCGTGGGAGTGGACAGTTAGTATGAGTAATGATTAAAGTCTTGATCTGTATCCTTTTTTTAACGATGAGTAACTTTTAATGTTAGACTAGAATAATTAACGCGTTCAAAAAGGTCCCGAGCCACCTGCATCCAGCGACTCCCTGCGACTCTAACCAGGTCGTCGGTCCATCTAGTAGGCCTGCCTGGTAGACGTTTCCCGGTACGTGGTCGCCACTCGAGAACCTTTATTCCCCTGGTTATCGGTTCTTCACTTCGCCCTGCCCATTGCCACTTCAGCTCACTGACTCGTCGAGCTATGTCGGTGACTTTCGTTCATCTACGGATTTCCTCCTTCGAAGTAAAAAAAACAATCATAAAAATAGATTCATAATTGCCGGAGTCATCGCGTAAATTACATACAAAAAACATACAGTCGAATTGAGGACTTCCTCATTTTTTGAAGTCGGTTGAAAAAAACATTTTGTCTTAAGGCTATGCAAGGCAGACTAGTGAGGTATACATGTCACTGAGACACTAGTGTAAATCCTACTAATATTATAAGTGTGAAAGTTTGGATGTTTGGATGTTTAGATGTTTGGATGTTTGTGACGCTTTCACGGAAAAACTACTGAATGGATTTGAATGAAACTTTACAATAATATAGCTTATACATCAGAATAACATGTAGGCTATAATTTTTAAAGCCATATTGTGTAAATTGTACAAAATCACACTCATAATATTAGTGGGATTACATGGGCAATTTTGGCATAACAAAAACGAGTTGCCTAGCAACCGACCATAGAATATGTAATTCGTATATACAAACTTTCGCGTTTATAATATTAGTGTGAATACTTTTTGAACGTCAGATATTGAAATTTCTTTTGTTTCTTTAAACTATTAGCCTACGTAACAGAATAAACACTATTTTGTACCTTATGCTGGAAATGGAGAATAGATGCCTTCTATGCCTATCGAACCTGCCTGTAGAATAAATCCTGAAGTACACGCGGACAAAGTCGCGGGCGGAAGCTAGTGTATTTATAAAGCGATACTATTAATCTGTGGGCCTTTTGAACTGCACAGTGGTCGCGAACGGGCCAAAACGTTCGAGTCATCCATTTAGCACAGAGCGCGAATTTCATCTCTCGACTGGACAAAAAACTTGTGTGTTAGATTCGAATAACAAGGTGTTAAAAGTACAGACGTTTTTTGCCGGTCGATTATTTGACAGGTGCCGTTATGGTAGCACTGAGGAGTTGGTATATTTTAACATGCTTTATATAAGAAAGAACGAAAGAAAGAAAGAAAAGAGTTCATTTGGCACAGAAATTACAAAAAAATAAAATCTAACTTAAATACATATTTCTAAAATATGAATTAAAAAATATTAACAGGTGAGTTATTACAGCCGGAACCAAAAGTCAAAAAGTCATCCGATTCAGCATGTTGCTGTCACTACAGACTGCAGCGACAGCGCTGGATTTCAGCGGAGCACTAGGTAGGTGCGCTTGCGCGTGAAAAGATACCAGAAAAAAATAATATGAGGTTCATTTGTATTTAACTAACTAGCTATGTATGTAAAAAATTGCAAGTCAATGTGATAGAAGAATTGGGCCCCTCGACTTTGGACTCATCTCAATACCAGAATACCAGGTTGACATAAGTGCAAGGGAGCTTACAATATAGTTTCTTTGGCGCAGTTTACCTTATTACTAGCAAACTACAAAAAAAAATTTTTTTAAAGTACCAGGCAAGCAAAAACAGACGGAGCTTCAAATTGGCTAACATGACATTTTTAATATCTACATAGTTCTCATCTCCGCTTTACTTGACTGCATTACTAGTTTTTTACGAGGTACATTATAGTCTGTGGCATTACTGACAAATGTGTGTTTTTAGTTTTTTAAACTATAACGACAACGAGGACCTATTCTTGGCCGGCACTTTATAAAATTACACGTCTATAAAAAGCTTTTCAACCCGAAATCTGAAGCCCTACTTGCTTGCAAAAGCTCGGCAGATCTACGTTAGTAAAAAGCGAAGGTTTCGGGTTAACAAAGAAGAAATATGTCCTCCGGAGCCAGCTTCTTGTCCGACTAACGGGCTCATATCTGACAAAAACCCAGCCCACACTTAACACCTTGTTAAATCCGTCTTGTTGGTTTTTTGTCAGATCGCACGTCGAGATTCGCTCAGAGCAGAGTGCTAAACGTAAGTTTCTTACATAATATATCTAACTCAATCTGATTATATTAAGGTCTAGGTTCTGAGGCTGGATGCTATTATCCCGTAAGGGATAAAACAGCTATTCTTTGAGGGTAATAAGGCACGCAATTTTGACCAATAATAAAGACTTTTATTCATCATCATCAACAGCCTACATATGTCCCCACTGCAGGGGCTCAGTCCTACTCTCCTACAGAGAGTGTATGGGACATAGTACACCACGCGGGACCAGTGCGCATTGGTAGACTTCACACACACCTTTGAATTACTTCTCAGGAGTGTGCAGGTTTCCTCGCGACTCCTTCACCGAAAAGCCAATGGTAATGTTTTTTATCATTCGTACATAAATTCCAAATACCAAATTGTAACTCATTGGTACGAGCCAGGATCGAACCCAGACCTCGCTTGTTTAAGGACTGACGCTCTACCCAACTGTGCTACAAATGCTTTGACAAACTGCACATATTAATTATATAATTACTTTCTTAGGAAGCACGCTTTCCATCCAATGAGCTTACTATCAACGCAGATGAAGGCTGTTTGCAAAACAAAATGAAAAACAACAACATTCGACCCTTTAAAAACAGTTTTGTAATCTGTTATAAATACAAAGTTTTCAACATGCCATTTCATGATCGTAATTAAGCCGCATATCGCATCGCCATAACAAAAAAGAAACAATAAATGCAACATTACCAGATCCAATATGGCCGACAGTCCAATGAACCAGAGTATACCGTTATAATATGAATCAGTACCGAAAACATTATTTAATTATAATGTGGAGTAAGTGGGCGTAGCTAATGCCATTGTTACTGAATTACATACAAATTACAATACAATTTAAACATCAATGTCGTATTTGTTAAAAGGTACCGCTAACAATTTGTCATGCGCCGAAAATGTGGGATAGTTAACTACGATCAAAATAAACGTCGACGGGGGACCGATTTGTTCCATAGAATTGTTAAAAGTGGACTATGGTAGCAGGTGTCACCTCTGATGATGCAAGGATCATAATGAACGCGTCCGACAGAGGAACTAATCGGTTCCATATACACTGTTGCTATCAAGTAGATCTTCCACCAATATAACTAGACGGGCTTGACACCTCATCACCTTATAGCGACTATGGTAGCAGGTGTCACTCTTTGATGATGCAAGGATCATAATGAACGCGTCCGACAGAGGAACTAATCGGTTCCATATACACTGTTGCAATCAAGTAGATCTTCCACCAATATAACTAGACGGGCTTGACACCTCATCACCTTATAGCGACTATGGTAGCAGGTGTCACTCTTTGATGATGCAAGGATCATAATGAACGCGTCCGACAGAGGAACTAATCGGTTCCATATACACTGTTGCAATCAAGTAGATCTTCCACCAATATAACTAGACGAGCTTGACACCTCATCACCTTATAGCGACTATGGTAGCAGGTGTCACTCTTTGATGATGCAAGGATCATAATGAACGCGTCCGACAGAGGAACTAATCGGTTCCATATACACTGTTGCTATCAAGTAGATCTTCCACCAATATAACTAGACGAGCTTGACACCTCATCACCTTATAGCGACTATGGTAGCAGGTGTCACTCTTTGATGATGCAAGGATCATAATGAACGCGTCCGACAGAGGAACTAATCGGTTCCATATACACTGTTGCAATCAAGTAGATCTTCGAGCAATATAACTAGACGAGGGTGACAACTTATCACTTTATGGTAACTACGGCTTGAGATAAGATTTAATGCCATCCAATACAATCAAAACTCATTAAATCATCATTTACAACTATATATTTAGCCTGGTTATGTTGATACAACTTTTCTACACGGTATATCTAATCTATGACACGGTCTCAATTCGTCATGCATCCAATAGCGGTAAAATATTTGAAAAAGTTTGACAGCTGTCATCGAACAAAAAGATTGTATGCTTTTCAAATTTCATGGAACACATAACTGGCCGAATGGCTTCTAAAAAGTTTCTTTCCGGTAAAGATTGTGTACTTTCGAAAGGAGATTGTGTAATCTGTTTTACTATTCCACAAAGGTGTTATTTATTTTATTTCTACACATTAGCCGTATAAAAGAAGAAAGAGCCTGACTTTTACAGTATTTGGCGTATATCTTTTTGTGACAGGACAAAGCGGTGCTACGTGTCGTGCTAGGAATTTAATTTTTCCGGTGCTTTGAGCTTAAGCATAAAAAATCAATATGGCGCTATTCATTCATTTAGATATCAATGTTTAGATTGGTTTTATTTATGAAGTGAGAGGATGTATCAGGAATGAAATGCGAATATTATGCGTCAGGAAGCAATAAATTGAGATAATAAACACAGAGATAATTTTCTAAGGCTTTTGATCAATAATGAATAAGATAATTTTATCGCTGATAGAAATAACGGTAAATACATATGTTTCGCGTCCACTTTTATCATGCATATAGCTAAAGTATGAAGTCCTACCAGCTTCCGAGTTCCCTGAATAATTTATATAACTTTGGAATCTTCTAGCGAAGGGTAAATAGGCTTCTAGACCAACGCGAAACATTGACTTCATCGTCGCTTAACATCTGGCAGTGGTGACTAACATCAAGCTCTTTAATGCACGCAAAACATTTTTTATTTTATGAAATGGGTTACGCACTTGGCCTTCATTTCACCTGATGGTAAGAGACATTAACGGTAAAGCCTCAATCAAATATTTTCATTATATTCTGTTAAATAAAGTGTCATTGGAAATAAAATTAAGATAAATGCTTTTAAACTGTCAATGAGTTTTTAACCGAATTCAAAAAAGGATGAGATTATCAATTCGACGGGTATGTTTTTTAAAATGTTTGTTACCTCAGAACTTTTGACTGGGTGAACTGATTTGAATGATTCTTTTTTTATTTGAAAGCTGGTGCGTCCCGTGCGGTTCCATTTCAATTTGGTCCAGTTCTGACAACGGCATCCATGAGAAAACGATATAAATCTTAAATTTGCCTTAGTAAAAGTAGACTTTTAGGGCGATTGAAGTCGGTTTACAGTTCTTTTTGAACGCATTTACTTGTCTGACATCTGTGGACTTATGACTATATGACTTATTTTTCTAATGTTCTTTGTCCATTCGAAAATTTTCGATGACGAATGCTGAAGCAATACACGAGCGAGTGTTACGAACTTACAGTTACATACTCGCATCCTATTGACCAACCTTGTCGAGCTCACATTAGGACAATCCTGTCCATCCCTTCCCATCACTCCGATTTATTTTCCTACTCATTCACGGTTCATGCAGCCAGATTGTGGAACTCGTTGCCTCACACTGTACGCGACAGCAAAACTGTTTATATTTTCAAGAAAAGCGTCAAGGAACATTTTCTGTTTCTTACAAGTAGTTCTTAAGGTGATCCACCTACATCAAAGTTGTAAATTTCTGGGTTTGTTCAGTAGCGGTTTAACATCATTTTTACAATGGTAATTTTGATTATTAATTGTATTCGGAGATGGAAAACTTTTTAAGGCGTCAGTATAAAATAATTAACTGAGAAGGTGACACATAAATAACATTTAAGTTAATTTTGGCAGCGTCATATTTTTCTCAGGTTATAAATAGGCTATTTGTCACAAAAAAATAATATCTTCAAACCTGAATCTATTAACGTAATAATAACAATGAAATGCAACGTTGACTCTGGTATCCCCTTAAAAACGTAGTACAGACTATGGCCAATAATCTAAAAATGTCTTTAATATGAAGTCAGACCAGAGACCTCCAAAACCCACGACTCCGTCTTCAGCGCACGACGCGTCACTAGACAGTTCAACGGTTCATTATAGCTGCACACGCCAGTCATTGATCTACAGACTATAGACACTGCACTAAACTAAGTAAGTAAGTAATAGTAAACCAAGGAGATTCTGAAAGTGAAGAAGAAATAGTAGTTCTTCCACCTCCAAAGAAAGAGGT
Source organism: Carcina quercana (assembly GCA_910589575.2). NCBI lineage: Eukaryota > Metazoa > Arthropoda > Insecta > Lepidoptera > Depressariidae > Carcina > Carcina quercana. The sequence goes on along the minus strand of OU342454.1, from coordinate 5,497,992 downwards.
TGTGGAAAAGTTAGAAAAAGAAGCTAGAGCACCTAGGCCTAGGAAGTTTATGTTACCTAAAGGACAAGTAGAATTGCTTGCTAGAAAAGGACAAGACAATCTATTATCAAGAAACTTTGAAGCAGTTACGAGCAAAAATAAAGACATTTATGGGTAACTCTAAACAGTATGGTGAATATTTGAACTCGAGAGGTTTAATGGACAAGGAAGATGATGAAGCAATGAAGAAACAGGTTAAAGGATAGTGACTGATTTAGTGATTCTGTAATTTGTGAGGATAGGTTATGTGGATAAATGTGATCAACATTTTTTTAAAAAACTTTCATAAACATGACAGTTTGAATTTTTTGTCTGCGACTTTGTACACACACTTTCGTCGTTCGTCAATACACACATAGAGGTGCTTTCGAATTTCAAATATTAGTAAGATAATGTGTTTATTAATATTTTATAGAGTGAAGGAAAACCCATGTCAGTTATAATAAAATGAATTACAAACGTAAAATGTACATTTGAAGATAATTTTAGGTTGAGGTTGAAAGGTTTACATGCACACACGATACAGTTACCCTTTCAGACGGTCTGTAAGAGAAGCTCATGCCCAACACTGGGCCAGGCAACTGGAAATGATATGTCAATGTCACATTCACACAAGTTTGAAGAAAAAAAAAAAGGATTATGCGAGCATTTGTGTCGCGTGCCAGGTTGCACTGGATTTTGGAGTTATAAGCCTTAGAACTTATAATTCAATTCAATTCTTGATATTTATGGCAACTACCAACTTCATGGTAATTCTGCCAAAATCTGGTGTCCAAAGAGGCATCGAATAGTGTCGAGACTGGACTACTGCCTGGATCTTTGACATTGACAGTTGGCTAGAGAATTCCATGTTCGAGGACGACACTTTGGTGCTAACTTGACGTTTAAGATCAATAAGTAGGTGTCCAGTCCATAAGCATTAGAATAATAATGTATATTATCAATTCAAGTCTTAGTTAGGCACCTTGTTCACATGTCCCATTGGTAGCGTCCATAGTTGCACATGTATAAACTTGGAATCATGGAATGTATAAATTTCACGGCCCTGGTTTCTGGCCACGATCTCTCGGACCCACTGGCCGACTAAATCCTAATTAGATTTGGAGCAGAAATGAATTGATTTTTTCGGATAATTTCGGTGGGTTTGCACGGTGGGCGATCTTAAGAGGAGTTTACCTCATAGTGGCAGATAGCAAAAAAGCAAAGCAAAAAAAAATTAAAATATTTTGCAACGATAAGAATCTTTTCAATAGCAAGTCTGTGTAGTAAAATAAGCTATTGAATAAAATTTTAAAAAGTTAAAATATCTTAAGGTGAACCTTCGAAGGGACAACCTTCAGTCATATTTTTTAAATTTAGCAATCTAAGTAAATGTTCAATAGACATGATATATAAAATATCTGTGTCTATGGTTATCTAATTTTTTATGAAATATATAGTTTTAAAGTAGCACGAGCTCAAAGTTTTGCACGGAGTCAAAAATACCCTATTTAATTGAATTATCGACTATAACAAAAATCTGAAATATCATACACAAAAGCATTCGTTTCTAGATCATGAAAAGAAAATTTTATCAACTCAAACAGCTATTTAAATTCTGATCAGACTACGTGTCGAATATGTTGTCACACGGAAACTCCTCTTAAGACAGTTTTAAAATTTTTTTATGATTATTTTTTTACTTTCCAAACAGTATGGCCATGGCCTAGAATAGAACATGCTTATAAATAACTAATGATAACTGAATTACAAATGATAGAACTCACCCTTCCCGAAGACAACGTGCATGAAGCTCAGATACATGAGGAATTTGAAGGCAGCCATCTTGGATTTAAATACAATATTCACTGGCACTGATGCACTGACACGTTTTACCTGAAACAAGGCAAATATATAGCACTATTATAATTTATAATAAAGTACACACACTTTTGACAAACATAGTGGGAAACCTGCACACTCCTGAGAAGAAATTCAAAGGTGTGTGTGAAGTCTACCAATGCGCACTGGTCCCGCGTGGTGTACTATGTCCCATACACTCTCTGCAGGAGAGTAGGCCTGAGCTGCAGTGGGGACGTATATAGGCTGTTGATGATGATGATACTAAACCGAACACCGCGATCACCAACCCGTCTAGCAAGCGAGCTGATTATGCCATAAGGCCTTCATGAAAATTATGTCTAATCAAGTTTAGATACAGAATTTTTCTGCCGACTTTTGCTATCAATTCGTTGACGGCAATAATTTTACTGCAACTTCCGGAAAGGCGGAACAACTAACGAACCAAACCATACCCCCTTTGAAACCGCTGCTACTCAATTAAGGCATTAACCATTGACGATAATTAATTTAATTATAATTCCCGAATAGGAATCAAATGGGCACGCTCTGGTTGGCAGCCAACCAAGCGGTTACTAAGCTTGCGGTACCTGGCGTAAGATTGGCCACATAATCATCTTTATTTGAGGGGATCCTTACAGCGAACGCAAAAAAGAAATGCTTTCACATTGAAAAAGGTACCACATTCATTCGTTTATTTCAAAAAACAGTATAACTGTGTGCGAAAAAAACTTAAAAATTACAACTAATAAAATACCTTAAAAATACAATAATTTAGCCAATAATATTAAAAATTTAACGTTACTAAAAATATACAACAAAGTCATTTCATAATATCTAGTGCCTCATGTCAGGTTATTACATGTCAGAAATCCTTAATGGTGTACAAATTTTTGTCTAATAATAAGAGTTTCAGTTTATTTTTAAATACATTTACACTTTTTATATTTTTTAAAACAAAGTTTTTAAACATTGTGCTAAAAAACTTAAACTCAAATTATAAATATTGACGCAGTGACGAATGACGAAGCGAATGATGAAGGTCAAGTGGAAACCCGTCGTACATTTAAAAAGAAAAGAAATGTAGCGTTCAAAAAGGACTAGAAAAAAAATTCACAAAAATCGATTCACAATTGGCGGAGCTGTGGCGTAACAAACATAAAAAAATACAGTAGAATTTGTACTTTTTGAAGTCGGTTGAAAAAAGGGCGTGACTGGAGCTCAATGTTGATTAAAAGTCTAAGATTATTTATGGTAAACACTTATTTAAAGACAAGTATTACGAGAGGGTCGCTTTAAGAACGACGGTTTCCTGAACATAAGCGACCAATGATTTTACGTATAAACGGCCGAAAAATACCACATTTATTGAAGGCCCATTCACTCTAGCCAAAATAAATCTACTACGTACGGTTACATTGAAAATAATACATTGTCAGCTTCGTATCACAGTCTAGAATAATGAATCTCCATCTGATTAACGTTATCCCTCTCCTAATTTGCCATAATCTTTTAAAATAGAATATCTGGCTTTAATAAGTAATTACCTGAAAATAGTAGCTGAAATTATTGGGTCGCGAAATAAATATCATTAATTTACAACTTTATAGTTAGCTACAACAGCCGTTACGCAGCTAATGGTTCATAGATGGCGCTTTGAACAATAATCGAAAAAAGTGTTTAAAATGAAAATTGTGATTCACTGTGAAGTTGTATGTTAATGATACTCATTTCGCGACATCACAATCTGATGTCCTATTTTTAGATAGTTACTGCACAAAGCCAGCTATTATACTTTAAATGATTACGGCAACAAAAATTTAGTATGAAACTTTGATGGAGGTGGATTGGACCTTAAGTTAGTGCATTATTTTGCTGTCAAGAATTTTAATGAATTATTTTAGCTTTGAATAAGTATGAATTAATTTTTTAATATTATTATATTTGGGTCATGTTTAGTTAGCACAGGTGGATGATTAAAAGTAGCGCCGTTGAATAAAGTTATATTTCGAGATATTTGCGATATGTTTGAACAGGTGATAAAATTTGTTTACAAACAAATATTTTAAATACAATTGTTGATGAATATTATTTGCTTTAAATTATGCTGCATACAAGGTTTTTACTAAGATTCGCTTTTTGGCGAAAAAATTATACAGACGTATCTTTTTCATGCGTTGCTCTAGAATCTTCAATTTTTCACAGCTCCAAAAGACGGAGACCTCCACGGGTTCCTGAGAAAAAGGTGTCCCCCCCCCCCCCATATTTTAAACTATAGATTTTAATAATCTGAAGAGACTCAAAGTCTACCAAAGCGTTTGCTTGGAGATGTCAAAATGAAAATTTCATACAAATTCCATTCAAAATTACTTTTCATCAGACGTTTGAACTTATTGTGGAGGGCAACTACGGAGCCCTACACTGCGCGCGGCCCGACACGCACTTGGCTGCTTTTTACTCAATACAGTCGAATCTTCCACGTTTTTGGCTATCTCTCTTGTTTAGCGACGTAACTAAATTGAGAGTATAAAGTTTTTAAAACACCTTCAGGTCTTCTCAGATAAACAGCAATTTTCTCCTCCAAGTGCGGGTAGGCCTAAACAAAAGTGCAAGTCCTAAAAGTTAAGCTTATAAGTATAGTGAAGTTTTGTTGGGTAGCTAGAAATTACTTAGCAAAGGAATCTATATATATACTCATACTGTATTATTAGATTTATTGTTTATCAAAATTTGAATTCAGAACTTTTAATTATTGTTATTGTTTTTTATTTCTGCGCGAACTATATACAGCTGTTAAACTACATATTTTCTTTATGAACTTGTATAAATTTATTGTTGTTGTTTAAACCCTTTTAGACTGTTTATTGTCAGTGATTATTACTTATTGTAGATGATGTCGCGTGTCTGGCCATGTAAAGGTCTTCGTACTGTGTTAAGAGGCTATGTTGGTAAGACCACGTGGTCGGTTTCAAGGTTAAATTGTTTTGTAGCTGTCCCTCTCCGAGCCCTATCCTACCCGAGCGCGTACGGTGAGACAGCATACACTACGCGAAGTTATCCACCCGTTATTTGGATGTTTCGTAGTCAAGGGATCATTTGAAGGATACAGTATATTAAGTAACCATTTTTTTAATACAGCATACTAATGAAATTTCAGATGTCGGTGGTTTTTCCAAATTGTTCTAAATTGATTCATACTCTTGTAAATCAGGTTCAAAGTTGGGGCTTTTTACTACCGTAAAATACAATTCTTTGACGCCCTGTAACTCTGGAAGTATATATTTAAACGAAAATCTGACTCACCACCGACACAGATATTTGTTTCTAGACTGTGTCTTGAAAATGTCATAGATTTTCATAGCTTAATACTCAAAATATGACTGGACTACGTTTATATGAGCGCTTTGCCAACAGCATAGCCTCTTAAATTATTTAAAGTGTGGGGCTTTAACAACTCTATATATAATTTGATCTGGCCGCGACTGCACTCTATCGCATTTGAACCAAGATTGACAAACGTCATATAGGTTGTGTGCGACAGAGATAACGCTCTACGAAATCAAAAATAGCTGATTATCTCTTTCCAAAGGACGATGTGCAATATTTACGGCCCAGTACTGTACATGCATTACAATAATATAATTATAGATTAACCTATTAACAGTTTTATTACAACAATTGGAAAACGTTCCTTCGCGTTGCTTACGTGATATAGTATTTAATGGCATTTATGTCTCCAAGTTGTTACATAACTGGCTACACGACACAGAGTATACACGTTTGCGGCGGCGCCTGCGCACTCTTTGTGTAATGTAACCTTCGCCTACATTTGTTGCAGTCAACTTATACGAGGTGTTCAGCCCACTCGTAGCATAGGTGTTCTACTGCCTACGTCACCAGCCTGCGTAGCACGAGACGCATAATAGCAGTGAGGATGAGATATTGGCGTATGCTCACTATAAATCTGTACAGAATTTGGATAACTGAAATACGGAAAAATCATAAACAACATGCACCGACTGATCCTTTAACTAATGCGCCTACAATTATGCATATAACATTTTCAATTTGGTTTTGCTACTCGTCACTAGATGGAGTTACTGATACGTTAAAACGTACGTCTAAAAGACACGTTTGTTGTATGGGAGCCCCCTTAAATATTTATTTTATTCTGTTTGTAGTATTTGTTGATATAGCGGCAACAGAAATACACCATCTGTGAAAATGTCAACTGTCTAACTATCACGGTTCATGAGATACCCCGGATAGCCTGGTGACAGACGGACAGCGGAGTCTTAGTAATAGGGTCCCGTTGGTTATTCTCTGGGTACTGAACCCTAAAAATGACATCACGCTCACCGTTCTCACGTGGCTCATGCTACGCAAGAATCTAGGGCTTCAAGAGTGACCATGGACTGTATAATTTATGATATGACAATCAATTTTTGTCTTGAGTTCTTTGTGTATGTGCTAGCAGACCAGATTTTTAAGGTTCCGTAGCTCAAAAGCAAGCTTTTGTAGAAGCACATTATAGCTTCTGCCCGTGCTTAGGTCTGCTAAGACCTTTTCTCTTAGAAACGGGTATAGGTTAAATTTTACAAAGTCTAAGAAATTTAGCAAGACAACGCAACCAAAAGATACGGTCGTTTAATGTCTATCGTAAACTCATTCAAGTCGTATTTTATGTGGTCTTTATTCATCGTTTATATTTCAAGCACAAAATTCGAATTTCGAAAGCCTTCGAGCTCCTTATCTTAGTTTATTCATAAAAAATACATTTTATTATAACAAACTTACATTTGCAGTTGAATCATCGACCGTGTTATAGACCGATGTATGTAATAACTTCTTAATAATAACTTCTTTTCAACTGCAAAGTTAAGTTAGTCCTTCAATCAGACTTAAATTTTCGTTACAAAAATAATTTGGTGTTGTTAGTGACTCTTTTGTGCACCTAAACCAAAAAGTCGATAAAAACTCGAAAAACACCACAAAGAAAGCTTTCAACTATTGGTCTCGCAAAAATGTCACGTTCCGCGAATGTATGGCGCCAAGGATTTTTGTATATTTTGGTTTAGTTTATTTGTACAAAAACATATAAAACGCACGATACATACCGTTGAAATCAAAGATGGCGTCAATAAAATGACATTTGACGCTGTCACTTAGTACAAAAACAATGATTTTGTACAATTAAAATAAACGCAAAAATGTAATTGAAGTATTTTTCTATACATATTTAGATTATTCCCTGATTTTGTAAATAGTGTACAAGTGCAGGCCGAATTTAAAACATCGCTTTTGGTAAAGATTGGCTGAGAAGAATGCTCCTCAAGTTGGCTGGCTACCGGTGGCTGATTTACAAGATTGAGTCTGAAACCACCTTATCATCACAAAACTAACTAAGAGGAGCCAATTAATATGTTTTAGGTGTTACTTATGCCTCAATTTCGAAGATATTTTAAGATCTGACTGGCTCTGTAGGGCAAAGTATGTGCTCGCGAGGTCTGCAACTCACAGAGCCACTAGTCATAATAAAGCCTATCAATTATTCAATTGGCGAAGATATGGCAATAAACCATATACATAAAACCATCCTGTTGAATTTACAGCCTACTACTTGTTAATAGCCGGTTGTAAAAGACAGTTTTAAACAGATGCTACGGTTGTTTTTTGCATTTATTGAAAATATAGGATTCAAACCATTGATTAAACCAGAGAGATTTAAATATAGTAATAGGTTATAGAGCGGTCATTGGGAAACGTTTCATATAAACATTTTGATCTCAAAAGTCAATGGTATGTCAAATGTCTTGTACGGCCGCGTGACGTGATGTGACACTAGATTGAGTAACTTATTACCAATTGGTAATAAGTTACCAATTGGTAATAAGTTTAGGATCAAAATGTTTTTGTCCGGTCTATTAATATTAAATGTCTTTGGATTAAACTAATTCAATTAAAGCTTAGTAAGTGATTAATTGATTCAACAACAAAACTCTACCTACCAATTTATTATTTTTAAAGCATTGATACCACTTTGCAAAGGTGTGTTGACAGCTGCCATTATTTTGACAACTGCATTGACAATTGACATTCCAACTCGCTTTCTGTTAAAAGCTCGAACTCCAAATCTCGAACATTATCAGGTAAATAAAGCATATAAAAGTTTGTGTTGGCATTTTAGCAAAACATATTGTTTAAATAACAGCTAATCAGTGACATTTAGCTTTTAACCAAGACTCGACAAAAAATAACCTCAAAATGTACTAAAAACTAGCAAAACGACTCACCTCCGTCCGAATATTATCTCACAAGCACACAACCTACAAAACAAACAGCTGTCCAAACAAAATGGCCGTTGGGGCAATGGAAAAACTTTATTTATTCACTAAAACATGATCAGATTTAGTATTTGAATGGTTTGGAAGGAGTTTTTGAAAGTTCTGTTTAACACACGTCCTTACCGAACGGCGGTGGGACACCGACTGGGGCAAACTGGCTGCACGGACCTTGAATACGTGATCATTGGAAAAGGCTGCGCCTACGCTAAGTTCATTTTAAGTTAGAAAAAAAGTGATCACGCCAGCCGCTGCAAATGTCAAAATCCAGTCGTGCGGGATAAGTGAAGCAGTGTTTGACTAAAATATTAAGCATAAAGACGTAAGAGTTATTTTAGGGTTCCCAGGCAAAGGGTGTTACTTACGTCATTTTTTCTCCGATGTCACCTATATCTGACAGCAAACAGCAGTGTGAATAGTACTGTTGTTTTCCGGTATGAATGGTAGTACGAGATCAGAAGTCTTATCAGCTTGGGGCTTCTGGGTGAGCACGATTGGCATTGAACCGTCTGATCTTCACTTAAAATCAGCTGAGTAGGTCAAGTGAAAAGCCCGTGTAACTTTGGAACTGTCTATTGTAACCAAATTTAACCAGAGATTAACTGAATTAAGCTCAACTCCGCTCTAGATAAAATCTAATTTAGCATAACTTTTGGTCTATAAACCTAACCTACTTTCGCACACGTAATGAAAAAACAAGACAGCAATATTTTTATCAGTATGTCGTTTTCTAGCTCGCCTACCTCGATTTTTGATGGATTGTGATTGCTTAAAATTCAAAATATGATCAAATTAATAGATATTAATGGCCGCTATTGGGTATTTGACAAATATGTTTGTCTCTTTCGATAGTCCATGTAAAAACATAAATAGCTCTATGATTTTTTCTCTCGATACGACTATTCGTTTTTTAACACAACCCGGCGAAAAAGTGATTTTAGTCACGCGGTGATAAAACGCTCCATATAAATCGGACGTGATTTGTGACGTCACATTACTATATTGGAGCGTTAAATGTATGAAGACAGTTCTATATTTTGAGTTATCTCGTAAAATAATGTTTTTATGTGTTATATACCCTTATAATTAAATGTTCAAAATACAATGCGAAAACTACATCTAATAAGCATTTTACTATTCGAGAAAAAAAAACGTAATTTTTGAGACTTTAAATTTATGTGAATCAAAGACATTTAATAATAATAGACCGGACAAAGCAAACAAACATTTTGATCATAAACTTATTACCAATTGGTAGGAAGTTACTCAATCTAGTGTCACATCACGTCACGCGGCCGTACAAGACATTTGACATACCATTGACTTTTGAGATCAAAATATTTATATGAAACGTTTCCCAATGACCGCTCTATAACCTATTACTATATTTAAATCTCTCTGATGTGAATCCAAATAAAACATTCAAATATTAATAAATTTTACGTATTTTTATTTTGTGAGCTTTCTTTTAATGTCCGTTACGGTATAAAATACAATTCAACCTCAAACTAATTAGGTGTCAAGTACCCAATTGCCACCACTGTGAACAAGCCCCTACTTTACATATCGCCGCATTGCGAAGGAAGAGCTATTGAAGGCTTCATTGCTTCTCGAGACAAGAATGTCTTATGCGCATCAATATGTATCTCGACTTTATTGCTGACCAGCTAGGATTGTTTATGTGCATAGATTGTGTTGATTGATTTGGTGTATAAAATGATTAGCGAGCTCGATTGTAATTCATCTAATTTGACGCCATCTTTTTTGTCACTAACTAGATTTGCTCCGAGTTGCAGTGTTGATAAAACATTATTAACAAATGCCCGCGACTTCGCCTGCGTGCATCTAAGAAATTGTCTCATAGGACCAATTAAAAAAGCGCCGTGCAAAGGGCAATTTGATCGACCAATTGCGGAATTCGACGGTGTCTTTGACCAAGGGCTAGTCGGACTCGTGCACCAAGGGCTCTAACTCATGAATAGAATAGAAATAGTTTATTCGGCGTACATACAGTTATTACAGTACAGTTCAATACATATATTTGCAATCAGCTCTGCTGCACTGCAACGCCGAAATGGACCTGTCCCAGCATATGCGGCAGCAGTAGCTGCAGCGCTGATTTTCAAGAAACATTTTTTTTTGACATTTGACACAAGATTTTGACAAGTAACAACCTTTACACCCTTAGCGCTCTTTTTTCAGAGACCAAATAAAGTCACTTTATAAAATCACTAAAACACCTTTAAAATTGTAATGGATGATTAGTGCGATGCGAAAGTGTATTTGTGTTGCGGTTGCGGCCGAAGGGGTTTGTTTTGTTAGCGCTTGTCGCTTTAACGGCACAGGTTATCGTGATGGAGTTTGGCATGTAATATCGACAAAGCTCCCGCCTGACCAGTTTCAAAACCAAGTTGCTTGCATGTCGTGATCTTAGCTAGACCCGCCTTTTCTTTTGTTCAACAAGGAGAGACGAAAACGCTTTTGTTTATGACTTTTTAGGGTCCATTGTAGTAGTTAGTTACAGTTTAGGGTCATTTTATAATGCATCATTGTGGCGTCCAACTTGCAGGACTTTCACAAATACAACAATGCTTTCTTGTTTATAGTTTTAGGATCTGTCCCAAAAAACTAGCAAGCCGGAGCAACCCGAACCACGAATGTATGCGAAACTGGACCTAATGGTGGTCAGGCGTGAACTTTGTCGAGCACCTAGACAATGGCATGGCGGGCGACATAAGCTACTTATTGTCCCTATGGGATACAGTTCAAAGTCCACGCGGATGAAGAAACGGTCAAAAGGACGTAATTATTATAAAAGCTCCGTTGAGTTATTACAGTGACGTGAATGCAGCTGGGACAACTTTTGCGGGTTCGATGCCCGGGACAGGTTTTTAGGATAAAGTGAGCCGAAATGTGGGCAGGAGGTGGGAAGGACCACTTTTTATGGTGGGTTGAGTTACCGCTAGCTGTGTCCTGAGGAACAGCTTCGGAACGCTTGAAAACTTAAGAGTACACGTCCTGTTGCTTTGGCACCATCGCATTTAATTATTATTTACATGCGAAACTACCCATGCTAATCTATGTCCGATCTCACACACCCTAGAGTCAGAGTTGTTGCTCCGCCACAGTCCTCTGACATGTCTCATGCAGCTACTACCTGTCGTAGATAGTAACCGGGACCTCACACACCCTAGTGTCAGAGTTGATACGCCACAGTCCTCTGACATGTCTCATGCAGCTACTACCTGTCGTAGATAGTAACCGGGACCTCACACACCCTAGTGTCAGAGTTGATACGCCACAGTCCTCTGACATGTCTCATGCAGCTACTGCCTGTCGTAGATAGTAACCGGGACCTCACACACCCTAGTGTCAGAGTTGTTGCTCCGCCACAGTCCTCTGACATGTCTCATGCAGCTACTACCTGTCGTAGATAGTAACCGGGACCTCACACACCCTAGTGTCAGAGTTGATCCGCCATAGTCCTCTGACATGTCTCATGCAGCTACTACCTGTCGTAGATAGTAACCGGGACCTCACACACCCTAGTGTCAGAGTTGATCCGCCATAGTCCTCTGACACGTCTCATGCAGCTACTGCCTGTCGTAGATAGTAACCGGGACCTCACACACCCCAGTGTCAGAGTTGATCCGCCACAGTCCTCTGACATGTCTCATGCAGCTACTACCTGTCGTAGATAGTAACCGGGACCTCACACACCCTAGTGTCAGAGTTGATCCGCCATAGTCCTCTGACACGTCTCATGCAGCTACTGCCTGTCGTAGATAGTAACCGGGACCTCACACACCCTCGTGTCAGAGTTGATCCGCCATAGTCCTCTGACACGTCTCATGCAGCTACTGCCTGTCGTAGATAGTAACCGGGACCTCACACACCCTCGTGTCAGAGTTGATCCGCCATAGTCCTCTGACACGTCTCATGCAGCTACTGCCTGTCGTAGATAGTAACCGGGACCTCACACACCCTAGTGTCAGAGTTGATCCGCCATAGTCCTCTGACACGTCTCATGCAGCTACTACCTGTCGTAGATAGTAACCGGGACCTCACACACCCTCGTGTCAGAGTTGATCCGCCATAGTCCTCTGACACGTCTCATGCAGCTACTGCCTGTCGTAGATAGTAACCGGGACCTCACACACCCTCGTGTCAGAGTTGATCCGCCATAGTCCTCTGACACGTCTCATGCAGCTACTGCCTGTCGTAGATAGTAACCGGGACCTCACACACCCTAGTGTCAGAGTTGATCCGCCATAGTCCTCTGACACGTCTCATGCAGCTACTGCCTGTCGTAGATAGTAACCGGGACCTCACACACCCTAGTGTCAGAGTTGATCCGCCATAGTCCTCTGACACGTCTCATGCAGCTACTGCCTGTCGTAGATAGTAACCGGGACCTCACACACCCTAGTGTCAGAGTTGATCCGCCACAGTCCTCTGACACGTCTCATGCAGCTACTGCCTGTCGTAGATAGTAACCGGGAACAACGGATTAACGTGACTAACGAAGCACGGAATCATATCACTGTTCAGACAATCACGTGATTCAGACTGCAATGTACTGAACAAACTGGGGAAAGTATCACAAAGTGAAATTTGGCAATGTCTTTCCGGGAATGGGGCCCAAGACTTTCCGGGAATGGGGCCCAAGACCTTCCGTGTATGTTGCGAGTAAATTTGGATTTACTACAGTAATTTTACTAAATAAATTATATTAAAGAAGCATTCATAAACCCTTGACTAACAATGATTTTGACGGTGATAAGTGTTGGCCTAGCTAGACGGTGTAAAACTATTAGTTTTAAACTTTCCGATAAATCTATTAATTTCTTTCAAAACTGACAGATGTTCGTTCATTAGTCTATGTTTTCCGGTGATTAATTGAATTATTTGAATAATGATGATTAAATATGATCTACATTTAGATTAGTAGATTTAATAGTTAATATACAAAGCTAATACATGTAAATATACACATGACCATAAGAAGCACCAGCTACCCCGACAAAAACTCACTGACCTAACACACACACACACTCACAAACTCACACACATACTTCTTCATTCACCATATAAACTAGATATATTATACAAAGAAAAAATTCTTAACTGCATTCTGTTTATACGTAGCTCTAAAGCGCCGTGGGTGAGAGCCTGGGGTCCTGTAACACAGGGTCACTCCTATCTCAGGCACCAGTCTCTTACAGGTACTTACATATTTATAGATAAGGTGTCACTCTGTGAGAAGAAATAAATATTCATTTTTTTTATTCGTAAATTCAATACTATGGTATTAATTTGAAGAGGATTATTTTTGTTGATTCCGCCTTCGCCATTCAAGTACCGGTCAAACAGAAGAACGTCAGACCTCCACCCGTACACTGTAGATACTCCTGCAGCTCGCAACAAGCGTTTCGCTTCCACATTTATCATGCGTACAGATAAAATATGTAATACACTACCGGTGTCCGTGTTCCCATAAAACTACAACTTGGGAATCTGCAAACGAAGAGTAAATAGTCACCTTCTAGACCAACACGTAACATCGTCGACCTCATTAACATCAGGTGAGATTGAGGTCTAGCGTTGATCTTATCTTCTTTCTATAAAAACAACTACGAAATTATAAAAACTGAACGTTGCTAAACCGGCGTTTATGCCAGCCTTAATCGAGACTCATTAATTTTAATTCGTTACCTTATAGAGATATAGAGACGGCTAGATAACGTAAAAACCGATGAAAGATTGTTTGTAATCAATTATCAATAGTTGTATATAATATACGAAAATAGAGGTAGGTGATAATAATACAAAACATTAATCATTGATGAATAACAAGTTGTAAAAGTACGGAGTTTTACTGACGAGTGTAGTATGTCGAGTTGTCGACTCTATCTGTCTCTCTCTCTCTTAGATAATCGAAGGTATCTATGAAAGCCTTCTTTGACTGACAGATTGTCGTATCAAGAACCCTAGCTCAAACCACTCGACCTAGAAACTTGAAATGACACGTTCCGCGAATGTATGGAGCCAAGGCCTGGTCTTGTACACTTACAATTTTAAAAGGTTTATTTACAGTTACCCACCCTAAGGCGTATAATAATTTATTATATTAGTATTAAATGAATACAAAATCTTAGCGAAGTAATTATTCTATGGTATTCAATATCAGCGTTTAAAGACAAAAGTCTTTGATCTGTGCGTGTTGCCAGTGACGACATACGGAACCGAAACGTGGTCCTTTACTGTGGGCCGAATAAACAAGCTCAAAGTCACTCAGCGAGCAATGGAACGAGCTATGCTCGGAATTTCTCTACGTGATAAGGTCCGGAATGAGGAAATCCGTAGAGGAACTAGGGTCACCGACATAGCTCGACGAGTCAGTGAGCTGAAGTGGAAATGGGCAGGCCACATCGCTCGAAGAAGCGATAACCGGTGGGGAGTAAAGGTTCTCGAGTGGCGACCACGTGCCGGGAAACGTCTACCAGGCCGTCCCCCCACTAGATGAACCGACGACCTGGTTAGAGTCGCAGGGAGTCGCTGGATGCAGGTGGCTCGGGACCGGTCGATGTGGCGTACCATGAGGGAGGCCTATGTCCAGCAGTGGACGTTTCCCGGCTGATGATGGTGATTCAATATTGTAACTTGTCAAAAAGTCAAAATTTATGTATAAAAAATCTTGCGTATTATAAAAAAAATTCTTAATTAAAATGTCCTACATTGCGATCTTTTATCTTGTCAGGTAAATGATTATACACTTTTGTTCCATTTACGCAGTGTTTTCCTATAAAATTCTAACTTTGGCTGGTTAAGTGGTATTAAGTCAAGTTTATTTCGTCTACCTCTCGGTTTTTTGTTTGTTTTGTTGTCATAATAATGTAAGTTACTCTTAACAAATAAGTACACTTCAAATATATACAAAAATAGCAGACACAATATTTTAAGCTGCTTTAAAAAGTCTCTACAGCTTTCCTACCTTCATATATGTTACCTTCATATAAACTAGCACCTTCTCATCCAGTCAGTTCAATCCAGGAATTATGTAATTCATCATCATCATCAGCCTGGAAACGACCTGACCTGACCTACCTAGTTGAACGTTCTGTCCCAGGTATACATATTCGTCTACAACTTCGATTGTAGTGTTCCCAACCACTACCGGCATAGGTGCAACATGGACATTTGACATGATTTTCGTCTTGTCCATGTTTATTTTTAAACCTACCTGTTGGGAAACTCTGTTGAGGTCATTGAACATTGCGTTCAGATCCTCCAAGGATTCTGCCGTTATGACTATGTCATCGGCAAATCGAATTATGTAATTGCAGCTTTATTATTATGTACGTATGATGGGTTTACACTTGGCCTTGGCCTTACTATCACCTGATGGTAAGTGACGAAAAGGCAGTTGGGTGAAAAGCGCCCAGAAGCCTTCAGCTAAAGCACACAGGCACTGGCTCTGCTACCTTTAATACCGGAACACAATAGTGATATTAGTTCTGCCGTTTGGCGGAAGACTTAGGTAACAATGTGGTAGCTGGCTAATATAAAAAGATCTACCAACAAACCAAACCTAGTATCGACAGGTAACCCCACTGTGAATAGAACTCGGGACTTTAGGATTGCAGACACTAGACCACTGAGGCGGCTTTTCTAGGACCGCTAAGCCACGGGATTTACATGTATCTTATACAGATATCTGCATTCGAATGAAATTGTATAGTTTACGGAAAAGGGTTTACGAACTTTGCTGGAAGTTGGCCAGAGCGTTAATTACGCATGAAAGTTAATGGCTCCAGCAATTGACTGAGCCTTAGAACTATTTTCATTAGCTGAAAGGGTTCCGTGAGGGTTCATGGTATTTGTCTAGCTAATTGGATACGCCTCTATCAAGGCAACGACGCAGTTTTCCTTATTAGTCTGATACAAAATTACGAAATGATAAAAATATACGAAATTATTTCAAGTTGAACAATTCTGTCAATACTGGACACTCGTCATTTTAATGACGGCATCTCGTGTGTTAAAAAGAGATGACAATAGCCGTATTTGCACGTCTTTTTAACGGATGGCACCAGTTTTTTTCAACTGAAATGTATGTTAGTTGTACTTTAGGTGAACTAATGCAGTACATACTAAAGAATAACTTTTTAACCAACTTCAAAAAAGGAGGTTATTAATTCGACCTGTATGTATGTTATATTTCCAGAACTGCCCAGTTTTCGTGTATGTCTATCAGCTTCTAAACAAGTATGCCAAATTTCAAAAGTGTATGTTTGTATGAATGTATATTTGTATGTTTGTCCTCGCATATCTCCGGAACTACAGGTTCGATTTAAATAATCCTTTTTTGTTGAACTAGGTATTGTTCAACTTAGGGAAATCTGCAAGTTTCATCAAAATCGGTTCAGTACTTTTTGAGATAGGGAATGTTAAGTGTGTATTAGACAGCTGACTTACTTTTAGGGCAGTTGAAGTCGGTTTCCAGTTCTTTTTGAACGCGTTTACTTGTTTCATAAATGGATTTCGCTTAATTTTGACACATAATTTGCGACAGAGAGTGTATATTTATCTCATTCTGTCGTACGTCAATTCAATGATGTTAGAAAGGCTACAATATAGTTATTTGGATCTTGCTTTATATAATCTATCTATGACATACCATACTTATGTTTGTTTTTACAAGAAGCGCCTTATAAAAAAGTTTATGCAATTTTTTACCTAAACAATTTTGCTATTTTAAAACGTAAGGCACTTGCAGTCGGTGTTTTCAGTGCCAAACAAGATTAGATTAGTTAATTTCATTTAGTGAAACAGTTAGTGGTTATGAAAAACAGCTTATTAACGAATCGTAATCGAACGAAGATGTTTGTATACACACGAATGAGTGAGTTAAGCGGTTACGTAATAAGGGTTGCCGATATTTAACTGCGATCATTATGTTAGTACTATTATATAACAGCAGAATCTGAGTTTTAACCGAAAAGTTCTTTATACTCGTATTGCTGTCTCTATTCACTGCCACATGCTCTTTCACTTTTACTATTATTCATGTTTCACATATAAACCTACTCTAGACTTCTGCACAACCGTATCCACTTATCTATTTATATTTATAATCATTATTCAAACTGTAGTAGATATATCTTTTTTTAAACATGCTGATTGCTTAGTTAATGTTGTAGAATCTTTCTCTTGCCCTTTCATAATTATAATTTATTTAAACCTTAGCGTGTTTATGGCGGCAGATTGATTTATTATTGTATAATTTTTTTAAGTCTAAAATATTCTGTTCTCTTTTATTTCTCCAAAACTGAATCTAGAATTAAAATAGTAATTATAAATTGTCTGAATTTATAAGTAGAGACTCACCATGGGAGATTTGAGACATAGTTCTCTCGCAGAGTGCGCCACTCGATTCAGTCCTCTGCTCTCCGCATCCATTCGCGTCCGGCTACGCTACGTGAGTCGTTTTTAAACCGGGGGACGTCCTACACTATGTTTTCCTAGATGTGGTCTAGGTCAGTCGGTTCCTCATCAAATATGCTCACTGCCACTTCAGTCTGCTAATACGGTGAGCTATGTCGGTCACTTTGGTTCTCTGACGGATCGCTTCGTTCCGAATGTGGTCCATTAGAGAGACTCCGAGCATAGCATATCATTTAAGTAACTGTGGTCTGTGTTTATTCATATTTTATTGAAGCTACACTTATGAAATTTGGGCAATGAAAACTAGAGGGTTTTATCGAGTAAACTTCCGAATGAAAACATGATTGGTGTACATTTTCTCGATAACTGTAACGTTTCAAATCACATCTTCTAGAACACTATTTCCGTCACCTCACCGCACTGTAAACAGATTCACGTTTACATTTTATATTAATTTGTAGGTAAACTCAGTATCTAGTAAAGATCTGAATGATTGTCTCCTACACGAAACCGTTCTTTAATAAATTCACTATTTGTGTTTTGTCGCTTTCGTTATTTTACTCCGGGCAGCATTGCATTGCAAAAAATTATATAACTTCATCACTTGTTTGTAAACAAAACAATTTTAGGTTATCCTCACGCAACTCTCGACCGGTGGCGCCATGGACTGCTGGGTTGCCAGCTCCAGAAAGCTGTTCTACCACTAATAGCAAATGCAATACCCCTAACAGCCTACAAATACAACAACATATGTTTTAATTCAATAATTATTGTAATGAATACTGTATTTTATTAATGTTTAAAAAAATAATATTGTGCCTGTAATTTAATGTTTCTGATAAAGAATAGTTGCAGTCCTGTTGATAGCCTCCTCTTTTTACCAGATGTCGGGTAAAGAAGGTAATAAAAGAAGACAGTTTCTAACAAAGGTGCTCCATAGAAAATTAAAGAGTTCTTTTTCATTAACCTGCGTTTATAAACTGTAGCTTAACTCCACAAAGTCCGCGGCGGTTGGAACGAGCTTTATTTTCAAAGTCTTAAAGGTTATTCTAGAACAACACGTTGTAATTGCAACGTTAAGGCACATTAGGTCAAGAACGACTATGACGTAAGCTGAAACAGGATGCTTTAGTGATAGGAATTGTTCGATATCGATGAAAACTCTCGATAAAATATTTTATTAAACAGTTGGACTGACATTTCGAAGGTCCCAGGTTCGATTACCAGCGGTTTTCTTTGGTTAGAGGAAAGGCCTTCGGTAAATGTCCCACGTATCCATGTTATCTAAGTCTACCGCCAGTGATAAGTGTTTATAACACTGTTGTCTTCCGACAATCAGCGGCAAGACAGCATATTATTAAGTGGAAGCTTCTAGGCGAGCACGGTCTTATCATTGGCCCAATCGTAAAACAAGACCGACACCGACCCGATCCGAGACCGATCGACACACGATCGATTGTCAGTATGTGATAATACGTTATCAATATTGAGCAAAAACGAACAAGAAATCTATTTTATTTGTTGTTGAAATACCTACATCATCTTTGAAAATTTTATCTGTCTAACTATCACGGTTCATGAGATACAGCCTGGTGACAGACGGACAGCGGAGTCGCAGTAATAGGGTCCCGTTTTTACCCTTTGGAGAGCCCTAAAATACTTTTAACCTATTTTCTTTAACGCTTTATCGATAACTTTTGGTAGCGTTACAACACTATATCGAGAAGGGTACAGCGCATCTGCAGTGCGATGCGCTGGTCGATGCAGCTTTCCCGGGAAAAGCTATTTTTATACAACGTCACTACTTCTTCCTACGAAGATTTTCTATTCATACAATGACGTATGCCTCAGCTACGAATTCACCCAATATCTTCCTGGGTGTAAATGGCGATTACGGCATGCACTTATTATTGTATATAATAAATAATAAATAAATAAAATAGCCTTTATTGCTGAACTAATTTTACAATTTGTTACAATTTTCTTACGAATATGCTTACTTTATAATAGTTACTTATCTTTTTACATAAATTAAGTATCGGTAAACGGTCGTACCTGCATTTCAGCTTGTCTTTCGACATAGGCCTCCTCTAAGGATTTCCACTCTATTCTATCTTTCGCTATGCGGGTCCAAGTTGGACCCGCCACTTGTCTGATGTCGTCCTCCCATCTTCTAGTCTGTCTGCCTCTTTTTCTTTTGCTATCTCGTAGTTGCCATTCAGTTATTAGTCTCGTCCATTTCTCTTGCGTCTCTCTCATCATATGCCCAGCCCATCTCCACTTTAAGCACCTGTATGTCGTGTATGTATTCTTAAATATTGTTTTACTTTTGATACATTTCAGTTTACCTCGGTCTTTTCTTTTAACTCCTATTGTGCTTCTCTCTATTCCGTTCTGACTTATTGTATATATTAACATTTAAATAGCCCTGGTAACTCAGTTGGGAAGAGCGTCAGTCCTTGAACAAGGTCTGCATTCGATCCTGGCTCGAACCAATGAGTTACAATTTGTTATTTAGAATTTATGTACGAATGATAAAAATCGTCATTGGCTTTTTTGTGAAGGAAAACATCGTGAGGAAACCTGCACACTCCTGAGAAGAGATTCAAAGGTGCGTGTGAAGTCTACCAATGCGCACTGGTCCCGCGTGGTGTACTATGTCCCATACACTCTCTGTAGGAGTAGGACTGAGACCTGCAGTGGGCTGGACTATAGCCTGTTGTTGATGATGATGACGTCTTGCCTTTGTAGGTAAGGTAAGTTCCAAGCTCTGCATACTCTGCTGAACCAAATAAGTTTATACCCGTATCTTCTTCCTTCCTTTTATAGATATCATCATCATCAGCCGGGAAACTTCCACTACTGGACATAGGCATCCTTCATAGTACGCCACATCGACCGGTCCCGAGCCACCTGCATCCAGCGACTCCCCGCGACTCTAACCAGGTCGTCGGTCCATCTAGTAGGGGGACGGCCCGGTAGACGTTTCCCGGTACGTGGTCGATACTCGAGAACTACTCCCCATCGGTTATCGGTTCTTCGAGCGATGTGACCTGACCATTGCCACTTCAGTTCACTGACTCGTCGGCCCTTGTTTGTCTACGGATATCCTCATTCCGGATTTTATCATGTAGAGAAATACCGTTCCATTGCTCGCTGAGTGACTTTGAGCATGTTCATTCGTCCCACAGTAAAGGACCACGTTTCGGTTCCGTATGTCATCACTGGCAACTGATTAAATGAAAAATAAAGTAAATCTAAAATAGTTTTTATTATAGCCAAAAAATTAATCAGTAGTGGAGGCTAACAAACAGAAAAAGATAAAGTTAACTTTATACCTACATCGTACTACAGTGTGGGAAATAGATTTAAAAAAAATAAACTATGCAATATTATATTTATGTAACAAAGTGAGCGTATCAAGTCGTGTGTGTGTGTGAGTGTGGGGTAAAATTATGTGATAAAATGTATAAACGATTCAGTCTCATCATAAGTTAGGGTTTTTAGCCATTTAGTAATAATTTCTTTACCATTGTGGTACCTCATTGTTTATATGTTTAATACTGTATTAATTTTGTTATAGAGTTAAATACTTTTGATATTACCAGTTTCGCTTATCTCCAACGCAAATCATCACCAATTAACACCAGCTGGTTAAATGTGCAATATGTCATGTGGGAAAAGGGGAATCCCCATAATCTATAAGTATTTCACAAGAGTTTCACCATTTGCAAATAAACGACCTTGTGGTGATTGAATCAAAATATCCCACTTGCCCCGCGCGAGGGTATTTCCTATACATCGAACTATTTCAGTAAATATTGGTTCTGACTGCGATCGGTTAATTATGCGGCTTGAATATAAATATATCGACACAAGTTTTTAGAGATCCGTCAAGTTTATTCAATGTTATAAAAGATGATTGTAGCAGACTATTATTTTGACTATGAAACGCGATTCGTATTCTGTATGGGCTCTATTTTTGATTCGCTCGTGTGACATAGCTTCGTCGCACACGACTTAAGTCACGATCGACAACAAGTCGCATGAAAACACGTTTGACCGTATTTTTGAATCATTCGCCTCAGGTGTTGACAATATAACTTAAAATGTTTAATTTTATCCGTTTTGCGCAGAAAAATAAAACCGGTAATTCATACAAGGAAAACGGAACGCAAAGTTTATAGAACAGTTCCTACTGTCGATGTCAATAAGTGGTAATGTCAGTGTTCGACGATGACGTTTAGTCTATCGCTCGCCTCCGCAAAGAGTGGTCCCGACCACTCGTTGCAGAAGAGCTATTAAAAAATACCAAATTTTGTAAGTCGAACGAAAATCAGTAGAAAACGAGCGCTCGCGGCGCGTAGAGCGAATCAAAAATAGAGTCCTAGAGCAGGTTTCCGCAACTCGACGACATATGCGCATATTTTGCGTGATAGGGTGGTGTGCCTTACTCATGCCACCCCAGCTCCAGCAGAAAGCCCAACAACTTGTGTTGTTGAAGTCCTCTGGGAGCGACCTCGGTGTTCCGAGGTACTTTGCCCGCAGTGTTGCTACTCCTGCGCACTCCATCAGGACGTGAGCAGCTGTCTCCTCGGCCTCCATGCATGCTCTGCACAGAGGGCTGTCAGTGATACCTAGAGTAAACAGGTGCTTGTTGTAGAGTCCATGTCCTGTAATTGCTCCTACATGAACGCGATATTCTTGGGCTTGTAATTTTGAAATAAAATCCAGAATGAAGAAAATGTACGAGTAACTTTAGTTTCTGTTTTATCATATTTTATGGAAGCTACACGTATGAAATAAACTTTAGAGTAAAAACATGATTGGTGTAAGCTTTCTCGATAACTTCAATGTTTCAAATTACATCTTCTAAAACACTTTTATCATCATCATCAACAGTCTATACACGTCCCCACTGCAGCAGCATTGAGCTACCATAAATAACATACAGAACCCATAAAATGAACGATAATTGTTCTTAGCGACTTCCATAACTTTACACAAACGTGCTAAAATAAACTAAGACAAAACATCTGAATAACACACACGTCTTATTTGCTGTTGGCAAACCGTCCCTCGTTACACTTTGTACTTTATACCCTTTATAATAGAGTTATTCGTGACATGATTCAAAGGCAAATATATGTATGTCAATATTATATGTTTGGAGAAGTATATAAAGGTAAGCATGACTATGTTTTCTCTCAAAATATAATGCGAAGTAGTTCAGTTGAGATCTAGGAGTGATACAAAAAATACAGCAAATAATAAAAACATGGAGAGTTGTACTAAATTCTATTTCGTGATGTTTTTGGTGTCTGTTTTGATCGAGGTTTGTATACAATATCTATCTGTGGATTTTTTCGTCTTTCATCGTGTACAGCTTGCAGCAGTCCACTGCTGGACATAGTCTTTTCCCAGAGTGTGCCACATTCGGTCTTCTGCTCTTCGCATCCATGTTATAATCAGAACCGGTCAAATTAAAACGGAACCACACGGGAAGCACCAGCTTTCAAATAAAAAAAGAATTATGAAAATCGGTTGACACAGTCGAAAGTTCTGAGTTAACAAACATAAAAAAATTATAAAAGACATACCCGTCGAATTGAGAATCTCCTCCTTTTTTTTAAGTCGGATGAAAATGTCTTACCACCAACCAAACCGAGTTCCGATAGGTCCGCTGTGAATCGAACTTGGGTACTAAAGTCCGTCCGTAAGTCCAATCGTGTAGGATAAGCCATTAGGATAGGAAGTAGTTTTTCCGTGGAGATTTTCTATTAAAAGTTTCCCAATGACCGCTCTATAACCTGTTATTTTATTTAAATCTCTCTGATAATTTATAACATAGTGGAGGGCAGTTCTCAAAACAATCCAGCCTCGTCGATTGTAGGTTGGGGTAGACGACCTTTTACCTAAATCCCTAAATCTGTCAATAAATCTCGGAAATGACCTCATTTATCATGTCGTCTCTCTCATCTGCCTACGTGTTGGATGAGTGATGAAATGTTTGCGAAGAAAATTTTTAAAGAGTAACGTAAGGCCGTATGGCATATAAATTGGTAAAGTATTTTTGCCAATGTTTTAAAAAAGACAGCAGAAAACAAGCTTTTGCACATGACTCCGTTTGCTTGGACTTCAGAAATTATCACACTGGAACTACTTGATCGATTGGAATAAAAGTAGTCTATGTCCTTTTCCGCACCTTCACCTATCTCTACACAAAAGATGAAGTAATTCTGACGGTCCGTTATGACGTGAAAGAAGAACCAAACAATCTGACTTCTACATTTTTCATTCAATTTTTCGTAAACTATAAGTGAACCTACCAAAAAATTCGTATACGCAAAAGGGATAAAAATCACAGCCCACTTTTTAAATCATTTTTATGCAGGAAAAATAATTTAATCGAAGAAAATATGGGTACACATGACGGAGCATAAAATTAAACACAAAACATTTTCTATACACGCAATATTCACCATAAACTCACAAACACAACCTCACTGCGATGCCTAGATATAAAATTCCAAAGTCACCAGCGGGTGTACGACACAGCCGGCCCACATCGAGCTCATGTCGGCATCATTTGAACAGAGGCGACATATGCGAACCGAATTTAGAAGTAAATAATTGTTTATTGATGGCCAATTTGATGTACGAGATATATTTTTGTTGCAGTGTATTTCTAGCCATTGGATTGGTGGTTGGGGCGGCGGCGGTTATGGCGGATTCGGCGGGTTCGGCGGATACGGCGGCGGATTCGGCGGCGGATTCGGCGGATTCGGAGGCTATGGTTGGAGGCGCTTTGGGCCACCCCCTCCACCCTTCTTTGGGCCCCCGCCTCCCCCTTTTTTTGGCTGAAGTGATTACAGTATTATAAAATTCGCGAATAATTGGTTTAGTTACATTTTCAAGTTATGGCTAACTTTGGAAGATTGTCTTATTAAGTGAATAACGATATGAAGTAAGGTTATCAGATTAACTGTTTTTTAATGATCTTCTGTTTTATTGTGTTTGCATTTTGTTTTCTTTCTTTTAGTTTTTGTTGTTGCAATAAATCTGTAATATACTAGATAATGCATACTGTGATTTTGTATTAGTAAATAAATAAATAATTTATAAACATTTTGAGTATTGCTTTTTTGAGTTTATCATAGCTAAGGTTTTCGTTATTTAAATTGATGCTTAGTTCAGAATAATAATATTAATAATGTCCACAGAATTAGTTTTAAATCAAGCGATATCTGAAAGTGGAAAGTGACTACATGTTAGGTGCTTAAAAAGGTACTACACGTATTAAAGTCTACTGACTTGTTACCAACTGGTAATAAGTCACTCGGCCTTGTGTCCCATCACGTTACGCGCCCGTGCAAGACGACATCAAAGTTTTTCTATGAAAAGTTTCCCAATGTCCGCTCTATCATCATCAGCCAGGCAACGTACACTGTTGGACATAGTCCTCCTCTATGGTATTCCACATTGACCGGTGCCGAGCCACCAGCATCCATGCAGTAGAGGGACGGCCCGGTAGTCGTTTTCCGGTACGTGTTCGCCACTAAATAAATCTTACTCTGCATCGGTTATCCGTAATTCGAGTGATGTGGCCAGCCCATTGCCACTTCAGCTCACTGACTCGTCGAGCTATGTCTAGTATGCCCGCTCTATAACCTTATTGGCGGTGATAAAGGACATAGGATAGGTAGAGATCGGATGGACAATGACAACTACACTGCTGACATAATTTATATAATGTAACACATAGTATATTTAGTACACAAGTTACATAGTACGTACAACACGGTATCTTAAACATGTCAACTAACAACATATATATTATATGTGATAACCAGCGGGCTCAACTGCTTTTCCTGTTTCTATCATATCTATTAAGCCATTATTCTTAGGCCATAAACACTGTATAATGTATGTGATACAAAAATTTAAAAAAAATTAAATTGGATAATATATATTTTAACGAAACATATTAAGAAGATATTTTATATCTTTAACAGCGCATACAAGTTTGGCAGAAAAATAGTTTTTTTTTTCGTTATATTTTCAGAAAATATTGTAACGTCATCGCGTACGCTTATGCTAATATTTAAAAACTACGTAAAATAGTACAACGTGTTTGAAAAAACTTGATATGTCATTTTAAAAGTGTGTATTAACAGCTAATTAAAAATCACTGTTATGATATGTATTTTTTACCTAGGCACCTAGAGTAGAATCGAAATCCTAAATTAGTTTTTTTTCTCGAAAATATAAGCAAGAAAAAAATTATATTTTACACTTATTTGTAAACTAAGACTATTACTAGTATAGTTTGATATGTATTACATATTATTTAATTTTAAATATATAGTAAATTTTAACATCGATATTTTTAAATTTTATTCCTATATAAATGCCTCAGCCAGTTAGATATGTATTGGTTTCAATTTTGAAGACTTACTTTAATTTTAATTCTAATGTTTTTTTTATAGATTAAATTTTTAAAGATTAAACACATTTAAATACATTATCTTGATAACATTCATAAGTACGAATTAGATTAAAACATTAATATTTGGTGTAACTAAACAGAAAAAAAATTGTACATCAAAAATTCACGCTTCGTGCAATTTTTTCCAGTCTAAATTCGTCCATTAAATGCCAGCCAATTTCACCATCTTTAACACCTCTTCTATCTAGTTACACCAAAACATTTATATTAAACTACATTATTATCATTAAATCTACATTCTACACATTAATAATTCAAAAATAAAAAATAAAAGATTAAAAAAAAATTAACGCCTCTCTATCTATGTCTTTTTGTCATTTTTTTTCTAAGCCATTTTATTCAAAATTAAAGGGCAATCGTTTCACCGTTTTACAAAGCAATATTTCATTTTTTTTGGGTTCCATCTTGAAAAAAATATAGACAAAAAAGAGAATTAGTGAAATTTGGAAGGACAGCTAGCTTGAAAAACACAAATACTTTTTGGAAGAAAAAAAAACATTAAAAAAGTAAAAAAAATATTTTTACGATTAGAATTTTTTTTAAACAAAGTTATAAATATTTTTTTAAAAATTTTGAAGTAAATACCTTTAAAAATAAATTAAATTGTTTAATGCATCCTGAAAACGCCGATGCGTTTTTCGCCTGCAGTGTGCTGCACAAACTCGCGGATTTGGTCCGTTGCTACGGGACCGATGCAGACGAGCGGTTCCTTGAAGTAGCCACAGCTCTGAAACAAATATGTAGTTCAGTCCTTGAACAATCGAGGTCTGGGTTCGATCCTGGCTCGTACCAATGAGTTACAATTTGTTATTTGCAATTTATGTACGAATGATAAAAAATAATTACTATTTGCTTTTCGGTGCAGGAAAACATCGTGAGGAAACCTGCACACTCCTGAGAAGCAATTCATAGGTGCGTGTGAATTCTACCAATCCGCAATGGGCCCCCGTGGTATGGCCCATAGTAAGATGTTGATTATGGCATTGTTACCTTAGCATTGCACAATAGTGCTACTGATACTGCTATTTGGCAACATACTTAGGTAACAAACTGGTAGCTATCAGTCGGAAAAACAGATAAAAATAATTGAAGTGGTATAGAAAGTTAAATTGTAAAATAATTCTTTCACGTAATAAATGAACACCCCCTAAGGGAGTGGAATTCCCTGCTGTCCTCTGTTTCTTGAGCGCCACAATCTTGGTGGTTTCAAGGCGAAGTAAGTTTCAAACAGCCAATCAGTCCTTACACCGCTAAGAATCGAACCCATCCACCCAAAAGCGATGTTTCAAATTCGGCCTGCACTTGTACACTATTTACAAAATCAAGTAATAATCTAAATATGCACCAAAAATATTAGAATTACATTTTTACATTTATTTTAATTGAACAAAAACATTTTTTGTACTAAGTGACAGCGTCAAATGTCATTTTATTGACGCCATCTTTGTTTTCAACGTTAAGTCTAACCTGTTTCGTGCGTTTTTATATGTTTTTGTACAAATAAACTAAACCAAAATATACACAAATGATAACTAAATCACTTTAATTTATTAATGGCCTTTTAAAATTATAAGTGTACAAGACCGGAACGAGTCATTAATTATTTAAGAAATATCTCTGGAGTTATATTAACATCAATTCGGGTCACGAAATGCGAACAGAAATATTAAAATTAAATGCCAAATACCGTACATTTAAAAATCTATTTTAGTATTAATTTGTATTCACAAAGGGGTTTCAGGACAATCCATCAAGTCCTAAAATGCGGTGCCGGGGAAAATTTTAATCGGGCTGCTCGGAAAGTTATTGTGATTATTCATTCGCGGAGTTTGTGACAGTTTAAAGAACCTTTTACAATGGATCATAGAGTATTTACATAAGCGTCGCGACTTATATAAACTCGTCACAGGAAAAAAAATCTTTTTGGTTTCTTTCTGTTCTCATGCTTAAATTCGAAAGACACCGAAAGAAAATTAAATTTCCATTTTTAGCTATCACACAGGCCATATAAACATAAGAGAAACGCTAAAAATATTTTTTAATTGAATTGTTATTTAAAAATGTTGTAGATTTTTTAAAGCGTAATCTTTTAAAATGGGATAGCTGGCTTTGTGCAGTGATTATTTAAAGTTGGTCATCAGATTGTAATGTCGTGAAATGATTATCATTAACTTTCATTAACTTTCAACTTTATTTTGAATCACAATTTTCATTTTACATGCTAGCGACCATCATCTACGTAACGGCTATTGTAGCTGACAATGAATAATCCGATCTGCTATCTTTTTAAAAGATTATGATGAAAGAAATTTTGAGCTTATTCCCGTTAATAAATTAAAAAAATTCTATTTAAACATATTTTATACAGCAAAAGTACTGATTTTGAGATCAAATGGATTTATTTATTCAAAGTTTTCTTTTCGATACACCCAAATAATTATATTCTCATCAGAAAAATCGAAACACCTTGCAAGTTTATGTTTTGTAAGGATTATCAGAAAACCCTATGAAAATTTAATTTAAATTTAGAACATCAACATTAGGATTTGAAAACCACATATTGTTCACTATTAAACGACATTTGACATATATTCCTAAATGTACAAATTTTTCTGACAATCCTTACAAAACATAAACTTGCAAGGTATTTCGATTTTTCTGATGAGAAGTAGGTACGAGTACATATATTTGCAATGTTTAGATTTACTTATAATTTCATAGCTTTATTTAAGAAACTATCTTAAACTTTGTACGAGTATTGCTTGTAATAGGTTAGTCTAGTTTGAGCTTTTTTTTCATCAATGACTTACATTATCTCAATATTTATTAATAGAAGTAGGTAAGTCGCAAGGCAAAACGATTTATCCTAAGTTAAATAACCAACGTTTATTTAACGATTTTTTTTTATTTTTTTTATTTAAACAATTTATTGTACACAGAAAATATTTACATAACACAAAACAGAAAAAATATATACAAAAGGAACAGCTTATTTCTAAAAGAAATTTCTTACAGCAGTCCTAGGTTAAGGAGAAATATTGAAGAAAGGAGGGCAGTTAGGCGTGTACGATATGATAAATATAATAAACGATTACATAAATGGCTTGAGACTAATTTACTCACACTAAATACCAACAAGACAAATTACATTTGTTTCTCCATCTATAACAACTCACAGCCGGATAACCAATTCAGTATTAAAATCCATAGGTGTGACGACAGAGCTAATGTTAATTGTATATGCCCCAACATTGATAAGGTGTCCTCTACTAAATATCTTGGTGTTATACTGGATCAGCGCTTGTCTTGGCATCAGCAGGTGGAAATAGTAGCCAATAGAGTCAGGAAGTTGACGTGGATCTTTAAAACTCTGAGACATGTAGCCCCTATTGACCTACTGACCAAAATTTATATTTGTTTGGCCCAGTCTGTCATAGCGTATTGTATTCCCATCTGGGGTGGAGCTAATAAAACAGCATTCTTAGAAGTGGAGAGAGCCCAAAGATTCTTGATAAAAGTAATGCTTTTTAAACCATCCAGATTCCCTACTGACCTCCTTTACTCAATCAGTAACGTTCTCACTGTGAGAAAGCTCTATATTGTTCACATCATTCTGAGACTACACCGGCAATTACCTTTTGACGCTGCATGTACAGGAACCAGAAGACACTACACTGTTCCTCACATCAATCCAATAAATACAAATTTTGCTAGACGACAACTGAACAAACTGTCTACTCACTTATATAATAAAAGTAACAAATATCTTAACATTTATAATATGAAATATTATGATTGTAAGAAAACACTTATCAGTTGGATAATTGGCTTAAAATATGACGAGACAGAAGAATTATTACAATTTCTAAAATAAGCTAATAACACACACACACACACACACACACACACACACACACACACACACACACACACACACACACACACACACACACACACACACACACACACACACACACACACACACACACACACACACAAACACGCCCACAAACACGCCCACGCTCCCTTTCTCTATCCCTATCTTAAATTATTTCCCTTAATCCCTACATAAATTAAATTACAATTATTGTTATAATATGAAATATGTATTAGCATGTTAGCCTAAGCAAATATTTCCTTAAATATAAATTTATTTTTGTTATGGAAGAGTGGGACCCTCTGTTACAGGTATTTTTATACTTACAAGAGGGTCTCAACCTTGTGTCTGTAAACAACTTTGTTCAATGCAATAAACAATTTTGAATTTTGAATTTGAATAAATACGATATACAAAACAAACTAATATATATCAATAATAATACATACATACTTTACATACTATAAATATATATAATCTTATAGTGATAGAAAATGTTCCTTGACGTTTTTCTTAAAGGCGGAAACGATTTTCTAGACAGTCTGTGTAAAATCTCCAGAAGCCCCCAAGATGAACCCCGTTGCATTGAAACAACAGTAGGTTCTGTGGCAAGTCTAATTTAATAATCAGTAAAGAAAGAAGGTCATTTCTGGGCGATGACAAGTCTATATCGCCATTTATATGTACACCAGCACCATCTATCCACGAATGACTGGTATCGATAATTATATTCATACATAAGAGAGGATAAGACTATAACAGTCGTGTCGCGACTGAACAGTCTGTATACCCTTTTACAATTCTTTAGTCTCGTTCGTTATTTTTCTTTAATTCGCTTTCGAAGTTTCAAGCGTCTATTTCATCTGTTTGTCAAAGGACTTTGTTACAAATTACTCCCAAGCACGTTTTTCAAGAAGATCAGTTAAAAACTTCGCCGTAACGAGATGAAAATAAAATAATGATGTCTAGGGCAGGGTTTCCCAAACTTATTTGTACTGTGATGCCCTTGAGAATTCGGAATTTTTTACGACGACCCTCAATCCAAACCCTCTCCTCTCTCAGGCCAAACATACCCAACAGTTTAATACTAGCCTAATCAGAAAAACTCTATTTGGACATTTATAATTATTGTTATAAAATAAGCAAAAAAAGCATAAAATGGATATAGATATTTATTTACTGTTGGCTGGAGGTTAATGAGAAGTATTTGTGTATGCTATGAGCATAGCTTCGCAAAAGTTCTCATCGACACATGACGCCCCTGGGACATTGCTGCGACGCCCCAGGGCGGCGCGACGCACAGTTTGGGAAGCCCTGGTCTAGGGTAAAACTTTGAATCCAAAGGAGTTTTTCGTTTTATTATAATTGAGTTTGAATCTTTTTTTATGATATTTTATACAGATATTTTTATGAAGGATTTTGTCTTTATAGTATAGATATTAGTACTTTATAAGACTTGTAGTAGTACTTATCAGTGCAATCGTTTGCCGTACATAACAAGGTTTCTGGCAATGTCTGTGTACATTTATTGCTAATTAGTACCCAAGTATTACCTCTTAGTGCCTTTTAGTGCATAATTAGTGCATTCGTTTGCCGTACATTACAAGGCTTCTGGCAATGTCTGTGTACATTTATTGCTAATTAGTACCCAAGTATTACCTCTTAGTACCTTTTAGTGCATAATTAGTGCAATCGTTTGCCGTACATTACAAGACTTTTTTCAATGTATGTGTACATTTATTGCTAATTAGTACCCAAGTATTACCTCTTAGTACCTTTTAGTGCATAATTAGTGCAATCGTTTGCCGTACATTACAAGACTTTTTTCAATGTATGTGTACATTTATTGCTAATTAGTACCCAAGTATTACCTCTTAGTACCTTTTAGTGCATAATTAGTGCATTCGTTTGCCATACGAGTACATTACAAGGCTTCTGGCAATGTCTGTGTACATTTATTGCTAATTAGTACCTAAGTATTACCTCTTAGTACCTTTTAGTGCATAATTAGTGCATTCGTTTGACATACCTTCCTGGGCTTCTGGCGGTGTCTACGTTGCATGATGCAGCACAGACCGCGGGTGACGTCACACTCGCTCGAGG
The DNA here is from genome assembly GCA_910589575.2 of Carcina quercana. NCBI lineage: Eukaryota > Metazoa > Arthropoda > Insecta > Lepidoptera > Depressariidae > Carcina > Carcina quercana. The sequence goes on along the minus strand of OU342454.1, from coordinate 5,465,837 downwards.
TGTTGCAGTCCTCGTTGTATTGCTTGTGGCCGGAGGACGGAGGGCGGCAAACGTGCATCTCACCTTAACAACAGAGGAACGAATGAGATGGTTATAATTTGAAAATGATAAAATGTATCAATTTGCAATTAAGTTATTTTTGAAAACAAATTTTTACAATTTTTATGGAGTATATTATTATCAATGCTGTAGGCGCGATTTCTCTCCATTTTAGCTTCATGTAGACATCCACAAGATTTTTGTATACATCCTACAGATATGAGTAGACATCCAACAAATTTGAGAAGACATACAAAATATTTATGTAGACATCCATCAGATATGTGTAGACATATAAAAGATTCGTGTAGACATCCACCAGATATGTGTAGACATATAAAAGATTTATGTAGACATCCATCAGATATGTGTAGACATACAAAAGATTTGTGTAGACATCCATCAGATACGTGTAGATGTACAAAAGATTTGTGTAGTCATCCATCAGATATGTGTTGACATACAAAAGATATGTGTAGACATCCATCAGATATGTGTAGACATATAAAAGATACGTGTAGACATCCACCAGATATGTGTAGACATATAAAAGATTTATGTAGACATCAATCAGATATGTGTAGACATATAAGAGATTTGTGTAGACATCCATCAGATACGTGTAGACGTACAAAAGATTTGTGTAGTCATCCATCAGATATGTGTTGACATACAAAAGATATGTGTAGACATCCATCAGATATGTATGTTACCTGGCACGACTTCTTCGCAGACCAGCCCGGCGTCGCATTGGTTCTCTCTGTTGCAGACCTCTCCCAGCTTCCTCCCAGAAAAGGCGGGTAGGCAACGGCCTCCTTCCTCTGTTAACAACATTATAATCATAAGATTATAGATGAGGTATATTAAACTATTAAGGGTTCGTTACACCATTTATAACTCAGCCGGAACCGATTTGTATGATCTGTGATTTTTTGAATTTGTCGCCATTGTTGCCGTTAGTGAGAGAGATAGATAGAAAGAGAGTGCGAGTTTCAATCAGTAACTTTACGCGAATCAAATTTCAACAACAGGGTACCCTTTTTCAAGCATTGGGCTAACCTAAATAAGTCCTTTCAATGTATATAACTAATTCAGCGCATAGTAACTTTACTTTAGACTTTAATTTACAAAATTTCGTGCAGCACCTACCTTTTTTTAAATATAAATAATGGCTTTAACCAGTGGTTATCTAGCCAATGACGAGTAAAATTAGGTGAACAAATTTTGAGGTTATAAACTATGCCGAAGACATTTCTTCAGCTTTCTCAATAAAATGTATAATGTGTACATTTTATCGCTTAATTTGGATTCTTAACGAGAACTTCAAAGGCCAGCCTTGGTTTCAACATTATTCGAAAGAATCCATATGCCGAATGTACTCGACATGATAAACTCTTCGGATCGCGTCGAAACCCTCGCAATTTTGCGTAATTGATACTATAACACTGTCCGTGACACTTTTTGCACTATATCACACCATTATAACACAAAAAACACACGTAACAGTATTATTAACGAATTACTAAAATTGCAATGAACCACCATTTTACAAGTTCGCGCCAAGAATCCCTACACCTACCTTCTTAACATGTCTTTATCTATCATAGATAACGTATCTCAAGTTTGAATATCGAATGAAGTTAGCAAAGACATCCTAGAGCCGTGAGTATATAAGATGTCCTTACTGAATGCCCTCTCTTTTTTGTGTTTGAACAAACTTCAACTTAACATCCAGTCACATTGATTTGAAAATCGAATTCCTGCGTCATTTTCTCCGCTTCCGTTCCCGGGAAGCGGAAACAGCCCGGGCAAAATGGCGTCTCGTTAATGAAACGTCAAAATTAATAGGTATGTCGGGATTATCCCGTGATATACGCTTGTAATAAAGTCAACAGTAATCGTTATTTACGTGTAAATGAAGGGGGAATAATTGGTGTTCTATTACGGCTTTTAAGCTATGTAATTACAATTTTAGGCGGTAAACAATTTTTTTACAGAACATATACCCACGTTTGACCTCAATTTCACCTGATGGTAAGTGCCGATGAGGACGATGTTACGTGTTGTTCTAGAAGGTGCCTATTTACTCTGCGCTTGAAGATTCCCAAGTTGTAATTTTCGGGGAACACGGAAACCGGTAGTGTACTCGTATTCCATTTTTGTTGTCGCAAATTTTGCAATCCTACGAGTATGGAACCGCGGTCTGTATTCTGTACATTTTTCAAACATTATTATTTAATAGTTTTTATTATTATTATTTAATTTATGAAACAAACAGTCATCCAATATATATGAAACAAATATTATTATTCAATAGACCTAGAGTTTCAATACTATACATATAAACTAAAACTAGTGTTTGTAAGCTGAGAAATTCAATTAGAAACAAACTAAACTTAAATAATAACTGAACAAAATTATGTATACATATAAACTTTTTCTTAATTTATCCTTAAATCGATTTAAAGAATATCTAAAAATATCTAGATGTGTTTTATGTCCAATTTTTGAATAATTTGGTCTGTTTTTTGGGTCAAAAACATTAATTAAAATTAAAATTAAAATCATTTTATTATCAGATGTCAAAGATCCATATAATTGTTAGTACAGCTTATAATTATGTTAGTAAGTATATGTCATAACTGAATTTGTCAAACTATTTATATGTCGCATAATGGGACAGTCAAATTTCCAGGCTATGGTGTTCAGGATGCGATTGGAGCTGGCGCGCACTCGACTGGATAAAGACGCGTACTTTTTTCGGAGGACAGCATGAAAGCTGTCTGTGCGCGCCTCCGCGAACATAGTTGACGCACTGCAGTAGCGCGGCAGCCCCAATAGCATCCTGAACGCGTTATTGTATTGGACGCGCAGAGCGCTAAGCGTTTTTTGGGTATAGCTGACCCACAGGCTGCTTGAATAGAATGAAGTACAGTACGCCTTAAACAAAGTAACGGCAACTTAATGCACAAAATAACCACCTAAAAAATAAGATGGCGTCAATGAAATCACGTTCAGATTTGACGATTGACAACTCAGTGCAAAAATAATGATTTTGTACAAACAAAACCGTCTTTTTTTGACCATCTCAGGCCTCATACTTAAATGTCCTGGGTTCGATTCTTAGTAAGGGTACCTATGGCGTTAGGCCATTTTATATGTTCGCCTGGCTAGATACTACCATGGTACCTGAGTCTGCCAGCAAACAGCAGTGTTAATAGCACTGTTGTGTTCCGGTATGAAAGGTAGCAGAGCCAGCTCATTATCTTGAGGCTTCTGGATGCGCACGCTTACCATCCAACGGCCTTACCGTCACTTACCATCAGGTGAGATGAAGGCCAAGTCCAAATCCATCATACATTTACAAAAGACATCCAAAATGCAATTATTTACATTTTTCTTTAAAAAATATTTATATAAAAATAAAAATAAATAAAAAATAAGCTAAATTAAGCTTTTGGGTTCATACCCCAAATATAAAGAAATCTCTTTTTTTTAAAATAAAGTGCCTGAATAAAGGATTATTCTGATAGGATAAATCATGTAGTTTTCTACCTTTACTATATTTTATAGAATGAAACTATATCTGATAACATCAAAAATTATCGTGTATCTTACACTAAAATATATATTTTTTTGAATGGGTAAAAAACGGGACCCTCTTACTAAGACTCGGCTATCCGTCTGTCCGTCTGTCAGCAATCTTTATCCCATGAACCGTGATAGTTAGACAGTTGACATTTTCACAGATGATGTATTTCTGTTGCCGCTATAACAACAAATACTAAAAAAGCAGAATAAAATAAATATTTAATGGGGCATTTATCCCATGCAACAGACATGATTTTTTTGCCGTTTTTATATATAATGGTACGGAACCCTTTTTTATACAATATTTTGAACAAATTACAGGCCTGATTTGAAACTCCTCTGTCTATAGTTGTTCCTTTGAAAGCTGCACAATAGCATCTTCATTAATAAATCATAAATCTTAATCATTAAAAATAAATATATTCCAGTTATTTAATTCTTTAATTTAAACATATAAATTTTTTATTTAAGCACACAGAAAATCTTTCCAAAAACACAGAAAAATATATATAAAAGGAGCAACATGTTTCTATAAGAAGCAGATTTAAATCATATGAACTGGCAGAGCTTCCGCGCTCGACAAAATGTCCCGGAGAAGCAATAAGTCCAACCGAAAAAACAAAAAACATATGCACTGTTTTTAAACTGTGCAATATAAAGAGAGAAAGAAAGAAAGAAAGAAAGAAAATATTTGCCAAGTACATAGTTTTTTACACGGTGTTTAGATAGTAATTTTAATTAGTTCGATGTACTTAACCTGTCCACAGGTGTGCAAATATTATGAACATATGTAATAAGGAATTTAATTGTAAAAAATAATAATTAGTTTACATCGCATGTCAATTAGTAAAATGTTAATAATTTTGTCATTAAATAATTCACAACTCATCTTATTTATGTAAAACTATAATTACACGTATATTTAAAATGATTAATGCTTATGATTTAATTAAATTAAATAAATTACAAGAGATTAATCAGACTCTGTCAAATTTATCTACTAGAAATTTATGATATAGCATATTATTTGTCAGTAAAAGCTGTTTGAATGAATAATTAAATATATTCGGCTTATTCAAAACCCACGTCAGCCCTAGAGAACCGGCGGTTTGACAACCCTGGATATTAATCTGCAATTTTAATGAAGGGTCGGCTAATCTGTTGACTTCTCAGCAAATTAATTAACTGTGTTAATTAATTTTCGGGTTTAGATGTAAGATTTTATATATACATTTTGTACAACTCTGTCATTGAATGAGCAATCGGTCTTCATGGTTGCGATCTCGTTTGATGCTGATACCGTCTGGCTGGAACTTTATTTAAATATGGAATGCATAAATATAATATTTCATCGATGTATTATGGGTTTGCACTTGGCCTTCATTTCACGTGATGGTAATCATTCGCACTCAAAAGCCTCAACCTAATAAGACGCTGTCTCTGCTACCTTTCATGCGGTTCACAACAGTGCTATTAACACTGCTGTTTGGCGGCAGACTTAGGTAACATGGTGGTGGCATTACCAACCAAACTGAGTACCGATAGTTACCCCTACTTAAATCGAAAACGGGACCTCCAGGTCCTCCTCCAGTGAGTCTAACATTTAGCCATTAGGTCACTAAGACGGAAATTTTTGTGATTTGGTGATAGCATGGTTGCTGGTATCTTTTGTAGGTCACATTCATATAATATAACCGTAAATTACCTTATTTCTATCTAGTTGTGTTGTAATCGGATAGAACTAAGCAATAAAACCTTGATAATATAAAGCCAAGATTGGCAAATAAAATGGTCCACACAAAAACAGTACGTCTGTAAAGGGCTGTTTTTATAGGCGTGACGTAAAAGCTTTGTCGCATAAAACTGTAGAGTATTGAAACACAAGACCGGTAGACTATTAAATGTTAATGTGGATTGGAACAACTTCGTTCATAGTTAAACATTTTATCTTCTATTTCAGGACCTTTTACAGACTTCATATTGTTGGTGCTAGGACATTTTCCTGGGCCTGTCTAGCCGTCAAGTTACTTAATTGGTGGGGAGTAAGTAAGGTTCTCGAGTGGCGACCACGTACCGGGAAACGTCTACCAGGCCGTCCCCCTACTAGATGGACCGACGACCTGGTTAGAGTCGCAGGGAGTCGCTGGATGCAGGTGGCTCGGGACCGGTCGATGTGGCGTACCATGAGGGAGGCCTATGTCCCGCAGTGGACGTTTCCCGGCTGATGATGATGATGAAAGGTAGCAGAGCAGATACATCGCCTTTTAACTTGAGCCTTCTGGGTGCGCACCAGTTTGACACTACTTCAAAATTAGTTCACGACAAATTGTATGAAACATGGCATAGCATCAAAGGCGCCACTAGCGCATTGTTGGCGCCACTGTCCGTATATTTTGTATAGTAGAGAATGGATGTTGATTGTGCCTCGTTTGAGATTCGGTAGGTTTAATTTCACTGTATGGAGTCCCGTATCTTTGGTGCACACGATTCTATGCCAACAGCCTTATCATTGCTTAATATACGGTGAAATGACGGGCGAATGTATAATCCATTCAGTGTAATTTTTTAAATGAGATACAGCTCTGCAGCATGTCTTTTCGAAAACGAAGGCGAATGATTTACTGACGTTAATACAGTATTCTTCATTCTCTCCATTTCATAGAACTACCTGCCTCCGCGGTGCAGTTGTCTGATCGTTACTCTCAGACGCACAACACACGCACAAGTCCCGGGTTCGAATCTCGGCGGGGACATAATTAAACATCACTTTGTGATACTTTCCCCAGTTTTGTTTATGACATTTCAGTCTGAATCACGTGATTGTCTGAACAGTGATATGATTTCGTGCTTCGTTGGTCACGTTAATCCGTTGTTACCGGTTACTATCTACGACAGGTAGTAGCTGCATGAGACGTGTCAGAGGACTGTGGCGGATAAACTCTGACACTAGGGTGTGTGACGTCGGTTATCGACGCCGTTCTCGTGTTTCACAGTTGTATTGCCTATCCTGTGTCAATACTATATATGTTTAACGACTCTAGCGGACACCTCGACACTGAAACTCTTTCAGTTTCATGTCTACGGACAGACAGACAAATGGACGACGGGTTTATTGTAGTTTTTACATCTTTCGTGCGACAGTAGACTTTACTAATAAATTCGTTTATACTCGTAGAGTCGTGCTTGGCTTTCCTTTACTCTACTAATAAATTCGTTTATGGGGTCGTGCTTGGCCTTCATCTTACTATGGTAAGTAATAAAGTTGCATGGAAAGCGTGCTCAGAGTCTACGAGGCGCTCGCTATGCTATATTTCATACCGGAACACAATTTTTTCGGGATAAAAAACAATGCGTTCAGAGTGCTTCTACTCAAAATTTCTTTAGCAATAATCTTTTAAAATAGAATAGGTATCAGCTTTGTGCGGCAATCATTAAAGAATCAGATTGTAATGTCGCGAAATTAGTATCATTAACATACAACTTCACAGTGAATCACAAGTTACAAGTTGTTTTATACAAAAGACTTCAACGCGCATAGCTATTACGCTGCAGTGTTCTTGTTAAAGAAACTAATATTAAATCAATCAATTTACCTATCTCTTAGTAGGAAAACAAAGTATAAGATTCGACGGAGCAAGACTATAATGTCAGCGTTTAAAAAAAATCGCACGTTAGATAGATAAAGGAGTTATAGAAAGCAAAATATTGTATTTTAATTTTTTTAAAGATTGTGGCAAATGAAATTGTGTGCATCTTTTGCCACATCATTCTTTAACCGCCTCCGAGGCATTATTTAACAATAAAATAGACTTTTCTGAAATTTTGTTGAATTTTGGCTTCAATTTTCCATTATGCAATTCAGTAAGACTGTACAAAGCTGTCTTCAAATTTATAGATTTGAATCATATGATATGAATTTGTTAGATAATAAAAAAAGATTCAAAATTGTAAAAAGATTATATATCTATTTTTTATTGTCATTCTTTTTAATTTGAGTTTTGTGTAAGCTGTGGATACGAGTACCTATCTATGATTAAGTTAACATTTTTAGTAATTAGTTATGTATGTTTGTATTTGGAATGTAGCTTGTTGGTGTCTTTTAATAAATAAATTAAATTATGGCTATATGTTGGACTAGCACCCGAAGGTCCAGGGTTCAATTCCCAGTGTATGTGTGTTTTACTTATCGCCCTCGGAATGGTTTATGGTAGATCATTTTCTATGTTCGCCTGGCTAGCTACCACCATGTTAACTAAGTCTTCCGTTAAACAGCTGCGTTAATAGCACTGTTGTGTGACGGTGTGAAAAGCAGAGAGAGAGACAGCGCCTTAGATTATTAGATTGAGGCTTCGGGTCCGCACGCTTACTATCGAAAGGATTTATCGTCACTTTACGGTGAGATGAAGGCCAAGTGTAAACCCACATTAAAAATATATAAGAGTCATCATCAATCATCAACAGCCTATATATGTCTCCACTGCAGGGTCTCAGGCCCACTCTCATACAAAGAGTGTATGGGACATAGTCCACCACGCGGGACCAGTGCGCATTGGTAGACTTCACATGCCTGTTCAAGACTCACGATGTTTTCCTTCACCGTTAAGCAATCGGATAATGTACTTGAATTGAAAAACAACTCATAGGTACACGGCTGGATTCGAACCCGGAACCCCTAAGATCAATAGTCCGCGCTTATCAACTACGGGACCGACGCTATATAATTTAAATTACGAGTAAATTACCATTAATTAAAAACGGAAAATACCAAAAATAAACTGTAGTAATTACTTTAAATCGCTAAGTGAAATTTATACGCGTTGCCATCGGCCATTTGTCAAAGCTAGGCGCGTCATGTTGGCCCCAATGTAATTAGTACCAATTTAGTTGATTGCTGCGTCCCACGCCGGATGTGAGGTCGTGTCGCGCCTACGTCATAGCCACAGAGTATTAAAGCATCAGAGATCGCACCCTTACGCTGTATTCCTCGCACCCCGCAACCCGCGCATCAACGACCAAAGAAAAAAAAACATTTTATTATCAGATGTCAAGGATCGCTAGATCTAGGATCGAGAGGGATTGGTGTGCAGAGTGGGAAGTATCAAAAAGATCGAAAGGATTACAGTGACATTCATCCTTCAGTCCCCCACAAAACTTGGTTTTTTAAATTCAAAATAGTTGATAAGCGATCTTGCTCCGTTATATGCCGACTTAGGTTGGGTCATGTTTGCACTCCTGTCTTTCTCCATAAAATAAGGATAAGGGACTCTTCTATTTGCGAATGTGGCTTAGACGAGGGTACATCGGATCATATTTTTTTCAGTTGCCCTAATAATAAATCGTCGCTTTACAATTTTCTCCCCGATTATATCCCCCGTCCTTGTAATCTCAAATCTCTTCTTTCTTATGTCTTCTCTCGTTTTGTTTATACTCTTTCTAATTTTATTCATTCCAACAATATAAAGTTGTAATCCTTCCAGTAACTGAACTATGTTTCGTGTCGTGTGTTTTCTCCTTTTTGTTTTAGTCCTCTCAAAGTGTATCGCGTGTCTGGCAAACCGATTATTACCTCTTTGGACACCAGATTTTGGCAGAATTACCATGAAGTTGGTAGTGAGGTAGTTGCCATAAATATCAAGAATTGAATTGTCAAGGATCCATATAATTGTTAGAAATGCTTATAACTATGTTAGTAAGATATCACAACTGAGTTTGTCATACTATTTACATGTCGCATAATGGGACAGTCTTTCCAGGCGATGGTGTTCAGGATGCGATTGGAGCTGGCGCGCACTCGACTTGATAAAGACGCGTACTTTTATCTGAGGACAGCATGAAAGCTGTCTCAGTAGCGCGGCAGCAGTCAAACAGCTTACAGTAAGAAGCTGCTGTTTTTTTTAAAAGTACCAACTTTTTTTCTTTACATATTTGTCTTAAATGTCTCCGCTTTTTAAATCATTTTTGTAACCGCTCTGTGACGTCATATCCATTTCTAACCATTTAATTTTCGTTTATTTAAACAGCGTGGGAGTACTCCAAAGAGCACTTTGTACTCAATTATCTATCTACCTATCTATTTAATACCTTTAAACGAGCAATTCTTGTATAAATATATAATTCGGATCTCCGAAACGGCTCCAGCGATTTCACTGAAATTTGGTATTTGGGGGTATTCGGGGGCGAAAAATCGATCTAGATTAGTCTCATGTCCGGGAAAACGCGAGTTTTCGAGTATTCGACGCAAAATATGATGGGAAATTTCACGCTGTCAAACATAATCACTTTAGTCGAGTGGTTCACACGTGTCATTCCGTCCGAGATATCCGCGTTCAAATCCCGATTGGAAAATTGCTTTTATTTTTGTGTTTTTTTGTGTGTTTTTATTTATTTATTCAAGGCAAATTGTTCCACTCTTTATGGCTAACCAGGGGCAGAAATAAAGTTTTTGTTTGTTTTTAAAGAACTACGAGCAAAGCTCGGTCGCCCAGATATTAATATTAACACACGATATTAAAAGTAATCGATCGCCATAGTTTATAGAGGCTACAAAGCTAAACTCACAATCCGCAAGTCCCGGGTTCTATTCCTATAGGTATCATTTGAGCACTTTTTTGGTCGTTACGGACGCTGTTTACGGAAAGTTGAACGCCCGACGCCCGTCTGAAGCTATGCGTTTGACGTTCTGTAAACAAACCCTCCTGTACCACTCCCCAACTTACTCTCTCTTCACTTCACTTCACACACACACACACACACACACACCAACACTCTTACACCATAACACCAACCAACACCTCACCCTTTCACCGTACGAATCATAGTAACATATAATAAATAGCACATAGATATGTATAAAATGAAAATGTTTGTTTGTATAAAGTCTCGGTGGAATCACTGGTTATTGCGACACAGGTTTTACCTACTGCAGTAATCACAGATCCTCAACAAGCAGAGCAATAACAAACATATAATTAGCGACATTTTATGTATTAAACAGTTTTAATACACTATTTATTATTATTATTTGGCTATAGGTTCAAAAACATATTTTTATGTGTCATCTGATATTAAATATCGATGGAAATCGTGCTCACCCAAAAGTCTTAAGCTGATGAGGCCCTGTTTCATCTATCTTTCGTAAGAATACACAATGTTTTTAGTAACGCGTTTGGCGGCAGAGTTCGATTGGAATTGTTTCATTTTTTAACACGCTTTTATTAGCTTCACCTGTATGTTTGTGAGTTTGTAATTCTCCTTCGCGCGCCTGCTGCCTTCTGTGTTTAACTATTCATCGATAGATGACGCCACCGTGCAGATAAAACGCGATATTAAAATTATTCAACTGCGCACTGTATAGACCTCGAGCATTTCAAATAAATAAGTTGACATATAGCAAAGCGTGATAGCATATTAAACTAAAAAGTGAAAAATAAGTATAGTTTAAAAAAACTAAATAACACGCTTTTAAAGAATATCGAACTAAAAAATTAAAATTAAAATAAAATAAGATTAAAACAATAATGAACGAACAATAAATACTAGTATTATTGTGAAAAAAGCGTGGGTGCTTTGTGCCACATTTTTCGTATATCGAGCGCCCAACGCCTTTTTCACAATAATACTAGTATTTATTGTTCGTTCATTATTGTTTTAAGCTTATTTTATTTTAAAAATTATTTTAAACTTTTTAGTTCGATATTCTTTAAAAGCGTGTTTTTTAGTTTTTTAAAACTATATTTATTTCGTATAGCTCAAGTCGATATCGCTATAATCCATGTCTTGAGTTATTCGTCAGTAAATAAGGTACAGCCAGTCACTGTGCCAAATTAGATTCCAGGTGTAACCACATCAAATATATCGTTTATCCAGGTAAAATATTCACGCTGCTTCCAAGGGAAATCTGTCAGGCGCACACGTCAAATACGTCATGGCGGCCATTTGCAATGCAAACGACGTGGCACTTGAATAAGTTAGAAGACGGAGCGGCTGCGGGAATTGTGTCACTAAAAATGTATCTGTAGGCACAGATTTTTTAGAATATGCGGGTTCCACCTCTTCTAATAATGTTTGAGATCAACAAAAATACAATACGTGCAAGTATAGGGGCAAGTCAAAGTCAAAATCAGTTATAAATGATAAACATTCGTTTTTAGTTTAAAATATGTATATTCTTTAAATTGTAGAAATAATGAATTTGTATGTACGCTAGGAAAACATATTTGTAATATTTAAGAATTGAGACTATAGATCAATTTGAAACAACAGTTAAGTTTAAGATTTTTATTTTCTCGTATGTGACTGTTTGTCATAAAAATAATGAAATAATTAACGCGTTCAAAAAGAACTAAAAACCAACCTTCAACTTTCAAATGTTCACCCGTAGAGGTAGAATTATCTGGTTACATTTTTTGTTGATTTTCTCAAAACGCACCCAATCAATTTCGATAAAATTTATACTGGACCACCTCTGATGTATTTTCTACCAAACAAAAAAAGAATCATGAAAACCGATTCACAACTGGTGGAATTATCGTGTAATATATAAAAAAAAACATACAGTCGAATTAAGAATCTCTTCCTTTTTTAAATCAGTTGATAAAATACCAGACGAGCGTGAATCTTGATTGATTGTCAAAACTTCTTGAACTTACAAAATGTACAACTAACAAAACAAACACAAGTATAAATTACTTTCGAAGAAAGCAATCTAGACAAAGACATTTTTGACACAATGAAAATAGAATAATGGAAAAGAAAAAAGAAGAATGTTTTGTTTATCTTGATATTTAACCAAACAATTTGATTAACCGCCTACTAGACCCATACAAAACGATATGAAAATCTCACAAGCTAGCATCCATATGGGAACACGATCTTATAAACGTGACCCCAGATTGGAGGCACAGACTTATCGATGTGAATATTGGTTTTCCGATATACTAAATCCTATCATTATTCATAAAATAGTTTCATATTAGTTGGTATTTTAATTGATATCATTACGGGCAATGGCTTGATTTTCTAAGGAATTGATTTTATAAGCAAACTCAACGGGGTCCTGGTGTGAAACACACAGGCACAGATTTATAATACACAACGGCGTGGCTCAATTGTGGGGGCACGCGTATGCATGACCGAGTATTGGGGTCACCTGGACAGTAAACCTGTTAAGACGAGAAAGTAATAAACCAAATCGTATGATTTTATCAGCCTAATCGTCACTTGCTATCAGGTGAGATCGTGGTCAGGTGTCGAGGTAGACGATTAACTCTTCCGCTGAAAATGTACCAATATAGCTTTTGGTAAACGAAGACAGCAAGAAATTTCACTTCTTAGCAGTGCACATAACAAATGAAGAAACACTTAGCAGAAAATGATCCCTGAAAATTTAATAAAGGAAACAAATGACAAACAATTCATGCAGCAATTAAAACAAATATTATCTAACAAATGCTATTAGACATTACAAGAATATTCAAGTGATAAATTATAAAACAGATAATGGACATAAATGGTGTCCTCTCTTATATTGCAGTGCCTTAGACAATGTCCATAAATGGGTCATAATGTACTGTGTAAACCTATGGAATGCTATAAACAAATTGAGTATTGATAGAATATCGATTGAGGAAAGTAGAACCCTGAATCTGTATTGTTTGCTAAGGATTCTGATCTAAGTGGAGTCTGTCTGCGCAGTTATTCTAGTATAAGGCAGCGGAATTATTCACGTCAAACTGTGTCCTTCTAATTTGACCGTGCCTTTACAAATTTACCGCGAAGTACAAATGAAAACTGGAAGAAATATTTACCGCCTGGGGTATCTATTGTGTTCAATACATTTTCATGTTTGACCATAAACAACCTCTATTTGTATCACTTGTATGCGAGGCCATTAAATTTATGTTTAAAAAGTCATCATGACTAACTTCTATGTTTCTCCCTGGTTAAAAATGTCATTGTAGCAAGAGATATTCTTGGCGCGAACTTGTATAATGGTGGTTCATTGCAATTTTTCGTAATTCGTTAATAATACTGTTATGTGTGTTTTTTGTGTTATAATGGTGTGATATAGTGCAAAAAGTATCACAGACTGTGTTATAGTATTGATTACGCAAAATTGTGAAGGTTTCGACGCGATCGAAAGGGTTTACCATGTCGAGTGCATTCGGCATATGGATTCTTTCGAATTATGTTGAAACCTAGGCTGGCCTTTGAAATTCTCGTCAAGAATCGACAAAACTAGCGACAGAATGTACACATTATACATTTTATTGGAAAACTGAAGAAAAGATATATTCAGAGTAGGCTGTATGGCTTTGTTCCTTTGCCTTCCCATTCCGGAGAATTAAACTACTACTACTACTTGTAGCAAGAGTCGTGTCTGTCTCTTTAATTTTTCTTTAATTTAATAAATATGTTTTATGTTTAATGTTTTCATTAATTTTGCGGAAAATATTGGTTTCTGTTGGACGTTTCCTATGTCCGCCGGGCTAGCCTCCACCATGCTATCTAAGTCTGCCGCCAACAGTGTCTATAGACTGTGTTCCTATATGAAAGGTAAGAGAGACAACGTCTTTTAGATTGAGGCTTCTGAGTGCGCACCCATTACGCCATTACGCCATTATGGCTTTAAGCTTTATGGTATTAAGACATAATAAAGCGTGTACCTGTATCTAGGCACAGCAACCCACGGCAGCAGTCGCCGTTGGTGGTACAAGGGGAGCTGTAGCAGTGAGGCTCGTCGATGACGTCATCGATGCGGTTCCCCTCAAGCGCTTCTGCATATGCCTCTTCTGGCTCCACCTGGTGACAAAGCTTGGATTAAGTAAGCGCTCACAGAGCTCATTGAGGGAATACTTTGAAAAATTCTTGGATATTCGTTAGGTTGTAGCCGATAACCATTCAGGAGGACTAGAAGTTTAGAAGGCTTGTGAACTTGTGTTACCAATAAACTACGAAACTTTGGACACGTGTCTTCAATCCCGAACCCAGGTTTTGTCATACTGATATCTCTCGAAGAGATTTTAATTTTCAATCACAACTGCCTTAACTCGGTAACTGTTAACTCTAATATGAATGGCACACAAAGCCATATCGTCAAAACTATACACCGTCTTCTTCTTATCGTGTAGGTTGTAAGGTCTATGGCCGCCCTCACACACCCTAGTGTCAGAGTTGATCCGCCACAGTCCTCTGCCATGTCTCATGCAGCTACTACCTGTCGTAGATAGTAACCGGTGACAACGGATTAACGTGACTAACGAAGCACGGAGTCATATCACTGTTCAGACAATCACGTGATTCAGCCTGCAATGTACTAAACAAACTGGGGCAAGTTTCACAATGTGATGTTTAACAGTGTTCAACTGGGATTTGAACCCGAATTCGGACACAGGTGTGCGTCTGAGTCTAACGCCCAGACAACTGCGACACGGAGGAAGTTTTTGTACCATTTGGATATTCCATATTTAAACATGATAACAGTTTAAGCTTTACGTACAGGGTTACGAAAACAGGAGATTGTGCGTGAAGAAAAACAAATTTTTAATCATTATTTGTAAATGTATTTTTAAGGCGATTTTGCCGACAAAAATCGATTATTATTTAAAAGGGAATAGCTGAATTTTTGCAGTAATTATCTAAAAATAGGACACCGGATTATAATGTTTCAAAATGAGTATCATTAACATACAACTTCACAGTGAAACACCATTTGCATAATTTTTTACACAAAATTTTTGATTATTATTCTAAACGCCATCTAGGGACCAGTAGCTGCGTAACGGCTATTGTAGCTGACAATAAAGTTGGACGTTAATGATATTCAACTCGCGATACTATAATCCGATGTTCTATTTTTGGTTATTCCTTACCAAAGCTTGCTATCTATTTTAGAAATGTTGGATGACAAGTAAATGCGTTTTAAAACTACTGGAAACCGACTTCAATTGCCCTAAAAGTCTACTTTTACTAAGGCAAATTTAAGAATTATGTCGTTTTCTCATGGATGCCGATATCAGAACTGGACTATTGAAATGGGACCACGCGGGAAGCACCACCTTTCAAATAAAAAAAGAATCATCCAAATTGGTTCACCCAGTCAAAAGTTCTGAGGTAACAAACATAAAAAATACCCGTTGAGTTGAGAACCTCCTCCTTTTTGAAGTCGGTTAAAACACGCTTTTTTTCTTTCTTTATATACTACTCTAGCGGCGCAATGGATGAGGCGCGGACTCTCAATCTGAGGGTTCCGGGTTCCAATGAGCTGTTTTTCAATTCAAGTACATTATCCGATTGCTTAACGGTGAAGGAAAACATCGTGAGGAAACCTGCATGTCTTGAACAGGCATGTGAAGTCCGCCAATGCGCACTGGTCCCGCGTGGTGTACTATGTCCCATACACCCTCTGTAGGAGAGTAGGCCTGAGCTCCTGCAGTGGGGACATATATAGGCTGTTGATGATGATACTACTCGAATGTAACTCCCGCCCCTCTTACTGGGGCAGTCGGGCAAAACCCGCAACGTACACTTATTTTCCCATTTGATGTCAATTTAGTCGTTTTACTTTAACTAATCCCATTTTCTTCATTTCCCCTACAAAAGGTCAGTCTTACTAAAGCAGCTTTCCACGACAATATTACTTCGTGACCCGCGACCTTTCAGACACTACGTAGAACTCTATAAATAGTCTAGAGCCAGTGAGTTTCATGTTTGGAGGGACTACGATACGCATTCATCGCGGGTCACATGAAATAACCTAAACTGTAGCAACTTAAGTTTAAGAGTTTTGCTCAATTCAAGATTTGAATTCTCCTGAGATATTTCTAAATTCTTCCTGATACTCTGAAATTGATTCACTAAAAATAGTTGTTTTGTAGAAAAAATTAATATTTTACGTGATAAATGGTGCTGACTGAATAAATTTCGATGAGTGAATTATTTTTAATAGATTTTCATACGAAATTAAGCGTTGAATAGGAAATAAAATTAGTATCTTTCCATTTAAATTGAACAAGTGACGAAACCAGGTTTTATTTGGATTGAACAAAAAGTAACTGCACTTTATATTAATATGATAATATTAAATCATTGCATGTTAAAGTTTTTCTATTTAAAAAATATTAAAAAACAAACAATGATATTTAGTTTTCACTAAAGTGACAAAATTACGGTCGTGTATCATATGACCATGGAGAGGCCTAAACAGGCCTCATGAACAATGATTCAGAAGATAATATTTTCCGTGTGGCGATGACACATACAGACATACAGTTTTCTCGGTAGGTACACAGATCGTTTCAGTAGCCAGTCCAAAGTTTAAGTCATTGTTGTATAAAGTAGAGAAATACCTAGATATAGAAAACCTAGACTAGGTAAGGTTGTTACGTCATCCAGGTGTATTACGTTCAAATTTAAATTGAAGTCGTCTAGGGTTGATCTTTTTGGTTGACATTTTGCTGTTGTAGAATTACAAGGATACAGTGTATGTAATAATCGATTGAAGAACGGATACAAAGGGGGGGGGGTTTGGGGGGGTAACAGCTCTTAGTCTTTGTTCGGTGAAGGATAACATCGTGAGGAAACCTGCACACTCCTGAGAAGAAATTCAAAGGTGTGTGTGAAGTCTACCAATGCGCACTGGTCTCGCGTGGTGTACTATGTCCCATACACTCTGTAGGAGAGTAGGACTGAGACTCTGCAGGGGAGACATATATAGGCTGCTGATGATGATTCACGCCCAGATCATGACTGATCATGTCACCTGTCCTTGCTAGCGTCCTCGCTGCCGCTAACTCTCTAACTCCTAGATTGTTGAGTTGAGTTAGCTGACCTATTCTTTATCTCAGAATCTAGTTTAGCAGCAGTTATCTGGAAACCTATACTCTTAGCACAATTCAGGGTTGATAAGTATTGTAATGTTTAGTCCTATAACTTAATAGTAACAGTAAAAAATGTTACCTGTCCATAGGGGTAGTGGCGGTATGGCCCCCTCCCATACCCCAGGTTGGCCAGCATATCGGAGCTGAAGCGGTTGAAGAGTCCACCCCATGCGTGTGCGCTGGCCAGGCAGCTCAGAATCAGGATCGCGCTCAACGCCATGGTGATCTGGTGGCAAGTGAGAGGAACATTAATAAAATTACTTTCCCATTTTCTCTATCCCCTGCTTACTTCTAGGTTAGATCAGCTCGATGGTGACAAATTATTCTATTGTTATTCGGCTCACATACAATCACACAGATTCGAATCGATACAACAGTTGGAAGTAGGTTAAAATTGACTTGATATATTTTTTTATATACATACATAGTTCTCACAAACATCACTTGAGACTTCCCCCGTTTGGTTAGTTCCCCAGTTAGGCTGAATCACGTGATTGTCTGAACAGTGATATGACTCCGTGCTTCGTTAGTCACGTTAATCCGTTGTCACCGGTTACTATCTACGACAGGTAGTAGCTACATGAGACGTGTCAGAGGACTGTGGCGGATCAACTCTGACACTAGGGTGTGTGAGATCAGCAAGTGAATCGCACCAAATCTCGTGTTTAATGTACCCTCAAAGCACCACCTCTGGCTATGTACTTGTGCATTTCTTTTCCTTATCTCTCCAATAGATTAACCTTGACCTTGTAAAGTTCTTAAGCACCGCCGTGATTATTCCAAGTTTATACTAAAATATCTCCAACGTGCGATAAACCGCCGAATTTCCCGGCGTTTTCCTCAACAAAGTCTTTTATCCCTTGAGGGGAAATTTGCATTACAATAATGTTCTTTTTAAGTTTTGACATTCGGAATAGAAGGCGGAGCTTTAAGGAAGGTGTTATTGTTAGAAATCAATGTGATTCTTTAGGATTATGATAATTTATTAATTCAACATAGAACAATGAGAATTGGAGGTTTTAGCATGTCAGGATTCCACTTGAGGCGGTCATTAGGGAATAACAAAAGGTGGTCTTTGCAAATGATTATATATATAATATATGAGTATAAATATAGATTTTTGTTTGATATTAATTTGTTTTATCGTCAAGTACCAAAATACCTCATTCCATCTATAGCAATTTTTTAAATTTTATTGTGTTTAAAAAGGTCACCTAAAGAATATACTTTAACATAAGTATCAAGACACTTACAAATATAATAGTGTATCTAAATGCTATCCTACTTACAGGTAACAACGACATGTTGATAAGAACTTTATGAAATTAAAAGAACGATAAAAAAGTTTAAAAATAGAATAAAATTATTATTAGCATTATGACCAGATGCTTTAAGTGTTAATGTAACAAAATAATGACACAACAAAAGATTAACATTACAGCAGTCTCAAGTGGAATCCTGCCATGCTATTTCAAATGAACTATGTACATATATCTGAATATTTTTATTGTATGCTATTTAAACAATTTATTGGGCACAAAATATTACAAAAGACAGAGGAAACTCTTTACAAAAAGAATAGATTGATTGTATAAGTTCTTAAAGCCTGGGTCATTTAATATTCATATAATCTACGATTACATAAATACAAGATAACAAGCATTAAGAGGGTATGCTGGTGTCAAAGCGCCCATACAAACGTAGTCCAGTCATATTTTGATTATTAAGCTATGAAAATCTATGAAATTTTTAAGACAAAATCTAGAAACAAATATCTGTGTCGGTGGTGAGTCAGATTTTCGTTTAAATATATACCTCCAGAGTTACAGAGCGTCAAAGAATTGTATTTTACGGTAGTAAAAAGCCCCAACTTTGAACCTGATTTACAAGAGTATGAATCAATTTAGAACAATTTGGAAAAACCACCGACATCTGAAATTTCATTAGTATACTGTATTAAAAAAATGGTTACATAATATACTGTATCCTTCAAATGATCCCTGGACTTAGAAACATCCAAATAACGGGTGGATAACTTCGCGTAGTGTATGCTGTCTCACCGTACGCGCTCGGGTAGGATAGGGCTCGGATAGGGACAGCTACAAAACAATGCAACCTTGAACGCGGCTACGTGGTCTAACCAACAAAGCCTCTTAATATCATCAATCATCAACAGCCTACATTCATCCCCCCTGCCGGAGTCCACCACGCGGGACCAGTGCGTATTGGTAGACTTCACACACACCTTTGAATTTCTTCTCAGGAGTGTGCAGGTTTCCTCACGATGTTTTCCTTCACCGAAGATTAAGATAGAGAGCTGTTATGCGTTCTTCAATCGATTATTACGTATACTTCATCCATGTAATTCTACAAAATCAATACATCGCAAAACCTTAGAAAATGACAACCAAAAAGGCCAACCCTAGACGACTTCAATTTACATTTGAACGTAATATATCTGGATGACGTAACAACGTTACCTATTCTAGGTTTTCTATATCTAGGTATTTCTCTACTTTGGAGCCAAGGCCTGGTCTTGTACACTTATAATTTTAAAAGGCCATTATCAAATAAAAGTGATTTAGCTACCATTTTAGTATATTTTGGTTTAGTTTATTTGTACAGAAACATATAAAACACACGAAACAGGTCAGACTTGACGTTGAAAACAAAGATGGCGTCAATAAAATGACATTTGACGCTGTCACTTAGTACAAAAAGAATGATTTTGTACAATTACAATAAATCCAAAAAAGTAATTCTAGTATTTTTCTATACATGTTTAGATTATTACTTGATTTTTTAAATAGTGTACAAGTGCAGGCCGAAAGACCTCTTTTTCACAGATGATGTCTTTCTGTTGCCGCTATAACAACAAATAATTAAATAAGGGGGCTCCCAAACAACAAACGTGTTTTAACGCGTTTTAAAGTATTAGTAACGCCATCTAGTGACGAGTAGCAAAACTAAATTGAAAATTGTATTTTAATTATCCTCTGTACGGGATCGTCGGTGCGAGAGTCCAACTCGCACTTAATCGATTTTTTTGCTCGTTTTTGCTCAATATTGATAACGGCAACAGGTTGAGGCTTGAAATATTCACATAATATTTAGATAAACTCGTATATTCATTGTAAAAATTCAACAAACTTGATTTTTGCCGTGTTTTTTATATATAACTAGCTTCTGCCCGCGGCTTCGCCCGCGTGGACTTTATTTTTCGCATTAAAAAGTAGGCTATGTCCTTTCTCAGGGTCTAAAGATTGTATGTGCCAAATTTCATCAAAATCGGTTGAGAGGTTTAAGCGGGAAAGCGTAACAGACAGACAGAGTTACTTTCACATTTATAATATTAGTAGGGATGATACGGAACCCTTCGTGCGCAAGTCTAACTCGCACTTGGCCTATTTTCTGAATACGGTTGAAATGTGTTAAAAATACATGAAATTACAGTCTTTCGGCAATAGTTGGGTAATGGTCACGCTTGATCTAAGAGCGTGATAGTTACACAAAGGGAAGTGGGTCAAGGATAGAATAACATCCTGTCACCCCTCACCCTGTCAGTGGATAAAATATTTAAATGTTTTACAAACACTCCCAAGGGTAGGTCTTGTAAGGGTTTGTGCTTATAGAGAAAACCGTCCAATTGCGAGCCGGACTCGCGCACTGAGGGTTCCGCACAGAATTTAGATAATTAACTTATCATATTTATATATATTTACAGAGTATAGATCAACGCTTGGCCACGATCTCACCTGATGGTAAGCGACGATGTGGCCTACGATGGTGCGCGTTGGTGTAGAAGGTGCCTGTTCACCCTCGACTTGAAGACACCCAAGTTATAGTTTTCAGGGAATACAGACGCCGGCAACGCGTTCCACTCCCCGGCTGTACGCATGATAAAATTAGAAGCAAAGCGCTAAGTGCGAGCCATAGGGATGTCAACTACGTACTGGTGGAGCCCTGCTGTTCGTCTGTTGGATCGATACTTGAATGACGATGGCAGAATCAACATGAACAGCTCTTGCGCGCGCTGTGTAAAAACTGTAAAATGTGTCATTAAGAGGCTATGCTGTTGTCAAAGCGCCCATACAAACGTAGTCCAGTCATATTTTGAGTATTAAGCTATGAAAATCTATGACATTTTCAAGACACAATCTAGAAACAAATATCTGTGTCGGTGGTGAGTCAGATTTTCGTTTAAATATATACTTCCAGAGTTACAGGGCGTCAAAGTATTGTATTTTTCGGTAATAAAAAGCCCCAACTTTGAACCTGATTTACAAGAGTATGAATCAATTTAGAACAATTTGGAAAAACCACCGACATCTGGAATTTCATTAGTATACTGTATTAAAAAAATGGTTACATAATATACTGTATCCTTCAAATGATCCCTGGACTACGAAACATCCAAATAACGGGTGGATAACATCGCATAATGTATGCTGTCTCACCGTACGCGCACGGGTAGGATAGGGCTCGGAGAGGGACAGCTACAAAACAATTTAACCTTGAAACCGACCACGTGGTCTTACCAACATAGCCTCTTAACTTAAAGATTTTGACGTTGACTTTGAAAATAGTGTGTACCGCGGAGGAGCGGGGCTTCCTATCACAGGCATTTATATGCTTAACAGGCCTCAGTTCAATTTATTTTGGAGTTTATGGAATAATTTATTGTTTTTCATTTTTATACTGAAAATCATAAACAATAATTTAAAATGCCTGCCGAAAATCAATGAGCAGTCAATCAATAATGTAAATCAACAAATTTTCATGAGTTAATGTTCATATTTATTGCTATACTTGTGCTGTAAGGCCTTGGTTCTTGCAAATTTTAGGATTCTAGGTCAATGGGAAGTAACCTATAGGTTTTGATAGACAAAAAAATCCTACTAATATTATAAGTGTGAAAGTTTGGATGTTTGGATGTTTGTGACGCTTTCACGGAAAAACTACTGAATGGATTTGAATGAAACTTTACAATAATATAGCTTATACATCAGAATAACATATAGGCTATAATTTATAAAGCTATATTGTGTAAATTGTACAAAATCACACTTATAATATTAGTGGGATTACATGGGCAATTTTGGCATAACAAAAACGCGTTGCCTAGCAACCGACCATAGAATATGTAATTCGTATATACAAACTTACGCGTTTATAATATTAGTGTGAAGACTTTTTGAATGTACTACGTCAGATATTGAAATTTCTTTTGTTTCTTTAAACTATTAGCCTACGTAACAGAATAAACACTATTTTGTACCTTATGCTGGAAATGGAGATAGATGCCTTCCATGCCTATCGAACAAGTAGAAGAAATCCTGAAGTACACGCGGACAAAGTCGCGGGCGGAAGCTAGTATGACATAAACCTTTGTATCTTTTTATTACGTTGACCTAGAAGTTAGATTTTCGCATAAAACCCCTCGTATTCCCCCTTAAATATGTGTTTTATTTTAAAGTAATTATTTATTTATAAAGTGAATATGTAACTAAACCTTTTGTGTATATTTTAAGCGCCTACCTGTTGCCGTTATCAATATCGAGCAAAAACGAGCAAAAAAATCACGTTGGTTGTATGGGAGCCCCCTTAATATATATTTTATTCTGGTTTTAACCGACTTCAAAAGAGGAGGAGATTATCAATTCGACGGGCATGTTTTTTTTATTTTATGTGTGTAACCTCAGAACTTTTGACTGGGTGAACCGATTTGGATGATTCTTTTTTTTTGAAAGGTGGTGCTTCCCGTGTGGTCCCGTTTCAATTTGGACCAGTTCTGACAATGGCATCCATGAGAAAAACGATATAAATCTTAAATTTAGCCTTAGTAAAAGTAGACTTTTAGGGGAATTGAAGTCGGCTTCCAGTTCTTTTTGAATGCATTTACTTGTTAGTATTTGTTGTTATAGCGGCAACAGAAATACATCATCTGTGAAAATTTCAACTGTCTATCACGGTTCGTGAGATACAGCCTGGTGACGGACGGACAGCGGAGTCTTAGTAATAGGGTCCCGTTGGTTACCCTTAGGGTACGGCACCCTAATTAAAACTAAATTATTAATAACGGAAAAAAGCCACTGTTTTCCTAAGTAAGGCCTCAAAACTATACACAGTAAATTGCTGCTATTATAACATGAAGAACAAAAGCCAATCTTGCACGTATTTCTGAAACTAATCGAAAATATAAGAATACCGTTGGAAAATGGCTGCAATTATATTTATACAAGTTCTAAGGAAAAGTTACACAGCTTATTAAATTAAAAAACTGAGCAATTAACTAAAGAATAAAGATCATATAGAAACTATTGAAGGTATTTATTTAAACAAGTAAATGCCAAAAAGAACTGGAAACCGACTTCAATTGCCCTAAAAATCTTCTTTTACTAAGGCAAATTTAAGATTTATATCGTTTTCTCATAGATGCCGTTGTCAGAACTGGACCAAATTGAAATGGGACCACACTGGAAGCACCAGCTTTCAAAAAAAAAGAATCATTCAAATTGGTTCACCCAGTCAAAAGTTCTGAGGTAACAAACATAAAAAAAAACATGCCCGTCGAATTGAGAATTTCCTCCTTTTTTGATGTCGGCTGAAAAAGATTCAAATCGTTCGAAACATTATCACAGAATAATAATAATTAACGTATGATTTAAGATAGCATTTTGATATTTACAGCAATCCCGGATATTAATTATAAATACCTAGAATACTAGATATTTCTAATTAGGATAACTTTACGTTAACACGAAAAATCCCAACAAAATTTTAGAACTTTTCTATTGAATTAAAAGAAGAAGAAAAAACAAAAATAAAATTGCATCTGCAATCAACAGATTGCTCAACACAAAGGTCCGTTTACTATCACAAAATCCGACGCGTACCAGACGCGCGTTTTTAAAACCGCAATATAAATACTCACCTGGTTATGTCCTTCGTGCACGGCGGCCAGCGTTCAACTGACGATCTATACAAGGGGGATCACTGCGCATGAATGAATGGAGGGGGTTGGGGTAGGGGTTTATTGGTGACGTAGGTAGGTGCGACTTTTTGTCGTTAGGGTGGGTGTTGACGGAGACGGTTGAAGCGATTTTTATGTCGTTACGAAAGACAGACTACTGCTTAGAACATTCAAAAGCTGCTTTAGAGCTGCTTACGTGCCTGCCAATATAGGGTTACCCAGGTCGATCTTTCAACAGCTTTCAACTGGAGTTAGAGTGGCATAAGTAGAAAACTAAAAACGCACGAAACAGGCAAGACTAATATTTATTTATAATCGGAAATAGTAAAACTTATCAGAGATAGAATACATTCTCCAGATCAACTGCTCGGGGAACGGTGCCCAGAACGCTGGCGACATTCTCACGCTGGATCGTTAAATCCATTCTTTGCCCGAGACAGTCCCGCAACCGCACGCATATAATTCGATCCAAGCACAGAATATATTCTCCGCTTCGTTCTCTCCGCGCTCGCAGCAGCTGCTCCAGCAGTGAGGGAGGTCCTCCCTACATGGGGAGGCGGTGGTATCCACGCATGTGGCGTCCCACACCAGCCTTCCCAGCCTCCAAGGAATGACCGTCATGCTGTCAGGCCTCTTACCATCGTCCGTGCGCCCCGGACACTTGCTCCAGGTAGCTGTGGAATTGTGCCGCTCTCCAGACTTTGCTTACTGGAAAAGGTAACATAAGTATTAGTTTTTTATTTGAATTAAACAGTTTAAATTTTAATTTTTTTTCTAGGAGCGTATAAACCAATATTATGATTGTGACCATTCTTCAAGAAGCAGGTTTTACTTTAATTATTTTAACGTAGTTAGTAAGTCTTCAGTGTCCTTGTACTCAAGAGTTTTGAGCCACTTTTTTAGTATCAGTTTACTTGTGCTTGAGGGGAGAGGGTGGAACATAAGAATTGTTGATTTTATTATAGAGATAAGGGGCAAGGAAGTAGTGTTGGTGATGGCTGAAGGAACTTCTACAGCGATTTGTTTGTGAAACTTCGTAGTTTCTCCTTTTTGTGTTATGCAGATTTTTTTTAAAAACGCACGACTTCCGTGGCAGTATGGACATGCCTTTACAATATTTGCCGTTCGCTCGTGTATGTACATCTATTTTCAGGAAGCGCGCAATAGAGCCCGCCTTACGCCATTTTCTGATAATACTTCTGACGTGAGGTTTTATGTGAAAGTTTTTTGATGAGATGGAAGAATGGAGTGAATAAGTAATGTTTTGATAAATTACGTACAAAATTGGTTTTGAAATAACTTCTAGGAATTTCTTCTTGGGTAAGTAATTTAGGAAAAAAGTTAAATGATAAATGTATGTTTTTTTGCCATTTAACTGAATTCAGTCTGGATCGAAAAAGCATAGAGAAAATCGTTAAAAGAAAAACTATTTCGAGATCATCAAATTCTGTAACAAATTGTAATCATTTTGAATTGATGGTAAGGCATTTAACATGAGTAGTTATAGACTGAACGAAACAAACAAAATTGTGATCCGAAACTTATTACCAATTGGTAATAAGTCACTCAGTCTGACGTATGTACCACTCACTTTCAAGATGATTTTTCCTTTTCCTATGAAAAGTCCAAAATAAATACAACATTTAAACCTCTCTCTGATAAGTCCCTGGCTAGCTACCATCATGTTATTTATCTAAGTCTGCCGCGAAATAGCAGTGCTAGCACTGTTGTGTTCCGATATGAAAGGTAGGCCAGTACCTCATTAGCTTGAGGATTCTGGGTGTTATCAGGTGATATGAAGGCCAAGTGCAAACCCATCACATATAAAACAATAGATGGGGATGAAATAAACGTGCCTGGTTAATAAAACTGTCATTTTATTGGTCCCTAAAACATCCAAAGAGCCACGAAGTCCCTTAGAGAGCGATTCCCACATTCACAGACCCTAAACCTTGATAAAACTACAAAAAACGTGAAGCCCAACGCTCACCTAACTCTTAATCAGCATTACCAAAATAGAAAGCTATGAACGACATGTGCCAAGGTTGAAGGGACGTTCATGAATGGAGTACTTCGCCCCCTTCCCAAAACCCCCACGCCTCCTAACTCCACCGTAATCGAGTGGGATTTATATCTACTTACATACTGATTCGTTTGTAAAAGCTACATAGAATCGGCGTGATGCGAATTGACAATGCGCCTTGATTAGTTGGTTTCGTGGGACGTATTTCACTTGTATCCAGCGCAATAAATCAATGCTTGGCACCTAATAGAGTTCTTAAAGAATAAGTTTGTCTGTAAAGTCTGGTGGCGACAGTTTTTAGGGTTGCAGTCAAACAAAGAACCCTTATCGTTTCGCTCTGTCCGTCCGCGGCTAGCTCAGAGACCTTACTACTAGAAAGCTGTAATTTGGAATAGGAGAACCAATTCTTACAAATAATTTTAAGGGCTCTCAAACGCGTAACGTGGGGATGAAATATTTTTTCGCATTTACCCCATTGTATGGGGTATCGTTGGATAGGTATTTAAAAAATATTGAGGGTCTATCAACATTACTTTTCGATTTGAAGATCCGTTTGCGAAATATTAAGCTTTAAAATGAAAATTGTGGCCCGCTATCAGCTAAACTTTTGCTTTTAAAAATGCAATTTTATTAATATATCTCTATTATTACACAAGTCTCACACAAGCGTCGGTGGCGCATTGGACAAGGCGCGGACTCTCAATCTGAGGGTTCCGGG
Source organism: Carcina quercana (assembly GCA_910589575.2). NCBI lineage: Eukaryota > Metazoa > Arthropoda > Insecta > Lepidoptera > Depressariidae > Carcina > Carcina quercana. The sequence goes on along the minus strand of OU342454.1, from coordinate 5,438,616 downwards.
TTCGAATCCAGCCGTGTGTCTATGAGTTGTTTTTCAATTCAAGTACATTTTCCGATTGCTTAACGGTGAAGGAAAACATCGTGAGGAAACCTGCATGTCTTGAACAGGCATGTGAAGTCTACCAATGCGCACTGGTCCCGCGTGGTGTACTATGTCCCATACACTCTCTGTAGGAGAGTAGGGTTGAGCTTCAGTGGGGACATATATAGGTTGTTGATGATAATGATATGTCTGCCGCCAAACTTTTGTGGTCCGTTATGAAAGGTACTAGATACATTTAAAAAACAGTTTATTTGGATATTTAATAACAACTGCAAAAACGCTCCCTTGCCGCTCCGAATGACGTCAACAAGTTACGAGGGCCTTACATAAGATTAACGTTATATTCACGATATTATTTGAATAGATTTTCACGTAAGGACCTATTCACAGCGTAAATCCGTAAATCCTGTCTTGATACGATTAGAATACGGTTACAAATATTTCGTAGCAGTTGGTTTAGATTTAAATTGATTGGAATGAATACTCTTATCGCCCGCGCTGGGCGAAAAAAAGTGTAAGAGTATTCCGTCACGCTTTCGCTTCTTTAGCATAGCGCAAGCTGGCTGTGTCAGCTACCATACAAATAGCTTACCGGTCGATTTGAGCTAGTGTCGGTAAGGTAAGTGTAGAATTTATGTTAAGGCTTAAATAAACTTGAATAAATACAAAAAATATTAACCTTTGTATCCGAGCGGAATTTGAACCTGACACCTGTGATTGTCAATATTACGCCTTGGCCTCTTGAAAACGCGGTTGACTATGTCCCGTACATACCTATATACCCACTGCAGGCTCAGTTCTACTCTCCTACAGAGAGTGTATGGGACAGAGTCCACTACGCGAGACCAGAGCGCATTGGTAGACTTCACACACACCTTTGAATTTCTTTTCAGGAGTGTGCAGCTTTCCTCACGATGTTTTCCTACACAGAAAAGCCAATGGTAATGATTTGTATCATTCGTACATGAATGTCAAATAACAGATTGGAACTTATTGGTGCGAGCCAGGATCGAACCCAGACCTCGATTGTTCAAGGACTGACACTCTACCCAACTGAGCTATGATTAGTTTCCTCTGTCATAACAATATTTTATATAGTACACAGGTTAAGCGCGGACACAATTAATTATAGACTTCAGTTCAATAAATTAATTATAAATTCCAGTCTAGACTTTCTATAGGAATAACATCTTCTAATATGTGTAACTACATCAAAATACATTTATTTCAAAAGAAATCCAATAAGAAGCCACTTGATGGCTAATAAAAACTTTCCCGTCGATCCAACCCACACTCAACTATTTACAAAAGTGTAAAGTCTCGTTACACTATCAAGTTAGGCGTCAAATACAATAGTTTGAATGGAATTATTAATTTATTCGAGAGGTCTTGTTGAAGGATAAACAATCAAGTTATATTAGAGAACTGCCGAGAGTCTTTCTCGAGCTTAATTGCGTGTTTGGTTATTAGAAAAAAAGCTTTTATTCAGTTAAATAATTCTTGGATAGCAGTTGAGAAGAAGACAGTTTAAGCGTCAAATGTAAAGCATTTTACTTTCATTTGTTTACTAAACGTTAATCCTACTATCCTACTAATATTATAAGTGTGAAAGTTTGGATGTTTGGATGTTTAGATGTTTGGATGTTTGGATGTTTGGATGTTTGGATGTTTCGATGTTTGGATGTTTGGATGTTTGGGTGTTTGGATGTTTGGATGTTTAGATGTTTAGATGTTTAGATGTTTAGATGTTTAGATGTTTAGATGTTTAGATGTTTAGATGTTTAGATGTTTAGATGTTTAGATGTTTAGATGTTTAGATGTTTAGATGTTTGGATGTTTGTGACGCTTTCACGGAAAAACTACTGAATGGATTTGAATGAAACTTTACAATAATATAGCTTATACATCAGAATAACGTATAGGCTATAATTTATAAAGACATATTGTGTAAATTGTACAAAATCACACTTATAATATTAGTGGGATTACATGGGCAATTTGGGCATAACAAAAACGCGTTGCCTAGCAACCGACCATAGAATATGTAAATTCGTATATAAAAACTTTCGCGTTTATAATATTAGTGTGAAGACTATTTGAATGTACTACGTCAGATATTGAAATTTCTTCTGTTTCTTTAAACTATTAGCCTACGTAACAGAATAAACACTATTTTGTACCTTATGCTGGAAATGGAGATAGATGACTTCTATGCCTATCGAACAAGTAAAATAAATCCTGAAGTACACGCGGACAAAGTCGCGGGCGGAAGCTAGTCAGTTATAATATTTCTAAATATTCACACTGTTTGCTTATTTGCCATATGTAAGCCATAAGTATCCACATATTACGTTACAACTCGATTGTATAATCATTATTGCGAGTTGCGTAAAACCTTCAATTGTTTATACATAAGAATATAGTTTACAGTAAGATATATATAACATGTATTGCTAAACATGATACTCGTACAATTTATACTTAATTTCTTTTTATTCAATTATTTCAGATAGGCTTCCGTTTGCACACAATCTCACTGTTAAGCGATGATGTGGCCTATGGTTCACGGTTGCCTAGAATTAGCCTATTCACTCTGGCATTGAATGCATGGCAACCTGGATAAGGTTGTAGCGCTTGAGAAACACAGAAGCCAGTAGGGAATTCCACTGTACAAACAATAAATGAAGAAGCGAAACGCTTTGGGCGAAAAGGTAGAATAGCAACTAGGTTGGGGTGAAATACGTGATGTGATGTAATGGTAAATCCTTGGGTATGATTCCCGTCTTCTCAGCTCTCATCAAGCTTTGATATCAGCTTTTTAGGATCACACACTACACACACAGACACGACATTCACACATATACAAAATGTCTTTAATAAAAACAGCTACTACTATATATGTATACATACTCATTTTTATAAATTTTCCCATGATATACTATGATATTTTATATAGTAATGCGTATTCGTGTCCGTCGGGAATCAAGGCTTCACTGAACACCAGCGCTGCGCTTCATCCACTCCCGGTTGAAGTGCAGCTTATGCTGAGTGAAGACCTGTTCGGCGCTCACTGCGCGACGCGGGTAGCGGCAAACTGACATCACATTTTTATTATTTATTTATTCGAATTTGTGTGTACAATTGTTTATTTAAATTAGTTGTTATTATATATGTCTATGTATCTGAATAAGTTTGTCATAGTCATCATATCTACTTTTGAATGTTTCGACTGGTAAAAAAATTTACTTTTTATAAAATTACTGTAATTCTTTGAAATTTTTTTGACATTGTAAATACATACAGATTAAATAGTTATAATTAAAACAACAATGGGAAATATGAGAACTATAATAAGCATTTTAATTTCATTTGTCTATCATTTATCTTTATCTAGAGCTAATTAGATTGTAGTTTAAATAAGTTTATAAGTAGTTTTGTTTTTGTTTTATATTTCTTTTTATTTTATTTTTGTCTATGCTCCACAGACAGTTTTTGAACTTGAATGTGTTGCATCCAAAGCGCCGTGGGTGAGAGCCTGGCGACCTGTAACACAGGGTCACACCTATTTCAGGCACCAGTCTCTCACAGACAGTATATAGCACCGTAAAAAGTGAATAATGTATTTAATTAGGAACTTTCTGTGTAGAGAAATAAATAAATAAATAAAATTTATTTGCAATGTATTCAGTTTTGATTCAGTTAGTTAATTTATTTTCCTCATGTAAAATAAGTTACTTGTTCTTCAAAATCGTGTTCCCGCAACACAGGTCTCCTAGTGCGGGAGATAATGTAAATTGTATATGTATTTGTATTATTCAGGAAAATAAACATTTTTGTATTTGTACGAGTATTGTATTTCAAATATTTTTTCATTTTGATATGATTGCACATTTCAGTGGAGAGAAATTAGTGTAAATATAATATAGTAAATGTATTTTTGAAATTCATTGATTGAATCAAATGCGAAAACTTTTTTTTCTTCAGTTCCTTCCAAATATTTTTGACACAATGTTTGACGCGTAATTTGACCGTGTGACAGGACCCGCCCATTAGGATGCCGCAGCCGCGCCCGCCGTAGTGAGAGAGAAAAGCATTATTCCGGACAATGACCTCGACCCGGTCGGAGTGCTTCAGTTTCTCCAAATTTTCTTTAGCGTTAAAAGGAACTGTTGATACGTAATTGACGCATTTGCTCGTCGTGTGAAAGGACCCAAAGTACTTGAACGGAATTTAGTCGCCTTCTATTTTTATTAGGTTTATTTATGACGTCATAAGTTACTTAACATCCTAACTAGTAAGTAAGAATGTTAGCTCGCTAATTTTGACTAAAAGATGTTTTTGTTGGTCGGATGCCATTTTAAAATATTGTTTATTGACACTTCATTTTTAGATACATTCGATCGAGATTTGTTGAATCATTCTTTAGTTTTGGTGTTATTTTTTATACCATCAAGTTTAGCCTTTCAGAGGTAATAATTTCCTACCCGGAACCGAGACGTGGTCGAACTGTGGGACGAATAAACAAGCTTAAAGTCACTCAGCGAGCAATGGAACGAGCTATGCTCGGAATTTCTCTGCGTGATAAAATCTGGAATGAGGAAATCCGTAGACGAAGGTCACCGACATAGCTCGACGAGTCAGTGAGCTGAAGTGGCAATGGGCAGGCCACATCGCTACAAGAATGAATAACCGGTGGGGAGTAAAGGTTCTCGAGTGGCGACCACGTACCGGGAAGCGTTTACCGGGCCGTCCCCCTACGGTCACGGGGAGTCGCTGGATGCAGGTGTCTCGGGACTGGTCAATGTGGCGTACCATGGAGGAGGACTATGTACAGCAGTGGACGTATAGCCTAAAATGATGATGCGTTTCCTAAACTTAGACCACTGTTGTAGTACACGGTCAATTACTCTTTGTTAACGCGTTCAATAAGAACTAAAACCGACTTCAATTACCTTAAAAATTTGGTTTTTGTTGATTTTCCCAAAGAGCGATCAATCAATTTGGATAAAATTTATACTGTTTTTAGGGTTAGGGGTTTTAAGTGCATTCATCGTAGCATTGTTCGATGCATATTATTTTTGATTTTTCAGTATACTAACCAATAGTTTTTTCAGTATGCTTTCGCATTTTTTTATAATCAAGTTATTTCAAAACAAGAATATAAAATCAACAGTATTTTATTAAATTAACAATAGCTAAGAGAGCCCTATATCACTTATAGAAGCAGGGTCAGTAAAGCTTGCACCACACAGACGACCAGCTGCAGTAGACCAGGCAGCAGACCACCTCCTATGCCGATGAGGACATCATCAGCCAGCTCGGTGATGGAGGAGATCAGAGTGCCGAGGAGACCTTGCATGTTGGAGACGCTGGTTGATGGGGTGCTAGGATTTGCTCCTGGAAGAATTGGAAGAAGGTATTCATTACTTGCAATTTCCCATGACTTTGAGCTCGGTTCAGCGCAACATATGCGGATGATCCAGGATTTTCTTCCCCATGGGGACATTGTCAATATCACTTGACTTTCCCATAGTTAGGACATTGCAGTCTGAATCACGTGATTGTCTGAACAGTGATATGATTCCGTGCTTCGTTAGTCACGTTAATCCGTTGTTACCGGTTACTATCTACGACAGGTAGTAGCTGCATGAGACATGTCAGAGGACTGTGGCGGAGCAACTCTGACACTAGGGTGGATTAAGACAAGGATAAGAAGCTTCAAACCAGCTTTTTGGCAGAAAAAAGCGGAAATAGGAAATTTTTAGGTGACAGACAGAAACTTATGGTTTTAATATAAATTTCCGCATAAAACACCTCGTTAAGTATTCCATGCGGCTATTTGCTGTAATCATTACGAGTGGCAGGAGGAATGGTGATCGCAGTAAAATGTTGTTGCTACATAGTAGATGAGCTCGGATAGAACCGAGAACTCGATGATTCGAACCTTAACTTCTGTGATAAATGACTTCGAATTCAATAACTGTTCATATTTCAGGTCTATCCAGATATCCTATAATATTCCTGATATTTTAAAACCAAGGGAACGATACTCAATTTTGCTATGCCCTGACAGGCTTTATGTATGTAGATCTAAACACTATTTGAATCCTAATGACTGTATATGAAAGCAAATAAACAATTTTGATTTGATTTGAACCTGAAGGTATAATTTCACGTACCTGCAGCATATTCCGGCAATGATCTCAAGAAGTTGACGATCGCAAGCGCCTGGCTGTACAGCTTCAGAAGTGACGTCTCCAAAGCTCCTAGATCAACCGGGATCAGACAGCTAATAGATGGCGGTAGTGTGTCGAATATGGAGAGAAGAGACAAAAGGAGGTTGTATACGTTGTTTAGAAGAGGAAGGAGAATGTTTACGAGAGGATAGACTGCTGGCAGCTGCACTTGCGTAGGCGAACATGAGGCTGTCACTGGCTGGAATAGAAAAGAGGTTGGTTATAGGATGTCTAAGAAAGAAGGTCGGGTGTGAGGTCATTGAAACCTCTTTTGATGTTAATACTGGTATTATGAAAAATATATAAATGAAACCTTTTGGCAACCTGTAACACGGTAGCATTTTAAATTTACTATTGTTAATTTAAATAAAAATTATGCTACTAGTATGAAATAAAAAATGTTTTTTATGTTTTGGAAGAAAAAAAAAGATGTCGTAGTTGTAAAATCAATTCAGAAACGAAGGAGTTTTTTATATGAAAAAAAAATGGTTGACCATTAATTTTTCTAGTTTTTTTTTTTTGTATATGTTTAATATATTATAACAACTTTGTAATAAGACCTACCGTCATCGAAACAACAGCAACGACAAAGATCAAAGCAAGAGTTATTTTCAACGACATTTTTATTAAAATTAAAAGTAATGCTTATTCAAAAATGGAACGAATTCTAAAACCAATTCGTTTTGTCTATGACTCGATATCAAACAGTTTTATACTTATAAAGGTTGGTTGCTAAATTGTATCAAATGAAAGGAATTTATTATTGATAATGTTTTGTTATATAATAAAATGATAAGAAACTTAATTTCTATAGGAAATTACGTTACAGTTACCTAATTTTTTATGTACAAATTTTATCGCAAGTTTCAGATCGTACTGATTAAAAAATTGTGTGACATTCTTGCTTGATTTAGCCCCCGATGTAAAAAGAGGGCTGATGTAAGTTTAAAGCCTTTCTACTCTTGTTTGTCTTCTCCTTTGTCTCTTTTGTATCACTTTCAACGGCGGGACGCCTTTTCTACCCGCCTCCGTGGCTTAGTGGTTACATTCTTGGAGTAAAAACCCGGGGGTCCCGGGTTTTTACTCCGGCACAGTGGTGGTACCAATCGGTTTTAGGTATAGTTTATGGCAGGGAATTATATTTGTCCACCTGAACACCATGTTACCGAAGTGTGCCGCTAAACAGCAGTGTTAATAGCACTGTTGTGTTCAAGTATAACGCTATGATTCCTTTATCCGATTTTGTACTGTCTCAATTAGATTTTTATGCATACATTATGTATCTTATGTGCATATTTATCTAAGCTCAGTTGATAAGGCGTCAATCTGAGGTTTCCGGGTTCGAATCCAGCTATGTACCTATGAGTTGCTTTTCAATTCAAGTACATTATACGATTGCTTTATTTTATACTAACTCAGAGTAACCAAGGTATACTAAGCCTACCTATAGGTTTTGTCTTCAATTTACATTACATTTCATTCATATTTTACATGTCAATTAAATTCATTTAAACATTCTAATACATGAGTCAAAAATCATTGTCACTTCCACTTTATTATAATTGTTCATGTCACTACACCAATCCTCTAGGTCATCCCATAGTAGGGCAAAAACCTCCCCCCTCCCTTGCCCTTTACCTAATAATCTTATAAAAAATTCAACATTAGACTTAGGCAGAACAACTGAAGCCCTTTGCCTCAATTCATTTGACAGGTTGTCGTCTATCAACTATCAACGCCATCTAGGTCGTTCACTGATAGCTCTTGGAAACATCAAGTCAATTTCATCAAGAAAAATCTTGTCAAGTCAATTTGGACGCAATACATTGCTGCTCGGTCGTACTTTAAAAAAATAACTCTTTATTAATTAAGCTATTTAACAAAATTGCTATCACATATGATTTGTGCGGTCGTAAACTATATCTGGACAAATTATACGCGCGTATGAAATATACACTATGTATATAGATATATACTAGCATATTGGTTCAATAACAATAATTCGGCATTGCCCCGTAAGCCTAGCTTATCCTGAGAGTAAATCCGGAGCTGCCACGGAATGTTTCGCGAAATAGACAATATTCCTATGAATTTTATTACTCAATTTTGTAACTAGCGTGGATTGTCAAGGGCTTAGTTTGTAGTCAAACTAAATGTATTTAAAACTTGATTTGTTAATTGCAAAAAGAAATGAATCGCCTATCCCTTTTAAGATATTTCTACCTGCATTCACAGATTCCACATCGGATGATGCGTGGTCAGACCAGTCATTTAAATAAATGCATAATGCGTTGGATGAGGCCCTACCCTGAGGCTCTGCTACCTTTATACGGTCTTTTCGTCACTTGCCACCAGGTGTGATGAAGGCCAAGTGCAAACCCATCATACATAAAAACAAATACAAAATACCCAATGTGAATTGATGTCAACTAACATATCTTAGAAATGTCTAAATACACAAAACAACAAACCTTCAAAAACCTTGACATTTACAACAATTCTAGGTTATTGTAAACTTGTATTGCTCTTGGCATTGACCTGATATAAAATTGACGTGTTAGCAGAAATGCATAACTGCATAATATGCTATTTTCGCACGGAGCACATTTATTTGTTTACCGCTTACAATGAACTAGTGTTTGAAGTAGATATAATTTATTTTTACTACCACTTATAATTAATTATTCGATTATTTTAATATTTGACATACTAATTTAATTTGACATACTATTCTAAATTTGACATACTATTTTAAATTTGACATACTATTTTAAATTTGACATACTATTTTAAATTTGACATACTATTTTAACGTAGAAATTTGACATCATTCATAATTGTAATTTTTAAAAATATAGACTGATGGTCTGGATTAAATGAATTTCATTTCATGTAAATATAACTACTTCAATAGCCTAGTTATTAGGTTTTTTAGGGTTCTGATATCCTAACATTTTGTCGATTTTTTTCTATGTTTCGGAAACTCACACTTCACTGTTAGGGTTCCGTACTTCAAAATGACAAAAGGGTCTGTATAGAATCTTTTTTTCTGACCCTTTTCTCAGGATTGCGTGAAGCTATCAAGTTGAAATTAATATAAAATACTCAAGTCTGCAATCCCTTTTATCTCTGAGAAAAATCACACTTCTAGATCAACGCTATAAAAAGATATAGCTGTTTATGCCGCATTTTTGGTCTACCAAAACCTATAGGGTGCTTCGCATTGACCTCGCAAGCGAGGTCTTACAGCACAAGTAACAATGGCGTAGCTAGGGGGGGAGCAAGGATGGGCAGTGCGTACCTTACAAAACTAATGTTTCATCACAAAAGCGATGATTTTGAAGAAATATTCAAAGGTATTTTACATTACTGAAGATCGCTTATCTCTCTTATTAAATAGCTTTGGCTGTTTACACCATATGAAAGGTTATACCATATAGCGTTCATCAACAGCCTATACATGCCCCCACTGCAGGCTCAGTCCTACTCTCTTACAGAGTGTATGGGACATAGTACACCACGCGGGACCAGTGCGCATTGGTAGACCACACACACCTTTGAATTTCTTCTCAGGAGTGTGCAGGTTTCCTCACGATGTTTTCCTTCACCGAAAGGCCAATGGTAATGATTATATCATTCTTACTTGTATAAATTCCAAATAATCAATTGGTACGAGCTAGGATCGAACCCAGACCTCGATTTATCAAGGGACGCTCTTCCCAACTGAGCTACCAAGGCATTTCATTAACACCTTTTAAATAGTGTAGATATACCTGAGGATCAAACGAAGGAACTTATTTTGAAAGAAAGAAAAAATTTATTTGCCAAGTACATAGTTTTTTGCACGGTGTTTAAATAGTAATCTCAATTGGTTCGATGTACTTAACCTGTCCACAGGTGTGCAAATATTATAAACATATCTAATAAGGAATTTAATTTTTTTTTTTTTTTTTTTTTTCATTTTGAAATTATTAAAAGTTTAAACATTTTTTTATTTAAGTAAACTGAAGACTTTACACTTAAAAAAAAAACATAATTAAAAACTAATCTATGAAACCGGATCGATTACCCGGCTCAAACGTACCCATGACGCTGGCAGCGTTGCCCCGCTGAATGGCCAGGGAGATACGTTGAGCCAGGTACGATCCGGAGCGGGGATCGCAACCCTTTTCCCTTAGACGGCGGCAGAGCACTTTAAAGAAAGCCTTCGCTTCGGAGCACCAAGGACCAGCCGTCTCCACTGCAAAAGGCACAAAGTCGTACGATGGTTCCAGACAAGAGTATTTAGTGTGCTTGAGTCTAGCCGCACTCTCGGCCGCTGCGCCAGCCGAGAGAACGGTCAGACTCAAGTGGGACGGAGCAAAAGTGCTGACACAAGTAGCGTCCCAAACGAGGCTGCGACCTCTTTGCCAAGGAACCAGCGTAAGACCGTCCGGCCTTTTACCGTCGGAACGAGAAAGTCCTGGGGGCTCCAAAACGCAAGGAACATTGGCTGAGACCAGGGCTCTTCTTAAAATATCGTTTAAGGTGTGGTGTCGAGGAAACCGACCGGCGCATCTTATGCAGCTAAGGCCATGGTGGCCGTTAGCCTCCACAAAACAGCCGCAGATGCACCGGTGAGGTTCGCACACCTTGCACCCTAGTCTCAGCGCGGCCGCCACTCTGAGGGAGTCATTGTCCAGAAGAGTTCCTAAATGAGGAGATGGTAGTGCGTGCAACCAGGCACCGGACTCTGGCCTGGCAACAGCTTTAATTCGAGCTAAATCGGCGCCTGAAGCGTCCCTGACCAACTCCTCATTTATTTTTTTGGAAAGAATGTCATCCCATGCGCGCTGCTTATCCAGTGAGTCTGGGCGGGCATCAGAGCATAGTGCTGACCAGGCTTCTAAAGCCTCCGCAGTAAATGGTGGTAAGGATCTGGCTCCATCAGAAGGGAGTATAAGAGATACCAGATCCGTAACACCATGTGCGGAAGCGAGAAAAGCCGCCAGCCCTGTACCCCGAATACCACGGACACCCAAGCCACCGTATCTAATGGGCAAGGACGCCTGTTTCCACTTATTACAGTCTAAGGCTGTGTTAAGTACGGACTCCAGAGTATTTTTAATTATTCTATCAATATTTTCGGTCTCTTGAGGAAAAAGCCAGGATGGAGAAGTTCGAATGAGATATGTGAATTTAGGAACTGCGAAGCAATGACGGAGTAAAACCAGAGCAACATGAGCAGGTAGGTGCTTCAAATGTTGGTGAAGATTTGAAAGAATTTGGGCTTTAGAATTTAGTACAGTGGGGACTGCCTCGAGACTTATCGGCGCTCCGAGAAGGGTGAAAGAGTTATTTTCTAACAATTTTATGCCTGGGATTAGATTTTGAAAGCGAGGGAAAGAAGATAAAGCACCAGGACTACAAGCAAAGAACTCACACTTGTCTGTGTTCACCTCTAGGCCTTCAGATTTAAGCTTTGGGAAGAGTGAATCTATGTCAGAGGCTACGATATCTGGTGGGCCACCTAGGGTGCCGTCATCTAAATACCAAACGTTTAATTTTGAGTTCAAATCTTTAATGATTTTATGTATCGAAAGGCTAAAAATAAGAGGGCCTAGAGGATCTCCTTGTTGCGCTCCTACCTGTGAGGAGATGGGTGAATCCTTGTAGAAGAGATTGCTGTTGTTTGAGTAGCATTGGTATAAGAAGTTGTAAAGAAAAGGTATTTGCTCTTTAACCTGGACTAAAAGATTGTCACGTTCGACGCTGTTGAATGCATTCTTTAAGTCCAGTTTAATGATAATACAATGTGAGTCAGCATTCTGTGCAGTAAACTGGCGGGTAGCGTGAATAGCCGCTTCACAGCCACGTGGCGAGCCAAAACCCAACTGGTGCGGTTGCAGATATGCAGCCATTTCATTTTTAACAGCCCGGCAACCAATTTTAGCGACGAGGCGGCGGATTGTACTCCCTACGGCTACGGGACGAATGCCACCGTCCTTTTTTTTCAAAGCTACCAGCCAGGCTCCGTAAAGGTAGGGGCACACAGACCGATTGAGTAGGCCTTTTAACAAGAAATTACACAGTTTGGTCAAGGATTCTATGAGGCGTTGGCCGTTGTCACCAGCGGACGGTGAAATTAACTCTTTCAGGTGTTCAGGCCGTATGCCATCTAAACCAGATGCTGACCCACTGTAAAAAGAGCAAATTGCACTTACAACTTCTGGGGCAGAAACAGAAAGGCAGGGATCCGAAAGAATGGGTTCAGGTGGAAAGGAAAGACTCCGAGACGGTGATGGGTGTTTAGATTGTAAGGCCAAAAGTGTATCACTACAATCGGGTACAATGGAGTTTTCAGATGTGAGCATACGAACTGCACCTCTCAAGTCCCCATCAAATACTTTCCCTTCTACAGAATGATAAAATGAAGGTGGCCTATTGTTTGCAATATCTGGAAAAAGAGGACAAGAACTGTCTATATTTTCTTTAACTTTCGTTGTTAGTGACCTAGGGTCCGTGCGGTCTGGTACGCGCAAAGCAGAGAACGCGAAAGTTAAGAAAGACAGCCAGTCCTCGGTGCTATTACTGCTAACACATTTATCAATTATTGCAGACAATTTCCCCGCAGCTGCCGTCCTGGCCCCTTTTGGAATGATTTTCAAGACCCTGACAGAATTTAATTGTAAAAAAAATTAGTTTACATCGCATGTCAATTAGTACAATGTTAATAATTTTGTCATTAAATAATTCACAAGTCATCTCATTAATTTATGTCAAACTATAATTACAGGTATATTTAATTATATAGGTATTTGACCATATGAAACTTACGGCGTTATCAAAGCAAATATAATCTTTGGCAAAACATATTGGTAGATAAAATTCCATCGCTTGATTCTTACTTCATAAAAGCATAACCTATTTTGTAACGGATTACATTTAACGATGCATTGATAATTTTCTTTAATAAATAGCAAATTAATTCGAAATTCGAACAAAATCGATTCGTGTTTCCAATCATAATAGTACCTTTTTTCTACTTCAGTAAAAATGCGTTCATACGCTTTGGTTATTTTCGCTGTGGCGCTTTTGGTTAGTAACTTAAAACCTATAATTAATAATGTTTATCTTACGCTAAATAGCGGTGTTAATAGCACTTTTGAGTTTCGGAAATAAAACGTTAATATAGCCAACTTCAGGAGAATTTGAGATTTCTGTGCTATCATTTGAAATGAAGGCCAAAAAGTTGTTCACAATATGGAAGATTATATTTTACGTATTTATTTAAGAACATACTGTATTGTGCTGCCACCGGTTGTTTATATTTATATAATTGTTTATATATCTAGACCAACACGTAACATCGTCGACCTCATCGTCACTTACCATCAGGTGAGATTGAGGTCAAGTGTTGGTCTATCTTTAATAAAAAAAAAATATTGGATACAATTTCAACATAATTATTTGGCGAAATAATCTAATTGAATCAACAAAGACCATCTTTGTTTCTGTTTATATCAAGTTAACAATATCTTTTTTAAAAACAGATTATAAGTTATTTTAACTAATCTACAAAAATTAAAACTTGATAAAGTATCAAACAGATTTCTTTCTCCAAAATAGTTTATTTCAAATCGTCGTCATCGGTTGAAGCCATTTAATATTATATATTTTTAAATTGTAAATAACTTATTGAATATTTTCATTCATAGCTGTATCATAAACAATGATAAAACAGTTTTAACATATAAAAATACTGAGGCATTTAAAATCACAAAAGTCAGGTGGTTGAATTGACTACAAATTCTTACAAATATTTTGGGCGTAGTCAAAATTTATAAAAACCATCAGCCCTTAACTCTAGAAATACCTCTATTATAAATTGGAATTTTGGTTATTACAGAAACTAAACAAAAGAACATAAAAATTACATTTGAAACAAAACTGTCAAATACGTGTTCGAGACCAGAAATATGATTAACTCAATTCTTTCTTTCAATGAAACCCCAGTACCTTCTCCAAGTATATTTGTACCAATTTACTTTTTTCTTCTTCTTCTAAACACACATTCAATTTGCAGATGAAATCCAGCGAAGCCATGATTCCAGCCTACTCTATCACGGCGTTACGTTTCGCTTTCGACGAGATATCAACAGTGCTGCCAATCGCCAACCAACTAGCTTGTCTGCTTATACCTTTCTTAGTTAACTTGATCAATAACTTGAATAACTTATCCAACATCGTCCAGAACTTAACTCCAGCCATTCTCCCTTACTTTGGATGTACGCTGCCCTTGCTCTACGCAACTCTGACAGATTTAGCATCAGTTTTGTTCTTGTATATCAGTGTGTTGATATCTCTGTTTAGATCGAATGTTTTAGCGGCCCCAGGGTTGCTTCTAGGTCTGGTCTCGCAGGTTCTTAACTTAGTTCTTGGATTACTTAGTGGCCTAACTGATGGCACAGGCCTACTTAGTGGCCTAATAAAACTAATTACTAAAATTGTTGTGGAACTCGATAAGTTGCTCATTTGATTAGTTAAGTTTAATATTGTATTTTGATTAATGGTTACACTTAGTTAAGTTAATAAAGTTCTGTTGAGAAATGGTTGCATGTTATTTTAGATTAATTACTTCAACTCTTCTCTTCTCTTCTCAACGTCTCAGATGAGATTAAAGAAGCTTCGGTGGCGCATTGAATAAGGCGTGTACCTATGAGTTGTTTTTCAATTCAAGTACATTATCCGATTGCTTAACGGTGAAGGAAAACATCGTGAGGAAACCTGCATGTCTTGAACAGGGATGTGAAGTCTACAAATCCGCACTGGTCCCGCGTGTTGTGCTATGTCCCATACACTCTCTGTAGGAGAGTAGGACTGAGACCCTGCAGTGGGGACGGGCTGTTGATAAGATTAAAAAAGTAAACGGTAACTTCTTTTACTTACAATGGATTCGCTTGGCCTTCATCTCACCTGACGCGTGACGATAAGGCCGTTGCGTAAGCGTGCTTATCCTGAAGCCTCAATGCGGCACTGGCTCCCTTTCATACCGGAACACAACAGTGCTACTATCACTGGTGTTTGGCGGCAGACGTAGGTAACATGGTGATAGATAGCCAGGCGGACATATTTTTTTTATATTATTAATATTTATTTTAATCAGATATATCCATAGTGTTAGTAAACTTAGTGCTATGTTAGTAATTAAATATAACGTCCGACATGCTACTGTGACACTGGTGCATGTAATGACAGCCAGTGTCGCAGCATCGGTCGACAACAGCGAGCAGACTGCTGCGCCCCGCACCCTGCGCGCGCTGGAGGACGCACTCTTGCGCATCGTGCTGTAGAAACAGTCTACATGTGCAAAAATTTCCGAAGCGCTGCAGAAGCGAGGCAGCCGCAGCAGAGCCCTAAAAGCATTATTGTATTGAACGCGAAGGGCGTTGTAGGCCCTCTGCGTGTATGAAATCCACAAGTGTAGAAGGTGGTACAATAGGCCCGAAACAGTGTAATTTTAACTTCTTTAGAGCAACGAGCGAACCTGTGGGCTATCATATTCGCCCTGACCGACAACGACCTCCGTTCTCGTTCAATATCCTCGTCGTCACGCATGTCGTCAGTCACGATATGGCTGAGGTACTTAAACCTATGTACCAGCTTTAAGGGTACTCTATGTACCCTAGAAAATGACCTACCACCAACCAAACCTACAATACCGGTTGGTACTCCCAGTGGTAATCTAAGCATGGACCTTCGGATTGTTAGCCCAGCAATTAGCCATTAGGCCACGCAGGTTGAACCGATTAACCCATGGGGTTAGCTAACCAGATGGACATAGATTGCAGTAACGTGATTGCGCTCAGAATGCTTCCATACTATTTCTGTTGCCATGATCTTTTAAGTTGATAACATACGGAACCGAGACGTTGTCCTTTACTGTGGGCCGAATAAACAAGCTCAAAGTCACTCAGCGAGCAGTGGAAAGAGCTATGCTCGAATTTCTCTACGTGATAAGGTCCGGAATGAGGAAATCCGTAGACGAACGAAGGTCACCGACATAGCTCGACTAGTCAGTGAGCTGAAGTGGCAATGGGCAGGCCACATCGCTCGAAGAACCGATAACCGGTGGGGAGTAAAGGTTCTCGAGTGGCGACCACGTACCGGGAAAAGTCTACCAGGCCGTCCCCCTACTAGATGGATCGACGACCTGGTTAGAGTCGCAGGGAGTCACTGTATTCAGGTGGCTCGGGACCGGTCGATGTGGCGTACCAAGAGGGAGGCTTATGTCCAGCAGTGGACGTTTCCCGGCTGATGATGAAAGTTTACAATAAGATTTCGAGGTGTATCAGAGAACTGCCGAGAATCTTGCTCGAGCGTAAATTGCTTGTTTGGCCAATGGGTTTAGAAACAAGTGAATTTAAAAAAAAGCAACAATTTTATGCCGAAAATGACTTACATCATCAGCCGGGAAACGTCCACTGCTGGACATAAGCCTCCCTCATGGTACGCCACATCGACCGGTCCCGAGCCACCTGCATCCAGCGACTCCCCGCGACTCTAACCAGGTCGTCGGTCAATCTAGTAGAGGGACGGCCTGGTAGACGTTTCCCGGTACGTGGTCGCCACTCGAGAACCTTTACTCCCCACCGGTTATCAGTTGAGCGATGTTGCCTGCCCATTGCCACTTCAGCTCATTAACTCGTCGAGCTATGTCGGTGACCTTCGTTCGTCTACGGATTTCCTCATTCCGGACCTTATCACGTAGAGAAATTCCGAGCATAGCTCGTTTCATTGCTCGCTGAGTGACTTTGAGCTTGTTTATTCGCCCCAAAATAAACTTTAATTGTCTTTAAACTATTGTGGTTAGCTTATCGCATCTTACCAAGTCAAAACTTGTACATGCTGTATCAAGAATTACAGATTACTCAATGTAAGGAAACTTGACTATCGTAATATATAAGATATGAAGAAACTGAAGTTATATATCCAGCACGTTTATCGATAACGCGCTTTTGTCTATGCTGAGCGTTTGTAGAGACAAGTTTCAAAGTAAAATGTGAATTTTAGTTTTTACAACAAACATGAGAAAGTCAGTTTTGCTGACGCTGTCAGCAGTGTACTTGGTAAGTACCTTAGCTACTTCTTACTATAGTTATTTTCAAACCAATATAAACATAATCTAAACAAACACTTCAATTCGTTCATAACTCTTTCGTACATAATTGTTTACCAGAATCTTTTTTAATAGCTGGCTTTGATAAGTAATTACTCAAACAATAGGACATGGGATTATAATGTCATCATCAACAGCCTAGCCACTGCAGGGGCTCAGTCCTACTCTCCTACAGAGAGTGTATGGGACATGGTACACCACGCGGGACCAGTGAAGATTGGTAGACTTCACACACATTTTGAATTTCTTCTCAGGAGTGTGCAGGTTTCCTCACGATGTTTTCCTTCGCCGAAAAGACATTGGACGATTTTATCATTCGTACATAAATTCCAAATAACAAATTGTAACTCATTGGTCCGAGACAGGATCGCACTCAGTCCTCGGTTGTTCAAGGACTGACGCTCTACCCAACTGAGCTACCATGTCTGTAAAATGTAGTGCAATAAATTTCACTAACGGCCTACTATATTATCATCTAGGATAACCGTTACGCAGCTAATGGTCCCTAGCTGGCGAGTGTGTTAAACTGAAACTTGTGATTCACTGTGAAGTTGTGTGTTAATGATACAAATTTCGCGACATCACAATCTGATGTCCTATTTTTAGATAATTACTGCACAAAGCCAGCTATACTATTTTTTTTAGAGGCTTTGCCATAATACGGTTACGGTTTAAGACATTTATTTCACAAAACAGAATTTATTTCACTTATATTGTGAAATGCAAGATACAATGGGTAGTAATCTTAATTTTTTTACTAGTGGGTAGGTTGGATTTTGAAATCCACCAGAAAGGTGCAGATGCATAGAGCAGGATGCTGCCCGTTCTACTGAATATTGTTTCCCTTAGCCCGTAAAGCGCCCTCGGTAACAAATGTTACCAAAAAGCGTGCCAAAGAATCCTCTCAAAATCACGTATCTCTTTTTCGAAGGAATTCTTGCCCTGAATGAATAACGCTTTAATTGTTAAACCAACTTCAAAAATTGAGGAGGTTCTCACTGCGACTGTACGAGTATGTTATTTGTATGTATATTACGCGATAACTCCGCCAATTGTAAATCGATTTTGATGATTCTTGTTTATTTGGTATAGCATACTTCAATAGTGGTCTCATATAAATTTTGTCGAAATTGATTAAGCACTTTTTGAGAAAATCAGTTAAAACCATTTACGAGTATAACTCTAAGGGTGAACATTTTAGGGGGTGAATGCAGATTTTTAGGGCAGTAGAAGTCGGTTTCCTAGTTCTTTTTGAACGCGTCAATTATTCACCTTTTTTGGTCTAATCAAAATATTTTTGGTGACGCAGTTTAAAAAAATATAGGTCTAAAATTCCCGCGCTCCAGGCGAAAATAATATCGGCTCAAAACATCAAAATCGATTTTGAGGATCTATCTATATACATATTAATAAATTGGCATCTTTCTATTACAGGTTTCAGCTAACCCCGTGTTTCAGTCCGCGCCGATTCAGTCATACCCCAGTCACCAGCAAGCTTACAACGTTCCAAGCAATTTGATCACGCATCAACCTAGCTATATTCAAAACCAACCGAACCCCCAGAACCAAAGGTCTAATTATGGACAGCAATCCAATCAACCAACCGCAAATGGTAATGACAATATAGAACAGCTTCTACTGAACCATATCCTTACCAATCCAGCTGTCAAAACTATTCTGGATCCTAATACCAAACTGTTTAATCAAAATGGCGTTGAAATACCAAGGCATAATGGAAATGTTGTCAACAACTACATTATCATACCTCCAGACCTATTACTAGATGATAGTATCAGTACTAAAAATGTGAAAGGAAATACAGCAGAAGAAAGAAGAAATAACAACGGAAATAAGGAGGCGGTAAGAAAGAATAAGAATGGCAGAAGGCGACAAAACAAAGAAAACACTGAAGACGAACCGGTCAAGAGCCCTAGAAGACGACAACGACAACGCTCTAGAAATGATAAATCATCTAGACAAGAAATCAATCCGAAAGATAATGTAGTTAAGCTTAAAGATGAACCTAGAAGAACAACTACAAAGGATTCAAGAAAAGACAACGTAGCAACAGTGAAATTAATTGTTGAGCCCAAAGGTGTAGTAAAACATAATAAATCAGAATCGAATACGGAGAAATCAAAAAATCCAGTAATTGTTGATGGTATTTCTGAGACAGGTGGTTGTGGCAACCAAAATAAAAATATTGCTGAGTTACTCGCCAATGAAACACAAAATGATAGTGTAGAAAAAATTAGCGTTTTAAGTGAAGGAAACAAAACGATTGACAAAGAAGTGATTGTGCAAAATGCTTTATTAGACATTTCTGAAAGACCGGAATCTAATAATAATGAATCCGTCCTCGTAGCAAACAGCGAACGAATTGAAGAGGTTCCAAATGAACACACTTCAATGATTTCAATTCAAAGTGAAACTCCACAACATGGTGAAAACGTTGTTCATCTTCCAAATCTGATACGAAAAGATACGTCATCGGAAAAGCAAACAAAGGCCCCGAATACAAATGAAAAACTAGGTGCAAAGCAGTCCAGTATTCGTTTAAAAATAAACCCAATGCAAAGAGACCCAAAAGAAGAAGCAGTTATTCAAGAGCTTCGGCAAAAGTTCCCAAACATACCCGAAGATACTGTATTGAAGCTCATAGCATACATGAAAGAGAAACTTAAAAACGAGGAACTGGAGGCAACACAACTGTACTACCCTAACTTCCCAATTACCTACGATCAGATGTATAATACACAGCCAGACGTTGTAAAAAATAAAGGTGGTAGAAATAGAACAAACAGAAGAAATCAAAGTAGAAAAAGCAAGGATCGAGAAGGTCAAAACAAAGAGAAATGTGATACTGTAGTAGAACTAGAACCTATCTATTATGAACCTGAAGATAAAGCTAATGTTTCTACCAAGCCAGTAGACTCTAAACTTTTGCCAAGAAGTGATGCTACTTCATTCGACAAATTACAACCACCAATAACTGTAAGAATTACAGAAGGAAATAAAGATAAAACATCTACTACTACTGAAAAACCAATTGTAACGAAAATTTACTCTGTTGAAGAAGAAACTATAACACGAGAATCCACAGAAACAGAATCTGACACACCAGAATCCGTTGAAGGTATTGCTGAAAATACTACACCAGATTTAGGAACAGAAGACATCGTGCCAACCATCTCTGTAAATAGTCTTATTGAAGATTATTATCCCGACTTTACTAGAGATAGTCAGCTTCTAGCAAGTAATGAAGGAATAAATAGGTATCAGTATACGACAGATAAAAATTTTGAGTTAGAAGAATTGAATAGAGAAAGAAGAAAATTTGGGCAAAATCGCGAATCCAATCAGAAGTCAGCCAGCGAGTTGAAAGGTATTGCGAAAGGTTCAAGTTATTCTGAAGAAAATCAATCAAAGCCTTCTAAAGTATTACCTATACAAGAAGTACATCAATTTATGACACCACCTACCTTGGAAATGCCAGACTTTGAGACAAAACAAATCGAAAAAGAATACTTTAAGGAATTTAATGATCCCTATTATGATGTCGAAGAAATTCCTAAATATGAAGAGCGGTTAGAAAAAACCTCAACGTATTCTGATGCTAAAACCCCACAATACAATACAGTACAAAAGCCAAGTAGAATAAGAAAGAGAAAAAATTTTGACGTAGAGACGGACTTTGCTAAATCTAGAGTAGTGAAATATGGTACACCAGAAAATTTTGATGGAATCCAACAAAAGAAGAAAATAAAGGACACTTTGGGTGGCGGAGACGCAAGTCAACGCGGAACTGATGAAGATCAAATAATTGTTGTTGCTAAGTCCATAGTTGATCCCAAAGATTTTTGGTAATGTTTATCATGACTCTCTGTGATGTCAAGTTTGTAAAAGTTATTATGTATTGTTTTGTTGTTGATTTTATGAATAAACAAAAATTTTTAGTAGATATATTATTTATTTATCTTAGACTTCATCAATTATACTACGAGAATGCGTTACTGAAACAGCCCATGTATTCTCCGCCACATAAATTCTTTTTGCAATAGAAACACCACGATGAAGAAGAGATCAACTTTTTTGGCATGTAGCTCTAGTAGGCATAGGATTCTCATTCATTTAGCGCACTTATTTATAGGTTTTTAACAGATCAATGACTTCTTACTGTAGTCTGCAATTAGTTTTGGTATAGTCTTAATAAATAAATCATAATTATATTGAACGTACACAACATATATTAAATAAAGAGTCCTTGAGAGTAAAACACATAATATTTAAACACTTTTTTTAATAAATAAACAACATGTTTTCAATCATCTAATTGCATAAATTAAAGCAACAATTTTTTCTAGCAAATCCCAATCACAATTAGAATTTTTATCTAACAGTTCCGTAAGTATCACAAATTTTATGAAATCTTCCAAGTCTTCAGAATCTTTATCAGAATTGATTTCGATTATACTCGTATATGGTAGAAGTGATGAATAATATGGTGTATTACGAGTATATGCAGTTAAATAGCTTTGTGATGATATAATAAACGGTAACAATTCTGATAATGAATATTGAGGCATTTCATATGAATGCGGAGTGCTCACAGGTAAGTCTCTACCAGGGGATAGCATTGTCATTAAATTACAGTTATAGCTTTCTAATGGTGGTATTCTAATTTCTGGCACCGTTTCTTTTAATGACGCATTTGATGTTGATAGTGAAGACAATAATGATATAGACAAAGGATCACATGAATCTGAATTATTATTATTGTCACATAGGTTATCATTTACGTCGTAAGAAAATGGAATGGAAGTTAGCATCGAAGTGTCTACATTTAGGAGAACTTCGTCAGCTACAATTGGATTCAAAACAGGAGCTCCTATAGAAAAATAGTTTACAATTGGTTTATCTACTGAAGGAACATCAAACGCTGTTTGAAGGGGGAAAGTTGGAAGGTTTCTCAAAGTAGAGGCTGTACCCTTAGTTTTAGTAAGGCAATTTACGTCTGCTGCTTTCTCTTCAGGTCTTGACAAAAGTTCGTCAAAACATGAAAATATGGCACTTGTTAGAGAAGAGGTTAATTTCTGTATAGGTGCCATGTTTATTGACGGGCTTGATGGTAATGTAATATAATTTATGGGACTGTGTTGCAATGACGGTTTAAGAGATTTATTTGAATCAATCGGTGTTAATAAGGGGGCACAACATTGATTTGGTATGCTTGGTAACAACGGGGTAGGCAAATTATTTACAGTTCCTTTAAATAGAGATGACGGTTCTTTCGACACTGTGCTACAAGATAGAGTATGTCTTGGTATTTTGTCATTTACTAAAGAGCCACATGTGTTAGGATAAACTGATAAATCTCGTTCCTCCAAAGGATTTGGTATACAATAAATATCGTATGGAGTAATAGGATCGGTCAAGTATAAAGGTTTTATTACAGCAGGCAGATCTTTAACTATTGAAGGTGCAGATGGGCTTAATGTAGGTACTTTTAAAGTTGACAAAGAGGGACTTACTTTTGGAAAATTATCTTGTGATGAAAGTGTTGGATTGTCTGACTGCATAAAATTGTTACTAACAGGCCTTGCTCCACTATTTAGCAATTGGTTAATGTTATCGGTTTTAGAAAATGATGAATAAGTTTTGCTGCTTTCACATGTTTTGATTGGTTGATAACTTTCAACATTGACAAGCCGAGGTTGACCAATTGATGCTAACAGTTTTTCATTTTGCTGGCTGCTTAAAGTCGACAAAAGGGTTTCACTAGTTGAAAGTGGTATCACAGGTGTGACTGGACTTAAATATGTTGGGAAAATAGGATATTTTGGAGGAGCTGGCATTTGTGTCAAATGTTGCATATTTTCAAATGTATTCGACTCTAAATTGCTAGGTACATGTCGACCCACTAAATCTTTATTTAATGCCATTGGAAAAGCAGGTTCGAACGAAAAAGGGGTAAGCGGTTGACGAGTTTCATCTCGATTAAATTTAGGTGTGACTGGACATAAATATGTTGGGAAAACTTGATATTTTGGAGGAGCTGGCATTTGTGCCACGTGATTCATATTTTCTAATGTATTCGACTCAAAATTGCTAGGTGCATGTCGACCCACCAAATCTTTATTTAATGCCATAATGTTTTGAGGAATAACTGTATTACGAGTAGAATACAAAGGAACTGTTGGGGGGTTTACATAACTGACTGGAAGTTGGTCTGCTTTGGTTAAAGCTTCCTTTGGTAAAAATGGTATATTAGCTTGTGAATATCTGGATGGTGATGGATTAAAATATTTAGTTTGAACAATATTCAAAGATGACATGGCGTTATTTTTTGATGTACGGTTGTTAGGAAGATAGGGTCTACAATTAATTATAGGAAACAGAGGTTGTTTCAGATTAGGATTCCGTATTTCTGAGGGAACACTATAAGATGAAGCTATTTCATTATTGATTGAGGGAGTTATGTTTAAATCTAAAGGGACTTTAGAGCAATAACCAGGTTTAGTGGGAATCAAATAATTTATTTGCAAAGGTATTTTACCTGAAGGTGATGTTAGTAACGGTGGAAAATGTTGTTCATTGATTATTGGTAGTGCACCATTAATTTTCTGATTTACAGGTGCTTCAATAATATCTGCGTCTACAGGCGTATCAACTAATTTTGAAACATAATCCGGTGATCTGAAACATTGAATCGATGGTGTTGGTAATGGTACCCTAAATTGTTTCAGCAGTAAAGGAGAACTAGGCGCTAGAGGAAGTTGTGCAGCTGCAGTCGATGAAACAAAATCTTTACCAACGATTTCTTGTAAGATATTCTTAGAATAACAATTTAATAACGGTTCAAGGGCAACATTATTTGCTGGTGCAGGCAATAATGGCATTGCATTAACTTTCTCTTCCATACCCAATGACACTGTTTTAGGGGAAATCGAATTTCTTGAAAGTGGAATGGTTGCTGGATATTCTGCTTTATCTAGACATAAACTAGCACTTTGGTAGACGTCTTGCGGTGTTGTATTTATTGTGTTATGATTATTAAGCAGATTTATCATTGAAGACAAAGGTTGATTAGGTTTCAAATTAGACATAGATATAGAGCCTGTTTTAAATGTATGTAAACTTGAATCCGTTGTAAAGGTTGGTATTGGACATGGCGTTGGTATTGGTAGGTTGATGTCTGTACTTAAGCTTGATTCTGGTGACAAAAGCTGGGGTTTGGGAACTATACAAGATTGAATATATTTTTGAGGATGATTGGTTATAGTTGGAGCAGCAACGCTACCGGTATTAGCAAAATAACCATTCATAGGCGTCGCAAATGACGTTGTATCAAATTTACTAGGTATATTTATATCCATGGGAGTAGCTTTTGGTGTACAAGGCAAATATGAGGTATAAATTGGTTCTGTTAGCGATTTTCTAGCTGATGATGCATTGTGTAGTCTGGGTATAGTTGAATTTGGTGTCAACTTTGGAACTTTCGGTACAACTTTGGACGACATACTTGTGAATGGTAAAGTGATACCATTTGTTATTATGTTTCTCTGGAAGAAAGAGAGAGAAAACAGGTTATTATATGTAGAACGACCGCTTAAATGAGTCCTCGCCTGCGCGGTACAGGGGTGCGGGGGTGACAAAGACGGCAGGTGGGTGTAGTGTCCTGCCGCCCGCTCCTCTCTCGATACCCCTTTGTCACCCCCGCACCCCTGTACCGCGCAGGCGAGGACTCATTTATGCGGTTTATCTATAGTGGATGTCATTATTAGGAAGTTTTTTTCTCTTTCACTGAAATTTAGACGAATATAAAACAAATTATTATTTTATAATTAAATCATTACCAACTACACAACTTTATTGTCAGCTACAATAGCCGTTACGCAGCTAATGGTCCTTAGATGGCGCTTTGAACAAGAATATTAACAAGTAAATGCGTTCAAAAATAACTGGAAACCGACTTCAATTGCTCTAAAAGTCTACTTTTACTAAGGCAAATTTAAGATTTATATCGTTTTCTCATGGATGCCGTTGTCAGAACTGTACAGAATTGGACCACACGGAAAGCACCAACTTTCAAATAAAAAAGAATCATCCAAATCGGTTAATCCAGTCAAAAGTTATGAGGTAACAAACATATTTAAAAAAGCAAAAAACAACAACAGCGTTTAATTTATAACCTCCTCCTTTTTAGAAGTTGGTTAAAAAGTATGTAAGAATCAAAATCAATCCGATGTCCTATTTTTAGATAATTACTGCACGAAGCCAAATATTCTATTTTCAAAAAATTATGGCAACAGAAATTTAGATGGAACTTTGATGGAGCAGGATCCCGTCAATACATTTGCAAACACAAGAACCTGCTTACATACACTACAAACACATTACTTACAACCTTTTCTAGCAACAGTCGGGCTAAATATTAAAAATATATATTAGTCACCTGAATAACACCGAAACAAATTAAAAGAACAATGCGAAACGCCAACATGATGTCACAAAATGTCTTTGATAAACATTCACGTTCGATTTATAAACTCCAGATATTGAAATATGTAATAAATAAGATAGCAAAATATGTAACTAGGTAATTGTTACGTGGAAAGAATTCGACGTGGCGCCAGAACAAAAAAAAATTTTTTTTCCCAATGGACTTGATGCTTTGGTTAGGCATGGTGTCAAAAAAATTAATCAGCTCTAATTCGACAGATCGTGTGAAAAGAAAAATATCCCGGTCAAAGATTTTTCGATACGATTTTTCCTAATATAACCCGTCGAAAAATGATTCTAGTCACGCTGTGCAAAAACGCTCCATACAAATCGGTACAACAGCGTTTTTAAAACAATATTTGAGTTATCTCGTAAAATAATGGTTTTATGTGACCACGCCCTTACAAAAACACCTTCAAAGTGTAATAAAAAACAAAATCTAATATTTAAAAAATCTCATACGAGTAATGTTGGTTTTTCGACTTTATATGCTGTAAAAATCAAGTAAAAAATTAAATAGTATTTTTTTAAATAATGGCTTTAACCAGTGGTTATCTAGCCAATGACGAGTAAAATTAGGTGAACAAATTTTGAGGTTATAAACTATGCCGAAGCCATTTCTTCAGCTTTCTCAATAAAATGTATAATGTACATTTTATCGCTTGTTTTGGATTCTTGACGAGAATTCCAAAGTCCAGCCTTGGTTCTAACATAATTCGAAAGAATCCATATGCTGAATGTACTCGACATGGTAAACTCTTCCGATCGCGTCGAAACCCTCGCAATTTTGCGTAATTGATACTATAACACCGTCAATGACACTTTTTGCACTATATCACACCATTATAACACAAAAAACACACATAACAGTATTATTAACCAATTAACAAAATTGCAATGAACCACAATTTTTCAAGTTAATTAATAGTAGTAGTCTAAGGGAAAAGGGTTGCTATCCCCGCTCCGGGTCGTACAGTACCAGTTCAACGTATCTCCCTGGCCATGCAGCGGGGCAACGCTGCCAGCGTCGTGCTGTTTGAGCGGGGCAGTCGATCCGGTTTTCTAAATTAGTTCTTAAATTTGTAAGTGTAAATAACTATTATTGTATTTTCCTATATATTTCCTTCTACCTTAATTTAATTAAGTATTAGTTATTTAAAATTTTATAGGACTTTTATAATGACCTTTATAGTATAAAATACAATCTGATTTGTTGGCATCTACCCTATTATACTATAATAGTCTAGCCAGGAAACGTCCACTGCTGGACATAGGCCTCCTTCTTCCGTGGTTTGCCACATCGACCGGTCCTGAGCCACTTGCATTCAGCGCCTCCCCACGACCTTAACCAGGTCGTCGGTCCATCTAGTAAAGGGACGTCCTCTAGCACTTTTACCACCCAACGGTTATCCATTCTTGAGAGATGTGGCCTGCCTGTTCCCACTTCAGCTTATTTCGTATATTTCGTATATGTATATTCCGAGCATAGTTCGTTCCATGATCAAATGCTATTGTCAAATAAATTGCTAATTTTTATATTCACGTGTAAACAGTGCAATAAAACAAAGCATATCACTGAGTTTTGTAATAATTTAATAATAACACTCGTAGTTACAGATAAAACATTTATGCTTATCTGAATAATGCAACTTATTGTAATAAATTATAATGCAATCAAAGTCGCAATTAATTAAAATTATAATTTAATCATCCTAATACACACGTTCGAATGTTTGTAACAAAACAAGTAAATGCGTTCAAAAAGAACTAGAAACCGATTAAAGAATAGGTTATTTATTTATGATTTTCAGTATGTAAATTTTTAGGGTTCCGTAGTCAAACAAGGAACCCTTATAGTTTCGCTCTGTCCGTCTGTCCGTCCGGACCTTTAGCTCAGAGACCCTTACTACTAGAAAGCTGTAATTTAGTACGGGTATACATATTAATCACGTCGATAAAGTGGTAGAATAAAATATTGAAAAATATTTTTTAAGAGTGGTCCCATACACGTAACTTGGGGACGAAATATGTTTTTCGCGTCTACCCCATTGTGTGGGGTATTGTTGAATAGGTCTTTTAAAAACATTGAGGGTCAGGGAACGCCACTTTTTGATTGAGGGATCAGTTTGCGAAATAGTAAGCTTTAAAGCGATAATTTTTGTCAGAGTATCCGCCCCTCTATCTCCTAAACTTTAAAAATCTGAAAAAATTAACAGCATTAGTACATATGCTAAACATTAAAAAAAACTATCACAACTAAGATGGCTTCACAGGTTAACGAGCAATAGACGATCAAATTATAAAATATACTTGGAGATGTCAAAATGAAAGTTTCGAACAAATTTCATTCAAAATTACTTTTTATCATAATCATATAATCATAATATTTATTTTGCATAAACATGGTTACAGAGATGTTATTTTACGATTTAAAGTACAAATACATGTTTAGCCACATTTATACTAGACATGCAAAATTAGACGAGTCATTATGCTATAAGCCATACACAGTATTTTGGTAGTCAATTAGTAACAGAGTCAAGAAATTCTTTAACATCATAAAATTCATTTATAACAAAGATCAACTAATAATAACTACTAAAATAATAATATAGAGAAACTAGAGGTATAGACCCGATGCTATTAAGTCAGTCAGTTTGCTCAAAGCCTCAATGAAATTGAATCAAACCCCAGACAATGCCTACGAATAGGCTGCCTTTGTCACAAATGTAGGCCTCTTTGTTACATGACCTAGATTTAATGAGATGTTTCGGTCTAAACCTTTATAGTATATATAGATCACTTAGATCTTCCAATACCTAAGAGATTAATTAGAGGTAGATTATGTACTCAACTGTCAAGTTATAAATTAATATTTATTGGAAACAAATTACGACCTCAGAAATAATTCGAATTAATAATAATAATAAAGCCTTTTATTTCCGAAATCCACAGTTAGTTGAACACAAAATGAATTTAATCAAATAAAAAAAATTAAAGTAAGTTTTAAGTGCACATTATTAATTTCACAAAATGTCTCTTAGTTCGGTATGCCTTACGGCAAAGGTCTCCACAACTCTTCCCTCTGTTTTCTGTCAGCCGCTACTCTCAACCAAAGGGGTCCCAAGGTTAGTTTTAGATCGAATTAATTTCACCCAAAAAAAACTCATCATCAGCCAAGAAACGTCCACTGCTGGACATAGGCCTCCTTCATGGTATGCCACATTGACCTGTCCCGAATCACCTGCACCCAGCAACTCTCGTCCATGTAGTAGGGGGCCGGCCCGGTAGACGCTTACCGTACGTGGTTGCTACTGGAGAACTTATACCCCCCATCGGTTATCGGTTCTTCGAGCAATGTGGCCTGCCCATTGCCACTTCAGCTCACTGACTCGTTAAACTATTTTGGTGACCCTTGTTCGTCTACGGATTTCATCATTCCGGACCTTATCACGTAGAGAAATTCCGAGCATAGCTCGTTCCATTGCTCGCCGAGTGACTTTGAGCTTGTTTATTCGTCCCACAGTAAAGGACCACGTTTCGGTTCCGTATGTCATCACTGGCAACACGCACTGATCAAAGACTTTCGTCTTTAGACGCTGAGGTATTTTGGACGAGAAGATATGCCGTAACTTCCTGAAGGCTGCCCAGCCGAGTTGGATTCATTGGTTCCGAACAGGATATGGATATTTTAAAATACGGAAAACCTTAAATAATATGCACCGTACAATCCTCTAACGAATGCGCCTCGATTGTCGTTACCAATTTAGTTTTGCAGTAGCAGTAGTACTCGTAGATGAGTACGAAACTAGATGGCGCTAGTAGTATGTTACATCGCACGTCTAAAAAATCACGATTGTTGTATGGGAGCCCATTTAAATATTTATTTTATTCTGGTTTTTAGTATTTGTTGTTATAGCGGTAACAGAAATATATCCTTTGTTAAAATGTCCACTGTCTAACTATCACGGTTCATGAGATACAGCCTGCTGACAGACGAATAGACAAGTCTTAGTAATAGGGTCCCGTTTTTTACCCTCTGGGTACGAAACCCTAAAAAATGGGTACATGTCTACGTCTTGTCAGCAGCAACATCCACCTATATAACAACAACATCTTACTGCGATCACCAAGCGTGTCGATGATTCTGTCAATTCCCTTCAAGAAAGGTTCATCACGAAAATGAGGAAAAGGATATCTTAAAACACCGAAATATATAAACAAAATAGTTTATTTTTAAATAACACATATTAAAATATTTAAGGCGATTCCAACGATATAAGTTTCATACTAAATTTCTTTTACCATAATCTTTTAAAATAGGATAGCTGGCTTTGTGCGGCAACCATCCAAAAATAGGACATGGGATTGTGATGTCGCGAAATGAGTATCATTAACATACAACTTCACAGTGAATCACAATTTTCATTTTAAACACTTTTTTCTCATGGACCATTAGCTGCGTAACGGCTTAAAGTCGTACGTTAATGAAATTCATTTTCTGACATCATTATCCTATCTCATGTTTTAGATAATTACTTATCAAAGCCAGCTATTCTTTTTTACAAGATTATGGTAAAATAAGCTTTGTATGGATGCATTCTGATCGAATTCCCGCTGACTCAACTTAAATCAGGTAATTGTAATTCCCAAGACCACACCCACCGTACGGTGTTGCTCCATAAGGTGCCACAATCTCCACAGGTTGCCCGTACGGCAACACAACGTCGTTACCTAAAGGCAACGTGTTGCTAAGCAAGTTGCTCACGACCAGCAACTGTAGGGCATTGGCTAAGTTGTTCGCCACGGTACTGTCCTGAATAATCGTCGTGGTCGGCACTGATTGTGGCAACACTTCAACGCCACAAGGCTGATTTACATAATACTGATTGGGCATTGATGGGTTTACGTAGTATTGATTGGGCAGTGATGGATTGACGAACAATTGATTAGGTAGCGACGGGTTGACGACGACTTGATTGGGTAGTGATGGGTTGACAACGACTTGATTGGGTAATGATGGGTTGACGACGACTTGATTGGGTAATGATGGGTTGACAACGACTTGATTGGATAGTGATGGGTTGACGACGACTTGATTGGGTAGAAAGTCAAATCCTAGTTGATTAGCAAGAAGATTGTTATATAGGATTTGTTGATTGGGCAGTATTGTTTCTAGGTTTGAGCATCCGCAGTTTGGCACAATTCTATTGACACATTGTGAAAATACAACCTGAAAATTAAACACAAATAAATGTTTTAAAAACCGTAGTGCAATCTAGTTCTTATATTAGTTCACCAAATTACAGATATATACAAAAATTATAGCACTACGATAATAGAAAGAGGGATTTTACTTTTCCTTCAGGGCTAGATGTTTTTTTAGCCTGACCAGATATAGAAAAACTTCCCTTGCCACTTTCGCTTTTTTTTCTTCAAGACAGCACCGTAAAAGCAAAAAAAGTTCTATTGCTTTAGCGCACCACGGAGACTTATTGGTCATCCTTCAAAATCGGTGTTTCATGGCTTTGGCTTTGAGTGTCACCCTTATGTAACTAAATCCTGACTACATCAAAGGAAAACTATAAAAGTGTCGTGCTTTAATTGTTTACTAAGTTTTATACAAGTATAAAATTTTATACAAATACTTACATTGAAAAGTACCGACTGAATGCAAACAAAAGCTACAAGTTTGGACGCCATTTTGTTTCTCCCGAAAACAGCAAGGAAAAACTAATGTGATATGATTATTTAAAACAAAGTGCGGAAGTTTTATAGTAAACTATTACCAACAAGCTTGCAATAAGCAATAGAGTTATCTAAGAACTGACTGATAATTGGCTCGAATGGAGATAAAGAATTTCACGAAAACTTTTAATTGCAATCGATAAGATAGCGAACTGTGTAAAAACGGGAATGAGGAAATCCGTAGACGAACTAATGTCTGACATAGCTCGACGAGTCAGTGAGCTGAAGTCACAACGGACACCTGATGGGGAGAACGAGTTCTCGAGTGACGGCCGCGTACCGAAAAACGTGTACCGTGACGTCCCCCAACAAAATGGATCCACGACCTAGCAAAGGTCGCGGGCCGGTCAATGTGTCATTCCATCGACACGGCCCGGACACTCTACAGAAACTTTTTGTATCGGCCAGATGACGTCACGTGACGTTTGTACACCTCTAGGGTTGTCGCGAGCTATCATTTGTATTGTGTAAACGTGATTAAAATAATATTAATTTGGAAGATTTATAAATATGAACTAATTAGGATTATTATCCTTACTATATAGATGCGAAAATATTTATATTGATAACGTATTAGTATGTTCTTTATTATGCCAAAATTTGGTGCTACGCCATATTTAATTTCTTAAATAAATCATCCTTTCATGCATATCTATATAAATAATTTCGATATTTAATATAGGTGTCTAGCGAGGACTCAATTTTTTTATTGAATACAGACACTTCTACGCCCAAAAAATATCCGCCAATGTAAACGTTCGCACAATTAGTTTAATTTGAAAATTTCACTGTTACTACATTTATCTCGCGAGTGCGCGACTTGTGTTTTGTTCCGCCCTCGCGTCGCTCTCGTTGACAGCGGGGTGAGGTAGCTCTGATTGGGGGGAGGCAGAGACTGTCCTATCTACGCCATGGAGGAGGCCTATGTCTTATGACGTTTCCCGGATGATGATGATTCACTACTCGACATCTCTTCATCGTCAGCATTTACAGCCTGTAGTCCTACAAATTCATTTACGGATATTTACAATAATTCATATAATTTTGGTCTTTTAAATCTCAACAGGGATATATAAAATCTAGAGAA
Organism: Carcina quercana; assembly: GCA_910589575.2. Lineage (NCBI taxonomy): Eukaryota > Metazoa > Arthropoda > Insecta > Lepidoptera > Depressariidae > Carcina > Carcina quercana. Next base: position 5,405,843 of record OU342454.1, on the reverse strand, counting down.
ATATGACATACGAGGTAAATAAGAACATATCTTTTACGTAAAGTATAATAGCTTTTACGTAAAGTAATACATTCCAGGTATGTTCCTGCTAGGGTTGAGAACGAGTGTGTTGATATATATGACCTTTAAGAGAAACTGTAGTCGAGGGGAATATACATATGGGCGATTATACAAAAGTTGGGTAACTCTTGGGGATATTTTGTTTACTATAGTTATTAAATCAAATTATTATAAATTCGGGTGTATATGATGGCTAATCTAATGATTATATTGTTTCAGATCGGTCCAGTCACTTTTTTAAGTAGATTGTGAGATATTTACAATTTTCAGAATTTGACTGCCAGGGGACTGACGAGGCTAACATAGTACTGATAAAAAGAGCCCAAACACGGCCTAGTAGCTATAAGCCTTCGCAGAGTTCTCTGTCCCTCATTTTAATGAGTGAAAATCTTGATTGCAGCGCCCCCTGGTGAGCTAGCGCCATACCACCTATCTAAGAACCATCGCTGACGTATCAGCAACCCTTTACAAAAAACCGTATGTAAATCGGTCAATCCGTTCTGGAGATAAGTGGCAACATTGGTTTGTATGTACACACAAACAAACACACAAACAAACAAACAAACAAACATCCTCTCACCCTAAACGCATATACTGTCTCCGTTCCGTCGCGGGTAAAAATACACAATTTTGTAAGAATTATAATGAAATTTAATAAAAATTAGTACAAATCTCTTGTTTTTTAATGGCACATGTTTTTAAGTATTAAACTCACTGAGTAACAATTAAAAATAATTATCAATATGTAATACTGGGAGAAAATACTATCTCAATTTTCAATACAGTCTTTTGACATTTAACGTAACGTTAATCACTTAGCTTTTACTACATTAACTTAGTTTTACTACCTTGACTTAGTTTTACTACATTGACTTAGTTTTACTACATTGACTTAGTTTTACTACATTGACTTAGTTTTACTACATTGACTTAGTTTTACTACATTGACTTAGTTTTACTACATTGACTTAGTTTTACTACATTGACTTAGTTTTACTACATTGACTTAGTTTTACTACATTGACTTAGTTTTACTACATTGACTTAGTTTTACTACATTGACTTAGTTTTACTACATTGACTTAGTTTTACTACATTGACTTAGTTTTACTACATTGACTTAGTTTTTCTGCATTGACTTAGTTTTACTACATTGACTTAGTTTTACTACATTGACTTAGTTTTACTACATTGACTTAGTTTTTCTGCATTGACTTAGTTTTACTACATTGACTTAGTTTTACTACATTGACTTAGTTTTACTTAATATTTCAAGTAATCAACAAACAATACAAACAAAAATCTAACAATATTTATAAATGTTGAGTATATATTGATAAGACATACGTCGAAACACGAGTCATAATTTTACACGCCCTCTCACATCATACACTCACAGTTTCACCTGACACGCAGAGAGGACTCTCTTCCACGGTGTTGTTAACTTAGAATAAGTGGTTTTGCTTATTGCATGTAAATTGATACATTTTATAATGGCGGCTAGACGTTCCGTCTGCTTTTCTAAGGGGTGAGGCACTGTATGATAAAATACAAGGTTTTAAACTTAGTTTAGTTCCGGTATCTGCAAGGAGCCAGAGCCTTAATACCTAGAGGCTTCTGTATGCACATTCTTACCATCTAACGGCTTTATCGTCACTTACCATCAGAGTGAAATGAAGGCCAAGAGCAAACCCATCATACAATAAAAAAATGTAAATATTTGTCATTTTTAATAAAGACCTCACCGCGGATTAAATGGTGAATAGAGTTGTTTCAAATTCGGCCTGCACTTGTACACTATTTAAAAAATCAAGAAAGAACCTAAATATAGAGGTTTTTTATTTATTATTTATTTAGAGAATTACATTTTTGCATTTATTGTAATTGTACAAAATCATTCTTTTTGTACTAAGTGACAGCGTCAAATGTCATTTTATTGACGCCATCTTTGTTTTCAACGTTAAGCCTTCCCTGTTTCGTGCGTTTTATATGTTTTTGTACAAATAAACTAAACCAAAATATACAGAAATGGTAACTAAAGCACTTTTATGTGATAATGACCTTTTAAAATTATAAGTGTACAAGACCAGGCCGTGACGCCTGATTGATTGCGTGCGATGACGTGATTAGGTAGCGACGGGTTGACGACGACTTGATTGGGTAGTGATGGGTTGACAACGACTTGATTGGGTAATGATGGGTTGACGACGACTTGATTGGGTAATGATGGGTTGACAACGACTTGATTGGATAGTGATGGGTTGACGACGACTTGATTGGGTAGAAAGTCAAATCCTAGTTGATTAGCAAGAAGATTGTTATATAGGATTTGTTGATTGGGCAGTATTGTTTCTAGGTTTGAGCATCCGCAGTTTGGCACAATTCTATTGACACATTGTGAAAATACAACCTGAAAATTAAACACAAATAAATGTTTTAAAAACCGTAGTGCAATCTAGTTCTTATATTAGTTCACCAAATTACAGATATATACAAAAATTATAGCACTACGATAATAGAAAGAGGGATTTTACTTTTCCTTCAGGGCTAGATGTTTTTTTAGCCTGACCAGATATAGAAAAACTTCCCTTGCCACTTTCGCTTTTTTTTCTTCAAGACAGCACCGTAAAAGCAAAAAAAGTTCTATTGCTTTAGCGCACCACGGAGACTTATTGGTCATCCTTCAAAATCGGTGTTTCATGGCTTTGGCTTTGAGTGTCACCCTTATGTAACTAAATCCTGACTACATCAAAGGAAAACTATAAAAGTGTCGTGCTTTAATTGTTTACTAAGTTTTATACAAGTATAAAATTTTATACAAATACTTACATTGAAAAGTACCGACTGAATGCAAACAAAAGCTACAAGTTTGGACGCCATTTTGTTTCTCCCGAAAACAGCAAGGAAAAACTAATGTGATATGATTATTTAAAACAAAGTGCGGAAGTTTTATAGTAAACTATTACCAACAAGCTTGCAATAAGCAATAGAGTTATCTAAGAACTGACTGATAATTGGCTCGAATGGAGATAAAGAATTTCACGAAAACTTTTAATTGCAATCGATAAGATAGCGAACTGTGTAAAAACGGGAATGAGGAAATCCGTAGACGAACTAATGTCTGACATAGCTCGACGAGTCAGTGAGCTGAAGTCACAACGGACACCTGATGGGGAGAACGAGTTCTCGAGTGACGGCCGCGTACCGAAAAACGTGTACCGTGACGTCCCCCAACAAAATGGATCCACGACCTAGCAAAGGTCGCGGGCCGGTCAATGTGTCATTCCATCGACACGGCCCGGACACTCTACAGAAACTTTTTGTATCGGCCAGATGACGTCACGTGACGTTTGTACACCTCTAGGGTTGTCGCGAGCTATCATTTGTATTGTGTAAACGTGATTAAAATAATATTAATTTGGAAGATTTATAAATATGAACTAATTAGGATTATTATCCTTACTATATAGATGCGAAAATATTTATATTGATAACGTATTAGTATGTTCTTTATTATGCCAAAATTTGGTGCTACGCCATATTTAATTTCTTAAATAAATCATCCTTTCATGCATATCTATATAAATAATTTCGATATTTAATATAGGTGTCTAGCGAGGACTCAATTTTTTTATTGAATACAGACACTTCTACGCCCAAAAAATATCCGCCAATGTAAACGTTCGCACAATTAGTTTAATTTGAAAATTTCACTGTTACTACATTTATCTCGCGAGTGCGCGACTTGTGTTTTGTTCCGCCCTCGCGTCGCTCTCGTTGACAGCGGGGTGAGGTAGCTCTGATTGGGGGGAGGCAGAGACTGTCCTATCTACGCCATGGAGGAGGCCTATGTCTTATGACGTTTCCCGGATGATGATGATTCACTACTCGACATCTCTTCATCGTCAGCATTTACAGCCTGTAGTCCTACAAATTCATTTACGGATATTTACAATAATTCATATAATTTTGGTCTTTTAAATCTCAACAGGGATATATAAAATCTAGAGAAATATGACATACGAGGTAAATAAGAACATATCTTTTACGTAAAGTATAATAGCTTTTACGTAAAGTAATACATTCCAGGTATGTTCCTGCTAGGGTTGAGAACGAGTGTGTTGATATATATGACCTTTAAGAGAAACTGTAGTCGAGGGGAATATACATATGGGCGATTATACAAAAGTTGGGTAACTCTTGGGGATATTTTGTTTACTATAGTTATTAAATCAAATTATTATAAATTCGGGTGTATATGATGGCTAATCTAATGATTATATTGTTTCAGATCGGTCCAGTCACTTTTTTAAGTAGATTGTGAGATATTTACAATTTTCAGAATTTGACTGCCAGGGGACTGACGAGGCTAACATAGTACTGATAAAAAGAGCCCAAACACGGCCTAGTAGCTATAAGCCTTCGCAGAGTTCTCTGTCCCTCATTTTAATGAGTGAAAATCTTGATTGCAGCGCCCCCTGGTGAGCTAGCGCCATACCACCTATCTAAGAACCATCGCTGACGTATCAGCAACCCTTTACAAAAAACCGTATGTAAATCGGTCAATCCGTTCTGGAGATAAGTGGCAACATTGGTTTGTATGTACACACAAACAAACACACAAACAAACAAACAAACAAACATCCTCTCACCCTAAACGCATATACTGTCTCCGTTCCGTCGCGGGTAAAAATACACAATTTTGTAAGAATTATAATGAAATTTAATAAAAATTAGTACAAATCTCTTGTTTTTTAATGGCACATGTTTTTAAGTATTAAACTCACTGAGTAACAATTAAAAATAATTATCAATATGTAATACTGGGAGAAAATACTATCTCAATTTTCAATACAGTCTTTTGACATTTAACGTAACGTTAATCACTTAGCTTTTACTACATTAACTTAGTTTTACTACCTTGACTTAGTTTTACTACATTGACTTAGTTTTACTACATTGACTTAGTTTTACTACATTGACTTAGTTTTACTACATTGACTTAGTTTTACTACATTGACTTAGTTTTACTACATTGACTTAGTTTTACTACATTGACTTAGTTTTACTACATTGACTTAGTTTTACTACATTGACTTAGTTTTACTACATTGACTTAGTTTTACTACATTGACTTAGTTTTACTACATTGACTTAGTTTTACTACATTGACTTAGTTTTACTACATTGACTTAGTTTTTCTGCATTGACTTAGTTTTACTACATTGACTTAGTTTTACTACATTGACTTAGTTTTACTACATTGACTTAGTTTTTCTGCATTGACTTAGTTTTACTACATTGACTTAGTTTTACTACATTGACTTAGTTTTACTTAATATTTCAAGTAATCAACAAACAATACAAACAAAAATCTAACAATATTTATAAATGTTGAGTATATATTGATAAGACATACGTCGAAACACGAGTCATAATTTTACACGCCCTCTCACATCATACACTCACAGTTTCACCTGACACGCAGAGAGGACTCTCTTCCACGGTGTTGTTAACTTAGAATAAGTGGTTTTGCTTATTGCATGTAAATTGATACATTTTATAATGGCGGCTAGACGTTCCGTCTGCTTTTCTAAGGGGTGAGGCACTGTATGATAAAATACAAGGTTTTAAACTTAGTTTAGTTCCGGTATCTGCAAGGAGCCAGAGCCTTAATACCTAGAGGCTTCTGTATGCACATTCTTACCATCTAACGGCTTTATCGTCACTTACCATCAGAGTGAAATGAAGGCCAAGAGCAAACCCATCATACAATAAAAAAATGTAAATATTTGTCATTTTTAATAAAGACCTCACCGCGGATTAAATGGTGAATAGAGTTGTTTCAAATTCGGCCTGCACTTGTACACTATTTAAAAAATCAAGAAAGAACCTAAATATAGAGGTTTTTTATTTATTATTTATTTAGAGAATTACATTTTTGCATTTATTGTAATTGTACAAAATCATTCTTTTTGTACTAAGTGACAGCGTCAAATGTCATTTTATTGACGCCATCTTTGTTTTCAACGTTAAGCCTTCCCTGTTTCGTGCGTTTTATATGTTTTTGTACAAATAAACTAAACCAAAATATACAGAAATGGTAACTAAAGCACTTTTATGTGATAATGACCTTTTAAAATTATAAGTGTACAAGACCAGGCCGTGACGCCATACATTCGCGGAACGTGTCATTTTACAGTTTATCACTTCAGGGCGTCAGATTAAAATTGATACAATATACGAAATAACGAGTCTTTTACTATAATTTATTCATACCGTCAAATAAATATTTTCTCACAACCCTACAGAGTTACGCGGGAGAGTCGGGAATGAAATACGGTCCTTTGACAAATGTACTCTAACTCTTACAGACTACAAGAGCTGTTTTTCATTGTACGCTAATGGGTTAAAAGATTAATGGTAGGAAAGAAGAAAGTTTGTTTTGAAGGTACACTTTGACAAATAAAATATGTCATACAGCCGTTCTGGAACCGCGGTCCCAGTTTCGAAGCGATGATTCAGCCCGCGACTTCATCCGCGTGCAATTCATAAAGTATCCCACGGGAATACTTGCTCGATCGGGATAAAAAGCTATGTGCTTTTATGGCTCTTTAATTGTCTTCATACCAAAAATCTAGTCGTTCTAACCTTGACCTGAAGACGAAGGATTTATTAGTATGGCTACAAATAACTCCTTGTAGATTGCCAAATATGGCAGTTTCTATTACTGTACTCGCACACTAAGTTTGCCCCTCTGAAGTTAGCTCTCCGCAATTTCAAACTTATACAGACGGAATGTGTTTGTATTATTTTCTATAATAACTATCCCTAGATGACATACAACACTAGGACATTTCTTTGCATCCGCTAACTTGCCTTGCCTCCCATTTATACGTTAATAATTGATACTTCGCGGTCTTTTGTGGATAACTTCAGAGGGGCATACTTAGCGAGTACTATACCGCCTATCGCCAGTGTTGTTGGCAAAGTGGATTGAATCTTATTGGAACAGCTGTTTTGAAAACAGTCAAAGATATTTTTTATTTTTTATATATTTTTATTTAAACAGTTTATTGTACACGGAAACATTACATAACTTAACACAAGAAACAGGAAAAAATATATACAAAAGGAACAGCTTATTTCTAAAAGAAATTTCTTCCAGCAGTCCTATGTCAAGGAGAAATATTAAAGAAAGGAGGGCAGTTAGGCGTGTACGATATAATAAATATAATAGACGATTACATAAATACGATATACAAAAACAAACTAATATATATCAATAATAATACATACATACTTTACATACTATAATTATATATTAACTTATAGTGATAGAAAATGTTCCTTGACGTTTTTCTTAAAGGCGGAAACAGTTTTGCTGTCGCGTACAGTGTGAGGCAACGAGTTCCACAATCTGGCTGCATGAACCGTGAATGAGTAGGAATAGAAATCGGAGTGATGGGAAGGGATGGACAGGATTGTCCTAATGTGAGCTCGACAAGGTTGGTCAGTAGGATGCGAGTATGTAAATCGCTCACTTAGGTAGCTAGGATAAGAAGGGTTATTTAGGATATTGTACAAAAGGGAAAGGATATGAGCATTTCTACGAAGGCGGATAGGGAGCCACTTGAGCTGAGCGCGAAAAACTGACACGTGGTCATATTTTCGCAACCCGAAGATGAAGCGTAAGCAAAGATTCTGAAGTCGCTCAAGTTTGTTTAATAGCTCTTCGGTGACGTCCAAGGAGCAAGAATCAGCATAGTCAAGAATAGGGAGCAATAATTTTTATTGGGTATACGAAATTAATTTTATTGCCTTATGAGTAGAGTATTTTTATGTATGTGTACACACACACACACACACACACACACACACACACACACACACACACACACACACACACAACCACCACCACCACACCACTCAACTCACACCACACACACTCCACGTACTTGTGTTTCCAAGAATTCCGTGCGGGTAGACCTGGTTACCCAAAAAAAGGCCTCGAGCTTAGTTTGGGAACCAGCTCTCAATAGCTACTGTTAAATACTCGTTATTGCACAGAGTTCACTCACAAGCAATACGTATTACGGACGTCGACATTGCACTCCGGTGCAGATGACAGCCGAGTGTTGCCACAACGAATACCTGTATACTACAGGTACACTCTCTGGGATTTGAACCCGGGACCTTCGTATTGTAGGCCAACATAGCCCAGCATCGCTATTATTTATTTGAATCTAGTTTCAATATTATGTAAGTATTTATGTTATTCATTAGTAAGTATATACATATAATTGTAAATGTTTAACTGATGCAAAAGCCATATGTGGAGGCTTATCAATGGCTATTTGTCATTTATTTCTCTCTCTATGCTCTGTATATAGCTGTAAGCCACCCAAAAACAATAAAATAAACATTTAGCCAACAGGCCTTAGAGGCGGTTAAAAAGTATGATTTAAAAGGCATGGAGCCGTAACATATTTGGGCAGGTAATAAAACAACTACTTGATAACATAATTTATTAACATAAATACATAACAAATACTTTAATACCTAAAATAGATTATCCATCGAAAACAAATCATTATTACTTTCAAACGCTGAGTATGGATTCTGGAAATCCTTCTTCGTGCTTATAACTGTACCGTACGGAGATGATAGAATAGGATCAGAGAATGGAGAATTAGGACCTAAAGCTTCGTAAGGAGACATCAAAGTGAAACTGGATCTAGGGTTCGAGGAACTTGATCCAAAACCAAAAGAACCTGCCGAAGGTAACGATCCTAGCATAGAACTTGGATCAACAAACGATGACGATCCTAAAAAGTTAGCATTCAGCATTGATTCTGGTTGGTCGTTTTGGGGTTGCGAGGATGTCTTATACATTTGCTGTGGTTGCAAATAATTCTGCGAGTATAGGTCTTCTTTAAACGATGCCGAAGGTTGATTGTAAGACAACGTCTTCCGAATCTCCTTGTTGTTTTTGTTTTTCAATGCTTGCTTCATTTCTTGTGGTAAGAACGATTCGAAAACTTCAAAGTCTTTCGATCCATCCAATTCCGATTCAGAATCTTGTGGTTTGTTCATGATATTGTTTAATATTAGCAACTGCAGAGCTATAGCAATGTTGTTTAAGACTGCTGCGTCTAAACCACCTGATTCGATACTGCTTGGCAGTGCTGGCAATTCTGGTAATGATTTCGAGTTTAGTGATGCTAATTTTGGCATCCCTGCTCCATTTGAAATTGACGGCATTGATGTTGGCAGCACTGAACGGAGTATTGATGGAAGGTTCATAGACGATAGCGATGAGATGCCTGTAGTTGGAGCATTGGCCCTCTGATACCCAACTGTTGGTACAGAAGCAAGACTTGGTGATTGTGAGTATGGTCCAGCATTGGTCAAACGAAGATATTTTGTGATTGTTGGTTGCATTTGAGACTTTATTACCTGTAAACATTGACATAATAATAAAATCGCGACGCTAGATTATTAACGGTATCTTGTCGAAGTGTCAACCTGGTCAGGTTATATTGGTCGTGTACCTGATAGCAGCAGCGTATATGGAACCGATTAGTTCCTCTGTCGGACGCGTTCATTATGATCCTTGCATCATCAAAGAGTGACACCTGCTACCATAGTCGCTATAAGGTGATGAGGTGTCGAGCTCGTCTAGTTATTTTGTTGTAATCAATTGTATGGTAAACTTATTTGTGTATAATATACTGGATAGTTTTGGATTCTTACCTCGAATAGAAGCACCAAAAGTATGCAATGTTGTATTATTTTTACAGCCATTTCACTCTTAATTTCACTAATTAACTAAAATTAAATTAAAGGTGAGCATGTACATATAGATTTCTCTATTTTGCGCTATCAATGGTTTTAAGCAACTTTTTTTTAAATATTATCGTTGTAATCTAAGTTTGCATATATGTTGGGATTGCTAAATTGAAGTTATGTAGTAATGACAACAAATAATCGATTATCGTCTGTGTCACAATTAAATACGCGGTTGAATTACACGGCCAATGTCTCTTCGATAAGTGGCCGATCAGGAGAGCAAAGGACAAACATCCTTAAAGAGCATTTTTTGAGCTCCGTACCTCAAAAGGAAGAAAAAATACACAAATAGTTATTGACTAAAACAATTGGATTAATATGGTCATAGCCATACAATAGCCATACAGTCTGTCATAGGGAGTGCCCTGTGCGACAGGTGTAGGCTCTCTCTCTCTACGGATGACATTTTGTTTAGTTTTTTACAATATTGTATTAGGTAACGTAACCAATAGATTTTTGAAACATGTTGTCGTTACTAAGTAGGGTGAGAGCGAGTTGGAGGGTGTGAAGAAATGAACCCTTAAAAGATCACTTTATCGTCCGTCTGTCTGTCAACATTTTTTTTTCGGAAATGGGTGGAAGTATCAAATTGAAATTAATATCAAATTATCAAGTATGCATTTTCTGAAATCTCTGGAAAAATTAAACTTCTAGGTCAATGCAATAAAAAGATACAGCTGTTTTAGATGGTTTCCTTTCCGACGCAAGTGTCTTAAAACCTGAGGGTACTTCCCATTGACCTAGTATCTTGAAATTTGGCACGAAGAAAAGTATGAGAGCACAATTAAAGAAATACAATCTGAAATACAGCAAACAAGAATTTTGTAAGATTACAAACAAACTAACATTTGCAGTTGATAATAAAATTATTTGGTCGTGATACAGACGGATGTATGGGACATTGTACTGCATTCAGTTTGATCTTCAATGACTTATATTTTCGTTAGATCTTAGTTCGGTGCATAACCTTACATTTTATTTATTTTTTAGTTAATGTATTATGAAATAAAATAAAAAACCAACATTTATTTTTGTTACATTGGGCTTTAGACGGTACGTATTAGATTTCCGCAAAGCAATCTCCCCAAAGGCTTTCGCTAACTTTATCCCCAAATATAATAAACCCGGGAACGTGATCTGAAACTTTACTATAACGGATATATTGATCCAGGTTTCTATTTATACTAGATTTGACCCGTGACTTTATCCGCGTGGGAAAACGGTACAATAACCCGTACTACCTGGTTATTTTATGTATCGTCTGTAGTCATGTGCACCCATATTTTGTCGATTAAAATATTTTTGCTGCCTAAATTACATCATGTACGGAAGTGTTTGTCGTTGACGTCATAAAAATCTGTCACATTGATTTTGCAAAATAAAGAATATTTATTTTACACAACTTTTAATCAACACGGTTTTTTTATCATTGCGTAAGAGATTGCGATCAATTTGTCAGTAGTTGTTATATAAGCAAATGGTATCAAAGGTTTGATAACAGTAGCAGTCGATTATTTTTTAAAAAAAGTTAAGGGCTCAGAGAATATGATAAATAAGGCGGTAATTATTGTTGGATTGTTAATAAAGGTAATTTTTTGTATATACATTCTTACGTAGAAGCCTCAAGATGGAAGTGGTGTCTCTACTATTATACAACTCTCATAAAAAACATAACAGCGATATTAACACTTTAGAACGCCCATGGTAACAAATGATACCAAACTTTTATTAGCAAAACCGCGCGTGGTACCTTTTATTAACAAATAAAAAAGAACTAGAAATTAACTTCAACTGCTGTAAAAATTCTACAGCATTCATCCCCTAAAAATTTCCCCTAGAGGTAGAATTATCTGGGTACTTATTTTACTGGATTTTTGTTGATTTTCTCCATACTCTCTCTCACCCTTAAAGTATTTTATACCAAACAAAAAAAATAATCATTAAAATCGATTCAAAATCGGCGGAATTATCGCGTAACATACAAAGGGAAAAAATTCAATCGAATTGAGGCCTTCCTCCTGTTTTGAGATCGCTTAAAAAGTGCGCCAACCAATGTTGAACCCTCAAAATAGCCTTTTTTACATAGTATAGATCAACGCTTGGCCACGATCTCACCTGATGGTAAGCGACGATGTGACCTACGATGGTGCGCGTTGGTCTAGAAGGTGCCTGTTCACCCTCGACTTGAAGACACACAAGTTATAGTTTTCAGGGAATACAGACGCCGGCAGCGCGTTCCACTCCCTGGCTGTACGCATGATACAATTAGAAGTAATTTTTTTATAATGCTTTCTTGACGCTTTAATTTTTTACGACATGGATGGGCGCTTTGTGGTATATGGGTGACAGGGTTGGGTAACACTGCGGATTAGTGACATGGTGGTAGCCACAGGAAATACTCTACTACCAATCACACCGAGTACCGTTACCCAATTGGTAATCGAACCTGAGACCACTTCGAATGTCAGTTATTAATAGAGAATCACAGTAGGCAATAGCACACTCTCACCAGATATCACTATTCAATTTGTTTTGTTTCAGATTTCATCAACACAAAGCCTATTTCGCTACCAGCCGCCCATCATAGCTGAAACAATCTTTGAAACATCGTCAAATTTAGCAAGTACTACGAACAGCCTCTGCAAAGATCTATCTGCTGCCATACAGAATGTGGTTCTCTCCAATTTTCAAAACAACATTTGCATGAAACCTATTTTCAGCAATATGGCAGGGCCACTCTTATCTGATATTGGTGGTAGCTGCAAATGCCCTTCATGTAACACTATTAAAATAGGTGCCAGTGGATATTCAACTGGAGTAGTATCTAACAATGAAATAGCAGATCTAATAAGCAGAGCAGATAGTGTGCTATGCGTTGATGGCCCACCAAATTCGGTTACTGAGTATACTATTATCACAGCTCCAAGATGTCAAAAGACAGTTCAATGTAGCACCAACAATGCTGTTCTACCAAATTATGCTACAGATTTTGTGTCACCGAATTATCTAAAACAAGTGACACCTAGCAATCTTGGAGCAGCCTACGGTTCTTGCTGTGTTAACGAAGTTTGCTCTTGTGGCAAAACTACAGCACCTACCACTGTTCCTAAGATTTTGCCTCCATCTTTGATATCCAATAATAATGTTTATCCAAATTACATTGCACCAATTACATCAAATAATCCAATCCCAAATTATGCCTCCTATTATCGCCAAGAAAATTTTCCGTGTGTTAATAATCCAGCAAATAATTATCAACCAAAGCTTGCGCCTGTAATCAATAATCCTTGCGCATCTGAGTCTGGATCATATATTGGTCGAGAGAATTGTCCGTGTGGCGTAAATTTATTAAATAATAATGCTCCAAGTCCTTGTAGCAAAAATATTCCACAAAATTATGTTGCTTTACCACCACCTTCTGTCTGGCCTATCTTTCCTAGTTATAGTAATAAGGAACCCTGTAAAACTTCTGCTGTCTCGAATTGTGTAAATATACCTAGCGCTAATAGTTTTGCTTCGCAGAATTATGCAGCAAATTATAATGCAGGTCCTTCAATTGCACCACAGACGGTCAAGCCAGCGTCTGATATAGCAAACAACAGATATTTAGAGTTACTATCTGGTGCGAGCTATTCACAAATACCATTAAATGCTGGTAGCAATTGTAGAAATTCTATTCAATGATAATACATTTGTTAAATTATTGTAGTAGTTTTTAAGTATTTATTGTTGTGTAATTGAATAATAATGAAATAAAATGTCGAATATTATTTTGTCTACTTTATTTTTGTTTAAATATTCATCCAATCATGTCTGCATTCATAAGCACCCTAAGGCAGACTTGTTTTGAAATTTTGAAATATTTCCAATGTTAGGAATTAGTAAATATTTTCCCTTACGTATTACGTGTCAAGTTATTACAATATCATTACATGAACATTTCTAACGAAATCGTTTGCTACTCAATTGCATATCCGATACAATAACCATATATAAAGGTTGTGATTCTGTCAACTTCTTTACATATTATACTTCAAAAATGGAAGCAGGAGTTTTTCTGTGTCTGCTTTTAGCCGTATTGTCTAAGGTAAGATAGATTATCAGTTATATATTTAAATATTTCATTAATACTATCCATAAAATTCTTCAATAGATTTAATAAATTATTGTATTTTTTTCCAGGCTCAGTCACAGCCGCTTCCAGTGTCTACTGTTTTAGAAAGGCCTCCAAAATCTTTGTTATGCCCGAATCCAAATCTAGGGTATATGAACAAACCCTTAACCGAGATTGACTTTGATTTAAATGTACGCTTGGGAGCCAATTTACAGGATATTGTTGGGCCTGAACTTTATTTGCAAGCTCCTTATCAAACAATTTCACTAAACGAAGCAGCTTTTTTCCCACCATTACCTGCTATCAACCAACCATGCTTACCATCTTCCTTCTTAGAATCTTTAATACCTATCAACACCTCTCCCGTTGATTTATCTTTGCTACCTAAAGGTTATATAGGGCCTACATCGCTTCCTTTTGGCATACAAAGACCTATATCAACTTTACCAAATTCAAAAGTATCTTTATTGCCTACAGGTACATGTGTACCAACCCTTTTGCCTAATTTTTCAAATTCACCACCCCCTTTGTCTTGCCCGTACGTCGAACGACCTCCACTACTTATTCGTCCTCTAAAAGAACAAATAGATTCAGTATCAACAATGTCGTCTTCAATTTTTTCTAGTATACAGTCCCCTATAAGTTTGACAGAGAAATCTTTACCATCTTTTCAACGATTTCAACCCACTCCACCGATTCCATTTGACTTTATACCGTCACAGTATATTTCTCCTCCGTGTGCTTCTCCCCTTATTCCCACAACATCTTTAGACAATATCTTAGCCAATAACTTAGCTGGAGATTTACCACTTTTGATTGCAAGCAACTCAATTGGAACTCAATTGCCCAACGTTAATCCTATTTGCGGGAATAACAAAAATGTTTTAGAAGCAATATCTGTATCTCCACCGTACGGTCCTCCAGCTAATGTTTGCGGTTCTAGATTTGTAACCTCAATAAACAGATTGCCTTTTGGTGCACTGACTCAAAGTTTATTAAGACCACCATTTTTACCTTGTGAAGGAAATAGTGCAATTGAAGAAATTGTAAAACCTAATTTAAGTATTTCTGAGACTGCAGTCCTAGGGCCTGACTTAGCTGTAATCGAAGAAGTATCGACAGCACCTGAAATTATCACGACAGTTGACACTTCAGTGACAGAAACAGTGGAAGTTTCTGAAACAATATCTGAAGATGTTCCTACAGATGCAATAGCAGCTATTGCTCTTTCAGGCGCTGTTTCTGAAGTAGCAACACCAGTGTTAATAGAAGGACTAATTGCTGATTTAGAGCTTCTAATCCCCGCTACTATTCCAGCTCAACTGTCTTGTAATTTAGGATTATCACCAACGTCTTCGCCTGTCGTTACTATGAACGTTGATCCTGTGCCTTTTAATAGCTATGGTAACTATTTCAGCTATTACTAAATAAATTGGGTGAGCTAATAATAATGTGTTTTGTTAAATTACTTTGTTATCTGGAAAATAAAAAGTGTTTTAAAACTTGGTTGGCTTTTTAATAAAAGAACCCTTTCATAACTTCTTTCTTCTATGTTCACATTGTGTTCATTTTAAAGCGCCCTACACGGGGTAACTTTATCGGCTAACTTTGTACTAACCTCGTCAGTGATTAGACCGTGAACATGACACGCTCTGATTGGAGATTGAAATTAAATTACCTAATGTAGGGCTTTATTTAATCGCATGGTAACTGATGACGTAAGTTCAGCCGCAGATTTAAGTTTTATGGTAAGTAAAATGATACGCTTTGAGATGCAGTCAAGCTTTTTTAGACTCCATGTCACACTGAATTTACCATTGTAAGTTTTCCGTATCTTATTAGCGACTTAATTCTAATTGAAACACATATTTTGATAACATTATTTATTTGAAAACGATAAATTAAGTTCATAAATTAGTTATATAATAAACAATCACAATTATACGTAAACAAAATTCCTAGACAGAGCATTAGAACACGGACAAGGTGCTACATTAGAAACTGTATTTAATAATCCAGATAGAAGATTCGGAGAAATAGCACCAGACGAAATAGGCAAACCAGAGAACTGATTCAGCGAAGTAATGCCGCCAGAAATACCGTTCTGGCAACCACATAATAACGTAGGTGATGAAATAAACTCGTTTATTAAAGGAGAAGTCAATTGCAATGCCATTTCTTTCCCACCCTGAGTGTTTTGCAGCAAATTACACACTATCATAAGCTGCAAAGTATTTGCCATGTTTTGGCAGACTGAAGGTGTGCAATCAGTAATAATAACGGTATTCGATGGAGCAGTGTTGGGCATGGATGAAATACAGTTGCAAGGAGGTGAAGACAAATTAGGAATTGATGAAATACAGTTGCAAGGAGGCGAGGCCAAATTAGGAATGGATGAAATACAGTTGCAAGGAGGTGAGGCCAAATTAGGAATTGATGAAATACAGTTGCAAGGAGGCGAGGCCAAATTAGGAATTGATGAAATACAGTTGCAAGATGAAGAGGCGATATTAGAACCGCATTTGCAAGATGGTGGAAGGTTGTTGTAAGTTGACTCGGTGATAAATGAACATTGAGGTGGTAGACGGGACTCGAAGGCTTCTATAGGTCGATTAACCTGCTGTCTAATACACTGTGATTGGGCCATCTGGAAATGAAAATGGATAATAAGTAAGATAGTTGCAAAAAAAAACATTCACAAAAAAATCTCCCTAACATTGGGCTACATTATACAAACATTGATTTGACATTTTTGAGTTTATATCCATTATGTATGAAATAAAATCTCCATGTGCTTTCGTGTCGCTGTTTTAAATAGAAGTATTTTAAAAACGTTTAAATGGCTACAAGTTGTATATTTCTTTTGTATACAGATATCAATTAAAGCTGTATGTTTTCCGAATAATCAATTTTTTTTGCCAAAGTTTTTATCTCGATTAATTGTTTCGTTTAAATAAATACCTATTTATAACAAAAGAGTTGCGTAACCTATTTTTATGATCTTTGATTTTTGAATTGGTCTTCCCCGAATAGCATAATAACTATTAAAACGTGAGATAAATTAACTAAAAACATCATTTTTCTCGTACGTTTATGACCTAAAAAGATGTTAGAACGCCTAGATTTTTTGTAAAGGGATAGTTGAAAGGCTGGTAAAAGACATTGGCTATTTGTTACGCCGATCGAAAGAGTAGTACATCCGAGGTGAAGTCAGGAGCGGAAGCTAGTTTATATAAAAAGTAGAGCCCAATAACCTCTTTGTAGTTTTCATGTAGAACTTACCTGCCAATATAAAACCGATAAGCAAGCAAGCATCGAAAAAAATCTTGACATTTTTTAAGATTTATTTTACTTGGCAGGCCCTTACTTACGAGTATAAGTGTTAATTTGTTGAATTGGTTTAAACGTTGAATCGTTTTATAAAGTGCAAAAATATTAATACACATTATTTATATTCTAACGTTATCGCATATCATATAACGATTACCTACTTTGTTGCAGGAAAATCGTGGTTTATCAATATCGATATAATAAATAAATGGTTATTTGTAACGTTGATTTAAAACGTTATCTGTTTCATAGTTCTCATTTATTATCAAATCACCTGTTACCGGCGATTTCGTCGGTGTGGATTTTAGACATGATACTTCAACTCACCTTTAACTCAACTTCAAATCATCTTCAACCTCGAAATTATGGCTTCATCATGGAGGTGATGGTACTGCCCGTGTCAATTAAAGGGACGGGAATACCTAAGTATGCTACAGAAGTTAAATTAGAAGTATACTCTTGAGGAATTCTTTGACTTTCATCCTACTAATCCTACTATCCTAATATTATAAGTGTGAGAGTTTGGATGTTTGGATGTTTAGATGTTTGGATGTTTGTGACGCTTTCACGGAAAAACAACTGAATGGATTTGAATGAAACTTTACAATAATATAGCTTATACGTCAGAATAACATATACGCTATAATTTATAAGGACATATTGTGTAAATTGTACAAAATCACACTTATAATATTAGTGTGATTACATGGGCAATTTTGGCATAACAAAAACGAGTTGCCTAGCAACCGACCATAGAATATGTATATTCGTATATGCAAACTTTCGCGTTTATAATATTAGTGTGAAGACTATTTGAATGTACAACGTCAGATATTGAAATTTCTTTTGTTTCTTTAAACTATTAGCCTACGTAACAGAATAAACACTATTTTGTACCTTATGCTGGAAATTGAGATAGATGCCTTCTATGCCTATCGAACAAGTAGAATAAATCCTGAAGTACACGCGGACAAAGTCGCGGGCGGAATCTAGTTAATAAATAAGAATAGTAATAACTGAGGTAACATATAATGTCATTTAATATTGACTGTTCGTATATTTTTATTTTATGTTAACATTTGCAAATGTCGACATGAGTTGACTAAACGTGTAATATGCATTTTTTTTTATGTAACACCTTTATTGTACCACATTTATGGCAAATAAAAATGATTTGAAATAAATTCATTTGAGTAAAATAAAATTTCTAAATAAATGACACGTTCCGCTAATTTCAGGAGCCAAAGGGTCTTGTAAACTTGTAATATTAAAAGGCCATTGTCAAATAAAAGTGATTTAGTTACCACTTTTGTATATTTTGTTTCAGTTTATTTGTACAAAAACATATAAATCGCACGAAACAGGTAAGACCTAGCATTGAAAGCAAAGATGGCGTCGATAAAATGACATTTGACGCTGTCACTTTGTACAAAAAGAATGATTTATTACAATTAAAATAAAAGCAAAAATGTAATTCTAGCATTTTTTATACACCTTTATATTATTACTTGATTTTGTAAATAGTGTACAAGTGCAGGCCGAATTTGAAACACCTCTTTTACAGAGAAAAACTATTACCAAATTTAAATGTTCTATGTGGATATGGAACTACTAGGAATAAATACAATGGGTTTGGTAATACTCCCACTAATTCCATACATTGAATCCATATCCACGTTCCATACATGAAACTGGTAAGTAATAGTAGTTCCATATGGAACCAGCTACATGGAACTACTGGGAATAAATGAATTCTTTGTCATATTTTCAAGTTGACATTTTTATACTTTGTCAAATTTTCAAGTTGTCATTTTTCCAAGTTGGCGTTTTTATACTTTGTCATTTTTTCACGTTGTCATTTTTATACTTTGATTGTAGACGTTATTATACCTTGTCATTTTTCTTTTTAGACCAAGGTCGCCTAACTCGAATTCATCCCCTAAAAGATTCCCGCTGGGTCACTAACTTTGGTGATTATATACTTCTCATCAGAAAAATCAAAACACCTAGTAAGTTTATTAACCGACTTCAAAAAAGGAGGAGGTTATCAATTCGACGGGTATGTTTTTTCTCTTTTGTTTTTTATGTTTGTTAGGTACCTCAGAACTTTTGATAGGGTGAACCGATTTGGATGATTCTTTTTTTATCTGAAAGGTGGTGCTTCCCGTGTGGTCCCATTTCAATTTGGTCCAGTTCTGACAACGGCATCCATGATAAAACTATATAAATCTTAAATTTGCCTTAGTAAAAGTAGACTTTTAGGGCAATTGAAGTCGGTTTCCAGTTCTTTTTGAACGCATTTACATGTGTTTTGTAAGGATTATCAGAAAAACCTATGAAAATTTAATTTGAATTTAGAACATAACATTAGGACTTGAATACCTCATATTGTTCACTATTAAACGACATTTGACATATATTCCTAAATAAACACATTTTTCTGATAATCCTTACAAAACATAAACTTGCAAAGTGTTTACATTTTTCCGATGAGAAGTATATATTATTGATTTTTAAGCGACATTACAAGTTTTTTATTACACTTTTTTAAACAAAATGATAAGACAAAAATAAAAAGACATGTTTTTATATTAATAAGTGGCCTACTAAAGACTCAATAATGGACAACAGATTTTGAAATAAAAATTAAATGCGTAGGATCACGAATTTCCTAAGAAAATTGGGTCACAAGTTTTGTTTACTTCATATTTTTTGATAAAACTTAGTACGGACGTGATTGGAAGCGTATTTTGGATAGCAATAACCTATTTATAAAATTACAATAGGTTTCATTAGCCAGTTGCAATTGATTTTCGAAATGGCTTCGAGAATGATCATTCCATTCATAGCATTTTTAGTCGGTGTAAGTATTTGTGGAAATCTACTTGATAGTGAGTCGCATTCCCTATTGTTCTCTATTAATGTTTCAAATTATTAAAATCTTTCGTGACACCTCTCACTTTATTTTATAAAACAACAATCTTTCATTTACATTTTCAGGCATCCTCCGCAGTGCCAATATTGGCCCCACTAGCTCCAATATGTGGGCCAACCTTGGCGCCAATTATAGCGCCCTGTCCAAATCTTTTGCTGCCAATGTTCAACGAACCACTGCCACTGATACTACCTCCACAGACTGTTGAATTACCACTTGGACTGGGATATTTGGAATCAGCATTACCTGTGGTGTCTTTGGCGTATGGTAAATGTAGCTGCAATGGGGTATCTAATCCGAACTACTTCAGCTCTTCGTACATACCAATAGCTTCCCCTAGCAGTGCTTTGTTAGCAACACCTCTGTGTCCTAGCTTACCTAAATGTTTGGTGAAACCTGTTATTTTGTAATAAAGTGTATGTTGTCAAATTATTGTTGTTTTATTTAATTTATATATATATAATAAAATTATTTGTATTGTATTGTATTGTATTATTTATATTTAGGTTCTCACTTGGTATAGTTTTATCAAATCACAAAAGTTCGAATGTTTAAAAGTAAACACTACTATGCCGTGATTTTTTTCTTTAACACTGGTATATATTTAAATTCTAACCGAAATAAAAATAAAATATTGTGTAGCTCAGCTTAGTCCTCTTCCACTCACTAACAGCAATCTTCATTAGGTTATCAGACCGGCAGGCAGGAGGCCGTCCCACCCCGTGTCTCCCGGTCTGAAGAAATGCCATTGGCTTTGTTAATATTTTGTATTTTCCTAGCTTGAAATTCAAAGCTTAGGAAATTAAAGACAGAAATG
Source organism: Carcina quercana (assembly GCA_910589575.2). Classification (NCBI taxonomy): domain Eukaryota; kingdom Metazoa; phylum Arthropoda; class Insecta; order Lepidoptera; family Depressariidae; genus Carcina; species Carcina quercana. The sequence goes on along the minus strand of OU342454.1, from coordinate 5,384,735 downwards.
GCTGTAAAATATAGCGATCATTGCCTTTCCTGAACGTAAAGTAATGATAAACCAACTTTGTCAATTTCTCACTTGTCAAAGTGACCGTCGGTCGGTGTTAGGTGTATTTCGAATTCTTGCCGGTTTTTATTAATTTTGACGATAGTTTACTTAGATTCGGCACGAAACGGTGTAAAAATGGTTGAAGCACAAAAGTATAGAATCGAACAGGAGATGACTAATATGGTCAACGAGTTGGACCGGAGTTATTTGAGAAAAATGCAGGTCAGTTAGGTTATGTACGCATTATCAATACAATTTATTATGCAACATTTACTAATATTTATATAATTAAGAAGACATTATAAATTTCAGCGCTATACAAAGTATATTTCAACCCCTTGATAGGCTACTCATGTCTTGCTAGGATCGATAAACATAAAATTTACTGATGCAATATTTATCAAGACTATTTCAACTATGAAAGTAGGTTATGTTGGACAATAAACTTAAAAATTGCTTTAGCGCCAATTTGTGTGCCTTGTAATTATTTACCCTATTTGGATGCTAAAATATTCACAATTCAGGAGAATTGTACCCTCAAGTATAAAAATATATGTACCTACCTACCTCTGTACCTTTTTCTTCTTCTATTGTACTTGAAGTTGTTGGTCCTGCAACCTTTACAGCTTCACTCGTAGTACTGGCTAGCGCGGAAGGCACTGAGACAGCTAAGATTTTACTTGTGACTTGCCTAGTCATCAAAAAATGTTTCCAAGTGTCAATATTATTTGAAATAAATGTCGAACAATAAATATTAACTCGGTATAGTACTTAATGGTATACTTTTCAGGGTGACATGCATCGCTGTGCAGCAAAGTGCTGTGACGACACCCAGTCCCCATTACAAAGAGTTCATGGATGCATTGAAAACTGTACCACGCCACTGAACCAGGCTAATAATTATGTCCAAGTAAGTAAAGATTTAAATAAATGAGGGAGGCCTATGTCCAGCAGTGGACGTTTCCCGGCTGATGATGATGATGAAGTAAAGATTTAAAAAGCCAAAGAAGCCGTAGTAGTTCAGTTGGGTAGAGCGTCCAGTCCTTAAATAATTGTAGTCTGAGTTCGATCCTGGCTCCTACCAATGAGTTTCGATTTGTTTGGAATTTATGAATGATAAAAATCATTACCATGGCTTTACAGTGAAGAAAAACATTGTGAGGAAACCTGCACACTCCTGAGAAGAAATTCAAAGGTGTGTGTAAAGTCTACCAATGTGCACTGGTCCCGTGTGGTGTACTATGTCCCATACACTCTCTGTGGGAGAGTAGGCCTGACACCCTACAGTACACATAAAGCATATAAAGACTTTTGATGTTTATAATAGGATGTCTAAGGGTCATCTACAGGATTGATACAAACAATTTAAATATGACAAGGCAATATAATGTTTTATTTTGTTTGGCATTATGTGAGGCACCAAAAAAGGACATTTAGACAAGTATTAAGTTGAACCTGCACTTTAAAAAGAATTCCAAAGACAAACTAGTTTGGCTCCATCGATGGGTGGAATTCATTCTGGAAAGGCTATTGGAAAAAACTTGAGAGGTGTCAAGGGACACCCGGATGGAACGAAGTTCCTTTTGATTAATTAGTGAAGGAATTGTATAAAATTTTACAAATTTTCAATGAGGTTTGAACGGATTTTTAACATTATATTTTAAATATGATTTTGTAGGTTTTTTCATTAGATTTTTTATGTACGTGATACGTTTTGTTTTTAGCGACATCTGTCATTGAGTAGCGGCAACTAATCAGAGCCATCTGTCGTCACATAGCTGTACTGTTGGTATCGTCTTACTACTACAGACGTCGTACTAACAGATGACGCTAACTTACTATAGCAAAAAGTGTCGTGACAACTTTCGTAAGATTTTTTTCCGTCTAGCCCCCTTTCACAACGCGCGATAAGGAACTTCGTTCCAAAAATGCAGTTTATGGGCAGCATCTACCTATTTAATGACAACATCGGACAGAAGGTTCATTATGAAATTTATTATATTTTCCAGAAAGAAATGAGTCATTTGCAGAATAGGCTCCAGCGATGTGTGATGGATTGCAACGACACTGCCAGGGACAAACTCGGCCCCAACCCTAGTCAGGAAACTGTGAGTATAAACAGCTTACCTGTGTATTAGCCTTTAAATTCAAAGTCCATTTTTTATGACTGCCTGGCTAGGTAACACCATGTTACCTAAGTCTGTCGCTAAACAGCAGTGTTAATAGAACTGTTGTGTTCCCAGTGTTGTGTTCCGGTATGAAAGGTAGCATAGCCAGTGCCTCATTACGTTCAGGCTTCTGGGTCGCTTACCATCCAACGGCCTTATCGTCACTTACTGTCAGGTGAGATGAAGGCCAAGGCCAGGACCCATCGTACATAAAAAAATACATAAGGAATGTGTTTCAAAATACCTGGGCAATAGAGAAAAAGGGTTTAAAATAAGTTGCTCTTGGGATTTATTTAAATTTGATATTGACTTGCTTCTCCAATAAGCCATATCTGATAACTTGAGCATAGTGGACCTTGTCAGCTTTTCCCTGATACACTTTTCCATAAACATCACCTTGGAAACATGGTATGTTGGCTACACAGTTCTTTCGTACTAAGTATATTGGTATGTCTGACCAATTTTAATAAGAAGCGTAAACTTCTAAGTTAACCTTTCATCCATGGCCGGCTCGTACACTAAACCAAATCAAGGCAAATTTATAGGAATTACTGTAAAAATTTTAATAATCAGATTAAATAAGTACTACTTGGCATTTTGCTTCACAGGTTCGTTCAGAAATGATGATCTATAGTTTAAAAAATAATGCAATATGTATTATTGAATAATGCAAGTTTTTGTTTGTAAATCAGAGGTAATTAATTACTACTACATTTATGATTTTGGAAACGGTATCCATGGTATGGATCTAAATTAGCGATTGGCATAATCGAATCATTTACATAATCGATTAATCTACTAGTATACTAATGTATGATAATCGAGTATGAAATTAGTAACTACTAATTTCCAAAATCGAATGATTATTACTTATTAGTACTACTAATCTACAAGCAATTGAAACTTGTCAATGGTTAACATAAACATTAAAAATTCTCCTGTTTATGGCAGAAATTCTATTGTCTATGGCAGAAATTTTACTGTTTATGGCAAGGAAAACTTGGCGCGAACTAGGAAAATTGTGGATTATTTCATTTAGTAATTCATTAAACATACTAATGACATTGACATTACACATATGGATAAGACAGTCGAACATTGTTTTTTTTTTTGTTGAACAATGTTTGAGGAAAAACATAGTTTATACACGGCGATTGGGTAGATTTATTGAAAATTAATGCATTCAAAAACAAAAAACGACTTCAATTGCCTTAAAAATTTGGTTTTGTTGATTCTCTCAAAGAGCGATCAATTAATATCGATAAAATTTATATGGGACCACCTCTGAAGTATGCTTTACCAAACAAAACAAAATAATTATCAAAATCGGTTCACTATTTGCAGAGTTATCACGTAACACAGAGAACGTGAACCACCTCCTTTTTTTAAGCCGGCTGAAAATGGAAGATTTAAAAAATTTACTTTATTAGCATCTCATTTCCCTTTGACTTGGCTTGGGCTCTATAGATTTCTGAAAGGTGTCCTTTTAATTATTCCAGATTGATAAATGTACCATAGAGTTTGAGAAGTGTGCAGTGAAGTGTGTAGACAAGCAGATAGGACTTTTGCCAAACATGATGAAGACAATGAAGAATGTCCTCGCCAGTGGAAAACCTCCACCGGCCTCGAGTCAGTGAGAAAGGCCTCTCCGTGTAAGGACTGATGAACTGTTCGATGTTTGACTTAGTTATGTTCCCTTACAAAACCTGGTGAATGATACCAGACTATTTAAATTACTATAGGTATGTAATATAAAGACTTTTTGTAAGCGGAAAATCGCTCAGAATGCTCCCATACAAAATTACCTTTGACTTAATCTTTTAAAAGAGAACAGCTGGTTTTTATAAGTCATTACCTAAAAAAGGAGATCGGATTATAGTGTCTCAGTGTCAGCTACAATAGCCCTTACGCAGTTAATGGTCCCTAGATGGCGTTTTGAACAATAATCAAAAATAGTGTCGAAAAATGCAAATTGTGATTCACTATGAAGCTGTATGTTAATGATATTCATTTCGCGACACTAAAATCCGTTGTCCTATTTTTAGATAATTACAGCACGAAACCAGCTATTTTAAAAGATTATGGTAAAATAAATTTAGTGTGAAGCTTTTATCGGTAAAATCACATTAAAGTCCATTCGCTTAGTTAGTCTCGACTATCGGTATATTTGAACGGTAAATGTAGTTATTGTAAAAAAAAATCGAGTATTTAAAATATACACACTTTAATTTTCGGCAAAATATGGGTGCACATGATATAGCATAAATTAAACACAAAACTTTTAAATACATGCAGCAGTCGTCACAAACACAACCTCTGACGGCAATGCTTCAAAAATCCCAAATCCACCAGCGGATGTACTCGCAGCCGGCCTGCTTTGATATCGCGGTGGCATTATTTGATTAGAGGCGGCATTTAACAAGGGCGACACTACCTAAGCCAACTGACTTTAATTGATCCATTATATTAGGGCATATGACTAAATCAATAATGAATAGTTTTTGACAGCTGTCAGTGTCACAAAAATGCCAAGATGGCGCAGCGTCATCAATAGACTTATTTTTTCTTTGTAAACTGTCACGAAAAGCTGTCATTAACTTGCTATAAAGGGGTCCGAAGGTTTTTGTGGCTGCTTTGTGACTACGGCCAAAATATTCAAAAGGCTTCCCTTTTATATTGGAGATGTGCAATAACTTTTGTATGGGAACACTATCACTATAATGTGATAAAAACAAATTGGTTTCAAACGAATTTCATTTCAGATAGGATAGTTGGTTTCGTGAAGTTATCAATTATCATTACACTCCAGTACGAAAATATATACTGACTTTTGTACCATGTCAAATTTACCCTTTCATGTCCCTGTGCAGTGTGTTGAGGAAAATATCAATTAAAGTTAAATATGACATGGTGAAACAATCGGTGTATCTTTATACAATTTAACACGTTTTCCAAATATTTCGAAGTAAATATGGACGAATGAACTTCGCGTGTTTTTTCGCGATTTGTCTTTACATACAGTTTTGAATATTAACAGAGTTTTGTACATTTTTTAAGTAGTTCTTCCTACTTATCAAAGCTAGCCATCCTGTTTAAGGTATATATGAAACCTTTTTGTATGGACTTTAAATTAACTAAGAACAATAATCATTTAAGATTTACGAACAGAACTGAAGCCAAATTATATCGTGGATACTGCAATACGTGACTCAAAAATTGAATTTTTAGGTTAGTTTTGTTCAGAATTAATTTCACAAATTTTATTGCTAACTCGCAGAACTCAGTACTTCATTGTTGTTGTTTTTTAAATTATTTTTGCGTGAACTATATAGAGCTGTTAAACTATTTTCTTTATGAACTTGTATTTATTGTTGTTGAACCCTTTTAGATAGTTTATAGTAAATGACTATTACTTATTGTAGATAATTTGGCGTGACTGGCCATGTAAAGGTTTTTGTCACTCTATAGATGACATCCTATAACTTTAAATTATTTAAAGTGTAGGGTTTTAACAACTCGATATATATATTTCGACATGGACGTGACTGCACTGACAAACGTCATATAGGTTGTGTGCGACAGAGATAACGCTCTACGAAATAGAAAATAGCTTATCTCATTCCAAAGTACGATGTGCAATATTTACGGCCCTGTACTGTACGGCCGCAGACATCACAGTCAGCTATCATAGTCCAGGGGTCACTTAGAACTATGTCTTACCAACTTTACGTACTTGTACGATTTCTGTTCAGTTGCGACACGACTGTTATAGTCTTATCCTTTCTTATGTATGTAATAGTTATCGGTACCAGTCATTCGTAGATAGATGGCGCTAGTATTCGTATAAATGGCGATATAGACGTGTGATCGCCCTGGAATGACCTTCTTTCTATACTGCTTATTGAATAAGACGTGCCACAGAATCAACAGTTGTTTCATTGCAACGGGGTTCATCTTGGGGTTTCTTTACATGGTCCTTCGAGCCGGATGATGACTAAAAACTATTGACTAGCTTTTTTAGTAAAATAAAAATACTAAATTTCTTCTAAAAACCTTCATTAATTATTTTATCTCATTTTACTCATGCACCAGGCTATTGAAAATATTCAGTAAGTTTCAAAAGATGTCGATATCTACTTTAATTGTTGTTCTTAGTTATATATAATGATTTGTGGTGTAAGTGTTGACGGTTTACCGTTTTAATGCTCTTAAACGCGTAATATAGCAACGTCGCTTTATATTTGGTGTTTAGTAGTAAAGCTAATAAGTAAATGTGTTCAAAAAGAACTGGAAACCGACTTCAATTGCCCTAAAAGTCTACTTTTACTTATGCAAATTTAAGATTTATATCGTTTTCTCATGGATGCCGTTGTCAAAACTGGACCAAATTGAAATGGGACCACACGGGAATGGCATGGGAATGGCACCACCTTTCAAATAAAAAAAGAATCATCAAAATCGGTTCACCCAGTCTAAAGTTCTGAGGTAACAAACATAAAATCAAAAAAACATACCCGTCGAATTGATAACGTCCTCCTTTTTTGAAGTCGGTTCAAAAACGCAATAGTAATTGCGACGTTGCCAGACCATACGCATATAGGACTCTTAACGTAGTTTTTAGTATGAAACATTAAAAATGTACTAATTATAATAAAGATGTACATAGTTTTTGTTATAGCATTTAGTTTTTATTGTTATACCAAAGTGTATGTTGCTACAAATACACGTTTATTGTGTGATTTACTGTATTTTTATTTAAAGATTTATTCCTTAATTTTGCAATTTGTAATTGGTGATAAAATCCGGAATGAGGAAATCCGTAGACGAACTAAGGTCACCGACATAGCTCGACGAGTCCGTGAGCTGAAGTGGCTATAGGCAGGCCACATCGCTCGAAGTACCGATAACCGGTGGGGAGTAAAGGTTCTCGAGTGGCGACCACGTACCGGGAAACGTCTACCGGGCCGTCCCCCTACTAGGTGGACCGACGACCTGATTAAGGTCGCGGGGAGCCGCTGGATTCATAAAGTTTTTTCCTTCTTATTTCTATATGAAGTGCAAACCAATTCATTTTCATCAGCCGGGAAACATCCACTGCTGGACGTAGGCCTCCATGGTACGCCACATCTACCGGCCCCGAGCCACCTTCATCTAGCGACTCTCCGCAACCACTAGGTCGTCGGTCCATCTAGTAGGGGGACAGCCTGGTAGACGTTTCCCGGTACGTGGTCGCCACTTGAGAACTCTTACTCCCCACCGGTTATCGGTTCTTCTAGCGATGTGGCCTGCCTATAGCCACTTCAGCTCACTGACTCGTGGAGCTATGTTTATACGGATTTCCTCGTTATGGATTTGATCTCGTAGACAAATTCGCTCGTTCCATTGCTCGCCGAGTCACTTTCAGCCTGTTCAATCGGCCAGCAGTAAGGGTGAGGCCAAACGTCGTGAGTCGCAGAATTTCGGTCACAGAAAATCTGCCTTCCAGAAATTCTGTTGGACTGCCAGACGAGCGCATTTTATTCAGTCACTATCCAACTTTTAAAACAGATGTTTGTGTCGTGCAATGGAACCGTTGAAAATTTTGTGTATTTACGAAGCATATTTAGAAGACAAAGAAGAAGATAATGGCAGAAAAAGATGCTGGGTAAACGCGCTCGGCCCGTGTCGCCCCCCCTCGCCCCGCGGACTCAATTCGGTCGGAATAATGCGCGTGAGTCGGCAGACAACTCATTTTGCGTTGCCGAGATTTTTTGCGACCGAAATTCTGCGACTCACGATTCACAAAATTACGCTCGTTTGGCCTCACCCTAAAGGACCACGTTTCGTCCTCTCAAGTTCTATTATGGTTCAAAAGTTATCTGTGACATACGGACGAACGGACATCGAAGCCATAGTAGTACCGCTGAAGCCCTTTGCGTTATAAACCCTAAAAACAGGAACTTCATAACGATGTTTAGAATAAAGCAACATTTAGTCATTACCAAACTCAAAGCTGACTTCATAGTTTGTCGCAAGAAATTAAACAAAAGTTGCGTGTTCTTTTAAGTGTAAAATATTTGTAATTTAATTAACAAGTACATAATTTCATAATATCGTATGTATGTCACTATAAAAAGGTTACATTTTGAAAGTAGGTTTATAGATCAACTCAGTGCCATCATGTATTCTTTAGGTTTTTGTTTTACTTTATTTGTGGCATTTGTAAGTATTTTTTTCGTATTCTACGGTAATTCTCTCAGAATGGTTCTATTACGTACAAAATTTCGTTTACCATAAACTTTTGAAAGAAAGAAAAAAATTATTTGCCAAGTAAATAGTTTTTTTACACGGTGTTTAGATAGTAATTTCAATTAGTTCGATGTACTTAACCTGTCCACAGGTGTGTAAATATTATAAACATATCTAACAAGGAATTTAATTGTTAAAAAATTAGTTTACATCACATGTCAATTAGTGCAATGTTAATAACTGTTAATAATTAAAAGTATTTGTCTGAATATAATACGTCAAATTATAATGGCGGAAAATGAATGCTTAACCTAGGCATAACCTAAAACTTTATTGTCAGCTACTATAACCGTTACGCAGCTAATGGTCCATAGATGGCGCTCTGAACAATAAACAAAAAATAGTGTGTAAATGAAAACGGTAATGATATACATTTTAAATCATAATGAAATGTCTTATTATTAGATAATAATAATTATTGCACAGAGCCAACTATTCTGTTTGAAAAGATTATATTAAAAGAAATTTTGTATGAAACTTTTATCGAGAATTTCTGGAGCCATGCCGACGAAGGCTCGGAAAAAAGCTAGCAGTAATCAATCATCATCATCAACAGCCCCACTGCAGGGTCTCAGACCTACTCTCCTACAGAGAGTGTATGGGACATAGTACACCACGCGGGCCCAGTGCGCATTGGTAGACTCCACACACACCTTTGAATTCCTTCTCAGGAGTGTGAAGGTTTCCTCACGATGTTTTCCTTCCCCTAAATCTGATTGTAATGATTTTTATCATTCTTACATAAATTCCAAATGAAGAATTGTAACTCATTGGTACGAGCCAGGATCGAACTCAGACTTCAATTGTTCAAGGACTGACGCTCTAACCAACTGAGCTAGCTTGCATTGACTATGTAAAAATTAATAAAATGCTTTTTTCCAGGCACATGCCCAAATCATCGTCAACTCTTGCGATGGCTTGCTAGCCAACGCACCAATGACTATAACACTACCAGCTACTGTTACCATTCCTGTTAGTAGTACGATATCTAGTTGCGGATGTTCACCCACGGATGTCATACCCGCTACCCCATGCGGATGTAGTAAAATTATACCAAATTGCGAGAAATGCGGATATTCATCTACGTTGGATATTATACCCTCTATATCCCCCCCTTGCGGATGTGGCAGATTCAAATGTGATAATGGCGGATATTCTCCAATATTTGATGTTATACCAACTATATCCCCATGCGGATGTGGTAAGACCAAATGCGACAGTTGCAGATATTCTTCTATGTTGGATGTTATACCCGCTATATCTCCATGCGGATGTAAGCCCAAATGCGGTTGTGGTGTCCCCGCATTTGAAATAATCCCCGCATTACCCACATGTGGTTGTGGGGTATCCGCATTATCTCCTTACGCACCTGATCCTGTTATTTCTTGTGGTTGTGGGTTTCCTGTAATTGATATACCGTTTGTTAGTCCTGTGGTTTCTAGAGGATGTGGGACTGGTTGTGGATGTTGTATGACTAAGTTTGGGAGTCCCACATTGCCCCCGTTGCCACCAGTTGTGGGTTGTGGGAGGTGCTTACGAAAAGTCTGTATACCTCCTCCTTTCTTGTAATCTGTTAAATAAAACAATTGTGCCTAAATTGTTGGTTAAGTAATTGAATAAAAAACTGTTTATTTAATTTTTGACTATTTATTTAAACTCATTTTTCCCTTTTCTTTTGGAACGGAGATATATATGTTTGCAATTTCTACGTGATAACATCTAGATAAGATAAACTTTTATTTGCAATAAATGTGGTACATTTCAGATGTTAAAAGAAATAATTCTTGATCACACATTCAGCCAATGTTTCGACATGCAAACAGTAATTAACTGTAATAATTAAAAAATACAATTACAATTGCAATGTTTGCAATAAATTAAACAGAAACAACTAATATCCTACCCTAGCACGGGTATTTTTCCTATTTGGGAGGATATAGTCTCGCACCAGTCATAGTCTATTGTCAAGTGCTTCGTTCTATAGGTGCAATTTGTAGTCATATTGTCAAACCGTAATTATAAATAAATAAAAAATAAATAATATCGAGCATTTGAATTATACCATTCTATGATGTCAAGACACATACCTTATTGATATCTATACCTATGTCAATTAATATTAGTCAAATGTTATACATAATAAAATTATATTCTTAATACAAAATAACTACAATAAAAACTATAATTACTTACATAGCTGGACGAGTCAGGTAAGCTTTTCGCAATATAGATATATCACTCGAAGAGTCTCGAGTCGACCGGGAGTCGAACGCTCAGAGAACCTGTTTCTCTCTTTATATAGGAGTTTAGGACTGAGCCCACAGTGGAGACATATAGGCTGTTGATGATGATGAATATAAGGATAAGTCAATTGTTGAATACAAGGCTCCATAGATCGCCACGGCGAACTTTTTAGACTACACTTACGCTTGGCAAGCAGATAGGTAATAGCTGAAAAATGGTGCTGCCAATTTCCCAAATAGGTATCTCTCTTCGAGCGATGCCTGCGCTCGTACTTTTAAAAAAAATGTAAATAATGGCTTTAACCAGTGGTTATCTACCCAATGACGAGTAAAATTAGGTGAACAAATTTTGAGGTTATAAACTATGCCGAAGCCATTTCTTCAGCTTTCTCAATAAAATATAATAATGTGTACATTTTATCGCTTAATTTGTATTCTTGACGAGAACTTCAAAGGCCAGCCTTGGTTTCAACATTATTCGAAAGAATCCATATGCCGAATGTACTCGACATGATAAACTCTTCGGATCGCGTCGAAACCCTCGCAATTTTGCGTAATTGATATTATAACACCGTCCGTGACACTTTTTGCACTATATCACACCATTATAACAAAAAACACACATAACAGTATTATTATTCAATTAACAAAATTGCAATGAACCACCATTTTTCAAGTTCGCGCCAAGAATCGCTCGTACATTAATTTTATTAATAACAATGTAAATTTTATAAAACGACTCAGACTTGAATCGATTACATAACATCGATTCGCAAAACGTGACAAATATCGATTTGCAAACCACACAGGAATTCCGTTATCGATTCATGTCACAACCTGCTCCCGTGGAATTATCTTGAACATCGATTGCTGTACAACTCGATACGATAATATCGATCTTGATTTCGACAAAACAATTTATAAATAGGATCTGGTGTTATGATGGTCATGCATTTGGCGGAGAAAGGTAAGTCGTTGACGTTGCAATTTTATAGCCTTCGTCTTTGTAACTTTCCATGAGGGGATTTGCCATAATCACCATGCTTTTCAAGATAATTAGTCATCGTAGTAATATGTTGTTGTTATATATTTCGCAGTTGAATTATTTAATAAGCCATTATATAACCGCTACCTGATTCACTAAACAACTCCGTTTTGTAAAACATCTCAACGACGACTTTAACTCGCGGAATTGAATGAGCGTTTTGTATTCATTAATGTAGGGGGTCAATGATTAGCGGGTGTGTAAAACAGCGTGAAATAAAACGTCAGATTGTAAAATTTTGCCGTTTGTGGCGCTGTAGGTATGGCAAAAATAGTGTCTAATGCAGAATGTACTTGAAGTTCGTCAAAATTATCGAATAAACCTAGTAATATGAGTGAAAATGAGCCAAATTTATTAAAACCTGGGATTTAAAGGATATTAATTTATATTTTAATCATGGTCGCCTTCCAAAACAGCTTTTTATGCAAAACGTCTAAACATGGGTGACAGTCTAGTTAACGGTTATGTAAAACAGCTTATTAAGCAATCCAACTGCGACGTTTATAGCGACAATGCCGGGAAACGTGTACCGGGCCGTGTCCATACTAGATATATTGACAAATTATACAACGATAAATTTGTTTCAGAAACATGGGCATCTTCTACAACCTTGTTACCCTTGTTCTAATTATTCTCTTATCTTCTCCATCCTCGTGCCAGAGAAGAGTGAGAACGAATGCTGCTTCTGTACTTCAGAATATCCTGTCACCTTCGAATACTGACGGTGCTTTATCTTTGCTAAAACTGGCCGCTGGTGGAAGAAATTGCAAGACTCAATATTTAGCAGAAGAAATATTCATGCCTACGTCGCCTGGTCAGATTTTGACAAGAAATGGACAGATAGTGGCACCGGGTGGACAAATATTGGCACAAAATGGACAAATACTGGCACAAAATGGACAAATACTGGCCCCAGGAGTACCAATAGTAACAACAAATGGACTTCAATATTTACCTAAACTGGAGTCCTTTGCAGAAATTCCTGTATACACAAATGCACCAAACGCCTTGCCAATCGTTCAAGAAGCTTTTCCCTCTTATCCTGTAAAAACCGCCGTGTGTACCTGCAACGGCCCCGCGTGTACCTGTACAGCCCCCGCCCCGTTGGTGAACCCCTTCTTGCCTGCGGCTTCACCTGTATCAGCATTAGCCCCTCCCACGTCAAGTATGTTGCCTCCAGCCAATTTAAATCAGTGTCGCTGTAATTTTTTGCGGAAAATCCCTATTCCTCCACCTACTTTGTGAGTAACATTTAATATATTGTTATAATTTATGATTATTTATAAGAAACAATTTAATAAATGCATGAGTTAACTTACAGTTTTTATGTTTGGTTTTATTTTGTTTCTGTTTTTACTCTGTTAATGAAATCAAAAGAATAATGAAAATGTTGCTTCTATCATGTCGTCTTTTTTTAACTGCATTATATAAAATATTGTATTTGTCTTGTACATTGAAACATCAACTCAACTTTTAACAACTTTTCTTTCCATAAAGCTTGTGCTGAGGTAAATATGCTTCGAATCCTTATTGGGAAGTTCCCTTGGAATTCAACACCCCTTTCCCACGTGACCAAGAGAAAAACAGTAACGATTTTTATATCACGTAAAGGATGTTGAGAGCCGTTGATCGTCGAGAGAATGGGGTTCAATCCTTTTGAGACCTTGTGACCTGTCATGGCGGAGAAATGTATTTAGCTGTAGATTTTTCATGTGATTGATGTGTTAACATTTTCTCTTCTAACCTTCCCTTGTTATTAAATTAACTTGTTTAAAGAAATATGGTGGCGTAGCCATTACTGTAATGCTCCAACCTTCAGTAGGTTTATGAATACCACTGTTAATTGCGGCCGTGGCTTATTAGCTTGGATTTAACAACCCGGAGGTCCCGGGTTCAAGAACCTGGCTAGCTACCACCATGTTACCTAAGGGTGCGCATGATTACCATCTAACGGCCTTATCGTCACTTACCATCAGGTGAGAGGAAATTGGAAATAGCGTACGATGAAGTCACGAATTTCGTATTACTATAATTTCAAAATTGGAAAACAACGTGTCTTCTTGATAATGATTACCTTACTGAACTATTTAAAGAATTCATTATTTTGTAACAATCATTCGTAATCTACAAAAGAGGTGTTTCACATTCGGCCTGCACTTGTACATTATTTACAATATCAAGTAATAATCTAAATATGTATAGAAAAATACTAGAATTACATCTTTGCATTTATTTTAATTGTATTTATTTTAATATCATTCTTTTTGTACTAAGTGACAGCGTCAAATGTCATTTTATTGACGCCATCTTTGTTTTAAACGTCAAGTCTTACCTGTTTTGTGCGTTTTATATGTCTTTGTGCAAATAAACTGGACCAAAATATACAAAAATGGTCACTAAATCACTTTTATTTTAATGGCCTTTTAAAATTATAAATGTACAAGACCAGGTCTTGGCTCCATACATTCGCGGAACGTGTCATTGGGTATTTTAAAATAGTTATTTAATCTAATTGGTACACAAATATTACACGCGTACAATCCAGTGACATGAATCAATAAGTTTTGTAAATTTTTACTGATTATAAAATTACGTAATTCACATATTTCTATTAAATTTTGAGTACATATAGACTTGCACTGGTTTTCATATCAGACACATACTCAAACACTCACTATAATGATACTGAACACTGTTATAACATTTGGGCTATTCGCTTTGGTAAGTAAATCATTAACCTTTTGATAGTAAAGATTGAACCGCTCATAATGCTTCCATACTAAATTTCTGTTGCCATAATCTTGAAAGTAAAAAAGCTGGCTTTGATAAGTAATTACCGAAAAATAGGAGATAGAATTTATTATAGTGTCGCTAAATGCATTTTATTAACCTACAACTTCATTAGCGATGTAATGCAAAATATAGTTTTTGGGTATCTGATTCAAATCTAGGTTCTTAAGACCGTTAGCAATGTCCATAAAAATCTATCAGTAAATTTAATAATGGAAACAAAGGACAAAGAATTTTTACAACAATTAAAACAAATATTATCTAACAAATGCTATTACACATTACAAGAATATTTAAATGATAAATTATAAAACAGATAATGTACATAAATTATCTCTTCTCTTATAGTGCAGAGCCTTCAGACAAGGTCCATAAATGGGTCTTAACATTCTGTAACAACTACTGTGTAAAACTATGGAATGCAATAAACAAATTGAGTATTGAATCGATCTATGACATACTATTTATTGTGTAAGAAATTTCCACTTTCATATTTGGACACATCTAGTTCGTTCCAAATCAGGAACATCATACATCGAAGGCACAAACATATCCCTGCAAACAACACTGGCTCACATATAGTCTTCAAATTGTAACACAGTCATCCCAGAAATAATTGAATTAACGTCATCGTGGCTGCGTTGATATTGATAAATAACTACTGTCTTCTTTATTCGCAGGTGAGAGGCCAGTGTTACTTACCACCATCGTATACACCACCAACTCCAAGCAGCCCGTGCAGCTGTAGTTCACCGAAAACACTACCATACTACCCCGCACCTTTACCAAGACCTCCCTTAGTTTTAACCAGCCCTTTACCTTTACCTAGTCCCTGTGCAACACCAGCCCCTTGTTTAACCACCCCGCCCCCGTTGCCTCCTTGTTCAGCCCCATTATTAGCTGCTCCTCTTAATAACCCTTGCACATCACCTCCACTTACCTTCTTAGTGAGCCCTCCATCTTTACCACCTTGCAGCAGTGCACCATCTTTGCTTCCTCCTTGCACAACACCTCAATCTCTCCCATTGTTAGCTAGTCCACCTTTGCTTCCTTGTTCTACTCCGATGATATCTAGCCCTCCGTCTTTGCTGCCTCCTTACGCAATGCCTTCTCTACCCACCCCTTACCCTGCAACAATTTTAGCTAGCCCTCCTTGTTTAGCGCCGACATCTCTCCCTCTAGCTTGTCCTACACCTCCTTTGTTGTACTCATCCTGTAACCTGCCTCTACCATCAGTGCCGGCTTTGCCTGTCGGTTTAGCTAACCCGTTCCTGCCCATAGCATCTCCTGTTTCAGCTTTGGCACCTCCATTCCCTATGCTGCCGCCAGCGTTGCCTTGCGGTTGCAAATGTGATTATTTAAGGAAGATACCTATTCCTCCACCTTGTATATAAGTTGATTGTAAGTAAAATAAATGGTTTATTGTTAATTGTTATTTTATGATTTCGCTTTTGGGACCTCTTACACACAATGTTCACTAGACGAACAGCGTCTTCACTCTTCATCATATATTACAATTGTTATCTATCCCTAATGGCCCATACTAAGCTCGTTGCTTCTACATTTATCTTGCGTACAGCTAGGAAGTGATATAATCTGAAAGTCTTTCTTGGTCTTTCTGGCCGAAACGTCACTTACCATCATGTGACATCGTTGCCAAGCGTCGTTCTATCTGTATTATACCTGGATGACTGACGTATATCAATCCGTTCAATATCTAAACGCCAAGCATAAACAGCTTGAGCTAAAAACTTGAAATTCGGAACATCGATCGAGTCCTTTGATCTAGATGACCACTACGAAAGGATCTTCCTAAGGGAACGTCAATAAGATTTACATAAACTCTGTAAGAATGGAATAGGACAGTTTCTTCACGATATATGTATTTCTTCAATGAGGAAGTATGTAGACGAACTAAGGCCATTGACATAGCTCGACGAATCAGTGAGCTGTAGTGGCGAGGCAGGCATCGTTCGAAGAACGAATAACCGATGGGGAGTAAGTGTTCTCAAGTGCGACCGCGTACCGGGAAACGTGTATCAGGCCGTCCCCTACTAGACGGACCGACGAGCTGGATGTAGGTGGCACGGGACCAGTCAATGTGGCATACAATTGAGTACTATGTCCAGCAGTGGATGTTTGCCAGATGATGATGATGTTGTTCCTTCAACAGTTAATAATTGTAGAAAGATAAATTAATAACTGAAACAAATAGTTTCATCATTTACGGTTGAGTAGTTACGCTTGAAATTATTATTTACGAGTGATTTCTTTTGAAGTAAAAAACGATTGCAGTGTACATTTCGAAATCGATGATTTGTTTCACCGCGTCATTGAGTAATGTTAGATTTAGACATCCTTATATATACAACCGTGACCTAATTATTAATTATTAATATTAATTTTACTATTAAAACCAAAGCCTGCAAGTTAACAAAAATGAAAGTTCTTACAATTTTCATAGCAGCTTTCCATATCTTATTTATTACGGTACATTTTTATTTCTCTTCTTTGCTAGTAATCAATTGTTTTTCTTTGGTAGTCGGGTAATTCAGCTTGTAAATATGTGTCTTAAGCTTCCCAGAATTTACTATTATCTTCATTGCTAGGACTGAAGATCGCAGTTAGATGTCTTGGTACACAAATAAAGTCACATGGTTAGACATTTTTATAGCCTTCATCTTATATGATGGTGACGATAATGCCTTAGAGTGGAAGAGTGCTCACATAAGTGTTTAACTTTTTGAGAACTTGATACTCGATAAGTTGTTTGACACTATACTTAATTAATATAACGGTATGTCTAAAAAATTTGACGAAAAAACTTATTTATATCGTGTAGGTTGTAACCGCCACAGTCCTCTGACATGTCTCATGTAGCTACTACCTGTCGTAGATAGTAACCGGTGACATACTGTACATACATACAACTCTCGTAAGCTTATGTAATCTACTTTCGACTTTCAATTTTACAGGCGACAAGTTCCCACCTGACCACCATTAGGGCCAGTTTCGCATACAGTGGTGACTCGGGCTGCTCCGCCTTGCTAGTTTTTGTGATAGATCATAAAACTATAAAAAAACAGGAAAGCATTTTTGTATTTGTGAAAGTCCCGTAAGTTGGACGCCACAATAATGCATTATAAAATGACCCTAAACTATAACTAACTACTACAATGGACTCTAAAAGTCATAAAAACTCATAAACAAAAGCTTTTAGTCTCTTCTTGTTGAACAAAAGAAAAGGCGGGTCTAGCTAAGATCGCGACATGCAAGCAACTTGGTTTTGAAACTGATCAGGAGCTCTATTTTTGATTCGCTCTACGCGCCGCGAGCGCTCGTTTTCTACTGATTTTCGTTCGACTTACGAAATTTGGTATTTTTGAATCGCTCTTCTGCAACGAGTGGTCGGGACCACTCTTTGCGGAGGCGAGCGATAGACTAAACGCCATCGTCGAACACTGACATTACAATGTATTAACATTGAACTTCTATGTACTTTGCATTCCGTTTTCCTTGCATGAATTACCGGTTTTATTTTTCTGCATAAAACGGATAAAATTAAACATGTAAAGTTATATCGGCAACACCTGAGGCGAATGATTCAAAAATATGGTCAAACCTGTTTTCATGCGACTTGTAGTCGATCGTGACTTAAGTCGTGTGCGACGAAGCTATGTCACACGAGCGAATCAAAAATAGAGCCCCAGGCGGGAGCTTTGTCGATATTACACATACTACGTGACATGCTTGGTCACAGGGGGAAGGTCTTCGTCACTTAGTTAATATCCTCTAAAGAAATCTCGCGCCTTTTCGAGCTGTATTCAAATTATGTTGCACTAGTTCAAATTTGTCTGCTCACTACTTCAAAGCTTTCTTATAGCACAAACCACGTGTAATTGTATCTTTCTGTTTCTGTTTGCAAAAATGATTTAAAGTCATATTTATGAATTACCGTAATTACGTGAAAACAAGGGGGGGTATTGGCATATACTATAGTATGTTCCCTTATTGAAAAACGTTGTTATTTGATTTAAATCTCTGTGTAAAACATTCAGTCTAGGTACAATGAGGGACCTGAAATCCTTTCTTTTTGTACTTTCCCTATATTCTCTTTCTATGATTTCTGCGGTGTCATCCTTACTACTTATGTGAAGTGATCCAGCCTGACAAACTTACTATCTTCTTCCAGTATGTCATATCGCAATGCCTGACTGCTAGTACCTACCCCCTGGCACAGCTGGCCATACCTTGCGGGAACCCGTACCTACCACCAGCATCGCCAGTGTCTGCTGTAGCCAATCCTGTCTGCGCATGTCTACCGCCAGCAACACCGGTCTGCAGCTGTCAGGGGTACCTAAGGAAAACAGCGATACCTCCTCCGTTCATATAAAAGATTTTATTGTATAATATATACAAATAAAAACCATAAAATATTGTTGATTATTCCATGCCCATAGTCCTGTCTTACACGTTTTTAGGGTTCCGTACCTCAAGAGGAAAAAGGAACCCTTACAGCATCACTTTGTTGTCCGTCTGTCTGTCTGTCAATGACCTTTTTTATTCAGGGACACGTCGAGGTATCCACACCCACGGAATGACATTTGGGGGTTCTGGAATATAACAATTTGATTCCATGTAAATACTCGTAATAATGATAATTTAAAGTGTTCACTCATTTTACAAAATAATTTCTTAATTTTTGATTCTAAAGATAAAGAACGTTTTGGAGATAACATCAATGTATATTTTTTTTAGATAACATGTAGTTGGTACTTAAAGCGAATAAATAATAATTTGAATCCATTGAAGAGAAAACCGTTAGGAAAATGAGTAAATTTTTAATTGGCAATGTATTTGGTCAGTTTATGATATTTGTGAGTATTATTTTTGTAATTATGTTTATAAAGTACGCCATAGATGTATTATTGGAATCAGGATCCAAATGACTATATTTTAGCCTTTCTAACATCATTGACTTGTCATAAGATCGAATGAGATAAATATACATTGTATGTCGCGTCAAAATCAAACAAATTGCACCATTTGGATAAAGCTGTTCTTAGGGCAACTAACAAACATGTCAGTTGTCAAAAACCGTGGCGCTGTGTTACAAGACGTGCAAATGTGGCTATTGTGAAACAAAACACTGAATAAAGCGCGGGGTTTCCCCGAGCATAGTTAGTTTGTGCTTTGTTTGCAACGAAATAGGTGGGAGAAACAAACAGAATTGAATCGGCCGTAAAAATATCGCCGATACCGATATATCGGCAAACCCAAAGTATCGCCGATATATTTTTTATTTATTTTATTTAAACAGTTTATTGTACACGGAAAATATTTACATAACACAAAAACAGAAAAAATATATACAAAAAGAACAGCTTATTTCTAAAAGTTTCTTCCAGCAGTCCTAGGTTGTATTAATTTTCTAATATTTCGAATTAAGCATTTCAAGATAAAATACTATTTCATCCTGTACGAGGCGAGTTCGTTTATTCTAATTTTATTCTTCAACGCCTCAACCGGCAGCTATGAAATTTGGCATGACCTAGCCAGATAAACATCATCATCATCAATTACTTAACTCGTTGGTAATCGGTCACTTTCTTCCCTAGGTCAACAATGTACTTATTATAGGCGTATTTATATATATTTGCTATTAATAACCAACTTTCCAGGCGAATTTTTAACACATTTGGATGTGTTCAGAATAGCTTACAGTTACTGACGTCGTGACCATAACATATATGCTCTAGGCTTTAGATTTATCTCATATCATCCTACGGGTGTCGAAAGAAAATAATTTTTTACTTACTGATATACATATTAAATTGAGCAATAATTATGTATTATGTAAGACCATGCTTTCCGTAAAAATTATTAGTATTGTGTTTTTGAATGGTCGTGGAGAGAGGATATGTCTCACTTTCTCCAACAGACTTTTGTATATGTTTATCTCTCTCACTAAATTGTAAACATATTTCCTTGGGCAGATTGTTTCATAGCAGCCTTTTTCTTCTTCTTTCCTTCCTTCCTCTTCCCTTCTTCTCCTTTGATTTCTGTTTGTTTATTCATTATCATATCATCATAATCGTGTATATATATATATATATATATATATAAATCCCGGTATCATTTCTGCGTCTTTCCAAAAATCCGCTAATTCTGCGTCCACCTGTTTTTTTGTCAATCCCGCTTGTAGTTTTTGTGAATACTTTCCTAATAATTACATAGATGGCGATAGTAGCACTTACTTAATCGTAACATGCGAAATGTACTATACATTTTTCATTTCACCCTCCATGCTGACTCCTACTATTCTGCGGCGAATGTGGAGTCCGTTCGAGGTCAAATCTTTTATTTTAATTACAAAATGAATACCAAACAATTTAGGAGTATATTATTATTATTGTGTTAGATGGTTTCGTTGCATGTTGTGTGCGCTAAAAGCAGTCGACATTTCTTTATTAGGATTGTCTACCTATAGTTTCTTGCTACAATTTAAACTTAGAGTGGAACATAAATATTTGAACGATGGGTAAAAAGTCCGGGGGATCCAGGAATCGCAGTTCTTCCGTCGAGAGTGTGCAATCTTTTTTATTATTATTAGTTAAGATAGACCAACACTTGACCTCAAACTCACCTGATGGTAAGTGACGATGAGCTCGACGATGTTACGTGTTGGTCTAGAAGGTCTCTCTCTTCTTTTGAAGATTCCCAAGTTGTAATTTTCGGGGAACACGGAAACCGGTAGTGTATTCCATATTTTTGCTGTACGCACGATAAATGTGGAAGCGAAACGCTTCGTGCGAGCTGTAGGAATATCAACAGTGTACGGGTGAAGGTCTGCCGTTCTTCTGATTGACCGGTACTTGAACGGCGAAGGTGGGATCAACAAAAATAGCTCCTGCGCACACTCTCCAAAATGTATCCTATAAAATACCGAAAGGTAGGCAACCTGACGCCTATGTTCCAGGCTTTGATACTTTGCCTTAAGTAGCGTATCGTTGCCTATCAGTCTCATAGCTCGACGCTCCATCGAGTCCAAAGCAGCTAGTTGATAGCGAGCTGAACCATCCCAAAGATGGCAGAGGTACTCCATACATGATCTTACTTGAGCGCAATATAGACTCAAGAGCTGTGATGGCTGGAAGTACCGTCTGACCTTCGATAGGATGCCTAGTTTTTTGGCCGCAGTTTTTGCTATGGACTCGATGTAGCTCTCGAAATTGAGATCAGACGAGATTTCCAATCCCAGGAGCTCAAGACGGTTTGTTATCGGTATGGATACATTTTGGAAAGATGGAGCAAGGTGAAATGGACTCCGCTTCGCTGTGAACAGACACGCCTGTGTCTTAGACGCATTGAATTTAATTGAATTGGCTTCGCCCCAATCGACACGGCCTTCAGCGTCAGTTCAACACGTTCTACCGTTTCCTCTCTGAGGGAACGAGTGCTCAGACTACTGGCCTGTGCGGTGGACACATAGCTCTCCGTTACTGTGCTGTCATCTGCGTACCCAAAGATACCGGGCATTATAAGCAGGTCGTTGATGTGCAGCAAAAATAGAGTAGCAGAGAGAACAGATCCCTGAGGGACACCAGAATTGATGCTCAGCAGATCAGACGAGCAGCCGTCAATGACTACTCGAATCGATCTGCCCCTCAGGAAGTCCGATATCCACAGGCACAAGCCAGCAGTTACCCCATAAGCTGGAAGTTTACTGATAAGGCTATCATGCCAGACCCTATCAAAAGCCTTCGAGATGTCGAGTGACACGGCAATAGCCTCACTGTGTTTCTCGATGGCTTCGCTCCATTTGTGAGTGGCATAAATGAGAAGATCCCCAGTGGACCGGCCACGGCGAAATCCGAACTGGCGGTCACTGAGGAGATCGTTAGCTTCCAGATATGCCAGGAGGCGGTTGTTTAATGCACGCTCCATAATCTTGCAGAGTATGTAACTTATGTAACTTCCAGGACTCGGGGACTTTCCCAGTGCTCAGGGAGAGTTTATACAGGCGTGTCAGGACAGGGCACAACTCGGGTGCACAGTTCCGCAAGACTATTGCTGGGATGCCATCTGGACCACTGGCTTTATTCACGTCTAGATTGCGAAGTATATTAAGTACCTCCTTTTGATGTAAATGGATATCCGGCATTTCGGAATCACAACGGGGTACATTTGGTGGAGTTTTGTTCACAGTGTCTAGACGTGAGTTGCTCGCAAAAAGAGATGCAAATAGGTTTGCTTTCTCAATCGCGGAGTGAGCCAGTGATCCGTCAGGTTTCACCAGTGGAGGCAAGGACGGTCGGCAGAAATTTGCCTCGACAGATTCGGCAAAAGACCAGAATGCTTTACTCCCAGAAGGGTAAGAAGCTAGTCTGGCTCCAATACGGCCAATATGGTCAAACCGAGCCTTGCGCATAGTCTTCTTGCAGGACTTGGCGGCTGCGTTGAACGCTTTCTTTAATCGACGTGTGTCCGGAGCTTTACGACTACGAGCATCTGCCCATTCCAGGTAAGCGGAGTGTTTTCGTGCTTCAGCTCTCTTGCACTCCGAATTAAACCAAGGGCGAGCTTTACTCTCGAGTGACGTGTCGAAGTACGGAATGAAATACTCCATAGTTCGACAAATCACATCTGAGATTGAATTAGCGCAGCTCGACGGATCGTCTGTACTGAAACACGTTTGCCGCCAAGGATAAGATGCAAAGAAATGACGCATCTCATCCCAATCTGCTGACCTGTATCGCCAAACTCGCTTGGTTCCCTTGGTACTGGGGTCAGCAGGTGAGTAAATAGATACAGATTTCACCAGACAGTGGTCAGAGGTACCTAGTGGGGAGGAAACCGACACTTGGTATCTGACTGGATCAATTGTCAGTAGAAGGTCCAAGCAGTTTGCGGTGTGATCATCGACGTCCGGTACTCTCGTTGCACAAGTTACCAGCTGGGTGAGATCTAGCGAAAGAGCTAATGCCCGCGCCTCTCTCCCAGCGTGGTCGGTCTTCTGGTATGGGAACAACCATTGTTGATGATGAGTATTAAAGTCTTCCAGAAAAACGAGTTGTGCAGACGGGTACCGTTGTTGAGCAGCTTCAGCTGCTTTGCCGAGATAATCACATAGCCTCGTCGTGTCCTGATCAGTTCCATGTGACCTGTAAACAGCAGCATAGACTAGCTGGTGCGTGCCTGTATCCACCAGTAACCACATTACAGAGAAGCTTGGGTCCTCAAGGTTCCGGAGACGCCGACAACAGATGTCATCACGGGCATACGCACAAACTCCAGCTTTGCTGGCAAATTTGTGCTCCAAGGACCAAGTACCCTGGGTAATTGAGGTATGCTGTGTCTGTCGGACATCTGATCTGAGTCTCCGTCAGAAAGAGCATGTGCGGCCTCTCAGCCTCAAGGTGTTGATGGACTGAAACGAGATTGGAGTGCAGACCTCGAATATTACTGAGGTGCACTTTGAGCGCGAGGACGTGCTTCCGCTGTGGGATTCTCTTTTCTGTATTTCATGTGGGTTTTTTGGTTGGAAGAGTGAAATAGGCAGGATGAAAGAAGTGGGACGAGACGCGGCACTGCTAACCCAGTGGTGCTTACCATGTTCCCCACTGATGGTAAGCTAGTTTGGAGCGCGCAGGGACGCCCGACCCCCCCGGGAGTGGCCATCGGGTCCTCGCATCCGGTCGCCAACCGGCACGATGGAGCACCCCGGGGTTTTTCGCAAGGTGGCGGGGCAGCCTTAACCAGCAGTAACCAGCCACGGCCGAAGCCTACCACCGGTAAAGATGCTGCTCGTTTAGCGCCACCCAGGGGTTACGTGTAGGCATCTAGGGCAAAACCTACGGACGCGAGCAGCTTCGACCCCCAAATGATTCAATCAACCCCCCAACCAATGACCCCAATCAAAAGAAACATGATTAGCACGGGACACCACCGATAGTGAATCATCATTTAGTGATATCAGTAACAGCGATGTCACATCGACATTTGACCAGATGATTTCTACAGCAATCAACGAATCATTTAATTTGGCGGATTCTGAGCGGACGTATTCGGACAGTAGTGACTCGGAAATAGATTATCACTATTTTCTAAAGTGCGCTCTTTGTGGAAAAGACAACAGTAAACCTTTATACAGCTACTGCGAAAAATGTTTCAAGATCAGAAAATGTTTCAAATTGAAATCTAACCGAAACAGCAAAGACAGTACAAATAAAAAATTCAGTGAGCAGGATCTTAGGAGGAGAGAAGACATGACTAATGAAAACACGAGATCATATAGGTGTTACTTGCGATCACGCAAACGCTGCGCTGGAGATTCTGCTTTGGAGCAACCACCGCAAAAATATGCTAAACAAGATTTGGATGTTGTGCAGTACTCTGTTACTGGGCGTTTCATAATATACTGAACATATTGTGGATGTTTAATTTGTCCAGTTGGGCTAGATTTATTTAAAGGACCCTAATGGTCTGCCTGCAAACATTGAAGGATTTGAAAATTTGAATTTCCATTAAGATTTCTCATGATAACAGCTCGGTGCTGTCATTTCTTACTACTTACCTACTGTATTTCTAAAAATAAAAATAGCACACTAATAATAATAATAGTACCTATTTTTATCAATTCTATATTTATCAATAATAAAGATGTTATTAGTATTATTATTTTCACGAATATAGTATGGTAAGTAGATTTTTCTCTTCTGAATATTGATGTTACTAGAGTAAGTAGTTATCGAAATTAATTGGACGTTGTTTTGCAAAAACGTTCCAATCCACAACATGCTCAAAATGGAGTTAATCACACCAGCGTACTTGATTAATGGCCTCCCACCATGTGACAAAAATACTTTTGTGAAAATGTAAATTATAGCTCATTTTCCAAATGTTCCAACCCACACTTTTCATAATCTATAGCACATTTTTAAGGTAAAAATGATCCAACCCTCTTGAAAAATGAGGTTAGCATAGATTAATATTTTGCAATAATGATTCAAAAAGCTTAGAACGTTTTTACGAAATAGATTTTCATTTGCACACCATTTTACAGTAATGTTTCAAAATGATTGGAACGTTTTTGCATAACAACGTCCAATTGCATTGATTTTTTATTAAAACACACACTCACAGGGCGCACCATGTGTAAGTAGGTATGGAGCACTGCGAGTGTGTGTATTATTTTGCTTCATGAAGCTGTTCTTGTCTGAACCTCCAATGAAACTTTAAACGTCAGTATTACGTATAACATTTGCTAAAGGAGATGGACAATTTTGGCTACCAAATGATAGCTCATTATGAGTGCTGTTTTATTATATTTTAATTATATTATATATATTTTTGAGGCGCATTATTAAAAAAATACCAATTCATACACGCTATTTTTCATGCGAAATACGCGCATACAGCCACTTTGTCAAGTGAAATTAAATGCGCCTCTGAAAAAAAAAGAATTAAACAGCTTTTGAAGTGGGCTTTCATTAAATATTTTTGCTTGATTTAGACTCACTATTGTGCGTCCGGCGGCAAAATGAGTCCGCACCGCACCGCAATATTGTGAAAAACCCCGGGGTGCTCCATCGTGCCGGTTGGCGACCGGATGCGAGGACCCGATGGCCACTCCCGGGGGGGTCGGGCGTCCCTGCGCGCTCCAAACTAGCTTACCATCAGTGGGGAACATGGTAAGCACCACTGGGTTAGCAGTGCCGCGTCTCGTCCCACTTCTTTCATCCTGCCTATTTCACTCTTCCAACCAAAAAACCCACATGAAATACAGAAAAGAGAATCCCACAGCGGAAGCACGTCCTCGCGCTCAAAGTGCACCTCAGTAATATTCGAGGTCTGCACTCCAATCTCGTTTCAGTCCATCAACACCTTGAGGCTGAGAGGCCGCACATGCTCTTTCTGACGGAGACTCAGATCAGATGTCCGACAGACACAGCATACCTCAATTACCCAGGGTACTTGGTCCTTGGAGCACAAATTTGCCAGCAAAGCTGGAGTTTGTGCGTATGCCCGTGATGACATCTGTTGTCGGCGTCTCCGGAACCTTGAGGACCCAAGCTTCTCTGTAATGTGGTTACTGGTGGATACAGGCACGCAACAGCTAGTCTACGCTGCTGTTTACAGGTCACATGGAACTGATCAGGACACGACGAGGCTATGTGATTATCTCGGCAAAGCAGCTGAAGCTGCTCAACAACGGTACCAGTCTGCACAACTCGTTTTTCTGGAGGACTTTAATACTCATCATCAACAATGGTTGTTCCCATACCAGAAGACCGACCACGCTGGGAGAGAGGCGCGGGCATTAGCTCTTTCGCTAGATCTCACCCAGCTGGTAACTTGTGCAACGAGAGTACTGGACGTCGATGATCACACCGCAAACTGCTTGGACCTTCTACTGACAATTGATCCAGACAGATACCAAGTGTCGGTTTCCTCCCCACTAGGTACCTCTGACCACTGTCTGGTGAAATCTGTATCTATTTACTCACCTGCTGACCCTAGTACCAAGGGAACTAGGCGAGTTTGGCGATACAGGTCAGCAGATTGGGATGAGATGCGTCATTTCTTTGCATCTTATCCTTGGCGGCAAACGTGTTTCAGTACAGACGATCCGTCGAGCTGCGCTAATTCAATCTCAGATGTGATTTGTCGAACTATGGAGTATTTCATTCCGTACTTCGACACGTCACTCGAGAGTAAAGCTCGCCCTTGGTTTAATTCGGAGTGCAAGAGAGCTGAAGCACGAAAACACTCCGCTTACCTGGAATGGGCAGATGCTCGTAGTCGTAAAGCTCCGGACACACGTCGATTAAAGAAAGCGTTCAACGCAGCCGCCAAGTCCTGCAAGAAGACTATGCGCAAGGTTCGGTTTGACCATATTGGCCGTATTGGAGCCAGACTAGCTTCTTACCCTTCTGGGAGTAAAGCATTCTGGTCTCTTGCCGAATCTGTCGTGGCAAATTTCTGCCGACCGTCCTTGCCTCCACTGGTGAAACCTGACGGATCACTGGCTCACTCCGCGATTGAGAAAGCAAACCTATTTGCATCTCTTTTTGCGAGCAACTCACGTCTAGACACTGTGAACAAAACTCCACCAAATGTACCCCGTTGTGATTCCGAAATGCCGGATATCCATTTACATCAAAAGGAGGTACTTAATATACTTCGCAATCTAGACGTGAATAAAGCCAGTGGTCCAGATGGCATCCCAGCAATAGTCTTGCGGAACTGTGCACCCGAGTTGTGCCCTGTCCTGACACGCCTGTATAAACTCTCCCTGAGCACTGGGAAAGTCCCCGAGTCCTGGAAGTTACATAAGTTACATACTCTGCAAGATTATGGAGCGTGCATTAAACAACCGCCTCCTGGCATATCTGGAAGCTAACGATCTCCTCAGTGACCGCCAGTTCGGATTTCGCCGTGGCCGGTCCACTGGGGATCTTCTCATTTATGCCACTCACAAATGGAGCGAAGCCATCGAGAAACACAGTGAGGCTATTGCCGTGTCACTCGACATCTCGAAGGCTTTTGATAGGGTCTGGCATGATAGCCTTATCAGTAAACTTCCAGCTTATGGGGTAACTGCTGGCTTGTGCCTGTGGATATCGGACTTCCTGAGGGGCAGATCGATTCGAGTAGTCATTGACGGCTGCTCGTCTGATCTGCTGAGCATCAATTCTGGTGTCCCTCAGGGATCTGTTCTCTCTGCTACTCTATTTTTGCTGCACATCAACGACCTGCTTATAATGCCCGGTATCTTTGGGTACGCAGATGACAGCACAGTAACGGAGAGCTATGTGTCCACCGCACAAGCCAGTAGTCTGAGCACTCGTTCCCTCAGAGAGGAAACGGTAGAACGTGTTGAACTGACGCTGAAGGCCGTGTCGATTGGGGCGAAGCCAATTCAATTAAATTCAATGCGTCTAAGACACAGGCGTGTCTGTTCACAGCGAAGCGGAGTCCATTTCACCTTGCTCCATCTTTCCAAAATGTATCCATACCGATAACAAACCGTCTTGAGCTCCTGGGATTGGAAATCTCGTCTGATCTCAATTTCGGGAGCTACATCGAGTCCATAGCAAAAACTGCGGCCAAAAAACTAGGCATCCTATCGAAGGTCAGACGGTACTTCCAGCCATCACAGCTCTTGAGTCTATATTGCGCTCAAGTAAGATCATGTATGGAGTACCTCTGCCATCTTTGGGATGGTTCAGCTCAGCAGATCAACTAGCTGCTTTGGACTCGGTGGAGCGTCGAGCTATGAGACTGATAGGCAACGATACGCTACTTAAGGCAAAGTACCAAAGCCTGAAACATAGGCGTCAGGTTGCCTACCTTTCGGTATTTTATAGGATACATTTTGGAGAGTGTGCGCAGGAGCTATTTTTGTTGATTCCACCTTCGCCGTTCAAGTACCGGTCAATCAGAAGAACGGCAGACCTTCACCCGTACACTGTTGATATTCCTACAGCTCGCACGAAGCGTTTCGCTTCCACATTTATCGTGCGTACAGCAAAAATATGGAATACACTACCGGTTTCCGTGTTCCCCGAAAATTACAACTTGGGAATCTTCAAAAGAAGAGACCTTCTAGACCAACACGTAACATCGTCGAGCTCATCGTCACTTACCATCAGGTGAGTTTGAGGTCAAGTGTTGGTCTATCTTAACTAATAATAATAAAAAAGATTGCACACTCTCGACGGAAGAACTGCGATTCCTGGATCCCCCGGACTTTTTACTTATCGTTCAAATATTTATGTTCCACTCTAAGTTTAAATTGTAGCAAGAAACTATAGGTAGACAATCCTAATAAAGAAATGTCGACTGCTTTTAGCGCACACAACATGCAACGAAACCATCTAACACAATAATAATAATATACTCCTAAATTGTTTGGTATTCATTTTGTAATTAAAATAAAAGATTTGACCTCGAACGGACTCCACATTCGCCGCAGAATAGTAGGAGTCAGCATGGAGGGTGAAATGAAAAATGTATAGTACATTTCGCATGTTACGATTAAGTAAGTGCTACTATCGCCATCTATGTAATTATTAGGAAAGTATTCACAAAAACTACAAGCGGGATTGACAAAAAAACAGGTGGACGCAGAATTAGCGGATTTTTGGAAAGACGCAGAAATGATACCGGGATTTATATATATATATATATATATATATATATATATATATATATATATAAGGCCGCCTTCATTGTACCTTTTATGTTCTTCTCTTTTCTTTTCTGTTTTTTATTATGTGTGTGTGCAATAAAGATTATTTGAATTGAATTGTAAACCATAGACAAAATTGTTGATTTTTGTCATTTAAATCATCATCCACCGAATGTACCGAAATAAAGTCAGCCAGTTTAGGCATCGTCAAGTTAGAAGCAAGGATTGCAGCCGATTAAGTATTCGTCGTGCTGTTCTTCAAGCTATGTCAGTGACCTTAATTCGTCTACGGATTTCCTCATTCCGTCTTTTATCACGTAGAGAAATTCCGAGCATAGCTCGTTCCATTGCTCGCTGAATGACTTTGAGCTCGTTTATTCATATTGGTGAATTATAGTTAATCCTCTCATGGTAAGACAGTTGTGCAAGGCCATATGCATCCGATTACGAAGGCTCTTTATGTGTCCATATCGAGAATTCCATCAATCTGGTATCGCCTCACGATTGCTCGGCGAGCACGTACAGACAAAACAATCTTTAGTATAGATAATGAGTGTCCACAAGATACGGAATGAGATGCAGTAATATAATATGTTGAAATCAGAGAAATTGCTTTAGTTTCGTTTTAAACTTTGTGTTGCAATCATGGGGAAGTTGGCAGTGCTGTTGATTCTGACAGAAATGTGCATTTTAAAGGTAATTACTTATTTACAATGACTTTGTACTTGGCCTTCATTTCTTCTAGTGATAACGCCGTTTGGGCCCGCTCTCACAGAAGCCTCGAGCTAATCTACTTTTCCTACCGGAACACAACAGTGCTATTAACACTGCAGTTTTGTGGGAGACTAAGGTAGTATGGTGGTAGCTAGCCAGACGGACATAGATAATGCCGTGCCGCCAACCTAACCGAGTACCCCAGGAATCGAACCCGGGACTTCCGGTTTGTTAGTCCAACGTTGAGCCATTAGGCCTCGGAGGCGATTGAAAAAGCCTTGTAGTGTAAATTTACTAAAACTAAAGGTAATTTACTAAAGTATAATTTGTTAAAACAAGTTCATGAAAAGTTTAAAAAAAAAACTCGACTGTGTAAATTACAATTGAACATGTACATACGTGGTTTGTAGACCACTTATAAATTCCTTTTTTTATTTAAATTTTTAATAATGGCTTTAACCAGTGGTTATCTAGCCAATGACGAGTAAATTTAGGTGAACAAATTATGAGTTTATAAACTATGCCGAAGCCATTTCTTCAGCTTTCTCAATAAAATGTATAATGTGTACATTTTATCGCTTGTTTTGGATTCTTGACGAGAATTTCAAAGGCCAGCCTTGGTTTCAACATTATTCGAAAGAATCCATATGCCGAATGTACTCGACATGATAAACTCTTCGGATCGCGTCGAAACCCTCGCAATTTTGCGTAATTGATACTATAACACCGTCAATGACACTTTTTGCACTATATCACACCATTATAACACAAAAAACACACATAACAGTATTATTAACGAATTAACAAAATTGCAATGAACCACCATTTTTCAAGTTCGCGCCAAGAATCCATTCCTTTATTTTGATACTTCACTCGGTACGTTTTGAAAAGAAAAGATTTTTCATGACGCGCAATTTTTGCTGTTGCGACAGGTTTTGCCTACTGCAGTAATCAGCTAGAAATAACAATGATAGAAATAACAAAAATATAATAAATGACATTTAATGTATTGTAACAGTGTTAATAAACTATTTATTATTATTATTATCATTTATTTGGCGCCAAAACTCCGCCATTTTGATTTCCAATAATTTTAATATGACACTCTAGTAGTTAAGATAAATCTAACCATTTTAGTTATAACCAATTAGCCGTTTAGTAGTTACGACGGAACATGGAGTCCCACATATAACCCTCCTTTTGGGCTTTACCGCAGTCGGGTAAAAAGGGCCAATCTTGTCAACAAACTATAGTACTAAACTATAAAATATATTCTATCAGCTGTTTTAGGTAAAAAGCAAATATAATTAATTTTAAAAAAAACGCTTTTTTCCAGACCGTCCTTTCTCAATGCACATCCGCTGTTGGAACATGTCCGTATTCAAATATGCCAGTCAACACTTTACAACTGCCAAGCGGATTGCCAAACTACACAGTCCAGAAACTGAAGATCGTCCGAAGAATGCAAGAAAACATAGCACCATTGATGAATAATTTAATAGCCGCCGCGAGGATGCTATCGCAGTTCATGCCGACTGGCATTGCGATCAGAAACGTGCCGATCGTCAACAATGTGCCAGTTGGAGCCATGAGAATTGCCAGTGGAATACCAATAGCAAAGAATGCTCAAATAAATAACTTTCCAGTTGTGAACAGTTTGCCAGCCATGTTGAATTCCGCGCCAAATATCCAATTTGCCAATAACTTGCCAATAGGCAGTAACTACCTACGATTACAAAGAAATTTAGCAAGTTTGTCATTAAACAATCCATTAGCAACCCTGCCAATCAACACCCCTACGAATGTACTGCGAGGGCCTTTAATGAATATCCCAAATCTGTCATTAGGTAGTATTCCCAGTCTGCCATTGGGTAACATTTTAAATCAGCAATATAGTACAATTCCCAATCTGCCATTCGGTAACTTTCCGAATCAGCCAATGAGCTACGTTCCTAGACTGCCGATCAGTAATATTCCTAATTTGCCAGTTGGGTATATTCCCAACAAGCCAGTTGGTTCTTTACCGTATGACTTTAGTACTAATTTGGCAACAAATGCCTTCAACAGAGTAAAAGTTAGCGCTCCTCTTGTGCCATTCAATAGTATTGCCAGTTTGCCAGCGTACAATGGTTTGCCAGTGATAAAAATGTCAGAGACCATTTACAAAGTTAATCCGTTTGGGCAATTAGGGCCTACCATATTATGATCGCACTAAGAGTTAGGTATTATTTAATCAATGAGTTACCACAAATTATTACTGCGGTAACAAGAATTTGAAACAGATTATTGTAAAACGAGTGAATCCCTTGTATTGAACTCCTTGTAACTCAGATATACGAAAATAACGTAACTAAAACTGTGACAGACTAAAGCAATGACTGTTATTTAAAAAATAGAATTTAAAATTCATGACGGATTATTTAGCTTATAAAATTTATGTATTGATGTTTGTACATCGATATAGAAATTTTTGTTTATCTTTCGCGTTCGAAAAGTAAACTTTTCATGAGCGGGAAGAAAATGCCATTTCCTTCCCTTGGGAAGAAAGTAATTTCGTGTAGTTGCGTTCAGTCTCAAATTAAAAACTCCTTGTTTGCGGAGCGCAACGAAAGAGTTTTTAATCTGAACGTTCCGGAACCAATTTAAATACAGTTGTAATCATGTTTAAGATAAATTTTATTATATTGTCTTTTGCTTTACTCACAGCCAAAACTGAAAAGTAAAGTGATTAACTCGGACTTAAAATATCTCGGGATAAAATTGATCACTTTCATCCCTAGGTTAACAATCTACTATACGATGTAATTGTAATAATTTTAGTTGACCATTGAATAACATTTCATTGTAATACAAAACAATCAACTCATTGATTGGTAAACGTCACGAAATATACAGAATACGTGTTTTTTATTACTTTTATAAATAAAACTATAGAAACTAATGAAATCATGTTTCATTTGATAAGGAATTCAATAAAACAGTTATAAGTTTGTCAAAGTCAAAGTCAAAATCTTTATTCGTAAACATAGGTAATGCAGTACATGGTAGTAGGTAACAGTTGTAGATCTGCTATGTTTCGTCCTTAGCGGACATACGAAGTCATACTTTAATATACTTATTAACTAGTATTACATATTGCAAAATTTTTTAAATATAATAATAATTATGTTAAAACTAGGTGGCACAGTAGTAAGACAGAAGTTTCTATTTGTCAGCAAAAAAATCTTTCACTGAGTAGTATGCCTTGTCGCACAGGTGTTTATACAGAGTAGATTTCAGTTCTGTGATGTTATTGCAATCTTTAATTTGTAGTGGCATTTTATTATATATTTTTATAGCCATAGCAAATACGCTTTTGTGATATAGAGCAGTTTTCGCGGGATTGTTCATTAAGTTGTGTTGCCTTCGTGTGCTATACACATGTCGAAATTTATTTGGATTTAATTTAACGAAAAGTACTATCTCATATATGTATAGACATGGCAAGGTTAGTATATTTAGTTCTTTAAAGCATCCTCGACAGCTATCAGTTCGGCGTAGATTGCAGATTGCTCTTACACATCTTTTTTGAGCTCTAAAAACATTTATTACTTCTGTGGCATTCCCCCAAAATATTATTCCAAACCTGAGCACAGATGCTACATAGCCATGGTAAGCCGCCATTACTGCACTTTTGCTGACAACTTTGTTCAGCATATATAGTGCATACGATTGTTGGTTTATTTTATCGCGTAATTTTTCTATTTGAGTTGTCCACCTAAGTTTACTGTCAATATACAATCCTAAAAATTTCGTTACATTAATTTCATTAATCTTTTCATCTTTATAATTGATATTTAAATTATTGATTTTATTTTGTCGTTGATTAAAGTTCATTATTTTTGTTTTTTTAATGTTAATGAAAAGGTTATTTTGTTTCATCCAATTAATAATATATGTATTGTTTAAGTTGATGTCATTTTCATATGTAGATGTGTCATTACCATTGTATAAAACTGTACTATCGTCCGCAAATAGAACCATTGGGAATTTTGATGATTTTGGTAGGTCGTTAATATATATAAGGAAGAGAAGGGGTCCTAATACGCTTCCCTGTGGCACTCCGTAGCGTACCGTTCGTGCTCGTGACGAGTACGTGGTCTGTATTTTAGTCATGGGGCACAATTTTTCAACATTAGTTATCTGTTTTCGATCAGTGAGGTAGCTTTCAATAAGTTTCAGAGTATTGCCTCTTACCCCATACGCGTTGAGTTTACTTAGCAAGATTTTATGGTCTACGAAGTCAAATGCTTTTGACATGTCCATATAAAGTGCCATAACCGGTAGGCGCATGTCCATTCTTAATATAATTGTTTGAAGGAAATCGTAAATAGCCATATTTATTGATTTGCCTTTCCGAAAACCCATCTGTTCATCAGCAAACAATTTATTTTTCTCGAAGAAATTATATAGGCTGCTGTATATAACTTTTTCAAATATTTTTGCAAATACTGGTATCAAAGACACTGGTCTATAATTATCCATGCATTGTTTATCGCCTTTTTTGTGTATAGGTTTTACTATAGAAAGTTTTAATTTTTCAGGAAAAATACCACCTTCGATACTAAGGTTTATTATGAAGCTCAGTATTGGCGCAATATATTTTGACACTACTTTAACAACCTTTGTGCATACATTGTCATGACCTGTGCTGTTTGTATTTTTTAAATTGATTATTATATCAAATATGTCACGCGGTATAGTTGGAATCATAAAGAGTGAATTTGGAATTGCAGAGTATAAGTAAGAGTTTGTTATTCTGTTCGCAGATGTTGTTTTAACTTCTACTTGGTCAATATAAAAATCATTAAAAGCCTCTGCAATTATTTTAGGGTCAGTACAGGAGTTGTCGTTAATTTTTATAAAGTCTATGTTGTCTTTTGGTAATTCTAATTTAGATTGATTTATAATTTTCCATGTTGCTTGAGATTTGTTTTTGGAATTGTAAATAAACTGATCATTTTGTGCTTTTTGTGTAGTTTTTATGACTTTTTTCAACTTTTTTGCATAAGTTATGTATTTTGTTTTGTTAGATTTATTAGGTTCTTTCAAGTATTGCCAGAGAAGATTTCTTTTTCTCTTAGTACAGTGTCTAATCCCTTTGGTTATCCACTTTGCTCTTTTAGAGGTTTTAACTTTTATTTTTATGACAGGAAAACACAAATCATAGAATAGTATAAACAAGTCGTAAAAGTGGTTAAAAGCTTGGTTCGAATCGCTACTCTTATGTACATCATTGAATGATAAGCTGCGTATGCAATTCGTAAATTTTTGTATGTTACTATTGGAATAGTCTCTGCGTTCAGCAAACCAATGAGTGATCGTACATGTCTTTTTTACTGGACACGTCAATAATTGAGCAGTGTGGTCAGAGACAGCAAGTTCGAATATTTCAGCCACAGATCCACGAATATTGTGAATAACGTTATCTATACATGTTCCACTAATTGGTCGAGTGGGACCATTAATCCCTAGTTTTAAGTTGTTACTCGTGATGATGTCTTTAAATTTAGAGCTATAAGTTGTGTTGCGTAATAAATTTATATTAAAGTCACCACACATCACTACTTTATTGCGTTTATTATTTACTAATTCCAATATGTCATATAATTTATTTATAAAAATGTCAAAATTTCTTACAACTTCTTTACTTTTAGGTATTCGGTAAACACATATAATGGTTATCTTGTGATCCAAAAGTTCTGTGCCACAGCATTCTATAATATTTGGTATGCTATAAGCAGATATTTCATTGATAGGTTTTGATTTTGTATTATTTTTTACTAAGATACATGCTCCGCCTCTTCGTTTTGGTCTAGTAAAGTATGAAGTTAGTTTGAAATTAGGAAAATTGAGCATAGTTATATCCTGATTGGTCATGTTATGTTCTGTGAAGCAGAGCACATCAACTGGCTTTTCGCGTGTTAATTCTTCTAAGGCTACGATAAACTCATCCGTCTTACTAATGAGCCCACTAATATTTTGGTGAAGTATCCCTATCTTATTATACACGAAATAAATTCTGTCGGACGTTGTTATTAAATGTTCGATTTTGATCTGTATGTACATTATCTTTCTCATTTTGGTCCTGAGCTTCTGAGACCTCACATGTTCTTTGATAGTCCGCGAACTTGGTCCCATCGATATTGTGAGGCTGGCTTTCATCTTTCAAACTTTGATGTATGTGATAACATGTGTCAAGTTCTTCTATAAACATTTTTAAATCTAATATAACTTTCCGCATTCCTTGGTTATTGATTGAGCCACTAATCTTCTTGAACATGTCGTATTCGTAGCTTAGATTTTTGTTAGAGTCTAATATATATGTATATTCATGTTTTTGAGCATCTAAATAGAGTAATTCGTTAAAAATCTCTACTCTTTTGTTATATATGCTGAAATTATTCTTACACTTGAATGTTGGTAGGCAAACTACCACGTTTGTATGCGTTATGTTTTGTAGCGTATTTCTTACATGTTTGACTAATGCATGATAGTCCTGAGTACATTCGAAGTCTTTTTCTCCAACTAGAACAAAACAATAATCAGTCTCAGTAAAAGTGTTAATTTTTTTCTCTAGGTTATTGATCAACTCTTTCAGTCCTACGTTGGGAGTTAAGTAATGACAGAAATCGTATGAGCCAAAAAATTCATTCTTCATTATTTTTAGTACGTTGTTCTTGTGGTTGCTGCTAACTACGCACAATTTATGTTGGTTAGATCGTGGCTTACAATCAGAAAATGGTGTTTGGTTATTCTTTGGTTTTGTTTCATTTGATGTCCTAGTTCTCCTATCTTCTGCTTCTTGCAAGTTCTTCAAATCTATATTCTTCCTATATGCATTGTATCTTAAATTCTCTGTCTCCAAAAAAATCTTAGTATGTCGTTCAGTTGGGCTGCTTTGTTTTAGCGGTGTAGCTGTGATAGTCGAACCAGTTCGTAATCTTTTCTTATGGGACCCGTTTTTTGGAGTAGTAGATTTACAAATATTCGTTAATTTTTCTACTTTTAATTGATAATCAGCTAGTCGTTTCACTAAGTTGTAGTTTTCTGCCAACTGGTTTTCCAATTCATTTTCAGTTATAAGTAACTTTTCCTCTAGTTCATTAATTTTCTTTTCCATTGTGTGAACCAGATCGTCATTGTTCGCTGTCAGTTCAATACAGCTTCTGTTTAGCATCACGCGCGTAGGTGTAGATTTTATAGATGAATATTCAAGGTCATCATCATCATCATCAGATAATAACTGGAATGAGTTTGAGATTGGTATATTTATTTTCTCTTTATTGCGTATAGTTATATAAGTAGAGGAAGGAGTAGTTACATCTGTGGGGTTTTCAGTTGTTGTACACGAGTCACATTGAAAGTTTCTGCGTTGAGCGGGACTTCTTAGATAATAAAGCTTAGGCGAAATGTTTGTGCAATCTAGGTGATAGATGTTGTCGCAAATATTGCATGACAGGTATTCGCGATTTTTTATTTCTTGGTTGCATTTCTTACATTCAACTGCCATTTTTATTTTAGTTATTTAGTTTTATAATATCATTCAGCTATACAATATATCCAGCACAGTAATTTCATACGTAGAAACAGTTTTCACATTACAAAAAGTGCACTCTGTTAGCGGGGATTGAACTCGGTACCTCTTTAGTGGCGGGCGTTTAATCCAACACACTCAACCTTTGTTTAAATTTGTTGAAGTGACGCTACTTGGGAAACCATACGAAATGTTTTCTAGAATAGTTTTTGGTTTAATGTTGAGTTTGGTAAGATTATTTAACTTTATATACATATTCGCTAACTAAGGTCACCGACGTAGCTCGACGAGTTAGTAAGCTGAAGTGGCAATGTGCAGGCCACATCGCTCGAAGAACCGATAACCGGTGGAGAGTAAAGGTTCTCGAGTGGCGACCACGTACCGGGAAACGTCTACAGGGCCGTCCCACTACTAAATGGACCGACGACCTGGTTAGAGTCGAGGGGAGTCGTTTTGGACGTTGGACGTTTCCTGGCTGATGATGATTACATATTCGCTAAAAAGGCTTTATTTTCTATCGTTGTTGTTTTTCGTGTGCTCTCTGCTGTAGAATAGGGCCAGAGTGGTAGTCGTTAAAGGCGACTAGGGTGAAAAATGGATTTAGATGTGAAGGAAAAATTCGAGTTATTCCTAGCTACCACTATGGTTAAACTAATCAGTTTACAAATATCAGTCTTAATAGCACTTTTGTGTGCCGGCACTAAAAAATCATATAAATAAATCACATATCATTTTAAAATGTAGAACTGGTTTCCACTTGAACCTAATCTAACTTGTGAGTAAGTGGTAAGTGACGATAAGGCTGTTGGATAGAAGCGTGCGCACCCAGAAGCCTCCAGCTAATGAGGCGCTGGCTCTGCTACCTTTCCTACCGGAACACAACAGTGCTATTAACACTGCAGTTTGGTGGCAGACTTAGGTAGCATGGTAGTAGCTAGCCAGGACGACATAGAAAATGCCCTACCACCAATAAAACTGAGTACCGATAGGTACCCCTACTGGGAATCGAACCCGAGATCGGCGGTTTGTTAGTCCAACATTTAGTCATTAGACCACGGAGGCGGTTAAAACGTCAATAAACTTTTGCATTTGACATACAAATTTAACTTGACATATTATTCTAAATTAGAAATTTCACATAGTAATTGTAATTTAAAAAAATATGGATTGATAGTCTGGATTAAATGATTTTCATTTCATTCATTTCATTCATTTCATTCATTTCATTCATTTCATTCATTTCATTCATTTCATTCATTTCATTCATTTCATTCATTTCATTCATTTCATTCATTTCATTCATTTCATTCATTTCATTCATTTCATTCATTTCATTCATTTCATTCATTTCATTCATTTCATTCATTTCATTCATTTCATTCATTTCATTCATTTCATTCATTTCATTCATTTCATTCATTTCATTCATTTCATTCATTTCATTCATTTCATTCATTTCATTCATTTCATTCATTTCATTCATTTCATTCATTTCTTTAAATTCAATTCACAGATACTATCAGCAAACTGTCAACTGGGTGGCATCAATATGTCCGACTTGGTGGATTTGTCAAAAGTTCTGAGTATGGCAAAGTCAAGTGAATCGATCAAGGAGTTATCTACAACGGAGAAACTGTCCAAATTGCCGTTAGAGAGTGTACTGAAGGCAGCTAAACTGCTGATTGAAGCTGGCATTCTAAAAGATAATTAAGAAAGTCACTGGATATCTCTGTTGCATATTTCATTTCTATATCCCTGATTCGTGAATTCAAATCTCGCACGGAGAGTTTAATTTCTAATACAAGTTGTAGTGTTAATACTAAATCTTATTTCTTTGAAATCAGTAGCTTATATTCCTAGTGAATAGATAATCTTTAAGATAAACATCTCTTTAACCCCAATAGATACCTATTTTTAAACTATTTAGCTACAAACTAATTTAACTTAATTAGCGCAAATTAATTAATCCTCACCTACAATTAATCCTTATCATTGGCTATATGGTGAAGAAATAAGCACACGAATGGGTATATAAAAGTTTTATCTTTAACTATTTAGCCTCTAGGCGAAATTCGAAAATCTACATATCGGTTGAATTGAATTAATTTGCTTAGAAAAACAATTCTACTGATAAAGAGTTAGTATATAATGGCAGATAGTTTTTGAGGAAAGCATCATTCGCAAGTCTTCAGTATTGTACCATAGTTCTTTCAATTAGAAAAACAAAATGGGTTTCATCAAAGTTGTAACTTTATGCTGCCTTCTCGGACTTGCTGTAAGTTTAATTAAATCTTATTATATATTATATCTTCAGTGGGATTGCACTTGGCCTTCATATCTCCTGGTGCATCGGTTGCATCAGTCCATTGTCCGTAATAAGCCTTCCTCTGAGAGAATTTGCCGCAATCACTAAGCTTGGCAGGTGGACTGATGATCGCAGTAAGAAATCGCCAAATACATACCTAAGCATACATATATTTTACCACACGACAAAACCTCTAGACATAGATAGTTGTTTTGTTAAACGCAACGCAATCACAATCCTACAAATTGTACAGCTGCTTTACATAACGCAGCTGTTTAGTGAAACAGCTAGCGATTATATAAACAGCTTATTAAGCAATTCAGCTGCGACATTCCTCGATAAAGATCATTTAGCAAAAATTTCATCAAAATCAGTTCATTTGTGATTGACTCACGAACGTAATAGCCCAAGAGCCAGCGATGGCCAGACCTTCGTCATTTTATAAAATATGTAAAAAATCGTACACTTAAGGTACAATTTTGTACAGTTTTCTTACCAGCTACCTGCCAAAGTAACCGCGTTCCAAGGTACATAGTCTCTGATCGTTCTTGCCTGTATTGGGCAAATACGCAGAGAAACTCTCAGCTTTTACAAAATGACGTAAAAAAATCTCAAATCCGCAAACATATCCTAAAGTAACTGTCATATTCTTAATCATAATCATTTTAAATATACCTGTAATTATAGTTTGCATTGATTAATGAGATGACTTGTGAATTATTTAATGACAAAATTTCTAACATTGTACTAATTGACATGTTATGTAAACACATTTTTAACAATTAAATTCCTTATTAGATATGTTTATAATATTTGCACACCTGTGGACAGGTTAAGTACATCGAACTAATTGAAATAATTATCTAAACACCGTGTAAAAAAACTATGTACTTTGCAAATCAATTTTTTCTTTCTTTATTTAAAAAACAGAAAATAACAGAAGCGATAACAAGCTTACTGTGTGCCGCTTTATCGGCTGACAAAAGTTCTTATTTCTTTTATTTATGGTTCAATTCTAATCGAGTTAGAAGCAACCGTAAAAAGATATAAAAATGGAAAATCTTAGTATTACAGAAAATATAGTCCTATCTACTTACTTTTATTGTTTACGTTTATTTCTGATTTATTGGATTGGAAAAAACTTTAAAATCTCTATGAACCATACATTTAAGTAGGCTCACAAGGTAAGTTTAATTTTTGTGCATGAAAGATTAAAAAAATATGATGGGTATGCACTTGGCCTTCGTCCCACCTGATGGTAAGTGACGATAATCCCGTTTGATGGTAAACTTGTTTTTGAAATCTGTTTTAGTACCCTCACATCCAAATTGTTTCCAAAATATTTTTTACGCCATTAAGATGGCTAAATTTTGTAGTCATTAAGATGGCTAATTGTGCTGTACTTTCCTAACGACGTAACATCTTCGCCTGCGAGCAAACCACCACATTTACTGCAATAAACTATATCTATTCTATTCTAATAGTTTTTTTCGGCATCCGAATTCCTAAAAACGACTGAAGTTTCATCTCAATCCTCACAAAGTATAAATATGGCAACCATCTTGAATCCGTCATCTTTGATTTTTAAATTAGAAAGCTTTCATTCATACAAGGCATACATGCACTGCCTCGTGTGTCCATGTGTTGATTTGTTAAATAAGATTACCAAAGTTACAATCACTGGGATCGTCACTTGACCGTGGGCGAGTGAGGATGTTTAGCTAGTACCGCATACGTAGACATTGCCGAGCCAGTAGAGAAATGTTAGGAACAACTTAAATAGAAGAGAGAGAGAAATAGATAAATATTAAAGCATGTAAACTCGGTCGATTAAATGAGAACTTTTTGGCTCTCGCACTAATAGAATTAGGCTATCAACAGCCACAATAGATTTTACTATCAGTAGTGCAAAAATCGACAAATATTAATTGCTAAATCGTGTTTCAGACACAAGTTAAAGGAACACGTAATTCAAAATGTCCCGCCAAACAGACTTTGACGTCATTAAACTTGAATATGACAACATCAGAGCCCGAAACTTCAACTACTAGCGTTTCAACCACTCCTGTTTCAACAACTCCTGTTTCAACAAGTCCTGTTTCAACAACTCCTATTTCAACAAATCCTATTTCAGAAAATCTCAAGGCCATTAAGAAAAAAGTACGGTTCAAAAAAGAATGCTATTTTTTAAACACATTCCTACATGCGGAAATAAATGTATTATTTAAAATACAATTATATCAGAGAATTACACACACAAGTTTAGTTTCTTTTGTAATCAGTTTTAAATATTATCTAATTCTTTGATTCAGAGAAACATAAAGTATTGGCTGTGTGCGCGATACCATCGACCCTTGTGACCACAATTATTATGGACTATTTTGGCACTAAAACAAATAAAAAAGGGCTGTAATTTTTGCTCGCAGTTAGTAATATATATTCAGTAATGTCATTCTAGGTTAAGTTGCTTACTTGTTTCTCTTCACAGCAGCTACTCGTATCCATTTATTTCTCCAATTTCCATTTTGATTTTGAAAACGAATATAACTTACACAAACGGTTTTTTACATTGTTTCTACACTTTATAATAACAACACGTACTGCGACCTATATCAAGAATTTTAATGTTTTTTATTTAAAATACAACGTACATACTACGTTAGTATGGAACTTTATGAAAATATAGCAATTTTACACATGCCATAGTTACTTCACATTTCTGCCACTTCGCGCGCTGCTTTCGATCTTACGGTCCCCACCGCCCAGTTTACACATAAATTAATATTCGAATACAAATACAAGATGGCTTAAGTTTTTATATTCTGAGATAAAGTGTCGTACTACCATGTCATTTTGAGATATAGACTGTGGTCGTTTTGCGGTCTAGTCCTTATGTAGAACAGGTCGTTTTCTAGATTCAATCGTTTGGAAACCCACCCAGTTTATTATATAGTAATTAAATGATTTTTAATTTAAAAAACGGTCATTTAGAAATGTATCACATTCATTAAATCATTCAAATATGGCTTAGTTTCTGAACGTAATAAACCATTTGGTTTAGGGATGACAGATGATGTTCACAGTAAACGTCAAACTAATGACATTGACATTTTACATATGATTGTCATCTGTCACTGTCCTCCATTGCTATTTTGAGTTGCACTACTGTGAAGAAATGTCTTTTACTCAAAATTGAGATGATTACTTGAAAATCTCGTTACAAATGGTGATATTAAGTGCTCATTTTTTATTTGGTGTACAAGTACCTACATCCAGCTCAAAACATTTCTAAAAGGTATCATTTGACAGTTAGCATCCTTTAAAATAATTGTCATTCGTTATTAACATCACATAATAATAAGCCGAACACTTTACAGGTGCCGAGCAGGGGAGAGGGCTCAAACAGCGAAGCGAGCTCTTCCAGCGCTTCATCAGTAACTAACATTATCCCTGGCATGAGTAACATGGCCAATATGGGCAAAGATTTCCCTGGCATGAGCAACATGGGTAACATGGGAAAGGATTTCCCTGGCATGAGCAACATGGGTGACATGAAGATTCCTGGCATGAGCAACATGGGTGACATGAAGATGCCTGGCATGAGCAACATGGGCGACATGAAGATTCCTGGCATGAGCAACATGGGTGACATGAACATGCCTGGCATGAGCAACATGGGCGACATGAAGTTTCCTGGCATGAGCAACATGG
Organism: Carcina quercana; assembly: GCA_910589575.2. Classification (NCBI taxonomy): domain Eukaryota; kingdom Metazoa; phylum Arthropoda; class Insecta; order Lepidoptera; family Depressariidae; genus Carcina; species Carcina quercana. The sequence goes on along the minus strand of OU342454.1, from coordinate 5,340,657 downwards.
GCGACATGAAGATTCCTGGCATGAGCAACATCCCTGGCATGAACAACAAGAAAGACTAAATTCAAACGTAATAAGGATGACACTGTTATTTTAAAAATGGATTTTGATTAAAAAAGTTATCTTACAATGACATTTTTTATTCCACTTTATTATTATTATTTGTTTCTAATTAAAGGCAAATTAAAATAGCCTTATTCAATGTAATATCTGAACTATAAAATATATTTGACGTAGACACTCAATAGTCAAGGGTTTTAACTAAATCGCTGAGAGGTTTAAACATACTATTCCCATCCCCAGTTACTAAAAAAGATAGAACTATATTAGAAAACTTAGGTCAATGAATAAAATAGACAGAGAGATAGTTAAGGTTAGTGTAAATGGTAGTAATAACAGATGCTTGTACATTGAACAAATGAAAGTTAAATTCGAGTTAAAATGACCAAAATATCCAAAAATCTCTACACCAATAGAGCTGATCAGAGCTAAGCTGAACTACTTGGTATTGATGGTACCACAGACAGAAATACAGACAGACATACTAAGGCAGTTACCATCACGCTTTACCGTCAAGTGACATGAGGGTATAAGGGTATGCATATGGTGTATGAAATACCAAAGCGATTACTAGGGAATACAAATTACACATCCATATACAATTAGAATTCCATTGTCATATGTACCACAAATTGACATGCCAAACACCTTACAGATGACAAGCAGAGCCCAGAACTCTGGCAGTGAATCAACGCTTTCCAACCTATCAATCAACAACATAGCTGCAAATTTCTCTGACAAGAAGGGAATAGCAGGCACAAATAACATGCCTGAGACGAAGAGTATGCCTGACTTGAAGGAAATGTCACCATTGATGGATTCATCTGACAAGGGTATGCAGGAACAAGTAATGGAACTGGCAGGGATGCCTAAAGCGAATGTTAAGACTACAAAATATTTCATAGAGTTAATAACTGATCCCTGCACTTACAAGACAGCCATAAAGATGGCCAAGCTAATGAATGCTGCCAGAGAAGCTCAAGAAGGCAACAAGAATGATTAAATTAAATTCTAGACTATAGAAGACGTGATTTGGATTTTTCCTCATCAAACCAGTATTTGTTGTAAATAAATCCGTATCCAACACATCATGATCAGTACATTTTGACTTTAGTATTTTTTGCTAACGGAGATCTAGCAATTGGATCTAGCCATATTTAAGAATATGTATGAGAGTGAGAGAGAGAGATAGCGAAAGACCGTTCCGTCTTCTATAGTTTCGATGTGATTGCTGTTTACCTAAATTTCTTTGTGTTCAATAAAGCGTTGTATGTTATAGTTATTCTAATAATGTAGTTTGGATAAAATTGTGTTCAGGAAAGTGATTAATATCATCCTATTAAAAATAAGTCCACATCCATACTTCTCCCAAGCATCCAGTATTGGTAACATGGTACTCAATGAACCCCCTGAAGGTAAGAGTTTCACAGAAGTAAAATAGCTATCAGGACATTAGGTCTAAGAATATGTACGTCAGAAAAGTCTTCATCTCATCTGATGGTAAGTCGCGATAAGGCCATTGGATGGAAAGGCTATTCACCCAGAAGCCGCAACTCAATAAGGCGCTAGCTCTGCTAACTTTCATGCTGGAACGCAAGTGCTGTTAGCACTGCTATCTGGCGGTGAGCTTAGGTAAATGGTGGTAGCTAGCCAGGCAGACATAGAAAATACCAACAACTAAACCGAGTGCCGATAGGTACCCCCACTATGAATCGAACCCGGGACCTCCGAATTGCTAAGCGTGTATCCATTAGGTTTCGGAGGCGGTAAATGTACGTTATTACTTGGAAACTATCAATGAAAGGCGAAAAAGAGTACCAGGCTATGACCCAGGTTCAATTTCCAGCTGATCGGCTTGTTCGAAAAGTAAAGCACAAACGGAAATTAAGACTTGTGTCAGAATACACTAATGAAGGCCTTTCATAATATGCAAAACCATTTCTAGTTTTTCTTCTTCTTCTAGTTTCAATGTCAAATAAGACAAAATGGGTAGTCCAAATTGTAATGTGTAATTTCATTCGATATCAATGTGAGCTAGCTTTTTTCAAAAAAATTGCTCAAATTTCCAAGTCGATAATATTAGTATACACTGAAATAAAGCAGGTGTGTCTCACAGACAAACAAAGTCACACTCTTTTCACCATGCTAGCGTAAACCCCCCCCCCCCCCCCCCCCCCCCCCCCAAAAAAGGCATAATATATGTAGTATTTTAATTGTATCTATTGCTTGCTAATTAACTATAATCATTAATGTTTGTGTGACTTAGTAATCGTCTTCCGTATCTGCAAAAACAATTCTCATCCTGGAATCTGTTTTTCTAATATTCATAGGTAAATCATCTAGATTTGGTGTATTCGCCCATTTCTCATACAAAGTTCTCGCAAGTTCTACAGGATCTTTCTGATCTAAATTATCAATAACTACAAACTGGAACTGTCTCTCAACAGTAGCTGTTACAATTTTTTGGGTGCCCTTTTCATCAAATACCTCGCCTCTCTTTGCACTTGTAAGAGCAGCATTTAAAAATGTGCTCCATCTTGGTGTATAGTAATGATGGAACAGCTCAGCCCATTGCTTGCAAGCGTAGTCGGAAATCTCTCCATTGGGTCCCCACAAAGTGATTTGATTTCTCGCGTTCAAATTGTACAGATATTCTTCTGTGGGGCTTTCAGAAAATGATTTAGCAGCATCAAACCAATCCATTGCTCTAAAATCATTATTAGATGCTAATATTTGTTCTATGTCTGCCATTATGTTTAAAAACTGATCGATTGACGCTTCAAACACCCATGCATTTGAAATTTTAGCATGTACAACGTTCATGTAAAGTTGTTCAGCTCTGTATTGCAAAGCTTGTCTTGTAACATCCACTAGGTCATGATGAAATCCGTACGAACAGCCACTATTGTTGTAAAGGGCAAACTGTTTGAAAGCTTCGAATAAATCGAAACTCTTGTACCATGTCCATGGTTTGATATTAAAACTGGGGCGTCGAGTGATGACATATTTCCCTCGAATCCTGTTGAGTCCGTTAAAACTATAGACGCTTTTGAGTAAGTATTTCCAAGCAGTGGCTGTTGTATTGCAGCCGTAGCGTCTCACAGCATAGTCTGCGGCCCAGATTTCTAAGTCAGCGACTGGTTGTTTTCTCCAAGCTGATTCTAACATCAAATCATAGACTACATAGTTTTGGTTGATTCCTTCTGGGGTCAAACCTGTCCCTATCATTGTGCTATTGGTTCTAGATCTCACTTCGTACACGTCGTTGTTGATGGTCTGCATGTTGCCAAACATACCCAAGGTCCCTCCAAAGTTGTGGAGCATACACCAGATGAACGGTTGTCCATAATACATTTGGTATAGGTCATACTGGGGCCATTGTTCAGATTGCAAATCTAACACAAGCATTCGACCTAGCGGGACAGATGTTAGGAAGGTATTGACACTGTTCAATGGCCACAACGTTGGATCGTGGACAAACATCCAATTTTGTACTAGCCACACGGCGTCCTTATCTATTTTAGATAGTGAAGAAAATATACCCTTGGCTGTATTTTGAACTAACTCTGTACTCCATGGCATTATTTCGATTTCATTGAAGGGATCCACTGCATAAATATGACTTGTATTCAATCCTTTGGTAAAGATGCGGTGAAATAGCTTTCCTAGCCATTCGAATAGCGGATCAGTGGGGTCCAAGAACAGTCCGCAACAGTATTCGGCACGGAATTTGTTCCACGCTCCAACTTTGTAAAATTTGCTGTTCGAGTAGAGCCGTGACAATGCTTTTGGTACGTGCCCATTGAAAGCTGGAAGCACTGGAATAATTCCCAGTTCATACATGCGGATAACGACGTAATCTTTTATTGATATCTGTTTTTTGTGCCACGATTTAGGCAAAGGCCCTCCCCAACCTAGAACGTTGCCCATCCTTAGCCACGACAGGAAGGCAGGCCCAGTAAAGTGATTGTCGATTTCATCGTCTGTCATCCCGATTAACTTATATACCTCTTGCCATGCAGCTTCTTGGCCCATCGTCACCAAAGCTAGATTAATCCCGTTTAAGGCCATCCAGTTGATATGGTTCTCCCATGCCCCCATATCCCACCACAGAAAGCTGTAGGACACTGTACATACATTCTGATAATACCTGAATCTATCATTAGCAACTACGCTCTCATCGACTTCTGGGAGTGGGTCTGGTATGACTATCCTTTGGACTTGCCAACCGATATGACTCTTGCAATAGTTCTTCAAATAGTAATTGAATCCCCAGACGGCTGCCACACCTGAACTCGCATTGATGGACAGCTTTCCGTTCTGAGTCCGTAATTTGAAAGCGTCTTTGTGATTGTCGAATAATGAAGGGTCTATTTCGACGGAAATATAATTGATTCTTACTCCAGCATATTGTCTTATTACATCGAAAGCTGCTTCTTTCTGCAGTCCTGGTGGTGTTCTTGTCTGCAGCTTGACTGGATCTAAATAGTCTAAATTCACACTTGTAGTTAAGATTACTTCGGTCAAAAGTAGTACACTGTATCGCCACATCGTTGGACCAAGACTGACTCTGTATTATTCAACAAAGACAGTTTGTTGATAAATTGAGATGATTGTGTTTGAACTTTGATCTCTCTGATTATTCTGGTTTCGATTCAAATATATTGTTTAACGAGTGGTTTCAGCTTTAGTTACTCATTACCAGATGCGGAAGTTGGTAAACTGTTCAAAGGAAAAAATATCTTCTCGAATGTAAATGGCCAAATCGTACGAGCGTACCTAATCGCATATTGAAGTAAAACTTAGGCACGCTTGACTTGGAGAGTAAGCTGGCGAATGCGTGACGAGAGCGTTACGAAAAGTGTGATCGGGAGAGGCGAACGGAAGTTGAGAGTGAGATATAAGTTAGTGAAGATAAAAAGATAGAGAGTTACGTTTCGTATATTACTGTAGGGGCAAAAGAAAGAGGTGCCAGCATAATTTTCTTTCTCTCATAGCCAGATTCATAAGAAGTTTTACTTCAGTCGTGTAGTCTAAACCACATTAGTGTTTTTTCCAAATTACAGACGGTTAAGTTTTTTGTTTCTTGTTTTTTCGAATAGACTTGATGCTGTTGAACCACTACAGCTTAACCTGGACAATTTGGCGAGCGCAGATGGCGCTCAGCCGATTGATGGTTAGGTATGCCACCTGTATCATATGGCCTCTTAACATGACAACTATTTCTACCTAACACTGTAACAGACATTGAACATGTCAGACACTTTCGTTTGTACATGTTACGCTCAAAGATAGAAAACGCTCAGTGAGAAGAAAAATAGCTCACAACGCGTTGTGGTCACAGTAACACATCCTCATGGCGAAATTCGTGTTATGGCTCTAATGAGAACGCGCACGACGCGTTGTGGCAATCACAGAAAGACCAAATAGCGAAATTCGTGTCGTGGCTATAGAATTTCACCATGTGGATGTTTCACTGTGACCACAACGCGTTGTGAGCTATTTTTCCGCTCACTGAGCGTTTTCGATCTTTGAGCGTAACATACACCTAAACAAAAGTACACCAAACGTCGAACTTATTATTAGACGAGGTGAAATCTTATATTCCCTACGAATCCGTGACACATTTTCGCGTAGAAATTGAGCGGCAAACCATTTGAAACCAAAGCGAAGAAATTAAAAAAAAAAGAAAAACAACAATATTTACTTGTGATGTTGTTTTCCTTGAATTTATTGCAGGCGATAAAAATTTTGATTTTGCCGAGTTTTTTCAAATTACTCTTTCATTGGCAGAACTTCTAGCAACATCGTTAAAGAATCGTATTAGGATTCAGAATAACGCGCGAAGTGTCAGACTCTCATTGTGAACCCACTATCTCTCTATCACGTTCTCTTCAATTCAACCAGTATGCTTAGCCAGTGTGTCACTGGCTTTAGAATGGGTTCAAGGGCCATCCTGTAGATGTCGTAAAAACGACTAATTGAGTTTTTTTTTAATGTATGCACTTGGCCTTCATCTCAGCGGATGGTAAGATGGTAAGAAAGTGTGCTCATCCAGAAGCCTCAAGTTGTCTATGTCCGTTATGTCCCCTATAAACAAACTGTTACATAATATAATCGAAATGTACTTATAATGAATTATATGTTAATCTCAATGTTGATGAAGTACATGGAAAGTTTGGACATTCAAAAAATGAACCGACCTTAAAAACCACTGGCCTTCAAGTCCTCTATCACTGACACGTACGTTAAAGTTAATTCGGAAACAAAAGATTGTTAAAACAAAACTAGGTCACGTTCGAATTTCGAAGTCACAGTGATGTGGATTTTCAAAATGGTCGCCACTAAAATAGTTTTGTGTTTCTTGTACGGATACTTCTTGATACAGGTGCGTAATTGAATTGTCTTTTTTGTTTTTAGGGATCCCTTTTAGGATCACCTAAATTAATACTAAAGCACGGCAAGCAAAGGTAAATATATTACGTTTTTACCATTCAAGTAAGTTGATTTTTCGAAATTTTTGCGACATTTAGTGTACCAATTTCCAGACCTGGTTCAACAAAAATCGCATAGATGGCGCTGCCCACAACCAAAAATATCATATTTTGAACGATAGGGAACCATAAGCATAGCATTTATATAGCATTAAGCAGCATATACTATGCTATTTTCGTGATGTCACGTTACAGATATAAAATATTCCCTATTGTCTTGTTAGATAAAATACGTTTCGAATATTTGCTGTCGTTATCAGCGTAAATACTTGTTTACATTTGCCATTTTTGCAGCAGACCAGTTGGGAGAAACAGTGTGCCATCAATTTTAATCATTTATTTTCATATACATATAAATGTTGATAGTTTAAAAATGCGAAAACCTTTTTCTGTACATTTATCGGCTGTGGAAACTAGAAGGCTGTATGGTTATATGGTCCCAATGGTGCTCTATTTACGCAAGGAAGACAATCCAAAAAGAAAATCTCATTCAGCCATGAAAACTGGATCAAAAATTCATTTTAAATACTAAATACTAATATACTATATTAAAGTCCATGGACAGCGCCATCTAATTTATTTTTGTTGTACCATGCCTGGAAATTGGCCTGAAAACAACTAATAAAAAAAATTGGTTGCCTGTAAAGTCGGTATACGGGCGAAAGTTTTACGTGACAACGACTTTGAGTGGTAAAATAATTTTAATGTGAATATTCATTCAGGGACGCGTGCCTTTCACTTTTTATGTCTGTCTCTCTCGCTCTTAGGCGGGCTAACCATGCCCGAGTGGAAGGGACGCGTGCCTCTCACTCGCTCTCATTGTGAGCGCATAACGTGAGCGGAGCGTAACGCAGTTTCTTGAAGTGTCACCCGGCAAACCAATTTATAAGACGTTGTCACGTCAAAAATTGAAAAGTATTACATGTAATTTTTTCAGGTATTGTATAATACTTTTAATGATGGTATGAAATACAATTCAGTCCCAATTTATTATCAACTATAATTAACTGTATTGATGTACATCTAAGTAACGGAACGGCTAGCTAGAGGATGGAGGGCGCCATCTATGGCGGCTTCAGTATATAAATCGGTTGCACCAACCAACATGTCACACGTATATCTATAAGAAAAATGTATTTAACACATGCATCATTGCTTACAATCATCTCCCAAGGGTATTACAATTAGAAAACGGCATAGATTTTAAGAAAAAAATTACGGGTTGGCTTTTTGAAAACTGCTTTTATAGTTTTCCTGAATATTTGAATCATAAACATTAATCATTGTAAAAATACCTGTAATTATAGTTTGACATAAATTAATAAGTTGACTTGTGAATTATTTAATGACAAAATTATTAACATTGTACTAATTGACATGCGATGTAAACTAAATTTTGTAACAATGAAATTCAATATTAGATGTGTTTATAATATTTGCACACCTGTGGACAGGTTAAGTACATCGAACTAATTGAAATTACTATCTAAACACCAGGTAAAAAACTATGTACTATGTAATTTTTTTCTTTCTTTCTCTTTCTATGAAATTTTTGTTGTAGCTCATCTTGAAAATTTACTAATTGATAGTTTTTTTATATAATTTCAGCAGGAAGCTCTTGGCGCCGTTCTAGAAGAATGGGATCCATACTACTACTCGGATTACATTTATTCGAATGAAGAGGACACAAACAACTATGAAGAAATATATCTTCCTGAGATGCTTTTTCCGGTAAGACCGTATAAATAGTGTTTCGATTCGGTCTGCAATTTTTACATGTGTAATTGGATTACTTAATGAGCAATTTACTTAACTGCTAGCTGTTTTACATAAAGAAACTGTTCATCAAAACAGCTGGCAGTTTGTACTAAACAGCTCCATTGTGTAAAACAATTCTTAAATGCTTAGCAGGGTTGCCATTGCACTATAATTGAATATTAGATTCTGGCTCGTACCAATGAGTTCCAATGTACGAATGATAAAAATAATTACCACTGGCTAAAACATCGTGTGAAAACCTGCACACTCCTGAGAAGAAATCCAAAGGTGTGTGTGAAGTCTACCAATGCGTACTGGTCCCGCGTGGTGGACTATGTACCATACACTCTCTGTAGGAGAGTAGGACTGAGACCCTGCAGTGGGGACGTATGTAAGAGTCTGTAGATTATGATATAATATTCAATTGTCAGAAGGGTGCACAAATTAAGGGGTATATTTCACAGGTCACAAGTCCCGTCTTGTCCGCATTCCCCTTCGAAATTGATGATGTGACGTCAGAAATAGATGGGATTTATACATATGATTCATCAGATCTGGTTCCTGTTGGAGAATTCGAAGAAGTCCGTGGAAGAGTCAAAGGATCAGGAGTTCTTACTATAGTGGGAAAAACAAATGACAACAGAAGTAAGTTGTTCCCATGTTCGTAATTTTGGTACGGGAAGGCGCAGGCACCGCTGCAATGCCAAAAAATTGGGCTTGTACTTCGCCTGAATCTCATCTGATGATAAGTGACGACAAGGCCGTTGGATTGGCTCTGCTACATTTCACACCGGAACACAACAGTGTTTAGCATTGCTGTTTGGCGGCAGACTTAGGTAACATGGTGTTAGCTAGCCAGACGGACATGGACACATTACCATCAACAAAACCAAGTACCGACAGGTACCCCACTGATAATGAACACGGGACCTCGGACCACGGAGTCGATTAAAAGTTCAATGCTTCAGTTACTTTCAGATATTGTACGGGAAGGCTTGATTCCGTTTGCGTGATTATTGTTACAGATGAACTGAATACTTTCTCAACTATAAGCACTCCAGATGTTTTTGTTCCTGCTCTTATCTCTACTCCTGTCACACCGGATCTTGCGACAGAATTAGCTGTTCCATTTGTTGGCGCTGTACGTGCTTCTGGAGGTGTCACTATTTCTGGAACGTTTGGATGTCAGAAACCTATGTAAGCTGTTTCTAATCAATTTTTTTAAAAGGATGAGGGTCTCAATTCCACTGTTTCTTTTTTGTATGTATAATACCCTGCGCGATCATTCCAACATTATGAATCAATTTTGATGATTCTTTATTTATAGGTGGTCACTTTCAGAGATGATCTCATACTTTTTATCGAAAATGATTAAGCGGTCTTTGATAACATCAACAAAAACCAAATACCCAGATAATTCTGCCTCTAAGAGTGAAAATTTTAGGGGTGTCCCTCTCCCCTATATCTTCTAAACTGATGCTATTAAATTAAAAATCTGAATAAATTGACAGTAGTATTTACACTGAATTTAAAAGGAAAACTATCAAGACTAAGATGTCTTTACAGGTTAACGAGTACTAGTCGACCAAATTATAAAATATACTTGGAGATGTCATAGTGAAAGTTTCGTACAAATTCCATTCAAAATTACACCGTCCTGTGTGGGCTCAACTACGGGATCCTACACTGCACGTGGCCCGACATGAACTTGGCTGCTGTTTTATCCTATAGGATCACTATTTTTGCTTACTTCTTGCAGGAGAAAGGCAAACAGAAATGTATAATGTTTATTTCTTTCATTTCAGGTTCAGCAACTTTCCTTTGCAACAAATACCTTTCGCTCCTTTTCAGCCCCAAATGATCAATCCTGGAGTCCTCATGAATCCTTCTAGTTTAAACTATCCATCGCTTGAAGGCAACATTCCTGTTCATGGGAAAGTCGTCATGGCTGCACATTTCTGCTAATTATGGTAAAGAATAGACAAGAAAATAAATCTAATAAAATATTTAACACAGCAGCGCTTGAGTTCCGGAAAATATTCCGGCAAAGCTCGAGTAGGATTCACGCACACAATATGCTTCGGTTTTAGGCTTCCGTACCTCAATAGGAAAAAGTACCCTTAAAGGATCACTTTGTTATCCGTATGTCTATCCTTTTTCTCAGTAACGCGTGAAGGTATCAAGTTGAAATTGATACCAAATACTCAAGTTTGCAATACCTTGAAGCTGGGTAAAAACAGACTTCTAAAGCAACGCAATAAAAATATACGGTCGTTTAAGACGCATATTTTGACGATTTTCTTTGCAAGCGCATTCGAGCGAATTCTACAATTTGGCAAGAAGCAAGGTCTTACAGCACAAATAACCTTGAAAACTTTAGTGTGTTAATTATATTACACTAGCTTCTGCCCGTGGCTTCGCCCGCGTGGACTTTATTTTTCGCATTAAAAAGTAGCCTATGTCCTTTCTCAGGGTCTAAACATTGTCTGTGCCAAATTTCATCAAAATCGGTTGAGAGGTTTAAGCGGGAAAGCGTAACAGACAGACAGAGTTACTTTCGCATTTATAATATTAGTAGGGATTAAATTCTTTTTCTACGATTCAATTTGACTTACATTTTCGTTAGAACACTATGACTTGGTGATCTGACTTGTTATTTACGATTTTCAGTATGTTTAATTATTTATATTCTGTATGGAACCCTCGGTGCGCGAGTCCGAATCACACTTAGCCAGTTTATAAAGTGTTTCTTTGTTAATTTTTAATGTATATCATTGTTTTCGTTGCAGAGGTTTACAAATAACATACGTTCCTAGGTTTATCGAAATCGAAAAGATTGTGTGCAATGAAATAGCGCTGACGATTTCTCAACTCAGCAACTTATTATCGACTACGAATACCTTTCGTGGTAACTATTTAATTGCATAAAGATCTTGGAGATAATTTTCTTATAAAAAGACTAAATAGAATTATTACATTGTCATTGTATTTCTATGAATAATAATGAAATATTTATTCTGTTGCGTTTGCTTTCTTCTGGTTCAGGTAATTATAATAATTTTCAGGCTTTTTCTTTTATATATGCACTAAGAATTGTCCACTGTCTCCATGGCTTGGTAGCTAGTATTGGTAGTTCTTGAGATGACACTAGAACACATCATTGTGGGATTTCTTCTAATAATACGGCAAAAATGCGCAAGCGTCGGTGGCGTGGTCCGTGGACAAGGCGCGGACTCTCAATCTGAGGGTTCCGGGTTCGCATCCAGAATTGTACCCATGAGTTGTTTGTCAATTCAAGTACATTATCCGATTGCTTAACGGTGAAGGAAAACATCGTGAGGGAACCTGCATGTCTTGAACAGGCATGTGAAGTCCGCCAATCCGCACTGGTCCCGCGTGGTGTACTATGTCCCATGCACTCTCTGTAGGAGAGTAAGCCTGAGCCCCTGCAGGGGGGACGTGTATAGGCTGTTGATGATGATTACGGCAAAAATCATCACCGGAAAACCACTGCTGGACATAGTTCTCCTCCATTGTATGCCACAATGACCAGGCCCGAGTCACTTGCAACTTAGACCTTTACCAGGTCGTCGGTATTTAGTAGGGGGACGGCCCTGTACACGCTTCATCGACATTTATTGTTAAAAAATTTCAGTCCATTACATATACTGGGTTTTAAGAACATCATAGAAGGAAGGTAAGTAAGACATCACCTAAAATGTATTTCATACCAGTTTTGTAATAATATTTGTTTTGTTTTCAGTTAATATCATCCCAAATTCTAAATTATGGACCTTCGAGAAAGGCAGGTGCCTCGCAAGTTTTGTCTCGTGAAAATACACTACCCTACCCTGTCAGCGCTACCAACTTAGGAGCCAAAAACTTTGCCAACATTGCAGCTAATTTTAATACCAACCGTAATGCCGTTAACTCTGGAAAGAACTATGCCAGTGGTGCCAATCTTGGAGGCCTAACTGCGGCCAATGTTGGAGCAAACCTAGCCAATTCCGGTAGCTACAACGTTGCTAATGCTGGAGCCTTAAATTACGCCAATGCTGCAAACTTAGCAGCAAAGTACAATGCTGCTAGCTTGGAATTTGCAAACATTGCCAACTCGGCTAAAGCTGGTGGATTTGAACCGATTAATCTGGCTAATATTGGAAATTCGAATGCTGAGAATTTGGCTAATATTAACGCTGCCAACTTAGCGGCCAGTTTTCCCGGAGGCTTTACAATGTCTAAAGGAAGTCAGCCAAACACAGCAATCTTTACAATTGGCAGTGAAGGAAATGTTTTCACAGTAACTAGTGGGTCACCGGGAAGTCCAGGGTATGGCGTTCAAGTAGCAGCAGATGCTTTAGAAGTTGGCGGGACAGTGGCAGTCTCTGGCCAAATGCCACTCTATGGCACCGTTACATTGAATGGCGAAGTGCCAACCAATGGCATAGCGAACGTGAATTGTGGATCTGAAGGACAACAGGATTTGGTTTAGACTGTATCTGGTTAATTAACGCTTGTGTATAATGATTAGATTTAACAAATAAATTATTTCAAAGTACTGTATGTGAATTTTAATTACAATTAATATCAGAATATGTTTGTTTTATTGTCACTAAATAATTATACTCACTCAGCGAGCAATGGAACGAGCTATGCTCGGAATTTCTCTAAGTGATAAGGTCCGGAATGAGGAAATCCGTAGACGAGCGAAGGTCACCGACATAGCTCGACGAGTCAGTGAGCTGAAGTGGCAATGGGCAGGCCACATCGCTCGAAGAACCGATAACCGGTGGGGAGTAAAGGTTCTCGAGTAGCGACCACGTACCGGGAAACGTCTACCAGGCCGTCCCCCCACTAGATGGACCGACGACCTGGTTAGAGTCGCAGGGAGTCGCTGGATGCAGGTGGCTCGGGACCGGTCGATGTGACGTACCATGAGGGAGGCCTATGTCCAGCAGTGGACGCTTCCCGGCTGATGATGATGAAATAATAATAATGAGGTAAGGGTAAACATATCATCTGTAGTGTGTGTGAGCGAGACAGTTTTCTTATATACCATTTCGGGTATGCAATTTGGGACTCTGCTCCGAATCCTTTTGTCGTATGGTTATTTGAAATCTTTCTTCAGAACCCTTCATTGCTCCACGGGCATACCTATAAACCGGCTAAGTGCAAGTCCAACTAGCGCACCGAGGGTTCCGTACAGGATATGAATTGTTATAAAAATGAAAATATAATTATTTATTTGATTAACTTAAATTATCTTATTACTTCACACTTGAGCTTCCTGATAAGTATGAAGCCCCGCTGCTCCACATTAGACATCCCATTTACATACTGAAAATCATGCTCTACCCAAAATGTATGTCCGATTGAAAAACCAACTTTACTTTGCGGTTATATTACATACCCAATGTAAGGCTTTCAACTGCAAAGTTAAATTTGTAAACATAAAATAGCTACTTTTACTGTTTTACAAATAAAAAATCCCGGTTTTTAGATTTATTCCTCCGGTTGTGCTGCCTTGCATCTTGACAAATTTCAGGATTCTAGGTAAATGGGAAGTACCCTATAGGTTTTCGTTCGCTTGCATTTTGTATGGAAATGATCTAAACTTCAGGCTATCTCTTTTTATCGCGTTGACCTATAAGTTTGATTTTTTTACAGTTCCAAGGGACCGCAGATTTGATTATTAGATATTAATTTCACCTTGATATCTCCACGCGTTCTCGAGAAAAAGAGTATTGACAGACAGACAGACGGACAACAAAGTGAAGCTATAAGGGTTCTTTTTGTCCTTTTGAGGTATGGAACCCTAAAAAGCGATTCAAAGGATATTTTTATTTCGAGAGACTTCATCAAAAATTATATTGTTTCTGTAGTACAGTACGTATTGTTGCCGGCTAAGTACAGTAAAAAAATTCTTCCAACTACACAGCGCGAGCACAAAGTGGAGCGGAGCTATGTTGTATAAAAATCCATTTGTTTTGATTCTCACAGAAGACGTTTAGTTTTTCTTTTTGACCGACTTCAAAATGGAAATATATTTATTTTCTTTCATATTAACTTAACAATACAGTTTTATGGGACAATCCTTTTAAGTTTAAAAATCTTGTATTAGGAGGCCCCGCTCTTCCGCTAGTTATTTAAGAGATAAGAGAGAGAGAGAAAAAGTGATCACGCATTTATCTATGAAAAATATAAAAGGTCCGGAAAGAACCAGCCAACCCGTAATGAACGCAGTAGGTAGCGGAACCTCCGCCATCTTTTGAAATATCTGTTTTGACCATTAAAAAACTTTTCACTATTGTATACCATTTAGGGCATATTAGCAGCTTGCGGCCGTGCAGCTGCGCATGCGCAGCGAATTCGTCGCGGACGCGCAACGAGATCGCCGCGAATACGGATCCTACAAAATTCGTCGATCCTTTCGTTTTCGTCTCCGGCGTCTTCGAATCAACAAAGCCAAGAGCAGTGTTTCTCGTCGGAATCCATTTTATTACTCTGAGGGTACAAACACACGCTGTGCGCCGCGGCGTGCTCGCGACGCGCCCGCCCCGCCTCGCCCCGCCCCGACCCGCAGCTCGCAAACCGCTAGTTTGGTATTTGGTAACCCTCAGGGATGAAGTATTAAAAAATGTTCACATAATTATTATTATTAAGATACTAGCTTCGGCTCTGCTCAGTTTCAGACTTCGGAAATTATCCCACGGGAACGACTTACTCGTATATCCTTTACAGACCAACTATCCCTATGAAAAAAATAAAGTCAATAAAACAAAAAGACAAACGAACTATTTCATAATATTGGTAGGGATTTTTAGGACAGACAAATAAGTCATGGGTGATAAAATAACTCCCCCCGAATATGTCATGAGGTGGGTCTAAGTGGAGCGGAGAGAGAAACCATAGTTTGAACATGAGCAAAGGATCACCATTAGCCGGGAAAAGTCCACCGCTGGACATATGTACTCCTCTTCCACGGTATGCTACCACTTGCATCCGACTCCCCGCGACATCTAGTGAGGGGACGGCCTGGTACACGTTTCCCAGTATGTAGTCGCCAATCAACAACTCTGACCTTGGATTTGGCCTGCCCATTGCCACTTCGGCTCACTGACTCGCCGAGCTTTATCGGTGACGATAGTTCATCTACGGATTGACTCATTCCGGATTGTATCACGTAGACCATACATAGCTCGTTCCATGACTCGCTGAGTGACTTTGAGCTTGAGGATAGCGGATTTTTGGTTTCCTCTTCAATTCACCTTAGTGAATTTTTCAACGTCCGTCTAACTAGATTTCTACACGACCTAGGTAAACCTTGTTAATTGCACCTTTATATATCGCCAAACTAAAATAAAATGGTTGATTTCATTGTAACTGTATATACTGTATAATCTATCAATATCTGTTACAGCTCCACCCAAAATATTGTGTCTTATTTCCTCTACCCAAACGTTGTCTGGTAGAGATCGCTGTCAGCGATAAGACCGCCTGTTGTACAATTTTTTAAGTTTAATATTATTTCAAAGTTCATCCCTATCGTCACACTATCAGATACGATAATCCAACGTGCATGCAAAAACTACGGATTTGGTAAACAAAAACATAATTTTAACCAACAATAACTTTATTAAAATCATTACAACAATATAACATTTTATGCCATTAGGTAACATTAAAATAACATTTGTTTATTGCATACTACTGGCAACTGATACAATCCCACCGGCTGGAACATTGCCTTCGAAAGTGACGTAACCAAGCACGGGAACATTACCCGCTACAGCTGTAGAACCTCCCACTGGCAGGTCACCGGCGACATCCACGTCACCGTAGCCGATAGGAGATATGCCAGAGATTGGCACGCCAGCCAAACTTAGCCCGTTCAGTCCAATGCCAGCAGTTGCTGCATTAGCCACAGCATTTCCAGCCAAAGAGTTTGCAATAGCGTTGCTGGCTAGAGCGTTGCCTGCAAAAGAATTGCCCGCGAGAGCGTTAGCTGCAAAAGCGTTTCCTGCCAGTCCGTTGCCAAATCCGAAATTGTTGCCGTATCCAAGACCCAAGCCATTGGAAGCTAATCCATTTCCGCAACCCAGACCGTTGCCTGGCCGCAAAACTTGAGAGTAGGCATTCTGAAAACAGAATACATTTTAAAATAAGTTCGTTATTTAAAAACAATAGCAAATAAAACCTGATCATTCACAAATTCATACAATCTTTTAAAATAATAAAACATTTTACCTCGACGAAAACAGCTAAAGCAAAAAGTAAAAGAGTTTTGGTAAACATTTCGAGATTATTTTTATATTTTTCGAAAGAATTTACAACAAGTAGCTTTTGACGAAACAACTTCAGAATCAAAGTGTGATATAGATAACCTTTTCACTTATTTATATACTTAAAACAAATTGCCAAATTTACGTTTGTTACTAAAGAATTGCATTTTATCAGTCGCCTTGGGTCTTAATCGGATATTATGAAATTTATTACATAAATCAATTGAACTAATGAATAACACAAGAAAATCACGTTTTAACATTGTTTAAAATCGTGCATGTTACTAAGCGTTGATAAAATGTGTTATATAACAAATAATTTGAAATATTACGAAGCTTTGTCGGTTCATTTTGTGTCTATTAAAAATGGGTCAAACCAGACTATTGTCTTTTCTTCTTCATGCTTTTCTAATTCAGGTAATAAGAACAATATTGACTAGATTTACCTTCGTGTAGAATTAATAATTTGAGACAATTAGAAATGACTAATTATAGAAGCTTCTAATTACCAATTTACACTTTAATTTTCAACGTTTCCATAGATATTATCTTTTAGGTGGAATTAGCGACCAGCCCTTGCAAAGTAATGCTACATAACTCGACTTATAAATGGCTCATCTAGATGACCCATCAAATTTAAATTAAATCTCTAATAATCATCATCATCAGCCGGGAAACGTCAACTGCTGGATATAGGCATCCTTCATGGTACGCTACATCGACCGGTCCCGAGCCACCTGCATCCAGCGACTTCTTGCGACTCTAACCAGGTCGTTGGTCCACCTAGTAGGGGGGCGACCTCTAACAATACGACTGTGAAAATTTTATCCAATTTTGTGCAATAGTTTTTGCGTGATGTGCGTACAAACATACAGACAGGAGGTCAGACAATTCTGAAGATATTTGTTTTTGCTTCTATTACTCTTATACCCGTCATAATAGTAATATATTTTCTTAAATATCTTCAATGTACAGAAACTGCAACTGGCCTATGCAATTTTGTTTCATGTATTAATAGGCGATACTTCTAAATGATATCTTACTACCATGACCAATCCACCTGCCAACCGTGGTGATTATAGCTAATTCTCTCCATGTCGACCACTGGGCTCATGCAGCCCATTATGATGATTAAAGGTGTATTTCTCATATCTACAAAGGGCGACTTTTACATGAGGAGTATTGATTTTTGATCATTCACCAAACTAACTAAAGCGTCTTAGAGCTTGCAGTATGATCTACTGACTGAATGGTTTCGTGTCGGTTATTTCTATCTTTTGCTATTTCTACGGTAACAAATGGCTTTCCTTATTTCAAGATATGTATATTCTTCATAATTTCAGATGGTGTTCAGCCGTGCCTTGCCAAGAGTTAAATATTTACCCACCCGTAGTGCACCGGTTGGCAAGTATGCCTTTGGCTATACTTCTCCTATCAGCTTCGCTTCCAACGGCGCTGTAGTCGGCAATTACGCGCCAAGTAACGGCATTCTCGTCAGACCAGCTTTGACCAACGTTGCTTACAATTATTGCAATCCTGCCTACCATTTCCCAGTGTGTCTCAATCTTGTGGGATATGACTTTGTAGGTACTTCTGAAGCAATGAATAAAGGGAGCGAAGGAATAAGAACTACAGGCAATAAAGGAGGAAATATTGGTGGTAATGGAATTTCTGGCGGTGTTAAACTCTCAAATCCAATTTTAGGCAGTGCTGATTTGGGAGGGAGTATTGGTAGCGATGGTGCTGCTGGAGAAGCAAAGCTGTCAAATCCAATTTTAGGCAGTGCTGACTTGGGAGGAAGCATTAGTAGCGGTGGTGCTACCGGAGAAGCAAAGCTGTCAAATCCAATTTTAGGCAGTGCTGACTTGGGAGGAAGCATTAGTAGCGGTGGTGCTTCCGGAGAAGCGAAGCTGTCTAATCCAATTTTAGGTAGTGCTGATTTGGGAGGAAGCATTAGTAGCGGTGGTGCTTCCGGAGAAGCGAAGCTGTCAAATCCAATTTTAGGTAGTGCTGACTTGGGAGGAAGCATTGGTGACAACGGTGCTTCTGGAAGTATTGTTTAATGAATCCAGTTCTGGGGAGTAATGTGTAGTAATATTGTGCTGGGTAATGATATTAACTCTGGATTAACACTAAACCCATGCATGAATTTTTTAAACATTTTTTATATTGCAATGATTTTTAGCTTTTTATTTTTAAAAAAGTCTCTAAATATTGTAATTGTAAGCATGTGAAGAAAAATAAACGCACTTTTTTATGGGTTACGACCATGCTCAAAATTAAATGTGTAACCCATTTTAAAATCAGCTAAATATAAATTTACAGCCAAACTGTATTACTTGGCTCTTATATGAAATATATACTGTGTAAAAAACTTTACCAGTTTTCAGTGACTTGCATCCTAATAAAAATGTTGTCAAATCATGAATAACATTGTTTTGCTTGGGAGGAACTTTATTTGTACCCTATACTCTTACAAAATCGACCTAGTTTAACAAGTAAATGCGTTCAAAAAGAACTGGAAACCGACTTCAATTGCCCTAAAAGTCAACTTTTACTAAGGCAAATTTAATATTTATATCGTTTTCTCATGGATGCCGTTGTCAGGACTGGACCAAATTGAAATGGGACCACACGGGAAGCACCACCTTTCAAACAAAAAAATAATCATCCAAATCGGTTCATCCAATCAAAGTTCTGAGGTAACAAATATTAAAAAGATACCCTTCGAATTAATAACCTCCTCCTTTTTTGAAGTCGGTTAAAAAGAAGGTATATATCATCCATGATTTTCCTCAGCATCCCCAGAAGACATTGCAAGAGATCGGTATCTCTCTAATAAAATAATAATAAAAAGAAAATGCATTTAATTTCTTGCAGATTTTTCCCTGTTATTCTCACACTATCGTTACAAAATGTCCATGTTTCTCTTAGTTTTATAATGGTCCTGGTTTTCGTTATATTATCTGCCAGAGCACCTGACTAGGTAAATCGACAGTGACTTCATTTGTATTATATTTACGCAGTAAACAGATAAGACAGAAAGGACTCGCTAGTATGACCCAACTTGGGTGTTTAATCTCTAATTTATTTTATTAATTAATTATTAATTTCTCACTTATCGCAGATTCTAAATAATAAATGAATTGTTCTGAAGGTACATTGGAATGAGTTTCATCTGATATTATTTTCATTCTCTCAGTATGCGACCGAGAAACCAGCGATTCGTCTAGATTCTAGAACGTGGTGCGCCGGCTGCCGGTCGTGGTAAAGGGTTATGTAACAATATGGCCGTCCCGCAACCATCGACAAGACGCTTTGCTAAAGTTTATATATATTGTTTAGAACACATCTAATGAATCACAAAAGCGTCAACTATCAAACTCAAAATTGAGACCACGCTTGAACACAAGAACTGATGATGTGGTGACTCGTCGAAGAGAAATGAAAGAAACGAAATATTTTAGATGTTCATATATGTATATTTTAACAATGAAAATCTACTTAATAGTAGATGGGTCCACCCATGCCGCAGCCGCATACGGTGTTGCCAGAGATGGAGACGAGCCCGCCGGCGGGCACGCTGCCGCCGAACTGTACAGCGCCGAGCACCGGCACCTGTCCAGCGATGACTGTGGAACCGGAGACTGGCAGCTCGCCGGAGACCAGCATGTCTCCGCTGCCGATGCCGCCGTACGCGCCAGACAAGCCAGACGCGCCAATCAAGGCAGCCTCGCCAGCCAAACCGGCCGCGCCGAGTCCTCCGTACAGCGCGTTCCCGTATCCGATCCCGGCAGCTCCCAGCCCGTATCCGTTGGCTAGCGCTCCGCCGTAGCCGTAGCCGAGCCCGTTGGCCGCCAGACCGGCGCCTGCCAGACCGACTCCGCACTGGGCGAACACGTTCTGGAGCAGGCAAGCCTGGATGCAGAGGAGCAACAGTGCGAAGGTGGACATCTTTGTTGCTTTGTATTCAACGGGGCGGATGAATGTAATGTCAAAAATGTCACGCTGGCCCTTTATATATGAATAGTAGATAATCATTTTGAAATAATATTGGAACAGTTAAAAAATTAATTCTCACGTTTTACGTTACCTATTGATTTCGTTAATAAACTGATAAACATATTTGGGAACTTGCTGAACAGATGTCATTTACATCTTTGACAAAATCAAAGTCTGTAATTGTACCATAGAAAAAGCTTTTAGATATCCAAAGATTTTACAAAATGACAATAATGTTGCCTCTAACACGTAACAAAGTTAAGAAGGCTACCGATATATTTCTAAATGCCAAGTTTTGCTAACAAGACGACGTGAAAGGGCTAACGTGTCAGTTACAGCTTTTTGACGTATCATTTCGAAACTGCGACTGATAAATTAAATATTAACTGTTGCATAATTTAAGGTCAGTAACACCAGAACAATATATGTAATTGGGTTTCTAAACCTCATTCGTTAGATAAGGCGATTCCCATTACGGCACGTTCTCTTCATGACATATGATGACATTAACAAAAATAGCGATAACTTCATTTATTACTACAGTTTCTGGCTGCATATTGTCAAAAATACTTTTAATATAAATTCTCATCACTTGTCCCAAAAACCATTCTCAAACGAACAGTCATTTAACTAACAGATCAAAATGGCAGCTAAGACTTGCTTGATTGCTTGCGTTGCAGCTCTATTGGTTCAGGCCATCTGTGGGCAATGCTTAGGGAACGCTGGCCTGTACAACTCTGGCATGTACAACAGTGGGGCTGCCCTGGCAAATGCTGGCCTATCTACTGCCCAGTTGGCCGGCGCCGAACTGGCTGGTGCATACTTGGCTGGTCCTTTTGCTGGCGCTGGCCTGGCTAGCGCTGGGTTGGCTAACGCTGGACTAGCAGCCGCCGAACTCTACGCGGCTGGACTCTCATACGATGGACTGAGCGCAGCTTCCAACGGCGGTGGTCTCTCTGTGTCCAGCGCCTCCCCCATCGCTCCTAACGGCATCTCCGTCGTGTCTGACAACGCTATTGAAGGCGGTCTCGCTGTCGCCGGTCAGCTGCCGTTCTTGGGCGCTGTCGCTCTGGAGGGTGCCCTGCCCACCGCTGGTGCCGGAGGTGTCGCATACAGCGCCGGCAACGGTAACGTCGGCATCATGAGCGAGAACATTGCTAACTTGGCTCTGGGAGGATTCCCATATGGAGCTGGTATCACCAACGCTGGACTGGCTGGCGCTGGACTAGCGGGTTTGGGCTATGGCTTTGGCACTGGTCTTGGTAACGCTGCTTTGGCTAGCGCTGAATTAGCTGGTATGGGAAACGGCTACGGTGCTGGTCTTGGCAACGCTGCTTTGGCTAGCGCTGAATTAGCTGGTATGGGATACGGCTGCGGTGCTGGTCTTGGCAACGCTGCTTTGGCTAGCGCTGAATTAGCTGGTATGGGATACGGCTACGGTGCTGGTTTCGGCAACGCTGCTTTGGCTAACGCTGAATTAGCTGGTATGGGATACGGCTACGGTGCTGGTCTTGGCAACGCTGATTTGGCTAGCGCTGAATTAGCTGGTATGGGATACGGCTACGGTGCTGGTTTCGGCAACGCTGCTTTGGCTAACGCTGAATTAGCTGGTATGGGATACGGCTACGGTGCTGGTCTTGGCAACGCTGCTTTGGCTAGCGCTGAATTAGCTGGTATGGGATACGGCTACGGTGCTGGTCTTGGCAACGCTGCTTTGGCTAGCGCTGAATTAGCTGGTATGGGATACGGCTGCGGTGCTGGTCTTGGCAACGCTGCTTTGGCTAGCGCTGAATTAGCTGGTATGGGATACGGCTACGGTGCTGGGCTTGGAAACGCTGGCTTAGCTAACGCTGCTCTGGCTAATGCTGGCTTGGTTGGTGGTTGGGCTCCGGGTTCAATCGGCGGATGTTCTCGGATGCTATGAATGAATGTGAATGTTTAACTTGATTAACTTACGTACGCTAAGCTTACGTAGGTCTAGTCTATTTTGTAAATTTATAAGAAATAATTGTTGGTGTTGTCTTTTGAGCTTAGATAAATAAATACTGTTTCATATACTTGATTAGATTTTTATTCTTTTAATCCCGATAAGATGTGTAGCTGCAATTTAAGTATACAATTTAAATTATATATATGAATTGTATTTGTCAGGGGAAAGGCAAAGAAAAGTACATATAAATCTAGCTAAGCTAAATATAGCTAACTGTAACTTTTCTCTATGAGCTTCATTCAGGTCAAGCATACTATTTTGTTTTGAATAAACTAAATAATAATTTCAGAGAATATGTTGTTATTATTTATTTATTTCTTGTAGTCAATTCACCCTAGAAACCTAGTTAAAGAAGACAATGTTATCAACATTTAATAGAATATATTAGGAGTTTTAAACAAGAGTTGCGAACGTTTAGCTAATACCAAGCACGTGGGGATTGCCGAGCCAGTGAAAGGACAATTAAATAAATGTAGGTAATGACGTATCAACAATGATGAGGCGTTTATGGAGTCAGTTAATACCTCACCTCAAAGCCAACCAAAGGTAGAAATTATTCAGTCATCACAAAAAGGCCTGGTTAACAATTTCGACTGATTTATATACACATCAGTTATATTCTCTTTGGTACCTACCAACTCTTTGGTACTACAATAGGTTTTAAGGCTTATGAAACTTTGATGGAGGTGGATCGCCATCAAAGTTTCATTCTAAATTTCTGTTGCCATAATCTTATATAACATAATAGCTGGATTTGTAGTATATTTTTTTGTATATTTATAGTAACTGTTTAATAACACCATGTTGCACCTATGGTATTGGGTGGGAACACTACAATCGAAGTTGTGGACGAATATGTATACCTGGGACAGATCGTTCAACTAGGTAGGTCCAACTTCGACAAAGAGAGGTCAACCGAAGAATCCAACTCGGCTGGGCAGCGTTCGGGAAATTACGGCATATCTTCTCGTCCAAAATACCTCAGCGTCTAAAGACAAAAGTCTTTGATCAGTGCGTGTTGCCAGTGATGACATACGGAAATGAAACGTGGTCCTTTACTGTGGGCCGAATAAACAAGCTCAAGGTCACTCATCGAGCAATGGAACGAGCTATGCTCGGAATTTCTCTACGCGATAAGGTCCGGAATGAGGAAATCCGTAGACGAACGAAGGTCACGACATAGCTCGACGAGTAAGTGAGCTGAAGTGGCAATGGGCAGGCCACATCGCTCGAAGATCCGATAACTGGTGGGGAGTAAAGGTTCTCGAGTGGCGACCACGTACTGGGAAACGTCTACCAGGCCGTCCCCCTACTAGATGGACCGACGACCTGATTAGAGTCGCAGGGAGTCGCTGGATATATGTGGCTCGGGACCGGTCGATGTGGCGTACCATGAGGGAGGCCTATGTCCAGCAGTGGACGTTTCCCGGCTGATGATGATGATGATCTAATAACAGAACATCAGATTGTGATGTCGCGAAATGAGTATCTTTAACATACAACTTCACAGTGAATCACAAGTTTCATTTTAAACACTTTTTTTTGATTGTTGTTGGGCCGGTATTGTCACTTCCTATTAGCTAGGTATGCTGAAGAGCACCTTCTCCACTCAGAGCGTGTGCCAGTTTGTTTACATGGATGGTCAGTTTTCCTGGTATTTCAGGCTTTTTTGAGCGTCATTAAATAACACTACACTGCGATACAATAGAAACTTATAGAGTACTTCAGCCTCTCCAAAGATTCCACATTGTACCACACAAAGCCACTATTTTCATCCGAGTACAGGATCAGTTTACTCGCTGTAGGAGAGTAGGCCTGAGCCCCTGCAGTAGGGACGTATATAGACTGTTGATGATGACATGATCAAAACACGAAACCAATCTAAAAAGGTGTAGGAAGGAGAGGGTTGTGTATTTTTTTGGGTTTGCACTTGGCCTTCATCTCACCTAGCGTGCGAACATAGAAACCTCAATTTAATGAGGCGTTGGCTCTGCTTCCTTTCATACCGGAACACAACAGTGCTATTAACACTGATGTTTGGCGCAGACATAGGTAACATGGTGTTAGCTAGGCGGACATAGAACATTTCCCTAGCACCAACCAAACCTATAGAGAATCTGGGGATCGAACCCGAGAATACCAAGCGTGTAGCCATTAGGCCATGGAGGCGGTTGAAACTATTCATTTATTAGGGAAACAATTGAGTATTTGACAAAAAAAATATTTTTGTCTCATTCGATATTCCATGTAAAAATATAAATAGCTCTATAAATTTTTGATTCGATACGACTAATAGTTTGTTATCACAACCCGACGAAAAAGTGATTCTATTCGCGCGGTGGTTAAACGGGTATGAGTTGTGACGTCACACGTCTAAAAATTGGAGCGTTAAATGTATGAAGCTTGTTAGATATTTTGATTTATCTCGTAAAATAATGTTTTTATGTATTATATAACCCTAGAAAAAATTGTTCAAAATGTAATGAGACAACTAGCATTTAACTATTCGAAGAACTATATTTTTCGCAATTTTTGAAACTTTAAATTCTTGCCAAATCCCAATATAAAATAATAAATAAAAAGCCTTTTATTTCCTGCGAAGTTTTTAGGTAGGTTACAGAGTTTGAAAAAAATTAAAAAATATACAAATGTTTAGTGTTAGATACATTTGAAATAAAATTTGTTAGTATATCTTAATAAGTTAACTCGGTACTATGTATATTTTAAATCTATGTATTTAATTTGCAAGAACCCTCTTCAGGTAGAGGTGAAGGCCTCCTCTAAAGAAGTCCATATTTCTCTATCATGGGCAGTTTCTGGCCAGCAAGGGCCAGCTATTTTTACAATTTCGTCTGCCCATCTCATGTAGGGTCTGCCTCTCAGCCTTTTGCCGTCTGGACCCTTCCATTTTGTGACTCTGCCAGTCCACCTGTCGTCTTTTAGCCTTGCGACGTGACCCGCCCATTTCCATTTTAATTTTTTTGCGTAGTATGAAGGATTCGCCCTATGAGGAGTGTAAAAGAAACAACCAGCTCCGAGGAGAGAACTAATACAACTGATTTATTGATATAATTACCAGCGTACACAGATCAATACAAGATAGATAGATTACTTATGCTACTTACACTACACCTTCCCCGGAGGGACAAAATAAAATAAATTTATGATTTTATTTTATTTTTTCATCGGTTACATGGTTTATATCCTAACCCGTAAGCATAAAAGAGTTTTTTTTTTTTTTTTAACAATATATTTTTTTTATAAGAATATACTTCAGGGTATATAAAAAAGTGTAAAATATTAAAATGTGTATAAAAATAAACGATTAAAACTTTAGAAAATCTTTAAAATTAGGATTAGTTTGGATTAACAAAAATACTTAGTTATATACTACTTAGTTATGAAGGATTCGCCCTATGAGGAGTGTAAAAGAAACAACCAGCTCCGAGGAGAGAACTAATACAACTGATTTATTGATATAATTACCAGCGTACACAGATCAATACAAGATAGATAGATTACTTATGCTACTTACACTACAGTAGGTTAGTGCATCTGTGGCTTTGGTGGTGTCTCTGATTTTTGTGTGACGAATTTTTTCTATTTTTCTAATATTTAGCATGCTACGCTCCATCCCCCGTTGGCAGGTAACAATTTTATTTTTTATTTTTGTTGTATACTTCCAAGTTTGACAGGCGTAGGTCAAGCAGGGTAGGAGGCATGACGTCATCGTTTTGGTTTTGATATGAACTGGCATGTTGCTTTTAAATATTTCGCTTAGAGACCAATATTTGTTCCAAGTATTTTGTATTCTTCGTTGTACTTCTAATTCATTTTGTTTTAAATCCAAATCCCAATAAAAAATTAAAATTTTTACGTATTTGTATTTTGGGGTGCTTTCTTTTAATGTCCGTTGCGGTACAAAATACAATTCAACCCCAAACAAATAGGTGTCAATAGACTCTTTGTTACGATATGAAGCAAAGAAAACAATAAGAAACTTTGCGACTTTGGATATTTGTCAGCTTGGATGTTTGTGACTCATTTTCGGCTGAACAGGACAACTACACAGGTAAATATGTGTTGAAATACGACGAATATAACAATACTCTTCATTCTGATCGTCTGAGAAATCCACGTTGATGAAGACGCAGAGAAGTGAAAAGTAAAATATTTCAAGTTTCTTGATGTAAAGAAATAGACATACATCACGAGGTACAAATACAGGGATCATTCCATTTATCTTATTTTAGATGGGAACACAAAGGTCAAACAAAAATTAACTATATTTATGATTGGCATTTATTTCAATCCTGGTTTAAGAAATTCGAAGAAACACGTTCATTTATATATCTTTAGAATCCACAGCCGCAGCGACGGCCTCCGATGAGAGCGGGCGAGCCGAATCCAGCACCAATCAAACCCGCGTTAGCCAGAGAAGCACCAGCAAAGCCAGCGTTGCCAAGACCAGCGCCGTAGCCGATACTAGCCAGCTCAGCACCTGCCAAACCAGCGTTAGCAAAGCCAGCACCAGCAAGAGCAGCGCCAGCCAGTCCAGCGTTGGCGCTGAAACCTCCATTCTCGCTCACGATGCCGACGTTACCGTTGCCGGCGCTGTATGCGACACCACCAGCACCAGCGGTGGGCAGGGCACCCTCCAGAGCAACAGCGCCCAAGAACGGCAGCTGACCGACGACAGCGAGACCGCCTTCAATAGCGTTCTCAGACACGACGGAGATGCCGCTGGGAGCGATGGGGGACACGCTGGACACAGAGAGACTGCCTCCGTTGGAAGCCGCGCTCAGTCCTCCGTATGAGAGACCAGCTGCGGAGAGTTCAGCGGCTGCTAGTCCGGCGTTAGCCAACCCAGCGCTAGCTAGTCCAGCGCCAGCGAAAGGACCAGCCAAGTAGGCACCAGTCAGTTCAGCACCGGCCAACTGGGCAGTAGCCAGGCCAGCGTTAGCCAGACCGTTGCGGATGGCACCACCGTTGTACAGGCCAGAGTTGTATATACCGGCGTTGCCCAAGCATTGGCCAGAGATGGTCTGTAAGAGAAACAAGACGCTGTAAAGACGATGGAAACGGACGAGTTAGTAATTGGCTGGCACGAATTTTCTTGACACATACCTGGACCAGTAGCGCTAAAGCGCACAGAACGAAAAGTGCCTTGGGTACCATTGTTGATGTTAATACTTCAAGTGTTGACTTGATAATAATTTTCTTTAATTCTCATTTAATTTTTATACTTGAAGCTGATGTATGACGCAAGTTGTACTAGTAACCTATTTCAAATTTATCATTAATGGGGAAATACTTTCTAATCGAATTTACGTGACATGCTATAGCTTTGTTTTTTATTTGTAAACGATTGTGTCATATTAAGACTAGTGTACTAAGGAAAAAAGAAACTACGTGTACTATAAAACGGTTGTATAGTTTCCAAAAAAAGCATTCTTCATTCAGCTGCACCGTTGAATACAAACCAACAAACATGTCCACCTTCGCACTGTTGCTCCTCTGCATCCAGGCTTGCCTGCTCCAGAACGTGTTCGCCCAGTGCGGAGTCGGTCTGGCAGGCGCCGGTCTGGCGGCCAACGGGCTCGGCTACGGCTACGGCGGAGCGCTAGCCAACGGATACGGGCTGGGAGCGGCCGGGCTCGGATACGGGAACGCGCTGTACGGAGGACTCGGCGCGGCCGGTTTGGCTGGCGAGGCTGCCTTGATTGGCGCGTCTGGCTTGTCTGGCGCGTACGGCGGCATCGGCAGCGGAGACATGCTGGTCTCCGGCGAGCTGCCAGTCTCCGGTTCCACAGTCATCGCTGGACAGGTGCCGGTGCTCGGCGCTGTACAGTTCGGCGGCAGCGTGCCCGCTGGCGGACTCGTCTCCATCTCTGGCAACACCATCTGCGGTTGTGGCGCTGGACCAATCTACTACTGAATATATTCATGTTTTGAAATATAAATTCAGCTATACATACATATTTTATTTGTTTATTGTAGATACGACTCTATCAAACAGTTTTTATGAAATGAACTCTTGAACGGACTATTTTCAGCTTGACCTCCATATTCGTCGTTCTTGGTCAGTCATTTAATTAACAATGCTTCAAACGATTATATTATATCATCATAAGTAAATGTATGAAAGTAAGAATTTAGGTAAATCTCAGAAATATTCATAAAAGTCCACTGTTGGACATGAGCCTCCCTCATAGATCGTCGAGTCAGACTTGACATATTCCTATGCCATAATTGGCTATAGTCCGTGCCATGTCTTTTCTTCACATGAAAATAAAAATTAATGATTGGATATCGCAGTAAAATGTATTCGAGGGCAAGTACAATGGATATGGGAGATTTAATGATACTCACACACTCAATGATAATTTTTTTGTATCATGTTGGTATCATGCGTTTGCACTTGGCCATAATCTCACCTATGTTGTGACTATCAGGGGCTCTATTGTTGATTTACTCTACGTGCCGCGAGCGCTCGAATTCTAATGATTTTCGTTCGTCTTATGAAATTTGGTATTTTTGAATCGCTCTTCTGGAACGATTGGTCGGGACTACTCTTTGCGGAGGCGAGCGATAGACTAAACGTCATCGTCGAACACTGACATTACCACTTATTGACATTGAAAGTAGGAACTGTTCAATGAACTTTGTGTTTCGTTTCCCTTGCATGAATTACTGGTTTTATTTTTCTGCGTGAAACGGATAAAATTAAACATTTTAAGTTATATCGGCAACTCCTGAGGCGAATGATTCAAAAATACGGTCAAAGCTGTTTTCATGCGACTTGTAGTCGATCGTGACTTAAGTCGTGTGTGACGAAGTTATGTCACACGAGCGAATCGTGCGCATCGAGCCTCAAGCTAGTGAGGCGTTGGCTCTACTGCATTTCATACTGAAACACTTTGGTGGCAGACTTTGATAACTAGCCAGGTGGACATAAAAAATGACTTACCACCAACCAAACCTAGTGCCGCCAGGTACCACAAAGTAAACAAAATCTGGGACGTCAGGAGTGTTAGTCCAAGCGTGTAGCTGCTAGGTAACCACTAGACATGTGTAAATGATGCGAGTGATGCATTACGCGTGATATTACCCGACCGCGTACTGTTGCATTACACATCACTTGACCATCTCAAAGAGTACACATTACTCATGGCATGCCAGGCGTACGTTCTGCGCCGCTCACTCGCACCTAGCGCAGCGCGAGCGAAAGGGCACGCTGCGCGGGCTCGGATCCCAACAAAACCATAAAGACGGATAGAACGCGTGTATGTTACTCAAATGCAACGGTATTACTAAGCAAATAAGGCTTACATTCTACGTATTTAAATTCCGAGCAAGTGATGTTACAAACATTATCAAAAGCAATGGTTGCGCTGTCGCATTTCAAGTGATGTTTGGTTCGATGTGCACTGGTTCGAAGTGATATCACCAATGATATTTAATATTAATAGACTGGACAAAGCAAACAAACATTTTGATCCTAAACTTATTACCAATTGGTAGTAAGTTACTCAAACTAGTGTCACATCACGTCACGCGGCCGTACAAGACATTTGACATACAATTGACTTTTGAGATCAAACTGTTTATATGAAACGTTTCCCAATGACCGCTCTATAACCTATTACTATATTTAAATCTCTCTGGATATCACGCGGTAAGAAAAGCGGTTTGCGCTGTCGCATGTCAGCGCGCGGCGCGCATTTCAGGTGACGTTTCAAGTGATGCGTGCTGTTTCGGAGTGATATCACGCAGTACAAAAAGTAAGGTAGGTAAACATTCCTATAAAATGCACTGTTTTGCGCAAGTCTAGTAACCACCAGGTATGGTGAAGGCTGTTACCGACGAGCGGACTGGAACCGTTGGTGGAAGTCTCGAAGACAAAATATATTTTAAAAAAAACTTTTTATCTTGAGACAAGACTTTTACTCCGAAACTGACATAACGTACATACAAAACCATAAACAATATCAAAGACAATATGCATCGAAAGGGTATAATGAGGCTGCCAGTTCTCCACAAAGGCCAACTGCAATACGCGTCATACAAATTTCTTAAGCTCTTGGAAAGTTTGACATGGCGATCTACAAGGGAGGCTCGTGTCCATTGCATCAATTTATTTATGCAGCCGATTTCGATGAATGTTTAATTGACGTTGTAGTGTAGTGGGTCAATAACTGACTTACATAAAGGTTACATAGTGTCACTGCATCTCCATTCTAACAAGGCTCAGCGAACCATGTCACCGTCTAGTTCCAATTAACCTAATACGTTGTAATTTTGATTCATCATCATCATCAGCCGGGAAACGTCCACTGCTGGACATAGGCCTCCCTCATGGTACGCCACATCGACCGGTCCCGAGCCACCTGCATCAAGCGACTCCCCGCGACTCTAACCAGGTCGTCGGTCCATCTAGTAAGGGGACGGCCTGGTAGACGTTTCCCGGTACGTGGTCGCCACTCGAGAACCTTTACTCCCCAACGGTTATCGGTTCTTCGAGCGATGTGGCCTGCCCATTGCCACTTCAGCTCACTGACTCGTCGAGCTATGTCGGTGACCTTCGTTCGTCTACGGATTTCCTCATTCCGGACCTTATCACGTAGAGAAATTCCGAGCATAGCTCGTTCCATTGCTCGCTGAGTGACTTTGAGCTTGTTTATTCGGCCCACAGTAAAAGTAAAAGACCAATTTTGATTAATCATTAGTATTTCGGAACACGCAATTAATAAATAAACGACGATTCATTTTTCTCTCCTCCAATGAGCACCAGATTACAGGAATTGGAACTTCTGGAACTTTGTCTATATTTCTGTACGTATTGTGTTTGTGAATAAAAACTATACTCGTATCTATATGCTTTTCCCCAGAACCCCATGGACTAATTTAGTCCAGATTCTACTAACGCACTACACTACCTGCAGTAATCTTGTCTCTTTATATACATTTTCTCGTGTAGGTTGTAAGGTCTATGTCCGACCTCACACACCCTAGTGTCAGAGTTGATCCGCCACAGTCCTCTGCCATGTCTCATGCAGCTACTACCTGTCGTAGATAGTAACCGGTGACAACGGATTAACGTGACTAACGAAGCACGGAATCATATCACTGTTCAGACAATCACGTGATTCAGACTGAAATGTACTGAACAAACTGGGGCAAGTCTCACAATTGAAAATGACAATGTTTCCACTGCGCCACGGAGGCCGTTACTTGTGAAATGTATGCATCGGCATTAGTGTAGTATGCAGGACTTGTATTGCTTACTTACTTGCGAGTATCAACTTCTTGCAAACAGCTGAGTGACGTGAATAAATTTTTAATTCTACCTATTTAATCAGGTGAATTAAGTCTATCCTATCGTCAAGTAAATGATTTAACGTCCAGGGGCTTCCCTGGTCTGCGCAGTGATTTTAAAATAGCAACAGTTTTTCTAGTATTTATCATCCAGTTCTCGTTCTCGTCCAATAGTTTTATTTATTGTATTATAGATTGCGTTCGGTATGATCTACATGCAAAATGCATTTGTAACATCAGTGAATATAACCATTTGGGTATCATTTTCTTGGTTATGGATGTAAATGAAGGGTATAAAGCATACGCGAAGAGGATTTGCATGATAAGAAGTTACTACGATAACACTCCGCCTTTAAAAAAAAGTTATATTTGAAGTCATTTGAAATGTAACCTCGATGTTTTACTTGATGAGATATCAGGTGATCATATCAAGGAATGAAACTGCAAAGTAGTTTAGTTTTGACTCATTGTTATATTTTATCCTTTGGTTTGTGTTTTCATCTTAACCACATTTGTTTTTATAAACACCACATTTAAAGACCACAGCCGCAGCGACGCCCTCCGATGATCGCGGGTGAGCCGAATCCAGCACCAATCAAACCCGCGTTAGCCAGAGAAGCACCAGCAAAGCCAGCGTTGCCAAGACCAGCGCCGTAGCCGATGCTAGCCAGCTCAGCACCGGCCAAACCAGCGTTAGCAAAGCCAGCACCAGCTAGAGCAGCGCCAGCCAGTCCAGCGTTGGCGCTGAAACCTCCATTCTCGCTCATGATGCCGACGTTACCGTTGCCGGCGCTGTATGCGACACCACCGGCACCAGCGGTGGGCAGGGCACCTTCCAGAGCGACGGCACCCAAGAACGGCAGCTGACCGGCGACAGCGAGAGCGCCTTCAATAGCGTTCTCAGACACGAGGGAGATACCGCTGGGAGCGATGGGGGACACGCTGGACACAGAGAGACTGCCCCCGTTGGAAGCCGCGCTCAGTCCTCCGTATGAGAGACCAGCTGCAGACAGTTCAGCGGCTGCTAGTCCGGCATTAGCCAACCCAGCGCTAGCCAGGCCAGCGCCAGCGAAAGGACCAGCCAAGTAGGCACCAGTCAGTTCAGCACCGGCCAACTGGGCAGTAGCCAGGCCAGCGTTAGCCAGACCGTTGCGGATGGCACCACCGTTGTACAGACCAGAGTTGTATATACCGGCGTTGCCCAAGCATTGGCCAGAGATGGTCTGTAAGAGAAATAAGATTCGTAAGACGACTGATATGAATAAATTATTATTTTATTCTTATATTATATCTTTAAATTTCTCGGGCCATCGTTTCATGGGCCCGGTCTTTTAGAAGACTTGCAAAGGGACACAGATCCAACAGGCCTCTTCGAGACTTTATTTTTAAGAAGGATAGGACTCACCTATCTGAATTTCCCTCTTAACGTATCAAGGACTATTTACGACATGGAACAAATATATCTGTGCTACAGAGATGGGTGCTAGGTGGTCCAATAGATAAATATGTTCGTAAATAATGCATACATTTTGCAGCCGTAATAATATGTATATTTTTAACCTTACCTGAACCAATAGTGCTGAAACGCACAGAGCAATAAGTGCCTTGGCCGCCATTGTTGATTTGAATGCAAGTACTGACTTGATAATGTCTTCCTTGAATACATATTTTCTTTATATACAAAGCTGATGTTGTAAATTGTTTAAGTAGGTAATTGTGTAAAATATTTTTATCCACCAGTCTGTGACCTACTACGTGCTTAGTTGAAAATAATTTATAAATGATAATAATCGTACAATATACATTATCTTATTTCCTAACATTTCAACAAACTTCGAACACTTTGTAGATGATGGTGCTATGAACTTTAATCATTACGGAAGCTACAATTAAAAATTTCACCATTTAAATGAAATTACAAGTAAGTATAAAAACAACTGCGTTGATTCAAACTATTCATTCTGAATTCATCCGCCCCGTTGAATACAAACCAGCAAACATGTCCACCTTCGCACTGTTGCTCCTCTGCATCCAGGCTTGCGTGCTCCAGAACGTGTTCGCCCAGTGCGGAGTCGGTCTGGCAGGCGCCGGTCTGGCAGCCAACGGGCTCGGCTACGGCTACGGCGGAGCGCTAGCCAACGGATACGGACTGGGAGCGGCCGGGATCGGATACGGGAACGCGCTGTACGGAGGACTCGGCGCGGCCGGTTTTGCTGGCGAGGCTGCCTTGATTGGCGCATCTGGCTTGTCTGGCGCGTACGGCGGCATCGGCAGCGGAGACATGCTGGTCTCCGGCGAGCTGCCAGTCTCCGGCTCCACAGTCATCGCTGGACAGGTGCCGGTGCTCGGCGCTGTACAGTTCGGCGGCAGCGTGCCCGCCGGCGGGCTCGTCTCCATCTCTGGCAACACCGTATGCGGGTGCGGCATGGGTGGACCCATCTACTATTAAATACATTTTCAATATTAAAAATCATAAATGATCAACTAAACATTTTCATTTGTTGGTAGTTGCTCAATAAATCACAATGATTGATAATTTTTGCCTTTAAATTTTTTTCCATTAATCAATAGAAATTAACTAATTAAACGTATCATTTAAGATTCCATTCGCTATTTATGATTGCAGTCAAAGACAACAACACTATCTTTTTATTAAATTGAGTATCAAAGATTCAACTTCTGTCTCAGACGTAAATAAGAGACCTACAGATAGATTGGTTGTACGTCACCGAGATGCAGCAGTTGGATTGCAGTATGCTATATGTATTGTAAAAGAAAGATGATGCTTCTGTCAAATAATTTTGTAAGATTTTATCTGCTAGGATTATGCCTACGTTCTCAAAAAAAAAAGAAAAAAAAAGATGATATTGGCATAGATGGATGCCCCAACGAGACGCCATTACAAATTCTCCGCAGTCCGTCCGTATACCACATCATTATCAGCCGGGATACGTCCATCGCTGGACATGGGCCTCCTTCATGGTATGACACATTGACCGGTACCTATCTTATGGCTGTATATTTTGAACCGTTTAATTTAATACACAAGGGGGTGGTCCACGGGGCCCAACCACTCACTGCGACTTTGATAGATCTATCGTGATAAAGCTTCCCCGTGGCCCACTCCGATCATATATCGGACGATATCTATAGCGGCGGAAACCATATTATCGCCATATATTACTATTTTTTTTAAAAAAAAGTGTACAAATGCAGGCCGAATTTGAAACAACTCTTTTAAAACACCCGACATTTTTGTCATTTCTCATTCCAAATCACATTTAAACTTACACACGTTTGTTTAAAGCCTTTATTTTGTCTAGTTTTAGGGATTTATTGAAAACGTCTAGTTTGGTACCAAAATTGGTAATTTCAATATTTTATGATTTTGATATACTCAATGTCACTCTCACAATCGAATCTAACGACACCTTTTAAGCTAAAATCTGTTAAGTACGTTTAGGCTACAGAGCGTGACAACAACATACTACACTCACTCGAAAACCATAACCCTCCTTCTAGCGCAGTCGTGTAAATTAATCTGTCGTAGCATGGTGGAGGACCATTTTAGCAGATGTTTCCCAGCTGATGATGATTTTTCAACCGACTTCAAAAAATAGGAGGTTCTCAATTTGAATGTATGTTATATTTTGTATTTGTAAGTATGTATGCGAATTGTAAACCAATTTTGATGATTCGTTTTTTGTTTGATCGAGCTTACTTCAGATATGGTTCTGTATAAATCTAATAAAATTAGACCAAGCTACGTCAATAGTTTACGTATAAAGTTCTTAGATCATTATTATTAAAACATTCATTTCACAATACACTATAACAATTAATTTATTTACATTTAAATGTACACAAAAGGAGACTTTGACAAACTAAAATTAACGAAACTATTTACAAAATTAACGAACCTAAGGAACTTTAAAATGTATAAGGAAAAAACATCACAATGATTGTTTAAAAAAGGGCCTATTCTAAAAGCCGGTAACGCTAGTAGAGGTGCTGGCCGACCGAAAGGTAGCACCCTTTCGCATCAGAACACAACAGTGTATATCAATGCTGTTTCAAACACACACAAACACATGAGCATAGCAAACTTAAAATAGGAACTAAGATTAAAAGAAAACCATAACATTCAAAACAGGTTAATTTTTACTAACATAATAATAAGTCTTTTCCTTAAATAATACTGTGTAAATCCGTCTGGAAGACGCGGTGCACTTCCAACACAAGTGTCGAAAGACTACTTTCTGGAAGTCCTCTGCAAAACTCTGTAAAAGTTATTTAAGAAATAAACACTTTTTACTTTTTTTTACTTTACTGTTTGGTGGCAGCCCAAGGTAACATGGACCCCGGGGATACCGAAATTTTAATCCAAGCGTGTAGCCAATAGACCACGGAAGTCGTTAGAGTGATTCTGGCAAACAAAACTATACATTTATCTAGATTTAAAAATTCACGCGTTTTTAGTAGCGGGCATAAAAATTTCATTGTAGTAGCCATCATCATCATCAACCGTCCCAATGATCGGTTCCGAGCTCCATCGAGCACAATACGTATGTTATATTACTAGTAGTTGTTATCTATACTTAAAAATACGAAAGTTTGTTTCTTGGTTCTGCAAGAAAGCTTGTAGAATCATTACTCACAAATATCGTACTAAATTAGCCCTGGATTGAAATGACAAAAATCAGACAATTTCTCTACAAGTTCTTTTTATTTCTTTACAAGTATTGAATTTCACGCAACTTAAAAACCACAGCCACAGCGACGTCCACCGATGAAAGCAGGTGAGCCAAATCCAGCACCAGCAAAGCCAGCGTTAGCAAGAGCGGCACCAGCAAAGCCAGCGTTGCCAAGACCAGCGCCGTAGCCGATGCTAGCCAGCTCAGCACCGGCCAAACCAGCGTTAGCAAAGCCAGCACCAGCCAGAGCAGCGCCAGCCAGTCCAGCGTTGGCGGAGTAACCTCCATTCTCACTCACGATGCCGACGTTACCGTTGCCGGCGCTGTATGCGACACCACCGGCACCAGCGGTGGGCAGGGCACCCTCCAGAGCGACAGCGCCCAAAAACGGCAGCTGACCGGCGACAGCGAGACCGCCTTCAATAGCGTTCTCAGACACGAGGGAGATGCCGCTGGGAGCGATGGGGGAGGCGCTGGACACAGAGAGACTGCCCCCGTTGGAAGCCGCGCTCAGTCCTCCGTATGAGAGACCAGCCGCGGAGAGTTCAGCGGCTGCTAGTCCGGCGTTAGCCAACCCAGCGCTAGCCAGGCCAGCGCTAGCGAAAGGACCAGCCAAGTAGGCACCAGTCAGTTCAGCACCGGCCAACTGGGCAGTAGCCAGGCCAGCGTTAGCCAGACCGTTGCGGATGGCACCACCGTTGTACAGGCCAGAGTTGTATATACCGGCGTTGCCCAAGCATTGGCCAGAGATGGTCTGTAAGAGATATAGGATGTTGTTAAAAAGAACGAAGCAAATGACGTTTTGAGTTGGAACACGAGTGTCTAGAAACATACCTGGACCAGAAGCGCTGAAGCGCACAGAACGAAAAGTGCCTTGGATACCATTGTTAGTTTGAATACTTCAAGTGTCGACTTGATAATGTTTTTATTGAATTTTTATTTCGTTTATATAGGTGAAACGTATACGTATGTATGACACAAGCTGTACTAGTAACCTGTATCGAAATAAATATATATCGGTAGTGAGGAAATACTTTCTTATCGAGATTACGTGACTTATATTGTCTTTAAGTTTCTATTTATGCTACCATTATTTAACTGTATAAAGTCTGTCCCTACGCTATGGTTGCTTCATATTCATACTATCGTCTACGTTTACTATAAAACATTTGCATGGTTTTCAAAAAATCATTCTTGTTTCAGCTGCACCGTTGAATACAAACCAGCAAACATGTCCACCTTCGCACTGTTGCTCCTCTGCATCCAGGCTTGCCTGCTCCAGAACGTGTTCGCCCAGTGCGGAGTCGGTCTGGCAGGTGCCGGTGTGGCGGCCAACGGGCTCGGCTACGGCTACGGTGGAGCGCTAGCCAACGGATACGGGCTGGGAGCTTCCGGGCTTGGATACGGGAACGCGCTGTACGGAGGACTCGGCGCGGCCGGTTTTGCTGGCGAGGCTGCCTTGATTGGCGCGTCTGGCTTGTCTGGCGCGTACGGCGGCATCGGCAGCGGAGACATGCTGGTCTCCGGCGAGCTGCCAGTCTCTGGCTCCACAGTCATCGCTGGACAGGTGCCGGTGCTCGGCGCTGTACAGTTCGGCGGCAGCGTGCCCGCCGGCGGGCTCGTCTCCATCTCTGGCAACACCCTCTGCGGTTGTGGCGCTGGACCTCTTTACTTCTGATTTTTCGGTAACCACTTAATAAATTTATAAGAATATTATTATTTCTGTTCATATTTATTTATACCCTTACCACTAAATTAAGAATATATGCAATATTCCTATGATTCGGTTTCTAAAATCTTTTTAGAAAATCTCTGAAATACAGAATTTGGTAATTCTCTAAAGATTTCCTTTGTTATTGTTTGCAAAGTGCAAACCTCACGTCTCTGGGCGTGACTGGCGCTACTGCTTCTCTGCACATCTTATAATAACATAGTTGTCGTTAAATGAATATTCCATCCAGTAATATTACAATTGTGACAGTTTGTGTGTTCAGATGTTTGTGACGCTTGCACGCATAAACGGCTAAATAGATTTGGACGAAACTTAGTAGACAAATGGAATAGGTTCTGTGTTACGGTATAGGATACTTTTTGTCATGGTAAGTTGTGCTTAAGGAATGATTTTTCAATAGTATCTCGGCGGAAATGGCGAAATCGTCGCTTGAGAAAGGCCTGCTTACTGCTTTGATATAGGAGCTTCTATATTACAATACAACACTATAGTTCTTAATTTTTAAAATAGATGGAGCTTTTTTAGTTTATTAATGATAATTATATCCTTGTGATGCTTTTTCCCTTATCCTTTTTAAAATCCGTTATTTTGTAAATAATTTAGTTTATTGTAATTTGTTAAATTTTCCTTTTGTGTATATTTAAATGTAAATAAACAATTTATCCTACTAATATTATGTAAGTGTAACATTTTGAACGTTTGTGACTCTTTCACCCATACACGTCTACACAGACTCCATAAAAAACTAACTAGACACAAGATGTTCTAGATAAGGAATGGCGAAGCTTTTTACAACCGTGTTTTATTTGTCAAAAAAATTTTAATAGCCGTTGTGTGCTTCGAAAAATAATTAAGACAGTAATTAATTGATTTAGAACATGAATGAAATACATCGTATAGGCATTGCATATACTTTTAGGGTTCTTTTCTGTATCTTAATAGGAAAAATGTAGCTCTTAGAGAAAGGTCTCTCTCGTCATCGTCTGTCTGTCAAGTCCCTTTTTCTCGAGAATGAGTGTGTATATACCTCTAGTTTCTCTCTGTCCGTCTGCGGCTTAGCTCAGAGACCCTTACTACTAGAAAGCCGTAATTTGGTACGGGTATACTCGTACATATTAATGCGTCGGTGGCGCAGTGGATAAGGCGCGGACTCTCAATCTGAGGGTACCGGGTTCGAATCCAGCCGTGTACCTATGAGTTGTTTTTCAATTCAAGTACATTATCCGATTGCTTAACGGTGAAGGAAAACATCGTGGAAACCTGCATGTCTTGTACAGGCATGTGAAGTCCGCCGATCCGCACTGGTCCCGCGTGGTGTACTGTGTCCCATACACTCTCTGTAGGAGAGTAGGCCTGAGCCCCTCCAGTGGGGACATATATAGGCTGGTGATGATACATATTAATCACGCCGACAAAGTGGTAGAATACAATCGTGAAAAATATTTTTTTGAGCTCCAATGTGGGTATTAATTTTTTTTGCGTCTACTCATCGTGTGGGATATCGGTGAATAATTCTTTCAAAAATATTGAGGATCTAGGAATACAACTTTTCGACGCAGGGATCCGTTAGTGTACTTACTTAAAATTAGTGTCTGTCTATGTTTTCTATGTCCGCCTGGCGAGCTACCACCACCATGGTACATATGTCAATCATCAGTGACATGGCACTGTTGTGTTCCCGTATGACAGAGAGTAGAGACAGCCCCTCATTAGCTTGAGGCTTTTGGGTGCGCACGCTTACCATACATTCAACGACCTTATCGTCACTTACCATCAGGTGAGATGAAGGCCAAGTGCAAACCCATTATACAAAATAGATGTGACTCATGAAATTAGTAAAAAACTTAAGTCCATCTTAATCAATTGCTGAAGTCTACTAACGTTGGCACAGAGCACTTAGAAGGACATTGGTGATCGTAGGAAGATGTTGTTGATATATTGCTGCACTACGCTCTGTCAATCGCTGCTGACTTACTGCAAATAACCTGGGGTGGAGCTGCGGAGACTCGTCCCATTACTCTCGAAAGAGCACAAAGATCGCTATGGAAAATGATGCTGAAAAAACCGTTCCGCTACGAGTATCCTATCCAGGCAGGCCCGGACTGGCCCCAGTGCCCGATGGGTCGGTCCCTCGGTAGGCCGGTTGTCGTGTCATGGCGTGATCTGTGCCGATGAATCGGTCATCACCTTTGTTCGATCGTGTATAGTACTCCGTCACTTTTGGGTTAGCTCTGCTACGAGTATTTACTATATAGTTGGGTGCTGTGAACTAGTAGAACGTCATCTCAAAAAAAAAAAGCCTCGAACACAGCCGAAAACTGTCTTGCCTCACTATCTCTATCTCTAAAGGATGCATCGCAAAAATAGATATTCATGGTAATACCCCTATCAATTTCCATCCGCTGAAGAAACAAAAATTCTACGTTTTCTGGTAGAGGTCTGATTTTAGGTCCCAGTCCAGTCTTGCATCAAGGATTTTTGTCAGTTCGCCAGCTGTAATCAGGGTGCAATCGTAACTGTTCAACTGGTATAGAAACTACGCTACTTAATGACTTAAATGAGATCAATCATCATCACCAGCCAAGAAACGTCCACTGCTGGACATAGGCCTCCTTCATGTTACGCCACATCGACCGGTGCCGAACCACCTGCACCCAGCGACTCCCCGCGACCTTAACCAGGTCGTCGGTCCACCTGGTAGGGGGATGGCCCGGTAGACGTTCAAATCAAATCGGTTTATTTGCATTCATGTACATAGAGTGATTAAATTTTAAATAGTGTTGGGATTTACATACATGAACCCTGACAGGGCATAGCAAAATGTATAAGATAATTTAATAATAATAATCCAATGTCATATTTTAAACAATAATAGTTCACGTTTCCTGCCCTATAGACATACCTTTTGCAAACATCTTGGAGCCTTTGTTCCACTCTATCGCGTCTTTAATACGTTTTCTATTAATGCGGCGAATATAGCGTCGCATCGATTTAGAGATCTGTCTGTTAAGAGGGTATGCTGTTGTCAAAGCGCCCATACAAACGTAGTCCTGTCATATTTTGAGTATTAAGCTATGAAAATCTATGAAATTTTCAAAACACAATCTAGAAACAAATATCTGTGTCGGTGGTGAGTCAGATTTTCGTTTAAATATATACTTCCAGAGCTACAGGGCGTCAAAGAATAGTATTTTACGGTAATAAAAAGCCCCAACTTTGAACCTGATTTACAAGAGTATGAATCAATTTAGAACAATTTGGAAAACCACCGACATCTGAAATTCGTATTCTGTATTAAAAAAATGGATACATAATATACTGTATCCTTCAAATGATCCCTGGACTACGAAACATCCAAATAACGGTTGGATAACTTCGCATAGTGTATGCTGTCTCACCTTACGCGCTCGGGTAGGATAGGGCTCGGATAGGGACAGCTACAAAACAATGCAACCTTGAAACCGACCACGTGGTATTACCAACATAGCCTCTTAAGCTGCCTATACTCTGACGAATCAGCTGGAGACTGCAGGCATATGTCGCACCTATCCCACACCCGCATAAGTTTGAGAGTATGATCAGAGAGTTTCTGGGTTGCGGGACGGGCTAAAATAATTTAGACCCTATCGCATGGAAAGTTCCCACAAGCCGATCGTTAATGTCTTCAACGGTTTCGATAGCATTTAAGCATCGGAAGAGATTGGCCCAGGACTGATGTAAGTTGCTTATAGTAATAAGCTGTTTCTTTTTTATTAAAAGCTTTTATTTAACTTGCAATGTTTGTATGTATGTATGTTCGGGTCAAATCTTGCAAGCTGAATTAGAAGCACTTCCTCTTATCCTAGGGAGTTGAAATTTTGTACGTTGGTTCAGTTCCGATGACAATGCGTTTTTTTGGTACTATCGAGCTGGTCTGATGCTGGAGTCAGGAGGAATAAAGAGAAACTCTTCAATGGGCCCCTCGAATTCGGGCTCATCTCAAAATCAGAATACCAGGCTGACATAAGTGCAAGGGAGCGTGCTATATCGTTTCTATATATCGTATCGTAGCGCAGGTTGATTCCTAACAAACTACTAAAAATCATTTGAAGTACCAGGTTATCAGAAAAGGAAGAAGTTTTGATTTAGCTCACATGACATGTTACGGCGCGGGTTATTCTACCAATGAGAACGCGTAGCTCCTGTCACTTTTTTTTATAAATCTAAATAGATTCATTTGCTTTAGACTTTTTACTTGAAGAGTGTTTTAGATTCAAAATGCTATTTGTCTCTTTTTGGCCCAAGGGAATGAAAGAGTAACCACATAATCAAATCAAGTCGTGATAAACGTGAACGGGCGGTATAGTAGGTGCATTATATCAATACCTAATCTGTGCAAAGTCTGTGATTATATCCTCTGTGCAAATGCTGAATGTTATACATAAAGGCCATAAATTGGCCTTAAATGTCAAAAATACAACTAAAAAGAGTGTGTTTATGTTCTTTTGGCAATGGTTTTCTTAATATTTTTAAGACAAGATAGTGTCACTCAATTGAGGCTGGACAAGGCAGCATATGCAATAATCATCGGCTGCAGAAGTCCACTGTTGGACATGAGTCTCCCTGTTATGGCGCGCCCACACATGCACAGTGATAGGGCCGAGCCACTTGCATCCAGTGACTACTCGCGAGCTTAACTAGGTCATCGGTCCTGGTCTGATGCTGGAGTCAGGAGAAATA
Source organism: Carcina quercana (assembly GCA_910589575.2). Classification (NCBI taxonomy): domain Eukaryota; kingdom Metazoa; phylum Arthropoda; class Insecta; order Lepidoptera; family Depressariidae; genus Carcina; species Carcina quercana. The sequence continues at coordinate 5,297,611 of OU342454.1, read as the reverse complement.
AAGAGGAACTTTTCAATGATCCCTCAAATACGGGCTGGGCTCATCTTAATTCCAGAATACCACGTTGACATAAGTGCACCGGAGCGTGCAATATCGTTTTTGTAGCGCAGGTTAATTTCCTACCAAACTATTGAAAAATCATTTGTATATATAATACTTGTGCTCAGAAAGTGTTACGTTTCATAGCTTTTTTGCGTGCTAAAAGTTCGTGATTTCAGAAGGTTGTCTTAAAAACGCAAGGCAAGCGTGCGTTTTTCTTATTAACTGAACGAATGTTTTTCATTCAAAAATCAAAACTAGTATTTTTGCCTAGTCACTGGGCAGTATGTGCAACACACTCTTGGCCACAATCTCAATTACTACCAGGTTGACATAAGTGTCAGAAAGCGTGTAAGATACTTGTTCCGCACTAACCTCCGCACAAAGATCTCGGTCTGTTTAATTATATACTTTTTGCTGCATTGACATGTTACAAGAGGATTGGCTTCAGTTCGAGTATTTTTTAAATAGAACGCGGGCCTTCGCTTTTTAAATATACACATGTAGATTCGAATGTTGATAATGATTTAATTTACTTTTATGGGGATGACAGAGACCTTATGCCAATATATTATACATCTCTTTTTCTCTCTTTGAAGTTGTAGTTAGACTCCACCTTAGGTATGAGGTCCTGGTACTTTCGTCTTCATATCATCCGATGTTAAGTGATTAAAGCCGACAGACAAATGGACCTAGAGACGTTACTTAGGTTGCTAGCTATGCTTTCTGTGCTAACCGGAACCATCTTCATCATAATTTTACTATTTGTTATATTTTTTCAGCAAATGTATTAAGAAATGTCGTTCGAAATGTACTTACTATTTTCGCGTCTCCCCCCGTATATCTTCTAAACTATTGCTTTTAAAAATCTGAATACTTTACAGTAGTATGTAAGTACACTGAACTTAAAAGAAGAAAAAAAAATAACACGACTAAGCTGCCTTTGCAGGTGAACGAGTAATAGTCGACCAAATTATAAAAAAAATTGGCTTACAGATTCCATAATGAAAGTTTCGTACAAATTCCAATCAAAATTACTTTACACCGTTCTGGGTGGACCTAACTTGCACTTGGATGCTTTTTAAAATTGAAATAGATTCAGTAATTTAACTAGACTTTTTTTAGTCTTAAGAAACATTTACACGATAACTAAAAAATAAAAAATAAATTAATATAAAAAAATATTTCATAAAGAAGCTTTTATTTAAATGCTCTAAAAAGAAGAAAATAAACTTTAAAACTTTAAATGAAATCAAACCCATCAATTGATTACATTGAACAATTTATATGCTATAAAAGCTTGTCGCGTGATTTACTAGTGTAGATGTATGTCGATTTATCAATTTTATAAAATACATACTTTTTTCTCTATATCAGTTTACATAATTCTTGTATTCTATTCATCAACACATAGGCCTCCTTCATGGTACGCCACATCGACATTAATACAATTAAAATCACGCGACAAGCTTTTATAGAATATAAATTGTTCAATGTAATCAATTGATGGGTTTGATTTCATTTAAAGTTTTAAAGTTTATTTTCTTCTTTTTAGAGCATTTAAATAAAAGCTTCTTTATGAAATATTTTTTTATATTAATTTTATTCTCTTGATTTTGTGTTCTGTAAATATTTGTTGTGTACAACAAAATGTTTAAATGAATAAAACTATTTAAAAAACGAAAACTAGGCCCTAGACCTGATGTTACGAGTATGGTCAATTTGAACCGTGAGACATGACTAATAGAATAAAACAGGTAAGTAGGGTACTCGATAATTATTTATAATGTGAAGTGTATCATTTCATTGATATACTTAAAATCCGCAGCCGCAGCGACGACCTCCGATGAGAGCAGGTGAGCCGAATCCAGCACCAATCAAACCCGCGTTAGCCAGAGAAGCACCAGCAAAGCCAGCGTTGCCAAGACCAGCGCCGTAGCCGATACTAGCCAGCTCAGCACCGGCCAAACCAGCGTTAGCAAAGCCAGCACCAGCCAGAGCAGCGCCAGCCAGTCCAGCGTTGGCGCTGAAACCTCCATTCTCGCTCATGATGCCGACGTTACCGTTGCCGGCGCTGTATGCGACACCTCCGGCACCAGCGGTGGGCAGGGCACCCTCCAAAGCGACGGCGCCCAAGAACGGCAGCTGACCGGCGACAGCGAGAGCGCCTTCAATAGCGTTCTCAGACACGAGGGAGATGCCGCTGGGAGTGATGGGGGACACGCTGGACACAGAGAGACTGCCCCCGTTGGAAGCCGCGCTCAGTCCTCCGTATGAGAGACCAGCCGCGGACAGTTCAGCGGCTGCTAGTCCGGCGTTAGCCAAGCCAGCGCTAGCCAGGCCAGCGCCAGCGAAAGGACCAGCCAAGTAGGCACCAGTCAGTTCAGCACCGGCTAACTGGGCAGTAGCCAGGCCAGCGTTAGCCAGACCGTTGCGGATGGCACCACCGTTGTACAGACCAGAGTTGTATATACCGGCGTTGCCCAAGCATTGGCCAGAGATGGTCTGTAAGAGAAATAAGACGTTAATAAAAAGAACGAACCAAATGATGTTTTGAGTTGGAACACGAGTGTCTAGAAACATACCTGGACCAGAAGCGCTGAAGCGCACAGAACGAAAAGTGCCTTGGATACCATTGTTAGTTTGAATACTGCAAGTGTTGACTTGATAATGTTTTTAATTTTTTAATGTCCCCTTTTATAGAAAACCTTGCAGTTCTACTAACCTATAGTCAAATCATGTTTATCGGTAATGGAGAAACCCTTATCAAATTTACGTGACTTGTTATAACTGTGCTTTAAAAGAATTAATTAATATAATGTGTCAATAGATAATGTTAGTCAGCCGTGCTGCAATTTCACCATGACCACACTATCCCTAGCGTTGGACTATAAAACCATCGCACTTGCTCTACAAAATCATTCTCTATTCATCCGCTCCGTTGAATACAAACCAACAAACATGTCCACCTTCGCACTGTTGCTCCTCTGCATCCAGGCTTGCCTGCTCCAGAACGTGTTCGCCCAGTGCGGAGTCGGTCTGGCAGGCGCCGGTCTGGCGGCCAATGGGCTCGGCTACGGCTATGGCGGAGCGCTAGCCAACGGATACGGGCTGGGAGCTGCCGGGATCGGATACGGGAACGCGCTGTACGGAGGACTCGGTGCATCTGGTTTTGCTGGCGCAGCCGGTTTGGCTGGCGAGGCTGCCTTGATTGGTGCGTCTGGCTTGTCTGGCGCGTACGGCGGCATTGGCAGCGGCGACATGCTGGTCTCCGGCGAGCTGCCAGTCTCCGGCTCCACAGTCATCGCTGGACAGGTGCCGGTGCTCGGCGCTGTACAGTTCGGCGGCACCGTGCCCGCTGGCGGGCTCGTCTCCATCTCTGGCCGCACTAGTTGCGGATGTGGAGCTGGTTCTATTTACTACTGAACTGGTTGGAACTTGAATGGAACTACACGAAGCTTTTAATAAAATATGACAGCAGATATTTCTTTGTTTCCTTAATAATTAACCAACAGAAAGTGAATTTATTGAACAAAACCTAATATATCAGTAAACGATACTAAATATTGACGATATTTACTATCATTTTGCATGAGACTTCATCCGAGTGGACTTCAGAAAGGATCAAGTTGCTCGATTGGGATATAAAAAAGAATGTGTCCTTTTCTGACCCTTCAACTATCCCTATAAAAAAAAACAAGTCATTCTGACTATCCATCTTATGATCAACATATCTTCAGGCTATGAGGATACCAGATTTTGGATACACAACCCTACTCAGAAACTCACTACTCAGAAGAAGGAGGGTCAAGCCTTTAGTGAATTAATTTAACTGTCATTAAAATCTTTTAGAACATCTTAACCATTATATAGCCGTCATGAATTTGTGATCCCCTAAACAACAAATTCATTGCTCCACACTATCATTACTCTTCTGGTGAGTCCGTAATATATGAGAACTATCGTACAACTTATTATAAAGGGCAACTGCGGGAATTATGAAGAGCGAATTATGGTCACCAGTTGCCGCCACTGCACGCCGCCACCAGCGACTGCCACTTGCGACTAGTGTTAAAGTGTACTAGACAGAGGTGAACGTTTGTTTGTTAAAAACGGACGCACTCTTGATTTCGTTATTGTTGGTTATTGTAAGACGTAGAAAACGTCGCCGAATTTAAGAACCATAGACGAAGAAGACTAGAATTGGGACCATCCAGGCAGGACACGGGGGCGGGTCGGGATGACCGGCGACTCCTGCCGTGTGCGCGCGCGATTCGAACGACAAAACGCGGTCTCAAGTAATGAGCGCAGTCGACGCCGGCAGCTTTGACACGGCCACTCAAACGCTCGGTGTGCACCGGTGTTATATAAAATGTATGGAGAAACGCGTCCACAACTTATGGCGGCTACTAATCGTTCTAATGTTGTCGCCACTAGTGGCTCAATGTACTGCGGCCCTAAACCTTCAAATAATAAAAAAACGCATTGAAATCGGACATCACACTGCGGAGATATTCAGTGCTCCCTTATGGTGTACTTTTATGTACACCAATCAAAAATCCCAGGCGGATAAAATATTTAAAAAAATCGGTATCGGTCGAGAAATGCGAACTGTAGATAAAAAGATACAAACACACAGAAAGTAGCTATTATCTGATACGGAGACTTTTCGTTCGCTTCGCTTACTCGGTCAATTAATAGCAGCTTTATAGACAATATCCGATACAAAAGTTTGAAATAAACCATCATTCATTTGAAGAAAAGTTTTCGAAGTACCATCGACCAATTGAAAAAAAAAAGCTTCTAACAAGTGAACGAATACACCAATGTGATTCAAAAATTTTGACTTTTAATTAAAAGATCTTAGTCAGAACCTGTCGAATTATAGTCATAGAAGTATGGATTTTCGTGCTATGAATTAGGGACCCCTGCAAGCAGTAAACTGTTTGCCCAACTACAGCATGACGAAGCATAAACGTGAGCTATGATTGAATGTTTAGCAAGTTTTGTGTGCATGATGAATATACTCCTATCTCAAGTCTCCTAAACTAGTTGCCACTAGTTCGAGGCAAGGAACTTTGTCCGGGACATTGGCCGCTTACTAAGGGGTACGATGTCCGCTCTGGATCCTTCTTGATGCAAAGGCTGTCCATAGCCATTCAACGTGCAAATACGTCGAGCACCGGGAGCGACCAGGGAGGTTTATTCAACTAAGTGTTTTTTTACAATCATTGTGATGAGTTTTTTTTTCCTATCCTTTTTAGTTTAGTTTACGACTTCCCTTGGTTTCGTTATTTTGTAAGTAATTTAGTTAATTGTAGTTTGTTAAAGTTTTCTTTTGTGTACATTTACATGTAAATAAAATTTTCTAAAAAAAGTTACCACATTCTGTTGCTTTAAATATTTTTGAAAGGCTATGACGTCACATAATGCTCAAAAAGTGGCTTGTAGTTGTACCAAAAAACAATCCAAATTTAAATATCAAGTTTGGTGTCAAATAAAATACACATTTCCCAATGCAATGTGAGCTACTTATACACACAAAACCCCATAAATAAGGTTAATGAGGAATGTCTTGATCAGTCTAAAGAGTGAAATTATAATACGCACTTATAATAATCCCAATTTGGATTATTGATAAAAACAAAACGTTTTTTGTTGTATATTTTATTATAGGTCTACATTGTTTTTCAACTACTTCAATAGTAAATGGGTCCAGCGCCACAACCGCAGATGGTGTTGCCAGAGATGGAGACGAGCCCGCCGGCGGGCACGCTGCCGCCGAACTGTACAGCGCCGAGCACCGGCACCTGTCCAGCGATGACTGTGGAGCCAGAGACTGGCAGCTCGCCGGAGACCAGCATGTCCCCGCTGCCGATGCCGCCGTACGCGCCAGACAAGCCAGACGCGCCAATCAAGGCAGCTTCACCAGCAAAACCAGCTGCACCGAGTCCTCCGTACAGCGCGTTCCCGTATCCGATCCCGGCAGCTCCCAGCCCGTATCCGTTGGCTAGCGCTCCGCCGTAGCCGTAGCCGAGGCCGTTGGCCGCCAGACCGGCGCCTGCCAGACCGACTCCGCACTGGGCGAACACGTTCTGGAGCAGGCAAGCCTGGATGCAGAGGAGCAACAGTGCGAAGGTGGACATGTTTGTTGGTTTGTATTCAACGGTGGGGCTGAACTGATAGATTTCTATAATACACTAACCCTTTTATAATAAAAAGAGTTAATCTAATTACTGTTTGGAAATAATTTGAGTTGCTTTGATAATAGTTTGTAAAAATTGTTAAACCTTTCATAACGCTCTGATAAGTATATGTATGCATACTTTAAACAACATGGAATTATTAAATGTTGCAAAATAATAGTATGATTGTAATACGAGTATAAAAGGCTGGGCGGTCCAGCAACAATCATTGTGTATTCTAAATCTACAGTCGTAGTATCAAAATGGCAGCTAAGACCTTCTTGATTGTTTGCGCTTCAGCTTTGTTGGTCCAGACCATCTCTGGACAATGCTTGGGTAACGCCGGTATATACAACTCTGGTCTGTACAACGGTGGTGCCATCCGCAACGGTCTGGCTAACGCTGGCCTCGCTACTGCCCAGTTGGCCGGTGCTGAACTAACTGGTGCCTACTTGGCTGGTCCTTTCGCTGGCGCTGGCCTGGCTAGCGCTGGGTTGGCCAACGCCGGACTAGCAGCCGCTGAACTCTCCGCAGCTGGTCTCTCATACGGAGGACTGAGCGCGGCTTCCAACGGCGGCGGTCTGTCTGTGTCCAGCACCTCCCCCATCGCTCCCAGCGGCATCTCTGTCGTGTCTGAGAATGCTATTGAAGGCGGTCTCGCTGTCGCCGGTCAGCTGCCGTTCTTGGGCGCCGTCGCTCTGGAGGGTGCCCTGCCCACCGCTGGTGCCGGTGGTGTCGCATATAGCGCCGGCAATGGTAACGTCGGCATCGTGAGCGAGAATGGAGGTTTCAACGCCAACGCTGGACTGGCTGGCGCTGCTCTGGCTGGTGCTGGCTTTGCTAACGCTGGTTTGGCAGGTGCTGAGCTGGCTAGTATCGGATACGGCGCTGGTCTTGGCAACAATGGCTTAGTTGGTGCTGGATTCGGCTCACCTGCTCTCATCGGCAGCCGTCGCTGCGGCTGTGGTCTTTAAAGATATCAATAAATGTTACTTTGAATTTCTTAAACCAGTACTTAAATAAATGCCATAATTACACAGATAGTAATTTCATTTTGTTTGACTTTTGTGTTACCTACCAAAATAATATCATGGAACATTTTTAGTGCTTGCATACCACAGGGAATGTGTGTCTGCTACTGTAAGTCAGGAATGTTAAAATATTTTACATATGAATCACTTTTGAGCTACACTGGCAAGCTTTTATCCTCAACTTGGACTCTAACATTGAACTTTTAATTGGTGCTATATTCAGCTTTCCTTTCGGGTCCGTCTTCAATGATCACGAACATCATCAATTGAACTTGAAAGTAATGAAAAGGTCATGGCGATTACTATTTGAGGAACTTTGCAGTTAATTCCTAGCTTACTTGGCATTGAATTTGACATCTTAATAATACGGATCTTAATATGTCATTTTTCCACCAGACACGTACGTATCGCATTAAATTTAAAGGTTATTAAATCTAACAGTGAAACCCAGTTTCCATGAACATAATTCGACGCTCAAGAATTGCTTATAAAACGTCAACTTTAATTACTGTACTGTCTACTTTGTTTCCTATACAATACAAAAAGATTATATTCCATCATCATCAACAGCCTATATATGTCGCCACTGCGGGGACTCAGGCCTACTCTCCTACAGGACTCGCACACTAAGTTTACCCCTCTGAAGTTATCCCTCCGGAATTTCAAACATGTACCAACGTAATATGTGTGTATTATTTTCTATAATAACTAACACTTTTTAAGGATAAATATCCAGAAACTGTGAAACATGTCGTTATTTTTGACTAAAAAACTGCGTACAAATTTTCATGGATTTATCTTCAAAATTGACGGACTTTCATACAAACTTACATAGCTTGTTTTACCCTTTTAGGTATAGAATTTCGGAAAATCCTTTCTTGGTAGATTCTTTAATCTTTACAAAGAACACATCCTCCAAACGTTATGTCTCTAGGATTAGTAGTTTAGGCTGTGCGATGAGAGTTCACACACGAACTTTCATCCCCCTTTTCACACTTTTTAAGAATAAATATCCAGAAAATGTGAAACACGTATTTCGTTATTTTTGACCGAAAAATGCGTATAAATTTTCATGGATCTATCTTCAAAAATGACGGACTTACATAGACACTTACATCCCTTATTTTACCCTGTTAGTGGTGGAATTCCGAAAAAACTTTTCATAAACAATGCCTAAACTTTACAAAGAACACACTCTATAGTAGTAAAAAGTCGCAAGCTAAAAATACTTGCATAAATTGCTTGATTGGTCGAGTGAGACTAATCCCTACAAAACACGTGCCTCCACTTACATCCTGATAGTGCCTAAACATCAATCTTCTGCTTTTCAAGGTTGTTTCAAGTATCTGGAATAATCTTCCCCCACCGATTCGAGAACTAAATTCTATTAAGTCATTCAGAAAAAAACTAAAGCTATACCTTTTAGAGCTACAAAAAATGGTGTCATCGAACACCTTATCTAAAAAAAAATATATAGAAATTTATTTTCTTTGTAGATGCATACAGGATTCGCATCTACTTTTTAATTTTTTGAACATCTTTTTGTTTAGTCTATTTCTTTTTTTTGTGTACAATCCTTTTACATATTCTAAGTTCTGTCTCGTAGTATATTCGTTGCGTTGTTGTATTTAGTAGCTGATGCGTACATTTAATTATATAGTTAGATTAGTTTAGTATCAGTCCAGTCCTATCTGAAAACCAGCGCTGCAATCACTCTGTGGTTGCAGCATCAGCTGAGATAGGCCTTTTACTTTAGTATATATTTAGTTTATAAATCTCTGTTCTTTCTTCTAACAAAGCAATAAATTTATTTTTCTTTCTTTCTCTAAATTTCATGTCTCTAGAACCTGTGGTTTAGGCTGTGCGTTGATACCTCAGTCAGTCAGTCAGGACTTTGAATTTTATATTTATAGATGATGGGTTTTGCACTCCGCCCTCATCTTACCTGGTGGTAAGTTACAATAAGGCCGTTGGCTGGTAAGCGTGCGCGCTCAAAAACCTCAAGCTAATGATGCGCTGGCTCTGCGCTACCTTTCCTAACGGAACACAACAGTGCTACTAACACTGCTGCTTGGCGGCAGACGGAGGTAACTAGGCGGACATAGAAAATGTCCTACTGCCAACAAAACCAAGTGCCAATATAGTTCGTAAAAAATTTTTTTTTCTTCAACATTTTGTTTCAACGCTCTTTTGGTATACTCTCTCTTTTGACCCATGACAAATTAAAGCTACACTCTCTATAGGAGAGTACGCCTGAGCCCTTGCAGTGGGGACGTATATGGGCTGTTGATGATGATGATGATGAAATTAAAGCTTTCCAGTTACTAAGAGTTGTTGAACTAATCCGCAGACAGACAAACTCCTGAAAGTAAATTCTAGTATTTTTAACAAAATAAACTTTTTTATTTTTGTATATTTTATCTATTGCTCCTACATTACCTTAACTTACTCTTTAGCTCTATCTGGAGATAAATGAAAAGGAATTGCTCCGGGGGAACTTTTTCAGGAGATGGATTGGATGGATTCAATAGATGGACTGACTGGAGAGGTTAGACGGTTTAATGGCAGAGTGCATGACAGTTGGTGGTAGTCGCAAGTGTGAATAAGAAACTGGGTAACGTGCAGGGACTACCAGCTGATGATCAAAATGAAGTAGTTAGGAAATAGAGAGGTCATTAGTCAACAGTGGGCTATAAAAAAGCAAGCATAAATACTCCCAGTTTCTGGGGTCCAAATAAACAACCCTTGTGATTTCAAAGTTCGAGCTATTAAATGAAAGACGACATTGAGGAGCGGGGCTTGGTTGCCCCGATAGTGGTTTTATTATCAAGAACTTCAGTAGTAGATTGGTCCAGCGCCACAACCGCAGATGGTGTTACCAGAGATGGAGACGAGCCCGCCGGCGGGCACGCTGCCGCCGAACTGTACAGCGCCGAGCACCGGCACCTGTCCAGCGATGACTGTGGAGCCGGAGACTGGCAGCTCGCCGGAGACCAGCATGTCTCCGCTGCCGATGCCGCCGTACGCGCCAGACAAGCCAGACGCGCCAATCAATGCAGCCTCGCCAGCCAAACCGGCCGCGCCGAGTCCTCCGTACAGCGCGTTCCCGTACCCGATCCCGGCCGCTCCGAGCCCGTATCCGTTGGCTAGCGCTCCGCCGTAGCCGTAGCCGAGCCCGTTGGCCGCCAGACCGGCGCCTGCCAGACCGACTCCGCACTGGGCGAACACGTTCTGGAGCAGGCAAGCCTGGATGCAGAGGAGCAACAGTGCGAAGGTGGACATGTTTGTTGGTTTGTATTCAACGGTGATGCTGAATCGAGAATGCTTTGTTTATTCAAAAGCAGAGGTTTTATAGTCTATTTTATATTGCGGTACGATGAAATTACGTATTCATTCGTACGTGAGGATAGTTAAATGTTTAATAAGAATTGAGATTTACTTCATACCTCCACCTTTTCTGTAGTATTGAAAGTTATTTTTTATCTATATTAGCATACTATTTGTTTAATGTTTTTAAGCACGTACGATTGTCATTATAGGATAGGTCAGGTGAAAAAGATAAGAAAATGTCACACAGTTTCCGGTTATTAGTTATTTCAAAATTATTTGTATATAAAAGGATTATTAGGGCACATAAACTATATTCTCAAGCTAACACTTGTAGTATTCAAACCAAAAATGGCAGCCAAAGCAATCTTCGTTCTGTGCGCTTTAGCGTTCGTGCAGGTAAATTTTATTCATCAGCATATTTTACAGTGCCTTTATGAGATAAGACATTTTTTACAAATCGAGAAATAAATAAAATATCTTGGATTTACGTTGAGTTCAAATTAACTTAAAAAGTGTGGATAAATTATTCACACCTATCCGTCGCCTTACCAACATCTTGTTTCTCTTACAGACCATCTCTGGGCAATGCTTGGGCAACGCCGGTATATACAACTCTGGCCTGTACAACGGTGGTGCCATCCGCAACGGTCTGGCTAACGCTGGCCTGGCTACTGCCCAGTTGGCCGGTGCTGAACTGACTGGCGCCTACTTGGCTGGTCCTTTCGCTGGCGCTGGCCTGGCTAGCGCTGGCCTGGCTAACGCCGGACTAGCAGCCGCTGAACTCTCCGCGGCTGGTCTCTCTTACGGAGGACTGAGCGCGGCTTCCAACGGGGGCAGTCTCTCTGTGTCCAGCGTGTCCCCCATCGCTCCCAGCGGCATCTCCCTCGTGTCTGAGAACGCTATTGAAGGCGGTCTCGCTGTCGCCGGTCAGCTGCCGTTCTTGGGCGCCGTCGCTCTGGAGGGTGCCCTGCCCACCGCTGGTGCTGGTGGCGTCGCATACAGTGCCGGAAACGGTAACGTCGGCATCGTGAGTGAGAATGGAGCTGGCATCGCCAACGCTGGACTCGGTTTGGCCGGTGCTGAGCTGGCCAGTATCGGCTATGGTGCCGGTCTTGGCAACGCTGGCTTGGTTGGTGCTGGGTTCGGCTCACCCGCTTTCATCGGAGGGCGTCGCTGCGGTTCTGAGTTAGCAAGTATCGGCTATGGCGCTGGTCTTGGGAACGCTGGCTTAGTTGGTGCTGGGTTTGGCTCATCCGCTCTCATCGGAGGTCGTCGTTGTGGTTGTGGTCTATAAATACATGTATGAATATGAATTTCCATCAAACCATACCAAAATATAAGATTTGACAAATACACTTTTTCATTTGTTTGAATCCAAACGTTAATATAGCACCACCATACAAAGCCGTCATATTATGCACGTAGTTAAGTTCTAGGCATTTTTATTTTATTTTCGAATGTCTTTTATTCCTGCTTTTAAGGAGCCATTCCTTTCCATCTTCGGTCAGCATATTTAGCTCTCTTAAACCATCTTATTGTAGGCATTCTTCAACAAGGAATTTTAGGTACACTCGGCAGCGTATTTTCAGCAATCATTTCAAGGAAAATATACATATTAGAGACTTTATAAAGAAAATACAGTAACATAGCTTGAATTACTGTCTTCTACAATAAAATATTCAGTATAACATTCATGGAAATAGACAATATACCTTAATGTAAGGATACGAACATGAACCCCTCAGATTTATATGTGTTCTGGCAAGTAGTAGCAAATTGTTTGATTGCTAGACACATAGATATATAAATATATTTTAGGGTTCCGCACCTCGAAAGGAAAGAAGGAAACTTTGTTGTCCGTTTATCTGTCAAGGCTCATTTTATAAGAAACGCGTAAATCAAATGGAAATTAACATCAAATACTTGAACTAACAACTGAAATAAAACTGAAAAAAGTCAAAATTATGAATTTTTAAATTTCAAATCGCTTAATAAATAAAGAAGAAATTTCAACACTAGATTGCCCAAGCTATTCAGCAGTGACAGTATCACAAAGGCACGTGAATGGTTCTATTTTGTTGGCTTGTGTCCGATCAGAAACGGGACCCTTACGGACAAAGACATTTAAATAATTATTACTGCTAAATATCTTTGTTTTCGGATCACTCTGTGTCTGGATTATCTCAGCAGCAATCTACTGTTGACAAGAAATGTTTCTAATTCGGCCTGTACTTGTACACTATTTTTAAAATCAAGTAATCAATTAAATATGTATAGAAAAATACTAAATTTACATTTTTGCATCTACTTCATCGCCGTTCAAGTACCGGTCAAACAGAAGCACGTCAGCCCTCCACCCGTACACTGTAGATATTCCTACAGCTCGCACCAAGCGTTTCGCTTCCACATTCATCGTGCGTACAGCAAAAATATGGAATGCACTACCGGTTTCCGTGTTCCCCGAAAACTACAACTTGGGAATCTTCAAAAGAAGAGTAAATAGGCACCTTCTAGACCAACACGTAACATCGTCCACCTCATCGTCACTTACCATCACGTGAGATTGAGGTCAAGTGTTGGTCTATCTTCAATAAATAAAAATTAATTGTACAAAATCGTTCTTTTTGTACTAAGTGACAGCGTCAAATGTCATTTTATTGACGCCATATTCGTTTTCAACGTTAAGTCTTACCGGTTTCGTGCGTTTTATATGTTTATGTACAAACAAAGTAAACCAAAATATACACAAATGGTAACTAAATCACTTTTATTTGATAATGGCCTATTATAAATGTAAACAATTATTCATTTTATTCGGATTTATTTTCAAACTTGTGTTGTTAGACCTTGCTACTAGACAAACTTCATGATTCTATGTCAATGGGCAGTAAGTAACCTATAGGCTTTCATTCGTTGAAATATGTGGCGTATATGGATGTTACTTTCTATTGCGTTGACTTAGAAACTTAGTTTTTCCGTTGGGCTGAGATAACATTTAAGTATTATAAACACCACTATATTTCGATACAATTTATTTATATCAAAGCCTAAACAGACACAAAACACTAGCGCACGCTCCTTGAACGAGGAGCTGACGCAATCTGCGGGGGAAGCGCGGGGGTAGCGCGGGGGGTGTCGACGTCGGCCGCGCGCCTCCACCACAGAGACCCGCAGTCTCCTTTCTAAGAACTACTGGCCACATACAGGCAGTATACATCATCACCATACAGCATCTAGCTGTGGATTAACTTTTTCTAACAGTATATTAATGTCAACTTCTCCAGTCTCCACGCGTTCTTGAGAAAAATGTGTTGACAGACAGACGGACAGTAAAGTGATCCTTAAGAGATCCTTTTGAGGATTGACAAGGGATGCTTACTTTTAATCTATAATTGTACCATATAATAAATGCTATAGTGAATTTATTTGTCTTTTGTTCTCGTCGTAGCGGAGGTTTAGAATGACTAGATTTTTTGTATAGGGATAGTTGAAGGGGCGGAAAAGGACTCGATCGAGCATGTAGTTCCCGTGGAATACAATATGAAGTTGTAAGCAAATACTAGTATGTCATATGTTTACGTCTAAGCGATCTGAAGGCAGTTAAATGCTCATACGTAAGTTGCGATGTTAAATTTCCTTTCAAAAATATTAAGCTTCATAAAAACTCGATGAAGGATTTGTTCTTTTATGTAAGCATGGTGGAATCTTATTTTATTTTTAATGTTATTGAAATAAATAGATATTTAAAAAATGTAAACTGGAATATTAATCAAGTATAGCAATTTATTGAACTATTTTTTCAAATCAGTAGTAGATGGGTCCAGCGCCGCAGCCGCATACGGTGTTGCCAGAGATGGAGACGAGCCCGCCGGCGGGCACGCTGCCACCGAACTGTACAGCGCCGAGCACTGGCACCTGTCCAGCGATGACTGTGGACCCGGAGACTGGCAGCTCGCCGGAGACCAGCATGTCCCCGCTGCCGATGCCGCCGTACGCGCCAGACAAGCCAGACGCGCCAATCAAGGCAGCTTCACCAGCAAAACCAGCCGCACCAGCCAAACCAGCTGCGCCGAGTCCGCCGTACAGCGCGTTCCCGTATCCGAGCCCAGTAGCTCCCAGTCCGTATCCGTTGGCTAGCGCTCCGCCGTAGCCGTAGCCGAGCCCGTTGGCCGCCAGACCGGCGCCTGCCAGACCGACTCCGCACTGGGCGAACACGTTCTGGAGCAGGCAAGCCTGGATGCAGAGGAGCAACAGTGCGAAGGTGGACATAATGGTTTGTGTTCAACGGGGCGGCTGAATCTAGAATGCTTTCTGACGCGACTATAATCATTTTATAGTCTATCGTAGTCCAATTCTGAATATGGAGCAATCATACACCAGCAATTATTGTATTGCTGCAGTAGATACTATCATTAATAATGTAAAATCACTGTTGTAGTATGTCACGTAAACTCGATAGTAACGTTTTTCTTCATAACTGATAAACATGACTTGATACAGGTTACTAGTACGCATGTGTCATAAGGTTTTCCGTATAAAAATAAAATCAGGGTTAAGGTAAAACATTCTCAAGTCAATCCTTGTCGTATTCACATCAACAATGGTATCCAAGGCACTTTTCGTTCTGTGCGCTTCAGCACTTCTGATCCAGGTAAGGTTGAACACATTGCATGTTCATAAATTATTTACTCTATAGTCCATTCTCTTTACAATGTCTTATTTCTCTTACAGACCATCTCTGGACAATGCTTGGGTAACGCCGGTATATACAACTCTGGTCTGTACAACGGTGGTGCCATCCGCAACGGTCTGGCTAACGCTGGCCTCGCTACTGCACAGTTGGCCGGTGCTGAACTGTCTGGTGCCTACTTGGCTGGTCCTTTCGCTGGTGCTGGCCTGGCTAGCGCTGGGTTGGCTAACGCCGGACTAGCAGCCGCTGAACTCTCCGCGGCTGGTCTCTCTTACGGAGGACTGAGCGCGGCTTCCAACGGGGGCAGTCTCTCTGTGTCCAGCGTGTCCCCCATCGCTCCCAGCGGCATCTCCCTCGTGTCTGAGAACGCTATTGAAGGCGCTCTCGCTGTCGCCGGTCAGCTGCCGTTCTTGGGCGCCGTCGCTCTGGAGGGTGCCCTGCCCACCGCTGGTGCTGGTGGTGTCGCATACAGCGCCGGCAACGGTAACGTCGGCATCATGAGCGAGAATGGAGGTTTCAGCGCCAACGCTGGACTGGCTGGTGCTGCTCTGGCTGGTGCTGGCTTTTCTAACGCTGGTTTGGCCGGTGCTGAGCTGGCTAGTATCGGCTACGGCGCTGGTCTTGGCAATGCTGGCTTTGCTGGTGCTTCTCTGGCTAACGCGGGTTTGATTGGTGCTGGATTCGGCTCACCTGCTCTCATCGGAGGTCGTCGCTGCGGCTGTGGATTCTAAAGTACAAAAGCTGAAAATAAATGATTGAAATACACGATTTCATTATTTTCTTTTAATATTGATAAAATTTATATTGCGAGAAGCTTAGTCAAGGAGTGTAAAAGGGTGAACATAGTGGATAGGCAAACCACCATTTTTTATTTATTTGCTGATGTATTTCATCTCAGCAATTTAATTAACCGATTTAATTTTTGTATGGGGATATTTAAAATGCCGGAAATGGAAATAATCTACTTTTCAGGGCTCCGTACCTGAAGGGTCATTAACGGGACCCTGTCCGTCCGTCCATCCGTCTGTATGTCATCTCATGATCCGATACAGTTGTAATTTACACAGAATGAGTATTTCTTTTGCCGATATAAAAATAAAAAATAAAAATGGATTAAAAATTATTCAATTATGTGTTATTATGTGTGTATTATGAAATATTAAAAAAAATTACATTTCACTTCATGAGATTACAGTAACATAAATAAAAATGCTACGTCAGTGAGCATTTGAGAGGGTACTCCGAAAAAAGTAAACAATTACAGTTGAATACAATGAAACAAACAAAGTAAATTAAGATGTTAAATGGGTAGTTGGACAAAATACATTCAAAGAATAAATAGAAAGAACTAGAAACAGACTTCAATTGCACTAAAAGTCTACTTTTATAATAAGATTTATATAGTTGTCTCATGGATGGCATTCTTAGAACTGGATCAAATTGAAATGGAACCACACGGGAAGGACCAGATTTCAAATATATAAAAATCATCCAAATCGGTTCCCCCAGTCAAAAGTTCTGAGGTAACAAACATTTAACTGATTCATACTTTACATACCCTATCTCAAAAAGTATTGAACCGAAAAGAACTGAAACGTACTGAATACCTAGTTCAACAAAACAAACATACACACACTTTGAAATTTGTCACACTTGTTTAGAAGCTGATATAGACTAACATTTACGAAAACTGGGTAGTTCAAGTCAACTTGATAACCTCCTTTTTTGACGTCGGTTAATAATCATACAAATATGAGACGATACTATTTGAGCAGGGCCGGATTCAGAACATTACATTTATTGTTTAATTTCTTTCTTGTATATATGCAGGCACATACACTCTCTGTAGGAGAGTAGGCCTGAGGCTGGTCGATGATGATGTTTTATGGAGTTTGGATATTTCTTTTATCACATTAAAATGGACACTTTTTGATTACAAACTGTTGGCGCTTATTGCGCGCGTGGTTTCATAGGCTCATTCATTGGACTTTAGAGCATTGTGCGGTGCATATTATGATATGATTTCATATTATTAAGTATTTGTTAATTATTCATATTCTGTAGGGAGCCCCCAATGCGGAAGTTCGACTCGCACTTGACTGGTTCGGATCTTAAGCTTTGCGCAGATAATCACATTAAATATGATTTCAAATTATGAATTTTTCAAATTTCAAATCGCTAAATAAATAAAGAAGAAATTTCAACACTAGATTGCCCAACTTAATCAGCAGTGACAGTATTACAAAGATACGTGAATGATTCTATTTTGTTGGCTTCTGTCCTATCAGAAACGGGACCCTTACGGACAAAGACATTTAAATTATTACTACTCATCAATCATCATCTCCAGCCTATATACGTCCCCACTGCAGTACTCAGTCCTACTCTCCTACAGAGAATGTATGGGCCATAGTCCACCACGCGGGCCCAGTGCGGATCGGCGGACTTCACATGCCTGTTCAAGACATGCAGGTTTCCTGGCAGGCAGGCAGGCACAAATCTCGCAACTAAAAACCCGCGAGTGATCGGACCCACGTACTACGAGCGTCTACCCAGCGATCTAAAAGGTGAAACAAATGACGAAACGTTTTATCGAAGACTAACAAACCTTTTGTTAGATAAGGATTAATATAGTGTAAAAGATTTTATACAAGATACATATTATAGATTCATTAGTATGATTTATTTTATTTTTTATTTTGACATTGCAATTACTGTTTGACATTTATTTTATATAATTTTTGACATTTTAAATATTTTTTGACGATCATTGTACTATCTAACATTTTTTTATATATTTTATTGTAAACTTGAAATTTGTATTTTGAAATAAATAAATCTAATCTTTTATCGAAAATATATAAATTAATTTGCAACAACGTAAAATTAAGGACATTTTAAAAAATTTACAAAAAATAATAAATATTTTCATTTTTTCTATTTTATTTTGTATTTCATCATCATCAATAGCCTATATACGTCCCCACTGCAGGGGCTCAGTTCTACTCTCCTACAGAGAGTGTATGGGACATAGTACACCACGCGGGACCAGTGCGCATTGGTAGACTTCACACGCACCTTTGAATTTCTTCTCAGGAGTGTGCAGGTTTCCTCACGATGTTTTCCTTCACCGTTAAGCAATCGGATAATGTACTTGAATTGAAAACAACTCATAGGTACACGGCTGGATTCGAACCCGGAACCCTCATATTGAGAGTCCGCGCCCCTGACGAAGCATAGGTGGCGCAGTGGATTTCATTACCAAGTATTTATGAATTACAGTATATTAATTATTGATATTCTGTACGAAACCCTCGGCGCGCGAGTCAGACTGGCACTTGGGCCGTATTTTCACGATTGAGCATTCAAGCTTTGTGCTCCCGCGATCAAATTACTCCAGTGTCTGTCTGTCCGTATGTCACAGCTTGTATCTCAGCAATTGCAACAGATGTCGACTTGAAATTCGAAACAGTTATGGGAAATGGTTACCCACAGGAGCCGCAATGGGAATAATTAGTAAATAGTATTTTTTATCGTAGGCCAAACTCTTTCACTCCTCCAGAAAAAAGATTATTTGAAAGGGCTTTATGTGGAAAATATATTTTATTATTATTTATTTATTAAGAAACAAACAGTTATATACACATTTTTCATACAGATGTGGCAGATAAACAAATTAACCTAAAGTTTCATTTATGATTACAGACTATGATATAACTTAACTACGCAAGGGATGGAAGCTTAATGCATAAATACGAAACTACAATACAATACTACAACTAATATGATATAATAACGAATTTACAAATCACACAATATTTCAGTAACTCTTTTCTTATATATTGCCATACTTGATGAGAATACGAGTATGTCAACACTGCATAATGTTTTGTTGTAATGGTCGCAGGCGCGTCTGATGAATGTGTTTTTTGCATAATTGGTGTTGTAAGGAGAAACATGGTAAGTTAGTTTAGATTGTGCAGAGCGTGAGCAGGGTCTTGGAATTTTGAAAATTATTTTTTCAATAAGTGATTCGCAATCAATGTAATTATTTATTATTTTATATAAAAATAACGTGTCTAAGTATCTTCGTCTGACTTCTAATGTTTGGACATTGTGGTTGGTTGCACTTATTTTATAATTAATGTGCGAGCATCCCGTCCGATAATCGTGACTTTAAAAATTTGTTTTGTATTTTCTCAATACGAGCAACATGTACGGTGTACTGCGGACTCCAGACCACGCTGCCGAACTCCAAGACACTACGAACATACGCATTGTATAATGTTTTAATAGTAAAAGCGTTTTTAAATGGTCTACTCAAGCGGAGTATCAACCCTAGCCGCTTGTACGCTTTGGAAACAATATTGTCTATGTACGTGTTGAAGTGCAGTTTAGAATCAAGCATGACGCCTAAGTCCCGAATCTCAGATACACGTTTGATATCATGGCCAGATATATTATAATTAAAACAAATAGGATTATGTTTACGCGTGAAGGATATCGTGTAGCACTTATCGGGATTGAGGAATAATTGGTTTTTAGTACAGTAACTTCCAAATCTCACCAGATCCCCCTGAAGTTCTTGTTTTTTTTTTAAAAAAATTAAAATTTAAAAAATATCATTGCCCCTCTATCTATGAAGCTTAGGAAAACCAATGCTCCAAATATCTTTTCATTCCTTAGTGGTACACAGGAATATTGCAAATGTTGTATATCTTTTGAAAATGGTGCAATATAAAATCGACTCGCCGCAACTCCAGCAAAAAACAAATATTTTTGCACCATCCAGACATTTTAGGCAACAGCAAACTCTGCATTGCGTGATATTAATTTATTTATTTATTTAATGAACTAGCTAAAAACATGATGAAGTTGACTAACGAGGTACGATTAACCACATTTCTATTACTGTCTTTGTTTTGCTTTCCATTTAATTTTCATTTGTTATTGAGTTTTTATTATACTTTAGTGTTTTTTTGTTAAATTATGAATTAAGGCCCATATGTAACTACTTTAAATATAGACGTAAATAGGTGTTAAGTTTCCCGAATAAAATAAACACATATTGAGAAAATGCAAGTTTTTATTCGTTTGCGCAGTGAGCTGTAATATGTTCAGCATTGGTTCTTTAGAATCCACAGCCGCAGCGACGGCCTCCGATGAGAGCGGGCGAGCCGAATCCAGCACCAATCAAACCCGCGTTAGCCAGAGAAGCACCAGCAAAGCCAGCATTGCCAAGACCAGCGCCGTAGCCGATACTAGCCAGCTCAGCACCGGCCAAACCAGCGTTAGCAAAGCCAGCACCAGCCAGAGCAGCACCAGCCAGTCCAGCGTTGGCGCTGAAACCTCCATTCTCGCTCACGATGCCGACGTTACCGTTGCCGGCGCTGTATGCGACACCACCGACACCAGCGGTGGGCAGGGCACCCTCCAGAGCAACGGCGCCCAAGAACGGCAGCTGACCGGCGACAGCGAGAGCGCCTTCAATAGTGTTCTCAGACACGAGGGAGATGCCGCTGGGAGCGATGGGGGACGTGCTGGACACAGAGAGACTGCCCCCGTTGGAAGCCGCGCTCAGTCCACCGTATGAGAGACCAGCCGCAGAGAGTTCAGCGGCTGCTAGTCCGGCGTTAGCCAACCCAGCGCTAGCCAGGCCAGCGCCAGCGAAAGGACCAGCCAAGTAGGCACCAGACAGTTCAGCACCGGCTAACTGGGCAGTAGCGAGGCCAGCGTTAGCCAGACCGTTGCGGATGGCACCACCGTTGTACAGGCCAGAGTTGTATATACCGGCGTTGCCCAAGCATTGGCCAGAGATGGTCTGTAAAAGAAATAAGACATTGTAAAGAGAATGGACATGATAGAGTAAACAATTTCTGAACATGCAATGTGTTCAACTTACCTGGACCAGAAGTGCTGAAGCGCACAGAACGAAAAGTGCCTTGGATACCATTGTGGTGTGAATACTGCAAGTGTGGACTTGAGAATGATTTTCTTAAATTCTTGTAGCAGTTTTATACAAAATGTTATGACTTATGACACATCTAGTGCCAGTGACCTGTTATAGGGAAACATTTATCAGCTAATAATTGAGAAAGAATTTCATATCAAGTTTACGTGACCTACTACGTGCTTTTTTATATATAAAAAAGTACCTGCTTAGATAATAGGCATTTTATTACAAATGTGAATATTTTATCAAAGTTTTAAATATACTACGACTTGCCTACTGTCTCACGTATTGAGAATTGCATTATGGTCATCAAAGACAGACTATAAAAGCATTGATTTAATGCAAACAGAACATTCTTGTTTCATCCGCTCCGTTGAATACAAACCAACAAACATGTCCACCTTCGCACTGTTGCTCCTCTGCATCCAGGCTTGCCTGCTCCAGAACGTGTTCGCCCAGTGCGGAGTCGGTCTGGCAGGCGCCGGTCTGGCGGCCAACGGGCTCGGCTACGGCTACGGCGGAGCGCTAGCCAACGGATACGGACTGAGAGCTGCCGGGATCGGATACGGGAACGCGCTGTACGGAGGACTCGGCGCGGTCGGTTTGGCTGGCGAGGCTGCCTTGATTGGCGCGTCTGGCTTGTCTGGCGCGTACGGCGGCATCGGCAGCGGAGACATGCTGGTCTCCGGCGAGCTGCCAGTCTCCGGCTCCACAGTCATCGCTGGACAGGTGCCGGTGCTCGGCGCTGTACAGTTCGGCGGCAGCGTGCCCGCTGGCGGGCTCGTCTCCATCTCTGGCAACACCATCTGCGGTTGTGGCGCTGGATCAATTTACTACTGAGTTTTATAATTCTGAATTTTTTTTCAGGCAATAAACCTTGGCTAAATAAATACATTTCGAAGACTTACATTTATTTTTAATTTTTATCTCTAGTGAAACAAGGGATTTTTAATGTTTCTTAATTTGAACTGGATGAGTTGCAAAATAAATTAAAAAATAACATACAGTTTTACACTCATCCAGATGACGAGGTAGATACATGTATGTATATATGTATGGAGGACATCTCTCGAGCCTTCTCAAAACTTCTCAAAACACACTATACTGTTATTATTGGGGACTTTCCCCGAATCTTAACACCAAAACTGCATATATCCTAAACCCCAAGTCATTTAACTGAGTGAGTCAAGTGACATTGAGCATTCTCGTGTTGCAGTCATGTACCGGGTAACCTGTACTGTGCCGTCCCCCTATTAGATGGACCCATGACCTAGTAAAGGTTGCGGGAAGTCTCTGGATGCGGGTCGCTCATTGTGGCCTCTGGAGGAGGCGTATGTCAAGCAGTGCAACAAAGCCTTTCAAAAAGACCATGGAGAACATGTGAACCATGTTCACGCGCCGCATTTAGTGCGCCCGCACATTGAGCCACTATAGGTGACCACTGGTGGCTCAGTCCGGCCACTAGTCGCGGCTACTAATTGCTGCCACTAGTGCCACCTGTTTTGGCTATGGGATTCCGTTCATTCCGTCAGCATATTTATTTATTAAGAGACACCAACAAGTTACATTCAAATACAAACTTGCATAACTAATTACTAAAAATGTTAACTTAATTATAGGTATCCACAGCTTACACAAATATTCACGTTAAAAAGAATGACAGTCAAAAATAGAAGTATATAAATATAGAATTATAATGTTTTACACTTATTCTTAATCTTATTCACATCTTATTCTTAATCTATCTTCTAATCAATCTATATTCAGGGATCCTATATCCAGCGCGTTTGTGAGATGGAAACACCCTAGATTTCATTATTGTTGGTTTTCAGCTAGACCTTGGCTAACTCTAAAATAGTCTATGGGTATTACCTAATTAAATTGAGAATTCGGCTATTTTGCGAATACAACAATACAATCAATATACTACAACACACAAAACTTAGGATTATAATAATAAAATAAAAATAAAATGTTTATTTATTTTATCTCACAGTGACACCTTATATATAAAATAAATAATAAACAACATAAGTCCTACAAGGTAGGTGTACCTGTGAGAGACTGGTGCCTGAGATAGGTGTGACCCTGTGTTACAGGACCCCAGGCTCTCACCCACCGCACTTTAGAGCTACGTATAAACAGGTTACAGCTAAGAATATATATATATTTGTATACTATATCTAGTCTATATGACGAATGAAGTAGTGAGTAAAGTAAAGTTGCAAAACAAATGCATAACAAATCGACTAAACTGACTAAACATAAACAAAGTATGTAGAAAAATAAGAAGAAAAGCTTCTAGCGGCACGTTTACGAAACTGTGATTCTTCATACAAATCTGAGGTAACCACAAACGTGACAGTATCGGTTAACAGATTAACGCGTTTAAAAAGAACTAGAAACCGACTTCAACTGCCCTAAAAGTCTACTTTATTAAGGCAAATTTAAGATGTATATCGTTATGTCATGGATACCATTTTCAGGACTGGACCAAATTGAATTGGGACCACACGGAAAGCACCAGCTTTCAAATATAAAAAGAACCATCAAAATCGGTTCGTCCAGTCAAAAGTTCTGAGGTAACAAACATTTAAAAAAAGCATACCCGTCGAATTGAGAACCTCATTTTTTGAAGTCGATTAAAAACTCTTGTGGTGAAGGAAGGTAAAGGTCTCACTCACTCTCACCAGCATGACAATTCTGTAATTTTCGCAATGGCATAAGGAGGCACAAGGGTCTGAACCCGCGCTGGTTGACAGAAAATTCGAGATTTACAGGTCTAGCGCTTAAGAGGGTATGCTGGTGTCAAAGCGCTTATACAAACGTAGTCCAGTCAAATTTTGAGTATTAAGCTATGAAAATCTATAAAATTTTCAAGACACAATCTAGAAACAAATATCTGTGTCGGTGGTGAGTCAGATTTTCGTTTAAATATATACTTCCAGAGTTACAGGGCGTCAAATAATTGTATTTTACGGTACTAAAAAGCCCCAACTTTGAACCTGATTTACAAGAGTATGAATCAATTTAGAACAATTTGAAAAAACCACCGACACCTGAAATTTCAATAGTAGACTGTATTAAAAAAATGATTACATAATATACTGTATCCTTCAAATGATCCCTGGACTACGAAACATCCAAATAACGGGTGGATAACTTCGCGTAGTGTATGCTGTCTCACCGTACGCGCTCGGGTAGGATATGGCTCGGATAGAGACAACAACAAAACAATCCAAATTTGAACGCGGCCACGCGGTCTAATCGGTTCCTAAGGTAGCGGCCCGGGGAGTGTGTTTACGGAACGTCAAACGACGCGTATAAGCATAATTGCGTGGCAGGCCACAGTTTGTCGTTCCAGTTTTATTTTAAGGATACCTTACTAATTTCGAAAGTAAGAAAAATTAAGGAAACAAAGAAATATCTGCTGTATATGTTTTATTCAAAGGTTTATGTAAATATCAACCAGTTCAGTAGTAAATAGGACCAGCTCCGCATCCGCAACTAGTGCGGCCAGAGATGGAGACGAGCCCGCCAGCGGGCACGGTGCCGCCGAACTGTACAGCGCCGAGCACCGGCACCTGTCCAGCGATGACTGTGGAGCCGGAGACTGGCAGCTCGCCGGAGACCAGCATGTCTCCGCTGCCGATGCCGCCGTACGCGCCAGACAAGCCAGACGCGCCAATCAAGGCAGCCTCGCCAGCCAAACCGGCCGCACCGAGTCCTCCGTACAGCGCGTTCCCGTATCCGATCCCGGCAGCTCCCAGCCCGTATCCGTTGGCTAGCGCTCCGCCGTAGCCGTAGCCGAGCCCGTTGGCCGCCAGACCGGCGCCTGCCAGACCGACTCCGCACTGGGCGAACACGTTCTGGAGCAGGCAAGCCTGGATGCAGAGGAGCAACAGTGCGAAGGTGGACATATTTGTTGGTTTGTATTCAACGGAGCGGATGAATCGAGAATGTTTAGTTGACATGATGGCAATGCTTTTATAAGTATCTTAGTGAATAGACTAGTTACGTATGACGCAATTTTTAAAACGTGTGGCACGTGGTTTGTACAATAAATGTATGATACTATACTGATATCCTTCTATAGGTAGATGCTTTGAAGTTTATCAAGTTCAAGTGCAAGTAATGTAGAAAACAGTTTGAAATATTCAATCGAAAGCACGCGCTGGGTCACGTAAACTTGATAACAAAATACACAGTTACTGATAAACCCATTTCATAAAGCAGGTTAACAGTACCTGCTAATTATGTAGAAAAAAGTTGTATATAAAGGCCATCAGGATACAGAGAAAACATTGTCAAGTCAACACTTGAAGTATCCAAACCAACAATGGTATCCAAGGCACTTTTCGTTCTGTGCGCTTCAGCGCTTCTGGTCCAGGTATGTGTAAAGAAATTTTGTTCAAATGAATTATTAACTCGTCCGTTTTCATCGTATTTATAGCGTCTTGTTTCTCTTACAGACCATCTCTGGCCAATGCTTGGGCAACGCCGGTATATACAACTCTGGCCTGTACAACGGTGGGGCCATCCGCAACGGTCTGGCTAACGCTGGCCTCGCTACTGCCCAGTTGGCCGGTGCTGAACTGACTGGTGCCTACTTGGCTGGTCCTTTCGCTGGCGCTGGCCTGGCTAGCGCTGGGTTGGCTAACGCTGGACTAGCAGCCGCTGAACTCTCCGCAGCTGGTCTCTCATACGGTGGACTGAGCGCGGCTTCCAACGGGGGCAGTCTCTCTGTGTCCAGCGTGTCCCCCATCGCTCCCAGTGGCATCTCCCTCGTGTCTGAGAACGCTATTGAAGGCGCTCTCGCTGTCGCCGGTCAGCTGCCGTTCTTGGGCGCCGTCGCTCTGGAGGGTGCCCTGCCCACCGCTGGTGCCGGTGGTGTCGCATACAGCGCTGGCAACGGTAACGTCGGCATCATGAGCGAGAATGGAGGTTACTCCGCCAACGCTGGACTGGCTGGTGCTGCTCTGGCTGGTGCTGGCTTTGCTAACGCTGGTTTGGCCGGTGCTGAGCTGGCTAGTATCGGCTACGGCGCTGGTCTTGGCAACGCTGGCTTTGCTGGTGCTTCTCTGGCTAACGCGGGTTTGATTGGTGCTGGATTCGGCTCGCCCGCTCTCATCGGAGGCCGTCGTTGTGGCTGTGGATTCTGAAGAACCAATGATTAAAACATTATATTACTCTGCCTACTTAAACGAATAAAAGATTTGAATACTACTTTCATATTTTTACTTTACTCATATTGATTTCCTATGATATACAAATACAATACAATTTTTTCATTTCATATCAACGATAGTAAGCCTATATTTTCAACACTTTCATTCCGCTCTGGTACATGATTTTTTTACAAAATGTTCAATTTTTATTATTATTGAAATATAGAAACAAACAGTCTTACTATACTCTCAACTATTTTAAAACCTATTTGTAATATAAGCTTGATGATAGAAGATAAACAATAAAGCAGCAAGCGAAACAGTGAAATTATGAGTGTTATGCTCGTATTAATAACCGCTGCTTCACACACAACACACAAACACATCTGAGATGTGTCTCAGATCTACAACGAATGTAATTGAACGAGTGAACGAATGACTTCAGTGTTATGTCTAGTAAATTATGTATTGATATAACTGTAATTCAATTTCAGAATTTTCGAAATCCTTGCTAACTTTCTGACATATAAAACACGTCTTAAGTCATCAAATCGGCGTTGAGACCGATGATAAATCTGTGAAAAATCACATAAAAACGTTATGAAGATCTGCACTTTGAGCTGCTGTTTGACAGGCTGTGGTTTGACAATTCTCAAACGAGACCAAGGTTGATAGTCAGGTCTGAAGTAGTTTATTAATTAGTGAGCTATCTCTACGAGCTCATCAAGCTGCAGCTTTACCTTGAGCAGCGTGTATTAATACGAGCCTATGTTACAATATTATAACAAAGAATTCAATTTTTTAATTTTTGTTTTAAATTTCGGCAGGGGTTCAGAATTTTTGATTAAAAGAAAAAATTACCTTAGGGATAACAGCGTAATTTTTTCTTTTAGCTCAAATAAGAGAAAAAGTTTGCGAAGTCTACACGCTTAAATCACAAATTATACGTCGTGATCGTATGATCGTCTGATAAATGAATTTTTCACATACGATTTCACAGTTTTCCTTAAAAAGATCTTCTTAGTGCTCTCACAACTGTGTGGTACTCTGAAAGAGAAACGACGGAATTTGAGATGGAACATCTACTCGCAAACATTTGCTTAGCATCAGATTTTGTCGTTATACACACGCGAGACTCTTGTCGAGAGGAAGGTTTAAAAATGAACATGGACAAGACGAAAATCATGTCAAATGTCCATGTTGCACCGATGCTGGTAGTAGTCGGGAGCACATCCTTCATCTCACCTGATGGTAAGTGACGATAAGGCCGTTGGAAGGTAAGCGTGCGCAAAAACACTGCGCACAAAAAAAAGCGCAATGAGGCGCTGGCTCATACAGAAACACAACAGTGCTATTGGCACTGCGTTTTTGCATCGGACTTAGGTAACATGGTGGTAGGTAGCCACGCGGACGTACATGCCCTACCACCAACCAAACTGAATACCGACAGATGCCACTGGGAATCGAACCTGCTACTTTAGGATTGTTAGTCCATGCGAAGTTTATTCCGAAAGTAATACATTACTTAAACATTATGTAAACCTCCCAAAAGTACATAAATCTTTATTTTATTACTACCGTTTATTTGTACTTTCTTA
The DNA here is from genome assembly GCA_910589575.2 of Carcina quercana. Classification (NCBI taxonomy): domain Eukaryota; kingdom Metazoa; phylum Arthropoda; class Insecta; order Lepidoptera; family Depressariidae; genus Carcina; species Carcina quercana. Next base: position 5,269,617 of record OU342454.1, on the reverse strand, counting down.
TGTCATTTTTAACCGACTTCAAGATAGGAGGAAGTTATCAATTCAACGGGTATGTTTTTAAAATGTTTATTACCTCAGAACTTTTGACTGGGTGAACCGATTTGGATGATTCTTTATTTATTTGTAAGGTAGTGCTTCCCGTGTGGTCCATTTCAATTTGGTCCAGTTCTGACCACGGCACCCATGACAAAACGATATAAACCTTAAATTTGCCTCAGTAAAAGTAGACTTTTAGGGCAATTGAAGTCGGTTTCCAGTTCTTTTTGAACGCATTTACTTGTCTGACATCTGTGGACATATGACTTATTTTTCAAATGTTCTTTGTCCATTCGAAAATTTTCGATGACGAATGCTGAAGCAATACACGAGCAAGTGTTACGAACTTACATTTACATCCTTGCATCCTATTGATCAACCTTGTCGAGCTCACATTAGGACAATCCTATCCATCCCTTCCCATCACTCCGATTTCTATTCCTACTCATTCATGGTTCATGCAGCCAGATTGTGGAACTCGTTGCCTCACACTGTACGTGACAGTAAAACTGTTTATATTTTCAAGAAAAACGTCAAGGAACATTTTTTGTTTCTTAAGAGTAGTTCTTAAGGTTATCCACCTCCATCAAAGTTTCATACTAAATGTCTGTTGCCATAATCATTTGAAATATAATAGCTGGGTTTGTTCAGTAGGTATCTAAAAACAGGACATCAGATTGTGATGTCGCGAAATGAGTATCATTAACATACAACTTCACAGTGAATCACAATTTACATTTTAAACACTTTTTTCGATTATTGTTCAAAGCGCCATCTATGAACCATTAGCTGCGTAACTGCTATTGTAGCTAACGATAAAGTTGTAAATTAATAAGATTTATTTCGTGACACTATAATTTCATCTCCTATTCTTAGATAATTACTTATCAAGCCTCCTCCTCTCTTTTATGTTTCTCTTTTGACCCAGGACTGATGTAAGAAATTTCTTATAGGAATAAGCTGTTCCTAAAATAAATAAATAACTAAGCTGTTTTTCTAACCTTATCATGTGTACAGTCAAGGGTGGAACGCACTGCGTCTATATTCCCACAAAAATATCCGTACGTCATCAAACAGATTACGGAATAGTTCTATAACAATCTATAAAATTTTATCTACTTTATGTCTAAACTATAGAATGCACAGAACAGATAGCAAAGCGGATTTCTTTACATGTCACAACAAAGCAGTCCGATAATAATTGTAAAACTGTAAGTGTTATCAGTAACTTTATGTCATAACGATATTAAAATTAGGTAAGTCGCTACTATAAAACCTAAAATTGAAAGTGTAATAATCATTCTAAGTTTTCAGTTCATCAAAGCATCATTCCTGTTTCAACAACATGTCTTTCAAGGCTGTCATTATTTGTGCTTCAGCTCTATTGGTTCAGGTAAATAGCCGACTTACTTCAATGATACCTTTGCACTTTGCCGAGTGCCAGATCATTTCTCTCTTGCACCCATTCCTGGAATTACTCGAAGTCTATGTTCGCTCTATCTAAATCTAATCAAGTCTTTTTCTCTAATACGTAATTTGCCTTATAAACTTGAGCCTTAAGATCACTGACCTTTCTCTGAAAGAATCTGCCATCATCATCGTAGCTAACAGGCGGATGGGTCGCAGAAATAAGACGCTGCAGCCCATCTAATAAATCTCTCACATCTTTGTGATGACTCGGGGCTATTCCATTCCACGCCGCAAGGGAAATTTTCTTTTTCGAGTAATTTATTCTTTTGTTTTTATTGCAGAGCATCTCAGGGCAATGCATCGCCAACGGGATGTCTGGCACCGGCCTGGGCTTAGCTAACAGCGCTGCCTTCGCCAACAACGCCGCATTTGCTGGAAATGCTTTGGCTGGCGCAGCTTTAGCAAACGAAGCTTTAGCCGGTGGGCCTTTCAACAACTACGCCGGATTGTCTGCGAGCGGTCTGTCTGGCGGAGGCGGCCTCATCGTCACCAGCTCTTCCCCTATCACCCCCAACGGCCTCTCAGTCCTCGCTGAGAACCTGGTCATCGAAGGGCCTTTATCCGTCGGTGGGCAGATGCCCCTGCTGGGAACCGTTGCCCTTGAAGGTCAAGTGCCAGCTTCGGGTAATGCTGGAATCTCATATGGAGCGGGAAATGGCAATGTTGGTATTTCCAATGAAATATCAGGTCCCACCGCTTCAGGCGCAGGTTTGGGTGCTGGTTTAGGTGCTACAGGTTTGGGTGCTGCAAGCTTGGGTGCTGCTGGCTTGGGTGCTGGTTTAGGCTCAGGCTTAGGTCCTCTCGGATACGGAGCTGGCTTTGGAGGCTACGGCGGCGTAGGTTTGGGCAATGGCCTTGGTTGCAATAGACTTCTATAAGATGTATCGAAAATCATTTGTTGCTAAATAAATAAGTATTATTGGTTTATCTGTTACATTTGTTCAATGTCAATGATTGTAATTTGATGTAATATAATTTAATGTTTGCCGATGCAGATTTGAACTGAAATAAAATATACAATGTTAACGAAATCTATTAATTTCACTTCAGCTTTACAAAACCCTTTTTGTAGTTCCGCGGATATATGGAGCCCAGATACACTTCATGGCTTGCGGATGTATTTCCTTGCTCCCTAGGAGACATACATGAATGAGCCTTGAAGTTGTAAATTTGTTTTTAGAGAAATGCACCATGGGCTGTGTACATACACTTCTAATTTTAAAATGTTAATATCAATCAAGTTAATTTAAAGTAAATTAAATAACCTGACTGCGTAAATTGTAAGTAAATAAGACCAGCAGTGGATGTTTACAGGATGATGATGATACCACGTTGAAACGGTTTTTGTTTTGTTTATTGCACACATCCAGTGTAAACTCCATGTAACGTCACTCGATTAAACGACAAACTTCTTAAAGCGTCGAAGTCACTTAGCTTTGGTTTGTTTAGTTTGTTTTCCATACAATGATACACTTTATATAATTAAATACAATGTAATCAAAAGTCCTTTTAATACATGTGCTCAAAAAGTGATACGTTTCGTAGCTGTTTGGCGTGCTCAAAGTTTGTGATTTCAGAAGGTTGCAAAGCAAACGTGCGTTTTTCCTATTAACTGAAGGAATGTTTTTCATGTATATCTTTCAAAAATCATTACTAGCGTTTTTGCCTATTCACTGGGTAGTATTTGCAACACACTCTTGGCCACCATCTCAATAACAGACTACCAGATTGACACGAGTGTAAGAGAGCGTGTAAGACAACTGTTCCGCACTAACGTCAGCACAAAGATCTCGGTCTGTTTAATTATATACTTTTTTCTGCATTGTCATGTTCCAAGAAGATTGGCTTCAATTCCAGTATTTTTTAAATAAAAAAGGTGGGCCTTTGGTTTTTAAATTTACATATGTAAATTCTAATGTTGATAATGGTTTCATTTAATTTTACGGCAATGACAGCGACCTTATGCCATGACTACATCTATCTCTTTTTCTCTCTTTGAAGTGGTAGTTAGACTCCACCTCAGGTATGAGGTCCTGGTACTTTCGTCTTCATATCATCCGATGTTAAGTGATTAAAAGCTGACAAATGGAAGCGTGCTCACCTAGAAACGTTACTTAGGTTACGGGCTATGTTTTCTGTGCTAACCGGAACACAATCATCTTGATAATAATTTTACTATTTGTTATATTTTTCGCAAATGTATTTTGGCATTGCAACAATAGTCAAAAGAATTTTCGCACTAGTTTCGAAATAGATGCCAAAATTAGTTTAAAAAATTCAGTGTGTGGTCTTTTGTCGCTTTATTATCCTAGCCCGTAATAAACTTGACCGTCGCCATCTTGTAGATAGATAGATAGATATCATCTTTATTCGGTGACTCAAATTATTTACAAAAAGAAAACTTAAACCTAATACTTATGTAAAATAACTAAAATAAAGTTAAACATTTAAAAAACAACTAAAATTAGGTTCACATATTATTATTTTTTATAAATAATTTACGAGTCGAGACGAGTGAACAAATTTTGAGGTTATAAACTATGCCGAAGCCATTTCTTCAGCTTTCTCAATGAAATGTATAATGTGTACATTTTATCGCTTAATTTGGATTCTTAACGAGAACTTCAAAGGCCAGCCTTGGTTTCAACATTATTCGAAAGAATCCATATGCCGAATGTACTCGACATGATAAACTCTTCGGATCGCGTCGAAACCCTCGCAATTTTGCGTAATTGATACTATAACACCGTCCGTGACACTTTTTGCACTATATCACACCATTATAACACAAAAAACACACATAACAGTATTATTAACGAATTACTAAAATTGCAATGAACCACCATTTTACAAGTTCGCGTCAAGAATCCGGTTCATATATATAAATAAGTCGAGCGAAAGGCGCTGACTCAGCATGTGCTGCAGGAGTCCTGCAGCGCTGATATTCTGTCAGAACCCTTCATCCAACCATCACCAGGTGACAACAAACTATTGTGTGTAGTGTATAATGTCTTTGTGTAACATACAGAAGTGCTGTTTACTGTGTGAGATGTGTATGAGAGGAATGTGTATGTATGAGTATGTAAATAAATAACTATTGTCTATATGTAGGGAAAACACCAACTCGGTAACATATATAATAATGAATAAACTAATGGCAAGACATGGGAAGATTTAGACATCAGGTTTCATTTTTCTGGGCATCAAGTAAATACTGCCTGTACTTCATTTTAAAATAGTTCTTAGTCTTCAGATTACGTATTGGTGGTGGATACGATTGTATATACGTATTGTATTTCGAACTATCTAAGAAATCCTTTTTTTTTTACAAAAGGGGAAAGCTTGCACTTGTAGACTGCTGTCAGTTTATAATACAGATTTGTTCCTCTTCATTTAACGACAACTCTCTATAATGACAAAATATGCACAGTCCCTTGAGTGTCGTTATATAGAGTTTCCACTAAATATAAATAATTACAAAAAACCAATCAACCTACATAAGTGACATACAAACTTATCTGCCTATCCCTTTAAAGATATTTCAGACGGCATTCACGTGGAGCTTACATACAGAAAATAAAATAAACCTATGTACAAACTGTATTTTACTCATTCATAAAGATAATTAAATATCGTCATGATCAGCCAGGGAACGTCCACTGCTGGGCCTCCTCCATGGTATGCCACATCGACCGGTTCCGAACCACTTGCATCCAGTGACTCCCCGCGACCTTAATCAGGTCGCTGGTCCATCTAGTAGTGGGACGGCCCGGTAGACGCTTCCCAGTACGTGGTCACCACTCGAGAACTCTCATCGGATATGGTCTGCCCATTGCCACTCCAGCTTAAAGACTCGTCGAGCTATGTCGGTGACCTTAGTTCGTCTACGGATTTCCTCATTCCGGATTTTATCATATAGAAAAATTCCGAGCTCAGATTGGAAATCAGATTGGGGTTAATTTTTGTAATAAACCAGAAGGGCATGATAAAATTCCTATACAATTCAATATGTCTAATACTATTCAAAATATATCAATTAATTTGCAACGAGTTAAAATCAAGGGCATTTCAAAAACAATACAAAATAATAATAAATGTTTTTGTTGTTTCTATTTTATTTTATATTACCCAGTAACTAAATTTAACCATGAATGTAAACAAAGTTATTCATCATCATCAGCCGGAAAAAGTCCACTGCTGGACATAAGCCTCCCTCATGGTACGCCACATCAACCGGTCACGAGCCACCTGCATCCAGCGACTCCCTGCGACTCTAACCAATTCGTCGGTCCATCTACAAAGTTCTTACAACACCGAATGTGTATGCAACTTCTACCTCATTAGGTATTAAAACACCCATGTGACTCTATTATGAAATCAACGTCCGTGTTTTAATACTCCTCATTATATGACAGTTGCGTAAATAACGATTACATAATTCTTATAAATAAACTAAACACTTTTTGCATTTGGCCACGTTCGAGGCTACGACGTTTTCGTAGCGCTTGCGTAGTCCTGCGTAGCAATCCGTAGCGTGATTTACTGATTGGAAGTATCGATGCTCAGCCTAAACCGTTGGAGCTAGAAGGTTTAAATTTGGAACAGGAATTTTTCTGCCCACTGCTCTCTGCTCTTTGACTCTTAAACCATTCGACTTTGGTTTTGGCTCATTTGGTTTGGTTTGACGAGTTTTTTTTTCTCGAATATACTTGATGCTGTCGGTCCTGCGACCTCTACAGCTTCACCCGGACAATGGCGAGCGCGGAAGGCGCTCATCCGGTAGGTTTGACGAGTACAACACATAAGGTGATAAGGGTCTGATGATAAGACAGGGACCATATTTTTTTATTGTAACACTTTAAATAACGCACCAAAATGCTAAATATCTAAAATAAAATGAGCTACAATTTTTTAAACACGTTTTTTCAAATTTGTATTTTTTTTCTGTGTGTTTCTTTTGCCTTCATCTCCCATGATACGCCATGCACCCAGTATCACTTCATCTGCTTCTTTTCACACGGGAACACAACAGTGTTAGTAAAACTAATGTTTAGCGGCAGACTTAGGTAACAGGTAGCTAGTCAGACGGACATAGATCTATACCTCCCACCACACCGAGTACCAATAGGTAAACACTGGGAATCTAACCCTGGACCTCTGGATTGTAACTCCAAGTGCGTAGCCATTTGGCCATGGCTGCGGTATCCTAGAGTCAGAAAGACCAGATTTTGTATAGGGATAATTGAAGAGTATGAAAAGGATATGGGATATTTTAAACAAGATCCCGTGGTATCAATATCAGTAGTATTTCCCGTGGGTTCGGTGATCAAATCTCATCATCAACAGCCTATATACGTCCCCGCTGCAGGGGCTCAGTCCTACTCTCCTACAGAGAGTGTATGGGACATAGTACACCACGCGGGACCAATGCGCATTGGTAGACTTCACACACACCTTTGAATTTCTTCTCAGGAGTGTGCAGGTTTCCTCACGATATTTTTCTTCACCGAAAATCCAATGGCAATGATTTTTATCATTCGTACATAAATTACAAATAAAAAATTGTAACTCATTGGTACGAGCCAGGATCGAACGCAGACCTCTATTGTTCAAGAACTGACGCTCTACACAACTGAGCTACCACAGCTGTCATAATAAGTCATGAAATAGTCGTTATAAAATATAAGTTTTTATTATGACATATTGGTCACGAATTCAAAAATGGCTGCCGTGCCCGATTTCATTGTTTATTGAAATAGCATACATACCTACTTCATTATTTCACAAATTAAATGAAGCAATACAGTCGCGTTTATCACAAAATGTAACACGTTTGTGATGAATATGACATTCCTAAGCTTGCGCAAAAATCGTGTCACAACAACAAAGCTTATCAATTACATTTATATAAAATGAAATTATAAAAGATCGTAATGCTATTTGGTGAAACAACCTGGCAGCATGGCGTCGTTTTATGGGAGTTTATTCTTCTGCCTTCAGGCTTTCATTTTGAATGTAAGTTCTCTTTGGTTATTAATTTTTTTTTTAATAGGATACTTTCAGAGACATCTGTCAGTTGAATACTTATAGGACTCGATAGCTGGCGTGGAAGAGCTCGAAATTAATCTGTCATAAATCACCATGGCAGTCCACATCCCCCCAAAAGCCTTGTTATCATTTTTCTGAATTTAGTATATAAACTCCTTGCTTTTAGGTCATACAAAAAATCATTTGACTGTTAAATTTTGCTGCGACGCGACGGCGCCATCTATTCATGAATGAATAACTATTTTCTTTTTTTAAGTCTCTCATTATTTTTTCAGCTAGCCTACGCCCAAGTGATTCCGAATTTTGCCAACGTGGGTTCAATGTATGGCACTGGCATCAACTCCGGTCTGGCAGGCTTATCAAACTTCGGCACAAGCTTGGCTGCCAGTGAACTACAGAACACCGGTATAGCTGCCAACCAAATCCAGAAAAATTTAATTTCCTCGAACTTTGCGCCTTCATTATCTTGCAATTCCTTCAATCAAGGATTATCAAATTTCAATCCCTTCAACCAAGGATTATCAAACTTAGCGGCCAGCGAAGCCATATTACAAAATAATTTAGCTGGGTTTACGCCAAACAGTCTTATAGGTTCGAATTTTTCACCCCTGAGTGGCAATGCAGGATTGGCAAACTCGTTTGCCAGTAACGCTCTTTTGGCAAATAATATGGGACAAAAAAGCTTTATTGGGCCCAACTTTGCATTAGAAACCCCCGGAGGAAATCCATTTTCAGCAGTGTTTTCGGAAATCGTGCCAAACTTGCAACTCGGAGATGTAAGCTTGACAGGAGATTTGCCAATAGGTGGCACGATTAAAGTGTGTGGTCGTTTCCCAATTTATGGTATGGTTGCCCTCGACGGCACCGTGCCATCGACTGGCACAGCCTTTGTTGATACCGGCTTTGCCAGTCAATGTATGGAGACCGGTTTTATTGCCAACCAGATTTTTTAAGTGAAATATTGTTATAATTTTTTTGAAATAAATTATTTTGTTACTGCAATTTTATATTTTATTTCTATACGGAAAACAACAACGGCGCTGTTTATCAGTAGACTTAGGTAACTTAGGTAGCTAGGTTAATAGGTACCCCCAGTGGCAATCGAACCCGAGACCTCTGGAATGTGAGTCCAAGCGTATAGCGTAGTCACGATTGGATTGCCGTTTTTCTGGTTGACTAATCATAGAAGAAAGCAATTAGGTCGTGTATTTCGAGCGCACACTCTTGGAAATAAAAGAAATCACATTGATAATAAATACATACATAATAAAAATAAACAAACTTTTAACCTAAGAAACATGGCAACTACTTCTAGTACTCGCACGCTATGTTGGCCCCTTTGAAGTTAGCTCTCCGCAATTTCAAACTTGTACAGACGGAATGTGTAGTAGTGTAATATTTTCTATAATAACTATCCCTAGATGACATACAACACTAGGACATTTCTTTCCACCCGCTAACTTGCCCTGCCTCCCCCTTATACGTTAATAATTGATACTTTGCAGCCTTTTGTAGCTAACTTCAGAGGAGCAAACGTAGTGTGCGAGTACTGTACATCTGAATTAACCTGTTCCATCAAATTTTCATACTAAATTTCTGTTGCCATAATATTTTAAAATAGAACTGGCTTTGTACAGCAAGTTTACTTACAATAACATCCCTACTTAATATTATAAATGCGAAAGTAACTCTGTCTGTCTGTTACGCTTTCCCGCTTAAACCTCTCAACCGATTTTGATGAAATTTGGCACAGACAATCTTTAGACCCTGAGAAAGGACATAGGCTACTTTTTAATGCTAAAAATAAAGTCCACACGGGCGAAGCCGCGGGCAGAAGCTAGTATTCTATATTTGTAATTCCTGCAGCGCCCAAAGGTATCTTAGTTTGTCACCATCTCACAAACTAGGAAAACCTGTATCTTGTGAGACAGACAGACAGTTCATCCGTGGGCAATGCATGCTGAAATTTTCGTTTAAGGTAAGGACAATTCGGATAATGAAATTTTCTGCTACCGGTCAAAAAAATGACACTTAGGGCGTTATTTCCCTTACAAAAGTACCCAGGCGAATTACAAAGTATTTTTAATGAATGTTAATTAGTTTATTTATTATTAACGATAATTTAATGAAATACATCCCCACTGCAGGGTCTCAGGCCTACTCTCCTACAAAGTGTATGGGACATAGCACACCACGTGGGACCAGTGCGCATTGGTAGACTTCACACACACCTTTGAATTTCATTTCAGGAGTGTGCAGTTTCAGGAAATTATTTTTATCACTCGTAAATAAATTACAAATAATAAATTGTAACTCATTGGTACGAGCCAGGATCGAACCCAGACCTCGACTGTTCAAGGACTGACGCTCTACACAACTGAGCTACCACGGTTACAATACGCAATTATAAAATTTGATCTAATTACTGTATATATACATTCAATTCAATATAACTTTATTGTACACCAATAAAAACATAAAATAGAACATTAAACTTAAAAAATTGTACAACAGGCGGTCTTATCGCTTACAGCGATCTCTACCAGACAACCTTTGGGTAGTGGAAATAAGACACTATATTTTGTGTGCAGGTGTAACATAATATTGATAGATTATAATTAAATACTTGAATAAACACATATGTATACTTATATAAATAATGTATAACAATAATAATAAATACAGACAAATTAAATAAACAGTCCTACTCTTCTACAGAGAGTGTATGGGACGTAGTACACCACGCGGGACCAGTGCGCATTGGTAGACTTCACACACACCTTTGAACTTCTTCTCAGGAGTGTGCAGGTTTCCTCACGATGTTTTCCTTTACCGAAAAGCCTATGGTAATCATTTTTATTATTCGTACATAAATTCTAAATAACAAATTAGAACTCATTGGTACGAGCCAGGATCGAACCCAGACCTCGATTGTTCAAGGACTGACGCTCTACACAACTGAGCTACCACGGCTTACTTACCGACACTATATACAAGCAATACAGACTTTCCCATTTACAGTACTCGCACAATAAGTTTGCCCCTCTGAAGTTAGCTCTCCGCAATTTCAAACATGTACAGATGGAATGTGTGTATTATTTTCGATAATAACTATCGCTAGATGACATAAAACACTAGGACAATTCATTCCATCCGCTAACTTGTCTTGCCTCTCATTTATACGTTAATAATTGATATTTCGCGGTCTTTTGTGGCTAACTTCCGAGGGGCAGACTTAGTTTGCGAGTACTGTACTGATAGACATAAATGGCACAATGAAATAACAAAATATTTACAAAGATTTAATTTATTAATCTCAACGTCAACTACATTAGGCGAGACGATAAGAACTTAAATGTAGTAGCTTCCGCAGCCACACCCGCAAGAAAATGGCGATGCCAAGGATAGAGATGGGGCAGCTGGCACGCCAATCACGTCATAGCCCAATGGCAGAGTATCGGCCAACAGACTGCTGACAGTCAGCAGCGATAGTGTATCTGCCAAGCTATTGGCAACGCTTGGTGCGGCCATCACGGATTGTACGACAGGTGGGGCGGCGACTACTTGAGGGGCGCCAATTATTTGAGGGGCGCCAATTATTTGAGGGGCGCCAATTATTTGAGGGGCGCCAATTAGTGAAGGAGCGCCGAATATCGCTGGGGCCGATGTGATATATCTAGAACCGGCACCGATGCATTGGGCGTAGGCGTTCTGAAACAAAAGTTATCAAATTAGTTTAAAAAAAAGAACAATATCAAATTTTCATTCTAAATTCAAATTTTAATTTACCTGCAAGAAAACAGCCTGTGCGATGAAAAAAACGAAAGCAAAATATTTCATTTTTTGTTAGTTGGCAGAGTTCGATGTTCAAAAAATGAAGTGGTATTTGAATGATTCTTTTTTTGAAAACATTCGTTTTTATAGTGATGTGTGTCACAATGTCATAGTGATATCGATGTAATATAATTAATGAATAAGAAATAGCGTGGACTGATTTTGTGGATTTCCTGATTACATTCCACAACTAATTTCCACATGTTTATCACGAGACATAGTACATAATTGTCAGTCACGTGCTAGCAAGTAACTCACGTATTCTCATCACATTAGAGATGTTTAGAAATGCAAGTGTTTTATAATGCAACTTTAGTTTGAGTAACTCGACGTTTTAGCTAGCTTTTACTACATCGGATTGTGATGTCACAAACTTCACAGTGAATCACAATTTTCATTTTTACGCACTTTTTATTATTATTCTACAAAACAGCATTTAGGGACCATTAGCTGCGTAACGGCATTGACCATGTAGATGTTAATGGATAATTTTCCGTTTTATTTTAAATTTCACTTATGAATAATATTACTGTTGGACTATCTGGACTAGATAAGGGTTGAGAACTCAATTGGATAGAGCTTCAGTCCTTGAACAATCGAGGTCTGGGTTCGATCCTGGCTCGTACCAATTTGTAATTTATGTACGGTGAAGGAAGACGAACGAAGGTCACCGAGACAGCTCGACAAGTCAGTGTGCTGTGGTGGGGAGTAAAGGTTCTCGAGTGGCGACCACTTACCGGGAAACGTCTACCAGTCCGTCCCCCTACTAGATGGACAGACGACCTTGTTAGAGTCGCGGCGCATATATAGGTTGGTGATGATGATCTGGGACTAGGTTATAAAGATTGATCAGATCTTCTTTGTTTACATAATTAGGGAATTAATTTCTCATATGCAAAATTGGTGTTGCAGTCTTTTTTGTGTCATAAAGTTGATTATCTAAAAAATGTAATCACTAGTGATGTGCAACTACATTTCGTAACATCGATTGTTTATTGTAATCACAATGCAACCGATAAAAGTTGCGGACATAAATTTGTGATTACACTTTGATTAGTTTAATGATATTTTGATTTTCATAGTAGATAGTTGTGTGTAAAATTAATGGAAAATAGAATATGTTAAAGTTCCGTGGGATATTGATATCCTGTTTTATTTTAATTGTAAGTAGCAAAATTAAAATTTTCTGTTGGTTTCGAGCTAGCTAAATGTAGTGAATACCACTATGGTCTCGATTTTAACTGATTCATGAATGTTAATTTTACATGTTTTCTAGACCCTTCCAAAACAATTTCTAATGTTGTTGTTTTTTTCAATTATATGTAATTCGGTATTTAACTTAAAAAATGTTTTTGGCTCATTCGATAGTCCATTAAAAAGATAAATAGCTATATCAATTTTTTTCCGATACTACTTATAGTTTTTTTAGTACAACCCGCCGAAAAGTGATTATAGCCACGCGGTGCTAAAACGCTCCATATAAATCGGGCGTGTTTTGTGACGTCACATTACTATAGTGGAGCGTTAAATGTATGAAGCTTGTTCGATATTTTGAATTATCTCGTAAACTAATGTTTTATTGTGTTAGATACCCCTATAATAAAATATTTAAAATTCAATAAGAAAACTAAATCTAATAAGCATTTTACTATTCGAGGAACTAAATTTTTCGCATTTTTTGAGACATTAAGATCTTGAACAATCCAAATAAAAAATAAAAATGACATTACTGTATAAAATACAATTCAACCCCAAACTAATTAGGTGTCAATAACTATTGTGTATAGTGACCATACACAGCTACTAAACAAAGCTTCCATTTTTACGCGGCAATAATATTCGTATTATTATTATTATATATAATAAACAATTTACTGTTAGGTTCAGGCAAGAGTGCCTAATTAAAGTGAAGCTTTTAGGTAATCTTCCATTCTGCAGCTTTCTAGGTCATCAGGCGAGATGAAGGTCACATTATTTTTATGATAAGCTTAAAATTTAAAACAATGTTTTATTAATTTTCAGAGAGTAAACGCCAAGTCGCCTGAAGTACCAAATTTACCGAAATGGCCATATTTAGTTATAGCGATGCCAAAAAACATGGTCCCAAATCAGGAGATACTAACTACTTTTGGAAGCAAATCGACAATCGGTCCGTCGGAATCAGGTAGCAAAAATAATATGCAGAAACCGAAACAAACAGAGCCGTCAAATATGATACCCTGCAATAGACAAGAAACTACAAATCTTGCAACGGAAGAATTTCGTGATCTTAGTTCCAAAAAGAGTCCAACAAAAGAAAACATCGCTTTGGATAATAATGATGTGCAAAAACAGAAAGGTACAGAAATTTCAAGAAAGAAACAATCAAATAACAGACTGACTACAACACCGGCAGTAAAAGAATTCAATGTTACTTGCTCGAATAGTAGTTCGACAATAAGGCAAAATATTACTTTAATTAATATAGATGCACAAAAACAGGTAGAAGCAGATAAAGACCACAAATTGGATGAACTAATTAAACCAAACACACAAAATATTACATCTATATTAAACAACAAAACTCTAACTCAGAAAGATTCACAAGAAGAAAGAGAAACACTTTTCGTAAATTTAGATCAATTAAAGAAGGGAGAAATGGAAGAATCCAAAATTGATCAATTCGATTATCGTAATTCTACTAATAAAACGTTAGCCGTATCCGAAAATACACCACACAATAGCTCAATTGCAAAAAATACTAAAGAAATTGATTTAATTTCTAATAACATAACTCAAGATGCAAGAAAACCTAACATTAGTGGAGATGATATTGATAAATTAAAACGTAATGACGATGTGTCATCTACAGATGATTTGAATCAAAATATAACTGAAGACGTAAAAAATATTCAAAATGTGGATCAGATAATTAATGATAATGAATCTAACTTTACTGATGATGAATTAATAAATCAACTACAAACGAAACCCAAATTCACCATTGAATTTGACACAACAGAGTATAAAAAGGATAAAAGAAACTCTACCGACGGCATTTCAACGAAGAAATTACCAAATTCTGAAATTTTATCCAAAATTGAAGCTGCTTTAGCAAAAGCGAAAGCTTATAAGAATTCACAGCGCAAAGAAATGCCAGTGTCTAATTTGGTTCCGATATTTAAGCCTAGACGAAACCTTTCAGGGAAGAGAAGCGAAATATTGTCCGGGCCTCCTGCTGAAAAACTCCAAATTGATAATAAAAACCAAAATAACCAAAATAGCAAACCTCCGCCACAGCTAAATCAAAATTCAGATGCAAAGCCATTAAATAGGCCTGCGGAAGTTGCAGCTGGTCAATATTTGATAAGTCTCAGCGGTAATTATAACCAGATGCCAAATGCGGCAAATGTGAATGCCAATGATAGAACACCAAATCAGTTTAATCCAAGCTCTATTGAATTTAAACAATTGAATAACGCTGTAACACAAATGCAAGCGCAACAGATTTCATCACAAATCCCAGTAGCAAATATAAATAATATTATTAATCCAAACTGTGGGAACACAAATACGAAAGATGGTGTTTTAGTGCTTTTTAAACCAGAAACGCTCTCACTTATGAATGTGTATGGTGATTTAATGAAGAAGTTAACTATGACTGTGCTAGTACCGTTTTGTGCAACGAAATTAGCTGCTAGTCAACAAAGCTATAATACCTAATTGCATGTGTCAAATCAGGTTCGATATAATTTAGACTCTAGTTAACTAGTTATTTATTTATTAAAAACAAAATAAATACGATGAAGTATTTTTTGTGTTTTTACTTCTAAAGGCCTGTTTAATAGAGCCATTTGAGTAATTTTACAGTTACATTTTTATTTTATTTTTCATTTAAAAATAGAAAACATATGGTTGCAAAGTCCTCGCTCAAGGGACAAACAAAACAATCGAATGTTGAAGGCGGGGGTAAACAGATCGTGACGTAATCACGATGGCGGACCTCGCGCCTGCGCGTTTCCACTGCGCAACTACACACGTGGGAGAAAATTATGCGTTGCTTCTGTTATTTTACTTGGCGTTACAAACATTTTCATCCCCGTTGAAGTTGTTCCGTTACGGATCTGTTGGGAATTTTTCTACGAGTAGTCGAATTCCTCATTACAGTGGTTTAGGTTGCATTCAACAGAGTATCTGGGAATTGGAACGTTGCCTGTTTGAATCACGGACTTAGAACATTGGTGTACCACCACGAAGTTGTACCACCAACTAATTAAGCCAGAATCATCGCTGAAAAATGCTGAACATAAATATCCCAAATCCAATTACCGGTCGCGAGTCGCTTAGATCCAGCGACTTCAACTTTTACCAGGTCGTCGATCCACAGGTGGACGGACGAGTGGTCCACGAGATTGGGCCCGTACACCTCTCCCGCTAGGTTACTGACATAAATATGTACTCGTTCGACCGACGTGACATGTCAATTGCCCCTTCAGCTTACTCGTCGAGAAGTGTAAGTTGTATTTCGCCTTCGGGTTATCGAAATTTCATCTCAGGTGATGGTAAGTAAGAAGACTCAAGATAATGAGGCGCTCTGACAGCGATATTAACACTGCTGTTTGGCGGATGAATAATAATTATAGGTTAGTGGTAGGTAGCCTCTAGCCAGGCGGACTGAAAATGCCATACCGCTAACCAAACCGAGTACCGATAGGTAAGAAAGAAAAAAATTATTTGCCAAGTACATAGTTTTTTAACATGGTTTAGATAGTAATTTCAATTAGTTCGATGTACTTAACCTGTCCACAGGTGTGCAAATATAATAAACATATCTAATCAGGAATTTTATTGTTAATTTGTTTACATAACATGTCAATTATTACAATGTTAGAAGTTTTGTCATTAAATAATTCACAGTCATCTCATTAATTTATGTCAAACTATAATTATAGGTATATTTAAAATTATTTATGTTTATGATTCAAATATTAGAAATCAGAAAAGCTATAAAAGAAGTTTTCAAGAAGCCAATCCGTAATTTTTTTCTTAAAATCTATGCCGTTTTCTAATTGTAGCCCCAATGGGAGGCAGTTAAATTGGAAGGCGTTAAAGGCGTCAAGGGTGTATTTTTATGTGTAACATACAACGTTGAAAATTCCTCCCCTGTGTGGCCGGCCTAAAATCTCCCCGAAAATACTGGGGCTGGCACCTACATAAACATGCATTATATAGCACATAGAAACTGCGGACTACAGTAGAGACCAAACTTTCAAGCCTGAATGTCGTTTCACGTGCCCACCGATCATTCTAGAACCTACCAAAACAGTGGCAACGTCATTGATGTTCGAAAAATTAAAAAAACTAGAATCCCAGTGAGTGGGTGTGTTTTGTGCGAAGTGTAAGCTTAATTCTGAAGTTATGACGTTATTTGCCGTGCCAGAATCGAGTTACATGATACAGGAACAAAGGTTTAAAAGTATTGATTCAACAGCGAGTGGTATGCCTTCGTTAATTTTTCGCAATCGGTGAGTTTGGAAGTATATATCTATTTTTAGAATTTAGCTGAAATTGTACGTGGCCGATAAAAATCGATAGCAAGGACTTGCGTGAAATAACGTGTGCTGTTTACTTTTTTAACCATAACATCTCTGACAATGTGCGTATTGGGACTTTATTATCTTCATGGGAAACTATTAAGATTTGTTTTAAGAATGTGTTTGTTCGTCAAACTGAAATAACATGCATTTTTTAAATAGAAACTATATTAACTCAAACATTATGAAGACAATTCCATGAAATATACAATCGATCGATACGCTCCTTGAATTATTTGTTTTTTTTTTTTAAATTAATCGCATTAATGCGCGAAATATTGTTTTTGAAATGGAACGCAAATTCCGAGTGAAACGTCACGCTCGCTTCCGGTGGCCATTATGGAAAAATGGTATAACCCGACCAAATAAAAGCACTTGACAACAGACTTAGCTTGTATGCAAACAGTGTTGCACTGAAATCTATAGGGTGTGTTGATCATTCACTCATCATTCGTAGAATTTCATTCGCATCACTTTGTTGTCAAATTTCGTTGCGATAGTTGGTTCTGCGCATTAAATTTGCGATTCCTTACGGTTTTTGCCGTGATTTTTATTTCAAAGTTCAGGACAGGCTTAACTACGATTTATCAAGATGACGAAGTTAATACAACAGTTAAACTTTAGTAGTAGTAATTACTACGACCATTACGAAGCTGCTGCTATCGAGCCCAATGCTGTCAAGGAGAAGAATTACTAGTGAGTACTTTCGGATTTCATAATTCAATTTTTTTATTTGTTTTTCTTATCGATAACTCGGTAAGCAACCCGTGTGACCTTACAGCGACGATTGCAATCCAAACTTTTCTATATTTCGAATTAGGAAAGCACAATTTCCTTGTCCCTTTCATTGCGACTACCTACGTCATCATTACATACTTAAGTATGACTCGGTTATTGTTTGAGTTCGGGGTTAAAAAGTGATGAAATTTTGTTTCTAAGCAAACCTACACGTTTTGGAACAACTAAATGCTTAATGTTGATAACTTTAACAAAATTAAATAGGCAATGACTCATAATTTATAATGGATCAACATTTTATTTTTCGTGTTTTTAAAATTGGAATGCTGTTGTTATGTATGTAAATACTATACCTACTATGGATTAGTCTTAATAAAGAAAATGCCGTAGAATAACAACAGAACGAGAAATAGATAGTAATTGGGTAACAGGGAAAATAATTTTTTGTTTTGTCATAATTTTTTCCACTTATATACTGACTTTCTCTTATGTTTACAATAAATTATACTACCACTTGTATTTTTGAAATTTTGCCTAGCGGAGCATACTATGCAGTTTCACAGTAAGTTAAAGGAGAGGATGATAGTTTTTGTTCATCTCTGTCACCCATAAAATTATCATGCTGATTATGAGTCTTTAATCTGTGTGTTGCCAGTGATCACATATGGAACCAAAACATGGTCCTTTACTGTCATTCCGTTGTTAAACAAGCTTAAAGTGAGCTTTGGACCGAGCTATGCTCAGAATTTCTTTGTAAGTGGCTCCGGAGCAGTCCATGTGGCATACCATGGAGGAGTCCTATGTCCAGCTGTAGATGTTTCCTAGCTGATGATGATGATCACTATTTAGTAGGTAGGTTGGTGATCACAGTAAGATATCAGGAGTGTGCAAGCTGATGCTGCTCACCCCTTTGTAACTTATCTTGGTTGCCTTTAAGTTTTGTTTACTTGTATTGTTAAATACCACTTTTATGAATACTGTTTCCACTATTCGGCGAATGTGAATTTTCTGCTCATTCAAATGAGCAAAAGGCCAAAGGAAACACAATAATATACTAAATATTCTCAAGTAATTTTTTAACCAAAACAGTTACATTTAAACTAATGTAAGTAGTATTTAAGTAAAATAAAAGGAAAATGTGCTCACCTACAGGTTTAGCGCTTAACTGAGTAGGTTCCTGAGGTATGGTAGAGGAACAGGGGGTAGTTTCAGAGTTAAACAAACAAACTTTCAAATCAAAATTTATTTATAAGATTTGATTTAAATAGATTGTAAATACTTAAAAAGCTACCACCAAGGGATCCCTAATGATTTATATGAGAAGCATGGAAGCATGTTAAAATCCCAGGTTTCCGATTAAATTAATGCCGATGATGCTAAGAATATCATTATTCATATTCACTGAATTCATTCAAAGTAGGGGGTAAACACACACATCCGTGCCACTGCCATACCTCAGAAAACTACTCAGTTCAGCGCTAGACCTGTTCAAGCTACTGAGACACTGTTGCTGCTACCCTTCAAACTGTTATTTGGCTTATGTAAAATGTAAACCAACTACATCAGGCAACTGGCAACAAGGCAAATTAGGCACTCCTGCTAAGTATCAAACTTTTGACAGGAACATACAAAAAAGCGACGATCATTTTTAAACAAACCTAAATTTTTTTGCATCACAAGTGTACTGCCAGTACATCTGTTATCACTATTTAAGTAGGTAATAAATCAACAAAGATAACTTCTGACCTTTTATATGCATTTATGTAATGAACTTATCTTTAAATATGTGTTGGGTTGTGTCATTCTATTTTTACTAACCAGCATTTGTCAGGGACTTTGTCCTGAGACTCCACAAAAGGGATTAAACATTTCAAGTAAAAATTGAATTACAGTGTCATAAAACTCATGTACTTTTAAAATATCACTGTTTTTGTGTACATTTAAATGTGTTTCTTTTATGTAAGCATTTAGAAAATAGATCTCAGTGAATTGTAGTCAGAATCAAGGTTTTTTTTTTAAATAAATAACAAGTAAATTTAGTTAAAATTTCAAAAACACCTATGCAATAATTATTCCTTTTTATGTCAAAAATGCCTAACATCAGCTGATACTCTTCAAATTGCTGAATCGATTTTTACCTGACTGCACCAGGAGGAGGGTTATGTTTTTCGAGAGAATGTAGGTATAATTGTTTGGCACGCTCTGCGGCCTGAAAGGCTTGGTAGATTTTAGCCTGAGTGGTGTCGTTAGATTCGTATTTACTGTGAGAGAGACACTGGGTATATCAAAATCATAAAATGAAAAAAAGAAATTCACAGTCAGGTTTTTCAAAATTTACTTGTTTTTGAAGTTAATAAATGAAATATCCAGAGTCAGGGAATAATACTACTGAATGCTTTTATGCTCTGTGGACGTGTAAACAGGTCACTTCTGACGCGTTACGCGTGATTGGTAGCACTTGAATCAATTGTGCAAATTGACCTTCATTGTTGGCTTCTTTTGAAACAATAAAAATATGATTTATGTATGGAATAATGGTATAGAATCCCAGGGATACTGTTTTCCTGTATTTGATAGTTTGTTTTAGGGTTCCATAACCAACGGGACCTATTACTAAGACTCCGCTGTCTGTCCGTCTGTCACCAGGCTGTATCTCATGAATGTGATAGACAGTTGAAATTTTCACACATACACACAAATCAAGTAATAATCTAAATATGTATAGAAAAATACTAGAATTACCTTTTTGCATTTTAATTGTACAAAATCATTCTTTTTGTACTAAGTGACAGCGCCAAATGTCATTTTATTCACGCCATCTTTGTTTTCAACTTTAAGTCTTGCTTTTATATGTTTTTTTACAGATAAACTAAACCAAAATATACAAAAATGGCAACAAAATCATATTTGTTTGATAATGGCATCCATGTTATGCCACATTGACCGGTCATTAATTTATCAAAGTGAATCACAATTTCTTTTTCCAGCATTTTTCTAGTTATCAATAACACCATCTACATCATGAGGTTGTAATTAATTAATTAAAAGATATGTTTAAATATATAAATACGAAAGTGTTGTTTTTTTAAATAGACAGCCCTAGTTTGTATTTCGTGCGCTAAACACATTTGCCAAAGAATACCACTGCAAACAAGAGTAAACATTATTTGTAGTGAGATACAGTCATATTTGTATAGCAGCTTTGACTAGCGTTATAGTGAAGGTGAAATTTATTATTGTACGCAGTAAACAAACTAGATGTTGATAAAGTTTGTATTCGCCTGCATCACGCTTATCTCCTACTAGAAGACTGTTTCAAGTTTGTCTATGATTGCAGCTATTACCAATCACTATCGAAGTTACAATGAAAAAAATGAAAATGAAAAATTGTTTATTTCTTTAAAAACTTATCTAAAGCAGCATACAAGGTTGTAATCTCCTTGTAAGTATAACAACACCTGTGCCAGGAGATTCCTCTCTTCTTATCCGAACCTACCTACATTATATTTAAATGAAATAAACTATAAATAAAAATAATAATGACAATGATAATTATATAAAAATAATTCGTTAAAGTGTAAATAAAAGGTAGCAAGTTATAAGTACCTTCAGATTATTTCAAGCTGTACAATTCAATCTATACTGGATACTCGTCGTTTTAAAGACGGTATTTAGTGTGTTAAAAAGAGATGGCAATAGCCACATTTGCACGTATACAGCGCTCCGGTTTTTGACAACTGACATGTTTGTTACTTGTCTTTTAGGTTAAGTAATGCAGTTCTAAAGAAATTGTTTTTCCCGAAAGGTGTTATTATATATACCTTAGGTAGCCGATCACAATTGAGGAACGGGATGAATCTAGGGGAATGATGGTGCCTCGTTTTCAACCGACTTTAAAAAAGGAGATGTTGCTCAATTCGACTGTATGTTTTGTTTCTATAACTCCGCCGATAATGAAGCGATTTTGATGATTCTTTCTTTGTTAGGTAGAGAATAATTCAGAGGTATATAAATTTTATCGAAATTGATTCAACGCTTTTTTTCTTAGAAAATCAACAAAACCTAGTATAGTAGTATATAGTAGTAGGTAGCCAGATAATTCTTCTCCTAGGATTTCTTTGGGTATTCGAATAAAACTGTATAATTTCACTGAGCATGCTGGCTGACACTCAATAGTTTCCGATGTGATGGCTGAATGAAAAAAGCGGCCAAGTGCGAGTCGAGCTCGCCCATGAAGGGTTCCGTAGCAGCAAGTAACATAATATAAAAGTTCTTGTAGTTCGTTGTAACTGATCGATGTTTTAATAATAGTGTCTTTTTTAAATTAAGTTATTCATAAGTAAACGTATTTAAAAAAAAACTACTTACTAGATTTCGTTCAAACCAATTTTCGGTGGAAGTTTGCATGGATTTTCAGTTCTAAGTGTGAGTAAACCCCTCCCCCCTCCCCAAATTTTTTCTTCTATTTTGTGTGAAAATCTTAATGCGGTTCACAGACATCTACTTACCAAGTTTCAACAGTATAGTTATTATAGTTTCGGAAAAAGTGGCTGTGACATACGGACGGACAGACATGACGAATCCACAAGGGTTCCGTTTTTTGCCGTTTGGCTACGGAACCTTAAAAACGCCTTTGCCGGAACACTTGGCTCGCTGGTAGCGCCATCTTTTACTAGCTTCTTTGTCTATCTTAGTTAAAGTTTATTATTTTCTACAGGTTATGGACCCAGATTCAGATTCTCGAGCATTAATTATTGTTTTATCCATATATTTAAGACTAGTTTCTCTCGTTTCTTTCTCATTGTTTTAAATGCTTTTGAAATTAAAACAATTTCGTCGCAATACAAGGAATTATTTTCTGCCGCAAACAAATGCGACTCGACAAGGTTTCTCTGCATATTCAGCGATTGTCACGATCCAGTAATTGCATTATTTCTTGATTCTATTTGCATCAAGGTAAAGAAAGAAGGTAAGCCGTGGTGGCTCAGTTGGGTAGAACTCCAGGCCTTGAACAATAGAGGTCTGGCTTCGATCCTGGCTCGTACCAATGAGTTATAATTTGTAATTTGTAATTTATGTACGAATGATAAAAATCATGTTAGGGTGTACATGTATCAACAGTCTATATGTGTCCCCACTGCAGGGTCTCAGGCCTCACCTACAGAGTGTATGGGACATAGTACACCACGCGGGACCAGTGCGGATTGGTAGACTTCATACATACCTTTGAATTTCTTCTCTGGTGTGCAGGTTTCCTCACCGTCCAGCCATTTATAATGATTTTTATCATTCGTACATAAATTCCAAATTGATAATTGGAACTCATTAGTATGAGCCAGGATCGAACCCAGACCTCGATTGTTCGAGCTGAGCTGTTCAACTGAGCTGCTATGGCATGTAGCTTGTGATTATGATAACAAAAAAGTGATCTCCAATTATGGACTTGAAATCAAACATGAATTAAGCATTTCCTTTTCATTTCTGTGACAGCTGTCAAATGCTAGACGTATAATTTTCCTATTTTATAATCGAATCGATAGCAATGGCTCACGTCATTCAGCCGGTCTCGTAGGCGCTGGATACTAAATATAAATCTAGGAAAAATAAAGAATCCGATGCCACGCCTCGGTGGCGAGTTTAAAAATAATATGTAAACATTTTGCGCGCCAATTCGATGCACGTGACGTTTTGTTTGTTTGGGTTCCATTGTTTGTCTATGTTTTTTCGTTGGCGTAGACAATTATTTTGATTTTTATGTGTTTCTGTGACGTGCGAACGGATGCATAGTTTCTATGGTTCTGTAGTTGTTTTTGCATGAAATCGATTTGCCAGATATCAGTATAGACTATGAAACTTAATAAATCATAAAGAAATATTTAAAAAAAATTTGGATGGCCAAAATTTGTTGTTGTTGTTTGTTCATATTGTACCAAACGGCGGGATGTATAGTGTAGTGTATGCGCTGTAGCATGCTCACACTGACTCGTATGTCTCTGTGTGGTTCGCTAAACGTCAGCATCAATTTCTGACTGTGTCACAAAAGCCGCGACCTCGATTGTTCAAGGACTGACGCTCTGCCCAACTGAGCTACCATGGCTTCAATGAAATCATAACAGTTTCCTATAGCTAAAATTGGAGGATTCAATCTGAATCACTCATTCTTCTAAATTTAGTCGGCGATATGAAATACCTCACAACATGGCAAAGATTCAACTCTATAACGTCAAAGTGTTTCATCTAGCTAAATTTAGTAAAGCTATCGAAACTCTGTTGTTACGCCGTACAATGTGTAATTGACGTCGCCAAAATACAATATATTAAGGCCCAGTAGTCCTATAGCAGGTGTCTCACTCTTACGAGTATAATATTGCATTTAGCCATCCCGCCCGCGATTAACTTGACCGCTCGGAAATCATCGTGAGTAAAATCATATATTATGTGCATATAAGTAGTTACGTGTTTATTTCGTGGACATGTACATTATTCGAGCTAATTAACGCATTCAAAAAGAATATAAAACCGACTTCAATTGCCATAAAAATTTGTTTTTTGTCGATTTTCTCAAAGAGCGATCAATCGTTTTCGATAAAATTTATATGGGACCACCTACCAAACCAAAAAAGAATTATCAAAATCGGTTCACTATTAGCGGAGTTATAGCGTAACACACATAAAAAACATACGCGTCGAATTGAGAACCTCCTCCTTTCTTAAGTCGGTTGAAAAGTATTCTCAGCACTCTGTAGTGTGCTAGGAAATGATTTTATAAATTGCATATTAAACGCTTATAACACAATTCCCGAAGTGCTAATTTTTTCAAATATCGAGCGAAGTTTTTCAAAACGTGTATCAAACTCAATAATATACTGGGCAGTTCTGGAAATATTACATACATACAGGTCGAATTGATAATATCCTTTTTTGAAGTCGGTTAAAAAAGGGTAAAATAAGTTATCTAATGTTTTCAATTTATTATTTAATTTTTCTTAAATAATTCAAATTATATAATTTTTTTTGTGCATGCAGTATCAGCTTGTAATAGGTTACGCACTAGAATTAGAATAATGTAACTTGTAAATATAATATTAAAGTGTTGTAATTGTTAGCTGACCCAATAAATAAAAATAAAATAAAAGTGTAATATGGAGGCATTGTGAAAGAAGTTTTCTTGTTAATGAATTTAATGGCTACGGATCTCCAAACAGCACCTTTCGCTATGTACTTCATGGAAGTAGGCCAAGTCTGTTGTTTTACCGTCGTAAATATGTAAAAGAAAGTGATTGCGTAGCGTTTTGGCAAATGTCGCACGAATGTTTTGCTATTTTTTGTCGGTAGTAGGGTAAATGGATGTGCTTTAGAAGATGCCATAAGTTACATATGATGTTCATTATCATACGACACCAATAAGGGGTTGTTATAAGTTTGGCGCCAATGTCTGCCTGTGGCATCGTAACTTTGGAACTAATGGACCGATTTTGATGGGTTTTTTTACGTGATAGCAAGTTTCCTTGCGGTGATTCCTAGCTATATTTAACAATCAATTCAGCAGTTAAATGAGCTGATACTATTAAGTAGAAAGCTATGTGACTGCTGCCAAAAACAGTGTAAATAGCACAGTTGTGTTTCTTCAGAGATCAGACTGAGCTCCTCATTAGTTTGAGGCTTCTAGGTGGGCTTTGTAAGTTACCAAATAAAAATGAATAGGTGACTGTATACCACAAACCAAAACAAATAATGAAAATACTGTCTTTTACCCCGCTCTCACACAAACGTCAAACATGATAACTCCCGAGAGAAGAAATCTATTTTTGCATTTGGCATAGCGCTTATTTTTGGTGCGGGAAATAATATTTATCCCGCCTCAGTAGCTATTAGACTTCCCTTAAAATCGGACGCATCCAAAGCCAGAAAATAAAACTTTTTTCCCCAAAAGCAAAGTAATATGCTGTATACAGCATACAGCATAAAAATCTTTTTTAAGAAACTACCTTTGAAGATTCGATCTAAAAGTTAATTGGTTTTGTTTCTTTAAATTATTTAATGTTTAAGGGCTAAACATTCCATGTGTTGTGATATATTTGTTTTTAGCGATATTAGCTTTCGAGTTTTATTTTGTTTTGGTGTATAGAAGGTTTATTTTTGTATGAAAGATGGTGCTCAAAGTTTACTGGTAAGAGATTGGAACTCTTTTCCTAATATTGTTCGTATTTCCTTCATAATATTTGGTACTAACTGAGGTTAAGACCGTAGTTCAAAAGAGTGCTTATCCAGAAGCATATTATAAATGCTAAAGTGTATTGTGTGTCCTTGTGTGACACAATAAAAGACAGACAGGTGGTGGTAGGACATGTTCTTTAACTAACTACCGCCATGGTACATAAGCTTGACACCAAACAGCAGTGTTAATAGCACTTTTGTGTTCCGATATGAAAGATATCCTACATATCATATCTGAACACAACAGTGCTATTAACACTGCTGTTTGGCGATAGACTTAAGTAAGATGTAGATCGCTAGCCAGGCGGACACAAAATGCCCTTGCACAAACCGATAGGTACCTCCACCAGTAATCAAAACCGGGACCCCGATGAGGGCACAGAAGCGGTTGCGGTTGAATTCATTGAACCCGGCATCAAAATCATAATACTAAAGGAATAATTCTGTAATTTTCCACTGTTAGACTTGGCTCAGAATATCGTACAAACAAAACAGTTATAGCGACGTGTGACAGCTTGAGATTACATTTTATTTATGTAGTTTATTGACCGAGTGAGCGAAGCGAATGAGCCGTGGTAGCTCAAGGTCTGGGTTCGATCCTAGCTCGTACCAATGACTTCCAATTTGTTCGAATGATATAAATCATTACGCTCAGTCAGCCAGCTTTCAGTGAAGGAAACATCGTAAGGAAACCTGCACACTCCTGAGAAGATTCAAAGGTGTGTGTGAAGTCTACCAATGCGCACTGGCCCCGCGTCGTGTACTATGTCCCATACACTCTGTAGGAGAGTAGGCTTGAGCCCCTGCAGTGGGGACATGTATAGGCTGTTGATGATGATGATGAGTATCCAAAAATACTTATCTGTATTTAATAATTCTTTCATCTATATTTATAAATGACGTTCACACTATGTACCCACGTACCCTGTAAACGCATTTGACGTTCAATTGACGCCTCAAGATAATAGCAATATATTGCAATGCACCAAAGAGCAAGGAATTTATCGGGGTTCGCTTTTGGTAGAGGCTCCCCGCGTCTTCGATGATATACTGGATGTGATATTACTGAATTTAATTGGCTGAATTTACATGACAATTATTAAATGAAAATACAACTTCTTTCGATGTTTCTAGAGCGACTCATAATTAGTGATCTGTGGAGCGACTTCTCGAATGGTTCTCTCAAAAAGTGTGTTCCACAAAACAAAAGAATTTATTTTCAAAGCTGTAGCAAAATATTACATCCAGCCAGCTACGCACCTGCTGTTCACCAAAGAGTCGGCACGCCATAAATGACACGTTCCGCGAATGTATGGCGCCAAGGCGTGGTCATGTACACTTATAATTTGAAAAAGACATAATTAAAGAAAAATGATTTAGTTAACATTTTTGTAAATATTGGCTTAGTTGTAAATTTGTACAAAAACATATAAAACGCACAATACCGGTGGGACTTGACGCTGAAAACAAAGATAACGTCAATAAAATGACGTTTGACGCTGTCACTTAGTACAAAAAGAATGATTTTGTACAATTAAAATAAATGCAAAAATGTGATTCTAGTATTCTTCTATACATATTTAGATTATTCCTTGATTTTTTTAAATAGTGTACAAGTGCAGGCCGAATTTGAACCAACTCTTTTGTGCACTCTACACCAAAGAGTTTGTCATGAGTTTATACGTGACTTATCTTTTGCCGCAATGTCATTAAAAAATTAAATTTAATCGTTTTTGGTCCAAACGTATAGTGAAATAAAAAGTCCTTGCTCAGTGATAGTGAAAATATCTTATCATTTATGAGATTTGCACAACAGTTAAGATGTTATTACGATAATTAAATAGACTTATAAGCTAAGTATATCAATATATACAATAGGTTTGGGTTGTAGGTTTTTAAATAAAAAGGCGGCTAAGGTGATACGAATTTATTTGTTCAAATCTCAATTTCCTTTACAAGGTTTTTGGCAACGTGGTTTCGAATGTTACTTAACCTCCATTATTTTATTTTTAGTGTGCCGTACCTCAAAAGGAAAAATGTAACCCTTGTAGGATAGGACCGGAACCTATAGTTTGATTTTTGACAGATCAAAGGGCTTGCAGACTTGAGTATTTGACATTAATTTCAATTTGATACCTCCTCGCGTTTCTGAAAGGTCAGCCGTGGTAGCTCAGTTGGGTAGAGCGTCAGTCCTTGAACAATCGAGGTCTGGGTTCGATTCATTCGTACCAATGAGTTACAATTTGTTATTTGGAATTTATGTACGAATGATAAAAATAATTGTCATTGGCTTTTTGGTGAAGGAAAACATCGTGAGGAAACCTGCACACTCCTGAGAAGAAATTCAAAGGTGTGTGTGAAGTCTACCAATGCGCACAGGTCCCGCGTGGTGGACTATGTCCCTTTGGGCCATACACTCTGTCGGAGAATAGGCCTGCAGTGGGGACATATGTAGGCTGAT
This sequence comes from Carcina quercana, assembly GCA_910589575.2. Lineage (NCBI taxonomy): Eukaryota > Metazoa > Arthropoda > Insecta > Lepidoptera > Depressariidae > Carcina > Carcina quercana. Next base: position 5,241,240 of record OU342454.1, on the reverse strand, counting down.
GATGATGACAAAGAAACAAACATACGCTTTCGCGTTTATAATATCAGTGTGGATGTATTTATTTCGAAACCATTCTGCGTAAACAATACATTTCCTTCCAACCTTTCGTTTACTTACGTATTATTTTGTCTTGATTTTTGTACAATTGTTGTGATTGTCTACAGCGGCGACGGCGCGTCCCTGAGCGCTGCCGGCAGCAAGCGCTCGGCTTTGTCGGCTTCGGACGCCGAGTGCTTTTCGCTGTGCCTGGGCGCCGGGCCTCTGTGGTGAGTTCATAATAATGCGCGCCCTCATCAATCTGTTTGATTCATATGAAACGTTCGCGTTTGCAATCGTATGCTTTGACAGCGTACCTAATCACAAATGAGTGATGCGTAATGTTTGAGTAATGTGTGATGCGAAAGTGTGTGATCGAGTAATGCCTCACTCGCATCACACGACATTACACATGTCTAGTTGACATTGACATGAACGTTTTTCGCTAAATTCGAACATTCATTCATTTTTCTCACCGCTAAGGAGTGTTATTCTACTGTGATGATGTGAATGTATCGTCAGGTGGTCCTGATGTCCCTGCTCACGGCTCGGCACCGCCCGGAGGGGTGAATGGCGGGGCTGCGAGCCCCGCTACTCCATCAACACCCACCCACGACGACAACAACCGTGAGTTCAACACAACACAGCTCCCATTTACCTAGATCCTAAGGACAATTCTGGACAGTGTGCGCAGGAGCTATTTTTGTTGATTCCGCCTTCTCCATTCAAGTACCAGTCAAACAGAAAAACGTCAGCCCTCCACCCGTATACTGTTGATATTCCTACAGCTCGAAACAAGCGTTCCGCTTCCACATTTATCATGCGTCATTATCACATTAGCCGGGAAACGTCCACTGCTGGACATAATCCTCCATGGTACGCCACATTGCGCTGTCCCGAGATACTTGCATCCAGCGACGCCCCGTGATCTTAACTAGGTCATCGGTCCATATAGTAGGGGGACGGCCTGGTACAGGTTTCACGGTATGTGGTCGCCGTTCGAGAACGTTTACTCCCCATCGATTATCCATATTTATGTACTCGTACGAATGATAACAATAATTACCATTGGCTTTTCGGTGAACGAAACATCGTGAGGAAACCTGCACACTCTTGAGAAGAAATTCAAAGATGTGTGTGAAGTCTACCATTGCGCACTGGTCCCGCGTGGTGTACTATGTCCCATACACTCTCTGTAGGAGAGTAGGACTGAGCCCCTGCAGTGAGGACATGTATAGGATGTTGATTGAGAGATTTATTGAGATGTAATGTATTGTTTTGTGTGTACAGGTGACTTGTTGAGCGCCTTACTATGGGCCAGTGCGTCCTCTCTGTCCGGGAGCGCGGAGAGCCTCATCCCAGAGTCTCCGTCGCCCACACATCCAGCGCTGCACACACAGCGACGCGAGTCGGTCAGTATCAAACAGCTTTCTCACTCACTCAACATCACTGTCACAACGTAGAAACGAATACGTTGATTCTTGGCGCGAACTTGAAAAATGGTGGTTCATTGCTATTTGGTTAAGAGGGTATGCTGTTGTGAAAGCGCCCATACAAACGTAGTCCAGTCATATTTTGAGTATTAAGCTATGAAAATATATGAAATTTTCAAGACACAGTCTAGAAACAAATACCTGTGTCGGTGGTGAGTCAGATTTTCGTTTAAATATATACTTCCAGAGTTACAGGGCGTCAAAGAATTGTATTTTACGGTAGTAAAAAGCCCCAACTTTGAACCTGATTTACAAGAGTATGATCAATTTAGAACAATTTGGAAAAAACACTGACATCTGAAATTTCATTAGTATACTATATTAAAAAAATGGTTACATAATATACTGTATCCTTCAAATGATCCCTGGACTACGAAACATCCAAATAACGGGTGGATAACTTCGCGTAGTGTATGCTGTCTCACCGTACGCGCTCGGGTAGGATAGGGCTCAGATAGGGACAGCTACAAAACAATCCAAATTTGAACACGGCCACGTGGTGTTACCAACATAGCCTCTTAATTGATTAATAATACTGTTATGTGTGTTTTTTGTGTTATAACGGTGTGATATAGTGCAAAAAGTGTCACGGACGGTGTTATAGTATCAATTACGCAAAATTGCGAGGGTTTCGACGCGATTGAAAGAGTTTACCATGTCGAGTACATTCGGCATATGGATTCTTTCGAATTATGTTGAAACCAAGGCTGACCTTTGAAGTTCTCGTCAAGAATCGAAAACAAGCTATAAAATGTACACATTATACATTTTATTGAGAAAGCTGAAGAAATGGCTTTGGCATAGTTTATAACCTCAAAATTTGTTCACCTAATTTTACTCGTCATTGGCTAGATAAACAGTGGTTAAAGCCATTATTAAAAAAAAATACGTTACGCGAAAAGCTGATCATCTGGTGCTTCCCCTGATTAGAGCCAACTATGGCAGGCAATGTGATATTTACGTGGGAGGTTACTTGTTCAATCAATTACCACAAGTCAATAAGGATTTACAATAAGATTCCGAGGTATATAAGAGAACTGCTGAGAATCTTTCTCGAACGTAAATTGCGTGATTGGTTATTAGAAAAAAGTTTATATTCAGTTAAATAATTCCTTGATAGCAGTTGAGAAGATGACAGTTTAAGCGTCATATTTATCGAAACTAGTGCGAAAAGTCTGTAAATTCAATCGAGTTTTAACTATTGTTGCCCGAGGCGCAGTCGAGGGCGAGCCAGTCGGAACGTGATTGAATTTACATTTTCGCATGAGTTTTGAACGACATTATTTAATACATGTGCGAAAAAATATAATAAATAGTAAAATTATGAAGATTTTGTTCCGGCTAGCACAGAAAACATAGCTAGTAACCTAAGTAACGTTTCTAGGTGAGCACGCGTTTTTAAAAGTTGGTAGTTTTATAATATGCATAGTTCTGTAAATAGTAACATAAATTCAAACTATGTTGGTAAATTAATTTAACAGTTTAAAATATTCGCCTGCCTCTAAAGGTGAAATGTGTGAAACTAAAATCTGACTGTCATCATATGTGCCGTGTTCGATGCAAATAAAGTCATCATGATATAAAAACTCAACTTTCAATGTATTCAGAAATTATTCAGAAAAAATTTTTCAAAAACATTTACTGATTTATTTTAAAAAAAATTAATATATTAACGTGCTACCGTAATGTTTCTAGGTAATAAGCAAGATCCTCGAGCGTAAGGACCGTCAGCCCGTCAAGGTTGAATTCAAGATCTTCCTTACTGAGAACACCGTCACTCGCTGGGAAGCTGTAAGTACCATTCCTGTTGTATCATATTCTGGGATACATTAGATAGCTTACGAGATAACGTATTGGAAAAGGTTTTTCATTCAGTGAAAGAATTCGTTGACGCTCCGTTACGGCGTGATGGAAGGACGAACAAACTCATCATCATCAACAGCCTATATATGTCCCCATTGCAGGGTCTCAGTCCTACTCTCCTACAGAGAGTGTATGAGACATAGTCCACCACGCGGGACCAGTGCGGATTGGTAGACTTCACACACACCTTTGAATTTCTTCTCAGGAGTGTGCAGGTTTCCTCACGATGTTTTCCTTCATCGAAAAGCCAATGGTAATGATTTTTATCATTCGCACATAAATTCCAAATAACAAATTGTAACTCATTGGTACGAGCCAGGATCGAACGCAGACCTCTATTGTTCAAGGACTGACGCTCTACACAACTGAGCTACCACGGCTTCTACAGTATTGTTTAATAATTTTACTATTGTAATAACTAACCTAAATATTAGGATCTTTTGTGCGTTTGTTTACAAACTCTGGTGTTATCAGCGTAATACTTTTCTTATCGCATTGAGCGCGTGTCAGAGTCGTGTTTATCAAATGCTTGTGCCGCAGTACACTCGAGGTATTTTATTCATGTACAAGTTAAGTTTCTGTCATTTACCTGACAAACAGAAGAACGGCAGACCACCGGCACAGAATTAACTGGATACCGCTCCATCAAAGTTACATACTAAATTTCTGTTGTGCAGTAATTACCTAGAAATACATCGGATTGTTATGTTGCGAAATGAGTATTATTAACATACAACTTCACAGTGAATCACAATTTTCATTTTAAACACTTTTTTCTGATATTATTGTTCAAAGCGCCATCTATGAACCATTAGCTGCGTAACTGCTATTGTAGCTAACTATAAAGTTGTAAATTAATGATATTCATTTCGCGACACTATAATTTCATCTCATATTTTTAGGTAATTTACCAAAGCCAGCTATTCTATTTTAAAAGATTAAAGGAGTTCACTGCCCCCCACCGATCCGCGATACCTCACTGCACCCTCAAGAGACTGGCACAGAAAATGGTCAGTACGTATATCGCGCGTTAAACGTAATCCGTTCGATGTGTGCCGATATCACAACATTTGTTCCAATTGTCCGATGGGTGCCACCGGTGCATAGTAGAAATTCTTCACAGCTCTCACAAAGATAGGACGGATGTTATAGGCTAATATTTTTTAGAATCTAAAACCTTTGTATTTATCTATCTTATAAAAACAGACTTGTGGTACATAGTTAAATGTCCACGATTGTACTAATTGTATCTATTTCTGGCGTTTTATCGTATTCCATTCGTCTTCTCGTGTGACATTACTTATTACCAAGTTGATATAATTTAGTATTATGATATTACTGCAAGTCTATTTAGTGAAATATATGTGGTGGTGTGGAGGCGTCGGTGGCGCAATGGATAAGGCGCGGACTCTCAATCTGAGGGTACCGGGTTCGAATCCAGCCGTGTACCTATGAGTTGTTTTTCAATTCAAGTACATTATCCGATTGCTTAACGGTGAAGGAAAACATCGTGAGGAAACCTGCATGTCTTGAACAGGCATGTGAAGTCCGCCGATCCGCACTGGGCCCGCGTGGTGGAATATGGCCCATACACTCTCTGTAGGAGAGTAGGCCTGAGCCCCTCCAGTGGGGACATATATAGGCTGTTGATGATGATGATATGTGGTAGTAGTGAGTTTCTGTCTTTTCAGCCAACTACCACAATTAAATCTGAGGTTGATGACACCTTTGTGAATCACCAAAGATTTACAGCATTACATTATTTTGATACACTCTGGCCTTCGAATAAACTAGTTTAACTCTTTGATATGGCTAAATATAAGCCATGGTAGCTCAGTTGGGTAGAGCGTCAGTCCTTGAACAATCGAGGTCTGGGTGTGACAAGAACTCCCCAACGGTTATTCGATGTGGCCTGTCCATTGCCATTTCAGCTCACTGACTCGTCGAGCTATGTCGATGTCCCTAGTTCGTCTTCGGGTTTCCTCATTACTGATTTTACCACGTAGAATAATTCCAAGCATAGCTCGTGTCATTGCTCGCTGAGTGACTGAGCTAGATTTTACAGTTAAGGATAATATAAAATGATATACTCGTACTTACATCATGTATGTCAAAATTGTAATTGTAATAAACAGATTTTTAAATGTAATATATTGTTGGTTTTACAGGTGGTTCAGGGCGGCACGATCTACCTGCGCATGCCGGGCGTCCTTCAGTCCGGCAGCAAGGAGAGCTTCATGCTGCTGTTGGACTTTGCAGAGGAGCGGCTCGCGTGCGCCAAGTAATATACCATTTACAATAACAACAGCATCCCAGTTATAACATCATTTACAATAACAACAACATCATGTCATGTACCCTTTACAATAACAACAGCATCCGAGTTATAACATCATTTACAATAACAACAACATCCATGTCATTTACCCTTTACAATAACAACAGAATCCAAGTTATAACATCATTTACAATAACAACAACATCGTGTCATGTACCCTTTACAATAAGAACAACATCAAGTTTTATAACCTTTACAATAACATCATCAATATGTGCAACCTTTACTTTAGCATCAATTTATATACCCTTTACAATATCAACAGTATTTAGTTATACGAGGGGCATACCGAAAAGATCGGTAATCGAGTACTTTCGATTTAATTAGATTAAAAACTCTTTTTGATGAATAAACACTGGTTAGTTGAAAATCGAATACAATTGACAGAATTAAAAAAAATTTTTTTTTAAAGAACAATATCAGTTTGAAATTGATAGGTCGATAAAAAAATGGAGCTTACAAGAGAAAGTTTCCGTGCCATAATTTTTTACAACTTTCGACGAGGATTATCTCAGGGACAATGTCTCGCTGAGCTTATATCTATATTCAAGAGTGAAGCGCCTAGCCAGACGACAATATATCGCTGGTATTCTGAATTCCGGCGTGGACGTGCTTCTCTTGGCACCGTACCTTCCACAGGCCGGCCAAAAACAGCGGTTACACCAGAAAATGTCGCTGTTGTGCGCCGAATGATACAGGATGACCGACATATTACATATGAGCAGATTCGGGCTACTTTAGGGATAGGTATGACTGCGATACAAACTGTTTTACATGGTGAACTGGGAGTGAGAAAGCTAGTTTCCCGCTGGGTGCCCCATAATTTGTCCGAAGAGCAAAAGGCGGCTCGTGTCAATTGGTGCCGGTCTACTCTGCAACGCTTCAACGGAGGAAAGTCAAAAGCAGTTTATAACATTGTCTCTGGTGATGAATCATGGATCTATTCATATGAGCCAGAAAGAAAGCATCAGTCGGCTGTCTGGGTCTTCGCAGGTGAGATCAAGCCAACAAAAGTTGTCCGCTCTCGCAGCGTATCGAAGAAAATGGTCGCTTCGTTTGTCGCGAAAACAGGACATGTAGTCACAGTTCCCTTAGAGGAACGGAGAACGGTTACCGCTGATTGGTATACAACGGTTTGTTTGCCACAGATGATATCCGAACTCCGTAGAGGTAACCCGAAACGACGCATAATCCTCTATCACGATAATGCGAGCTCTCACACCGCTCAGAAAACAAGCGAGTTTTTGAAGCAGGAAAACGTTGAATTAATGGATCATCCTCCATACAGCCCTGATCTGAGTCCCAATGATTACTTTACATTCCCTAGAATCAAAGATTTATTGCGTGGTCAGCGGTTTCAAGGTCCAGAAGAAGCAGTGGAAGCATACAAATCGACGATTTTGACCATGTCAACTTCGGACTGGAATTGCTGCTATAATAATTGGTTCGAACGAATGCAAAAGTGCATTAACTGCAACGGAGAATACTTCGAAAAGCAATAAAAATAAATTTAGTTATTTCCTGTATGTATTGTTTTATATTCCCGATCATTTCGGTATGCCCCTCGTATACACATTAGATTAAGGCTTCTGAGTGCGCACGCTACCATCAGATGAGATGAACACCAAGTGAAATCCCAAAGTACATAAAAAATATAACCCTTTATATTAACAACATCATAGCACCATAATTTAATTTTAATTTCTTCGGAAAGCTTACAGCTATTTTTACAAAATGACTGATCTTATACACTAATATTAGCCAATTAAAAGCTTCCACATTTAGTATAAAAGCAGCAGAGTTATATACACGTTACTACATCAAGTAATAACAACAACTAACAACAGCATCAAGTAATATACCCCTTTATAATACAACAACATCAAGTATCAATAGACCATTTACAGTAACATCATCGGTGATATACCATTTACAACATCAGAATCGGGTGATATACCATTTACAATAACATCAACATCGAGTGAGTAACATCAGCATCAAGTTATATACCCTCTACAAAAACAACATAATAATTCTAAACAACCTAAGGGGTATTCGCTGTATGCAAGCGTTTTGGAGACCTATATGTAATTATGGCACCATCTCCGGTGATGATGATTTATTCTTAGTAATAAGATTCTAAAATGTAACACTTTGTGTAGATTTTAACCGCCTCCGTTGCCTAATGCCTAAATGTTGGACACAATCCGGAGGTCTCGCGTTCGATTCCCAGTGGTACCTATCGATACTCGGTTAGGTGGATGGCAGGGCATTTTTTGTCCGCCTGGCTTGCTACTACTATCTTACCTAAGTCTGCCGCCAAACAGCAGTGTTAATAGCACTGTTGTGTTCCGGTATGAAAAGTAGCATAGCGCCTCATTAGGGAACATATCCATACTACGTGACCTGTTCTGGGGGTCTCCAAAATACCACGCTAAGTCACGGGCGGGGGTAGGGGCGTAATTCTTTGATATTATATTAGCGTCCCGCCCCGGCTTCGCACGGGTGGACATTTATTTTGGCATAAAATCATTACATAAATTTTCAGTACTTTCCGCAAGTTCTCATGTGAAGTTCACATGAGTTAGACAAGGACAAATATATATTTTTCACAAATTTGCCACCCATGGCGACCAAACTCTCTTACTTTCATCAGGAGACCAAGGGGTATTCACTACAACAACGGGAAGTTGATCGGAGTTTGTGGTGATAGAGAAAACCCTGTCCTAACGTACTAACATTAGCTTTATATATATGTATAAGATTTTATACGATAGTTTATATTGTAAATGTATTGATTATGTTTCTCAGCTGCATCATCTGCGTGCTAAAGAGCCGTCCGGATCGCGCGACCATTCTCCGCACATTCATGTTCATGGGATTCCAACTTCTACCACCAAACTCGCCCATCATGCCTCCAGAGATCAACAACCCCGATTATATGTTCTTGCACTATAATATGCAATAAAATAACCCAACATAGCATTGCACATGTCGCGCCACTAGCGACAAACGTCGACATCGTCTCGAAGTTTGACGAGAAACGATAAGTATCTCGAGGTAAATGCTGCAAAATAATCCGTCTTAGCACTGCTTATGTCGCGTCTGTAGCCATCGATATCTCCTTGACGAAAAGCGTATATTGAGCAAAAATTCGTTTAAAATATTAAAAATTCATAAAGCGCGTAATTTTACTAGAGATAAACACCGTACGTTCTCGAATGTTAAAGCAGCGATAAATGAATTCCGTTTTAGCGTTGTTGGATTTCGCATTAAAAATTTGTCTAATTGTTTGGTTTGATAAAATATCACAAATAAATCACTGGTATTAAATGAGGTCTAAACGTATCTTTGCTTTAAACGTTTAAAATCAGCTTAGTCGTCGCGATATGAAATGTGAGATATATCTCTATAGAGTAGATTTTGTCGCGCGCGACGCGATATGAACTATGCTAAGCCGGTAGAGGCGAGTCGGTATATTAAAGGTAGTGTAGTATATAGATCAGTATTGATGATTGCACGTTGTTTTCTAAATAATTGAAAAAAATCACACTTTGGGCTTGCTTAGTGGTTTTTAAAGGCGCCAACGAGTTATATGTAGTATTTAGATATTTAGTGTTTTATTATTCTTAAATAATTATTGTATTAGGATCTCTTTTGATTATTTAACGCAATCTCTTGCCATTTAAAAAAGAAACTTTACAAAGTTACTCAATTAGTCTTGTATCCAATACTATCCATAAATTTTCAGTACTTTCCGCAAGTTCTCATGTGAAGTTCACATGAGTTAGACAAGGACAAATATATATTTTTCACAAATTTGCCACCCATGGCGACCAAACTCTCTTACTTTCATCAGGAGACCAAGGGGTATTCACTACAACAACGGGAAGTTGATCGGAGTTTGTGGTGATAGAGAAAACCCTGTCCTAACGTACTAACATTAGCTTTATATATATGTATAAGATTTTATACGATAGTTTATATTGTAAATGTATTGATTATGTTTCTCAGCTGCATCATCTGCGTGCTAAAGAGCCGTCCGGATCGCGCGACCATTCTCCGCACATTCATGTTCATGGGATTCCAACTTCTACCACCAAACTCGCCCATCATGCCTCCAGAGATCAACAACCCCGATTATATGTTCTTGCACTATAATATGCAATAAAATAACCCAACATAGCATTGCACATGTCGCGCCACTAGCGACAAACGTCGACATCGTCTCGAAGTTTGACGAGAAACGATAAGTATCTCGAGGTAAATGCTGCAAAATAATCCGTCTTAGCACTGCTTATGTCGCGTCTGTAGCCATCGATATCTCCTTGACGAAAAGCGTATATTGAGCAAAAATTCGTTTAAAATATTAAAAATTCATAAAGCGCGTAATTTTACTAGAGATAAACACCGTACGTTCTCGAATGTTAAAGCAGCGATAAATGAATTCCGTTTTAGCGTTGTTGGATTTCGCATTAAAAATTTGTCTAATTGTTTGGTTTGATAAAATATCACAAATAAATCACTGGTATTAAATGAGGTCTAAACGTATCTTTGCTTTAAACGTTTAAAATCAGCTTAGTCGTCGCGATATGAAATGTGAGATATATCTCTATAGAGTAGATTTTGTCGCGCGCGACGCGATATGAACTATGCTAAGCCGGTAGAGGCGAGTCGGTATATTAAAGGTAGTGTAGTATATAGATCAGTATTGATGATTGCACGTTGTTTTCTAAATAATTGAAAAAAATCACACTTTGGGCTTGCTTAGTGGTTTTTAAAGGCGCCAACGAGTTATATGTAGTATTTAGATATTTAGTGTTTTATTATTCTTAAATAATTATTGTATTAGGATCTCTTTTGATTATTTAACGCAATCTCTTGCCATTTAAAAAAGAAACTTTACAAAGTTACTCAATTAGTCTTGTATCCAATACTATCTTGGATTTTTTTAAAGATATTGCGTCAGAAATCAAAAGGAACGATTCAAACATTTTATTTCTATGATATCAGCTTTGAATATAACGCTTAGCTTCAAATTCGGTTGAGTTTTATCAAACCTGACATAGTAGAAATTTTTTGTAAGTTTTTTTTTCTTTATAATATTATTATAATTGTAATAAAAAGTATGTATGTCGTCGTGTATTAAACATTATTCACCCCCTCCGGGTTAGAGCAACAAAAAAAATATAAAAAATAAGAAAAAAACAAAAAAAATTAAAAAAATATATAATTAAAAAAATGTTTGTAAAAATATTTCGAGCTCACTTGAGTACACATTATTTGATTCACACCTAACACGCGTTGAACAGTATCCGAAATATTATTTTTCATTTTATTAAAAAAATAATACACCATTTTCTTTAGATGCATAGGTTTTTTTTTCTTCATAAGAGACCCTTACTATACTTGTAATCTTAAAATAAAAACAATACCTTATATTAAAAGGAAATAGCATGTAAGTGGTTTCGTTTAAATTGTTTAAGATTTTTTTAGAATTAATTTTAAAATATTTGAGCATTATTATTCATAGGATACTTTTTCCTTATAAATTTAGAAGTCATCCATAATAATTATCATAAAATTATTCGTAACAATGCTCAAGTATTTCAAACATGTAGTTTTAATTTGGTACAGCGTTCCCAAATTATTTACTCTTATTTTCTTCAGTATTTTTTCTCCTTTTAAAGTATTATGACCTTTGCTTTGTAAAGAAATATAAATTTAAAATACTTTTCGGGACGCTGTGGTAGATTCATTAAATGTAAGTTTAATGTATTAATTGACAAAATGATTAAAAGTTAATCTTAATACGATTTTTTCACTGACACCTTTCCAAACTCATATATTTTCGTAGTTATGTTATATTAGCTTGACACCTTATAGCGGCTACGGTAGCAGGTGTCACTCTTTTCTCAAATGCCAACATAGTTAAGCCGGAAAACGTCCACTGCTGGACATAGTCCTCCATGGTATGCCACATTGAACGGACCCGAGACAGGATCCAGGATCGAACCCAGACCTCCATTGTTCAAGGACTGAATGAATGCGTCCAAATTGACAAAGGATAAACGGTACATTGAACTGTCATGATATGACATGACGTGTAAAAAGAATCACTCGATAATTTTAGATGTATTTAATACATTGCGTGCTCAATTATTTTTCATAGAAAAAACAAGTAATTAGCTAAATTTATGTAATATACCGCTGTTTAATTTACCCCTCCTAATGCTTCCATACTAAATTTCTGTTGCCATAATCTTTTAAAATAGAATAGCTGGCTTCGATAAGTAATTACCTAAAAATAGGAAATGAAATTATAGTGTCGCGAATTAAATATCATTAATTTACAACTTTATAGTTAGCTACAATAGCAGTTACGCAGCTAATGGTTCATAGATGGCGCTTTGAACAATAATCGAAAAAAAAGTGTGTTTAAAATGAAAATTGTGATTCACTATGAAGTTGTATGTTAATGATACTCATTTCGCGACATCACAATCTGATGTACTATTTTTAGATAGTTACTGCACAAATCCAGCTGTTATATTTTAAAAGACTATGGCAACAGAAATTTAGTATGAAACTTAGATGGAGGTGGATCACCTTAAGACCAACTAATTGCTATCAAAATATACGCCCGTATAAAATATACACGCTGTATATCTGTGTACAATAAATTGTACTTTGTTTAACTTTTTTAACCGACTTCAAAAAAGGAGGAGGTTATCAATTCGACGGGTATTTTTTAAAATGTTTGTTACCTCAGAACTTTTGACTGGGTGAACCGATTTGTATGATTCATTATTTATTTGAAAGGTGGTGCTTCCCGTGTGGTCCCATTTCAATTTGGTTCAATTGTGACAGTGGCATTTATGAAAAAACTATATAAATATTTTACCTTAATAAAAGTAGACTTTTAGGGCAATTGAAGTCGGTTTCCAGTTCTCACATATCAAGTCGATATGACTTTCTAGGTGTTAAAGGCACATTATGTTAAAACATTTATAATTTCTCATAGACCCTGTAGAAGTATCTGACATCTCCTTCGATCTGCTCGTCCCCTGGTACATCATCTTCATTAACAAGATGAAACATCTCGTTATCTATGTCCGGGAAGAAAGTGTCACATTCAAAAGATTTCTGGATCTCGGTCAGGTATACCTTGCCACAGTTTGGATGTAACATTGCTGCCTGAAAATGTAATATGATTTTCAGATCAACGCTTGACCACAATCTCATCTGTGGTTAAGCGACGCTGTGGTCGACGATGTTACGTTGATCTTAAACCTCTTCATCGGCTTTAGGTTTGCACTGGTGGTAAGTTGATATTTGATGGTAAGTGTGCGCACCTAGAAGCTTCAAGTGCTTCAAGCTAATGATGGGTTGGCTCTGCTACCTTTCATACCAGAACACAACAGTGCTATTAACATTGCTGTTTGGCAGCAGACTTAGGTAATCGGACACAGAAAATGTCCAATCACTTATATTTTCACTTATCCCTACTACTGGAGATACTTTGAATAGGTGTATGCCACCCTGGTAATTTGCAAAAAAATAAATAAAACAAGACTATTAAAAGTTCAATAAATCTTGTTTAAAACGGTCAAGTGCGAGTCGGACTCGTGCACCGAGGGCTCCGTACAGAATATGAATAATTAACATACTGAAAATTTTATGGTCACCGTGATATGAAAAAAATATTTTTATAAACAAAGGTTTTCAATTCGATGGGTATGTTTTTTTGTTTGTTAACTCAGAACTTTTGACTGGGTGAACCGATTTGAATGATTCTTCTTTTATTTGAAAGGTGGTGCTTCCCGTGTGGTCCCATTTCAATTTGGTCCAGTTCTGACAATGGCATCCATGAGAAAACTATATAAATCTTTTGCCATTGATTTGCCTTAATAAAAGTAGACTTTTAGGGCAATTGAAGTCGGTTTCCAGTTCTTTTTGAACGCATTTACTTGTTATTGTAATGTCATAGAAGCTTGATTTTTTCACAGCTCCAAGGGACTACACACTACTTGTCTGATAACTGGATACCTCCACGCAATTCTGAGGAGAAGAGTCTTTACAGACAGACGGAAAACAAAATTATCCTATACGTAACCCTTTTTTCCTTTTGAGGAAATTAAAGTACCTTGTGGTATGATTTTCAGTTTTTTTTAATTCCCCACGGGCAATGCTCTACAGGTCAGGAATGACCATAACCTGCTGTATGGATATTAAAACTTCTGGAAAGCAAATTTCCATCAGGATAGTAGCAGGCCAGCTTCCCCGTGCCTGACAGAATACACAAGTCAATGAGCCCACTTTATCTATTTTTCTCTTATCAAAAGGTCAAACAAGTCGAAAGATAATTTTTTTACCACAAGCAATTTATGACAAATATCCGTTGTGTTATATTAATTTTGATTAATGTTGCTTGGCAACTATGGTCCTCTTTTAATCTCAATCGATTTACACTTGGCCTTCATTTCACCTTGCGGTACTAATTCCATCTGTTCAATAAATGCTTAGATGCTTCCTCTTCACAGTAAATTAGAGAAGGATTAAAAAGGAGATAATTGGATTAATTACACGTATATACATATAACTTAAAATCCGGATGTTCGATTTCCCAGTTGGTACTAGGTTTGGTTTATTTTAGTGCATTTTATGTGTCCGTCTGCCTAGTTACCACCATTTTAAAATACCTAAGTCTGCAGACAAAGATATGTGTTTTAATTGAGTTAATTAAGTGTTAATAGCAATAGCACTATTGTGTTCCAGTAAAAAGTAAAAAATGACAAATATAAAACTCAAACTGAACTGAATCAAACCCACAACTTCAGGGTTACGAATCCGTACTACTAGGCTATGGAAGTACCTTATAAACAGCAGAGCCTCCGATTACCCACGCTGAACCAATATCGCTTCTGCTCTCTATCACACTAATAGCTTCGTCTAAACTGGGTACCACCAAAACTCCTTCCGGTACCTGGAAATGACCCATTCAACATTGTCACATTCATTATTTTTAAAAACTTATAGAGTACTTTATTATCACAACTGAACATATTGAACTTTTTAGGGTTCTGTACCAAAAGTGTAAAAACGGGTCCCTATTACTGAGACTTTGCTGTCCGTCCGTACGTCACCAAGCCATATCTAATAGAACTGTGATAGTAAGAGAGTTGAAATTTTCACAGATGATTTATTTCTGTTGCCGCTTCAACAACAAATACTAAAAACCGGAATAAAATAAATATTCACTGTTTATTCATGTTTATTAAAATTACCTTCTTCTTGATCTGATCGGCATTATGAGTCAGAACTATGTTGACTCTTCCAGCCAACGGTCTGTATTTATCAGGAATACAGTCCCACGTGACTCTGCCCATGATTACTGCATTCTTTTTACCAGGATCTGATACTTTGGTGGTCATTGAAGTGAAATAAGCCATCTCTTTTCTGGAATATTGGAAATTTATCACGATTTAAATTCATTTATTTTGCCGAACTTAGGTACTACATTGCAGAGGTACAGACTAGCCATGGTAGCTCAGATGTGTAGAGCGTCAGTCCTTTAATATTCAAGGTCTGGGTTCGATCATGGCTCGTACCAATGAGTTCCAATTTGTTATTTTGAATTTATGTAAAAATTATAAAAAACATTACCATTGGCTTTTCAGTGATGGAAAGCATCATAAGAAAACCTGGAAACTCCCGAGAAGAGAAATTCAAAGGTGTGTGTGAAGTCTAGCAATCCACTCTGGTCCCATGTGGTGGACGATGTCCCATACACTGTCTGTTGGAAAGTAGGCCTGAGCCTTAGTAGCGGGGACATATAAAGGCTGGTGATGTACATTTATTGGAATTATATGCTAGTTTTGCCCAGTTGTTCTGGGTAGTTTCAACACTTGGCTTAGTTTGGCCACTATATGAGTGGAAGTATAACTATTGCCGTCAGCTTATATCTTCCAATCTTGTTATTATTATTATTTGATTCATACACTTGCAGCTCTTCGAGCTGATGCGTTTACATCACTGCACTTGTGTTTAGATTGTATTCAGATCCCTCTTTGTGTGGTGAGTGTGATCCTGGATTGTCTAGGATCATTGGACTCTTTAGTGGGAAGTTGCTGAATGGCATCTCAGAACCGGTCAGACTGGTGGCATATCATGGAGTGGCATACTATTATTATAATGTTAGATATTTATTAAACAAATCAAAATAAAAGTTTATGTACAAATATTAAACATCAATAAACCTGGGAACTATATAACTGTATTTGTGTACTGTAACTAAGCAAAAATTCTCTTAGTTTATTTTCTTTTGAGCCTCTTCTTGATAACCTAATTGCTCCTGCCCTATTAGATACTTTGAAATACAATCATTTCATGCTTGAAGTGGGAAATAACTTTGGCTCATCTGCACTTTAGGTGACTACAACAGACCTGGAGGTGACTGCAGGGCAGAAATCCCATCGGATAGATTAGGTTTGTTAGTTTTTTTTATATATACAGACCCGAAGATGAGTGCAGGGCAGAAATCCCATCAGATAGATTTGCATGATGAGTTCTACAAGCAAAAACTATTGTAAGTCACCTAAAGTGCAGTCCTTCCATAACTTTTTCCCAGCAGTTCAGCGGAAGAAATTGCTGGTTCAGCGTGCTAGAAGAAGAATAGAAAGTAGTGGTTGTCTAAAGTTTGTATAAACTTGGGATCAATCTGTATGGTTCGTGCTTGGTAAAAAGGTACCTTGTAAGTCCTAAATACATACTTGAGCCTCCAAGGCAATGTCCCGTTCACTCCTATTCCCATATTCTCACAAGCTGCAGCTATTAAATTTAATTTTACTTTTGACATGTTCAATGTTTGAACACTGATTTAATTATTTAATTTAATGTCTAAAGCGAATGGACTGGAACTATGTAATAATCAGTGAATTATTTAATTTTTAACCAATTCTGAATAGATGAAATCTAGCGCGGGAAAATACACCGACAGACAACAACTCGAACAACTGTCACTCATTGTGAATTTGTCAGTCTGACTGTATTGCCAGTGCACAGAGCTTGCAGAAGTTTCATTACAGAAAAGATAGGTAACTTTAATTTGCTCATTTTTATCAAAATTGTCATTCAAAATGTTATACTTAACCTCAAAATTTAGTCCAGTATAATGAAATCAATTCCTTTTTGTATTTTTCCAGGAATTGCCTAATTGCCTTATTTTTTCAGTAATGTTGAGGAATAATAATAATAATATGTAACTTAGTCCCAATATCCCTTATAGGAGACATCAATAATCAGCAATCTATATTTTACTTCATGTGTAACACGTGCCTCCTTCATGGTAGGCCACAACGACCGGTCCCGAGCCACTTGCATCCGGTGTCTCCCGCGATTTTAACCCGAGCTCAAAATCTCATACTTATAAAAACTTCACTAATCAGCCTAGATTTTGAAGAAAAAATAACAATAATATTTTTTTTTACCTTAGCTATAATAAATAATACACAACGTAATCTTACAAGGTAGGTTGAGAGAGACTGGTGCCTGAGATAGGTGTAACCCTGTGTTACAGGACACCAGGCCCTCACCGACGGTGCTTTAGGCGCTTTGAATTTGAACTTATATGGTCACTTGTAAACTGCAACCAATCATCCTACGGATGCGTTATCAAATAAATACCTAGGACTAAGGTATGCAAGCAATAAGGTAATGGATTGATGTGTCAGCGTTCCTTTTCATAAAAGTTAACGAGTTCCAATTCCACTTAATTCCAGTCTTATTGACTTTTACATAAAATTTCCGTACAATTTCACAAAAGTTATCCGCTGGCAACACTGTCTAAATGTCATGTTTTTTAAAGTCATTAGTTTACGGCTCTGGACGGAAGACTCAGTTCCGCCGCGCCATAGCTAGTAAATTACACTAGTTTCCTAGACACGATAACTTACAACTCCGTTCTCAGTTAAATCTTTCGTGTCACCATTATAAATAAATAAAATAAAATAAAAAGCCTTTTATTTCCTGCGAAGATGTAAGGTAGGTTACAGAGTTGAAAAAAATAAAAAATATACTTAACTTAACTATGTTTAGTGTTACATACATTTGAAAATAAACATAAAAGTAAAGATAAAGATATTTTAAATCTATGTATTTAATTTGCAAGAACCCTCCTTTGTAGAGGTGAAGGCCTCCTCTAAAGAAGTCCTTTATTTTTCTTTCCTTTCTTTTTTTCTTCCTTTCTTTCTTTTCCTTTATTTTAGAATTTCTCTATCATGGGCAGTTTCTGGCCAGCAAGGGCCAGCTATTTTTACAATTTTGTCGTTTCTTGATTTTTTGAAAAAGTTTCCAGTTTCTTCTTTAGAGGGTTTTGGTCTTGATCTTCCACGGTGACCAGCCGGATTGGAAGATGGGATTTTGTTTTTGTTGTTTTATTTATGTTACCTGTGTTTGAGGGAGGCGGTAGTTGCTACAAGTTGTCAGTTATGTTACCTTGAGGGCTAGGCATGTTGTTTGGATTTTTATTTACTAGGAAATTTAGCATGCTTGGTTTAATCATTCCTTCAGACATACTAGAGGTTCTTCTTATTTGTGTCTGTTGTTTGTTTTTCTTGCTGGCCTGTTTTTTTGTTACCATTAATTTGTTACCATACGTGTCACCATTAATTGAACCCAAAAAAGTATTTACCGGCCGAACAGGCGTGAACAAAAACACTGTCGCCCTTTAGCATTTTGATTCATTGTTCTTTAAGTGATTTTTTCTCTCTGTCCTTCAAGCAAAACAAACTTTACTTTTGCAGCTAAATTCCATACCCGAAGTATGGCTTTTAACTGCAGAGTTAAGTTTGCAGTCGTAATATCACGTTTCTTGTAGGGGATCCCCATTTTATTTTCATTTATTTTTACTTTTATTATTTGTTGTTATAGCGACAAGAGAAATATACAGGCTGTGAAAATTTGAGATACAGCCCCCTGATAGACAGTCGGACGGACGGAGGCTTGTTAATAGGGTCCCGTACACTTTGGGTTACATCATCATCATCATCAGCCGGGAAACGTCCACTGCTGGACATAGGCCTCCCTCATGGTACGCCACATCGACCGGTCCCGAGCCACCTGCATCCAGCGACTCCCCGCGACTCTAACCAGGTCGTCGGTCCATCTAGTGGGGGGACGGCCTGGTAGACGTTTCCCGGTACGTGGTCGCCACTCGAGAACCTTTACTCCCCACCGGTTATCGGTTCTTCGAGCGATGTGGCCTGCCCATTGCCACTTCAGCTCACTGACTCGTCGAGCTATGTCGGTGACCTTCGTTCGTCTACGGATTTCCTCATTACGGACCTTATCACGTACACAGCCCTGGGTTACATAGCCCTAAAATAATTAAGATCCTTTCGCAATAATTTAGCAAAGATATCGAGTAATATACGAGAACACACACAATACTAGCCAAGTGCGATTTGAATTTTATTTTTGACTAACGCTACAAGCATTCAGATTTAGAATTAGAACCATAGAAAGAATCGTACAGCTTTCATTCATACTCGTAATCAGCTACATGACTTCACTGAATGATATAATTAGCTACCACCATGTTACCTAAGTCTGCCGCCGAACATCAGTGGTAAATAGCCTCATTAGGTTGAGGCTTCTGGATGCTTACTGCGCACGCTTACCTTCCAACGGCTTTATCGTCACTTACCATCAGGTCAGGTGAAGTGAAGGTCAAGTGCAAACCCGTCATAAAAAAAGGCTCGCTTAAAGATCGCCACGACAGACTTTCTATAGGGGATTGCCATAATAACCATGCATTCCAGGCGGACTGGTGATCGCAGTAATATGTTGTTGTAACATAGGTAGATGCTGATGTGTATCTCTTATATAATTTTCCCTTCATCATCATCATCAGACGGGTATCTTCCACTGCTGGACATAGGTCTCTTCCATGGTATGCCAAAACGACTGGTCCCGAGTTACTTGCATCCAGCGACTCCCTGCGACCTTTATTAGGTCGTCGGTACGGATGGATACTAGGGGGACGGCCCGGTGCATGTTTCCCGGTACGTGGTCGACACTTGAGATCTTTTGCTGCCAATGTGGCCTACTAAATCTACTTAATCAATTTCACTACACTTAATACAACTTAATTTAAAAACAATGTCAAATCTGAGTAGAGAAGTTATACACATTTTACAGGAATCCCCGAATGGGTTTAAAACCAAATTAAACCGGAAGTAATACCATTCATTTCATTGCCAACATAATAAAGTAAAACAGTCCCCGCGCTCCAACTGCGGTAAGTAAAAACATTGTTGTACTTTCAGCTGGCATACCGACTTTTCGTGCAATTATGAGCTTTAACTCACAGATGGAGCGACGTCAATTTAATCCAGCAACTGTACGATGACTTGTGCAATAAGTTAAATTTTAATTTGCTATGAAAACAGAAGGGAAAAATTTAAGTAAATTATATTTCTAGATGCCAAAGGCTGAATGTGAACGCATGTGCTTGATATCTTTTGAATGAATGGACGCATTAAAAATATTGAGTACGAAATGTTCATTTGGGTGATATTTTCCGTAGGGAAAAGTTTTTTAAAGTAAAAGCTATATATATTCTGATGTGTATTTTTTTGACGGAGAGAGCGAAGAGAACGAAGTTCTTCCTTTCGACTACCAGGCCAAAAAGCTACTTCCTCTGTGACTGTAAATTTTCCTCTACAGGTCGCATTTCTCAACCGATCTGGACGAAACTTGGTATAAAGGTTAAACGAATTTTTCGAATTTTTTAGCTGTAGGGGTTTTTGATTGGAGGGTACAGGATATCTCCGCCGTGTGATGTCAGATTTCGATGCGGTTTCTTATTATTTGAAAGTTTAGTTGAATTGTGGATTAGAGACAATGACATCGAAAAAAGTATGTGATCGCGAGGTTTACAGCTCACAGGGACATTTAATGTTTGTGTGGTGTGAGATCCATTTTGTTAAAAATAACAAAAAAATATTTTCTACTTTTTAGTTTGGTTATCTAAAAAGCGTGTTTTTTTAGTTGTTGTTGTTTTGAATATAATTTTTTCAGCAGATGTTCGAAACCCTAATAATCAACCGATTTCATACTTTGAGTGCCACAATTAAAAAAAACTAAAAAGTACAACAATAAAAAACAAAAAGTATGTTTATAAAGTGAACACTTCGTCTAGGGCTAGTCCGTGGGCGCTGTTGCCTCGCTGTACGGCGAGGCTAAGCCGCTGTGCAAAAAAGGCGCCGGCTCTTGGGTCAACCGCGCCATAAAAATAGTCGAAAATTTTCATTTCGTGTCATGACAGACATTGGAAAACCAAAATTCGAATTAATTGCTCATAATACGCAACCACACCAAAATCGTCTCGACATGGACTTACCCAGTTTTAACAACCATTAAATCCAAGTGATTAAACTCCTTTTTCACCCGTAAAATGAACTCTAAAGGGAAGAGCAGAAAAATAAAGGTTTTTATGAAGCCGTACGCTTAGCAATAAAGCCCTAAACAATGCGAATCGTAAATAGAGTTAATGATCGTCCAAGACCTGTGGGGCAGCCATCTTTAATGCGTCATTAACCCGTAAAGAAAGCGCCGGCCATATGGCCCGGATATGGTGACCATGGCTAAAGAGTTTTCTATGAAAAATCCCATTCACTAATAGATTTATATTTAAGGAATCGTTAGCAGGTGTGTTTCCGCCACTACGTCTGTGTGGATTTCTACACGAACAATTTGTCAATTTTTATAATAATAATAAAAATAAAAAGTATTTATTCTCCAGAATATTTAGGTACAATTTACTTATAAGCTACTTATGTTTAAAAATTTGGACAAAATTAAGTGTAAAGGCCTCGGTTGATGAACTAGGTAAAAACCTGTATTTCAGCATCCAGCGCCTCACCCCTCCGAATTATATAATTTATAAGATCAAATAACCAATATTTGGTTTATTACTGAAGCACTAAGTTGTACATATAATAAAATATGTGTGTGAGTGTGTGCGTGTACCTCTCGGTGTGTAGGGCGCGCGTGTGTGTGAATGGTGTGAGAGGGTGTGTGGTGTATTTTATTTATAGTTAGAATTACATAAAATATTATTTGTAGTATACTACTTTGATTTTATTTTGGTTGATGGTAAGGCATTTTCTATGTCCGCCCTGGCTAGCTACTACCATGATGCCTCAGTCTGCCAGCAAACAGCACTATTTTGTTCCCGTATAAAAGGTAGCAGAGCCAACGCATTATTAGCTTGAGGCATCTGGGATCGCACACTCACAGTCCAACGACCGGATCGTCGCACCATCAGGTGAGATGGAGGCCAAATGCAAATTCATCATATATTTAAACAACAATTTCACATGTATGTGTATAAAAGTTGTTATTTGATATGATAAGTTTATTTATTCAAATGTATTCTAATCATCGTCTAAAATCACAATCCTAATTACAGGGATTTTTACACACCATATTGTGATTTGTTACTAAAAAAATTATGTCTATTTTAATATTCTGTTTTCACCTTGAAAAGTCATTTAAATCACCCTTCGTGATTGTGTCGTTTTAAACATTTAAAATATATTTAAACTCATATGTACCTACTGTGAAACTAATAAATAAACCTAAAACCTAGATCTAACTTTGCCGAAAGGAACAACAGGTTTAATTTGTTTTTGTTTTTTAAATTTATTATTACGGTTGTGACAATATGACTACAAATTGCACCTATAGAACGAAGCACTTGACAATAGACTAAGAATGTTTGATATGGCATATCGTGTTTTACCATGTCACATGAAAGCCAATTGCAAATCCATTATGAAAGAAAAAAAATTTCCTTATCCTTAAAAATCAGGTGGTGTGGTCACCCCAATAAGCGTAGAATAATAAAACACCCAATAACAGATTGAAAAGCTCTGCTGTATCATAACAAACCTCATTGGAGCCCGTCTCTAGCTAGGAATAGGTACTTATTATTTATTTATATGAATATTTTGGGAGACGGGTTGGTGATCGCTGTATGATGTCGCGTAAGTCTCACCCAGCGTAGCTCCACAAGTGGCCTCCACACCAACTTAGTTTGATCATATTTTGAATGTTTATTACATTTTAATAAAAAACTGCCAAGTGCGAGTCCGTACAGAACATGGATAATTAATTACGGAAAATCATGAATACCATTTTCGATTTAGTTTTGCTACGCGTCACTACATGGCGTTACTAATAATTTAAAACGCACGTTTACAAAATTCTCGTTTGTTGTATTGGAGCCCCCTTAAACATTTATTCTGTTTTTTTTGTATTTGTTGTTATAGCGGCAACAGAAATACATCACCTGTGAAAATGTCAACTGTCTAACTATCACGGTTCATAAGATACAGCCTGGTGACAGACGGACAGCGGAGTCTTAGTAATAGGGTCCCCTTTTGTTGTTGGTTACCCTTAGGGTACGGAGTCCTAAAAAGTGGTTTGTAGCAGATTTTTTATTTGTACTTTAAAAGGGAATAAACGTAACAACTCTTATCAGATTATATCCGTCCATCTATAATAAAAGTATTCTCGAGTAAAATCAAAAGAAATTCTCTTTAAAAAAGTGTGGTTCTATTCACGTATTCCCAAATATTCTAAAATTCAAATGGGAATACGTGGCACACATCAGATATTCAGATAAAGTCGGTGGAAGGTCAGTGGTTTCCCTCTCAAATCTACGTCATATACCAGCTGTCAGATTAAAAAGAAAAAAAGAAAAAGAAAATAAACAGGCGTTCCATTCACGCCGTAATGAGGTTACAGCGTTACGATCTCTTTTCGGGAGACTTTTTTAAGTAGCCAGGATAATGAAAGGGACAAATATATAGATGATCGATTGTTGAGCGAAAAGGACGACAAGGTTGTGTACTTTCCCCATATAGATTCGCTGGAAGCTATACGATAGGGCTCCGTTTTCATTTCAGTGCCGGATGAGCAGCGGTTGGTGGCGGTTGTGTGTCAATGTTTCGCGCTAGTAATTTTCCGCAATAAGTGATTTTTCTGCCGGAGGGTTGTATACCCTTGAGACAGCTTAGGACCGATAATGCTCGATTTCAGTGTTGTTTACGTCCAGCCGTACCAAACGAGAGTGCTGAAGATATTATCTAATAATAAAACGTTAAATCTGCCGATCGTTTGATTTGTAAAGGATTTGTGCGTTGTACTGTAGAGAATTTTCTCCCTACCTTGTTTTTTTCCTTGGCTTCGTGTCCTGTGCTTAAAAAAATGTAATTTTAAATAAAAACTTTGGCAAATAAAAACAATAGTGATGTGTCGAAGGCGGCCAGCTTGATTCGTTAGTCAAAGGAGTTCCCAAAAGCGGTGAGTCTCTTTTCTTTGAACTTCTTTGCTTGGATAACAATATAATCTATGGACGTAACATTAAAAAAGTCTAATAAGCATTATTCGAGAAAGAATCTTATTTGACCTTGTCACAATCTGTTGTAAATACGCAATGTTTGAACATTGTTTGAACGTATTAGAGAGAGAGAACGTATCTGATAAGAGCGCTTGTTAATTAAACCTCATTTCTTCTATTATGTTGGTATATTTTTTCTAGACTTCGGAATAAATCGACTCTTAAAATCGGAGATAAAATATTCGTTTATCTTATTAAATATATCAAGGGGACGAAAATAAATGTGAATTCTAATTCAATGACAATGAAATTTAACTACATTCGAAAAACGACACAAAAACAGGATACTGGCAGCAAGTGGCATCCGATTTCCGCATTCAAAGATCCAATAGGCGTCCCAGCGTGGCAAGCCGAGCGGCAGGTTCTGGTAGACGAGGTGGTAGAAGATCTATCTCTGACAATCGTAGTAGCAGTAATGCTGGAGAGGGATTCTGCGTGGAGAGCAGTGGTCTCCTGTGAAACTGATGGTTCAGAAGGAGACCACTGCTCGGAGCGCGAACGAGCTGATCCCGCACGGAGGAGACGAAGGGGCGACGGAAATATTCACTCTGTAGTCGCATCATAGTAGCCCTGGATGTTTGCAAGGGACCGGAGGCAGTCTGAGTAGGAGCTCTGGCTGTTCTACCTTGATCCCTAGAGGGCAGTGGAAATGGCGTGGCCTCCTTTCTGCTGCGGAGTACGCTCTATGAGAGTGCAAGGGCTGGCACATCAGCCCTGGAAGAGCATAATGCATCCTGCGAGGGGAGCACTGGCGACGTTCCTCTGGAGGACCCAGAGCTCCCTGATATGCACAGCGGATGGCCAACGGAGGGATTTAGTGAATCTGACATAACCAGAAGAGTCGGGTATCTTTAAAATAGTGATGCAACGAATACGAATAGGAATATTCGTAATCGCCAAATATCGTGATGATATTCGTAAAGCTACTTTTCTACTTTTGAAATATTAATGAATTTAAACTTTCGTTTGTGTATCCGAACACATTCCCAATTTTAAAAAAATATGCGCAGAATTTTTTTAAAACCATCCAGTGTGGCCTCAGAACGAATTTTTTCTACAGCTGGAAATATTCAAACCGACAAAAGAAATCGTCTGCAGCCCAACACTTTACAGAAACTTTGTTTTTTAAATAAAAATTTGTCTAATGTGAATTTTAATTACTGATAAAGCTCTACATTATACGTTGATTGGATATGGTTTTTTTTATTGCTTTGCTTATAACATTTTCATTTATTCGTATTCGCCGAATATTAAAGTCATTATTCGTATTCGTATTCGTAAAAGTGGTATTCGTTGCATCACTACTTTAAAAGATTCCCCTTCGTTAAAGACAAGAGGTCCTCCCCTATTGTTAGGTAACGATTTATATGTAAAACGGCCACTGCTGGTCATAGTCCTATCCCCTGGGTAAGCCACATTGACCGGAGACACTTGCATACAGCGACTGACCTCGTCAGTTCATCTAGTTGGGAGTTGGCCAGGTACACTCGAGGTCCTACCGCTCATCGCTGATCCTTTCCTCGTGAAAGAGATGTGATATCACGTTGTCTGCTCAAAGCTACAGCGATAACGCATAACAAACATATGCCGTTTGTTTTTACTCTCGGAAACAATATCCATTACATTCAGACACACAAATATATAGGCAAATTAAGACCGTTGTAAAAAACCTGCTGCCAACAGTAAACCTTCGCGACGTCATCATCATCATCGACAGCCTGTATATGTCCCCACTGCAGGGTCTCATGCCTACTCTCCTACAGAGATGGGACGTAGTACACCACGCGGGACCAGTGCGCATTGGTAGACTTCACACACACCTTTGAATTACTTCTCAGGAGTGTGCAGTTTTCCTCACCATGTTTTCCTTCACCGAAAAGCCAATGGTAATGATTCGTACATACATAACAAATTGGAACTCATTGGTATGAGCCAGGATCGACTTCAGACCTCAATTGTTCAAGGAGCTACGAATAGGATTATGAATAGATGTGCCGATCATTGCATATCTAGATATTCAAGACTGTTGTTACAAAACCAGCTCCAACCCAATTTATTTACGTAATAAAATCAACGGAACTATTTATTCCCCAGTTTGAACTGCGGCGCACCGCGCGGCCATTGTTTTGACGTGGCAGTACTTTATTTGAATGTGTTATTAATTTTAATTCTTCAAAAGAATCTCCCGTTATCTATCAGCATCCTTGCATACACATCTCGCGTGTTGTTAAAAAGACATGTTTTGGATCCGGCCTGCACTTGTACACTATTTAAAAAATCAAGGAATAATATAGAGATGTATAGAAAATTATTAGAACTATATTTTTGTCTGTATTCTGTGTGCACAGAATCATTATTTTTTGTACTTATTAGAAAACGTCAATTGTAATTTTATTGTCACATCTTTGTTTTTTTGTTAAGTGTTTCCTATTTGGTGAGTTATTATTGCTTTTTGTTCGAATCATCAGCCAGGAAACGTCCACTGCTGGCCATAGGCCTCCTCAATGGTACGCCGCATTGACCGATCCCGAGCCATATGCATCCAGCGATTCTCGGGGGACGGCTCGGTAGACCTCTTCCGGTACGTGTTCGCCACTCGATAATTTCTGAGTTCTTCGAGCGATTTCTGAGCGTTGTTGCCTGCCCATTGCCACTTCACCTCACTGACTCGTCGAGCTATGTCGGTGACCTTTATTGGTCTACGGATAGCTCGTTCCATTGCTCGCTGAGTGACTTTGAGATTTTTTATTCGTCCCACAGTAAAGGACCACGTTTCGTTTCCGTAAATCACCGGCAAAACGCACTGATTAAAGACTTTTGTACAAATAAACTAGACCAATCTATTCCAAAATGGTAATAAAAACTTTTATTTGATAATGACCTTTTGAAAATAAGTAGTGTACAAGTGCAGGCCGGGGTTGCATACATTCGCGGAACGTGTCATTTAAGAAATATGTCAGTGATAACATAGGTAAGGCTGTATGGTTCGATTTAATCTATTATAAATAACTGTCAACAAACAGAATCATGATAATAATGTATATATAAGTAAAACAAACAATAGTAGCACCACAAAACGTTCTCTTTTTAGGGTTCCGTAGTCAAACAAGGAACCCTTACAGTTTCGCTCTGTCCGTCTGTCCGTCCGCGGCTTAGCTAAGAGACCCTTACTACTAGAAAGCTGTAATTTGGTACGGGTTTACATATTAATTACGTCAACAAAGTGTAAGAATAAAATCTTGAAACATATCTTTTAAGTGTAGTTCCCATACACGTAACTTGGGGATGACTGTTTTTTCGTCTACCCCATTGTGTGGGGTATCGTTGTATAGGTCTTTCAAAAATATTGAGGGTCTAGGAACATTAATTTTCGATTCAGGGATCGGTTTGCGAAATATTTAACTTTAAAGTGATTATTTTTATTTATGTAAAGTGATTACTTATCAAGTAGCTCCAAAGTCAGATCTAGATGACATGCGTCATAATGGAAGATGGGTAACAGGAGCGATTGTGCAAGGGCAATTTTAGTGCTAGTTGGAAGGAAGTTACGAAGACGCCTTAGCGAACCACCAGCAGCAAAAAATCTTCCTGTTGACCTCCGCAACTTGACATTTCCACGAAAGAGTACTATCGAAGAGGATCCTTACGTTCTTGATGGTACCACTGTTTGGGATACGGATCCCGTTAAACATGATTTGGGGTAACTGTTGGGAGTTTAGCCTGGAGAATGTTGGCGACCAGCAACAATCTTTTTAGATATAAATATATTTTTAAACATTTTTTATTATTATTCAATTGTTTATATATTTGTCAATGTGTGTGAAAAATGGCGTGCGCTCTATATTAGTTCGAAATTAATAAAATACCATAAAAAAACTGTCGGGTTATTATTACCAAAAAATCATCTCGTCGTCAACAGAGAAGAACCAAGGACTTCCATAATTGGAAGACACAAGACATCATAATTGATGATAGGTCTTAGATAGGTTAATTTTCAAACTAAAACAGCCACTCCAATCCAGTTTTCAGACTAGGTCCTCATTGACTACATCTATTCCGTCAGACAGGTCTTCGAAACTGACACGATGATATCAAATCGTCCGCTTACAAGTAAGAAGAGGATTCAAGATTTTGAGTAATGGAGTTGATAAAGATAGCAAATAACAGTGGAGAGAGCACACCTCCTTGCGGAACGCCAGCACTGGCATACAACAAACGTCCCTTTTAAAGTGTTAGTAACGCCATCCAGTGACGAGTAGCAAAACTAAATCGAAAACTGTATTTAGGTGCATTCTTTAGAAGATTTTTTGGCGCTTATTATTAACCTTTTTCCATGGTTGAACGAAACGATGAAAGCAAACTCATTACGGTACCTGTCATTCGGGCTCAGTTCAGAAATCTCGATTTTGACAGACAGATTTGAGCCG
The DNA here is from genome assembly GCA_910589575.2 of Carcina quercana. Lineage (NCBI taxonomy): Eukaryota > Metazoa > Arthropoda > Insecta > Lepidoptera > Depressariidae > Carcina > Carcina quercana. The sequence goes on along the minus strand of OU342454.1, from coordinate 5,212,614 downwards.
TCAATGCGCACGGTATGCTGCCAGCAATTGAAAATTTGAATCAAATATTAAAGTTTCATAGTATTTGCGCTTTACCCTACCCCGCTTTTGAACGCACCGAGTCACCAAAATAGGTCAATAAAATTTTACGATTCAAAAGATTTCAGCCATTTTCTGCGTTAAATAAACTGCGTTCAGTATTAAAAGTTATGAAGCTATTAAGAATACAATGCTTTTCAAGTTACGATCGGTGTAGATTTTGTTATGTCCTACTGTATTTAAAGCCTTGCATTTTAAATATATTATTAGATATATATATTTTGTTACATCTACCTCTACAGTGTAAAGATTTTTTACAAGATACATTTGAAATTTTCAACCATGTAAAAAAAAGTAAAAAAAAAAGTAAAAAGTGTTTATTTCTTAAATAACTTTTACAGAGTTTTGCAGGGGCCTTCCAGAAAGTAGTCTTTCGACACTTGTGTTGGAAGTGCACCGCGTCTTCCGGATTGATTTACACAGTATTATTTAAGGAAAAGATTATTATTTTGTTAGTAAAAATTAACCTGTTTTAAATGTTATGGTTTTCTTTTAATCTTAGTTCCTATTTTAAGTTTGCTATGCTCATGTGTTTGTGTGTGAGTTACACCATGTATAATATTATAGATTCATTAGTATGATTTATTTTATTTTGACATTGTAATTATTGTTTGACATTTATTTTATATAATTTTTGCCATTTTGAATATTTCTTTGACGATCATTGCACACTCTGACATTTTTATATTTTATTGTAAGCTTGAAATTTGGTACATTGAAATAAATAAATCTAATCTAATCTATATTTTTCATGCCCTACTCGGGTTAACTGTAAGAACTTTCCAGCACTTTCCACATTGAAAGCACCATATTTATTGCAAATAAATTTTTCATTTTTTCAAATATTTTTCGTCTTAGGGATTAATCATTACTGTAAGCTCAGAAAGAGGGTAGAATGAATTATAGAAATGAAAAAGATGACATTGGACTAGCATTACATGGTTCTAATTCTTATCATGTTACGATAATTTTCTCATTTTTTTATAGATTAGTATGTACATATTTTTAATGTTATATTTTGTAGATGTACATCTGTAATCAAGAATTTATTATTATTATTGTCGTGAGAACCTTAGCTATTGTGAATGAATTTCGGTATGTTAATTGTTCATATTCTGTACGGAACCCTCGGTGCGTGAATCCGACTGGCACTTGACTTGACTTGGGTTTTTAAAATTTTAATTGAATTACAAAATCATTTCGTTACTGGAAAGCACCTACTGATATTTCGCGGTGTATTACTAAATAAACACCAGGATTCTTGACTCACTCCAAATGAACGGGCCATTACTCTATCAAATATCTCAACCAAATTTACACACGTTTGACGCAAATTCTGTGTTAATATTAACCATTGGGATCGATTAAGAAAACGTAAATTCTATAGAATTAGTTTAATATAAACAGAATTTCGGTAGCGTAACTCCAGTTTAAACAAACACTAATTGTTAAATTTAACTATTATTGTTTACATTTAACTGACGGGAGTCGATCGTGAGTGCGACGTTAATTTCTACATTTTTTAACTGACTTGCGAAAGAATGATATGTGTTATTCTGTTATTTATTACTATATCATTATCGGCTCGAATAAGGTGTTTGGTAGGAAAACACCATTTTAGGGTTCCGTACCCAACCAACCCAAAGGGTAACCAACGGGACCCTATTACTAAGACTCCGCTGGCCGTCTGTCTGAACGTCTGTATCTCATGAACCGTGATAGTTAGACAGTTGAAATTTTCACAGATGATGTATTTCTGTTGCCGCTATAACAACAAATACTAAAATACAGAATAAAATAAATATTTAAGGTTTCTCCCATACAACAAACATGATTTTTGCTCGATATTGATAACGGCAACAGGTAGAGACTTGGATATTTTGTTATATATATATTCACTTTAAAAATAAATCATCATCAGCCGGGAAACGTCCACTGCTGGACATAGGCCTCCCTCATGGTACGCCACATCGACCGGTCCCGAGCCACCTGCATCCAGCGACTCCCCGCGGCTCTAACCAGATCGTCGGTCCATCTAGTGGGGGGACGGCCTGGTAGACGTTTCCCGGTACGTGGTCGCCACTCGAGAACCTTTACTCCCCACCGGTTATCGGTTCTTTAAAATTCTTAAAAATAAATAGTGAAGTTAAAATAAAACAAGTATTTAAGGGGCTCCCATACAACAGACATATTTTTTGTCGTTTTTATATACTCGTATTATGATACGGAACCTCTCGTGCGCGAGTCCATTGCACAATTGGTCGTTTTTTTAAAAATCTAAATGGGTAATCATTAATTGTTCCTTGTTATTGGCTTGAGATTTGTAAGTGAGACTGATTTCCATTCAATAGCATTATAGGCTTAACATCAGGAGATACGAAGGCCAAGTTTATATAAATATACTCTTAGATATGTCACAGTCAGTTAGCTGTTTTACAAAACATATATAAAGTGATTTTTCATAATAGCTGCACGTTAGCACGCGGAATTGAATGAAAGCTTTTGCATTCATCAAAACAGCAGGTCAATGGTTAATGGGTTTCTTAAACAGCAATCAATCAATAAATTTATTTAATTCGTAAAACTTAGGTAGAGGTACAGTTGAACTTGATACATAACAAATCGGCTAAGTTTTACCCTGTAATGGGCGTACGAAAGTTGTTTTTAACAAATATAAAGTTTACATAACATACAAAATATGAATATAACAACAAACAAGATATCATATTTCAATGTCAAGTGCTTAGGAATAATATAATTATACAATGTCAAAATACTAACAATAATTTACATGTCATTCAAAAAATCTTTGACTTTATAGTAACATTTTTCATTTAGAAATGAAACGTCGAAATGGAAAATTTTAGTTATAAAATTTGTCGTTTGTGGATCTGTTTGTCATGAAAACAGTAATGGCTTCCATAGCAGATTATAATATGACTGAAAATGACCTTTTAAGTGATTAACGCATTCAAAAAGAATGAAAAACCGACTTCAATTGCCTTAAAAATTTGTTTTTTGTTGATTTTCTCAAATAGTGATTAATCAATTTCGATAAGATAAGATAAACCTTTATTTGCAATAAGTGTGGTACATTTCAGATGTTCAAGTAAATTATTCTAGATCACACATTTAGCCAATGTTTTGACATGCAAACAGTAATTAACAGTAATAATATCGAGCATTTAAATTATACAATTCTATGATGTCAAGACCTAACCTACGTACCTAATTGATATTTATAACTATGTCAAATAATATTAGTCAAATGTTATACATAATAAAATTATATTCATAAACCAAATTAAAATTAAATCCTATCTATTTTGTCCTAGCTCGAAAAATTCCTTTACAGAATAAAAGTTGTTAAGAAGAAGCTAAAAAGAAGATAAAAAATTATGGTACAACCTCTGAAGTATGCTCTACCAAACAAAAAAAGAATTATCAAAATCGGTTCACTATTGTCGGAGTTATCGCGTAACACAAAAACATACGCGTCGAATTGAGAATCTCCTCCTTTTTTGAAGTCGGTTAAAAATAGAGGTCCAGACGTGGGATCGACTAGAGTCTCCAAAAAATTGCGGAGTACTTATCATTGTAGTATGTATTTACAATAATGGCATTAGTATGGGGTGGAGTAAAGGTTCTCGAGTGGCGACCACGTACCGGGAAACGTCTACCGGGCCGTCCCCCTACTAGATAGATCAACGACCTGGGGCTCTATTTTTGATTCGCTCTACGCGCCGCGAGCGCTCGTTTTCTACTGATTTTCGTTCGACTTACGAAATTTGGTATTTTTGAATCGCTCTTCTGCAACGAGTGGTCGGGACCACTCTTTGCGGAGGCGAGCGATAGACTAATCGCCATCGTCGAACACTGACATTACCACTTATTGACATTGAACTTCTATGTACTTTGCGTTCCGTTTTCCTTGCATGAATTACCGATTTTATTTTTGTGCGTAAAACGGATAAAATTAAACATTTTAAGTTATATCGGCAACTCCTGAGGCGAATGATTCAAAAATACGGTCAAACCTGTTTTCATTCGACTTGTAGTCGATCGTGACTTAAGTCGTATGCGACGAAGCTGTCACACGAGCGAATCAAAAATAGAGCCCCTGGTAAGGTCGCGGGGAGTCGCTGGATGCAGGCGATGTGGCGTACCATGAGGGAGGCGTACGTCGAATAAATGACGAAGTAACGCGCATCAGTGAGTACGCGCGCGTTATAGTACCGATCCTTTAGCGGGTCACTTTGTTGCGTGGAGAGGTGAGGTATCGCTGATCTGCGGGAGGCGGTGCACGACCGGATTTCCTCATTTCGGAATTTATGTAGATAATTTCCCGTCCACCAGCCTACGAATTTACTCACCCGTCGACCGCTATGTGAAATTTGGCGCTCAACTCGAAAACTCATCAGTGTTCGACATGACATATCCCTACTACGTTACGTTGATGACGTCACAGTAAGGACTGAGGTACACTCACACTTGAATTTTAAAATTTATCCATTTCCATTTATGGAAAATTATCAGCGTATCCTCATCAACAGCCTATATACGTCCCCACTGCAGGGTCTCAGTCCTACTCTCCTACAGAGAGTGTATGGGACATAGTGCACCACGCGGGACCAGTGCGCATTGGTAGACTTCACACACACCTTTGAATTTCTTCTCAGGAGTGTGCAGGTTTCCTCACGATGTTTTCCTTCATCGAAAAGCCAATGATTATGATTTTTATCATTCGTACATAAATTCCAAATAACAAATTGAAACTAATTGGTAGAGATAATAAAGTAATTTTTGACATGTTTTATGAGATTGTGATTTGATTTGTACTAACATAGTTTTTTAAAGTTTATACTAACAAATAATGGAACTTTGTATTCTGATGAAATAAATAATAATAATATAAACTCTGGACTCAACTCTGGACCAACTACCTGAGAAGGTCGATGAGCACCATCAGGGTGCAGTACAATGACGCGTTCCGCATCCTGATGGGTGCAGCGCGTCGAGCATGTTCGCCGAGGCGAGGGTCCCTGACTTCTTCTGTATCATCAGGACACGTGTCGCGTCTTTCCGGGAGAGACTGCGAGCGACAGATAACGCCATTCTCCAGGCTGTGGTAGAGGGGGTGTCCAGTCCTATTTTTGGCTACTGGCTCTCCGTGCACCGGGATGCAAACCGGATGTAGTATACGTAGTAGTAACCGAATAATGTAGACCTATAGACAGACTAGGTATTTTCTAGTTATAATATTTAGTTCTATTTTATTATTATTTGTATCGCTTTATATTTTTTGGGTTTTTTATGCCTTTTTAATAAATTTATTATTATTATTATTATAAAGGCTGTCGATGATGATATATTAATATATTATCGATCTTGTTTGTTGCCCTTGCTACTCATTACCTCTGCGGGTGCAAAACGGTGGCAAAATAAATATATTACAATTAATTCCTCTTCTTATGTATCACGGCCCTTAAAGTTGATTAAAACATTGTAAGCCGGGGACAGAAACTAATAACTTGTCCCGTAACAATGTCCCGCTAACGACTGTCCCGATAACTACCGCACCGCCGTGTTCACGGTACACAGTATATTTGGTTGCAATGTTTTGTTTGTTACAGACAAATACATGTTGGAAAAATATCGTTCTCCTTACAAAAATACAGCTAAAAACCAGGTCATTTCAGGTATGATTGGTTTTTAAAGTTTTCAGCGTTTAAGCTCGCATCTTTGCATATACATAAGAGTAGATAGTGTGGTTATTTAGTAATAGGCTACCTTTGTTTCCGATCGAACAAGTAATTTTCGTGGGATGATTTTGCGAGGAAAACAGTGGTATAATAGTGTACCTACATTATTGGAAAAAAGTATTCCCAACAATCTATATCTAAAGTGCTTCATGAGGAATAAAAGGAAAAGATTCTAAAAACAATATATATAGTTAGCAACAAGGGAATAAAACTGGATTTCATTTCTCTTATATGCCGTAGATTTGCCCCTAAAAAGGGAACGCGCTTAAGGCGGCTCCATGACCCAGACACCCCCCATTGATCATACTTGTAAGAGAACGTATAATATTTATAGACGTAGAAAAAATGGGTATGTGTGCTCATGAATATACTATATGATATTGCTATATGTGGAGGCTTATCAATGGCTATTAGGCTTTTATTTTTCTTTCTGTGCTCTGTATTGATAGCTGTAAGCCACCCCAAAACTATTATCAAAATATTATCTTTGATAAGGCAGACACCGATACACGTTTCGTAATACATCACTCGATAGAAACAAATCCCAAAGTAACCTCCAAAACGGTAATGTAGGTTTATACAAAAACTTTATTTACACTTAATAATACTTTATGAAACTAGGTTGAAAAATGTGTCATAATTTGACAGCATTAGAATTTCTATGTCTTAATCCAATAATTTGTAGTAAATTAATTGAGACAAAAGCAATCGAAATCGAGACGAGAGTCGAAATGGCGCACTATGCACAGTCCACCAAGTTACTCTTTCGTGTTGTGATTAGTAAGGAAGTGAAAATTAAGTTCTTGTGGGTCAGGGAACGGCTTTAATTTAATGGAATGTTATATATTCGAAAAGTTTCCATCGCAAGTGAAGCGGAAGGACTTTTAATATTCATCAATACAAGTATAATTTGATGTTTTTGATCATAACATAAATATCAACTTTTATACTAAACAAGAGTATAAACAGGCGAAAACAAACCCTCGCACATATAGCTCAGAACATTATTTAACTTTGTCGATCGCATCATCAGAAATTCACCGCTAAACGCCGCTTAATACGAGTATGTTTTAGTTTGACGCCGGCTTTAATTAAAATCGTGTGAGCTAAGAATTAATTTATTCAATTTGTCCCGAAACAATGTCCCGGTAAAATGTCCCGCTAACGAATCGTAATCATAGACCACTACAACCTCGAGCTTTTAGTGTGACAGTTGGACATTTGTACTGCTGGACCACTGCTGGAGATTTTTACAGCAGCCGTGGTAGCTCAGTTGGGTAGAGCGTCAGTCCTTGAACAATCGAGGTATGGGTTCGATCCTGGCTCGCATCAATCAGTTCCAATTTGTTATTTGGAATTTATGTACGAATGATAAAAATCATTGTCATTGGCTTTTGGTGAAGGAAAACATCGCGAGGAAACCTGCACACTCCTGAGAAGAAATTAAAAGGTGTGTGTGAAGTCTACCAATGCGCACTGGTCCCGCGTGGTGTACTATGTCCCATACATACACTCTGTAGGAGAGTAGGACTGAGACCCTGCAGTGGGGACGTATATAGGCTGTTGATGATGTTGGGCATTTTATATGAATGAGGCCATTTTTATTTTGGACATGTCTCTCTAAGGAACTAGGCCTTAATAACATTATACAAAACATAACAACAATATATTTTATATGGAAGGCGTTCTCACCCAGAAGTCCCAAGATACCTTTGGATACCGGAATCCAATAGTCATTTAACAATGATATTTACCTACCAGGAATCAAACCTGTGACCTCCGCATTGTAAATCCATCTGTATAGCCATTGGGCCACAAGCCTCTCATCAACTTCATCATCATCCCTCATACTGCTCCCCCGTGGTATGCCGCAATGACCGGTCCCGTGCCATCTGCATCCAGCGACTACCACCATCTAGTAGAGGGTCGGCCCAGTATACGTTTCCCGGCACGTGGTCGCCACTCGAGATTTCTTTTTCCACATCGGTTATATGTTTTCGCGATGTGGCCATTGACACTTCAGCTTACTGACTCGTCGAGCTATGTCGGCGACCTTTACGGATTTTATCACGGTAAGAAATTCCGAGCATAACTCGTTCAATAGCTCCCTGATCGACTTTGATCTTATTGGTCATAAACTTAAAACAGAATAATTAATTAACTTTAAACATCATTAAACACAGCCGTCGGGTGTCATTTGACTGAATTGTTTTTTTTTCGACGCCCAGGCCGGTTGGACGGTTAATTATTGGAAATACGTTGTGCAAGTTAATTAGTATCCGTTAATTTGAGCCCGGACGTGACGGAGTTGTCGCTGCGTAGAACGGAACGTGATCCGACTTGAAATAACGGCGACTTCAACAAATATGTTCTCACTTTTGATGTGAAACATCAAATTGATAGATTGTTTCAATTTAACGGCAACATTTCGCGTATTAGAAAGAGATGACAGTAGCCATATTTGCATGTTTGTTGGGGCTACATTACATTGGCGGAATATTTTTTTGTATTTGTATTCAATAAAAAAACTGGGCCCTCGCGGGTTACACCTGGCATACGAGTAAGATAAATATCGAAACTATTTTATATTGAGAAATATGCATGAAAGGATGGTTTATTCAAATAATTAAATATGGCATATAGTACAAAATTATGGCACAACAAAAAAGAAAATAAAACATTCTTGCATTTATATAGTAATGATAATAATTATAATTAGAACATATTTATAAATCATACAAATTAATAGTATTTTACTAATCACGTTCACACGATACAAATGACAGCTCGCGACAACCCCGTGAGGTGTACAAACGTCACGTGACGTCATCTGGTCGATTCAAAAAGATTATATGGAGTGTCCGGGCTGTGATTGAACTGAAGGTTTACTAAATAGCTAAATAGCTAGCCCAAAAAGCAATAACCCAAATCGCTTAATTTTGACACAGAATTTGCGAAATAGGATTATGCTAATTCAATGATATCGGAAAGGCCCAAATAGTTTTTTGAATTCTGATTCTTATAATCTATCTATGGCATACTATATCTATGTGAAACTTCGAGAGAGAGCGAGAACGCGGTGTTCTAAACCAAATTCACCGATTAAGAGGGTATGCTGTTGTTAAAGCGCCCATACAAACGTAGTCCAGTAATATTTTGAGTATTAAGCTATGAAAATCTATGAAATTTTCAAGACACAATCTAGAAAAAAATATCTGTGTCGGTGGTGAGTCAGATTTTCGTTTAAATATATACTTCCAGAGTTACAGGGCTTCAAAGTATTGTATTTTTCGGTAATAAAAAGCCCCAACTTTGAACCGGTTTTACAAGAGTATTAATCAATTTAGAACAATTTGGAAAAACCACCGACATCTGAAATTTTATTAATATACTGTATTGAAAAAATGGCTACATAATATACTGTATCCGTCAAATGATCCCTGGACTACGAAACATCCAAATAACGGGTGGATAACTTCGCGTAGTGTATGCTGTCTCACCGTACGCGCTCGGGTAGGATAGGGCTCGGATAGGGACAGCTACAAAACAATGCAACCTTGAACGCGGCCACGTGGTCTTACCAACATAGCCTCTTAACTGTGAGAGACGAGGTGAGCTGCGACAATGCTAGTGTTCATGTCAATGTATCAGAAAGGGACAACATGAAAGACATAAACGCGCGTGTCTTAGTAATTCAAAATTTTAAAAATGTCTTTCATTAAATATAATACCTGTGAAATATTATCCCATCTTTTGTGTAACGTGAACTTAGTTCACATTCCAAGATATTTAAATAAATTTTATCCTCAGGGTAAAAATTCGCATATCTTTACCCTGAGCAAAAAAATCCTCAAGATCAAAAGGTAAGGTTGTTGATTGTGGGGGCCCCACTTTACCCTTTGGTCTCTGTTAGTCAAGACACCCGCGGAATGACATAGACTTCTCCTAATATAAAGTTAAGTTTTATTTTAGGTTTCAATACAGTATTAAAATGGCTACATAGCAATTTACTTACAATAAACTCTGATAAAACAAAAGTTGTAACCTTTGCCATCCGCGACATCTCACTACCATACAACACTAACCTATCAATAATTGTTCACTCATGCCACTCAAACAACAATTGCAACTGTCCCAAACTAGAATTTGTATGTACAATTAAATACTTAGGGGTAATAATAGACCGTAACCTAACTTTTCGACCTCATATAGAGAATCTGACAGCACGATCTCGAAAGTTAATATACGTTTTCCGAACGCTACGTCACATAGCTGACTACGATACCATACGCACCGTATACTTTGCATTATGTCAATCCATTCTCACGTATTGTATAACAGCATGGGGCGGGGCGGCGAAAACGCATATGATGGCTTTAGAAGTAGCGCAAAGAGCTATACTGAAAGTGGCAACCTTCAGACACTTCATGTTTCCCACTAAAGAACTGTACAACAGTTGCAAAATAATGTCGATCCGCCAGTTATTCGTTCTCTACACGATCATGAAACAACACTCCAAGCAAAAATATGACCCGAAGTTCGAAACGACCAAAAGAAGACATGATATAGTATGTGTATCAAAAATTTTTAAAACAACTTTTGCACGAAAATTTAGCTCACACATAGGTCCTAAAGCTTACAATACAGTTAACAGAATATTAAATATATATCCGCTCTGTAAGAACCAATGTAAAAACAAAATTACAAATTGGCTTCTCACAAAGGACTACGATTATACCGAAGCCTTGGTTACACCCTCTGAAATGAGAATATATTAAACACACACACACACACACACACACACACACACACACACACACACACACACACACACACACACACACACACACACACACACACACACACACACACACACACACACACACACACACACACACACACACACACTCACTCACTCACTCACTCACTCACTCACTTCTTTTACTATATATATATATATATATTTTGGAATGTAAAACTATTTTTTAATAATAGATAATGTACAATATACTATATTTCTGGTCACTTAAAAAACACATGTCCGGTGGTGGAGACCTGGTTCCTGTAGCACAGGGGATCCTAGTTCAGGAGCCAGTCTTCACAAAGTTACAAGACCGTAGAATTAAGTAAGTAATCTATCATTAATATGTACAAACTTTGTGGAGAAAAATAAATATGCTTTTAATATGCTTTATTATTACACTTTCGACAGATTTGATGAGACTCAACTTCTAGGCATTATTAACTTCCAGTACGGCGCCGTAGCGACTTGCATGTTCTGTCGCTTCTTTATACTCTAACCTTTTTAATCCTCGTACTCCTTCCTACCTCAAAGTTCGTTTTTCTTTACATTCTTCAAGTCTCTCTCGCCCTCTACGTTCTTCTGAGACCCTCTTACTTACCTTCCACTCTCATTCTTACAAGTTCTACTCTAAATCATTTTCCGTGCAGAGTGTCCGACTCGAATTCTATCCCTGAACCAAAGACATTTAATATTAATAGACAAGACAAAGCAAACAAAAATTTTGATCCTAAACTTATTACCAATTCGTAATAAGTTACTCAATCTAGTGTCACATCACTTCACGCGGCCGTACAAAACATTTGACATACCATTGACTTTTGAGATCAAAATGTTTATATGAAACGTTTCCCAATGCCCGCTATAAAACCTATTACTATATTTAAATCTCTCTGCCCTGAACCCATCCGACGAGCCCCGTCCTTACAATCCTTCAAAACTAACCTAAAAACTCATTTCATTGAACAGATTATTCCTTAGCAGCCTTTCTGACGCAATGATGCTTACCGAGTCTTTCATTTGCATATCAATTCCGTGATAAATCCCAATAAGGAAAACCTGAAACCACATAAAGTTCTCCCATTGCGTATTCCGACCACGTTTAGGTTTTAATAAAACAAAAGAACCGTCTTACACAATAAACATTGTCGTTAAATGTGTAATTTGTTAGTGGAATTGGCTAAGTTGATAGCTGGATAGTTGTTTTGGTGACCTCCTCTCTCGTAATAAGGTCCTCAGTTGAATATCATTTGCTGACAGCCTACTTTTTTATATATATTGAAGATAGACCAACACTTGACCTCAATCTCACCTGATGGTAAGTGACGATGAGGTCGACGATGTTACGTGTTGGTCTAGAAGCTGCCTATTTACTCTTCTTTTGAAGATTCCCAAGTTGTAATTTTCGGGGAACACGGAAACCTTGACCGGGCTTTTTTGATTTGCATAACTGCAGGCGTACTGATGCAAATCTATCTCTGTCTCTCAGATATATGGAGTTCGTATGTAATTCGTGCCTCGTTCTGACCGGCCAGCACGCGTTCTCCGGGGATGCTGGCCGCTTGCTGGCGTGCTTGACTGTGAGAGTAGACAGGCGTGTCTCGATCGGTACATTTTAGACGGCATTCTAGCCTTCGAGACTCCGGATGATTTGCGTAGATCTGAACAGCATGCCCACGCTTAGAGAGGTACTCCGCTCCGCTCAAGATAAGATCTGATTTAGCATAAACTTGCGTCTATAAGTCTATCTTGCTTTCGCACACGTAATTCGCCGAATGAAGAAACAAGACTGCTACACTTTTATCGGTACGTTGATTTGTATCTTTTTACTAAACTGCCTTTAAGAGGCTATGTTGGTTAGACCACGTGGCCGCGTTCAAATTTAGATTGTTTTGTAGCTGTCCCTATCCGAGCCCTATCATACCCGAGCGCGTACGGTGAGACAGCATACACTACGCGAAGTTATCCACCCGTTATTTGGATGTTTCGTAGTCCAGGGATCATTTGAAGGATACAGTATACTATGTAACCATTTTTTTAATACACTATACTAATGAAATTTCAGATGTCGGTGGTTTTTCCAAATTGTTCTAAATTGATTCATACTCTTGTAAATCAGGTTCAAAGTTGGGGCTTTTTATTACCGTAAAATACAATTCTTTGACGCCCTGTAACTCTGGAAGTATATATTTAAACGAAAATCTGACTCAACACCGACACAGATATTTGTTTCTAGATTGTGTCTTGAAAACTTCATAGATTTTCATAGCTTAATACTCAAAATATGACTGGACTACGTTTGTATGGGCGCTTTGACACCAGCATACGAGGGTCTACTACTTTTCTACTTTCTACTTTTCATCACTCGAAGTGTATTTCACCCCGTTGCGATGTCTCAATATAAAATGCCAAATTCACCACGCTGCAGCTTTAAGCTTTAAGCTTAAGCTTCTGACCAGAAGACTTTTATCGTAATGTTAGAGGATTACAAGTTTGTCTTATTAATTAACGCGCGAAGTTCCATTAATATTGTTTTCTATTCAAATTTCTCGTCTGTTTTTCTTACAAACGATGTTATTCACATTTCAAGGATGCTGTAATCAACAGGTAGGTACTGGTGCCCCCTGTCAGACATATTTACACGTAAAATGTGCTTAAGTAGGCTTACGACGTCGCATCTCGCAACGTCACATTCATAATTTCAAAGTCAATTGGCAAATATTGCAATAGGCCTTAAGTGTTAATTATTATCCTTAGTTCAATGTGTTTGTTCCAAGTGTCCGACATTAAAAATTATTTACTTATATTCTCGATGTCGGTCTCGTGTGTCAAAGGTTTGGTTTGCTAAACGTCAATGTCAAAGTGTCAATAATTTTCAGTATCACAAGAGGCTCATGTAGACAGCACGATGTGCAAGAGTGCGCTGTCGCCGCGCACGCACCGACGGACCGATGCTGCGTCACTGGTTGTCATTACATGCACCAGTGTCCCAGTAGCATGTCTTAAGTTATAGTTACAATATGTGGGCGACCGAGCTTTGCACGTAGTTCTTTAAAAACAAACAAAAACTTTATTTCTGCCCCTGGTTAGCCATACAGAGTGGAACAATTTGCCACTAAAAAAATAATAATTACAAACTTGAATAAATAAATAGAAACAGACAAAAAACTAAAATAAAAGCAATTTTCCAACCGGGATTTGAACGCGGATATCTCGGACGAAATGACACGTGTTAACCACTCGGCTGAAGTGATTATGTTTGACAGCGTGAAATTTCCCATCATATTTAGCGTCGAATAATTCGAAGGAAAAAGCGCATGAAAACTCGAAAACGCGCGTTTTCCCAGGCGTAAGACTAATCTAGATCGATTTTTCGCCCCCAAAACGAAACACTAAATACGAAATTTCAGCGAAATCGCTGGAGCCGTTTCGGAATTATAGAGGTATATATATACAAGAATTGCTCGTTTAAAGGTATAAAATATAATTTAAATTACTTACATAAACCTAAGAGTACTAACATTATAGATTGTATAAAAATCTGATTTAAATAAATTATAATAAAAAATAACACCACCAATAACATAACCGTTACCAAAGCGCTAAGATTCGCTCTTAATTTTAAAGGAAAAACACATTTTTCTCGTCCCGCCTCTGGGTAACGGGGGCCTTAGTCATCAAGAACCATTTTGTAATAAGGGATAACACTCTCTTTGTGCCCAGAGTTGCTAGTTAAGTTTGGGCAGTCGCCCGTTGTCCCTTTGAAGTGAAAATTTACGTCTTATTGCTTTGTCGGAAATTCCGTAAGGCATGATGGCTACTCTTTTGTCAATGTATATTGTATTCTTGGTATTTTCTTTACTTAAGAAGGTACTGCACGAAATGTAAATTAAAGTCAGTATTACACTGAATTAGTTAAACATATTAAAATGACTTATTTACGGTAGCACGATATTTGAACCAAGGCACGCTCTTGTTGAAATTTGATACAAAATAAAGAATACATAGCGTGAGAATAGAAGCCTCGGTGGCGCAGTGGATAAGGCGCGGACTCTCAATCTGAAGGTTCCGGGTTCGAATTCTACCATGTACATATGAGTTGTTTTTCAATTCAAGTAAGTTAAGAAAGCGTCGGTGGCGCAGTGGATAAGGCGCGGACTCTCAATCTGAGGGTTCCAGGCTCAAATCCAGCCGTGTACCTATGAGTTGTTTTTCAATTTAAGTACATTATCCGATTGCTTAACGGTGAAGGAAAACATCGTGAACAAACCTGCATGTCTTGAACAGGCATGTGAAGTCCGCCGATCCGCACTGGGCCCGCGTGGTGCACTATGTCCCATACACTCTGTAGGAGAGTAGGCCTGAGCCCCTGCAGTGGGGACATGTATAGGCTGTTGATAAAAAAGTTAAGAAATGTTAGCTCCTTTAAAGTTAAGCTCAAAGATTTCTTGTTGAAGGGATGCTTCTACACGGTACAAGAATTTGTACACGGATCTCAAATGTAATTAATAATAATAATAATTTGAATTAATGTAAATTTGATTTAAATGGAACCACACGGGAAGCACCACCTTTCAAATAAAAAAAGAATCATCAAAATCGGTTCACCCAGTCAAAAGTTCTGAGGAAACAAAAAACATTTTAAACCGCCGAATTAAGAACCGCCTCCTTTTTTGAAGTCGGTTAAAAAGGTACAATTACTTTGAATAAAACTAAAAATATGTGTCGATAATTATCAATATCAAATCAAGGAAAATATAAAGTTTGTTAGAAAAAATACTGGAATCGCATTTTTGTTAGTATTTTTGCTTGTACGAAAATATTAAATGATATTTTTGACGCTGTCTTAATTTTTTTGTAAGTCAGTTTTGTTCGTATTCAATACTAGCTTCAGCCGGCGACTTCAAATTGGGTACTTGACACCTAATTAGTTTGGGGTTGAATTGTATTTTATACTATAACGGACATTAAAAGAAAGCACCCCAAAATGAAAATACGTAATAATTTTAATTTGGATTTTTCACGATCTTAATGTCTTAAAAATTGCGAAAAATTTAGTTCCTTGAATAGTAAAACGGTTATTAGATTTTGTTTTTTCATTAAATTTTAAATGCGTTTTTATAAGGTATATATGATAAAAACATTATTTTACGAGATAACTCAAAATAGCGAACAAGCTTCATAAATTTAACGCCCGAGCGATCGAAATATGGAGCGTTTTAGCACCGCGTGACAAGAATCACTTTTCGGCAGGTTTTTCTAAAAAAATTATTAATCGTATCGAAAAAAATTTATAGAGATATTTATGTTTTTACATGGACTATCGAATGAGACACAAATATTTTTTAGTCAAATACCTAATTACTTGTGCGATCGGGATAATGTTCGGGCCCTTCTACTGTCCATATACAATTATACATACATAGAAATTAAGTAATTCTGACACTCGGACTGGAAGGACAAAAAACAATTTTGGCATTAATAATAATAGGGTATTAAATAATTGGGTTGCTATGTTTACTTCACGCGAGGTAAAATTAAAAGGTAAATATTTAAGTTGGGTTTATGTTTGCCGTAGACACAGTAGCAGTAAATATCTGATGCTGCATCACGTGTATATAGGTCAGTTGTTTGTAAATTAAATACATAATCGGATTGTTTAACGGTGAAGGATAACATCGTGAGGAAACCTGCATGTCTTCAACAGGCATGTGAAGTCCGCCGATCCGCACTGGTCCCGCGTGGTGGACTATGTCCCATACACTCTCTGTAGGAGAGTAGGCCTGAGACCCTGCAGTGGGGACGTATATAGGCTGTTGATGATGATGTATGCCAACGATCTAGTGTTTTCTCGAACCACTAGGTCGATGTCAAAATATTTTAAACCCTTTTCAATAATCTTTTAAAGTAGAATAAATGGCTACTGCCATAGTGATCTTAAAGATAGAATATTGGATTATAATATCGAGCAATGCGCAATTAATCAGCAAAAATCCCTTCGTCTATAAAATAACTGTATTTATTAACTCATCTAGACGAACAAGGCGCGAGATTTTCCGAGAATTCTCTCAAAAGATGATTTATATAGGCTCATTTTTGTTTAGACAAGTATTTACGGAATTCAGGTCGAGAGGCTATTAGCTGTAGAGGTACCCAGGGAAAAATACGTTGAAGTATGTATCGTTAAGATTGCGTAACAAACGACACGTTCCGCGAATGTATGGAGCCCAGGCCTGCTATTGTCACACTTATAATTTTAATAGGCATTTATCAAATAAAAGTGATTTAGTTACCATTTTTGTATATTTTGGTTTAGTTTATTTGTACAGAAACATATAAAACACACGAAACAGGTAAGACTTGACGTTGAAAACAAAGATGGCGTCAATAAAATGACATTTGACGCTGTCACTTAGTACAAAAAGAAAGATTTTGTACAATTAAAATAAATGCAAAAATGTAATTCTAGTATTTTTCTATACATGTTTAGATTATTACTTGATTTAGTAAATAGTGTACAAGTGCAGGCCGAATGAACACCAAGCCAGTATCTAAAAATGGGATCTATAAATATTTATGGGACGGAACATTTTGCGACAGTTTTTTAACATCATCACTTGTAGTTACTGTTGTAATACTGTTTTTTATTTTTTCGGTGTATAAAATAAAGTTTGTTTGAATGTAAATAATGACAAAAATGAATATGTCAATGTCAAAACATGTCAGTGTCAGTTAGTCAGTCAATGAGTTCTGCTCCGTCTACATGATAACGGTGTGAATTAACTCTGAACTGTATACAGCGCGAGTCACAATATATGCGCGCGCGCAGTCATATGATTATAATTTGGCACGCGATCAAACCGTCTATCAAGAGTATCAAGCGACCACAGTATCAATGTTGGACAGTAGGTTAAATCGCTTGGTTTTGACATCGAGTATAAAATATGTTCGTGAATAAAAATGAATACAAAAGCATATATCTTATTCAACATTAGATTTTTTAGGCATAACACTTAAACATTTTTGTATTTTTAGGGGTTTGAACATCAGATGAAAAACGGAATGCCTATAATCTCACTCTGGTATCTGTCTGTTTTACATCTGCGAAGGAAAACATCGTGAGGAAACCTGCACACTCCTGAGAAGACATTCAAAGGTGTGTGTGAAGTCTACCAATGCGCACTGGGCCCGCGTGGTGTACTATGTCCCATACACTCTCTGAAGGAGAGTAGGCCTGAGCCCTGCAGTGGGGACGTATGTAGGCTGTTGATAAAAATTTATACGATTAGTTTACCTACTGTTTAGCTATACTGTCGCCCGGCAAAATAAAAATAGGCATTAATTTTCCGACCGCCTTGTTTGCTATATATATCCGTTATTGACTGTATATGACTGTAACATTTATCATCATTGTCAATTGACAAGTCCACCGCTGGACTTCCTCCCTCAGATCGCCACGTCGAGCTTTCCATGAGGAGAATAGCCATTATAGCCACGCATCGCTGGATTTGAGCATATTACCTGAACTTTCTCCATTAGTCGCTTTTCGCGACACGGGATGATTGTGATCCTATTGTAAATTCAAACAGGTTTATTGCATTCATGTACATAGAGTCATTTTAAATAGTGTTTAGATCCACATACATGAACCCTGTCAGGGCATAGCAAAATGTATACATGTCAAATTTTATACAATAATAATATAATTCAATGTCAAATTTTATGCAATAATAGTTCTATGTCAAATTTTATACAATAATAATAATAATAATAAAATTCAATGTCAAATTTTATACTATAATCTAAAACACAGGTAGTAAAAATTTATACATCCTACTAATATTATAAGTGTGAAAGTTTGGATGTTTAGATGTTTGTGACGCTTTCACGGAAAAACTACTGAATGGATTTGAATGAAACTTTACAATAATATAGCTTATACATCAGAATAACATATAGGCTATAATTTCTAAAGACATATTGTGTAAATTGTACAAAATCACACTTATAATATTAGTGGGATTACATGGGCAATTTTGGCATAACAAAAACGCGTTGCCTAGCAACCGACCATAGAATATGTAATTCGTATATACAAACTTTCGCGTTTATAATATTAGTGTGAAGACTATTTGAATGTACTACGTCAGATATTGAAATTTATTTTGTTTCTTTAAAGTATTAGACTACGTAACAGAATAAACACTATTTTGTACCTTATGCTGGAAATGGAGATAGATGCCTTCTATGCCTATCGAACAAGTAGAATAAATCCTGAAGTATACGCGGACAAAGTCGCGGGCGGAAGCTAGTCTTTCATAAATTCTTTTATTCTATAATATGATTTTCCAATTATAACCTTAAATTTATTATTGAAGAGGTTATTTGTCTCTATGTGTCATAAGTCTTATGACGTCATAAGTTCACACGGTGTCGTGATCAAGGTAGATCTAAAACCAATGAGTGAATCTTATATCTAGTGATCTTAGAAGAAAAATATTCAAATAGTTTCTTAGATTTATGTTTCATCCAAAACATGTCATAATATAAACGCGTATAATTTTTGGGGCATACCCAATTGTCCCTATACAAAAAATACAGTCATTCTGACCCTCTGTTACGATGGGAAGCAAGGCAGGACAAAGAATGTATGAAAAAACTCACTTTCGCATTTGATCTCGTGATTCGCGAATTTCGCGCGAATGAAGCTGAAGGCAGTGGCTAGTTAAATCATAAATCAAGCTCAACTGATCATAATTTGTCTAAAGCAACTGAAACATGGGAATTTCGTCCGCTGTAAAGGATTTTGCTCCCATTGTCTAGGGCCCTTAACAAAGGGCTCCGTGGAAATATTGTTAAGGGTCACAGGGCGAAACGCAGCGCCCAACAATGGTCCATGTCGCTAACCACTGGGTTAAGATAGATGATGCATTGAGGAAGCAGAGCGTTTTAAGAGACTTTGTTGGTTAGACCACGTGGCCGCGTTCAAATTTGGATTGTTTTGTAGCTGTCCCTATCCGAGCCCTATCCTACCCGAGCGCGTACGGCGAGACAGCATACACTACGCGAAGTTATCCACCCGTTATTTGGATGTTTCGTAGTACAGGGATCATTTGAAGGATACAGTATATTATGTATCCGTTTTTTTAATACAGTATACTAATGAAATTTCAGATGTCGGTGGTTTTTCCAAATTGTTCTAAATTGATTCATACTCTTGTAAATCAGGTTCAAAGTTGGGGCTTTTTATTACCGTAAAATACAATTCTTTGACGCCCTGTAACTTTGGAAGTATATATTTAAACGAAAATCTGACTCACCACCGACACAGATATTTGTGATAGATTTGTCTAGATTGTGTCTTGAAAATTTCATAGATTTTCATAGCTTAATACTCAAAATATGACTGGACTACGTTTGTATGGGCGCTTTGACACCAGCATACCCTCAGAGAAAAGCATGTCCTTTCAAACGGACAGGACGAAGAGATTAAAGTTCATTGCGTTTATTAAAAAACAACCAAGTGCCAGACTAACCCGCGCACGTAGGGTTACGTGTTCATCTATAAGAATCATGTCTATTGTATGAGATCCCCCCCTTAAATATTTGTTTTATTTTAATTTAGCAGTCCACAACATTATGCTGAGTTCGGGCCTTTTTGCCGGCATGATACATTGCAATAAACGATGCTGTTATTTCTGTCTCACTTGTATTGTGTGTTCTTTTTGTATGTGTATTTTTTTTCTTTGTATTATGCTGGCAAATAAAATTATTAAATAGATAGATAGATAATCTATCTATTTAATTATTTATTTTTATAGTGAATATATAATTAAATATTCTGTGAATATTTCAAGCGTCTACCTATTTCCGTTATAAATATCGAGCAAGAACGAGCAAAAAATCACGTTTGTTGTATGGGAGCCCCATTAAATATTTATTTATTCTTTTTTAACAACATTACCTGTGGCTGTCCACTACTGGACATAGTACTCTCCCAGAGTGCGCCACTCATGGTTCTTTGCTCTCCGCATCCATTCACGTCCAGCTACCCTACGTAAGTCGTCTTTCCACCTGGGGGACGTCCTACACTACGTGTGCCTAGGCGTGGTCAATCATTTACTTGATATACTAGTGTATACTCTGATTTCTGTGGTATTCTTTGGATGACAATTACGCTTATAGACCGGTCTACCTATAAATCGCTTGCCGCTCAGCTCGTCTCCAAGCACGCAGCCTTACCACGAAATAATCTACGGTGGTCTAATGAATAAACAAGCCCGAATACCTTTTGTTATGTATTTTGAGGGTAACAACAACTCCAGCGGCGGTGGTGGTTGTTTTAACAGAAATTGGACGGTGTTTCCGTATTTTTGTAATTTGTGTCTGAAAGCCAGTGGAAAACGAATATGCACGCTTTTATTTACGTTCGATTCGATGCGAAAAGTATTAACAGAAAAATTTTCAGAGCTACTTGTGTTTTGGCATGCCAACTGGGTGGTCTCTCGACTGAGAGATTTTTTTCCAACTAGCCCACCACTTTGCCCTCACTTGGTCGGGAATACTAGAAAAGCGAAGCAATAGTTTGATAAGTAAAAGATTAAATATTGCCTATTATATAGAGGACTGCCTAGTTTTTTACTTATAGAAAAAACTGGCTAAGTGCGAGTCGGACTCGCGCACCGAGGGTTCCGTACAGAATGTGAATAATTAACATACTGAAAAACATAAATAATATGTAAGATTACCAAACAGTGCTGTTACGAAAATATAAATCAGATTGAATTGTAAAATAGCTATTTTAATGTGATATAATTTTCCCGTAACATAACAGTGCTGTTCCTTTTTTGACTGTTTATTTCAAAAAATAATTACAATTTATTTAAAAAAATTCCATTGTGCCTAATCGGCGCGTAATCATTTCGAAATCCTTGTTAATTTTCTGACATATAAAATACGTCCTTAAGTCAATTCAATTCAAATAAACTTTATTGCACACACACAAAATAAAAAAACAGAAAAGAAAAGAGAAGAACATAAAAGGTACAATGAAGGCGGCCTTATCGCTAAAAGCGATCTCTTCCAGGCAACCTTGGGGCAGAAGAATCGTGTGATTAAGAAGGGGTAAGTAGGTGGTGCTAAATATATATTAATAAATAAATAAATAAATAATAATATATTATATATATATATATATATATACACAATACATACACGATTATGAATAATGATATGATAATGAATAAACAAACAGAAATCAAAGGAGAAGAAGGGAAGAGGAAGGAAGGAAAGAAGAAGAAAAAGGCTGCTAAGAAACGATCTGCTCAAGGAAATATGTTTTTAGGTTAGATTTGAAGGATTGTAAGGAAGGGGCTCGTCTGATGGGTTCAGGGATAGAGTTCCATAGTCGGACGCTCTGGACGGAAAAGGAATTTGAGTAAAATTTTGAGGAATGAGAGGGGAAGTCGAGTTGGAGGGTCTCAGAAGAACGTAGAGGGCGAGTGAGACTTGAAGAACGGAAAGAGACATTCAGTCATTATGTCATATAATTTTGAGACACACACACATTTGAGACCAAAAATCTGAGAAAATCACATGAAAACGTAATGAAAATCTCCGCCTTAAGTAGCTTGACAGCAGCGTTTTGAAAATTCTCAAACGAGACCAAGGTTTAGTATCAAGCCTTAAGAGGCTATGTTGGTAAGACCACGTGGCCGCATTCAAGGTTGCATTGTTTTGTAGCTGTCCCTCTCCGAGCCCTATCCTACCCGAGCGCGTACGGTGAGACAGCATACACTACGCAATGTTATCCACCCGTTATTTGGATGTTTCGTAGTCTTAGGGATGATTTGAAGGATACAGTATATTATGTAACCATTTTTTAAATACAGTATACTAATGAAATTTCAGATGTCGGTGTTTTTTCCAAATTGTTCTAAATTGATTCGTACTCTTGTAAATCAGGTTCAAAGTTGGGGCTTTTTACTACCAAAAAATACAATACTTTGACGCCCTGTAACTCTGGAAGTATATATTTAAACGAAAATCTGACTCACCACCGACACAGATATTTGTTTCTAGATTGTGTCTTGATAATTTCATAGATTTTCATTGCATAATACTCAAAATATGACTGGACTTCGTTTGTATGGGCGCTTTGACAACAGCATACCCTCTTAAACCTTTGGTCTTGCGATCGTGACGCGGTGAAGTGGGAAGCGGGTACGCCGCACAGCGCTGCGTCGCGCTCGTTCAATGCTGCGGTGTGCGTCACGGGTTCACAGTGGATTTGGTCGCAGCGGCAAAATCGAATGACCACCTCACCGCAGCGACGGTAAACTCTGCGTCGCACCACACACCGCAGCACTGTGCGTCACGATCGCAAGACCAAAACGGGTCTACGAGTCTGCCTGCCCACGGCACTGGTTACGCTGTATCGCAAATTGTTTATTGTTTGTTCATAGAATACATATATTCCAATACATCTACCTGAAGCTACGTCCCTATGTCTACAGTACCCCCGGAATCGAGGCCCCGGAGGTGGTTGAAAATTACGATTTAAATGTATGTAATTCTAATTTCAAATTAACACCTCGTTCAGCAATTTATAATTACATTTCATATTTTAGGATCTAATTCTAATCGTGTCGGCCACATGTAGCCTAATGAGCTACGTCCCTTGTTCCTTATAATTAGATTCGTTATAATGAGTTGTGCCTACTTCATTAAAGTTTCATATGAGATTCGCTGTACAAACGCGTCAACGGGCCGTCAGAACAATAAATTTAAACGAATTTCAGCCGCCATCTTGTTTTCTTTGAAACATAATGCGGGTATCATTAAATCCGTCAAACCAACTGCTTTACGTTTCATTTACTTTTTAATTTAATATTTTATTTTTGACGCACAAAAGCGTGTTTCTTAATAACTATTAAGCTTCTCGTAATTCGTGAAATTAAACTGTCGGTTTAGTGATGTTTTACGATGCTACTGTCATTTTGGGAAGCGGGTTATGTCGGAATTAAATCTTTTTTGTGTGTGCTTCTTTTGCATATTATATTTTTATTCAACCGACTTTCAAAAAAGGAGAAGGTTCCCAGTTCGACTGTATGCTTCTTTGTATGTATGTTACGCGATAACTCCGCGTATTTTGAACCTTTTAATTAATGAAATTTTCTTCCTATAATTGTAAACCTATAAGGGTTCCTTTTTTGGTTTTGAGGTACGGAACCCTAAAAATCTAACCTTGATTTATCGTTGAATTTAGCCATGTCTAGAAGATTACTTACTGATTGTTTAATGTTCGATTTATTTATTCAGTAGGTACCTAATCGTTTGTGGCAGAGACTTCCCCTGCGTGGTTCCTCGATTTCTATCGCGCACACTTTACTATTGAGTTGTTTTTTTCGATTCCCGTAACAATTGAATTGCATCCATCAATATGAAACCACATTGTGTATTGTTGCTACGAAAATAACTCGAGAACACTCCGCCGGAAGCTGGAGGTACGCTCGGAAAACCCGAGCTAATGTTCAGAGAAATAGAAGAACATACATAACGGATAACCTTTTAAAATATATTGTTGGTTCATCAACAGCCTATACATGTCCCCACTGCAGGGGATCAGTCCTACTCTCCTACAGAGTGTATGGGACATAGTACACCACGCGGGACCAGTGCGCATTGGTAGACTTCACACACA
This sequence comes from Carcina quercana, assembly GCA_910589575.2. NCBI lineage: Eukaryota > Metazoa > Arthropoda > Insecta > Lepidoptera > Depressariidae > Carcina > Carcina quercana. The sequence continues at coordinate 5,188,271 of OU342454.1, read as the reverse complement.
CCTTTGAATTTCTTCTCAGGAGTGCGTGAATCTCCTCACGATGTTTTCCTTTACTGAAAAACCTATGGTAATGATTTTTATCATTCGTACATAAATAACAAATTGGAACTAATTGGTACGAGCTAGAATCGAACCCAGACCTCAATTGTTCAAGGACTAACGCTCTACCCAACTGAGCTACCACGGTAGAAAAATGCCATCAACTAAACTTACCCTGGGACCTTCGTATTGTGAGCCCAACAGACATTTTTTGCCGCCATCTTGCCGAAAAAAACAAGTTACATGATGATGTCGCCGTGTTCCAGTATGAAAGCGGTGACCACGCTTTACATCTAAAGCCTTTTCGCTACTTGCCATCAAAGATTGAGGCCAATTGCAAGCCTTTGAAATGTTTCATAGAAAATCTATTTTCTATTTCCGAACGTACTCCTTGTAAACAGAATGACGTGAATCTATTCGTGGATTCGAGCGCCTTCGTTATATTGTAACACTTACAACTCGCGCCATAGGTGTACACGAGGCCTAAATAATTTACAAATCGTACACTTTGTAAAGGAAATAATGTTAGAGTTTCTGGTTACTTACGGCTACTACGTCAGCAGTGGCTTTAAAAGAATTTTACAGGAATACAGAGGCTATGTTGGTTAGACCACGTGGTCGCGTTCAAGGTTGCATTGTTTTGTAGCTGTCCCTATCCGAGCCCTATCCTACCCGAGCGCGTAAGGTGAGACAGCATACACTATGCGAAGTTATCCACCCGTTATTTGGATGTTTCGTAGTCCCGGTGCTCTATTTTTGATTCGCTCTACGCGCCGCGACCGCTCGTTTTCTACTGATTTTCGTTCGACTTACGAAATTTGGTATTTTTGAATCGCTCTTCTGCAACGAGTGGTCGCGACCACTCTTTGCGGAGGCGAGCGATAGACTAAACGCCATCGTCGAACACTGACATTACCACTTATTTACATTGAACTTCTATGTACTTTGCATTCCGTTTTCCTTGCATGAATTACCGGTTTTATATTTCTGCATAAAACGGATAAAATTAAACATTTAAAGTTATATCGGCAACACCTGAGGCGAATGATTCCAAAATACGGTCAAACCTGTTTTCATGCGACTTGTAGTCGATCGTGACTTAAGTCGTGTGCGACGAAGCTATGTCACACGAGCGAATCAAAAATAGAGCCCCAGGGATCATTTGAAGGATACAGTATATTATGTATCCGTTTTTTTAATACAGTATACGAATGAAATTTCAGATGTCGGTGGTTTTCCAAATTGTTCTAAATTGATTCATACTCTTGTAAATCAGGTTCAAAGTTGGGGCTTTTTATCACCGTAAAATACTATTCTTTGACGCCCTGTAGCTCTGGGAGTATATATTTAAACGAAAATCTGACTCACCACCGACACAGATATTTGTTTCTAGATTGTGTTTTGAAAATTTCATAGTTTTTCATAGCTTAATACTCAAAATATGACTGGACTACGTTTGTATGGGCGCTTTGACAACAGCATACCCTCTTAATCGTGGTAAAAAGTATCCTATGCCCTTCTCCATCCCTTGGGCTACGTGTGTACGAAAGAGATGTTTCAATTATCTGGCTCTGATAAGTAATTACCTAAAATAGGATATGAAATTATAGTGTCGCGAAATAAATATCATTAATTTACAACTTTATTGTTAGCTACAATAGCCGTTACGCAGCTAATGGTTCATAGATGGCGCTTTAAACAATAATCGAAAAAAGTGTTTAAAATGAAAATTGTGATTCACTGTGAAGTTCTATGTTAACGATACTCATTTCGCGACATCACAATCTGATGTCCTTATTGTTAGATAGTTACTGCACAAAGCCAGCTATTACATTTTGAATGATTATGGCAACAGAAATTTAGTATAAAACTTTGACGGAAGAAAGATTCCGTTAGTTAAATATTCAAGTGAGGCAGATATACAATACAAAATCCAATATGCGACGATTCCCTTGTAAAAAGTCTACGAAATACCGAAGTAAATCTATCAAAGTCAAACAATAAAACGAATTGGAAGCTAATTTGTTACGCCGAGCAAATCAATCGAGTTGAAAAGTTGAGGCGTAACAAATCGTGACGAACGTAAACATCTCGTGTTTGATGAAGTATCAAGATTATAAATCCTGCTAACTAGATTGATCATCGTTGATCATGAGTACATTATAGCCGTGGTAGCTCAGTTGTGTAGAGCGTCAGTCCTTGAACAATCAAGGTCTGGATTCGATCCTGGCTCGTACCAATGAGTTCTAATTTGTAATTTATGTACGAATGATAAAAATCATTACATTAGGCTTAGGTGAAGGAAATCATAGTGAGGAATGTACACTCCTGATAAGAAATTCAAAGGTGTGTGTGAAATCTACCAAAGCGCACTGGTCCCGCGTGGTGGACTATGTCCCATACACTCTCTGTAGGAGAGTAGGCCTTTTTTTACGTAGGGGAATCTTCGTAAGATACCCGAATCTGGGTCCTCCAAAGGAACGTTTTCAGTGCTCCCCTAGCGCTATGCATTTCGCACTTCCTGGGCTGATGTGCCAGCCCTTGAAATCTCACTTCGCAACGAAAAGTGGCCACACCGTTTCCGCTGCCCTCTCGGGATCGAGGAGAGACATCCAGAGCCCCAACTCTGTCTGTCTCCGGTCCCCAGCCCTGTACAACTGGGGCTATGGTGGTGGGACTACAGGGCCAACGTTTCCGTTGCCCCTTCGCCTCTTCCTCCGAACGGGATCGGCTCTTTCCCACGGTCTCCTTCTGCACCATTACCGTTTCGCAGAAGGAGACAACTGTGTGCGTAATAGAGTAATTGAAACACATGCTTTATTATTACACTTTATTAATTTTACTGATATTTGATGACACCTGAGTTGTCGAAATTACAAAACAAAATGTGGAAGGTAAGAAAAACAATTTTACAAAAATTTGTTAGGCCTTACGATTACGCAGTGACTTGGTTACTAATCGAATTACGCTTCATTTATGTGACACGTTTTTAAACTTCATCGAAGCTAAAGCAAAACAAACATGAAATTAAAACAGAAACAAACACTAAAATCAATATCAAATGATTACTCAGGCGGCTTGATTACGTTCAATGATTACGCTCGGCTTAGAAAGTCTGGTCTGGTACCTTGGGTACATAGTTTTCGTCTAGAGCTCTTTCAGCGCACAAATGTTGGAACCAGTCAGCATAGGCACGTGCCTTTCGTGTTCTCTTCTCGTCAGTGAAGTCGACTTCAAACATGCCTGTCTTTTGTCTGTAAAGAAAGACGTATAAATTAAATAAATGAAGCACGCCGGAAGGTCAATCCGAGGATAAAAGTTTCATATATAAATGTCCCACAATCTTTGAAATGATGTCTTGCTTTTTGCAGTATTTATCTACAGGTCTAGCGCTTGACTGAGTCGGTTCCTGAGGAATGTTAGCGGGGGGGTGTTGGGTGTTTACGGAACGTCAAACGACGCGTTTAAGCATAATTGCGTCGTTTGGCATTCCGAAAACACCCCCCGTGCCGCTACCACACCTCAGGAATCGACTCATTTAATCGCTAGACCTGTAATTATCAGCATACTTTAGTGCTATTAACACTTCAATTGGGTAACAATTTATTGCTGACTGATGTCAAAAACAAAATGGGTCTTCATTCATGTATAGATGGCAACTGCGACGTAAATTTAACCGTCAAATTTATATGTTTTCGTACGAATTTAAAGCAAGGAGTTTATATACTAAATTCTTTGATGCAAAGCCATTAAAGCCTACTGTTATACACCTACCACAGAGAATATAACTGCTGTGTAAACACATATTTGAAAATTGTTTTATGGCGGGTTAATTTGTACCTCTTCCACGCCATCTATTGACACTTTTGAGAACTCAACTGACAGATGTCTCAGATACAATAGTTACCGGCAAACAACTTGATCTTGAAAAATGACATTGACTGCGCAGTAAACGATTTTCGGGTCTCTTTGGTGGGGCGTGGGAGGGGAATGTCATCTCGAACGCATTAAGACGTGTGATTGGTCGAACAGTCCCTTGCGCTCCTCTGTCATCCCCACTATGCCCATTATTGTTCAAGTTGTTGCCACCCAAAATTATTTCCAAGTAGTTGACAAAATATTACTTACGTGTATCCATTTTCGTACATGAACTGGTCCATAAGACTGTATCCCGTGTACTGGATAATTTTCACGCTGTCTTCCTCTATTGCGTCTATAATAGAGTTCATGTTCCTCTTGACATAGTTGTCCTTCTCAGCTTCATCGTTGGAGGTCATGTATGTGTTCATTACTATGACGATTTTGGGGTCATTGTAGTTCGTCTTGACGTAGTTCAGAGCTTTACGGATGCCAGTTGGATTTTTCTTAAAGAAATAAGAGGAGTAACTTCAGCTTTCATTGTTAACTGCTGCACAGAATTCCTTAAGTTGATCCACCTCCATCAAAGTTTCATACTAAATTTATGTTGCCATAATCTTTAAAAATATAATAGCTGGATTTGTGCAGTAACTATCTAAAACTAGGACATCAGATTGTGATGTCGCGAAATGAGTATCATTAACGTACAACTTCACAGTGAATCACAATTTTCATTTTAACACTTTTTTTTCGATTATTGTTCAAAGCGCCATCTATGAACCATTAGCTGTGTAACTGCTATTCTAACTAACTATAATGTTGTAAATTAATGATATTTATTTCGCGACACTATAATTTTATCTGCTATTTTTAGGTAATTACTTATCAAAGCCAGCTATTCTATTTTAAAAGATTATAGCAACAGAAATTTAGTAAGCAAAAGCAATGCAGGAGATGGGCTACATATTCGTCGTTCATATTCAGAACGATGTCAATCGCTATGAGCTAGGAGTATAATTAATATTTGGATGAATTCAATGTCGATTTACGTATATACTCCATGTACAACTACGCTCTTGATATCATTAACCAGGTAATGTTTTCTACCGAACACAAGCCATTATAAAGATACGTTTCTTTGCATCGAACATGGCACATACGGTGACCGTCAGAAAATTTTAGTTTGTCTCGTTCCACCTTTACAGGCAGGCGAATATTATAAATTGATATATATTTTAACGACGTGGCTAGAATTTATGTGACTATTTATAGAACTAAGCATATTATTTTACAACTACCATTACTTATTACGAATAAATTATTTTTTATGATATCGTCTTCTCAACTGCTATCAAGGAATTCTTTGACTGAACATAAACTTTTTTCTTATAGCCAATCAGGCAATTTACGCTCAAGAAAGATTCTCGGCAGTAGGACTTAGGAATGTTATTGTAAACCCTTATTGACATAATATAACAATTCTTTTTATACAGTGCATCTCCGTGCTTGCATGGTACTTCATCTACTGATCTCTCCTGAAATACACCAGGTGGAAGAAATACGTTAATAAAAATACTAACCTTGCCCGCCATTTCGAAGTCTCTGCCAACGGCTTCGGCTTCCAAGTCATCGTAGATGAAAGGCACTTCATAGGTCTCACCATAGGAGTAGTTGCTGGCGGACCACAGCTTTGTGAACAGGTATTTGAAGCCGTAGATATCGCTTGTTCCTGAAGAACGATTTAAATTATAGAGATACCAGCATTTGCTCTCGACATTGTCTGCGTGGGCGTCTACGAAACTAAGCCAAAGGACGGGATTATATTTTATCACATGTTCTAACCTTCACGCTTATTATGTAATCACATGTTGCAACTGGTAATCAGAAATCCTAGCTTATAGCCAATGCAGTTAATAATCTCGTGGCGTGTTGAAGATCAGTAATCACGGGATGAAATTATTTACCTTTCGCGTAAGCAATTTCCTTTGCAGACAGCTGTTCCAGTCTAGATTCTGAGTAGCCCTGCTCTTTGCTCTTAGCAGCAACCTTGTCGACTACCTTTTGTGGGAAACCTCCTTCAGTAGAGAATATTGGGTGAGCGTATAAATCGATGTCGAATAACATGGAGTCTTCAGCGGCCTGCACATCTTCAGTAGTGTTGGTGGCTCCTTTAGCGTAATTTGTCATAAGGGCAATGCTAACAGTTCCTGAAACATAAACACAGTCTGTGTTTCCATCGCCATAATCATCAGTTGCAGGAACATTTACAAATTTACCAGTACCATTCATTAAGTGTCGGTAACACACATGTAAAAAACGGCTATCCCCTGCCTGCTATTTTAGTATTTCTCTCTTTTAAGTAAAGTGTCTTGTATAGGAACGAAAATACCCTATTATTTTGCCCAAGTAATAAATCTTCGCTTCTGGGTTTTGAGACCACCAAATTCTAAATTAATTTGGTTGGTAAACCTATGTAAACTGTGTTCATGACTTGATTTGAACCCAAAGAGTAATTCCTATCATTGGCAGTTAATTTATTTGAAGCTTCTAGGATTTTCTTTTGAGGATTGTTTATTGTAGTTTAACTCGGTTATTTTTTTGTCAAACTTACCATTCTGCGTTGCCCTGTAGTTCTTGTCATACAAATGCCACACTCTAGCGTTAGCCATGATCAAGTTCTTGATTACGATATACTCCGCGATTCCGTGACCGTCCACACCAGGGGCCAACGTAGTGCCTGCATATCCATCGACAGCGATCCTATTGGGTCCATCGAAGGTGTACCAGGTCTTGACACGATCGCCAAAAGTTTCGAACAGTACCTTGGCGTAATCTTCGAACCAACCGATGACCCTGGGGTTCGCCCAACCTCCCAAGTCTTGCATGTTTTGGGGAAGATCGTTACCGTACATCAGAACATGAGGTTCTATTCCAGCTTTGACCAAGGCATCGATGAGATTGTTGTAGTATTTGTAACCAGCAGTAGCTTCCCAAGATGCCCTTTTGTCTGGGAAACCGTCAGGCAGCAGTCTTGACCAGGAGATGGAGAACCTGTAGAAGTCTACCCCAAGGTACTTGAGCATCTCAATGTCCCTCTCGTAGAACTCGTAGGACTTGCAGGCATCGTCTCCGTTGGAGCCATCAGCGATAGGTGACGGATCTTGATGAGTGAAAGTGTCCCAAATGCTGGGGCCTTTGACTGTTGACAGAAATAAGAGTGTTAGGTTATAGATTATTGGGGAATTTCTGATTGATTTAAGATGAAAAAAGATTAAGGAGTGTAATAATATAGACTTACAAGATACATTCCAAGCACCCTCGATCTGGTAGGCCTGAGATGAGGTTCCGAGCTTAAACCCTTTAGGTAAGGATCTAGCATCTCGGTCCCCATCGGCTCTGTGGGTAGAACAAATAACAGCATAAGCTTAATTTCATCGAACAGCAAAGTTATTCTTTAGGGGGTTTCCCCGACTTTAGGGGGGATGTTTGGTTGATGGCCGCTAGAAAAATAAATTGCGCTGACATTGCCTTTGGCGTAGAAAAATATTAGCACAAAATTATGGATTAAGATTCATTGATTGAGAGTTGAATTTGATTTTTGAATGAAGTCGCGATTTGTAAAAATTCATTGACAATTTAAAAAATGTACAGCAGTTAAACATAAATATTTTGTATTGATTAAGTTTACCTTACGTATGTTGTTGCCAGCACGACCAGCAAACAAATTGTGGGCAAAACTCTCATGGTGACTTTGTATCAGCCGCACTGAAAAAAATAACCAAATTAGTAAATACTTGTATACAAAAAATTATTAAAAAAAACACTAGTATGACTAAATACATGAAAACCTAAAGTCCGGTCGGTTATATAGTGTCACCTTTGCTATATCCCTTGGCACACACCGCCTCTAGTCACAGGAATTCAAAGCAGGCCGGCTACGGCGTATAGTACTCGCAAACTATGTTTGCCCCTCTGAAGTTAGCCACAAAAGACCGCGAAGTATCAATTATTAACGTATAAATGTGAGGTAAGGCAACTTTGCGGGTGCAAAGAAATGTCCTAGTGTTGTATGTCATCTAGGGATAGTTATTATCCAAAATAGTACACACACATTCCGTCTGTACATGTGTGAAATTGCGGAGTGCTAACTTCAGAGGGGCCAACATAGCGTGCGAGTACTGTACACCCGCTGGTGAATTTGATATTTTATATCAAGGCATTGCAGTGAGGTGCAGGACACTGAGTGATAAAAGTTGTTTGATCTTATGTTGCGTATTGCCAATAAATCATGAGTATTATTTAATAATCGGTTTTAGGGTTCCATAGTCAAACAAGGAACCCTTATAGTTTCGCTCTTTCTGTCTGTCTGTCCGCGGCTTAGCTCAAAGACTCTGACTACTAGAAAAATGGAATTTGGTACGGCTATTACATATCAATCACGCCAACAATGTGGTACAATAAAATCTTGAATATTCGAATAGTCACCATTAAATCGGTCAAGTGCGAGTCTGACTCGCGCACCGAGGGTTCCGTACAGAATATAAATAATTAACATGTTGAAAAACATAAATAATAGGTACGGTAATATGCACCCAACAATGCTCTACCGAAAATGTAATTCTGATCGAAAAACCAGCTTAACTTTGCAGCTAAATTACATCACCGATGTATGTCGATCATCTGCAACGTTAAGTTTGTAATCATAAAAAAGCTGTTTTTAATGTGTTATAATGGAAAAATTCTGGTTTTCAGATTTATTGCTACTGTTGTGCTGCATGACCGTGCTTCTTGCCAAATTTCAGGAACCCAGGCCTAAACATATATATGTTTTGGTTCCCTTGCATTTTGTATGGAACTGGTGTCAAATACAGCTATATCTCTTTATTGCGTTGACCTATAAGTTTGATTTTTTCACAGATCTAAGAGACGGCAGACTTAAGTATTAGATTTTAAATTCAACCTGATATTTCCTCGCGGTACTGAGAAAATGGCATTGACAGACAAACAGACGGACAACAAAGTGATCTTATAATGGTTCGTTTTCCCTTTTTAGGTATGGAATCCTTAAAATGCCATCTAAAAATCAGTATACAATCAAAATGTATTTTTAATACGTGTGCTCAAAAAGTGATACGTTTCGTAGCTGTTTGGCGTGCTCAAAGTTTGTGATTTCAGAAGGTTGCAACGCAAGCGTGCGTTTTTCTGATTAATTAATTATTTACTGAAGGAACGTTCTTCATGTATATCCTTCTAAAATCATTACTAGTATTTTTGACTATTCACTGGGCAGTATTTGCAACACACTCTTGGCCACCATCTCAATTACAGACTACCAGGTTGACATGAGTGGCAGAGAGCGTGTAACATACAATAACCTCCGTACAAATATCTCGGTCTGTTTAATTAGATACTTTTTGCTTCATTGACATGTTACAAGAGGATTGGCTTCAGTTCGAGTATTTTTGAAATAAGAACGCGGGCCTTCGCTTTTTAAATGCACATATGTAAATTCGAATGTTGATAATGGTTTAATTTACAGAGACCTTATGCTATGACTATATATATCTCATTTTCTCTCTTTGAAGTTGTAGTTAGACTCCACCTTAGGTATGAGGTCCTGGTACTTTTGTCTTCATCTCATCCGATATTAAGTGATTAAAAGTCGACAAATTGAAGCGTGCTCACCTAGAGTTACCACGTTACTTACCTATGTTTTCTGTGGTTTTCTGTGCTAACCGGAACACAATCATCTTCATCATAATTTTACTATTTGTTATATTTTTTCTCAAATGTATTAAAAAATGACGTTCAAAACTCCTGCGAAAATGTACTATTAGCTTCAGATATTATAGGTTTTAAAGACTTACCCAGATAATAATACTGGTAGCTCACCCAAGACTGATGATAAGCCAGAAAACACCGGCCGTTATATAGGTCAGAAATGCCTACTCTTTCAAAAAATCATTACAATGACAAAAAGTTTTTCACATTTTCATAATTGAGTGACAGGAAGTAATGGTTACAGTTGAATACACAGTTCACATTCAATATTAATGGGCAAACAGTAATTAAACATATAATTTAACATGACAATGACTGACTTTTTTTCGAAGGAAAACATTGATTTTTCACGCCTTATTTTAAAGTTTTCTGGTATATGATTACGAGTTCCAGTAGGCATGGAGCGTATCTCGTGCGAAAAAACACGTCTCAATCAGTGAATAACTGAGCAAGCACGCTATCGTACCTTCGTTACCGTCGCCATCAAGTGAGCCCACATATAATATGGATAATTATGCCCTAGGGAGGAAACTGACACTATTTTGGGGGGAATCTTTGTATTTCTCACCCGCATAAATTAAAGATATTTTTTTATATTTTTCAAAAAGAAATTTCAAGTGAAACGTTCCCTTTGTTTGTCTAAATTAGAAACTGTGGTATTCACAATCGGAAATGAAATGAAATATTAATTTGCATGAAATATAATTAAGTCCAGAATGTTAAATTTACATGAACAATGTCAGATCATACGTTTTACAAAATATGGTTGACAACAACAATCTTATATCTTAAAACGTGGCATGAATAGTTTAAAAAATAAAAGACATTGTTCAATTTAACAAAATATCGTTTAAGTGTGTGTCGAAATTCCACCATAATTGTAGAGTTTTCGAGAGCAACCAATCAACGATCTAGATGGCGTTGATAGTTGATAGACGACTAACTGTCAAACGCAATTCGTTCAAGGCAAAGGGTGAAGGTTGTTCTGCCTAAGTCTAATTTTGAAGAAAAGTAGCTTGCCTATATGTGACCTATTTACAAAGTCATATTTTGTGAAATGAGCCGAACATTCATTGTGCGCTCACACAAACGGCAGACGATTTTTTTTTAAAGTATCTAGTCTTGCAGGTTTTATCGACTGAAGTTTGACTGTGTCCGCCTTTGGAAAACGATGTACAACTATATGTTCACAACTATACACAGTGCATTTACTAGGCATAATTATCATATTATATCTGCAAGCTATTATCGATTTCACAGAACGTCAGGAGTTTCATTTTATATTTTCCCAAGAGGAATATTTCCCTGTAAAGTCCAAAGTCGACGGGAAAATGTGTCAAATGTTATTTACCAAAGAACTTTGCCGTAGAATACACAAAGGTCCGCTTTAGGGATTGTCTTTGACGTACTCTCTAAAGAGTTGAGTCGCGAAAGTGGTGTGTAGCCATCTGTAATAAAACTTTGTACTAAAAATAAAATAAACTCTCCCATTAATTAAATTTTTCAGCATATTTTTTTTAAAATGTTAGCATTTGTAAGAGTGCGAAAATTCATTTGTACTCGGTTTGCGCAATTTTTGTAAAAAGGGGTAAAAAGTTTTTGCTTACTTGCTTATAATATATATTATTAATATATAGATAATTTATTATATAATTATTGTATGTAATGATGTTTTATCGTTATTGATATATATATTAATATTTCTTATTGCGTATCGTTTACGTCATCCTATAAAACGTACACGCTGAACTTCCCTCCTCTCTTCACTATTTCTCGCTTGATCCAGGACCGTGCCAGGCATCGCGCTCCTGCCCACTGAGGAAAGGACGAATGATTGGTGCGGATGGCGGCGGGCCGGGGCAGGGTGTGTGCTTACCTGTCATACATGCTGCGATCGACCTGTCATTATCCGCATAGAGTAGATGTGTGTGTGTGTGCGCCAATCACATCTAGCTGGCGACCGACTGGATGTGCTTGCTGCACAAGAGAAGTGACGGATGCACGAATGTAACGAATGTATGGGGCCGCCTGCCGAGTTGCGGATGAGTGGTACGTTCCCGTGACTCGGCAAAAAGAAGGCGAGAGAGGGATACCGGAGTGGTTTTAGCTGGTAAGAATCCAGCATAAACCGGCCACTTTCCCCGAAGTGACGGGTATCTTTTGAAGATTTCCACTCCGTAAAAAAAAGGACATACAGCATATGAACCTTTTGTATATATTTTCTCGTGTTTTTGTGGTTGTGTGTTCTGTAACTTCTGTGTACAATTAATTGTTACAATAAAAATATATTTATTGATTGCATATTAAAAATTTCAAATTTAAAAATTTAAAATTCTCAAAAATGTTGTTCCTCGAATAGTAAAATGCTTATTAGATTTAGATTTCTAATTGCATTTTGAACATTTTCTTGCAGGGGTATATAATACATGAAAACATTATTTTACGAGATAACTCAAAATATCGAACAAGCTTTGCATTTAACGCTCCAATACAGTAATGTGACGTCACTAAACACGCCCGATTTATATGGAGCGTTTTAGCATCGCGTGACTAGAATCCCTTTTCGGCGGGTTGTGATAAAAAACAATTAGTCGTATCGAAAAAAAAATAATAGAGCTATTTATCTTTTTACATGGACTATCGATTGAGACAAAAATATTTTTTTAGTCAAATACCCAAGGCCGCGGAGGCGGGTTATGAAGCCCTTTTTAGTTTAACTAGCCTATCCTTGGCTGTAGAGTCAAAGCGTTAATAACAAGCCTTGCACTTGAATAATAAATAATTAATGGAATTTAAACAGCTTGCTGCAGTTTTTCCAAGGATAATGAAGGGGATCGATACATGAGCTGTGTGTTGACACAGAATTGATAATAAGGTACGGTTTATGTGTGCTCTAGCCTGGCTGTTGTCTCGATATTCTTTCGCCAAGTGCGTGTCGGGCCACGCAGTGTAGGGCTCCGTAGTTGCCCTTCACAATCAGTTCAAACCTCTAATGAATGTAATTTTGAATGGAATTTGTTCGAAATGTTCATTTTCACATCTCCGAGTATATGTTATACTTTGGTCGACTATTACTGGTTAACCTGTAATGCCAGCTTAGTCGTGATAGTTTTCCTTTTAAGTTTAGTGTATATACTACCACTGAGAATTTTTTCAGATTTTTAAAAGCAGTTGTTTAAAAGAGAGAGGGGGGGACACTAGATTCTGAAAAAAATTATCAATGTAAAGCTTCGATAACAGATCCATGAATTGAAAAGTTGTGTTCCTAGACTCTCGATATTTTTAATGACCTATTCTCGATGCGAAAAAAAAATTCATCCCCAAGTTACGTGTATGGGAACCACCCAGAGGGTCTCTGAGCTAAACCGCGAACGGACAGAAAGACAGAGCGAAACTACTTCCTGTTTAACTCTGCTTTATATATACATATATTACTGTTATATTATTAACCGTATCGAGAAGTGAACCAGTTCTCTTTTGACTCCGACGGAAGATCAGCGCTGCAGCTCTGTCTGCAGCATATGCTGAGTCAGGGCCAGCTCGTCGGCAACAGATCACAGGATGCGGCACTTACGTCACCAATGTCGGCTGATGTTGTCTGCTTGTTTCTGTGTGTGTGTATTTCTGTTTTTGTTCATTTTATGTTTCTTCTGTTTTCTGACGAATAAATCTATCTATCTAACTATAAGGGTTCCTTCTTAGACTTTGGAACCTTAAGAAATGAATTTTTTGAAATTTGCGCCAAGAATCCATACCAAAGATATATAATATTTGGTACCAGTACCCTTTGATATATTATTTCAAGTCGAACAATTCAATAGATACTGAATACTCGTCATTTTAATGACTGCATTTCGTGTATTAACATGTAAATGCGTTCAAAAAGAACGAAACCGACTTCAATTGCCATTGCTAACGCAAATTTTAGATTTATATCGTTTTCTCATGGATGCCGTTGTCAGAACTGGACCAAATTTAAATGGGACAACACGGGAAGCACCAACTTTCAATTCAATCATCCAAATCGGTTCACCCAGTCAAAAGTTCTGAGGTTAAAAACATTAAAAAAAAGAAAAAAACATAGCCGTCGAATTTATAACCTCCTCCATTTTTGAAGTCGGTTAAAAAGAGATGACACTGCACCACATTTGCAGGACTTTTTAACGCATGGCACCGGTTTTTGACAAATGAAATGTATGGTAGCTTTACTGAAGATGGCTGAAGGTTAACCAATGAAGTACTAAATTGTGGCATACGCTTAATTTTGACCCACAATTTGTGACAGAGAATTTACTAATATATATCTAATTTTTTCTTATGTCATCATCATAATTTATTTACAATATATATAACTAACACTAAAAGAATTTCAACAAAAAATGCGATACATTATATTAGCTAATAATATTTAAAAATTTAACATTACAATTCAATGATGTTAGAAACGCTAGAATATGGTTGTTTGGATGCTGTCCTAAGTCATAGGGTCCTATAAGGAGTCCATAGGGTACTGTGGTGCGATTCACTAATGACGAACATCTTTACAACTTACGGGAGTCTTTTCTGATGATATATCTAGTTTCATTTCATTTCAAATGACATTAACAAATACATTCATGAACCTCAAGGTTGAAGGGTTTGTCTTTAGTGAATTGCGCCTCTGGTGAGCATGTCTACACACAGCTTTAAATTGTTAAACAAAAACAAAAGAAGTTGTCTGGAATATGTATAATTGAAAAAAAAAAATTACATGGCTTGGTATTCTGTAAAATTTAAAATTGGAAGAATTTTTTTTGGCAGCCTTTTAAACATCGGAATGGCCAAAATAAAGGTGACATGAAAACAAATTTTCTGCAAGATACGTCTCGCGAATGTATGGAGGCCTGGCCTTGTACACTAATTTTAATTGGTCACTAGCAAATAAAAGTGATTTTAATACAATGAGAGAGTTTAAAAATTAAGAAAATAGTTTATGGATAAATGGCACCGTCGTAGCAAAATGTAACTGTCACATGTATATTTTTTCGTATGAATTCAAAGCAAGGAGTTTATATACTAAATTCCTTGGTGCAAAGCTATTAAAGCCTACTGTCATACACCTACCAAAGAGAATATAACTGCGGTGTAAATAAATCTTTCAAAGTTGTTAGACCATTTAGAGGTGTATGGAATGCCATGATGATTCATGACAGATTAATTTTGAACTCAACCGCGCCATCTATCGTGTGCTTTAAGTACTCAACTGACAGATGTCACCGAAAGCCTCTCGAGTTTAAATATTTTGCAAGACAATAACTTCAAAACAAAGATGGCGTTAGGGACAATGACAGTTGACGTTTCAATTTGTACAAAATAGAATGATTTTGAAATTTTGAATCTGAACGAAAATGTAATTTTAATATTTTTCTGTAAATCTTTAGATTATTCTTTGAATTTTCAGATAGTGTACAAGTGCAGGCCAGATTTGAAAAATATTTTTTTCTCAGGCCGCTTGATTACGTTCGCCGGTTACACTTGTGCCTAGAAGGTCTCTTCCGGAGTTTTAGGTTGGTAGCTTTCATCCAGAGCCCTTTCAGCAACTGTATGTTTGAACCAATCAGCAATAGCACGAGGTTTGCGCGTCCTCTGGACGTCTGTGAAGTCGACTTCAAAAAGGCCAGTCTGAAGTCTGAAAGAAAACCAATACCATTGTTTTAATGCTAGACTCAGACGATGGCGGCATTGACAAACATTACATTTTGAGACTTTCCCCCGTCTGTTTATGACATTGCAGTCTGAATCCCGTGATTGTCTGAACAGTGATATGATTCCGTGCTTCGTTAGTCACGTTAATCCGTTGTCACCGGTTACTATCTACGACAGGTAGTAGCTGCATGAGACATGGCAGAGGACTGTGGCGGATCAACTCTGACAGCTAGCGTGTACAGTCTACACCATAAGAAGAGAAATGGTTAGACATTATTAATGCCACTTACAGAGTATAGTCAGGAACTCAAAGGTGAGCAATATTATTTCTGGGTCAAATGGGTTCGTACGTAGCCTTCATCTAATTGGATGGTTAGCACTCAGAAGCCTCGAAGTAATAAGGCGCTGGCTCTGCTACCTTTCATACCGTGCTATTAACACTGCTGTTTGCCGGCAGACTTAGGTAGCATGGCATCATATCACAGACTGAGTAGCGACTGGTATCCTCAATGGTAATCTAACCTGGGACCTGCAGCTCATTAGTCCAAGCATTTAAACAAACATAGTTTAAATAATTTTTGTGAAGAAAAAGAAAGCGGCGATCGATGTGCGAAAAATATGGAACAAAGCGCCTGACGCTTTTTTTTCTTCACAAAAATGATTTTTTGCTTTTTATTTCGAAGTGCTTTAAAAGCGTGTTTTTAGTTTTTTTGTTAACTATATATTTTTTTAACTTTTTAGTTCAATTTATTGTCAATAATAAAAAATTTCTTTAGTTCTCGTCATTAGTATTGTAAATCTACCAACAGAGGGTGCGCGTATGTAAAATTCTTCTCGAACAACACAATAAAATACTGGTGCAGGTAGTATAGTAAATCTCCAACAGAGGGCGTGGTTGTCTCACTTGCTCTCACACAGAGGATGTGTGAGGAAATTAATTAATCCCGGCGATCCTAATCAGGATAATGAGATAAACTTATGATTTTATTATATTGTCGCGAATTCTTGATAAGTGTACAAAGTTTGAATATAATCTGTCCGTTTAATGTGGGTCAAAATCGAGTCCAAAGGAGTCGATTGCATACAAAAAAACATACAGGTGAAGCTAAAAAAGCGTGTTAAAAAGCGTTTAAAAATCATAATACTCACTCATATCCACATTCCAACATGAATTGATCCATAAAGCTGTACGCATTGTATCCCATGCAGGTTATATTGTCTTCGTCGATAGCGTCCAGAATAGAGTTCATATATCTTTTGTTGTAGGTAATCTTCTCAGTTTGGTTGTTGGAAGGAATCATACTATTCATTTCTATGAATATTTTTGGGTTGTTGTAATTGGTCTGGACGTATTGTAGAGCTTTGCGGATGCCGGTTGGGTAGTCCTTAGAACAGACAAAAATGATTAAAATGAAAGCTAGCTCAAGAATAATATGGTTTTTTTTAAGCTATTGCATAGCTTCTATTGCGGGCCTTGAGCGCGGGGACCGAATCGAGAAATTCCGTAACGAAAAAACCTCACGCTCCCCACTCCGACGGGCACGGAGGTGTGGCTAGAAGGCCGTGCATCGTCTAACGTCGTTTCATTTCGGCAGTCTTCGACACGGCGTTGTGTGCGTGCGATTAGACGTATTACTGTTTTATAATTTATTAAGTATAATAGTATGTAATTTGATATAGCAAAGCAAATCCGTTATGTTAGCTAAATATTGATTTAATTTTGTTTTCCTGTTTGTAATTTAATTTCCATTTTTGTGGTGGGGATATTTATGTTCGTGACATAAAAACTTTTCTTATTAAAACTTTCTTAAATAATTATAATTGCATAAGTTGATATATTTTTTTTTAGCTTTAAGCTTTACCGCGGCAGTCCCCGAGTGCCACACGTCTTTTTTAATAATCAATTTAATTTTAGAAAAAAATATGAATATATTTTACATATTCAAACTGAAATCTCTCAGAAAGCATATCACTTACGACTTTTTGAAAAATTATAATTGTTGTTTGTAATGAGAAACTTAAAAAAAGTAAACAGGTCTCTGTTCACAGATAGCTAAGCACCATCGTTGCAAAATTAAACTGTCAAAAGTATATTATTTCGTATAAATTGAAAGCAAGGAGTTTATATCCAAAATTCCTAGATGCAAAGCCATTAAGAGGCTATGTTGGTGAGACCACATGGCCATGTTCAAGGTTGCATTGTTTTATAGCTGTCCCTATCCGAGCCCTATCCTACCCGAGCGCGTACGGTGAGACAGCATACACTACGCGAAGTTATCCACCCGTTACTTGGATGTTTAGTAGTCCAGGGATCATTTTAAGGATACAGTATATTATGTAACCATTTTTTAAATACAATATACTAATGAAATTTCAGATGTCGGTGGTATTTCCAAATTGTTCTAAATTGATTCATACTCTTGTAAATCAGGTTCAAAATTGGGGCTTTTTATTACCGTAAAATACAATTCTTTGACGCCCTGTAACTCTGGAAGTATATATTTAAACGAAAATCTGACTCACCACCGACACAGATATTTGTTTCTAGATTGTGTCTTGAAAATTTCATAGATTTTCATAGCTTAATACTCAAAATATGACTGGACTACGTTTGTATGGGCGCTTTGACACCAGCATACCCTCTAAAAGCGTACTGTCGCACCTCTACCAAATCTGTCAAAGTTGTTAACAAGACTTTTTGGGAGTATTGGAGTATAATAATTAATGACAGATTAATTTCTAACTCTTCTACACCATCTATCGACTCTTGTAAGTACTCAGCTGACAGACGTCTCTGAAAGTCTCATTGTTTGTCGATTTACGTAAGTCTTACGTGTACATGGAAAATTGACTTTTTATGTACTTGCAAGTTTAGGCATGCCAATGAGGTTCTAAGCTCTTTGACGCTTTAAAGACAGTAGAATTGATCCAGTATCTCACTGCAATCGCAAACACGTTTGCTTTGTATGATTGATTTCCCCAGCTTGATTGTGAATCGACATTTTTCGGGTTCCGTAACCAACGGGACCCTATTACTAAGACTCCGCTGTCCGTCTGTCACCAGGCTCTCATGAACCGTGATAGTTAGACAATTTTAACAGATGATGTATTTCTGTTGCCATTATAACAACAAATACTAAAAACCAGAATAAAATAAATATTTAAGGAGGCTCCCATACAACAAACGATTTTTTTAGACGTGCGATGTAACATACTACTAACGCCATCTATTGTCGTACTCGTCTACTACTGCTACTGCAAAACTAAATTGATAAAAACAATCGCAACGCATTCGTTAGAGGATTGTTCGGTGCATAATATAATTTTAAATTAGGTTTTCCGTATTTTAAATATCTCTAGTTTTCAACCGACTTCAAAAAAGGAGGAGGTTCTCAATTTGACAAGTATTGTTTTATGTTTGTTACCTCAGAACTTATGACTGGGTGGACCGATTTTGATGATCCTTTTTTTTATTTGAAACCTGGTGCTTTTCGTGTGGTCCTATTTCAGTTCTGACAATGGTACCAAGAGAATATCATAAAATTCTTAAATTTGCTGTAGACTTTTAGTTTAGTTGAAGTCGTTTTCTCGTTCTTTTTGAACGCATTAACTTGTTTTACTTGGGTAATAAAGAAATAGAATCATCATCACTTTTGACAGTATTTTCAAAAGCTTAATACATTTTAATGTTCCATCAAAACAGGTGCTATGATTTATTTGGAGCGTTTTCCATTCGTTATGTTTCACTATATAAAACAATTGCTATATATCCATTTTGTAAATCAAGGTTTACAATAAAGGTAGGTAGGTAGGTATATCAGAGAACTGCCGAGAATGCTGCTCTAAATCTTTGTGCGTCTCTCTCTCTCTATGTACTCTCTCTATATACCTTTTGTTGGATAAAGAATACTACAATGTAAAAGATTTTCTACTGGATAAATTTTGAGTATCTATAATATTATAGATTTATTTTATTATTTATTTTGACATTAAATTTACTGTTTGACATTTATTTTATATAATTTTTGACATTTTAAATATTTTTGACGATCATTGTACACTCTGACATTTTTATATATTTTTTTTTGTAATCTTGACATTGGTACAATGAAATAAACAATCTAATCTAATCTATGGATAAAATAAATTTTGACGTGGCAATTGTGCGAAAGGGACAGAGTGGAGACAAAGTAAGTCTCACTCAGACCATTTTTCGGTAAGCAATGATTGACAGTCAGATTTCCTGATGCAACCTCCTTGGGTAAGACTTATCGTTGAAAACAAAGATGGCATCAATAAAATGACATTTGACGCTGTCACTTGGTACAAAACAAATGATTTTGTACAATTAAAATAAATGCAAAAATGTAATTCTAGTGTTTTTCTATACATATTTAGATTATTACTTGTTTTTTTAAATAGTGTACAAGTGCAGGCCGAATTTGAAACATTTTTTTTCTGACTGACATTATAATATCACGTACGATATATATAAACTACTAGCTTCTGCCCGCGGCTTCGCCCGCGTGGACTTTTTTTTCGCATTAAAAAGTAGCCTATGTCCTTTCTCAGGGTCTAAATATTGTCTGTGCCAAATTTCATCAAAATCGGTTGAGAGGTTTAAGCGGGAAAGCGTAACAGACAGACAGAGTTACTTTCGCATTTATAATATTAGTAGGGAGTAGGGATATCTTATCCACCGCGTGACTAGAATTACCTTTTGGCGGTTTAGGAAAAATCTTTGATGGGTCTAAGGAGTTACTTACTTTGCCTTCGAGTTCGAACTCAGTGCCAGTGGACTGCGCTTCCAAGTCATCATAAATCAGCGGCACATCGTAGGTTTCGCCGTACGTGTAGTTTCTGGCAGACCAGAGCTTAGTGTACACATATTTAAACCCAAAGTAATCGCTTGTTCCTGAAAAAAACAAACATTGTAGAGGTATAGTTCAGGGCTGCAATTTCTGTACATTTACTCTACGTTTATACCAAAATAAATGTCCACCCGTGCGAAGCCGGGGCGGGCCGAAACAAATATTTAAGGGGGTCTCCCCCACAGCAAACGTGTTTTTTCTGCCGTTTTTATATATAATGGTACGGAACTCTTCGTGCGCGAGTTCGGCTCGCACTTGGCCAGTGTTGCTGTTTTTAAATTACTAGCCTACCTTTAAACAACAGCAATACTTGATTATTTACCTCTGACGTATGCAATTTCCTTTGCAGACAACTGTTGGAGCCTGCTCTCCGCGTATCCTTGCATTTTGCTTTTAGCAGTAACCTTTTCAATTACATTTGTCGGAAATCCACCGTCAGTAGAGAAAATTGGGTGAGCGTAGATGCCCAGCTCGAAATCCATAGAGTCTTGTGCAGCCTGGGTGTCTTCGGTGGAATTGGTTGCTGCTTTAGCGTAATTCGCCATGAGCATAATGCTGACAGTTCCTGGAATATAGTCACTTCTGTATCATCATTGCCAATGAGACATAATTTTTGGGCAATGATTAAATTTCTTGCCTTTTTCCTATTGAAATATCTAAAGACTTTACCAATATCTCCACGCATGTCAGGTGCATTGGAGATAGCAGAAACGCATATGATTTTCATAAAAGATACACCAATGCTTGACCTCAATCTACCTGATCTTGTGACGATGAGGTCGACGAAGTTATGCGTTGGTCTAGAAGGTGTCTATTTTTCTCTGAGTCGCCTTTTACGACATCCATGACGGGATGGAATCAGGTGACATCTTATTCTAAAGCTCAGACAAAACGGTATTCATTATAATCATCATCAGACGGGAAACGTCCAGTGTTGGACATTAGCCTCCTTCATGGTACGCCAAATCGACCGGTCCCGAGCCACATCAGATGCTGGTAGTAAAGTGATGGACCTTGGGAATGTGTTCATTTGATACAATACGGCGTACTTAAAATGTGACAGCATCGACACTTATTTTGCCTGCATCACAATTTGCGGATTGCATCAGTCTAAAATTGAGATTTCCCACAACGTAAACTTAGCGGTTTGACTAGATATGAGTATTCTGTAAAAGCGAGCACATTGTGGTACCCACGTTTCCAAATCATCCCGAATCTCTTGAACATACTTCTAGAACACCAATGTCGACTACTATCATACTTTCCATCAGATGAAATGATTACCCAAAACTAAACACTACAAAAATTACATGAGTTCTGATTGACTTACCATTCTGTGTTGCCCTGTAGGTTTTATCATACAAATGCCACACTCTGGCGTTAGCCAAGAGCATGTTCTTAAGCACAATGTACTCAGCAATTCCGTGACTGGCAATTCCAGGAGCCTCAGTACCCAAGGCATATCCTTCAACAGCGATCCTATTCAGGCCGTCGAAAGTGTACCAAGTCTTGACACGGTCTCCAAAAGTATCGAACAGTACTGTGGCGTAGTCTTCGAACCAGCCAACTACCTTGGGATTGGCCCAACCTCCCAAATCTTGCAAGTTTTGGGGAAGGTCATAACCGTACATGACTACATGAGGCTCGATTCCAGCTTTAATTAGGCCATCGATGAGTTTGTTGTAGTATTTGGGACCAGCGGTAGCTTCCCATGATGCTCTGGTGTCTGCGAAACCGTCAGGCAGCAGTCTTGACCAGGAGATGGAGAACCTGTAGAAGTCTACTCCAAGGTACTTGAGCATCTCAATGTCCCTCTCGTAGAACTCGTAGGACTTGCAGGCATCGTCTCCGTTGGAGCCATCAGGAATAGGTGACGGTTCTTGATGAGTGAAAGTGTCCCAAATGCTGGGACCTTTGACTGTTGACAGAAATACAATTTGTTTACTATCAGAAGCACAGAAATCAGAACAAACAGAGTCCGTCCGTGTTCAATGGAACACGTATGAAAAAAATACGTTAGACACTTAGACTCGTTAGTTATACACAAGGTACACACAAACGTCAGACACTCGGCCGTCAATATGCCATGTCATTGTCAGTTACACGTGTGTGTGTTTTGGTTTACCTCACGCATTATTAGGCGAGGTGGAATCCGTGTATTCTTTACAAATCTGCTGTTTTGTAAACTGTATTTTCTTTCTCTTCGACATTCTCAATACTTGGCAATATAATTCGTTTATCGATAGAATTCTTCCAATAATTATTCAGTTAACCATTCCCATCGTTCTTCTTTATGAACCAGATTGCGTCTACTACTGAACATATGCCTTCCCGTATTTCAATATAATGATCTTTTCCAAATTGCTTGCATCCATTCCCGTAATCATCAGCCAATAAAGCCAACAAATGAGCTTATTAATTAGCTATCACGAGCCATTTTCATAATTGCCACCCGCAGGCGTCGCTTCGCTAATTGGGACAGAATTAAATAGTTCCATCGAAAATAAATACCATAAACAAAAGAATGTGACTCGCATGCGGTTTATAATAATGTAGAGAAAAGAAAGTGGCCAGTATCATATTGCGAATTTCGACATAAAACCTTTTTGTGTTTTGGATTTTACTGACGATTCAATCAATTTAAAAAGAAATCTCTATGATATACTTTTAGAGACGTGCAGTTGAGTACATAAAGGACTCGACAGATGGCGCGGAATCTCGAAATTAATCTGTCAAATTTCATCATGGCAGTCAACAAACCCCAAAAAAGTCTTGATAACAACTTTGACTGATTTATTTACACGGCAGTTATATTCTCTTTGCATCAATGAATTCAGTATATAAACTCTTTGTTTTCAATTCATACGAAAAATATACATTTGACAGTGAAATTTTGCTACGACGGTGCCATCTATCAATGAATGAAGAACTATTTTATCCATCTCAGCGCGCTAACAATGGATTTTCATACACTTTTTTCAAAGAGGTAAGGAGGTGCTTTCCTTGCTGTTTAGGTAGTTTAAACAAGATGTACTTACGCGATACGTTCCAGGCACCCTCAATCTGGTACGCTACGGAGGAGGTACCGAACTTGAAGTCTTTGGGGAAGGATCTGGCATCTCGGTCTCCATCAACTCTATCTCTGTAAATGTAAAAACATATGCATTGACACCATTCTTAATATGTCTTATTTTACAAATACTATCGCTATTTTTAATATATATTTTAAAAGGTCGTCGAAACGTCCACTGTTGGACATAGGCCTATTACATGGTACGCTACATTGACCACTCCCTAGACACCTGCGAATGACTCTCCGACGCGACGTTAACCAGGTCGTCGGTCCATCTAGTAGGGGACAGTCCGGTAGACGTTTCCAGGTACGTGGTCGAGAGATGTGGCCTGCCCATTGCCACTTCTACGGGTGTCCTCATTCCAGATTTTATTGCGTAGAGAAATTCCGAACATAGCTCGTTTCATTGCTCGCTGAGTAACTTTGAGCTTGTTTATTCGGCCCACAGTAAAGGACCACGTTTCGGATTCATATGTCAAGGCCGCTTTATGCCGATAGTACTCAAGGAGATGCATAGCAGAACTGGATTTGTTATTAAATGATAGATCGAACAAGTGCCTCTAGTCTGTGGGAAAAATTCTGATGTAGATGAAATCACGGGCTAACGCTAGTAAAATTAAATGTGAACTTTACCCCAGACATGATGCTGCGAGGATCACTAGCAGACCGAGTGTGGTAAGGATATTCATGGTGACCTGGTTCATCAGCCTCTCTGAAAACAGGAAACAGATTTATTAGTTTTACCTGCTTCACATTAAGGCTTCTTCATCACCATCATCAACAGCCTATATATGTCCCCACTGCAGGGTCTCAGTCCTACTCTCCTACAGAGAGTGTATGGGACATAGTACACCACGCGGGCCCAGTGCGCATTGGTAGACTTCACACACACCTTTGAATTTCTTCTCAGGAGTGTGCAGGTTTCCTCACGATGTTTTCCTTCACCGAAAAACCAATGATAATGATTTTATCCTTGATCATAAATTCCAAGTAACAAATTGTAACTCATTGGTACGAACCAGGATCGAACCGAGACCTCGATTGTTTAAGGACTGAGGCTCTACACAACTGAGCTACCTACTACTAGATTATGTAAACAAATCTAGCAAGTGAATTTTAACCGAATTCTATCGTTTCGATTTGAAGCTTTCTTTCTTTCACCATCGATCTGATCTGACCCTGGAGTCAGGAAGAAGCACCTCGAGTTTGGGCTCATTGAGTTTGGTTTGACGAGTACGAGACATTAAATTAGAAGTAGAATAAAACAAAAGCGTGGTTTTGACAAAAGCTTGACAGAGGAGTTATCTATAAGCTACGTACAGTTCATTAAAGGTTATTAAGGAGAGAGATAAAAACAATAATGAAACAAAGACGGAAATATTACTAATTTTTCCTAACGTAGTATGGATTGCTCTGAATAATACAAGAACTCACCTAGGACTGATGCCGTTTTCACAAAACCCTTGACTTTTATAGCTAGCGAATGCCTACTTAAAAACAATTGAAAAACCAAAACGGTTTTTTAACATTTTCATAATTAAGAAACAGGAAATAACGGTAAGAGTTGATTGAAAATCCAATATTAACATGCAAATATTCAAATTTTACATGACAATAGCAGCGTTTTACAAAGAAAATATTGATTTTTCATGCCTCGTTTGTTATGTATATTATTAATAAAAAGTGTTACCCCATCACATCTGCAAGTTTATTCCAATCTGAAACCATTTCCTTTCCATTGACAGTGACAGTTCACGAATTTAATCGGCGGTCGACACTTTGGCGCTAATTTGACGTTTAGGACCAATGATTTGACGCCGTTGTGATTCCTCCAGGACTGGCCCATAATCAGAGTATAATATGTATAATATATATAAATTTTATGAAACTTATTTAATAATTAGTTATGAGTTTTATATTTTGACTATTTTATTTTCTATGAATTGTATTTATTATTCGAAAAAGGCAGATTTATAAACTTTGTGCCATATAATTTGTACATGACGAGTCCACGGCTAGGCGGGGTTTGAAAATATTGAATTGTTGGTTTAACTTTCTTGTTTTTACTTGTATGGAAATTTTCTAACCATAAGTAACAATAATTATTATTATTTATTTAAATCAGACATACATCCATAGTGTTAGTGAACTTAGTGCTATGTTAGTAATTAAATATATCGTCAGCCATGCTGCTGGGACACTGGTGCATGTAATGCACGAAACGATGATCAGCCGGGAAACGTCCACTGCTGGACATAGTCCTCTTCCATGGTACGCCACATTGACCGGTCCCAAGCCACTTGTATCCAGGGACCTTAACGAGGGCGTCGGTCCATCTAGTAGGGGGACGGCAGAGTACATAATTCTTCCAGCAATGTGACCTGGCTATTATTGCCACTTCTGCTCACTGACTCGTCGAGCTATGTCGAGCTTGTTCGTCTAATGATTTCCTCATTCTGGATTTTATTACGTAGAGAAATGATAAAATACTATCATTGTTTATTAATTTTGTACTTAATATTGGCAAAATTAATGGATCAAAAAAAACTGAAGACAGGTAAAAATATATACAAAAGGAACCATTTATATTTCTATAAGAAATTTCTTTTTGCGTCTACATTTTAAAATATTTCAAAAATTTACTTAACCTCCTCCTCAACCAGGTCCCAGCTTCGGTTCCCAGTGAGGGATACATATCGGTACTAGGTTTGGTTGGTGATATTTTCTACCGTACCGGGAAACGTCTACCGGGACCTACTAGATGGACCGACGACTTAGTCACGCGGAGTCGCTGGATGCAGGTGACTCAGGACCAGTCGATGTGGCGTATGAAGGAGGCCTATGTGGACATTTCCTGGCTGATGATGAGGGCATTTTCTATATACGCTGATGATGTAGATTGTGGTACTAACCATGGAAGGAATTCCCGAGTAAAACCACAGGCGAAGCACTAGTAATAAATTAAAGTCATGTTTATTTTCTGCACACAGCCGCTTCATTTTTCATGTGCATACATAATGTATAACAATGTAATAACTCAGTGTAGTTTCCTGTCTTTGGAAATGACAGCTGGTAGTGCTTCCGGTGGATTGTTCAACAATTTTCTTTAATATCTTCTATATTCCTACCTCTAACAAAGATACCAACCTCTAACACAATTACAAATGTTCCATTTGCATTAATATATATATAAATATATACAAGTTATCTAACTGATCTACTCATGCATCAATTAAAAATTAGTTTCTATTTAATTAGTATAACAGTGTTATTGAATATCTCTGGGCCTGTCTGAAAATCAGCGCTGCAGCTACTGCTGCCGCATATGCTGAGACAGATCCATTTCGGCGTTGCAGTGCAGCAGAGCTAATTGCAAATATATGTATGAACTGTAATAACTGTATGTAGGCCGAATAAAGCATTTCTATTTCTAATACGGTGCCTAAGTCAGGTCAAAACACGCCTAATAGAAATGAGAAATGTATGAAGAATCACAGTTTCGTAAATGTGCCGCTAGAGGCGCTGCACAATTGGTATTTTATGTTATATCTTTTAAAAAAAGTTAACTAATTAAATTTGGAATTAAAAAATCTTCTGTATATATAATATAAATACATAGGGGCCATAGAGCATTGATTTTCAAAGTGTGGGACGCGTCCCCCTAGGAAGGCGTGAAGACATGTAGAGGGGGGCGTGGGCACGACGGTTATCACTCGGTCGCCTGCGTATACCTAACCATTTTTATAACATGTGTGTGAAAGTAATCTCTTTTTGTAATAAAACATCTGTACCTTATTTTATTTTACAATTGCATACGCCATGCTGTTACTTGCTGGGTCCTGCGGCCTTATCGTCTAACTCCAACACCGATCACGATACCTTTGAATTTGACGTTTGAAGATGATTCACGAACTTCACACCGCTCAAACGCGACTGCTAAATGTCATTGAAAGGTATAGCGATTAATCATGAGTTTGAAAGATTATGAATGAACGAAATCGTAATTTTGACATAAAATTGGTACCGTGTAACTTTTTGACAACTAGAAATCGCTTTCAAAGCGACTCGCAGGTGTCAAATGAAAGATTCAACACTCACCTCGAATCTTTCAAAGATTTCTCGCAAGTTTATCATTGTTTTATAACTTTAATGATGGATTTAGTTTCAATGTCGTTATATCAATTGAATTAGCAACTAGAACTATTTTGATAGCTCGCGTAGAAGAAGCAATTCAGCCTGACAATATAATAAATTGATGTTTTATTTATAACTCTCAATAATTTCAGATTGTTTTTATTATTTGCCTAAATAAGTAATAAAATCAACAAAATAAAATAATATAAGTTACGTACGTAAATAATTATTTTTTTATTAATTTCTAGTATTATGGTATCTCTTCAAAATTAGCTATTATGGGTGACTGTAGGTGACTACTGTTGTGTAGATAACAAATAATAATTTGTGCTGCGTGTTTACGGTGCTATGTGTGAATGGATGAGAACCCACAATATAATATTTGTATATAATTTATATTATATATATACTTCGGAAATGAACTTTCTACACCACTGGTGGTACCAAGGCTATCTTAGTTATTAGATGAAATGTAACCTTAGCAATTTTTGTAAAAAAGATACCAA
Source organism: Carcina quercana (assembly GCA_910589575.2). NCBI lineage: Eukaryota > Metazoa > Arthropoda > Insecta > Lepidoptera > Depressariidae > Carcina > Carcina quercana. Next base: position 5,160,324 of record OU342454.1, on the reverse strand, counting down.
AACCAGCGATAAAAATATTTTAAGATAACTAAAGAAGTGGCTGTAAGATTTAAGGACCATTGCCTGTTAAGGTAATTAAAGAATTGGCTGTAAGATTTAATGATCGTTGCCTTTTAAGACATCTAAACAACTGGCTGTAAGATTTAAAGACCATTGCCTTTCCTGCTAAGGATAATGAAAAATCACAACGACAACAAGCGCCGATTTCATTCGTTCCGAAAGCGATTGTGATTAAGAATGTTAGACGATACCATTTAAGAGTCGCAATCCCGATCGCGATCCCGATACCTTTCAAAAGGATCGTGATCGGTGTTGGAGTTAGACGATAAGGCCCCTGGCCCTGGACCGAGGGGAGGCGTCATACATATAAGTTTGGGAACCCCTGCCATAGAGCCATTATAGAGTAACCGGGGAGTTCTCGTTCTTTTTTGTAATTTTTTCTTCGTACTTATAGCATTGTTGATTTACTTAAAAAGAGCTAAGTCATTTTCGATAAAATTTACATGATGTATGCTCTATCAAACAAAAAAGGACATTGAAAATCGATTCATAACTGATTATCGCGTAACATACATACAAACTATACAGTAGAATTGATAATCTCCTCTTTTTTTGAAGTCGGTTGAAAAGTCCGTCTTTATTTTTGAAATTTTTGTATAATTGTTTAGAATTGTATCGCGAGCAAAAAGAAATAAAGCGGCCAAGTGCGAGTCGGACTCGCCCATGAAGGGTTCCGTAGCAACAAGTAAGATAATATCAAAGTTCTTGTAGTTCGTTGTAACTTTGACCGATGTTTTAATAATAGTGTATTTTTTTAAATTAAGCTATTGATGAGTAAACGTACTAAAAAAAACTACTTACTAGATATCGTTCAAACCAATTTTCGGTGGAAGTTTTCATGGCAATGTACATCATATATTTTTTTGTTTTATCATTTGCTTATTTTAGAAGTTACAGGGGGACCACATTTTACCACTTTGGAAGTTGATTTCCACGGAAAGATTGCTTGGAATCTCTATGGATATAAAAAGCTGTCATTTCACTCCTATAGGGCTTTAGTTAGTCCCGTCCCCGTACTTAGAACAGAACATTTTCTATCACTATAAGATTATATATATTTATAGTATGTAAAGTATGTATGTATTATTATTGATATATATTAGTTTGTTTTGTATCTCGTATTTATGTAATCGTTTATTATGGTTTATTATATCGTACACGCCTAACTGCCCTCCTTTCTTCAATATTTCTCCTTAACCTAGGACTGCTGTAAGAAATTTCTTTTAGAAATAAGCTGTTCCTTTTGTATATATTTTTTCTGTTTTTGTGTTATGTAAATATTTTCTGTGTACAATAAACTGTTTAAATAAAAATAAATAAATAAATAGAAACAGAAGGCTGCACACCTACCGTTCCGAAACAGCAAAAAAAGAACGCCTGGTCAGCAAGTAAGAATCAGTCCGGACCGTTGTAGGTAAAACAGAACAGATAGTTCTGGCTTAGTTCTTTCCAGTGATACCCTGCTGCGGACGGACACAATGGCGAAACTAGAAGGGACTCAATGTTGACTACGAAAGACTACGAAAATCTAATAAGCTGAAAATCAGATCAAACATGCTTTGCCAGAGCACATTCATAAAACATTGCGCAGAAGAATAAGACAGGCACATGTATCTCCGGATTTCAAATAATTGATTTGTCAAATTTTATACTTGTCAAATCGTTGATTTGTCAAATATTGGAATCGTCAAGTTCTTAAATGTACTAATGTACTTTGTTCGTCAAATGTCAAATGAGCTCTAAGTTAAGCAATGTTTACGGATATATTGAAGAAGTTTTAAAATAAAAGCAAAAACGAGAACCATTTACAGATCAAAACGAGGTCGTAGGCATCAGAAACCCCTGAGGAGTAAAGCGCGAGAGGAGCACTGGAGTGTTCGTGGAGTTCCCAAGGCTCCTCGACTTGCGCAGACGATGACCACCGAGGGGGTTTTAGTTGATGGAAATTACACATAACCCGACTTCTCCTCTAAGAAGTATGGTATCTTTAAAAGATTTCCCCCTAGAAAGAAAAAGACATCAGAAACCCCTCAATACCTAAAAGAAATACTGGATAACCTAAATATAGTCTCTTAAGACATAACAGAATAGTTCGGATGTATTTTCCAAAGGAAGAAAAGCTTCAGTTTAAATAAGATCTTTAATCTTTAATCTTGATCCAATGATGCATGGTACATAACATTATTTTCGGTACATTGATTCATGTCAAATACCGGACGTTCATTAAATTGGCGGACCTCCATCGGCCACTACAAATTCTCCACCAGAAATTTCTGCAGAGTGCTTAGTGTTTTGCTTCCTTCCCGGTTCCTGAAAATCAATATGTATAGACCTAGTGTCTGTTGAATAGGTATCAATACGCAGTCTCCTTTACGGCTTACGTTGTAGTTCGCGGTTGTCTAATGTAGTGATTCAAAATCTATTCTCACAGTTCCTTCTTCATCAACAGCCTATACATGTCCCCCCTGCAGGGTCTCAGTCCTACTCTTCTACAGAGAGTGTATGGGACATAGTACACCACGCGGGACCAGTGCGGATTTGTAGACTTCACACCTTTGAATTTCTTCTCAGGAGTGCGCAGTTCCTATGTAATGCTCTCTCTCTCTCTCTGAAGCTCTTGTCTTCACTAAAGGCAATTTTTTAAGGGACGATCAATATCATTATTCTGCGTACAGATGAAATCTTGTGGTACCAAGTTCTGTGATTACGAATACCCCGTTCATTATGAGTATATGTAAGACCTTGCTTCTTGCCAATTTCCATGATAGTTGGTAGAGAATCCAACCCCGCACCAAAATCGCGATCCCGCAGGCCTGCGGGATTGAGGTCATCAATTCCGCGGGATTGGATATACTTTTGTTTTGAGTAGTTTTTTTAAATTTTATAATAAAGACAAGTAAATTTTATTACTAATATTAAGTAAATTATTACTAATCAACAATTGAACTAAAAGATGCTTTAGAGGTGAAATTAATCCGCTACTTTTAAGAAACGATATGATACAATTGTCAACCTTTCCAAGAGTTTTGACAATTGACATAATTTACATTAGGATAGTCCCTTTTTTGCTTTAAAAATATTTTTACACTTCACTCGAGCTCTTAAACTCTTTACAAACCAAATTGACACTCATTTTTAAGAGCAGAAGTAAGTTTTCACTCGTTTAACTTGCTATAAAAACTTTTATAACCAAAAATATTGTCTCCTTTTCACATCACAAGTAAGAGCAGCGTTGCCAGATTTTTTTTTTTGCCAAGTCGGGATTTAGGAACATTTCAGTGAAAAAAGCGGGATTCTTTCGTCGAAAGCGGGACATAGTAAAAAAACGTATGTAATCAAAAGTTTTTGAATATTTAACTTTTTATTTGAGTTCAAATTACGTTTACGTGACAATAGATAGCAAAAATATCCATAGAAAATGTATTTTAATAAAAATATGATATTTTAAATCAGATTTACCCTATTGTTAAATAGTTAAGTCTTTTTCGTCTTCTGAATAATAAAAAAAACAGAAATTAAAATCAAAAAAGTTTTGTTCATTAGAAAAATTTGGCGTTTCAAACTCTGAGAAGTGAGTGTAACAAATTGCAACTTACAATAAGAGAATAATTATTTATAAGAATAACTTATTCATGATATTTCTGTGAAGATTTAACTTCTTTTAAAGTATCCTTTTTCTCTTTAATAAAGATGAAGAACTCTTCACAGGATAGCTGTAGATTAAACTGGATGAGTAATTCTGCTTTTATTAAATTTACGGAACATTTATTTCTAGCATCCGACCATTTTGCAGCAGTTTGATGTTGGAATACTTAATATGAAAGACACTAGTTTAAACATATTCCTAGTATCTTTTTTTGAAAACTGTTGAAAGAGCTGGTGCCATTTCTGTGCGGTGGTGGCAGTGGTGTCTTTGCAATTTTCCCCCCGCGCTTTCTCAGTACGCTGCTCGCACCGTCGAGTTATTCCCGAAAAGCGGGACTGAGCCTGTCCCGCGCGGGACATTTAATTTTGATTTGAAAATCGGGACGTCCCGCCCAAATCGGGACGTCCCGCCCAAATCGGGACGTCTGGCAACGCTGAGTAAGAGGCAATTGACGCAGTTGCTGTCTTAGACAATTAATCACGCGCGAAGGTAAATCCCTAGTCATAGACTGATATTGATTACGTTCCGTCCCTAAATAAGATTCATACAACATAAAATTACTTAAAAAGTTACGCATGGGTTCCATGGAGAAGTTGTTAAATCAATTATTAATGAGGCTGTGCTAGGTCTTGAAAGTAATTAGAACGTCATCTGAGCTCATATTTTTCAATCCCGCAGACGTGTACCGGGACGGGACGGGAATTACCCTATAGGTTGTTTGGTTCCTAAAAGAACGCGGCATAGTTGGCTGTATCTTTGTATTTCATTGATTCCGTAGCATCATTTATTTTACAGGTCCAAGAATTAATTTCAACTTGATCATCCACGTGTTGTTGAGAAAATTAGTCTTGAGAGACCGACGGGCGGACAACAACGAGATCCTATTAGGGTTCCTTTTTTCCTTTTCAGGTACGGAACCCTAAAAATTAAAAACCTCATGTAAAGGCTCCCTTACGGAATCCTAATTTTTTGTTAAATAAAAATGCATTTATTGCTTGTTCAAATCAATCATATTTTTTATTTATTTTCATCTTCGGAGTGATGATTAACTATCGACAAATGACTATTAAAATTTACGCTTAATTTGACAGCATCATAAACAATTGAATTGAATGTACACAACATAAACAGCATAGAAACAAAACGAAATATCAACACAACATCCTATAATTTCTCAGGATGCTTACTTACTACGCTCAACGGTTAATAAGGTCTAGAAAGTATCCTCAGGAGTTTGAGGTATGTAGTCTTCATCTAAAGCCTTTTCAGCGACTAAGTGTTTATACCAATCAGCTGTGATGCGAGCTTTGCGTGTTCTCTTATCGTCTTTCCAGTCGACTTCAAAAAGACCAGGCTGAAGTCTGAAACAGAGAAATTTTTTGTCAGTCGTTGATTCAAATTTCTGAGGTCACCGATCATCTTAGACCTTCGTAGAAGGATGTAGGATATCTGGAACTAGGTGACAGTATAGCCCAAGTAGAGATAGCGTTTGTTTCACAAATGAAGTGCTCTACTCGTAATATTTAATTATTGGTTTCTTATTGAGGTCGTTGGATTGTCGCAGCAACCTCATTTTCCTTATTGTTAGAGAAAATGTATAATGTATTAAAAATAGGTGATGTTGATTTGCGATCTATATATAAATATCTGGGCGACCGAGATTTGCTAGTAGTTCTTTAAATACAAACAAAAACTTTATTTCTGCCCCTAAACACTATTTAAGAAATAAACACTTTTTACTTTTACTTTTTACTTTGAAAACACACACAAAAAAAGCAATTTTCCAACCGGGATTTGAACGCGGATATCTCGGACGGTATGACACGTGTGAACCACTCGGCTAAAGTGATTATATTTGACAGCGTGAAATTTCCCATCATTTTTTGCGTCGAATAATGCGAAGGAAAAAGCGCATGAAAACTCGAAAACGCGCGTTTTCCCAGACATGAGACTAATCTAGATCGATTTTTCGCCCCCAAAACCCCCTAAATACCAAATTTCAGTGAAATCGCTGGAGCCGTTTCCGAGATCCGAATTATATATATACAAGAATTGCTCGTTTAAAGGTATAAGATATATATTCTAATTAAGTTGGATGCATTAAGATTCAAACAACAACAGAGAAAAAAATATGAAAACAGCAAAAATATTGGACTGAGTATTCAACTAATTCAAAATCCATCCACGAAAAAAGACTAAAAAAAACAATAGAATCGAAATCTTATTGTTCTAATACAGAAGTCCAAATTTATGTTAAATAAGCTAATAATGAAACAGACTTGGTTTTAATTTCAAGTAACGAATTAAGAGTACACTAGCCTGATGAGTAGATTGATAAACCTCCTATCAAACATAACAAATACTAAACTATAAACTAAATCATCATGACTTACGTGTATCCGTATTCCATCATGAATTGATCCATCAGAGAATATAAATTATATCCCAAGAATGTAGTTTCGCCCTTGTCCATCACGTCCAGCAGAGAGTTCATGTGTTTCTGATAGTAAATCAATTTTTCGCTTTGATTGGTAGATGTCATGAAGGTATTCATTTCTATGAATATTTTCGGGTTGTCGTAGTTAGTCTTCACATATTCCAAAGCATTGACAATGCCGACTGGTTTGTCCTTTAAAAAAGAATTAAAGTAAAGTACATCCATGGATAAACCTGACCTGGGAATTGACGCGGGAATATATCAGTAAAATACAAGTCGCCCAGAGGAAACTTGAAAGGAAGCTCGTGGGAGTTACGTTGAGGGATCGTAAAACAAACACCTGGCTTAGAGAGCAAAGCAAAGTCACGGACGCCATTACACGAGCCGCAAGTTTGAAGTGGCAGTGGGCAGGGCACATTGCCCGTAAACACGGTTCTTGGGGCAAGGTGGTCCTGGAATGGAGATCTTGGGAGGAAAAACGTCCCAGAGGCAGACCACAGTTGCGTAGGATGGACGCGTTAGGAAGGTTGCGGGGGACAACTGGATGGAAGTGGCGCGGGACCGGGATAGATGGCGCAATCTGAAGGAGGCCTTCACCAAACTGGTAGAGAATGGCTAGGAAGAAGAAGAAGACATCCATGGATAGCTCCGGAATTAGTCCCTATTCACCCTTTAGTCTCCCACGCTAAAGTTGCCCTTTTGTGCCAACATCTTCGTCTGCCTATTGAATGGGCGATGAGACCTTCAGCCAACAAATTCTACCCCTGGGAATTTGCCTGGCAGATGTCCGTGCTCTCAGTCCTGTCTAACAGTACACCTAACACCATAGCTCTGACAATCTCTGGAATAGATGATTCTTCTATAGCAGCTAGCCGTCTGACGTATGATATCCTCCGACCAGAAAGACTGCTTAGATTGCGCCGGACGTGAAAGGATGAAAAGAGTATAGAGCTTAATTCAGTGGATCTATGGCTAACATATCCGTCATTGGACTGCATAAAGTTGTACATGATGTTTGCAATAGTCCTCGTATCTCAAAGAGAGAGAGAGAAAAAATTTCAGGATAGGTGCGTCCTAACATTCATTATTTTAAACCCTCGACAGTTCGCTAAACCCAAAGGTCCCGAAGTAAGCACTTGAAAGGATCTCAAAGCATTGAAATTGAAACATTAATAGCTACTGTATGATTTTGAATATTTGGACCCTACGACGTTGTCTATTACGTAGGTACTACCAAACTTCCACACTCACCCACGGCTCGCGTGACTGTCAAACTTTGACATTGACGTTGAGCAAACCAACCCATAGACACACTGGACAGTGAGAGTATGCTGTGGCGCATACACTACAGCTACGTTGTATTTGAACCGCTAAAAGATTTAGGTTGCTTGCTAATACTTACACTGCCTTCAAGTTCAAACTCAGTACCAATAACCTGTGCCTCCAAGTCATCGTAGATGAAAGGCACTTCATAGGTTTCACCGTAGGAGTAGTTGCTGGCGGACCACAGCTTGGAGTACAGGTATTTGAAGCCGTAGTAATCACTTGTTCCTAAAAAAAGTCAGATATTCATGATTGCTGTTGGCTACTTGGAAAAGTATTAAGTAGTAACCACAGGGCTTCACTTTGGAAGTAACATGTTTTCATACAATGGCATAGTTACCAGCAAAACCCTTGAAAAATGACCTTGCCTGCGCAGTGAACGATTTTCTAATTGAAATTGGCAGGGTTCGGGAGAAGAATGTAATTTCGAACGCCTTAAGACACATGACTGGACGAACAGTCCTCTCTGTCACCCGGGATGCGCGAACTTATCCCCACTATGCCCATATATAACTATACCAAGCGCGGATTGAACACGTGCGCGTCAGTACGTGCAGCCAAGTGCAAAAGTGTTTTGTATTTGTTTTAGTAAATTTATGTATCACAATTTCTTACCATGTCATATTCACCTTTAATCGATTTTTCCTTCAAAACACTGCATAGGAACAAGCAAGGGTGAATGTGATGTGGTAAAAAAGCGGGCACGTATTTATGCACGTGACTGTACATTCTACAAGCACACATTGACAATATAAACGGGAGTAGCGTTTGCGACGCGACCGCGATCGGTTGTGTTTGTGATTCGCTCGCTCGCGTCATAAATACAAAAATGTTCAGACCTAACAGGGTAGGTAATTATGTCTCCTAAAGGGCTTATTTTTTGTATTAATACAAGGCATACGTAATCGTTCTATAAACGTAAGTATAACAACGATGCTCAGCTTTTAGCTAGCCAAATTTTTATGTGACCACAACAAGCCCTAGTCACGTGATCTGCATTTTTTTGAAAATTTTATTGTACATAAAATTATTCACAATAACACAAAATACCGAAAAATATGTACATTGTACAAAAAGAACAGCTTATTTCTATCATAAATTTCTTACAGCAATCCTGGATCGATAAATAGTGAATAGAGGAGGGAACTTAGGCGTGTACATTTAGTATAAATGTTGTATACGATTACATAAATACGAGATACAAAATATTAATTAAAATCTATAGTAATAGTGTCACGGAGCTCGAAAAGTCTAGAGATAAAGAAAAGAGAAGGGCGTATCCATCTATCCCTTTCGTGTCGGATATTGTCAAAAGACGAGCGTTGAAAGCTCTCGAATACTCGCATGAGGATTGTCAAGTGCGAAAGAGAAAGCAATTCATCTATCTCCTTCGTGTCGAATACTCTACAATGTTCCAGAAGATTCTAGACTATAGGATCTAGAAACACTACGGGGTATATATAGGCGCGAGCCGAGCGTCGGAGACAGTTCAGTTTGAGTTGAGTTCACAGCGAAGAAAAGTGAAGAAACGAAAACTGGAAGAAATTGTAAAGCGAAAGTACGATCGAGGTGGAAAAGTGTTAGTGTACTAGTGTGTCACGTGGTGTCAGTATCGACAGATCGGCGTCAGTAGTGTTCAAGGACTCTGTACGTGGAATCCAGGGACGGACTCAGTGCAGACGACTCGGAATTAGTGAGACAGGGACGTACTCTGTTTGGGGGGGACCCGTGATTTTGAAGATTGGTTTGTGGACTTGTGTTACCAATAAATTCCGGAACTTTGGACTAGTGTATCTCTTCAGTCAACGAACCTAGAAGCTCGTAACATTTGGTGTCAGAAGTGGGATTGAAGATGTCGATTGTACCGAAGGACGGAAAAGAAGGGGTAACAACCAGATCCATGTCGGAGGCTCGTCGCGACGCTCTAGAAGCAAGCGGAAGCGGGGTTCAGCGCACTCCTGAAAGAACATCTGACAGGAGTAGCGTTCAGCGCACCCCGGAGCAGAATCCAGGCAGCCTTCTCCAACAAATACAACGCATGATGGAAGATCAGCTGCGTGAGCAAGCCCGTCGCCAGGAAGAGCAAGCCCGCCGTCAGGAAAACCAGTTACGTGAACTGCAAGAGGAGCAAGCCCGTTGCCAAGAAGAGCAAGCCCGTCGCCAAGAAGAGCAAGCCCGTCGCCAAGAAGAGCAAGCCCGTCGCCAAGAAGAGCAAGCCCGTCGCCAAGAAGAGCAAGCCCGCCGCCAAGAAGAGCAAGCCCGCCGTCAGGAAGACCAGCTGCGTGCTATGCAGGAAGAGCAAACCCGCCGTCAGGAAGAGCAAACCCGCCGTCAGGAAGAGCAAGCTCGCCGTCAGGAAGAGCAAGCCCGCCGTCAGGAAGAGCAGCTGCGTGCGTTACAGCAAGATCAAGCTCAACGCATTGAGACCCTCCATAAAGAGTTTGCGAAAGGTCTGCAGCTTATCATGGAGAGGGTAGCAGCCGTGGAAGGAAGAGTTAGCCAGATGGAAGAGGAGGTCGGCAGTTTAGCCCAGAAGATTAAGAAAGTGGAAGAGAATACCGAGATGGCGGTATCAAAGATTCACCACGAGATTGAACGGCTAAAGTCGAGCAGTCTTGTTGCGTCAGTTTTAGGATCCCCTGCGGCACCTGTTAAAGCGATTAAGGTGCCTTTCTACGATGGAACGACCTCCTGGACTGCCTTCAAGCTACAATTCGAGACCGCAATGAAAGCGAATGGCTGGGCTAAGGAAGAAGCTCAGTCAGCACTTACGCTAGCGTTGCGTGGTAAAGCTCTGAGCGTGTTAGAAACCGTGGGAGCAAGAGGAAACTTCACATTTGACGTGCTGTTCAACGCTCTGGAATCACGATTTGGTGACGGACATTTAGAGCATGTCTATGGAGCACGGTTAAAGGAGAGAACACAACGCGTCGACGAAAGCCTACAAGAGTGGTCACTGGAGGTGGAGCAATTAGTGCGTAAGGCGTTCCAATCATCTCCCGCAGTCGTTGAACTGATGCTATTGCAGAACTTTATCGATGGAATACGGGACCTAGAAGTAAGAGCCGCGGTACGACTCAAGCATCATGCTAACTTCAAGGACGCCGTAGCCCACGCGCTAGAAGTAGAAGCTGTGCGTCAAGATTCTCAAGTTGCATGCCTTCGGAAGATTAAGACGATTGTGGAACGTCCGACGCCACGTCGGAGTTTCATGTGCTACGAGTGTGGTGAGCGCGGACACATACGACTCTCCTGTCCAACCCGTAACAACCGCCGTGAAGGAGCTAGCTCACTCTCTGGAAGGCGAACCAGTGCTACAAATAAGGGGCCAGGTGAAATTTATGAGCAAGCACATGAATCTGGATTACAGGCTAGTGAACGATCGAAGGCATGTTACAGCCGGGGAGTTAACGACGCTGGTTTTGAGGAAGGAGCATTGGCCTTGTTACACAATCCAGTTCGAAGAAAAGGGAAGACACCGAAGCTACAAACAAGTTGGAGGGCCCATACGAGGTGGTAACAAAAATCAATGACGTCACCTACCGAATTCGGAAGACACCAAGAAGCCCACTGAAAGTTGTGCACGTAGATCGTCTGGCGCGTTATCATGGGAGTAATGATGCTCGGGACGAGCATTCTTAAGAGGAGGGCAGTGTCACGGAGCTCGAAAAGTCTAGAGATAAAGAAAAGAGAAGGGCGTATCCATCTATCCCTTTCGTGTCGGATATTGTCAAAAGACGAGCGTTGAAAGCTCTCGAATACTCGCATGAGGATTGTCAAGTGCGAAAGAGAAAGCAATTCATCTATCTCCTTCGTGTCGAATACTCTACAATGTTCCAGAAGATTCTAGACTATAGGATCTAGAAACACTACGGGGTATATATAGGCGCGAGCCGAGCGTCGGAGACAGTTCAGTTTGAGTTGAGTTCACAGCGAAGAAAAGTGAAGAAACGAAAACTGGAAGAAATTGTAAAGCGAAAGTACGATCGAGGTGGAAAAGTGTTAGTGTACTAGTGTGTCACGTGGTGTCAGTATCGACAGATCGGCGTCAGTAGTGTTCAAGGACTCTGTACGTGGAATCCAGGGACGGACTCAGTGCAGACGACTCGGAATTAGTGAGACAGGGACGTACTCTGTTTGGGGGGGACCCGTGATTTTGAAGATTGGTTTGTGGACTTGTGTTACCAATAAATTCCGGAACTTTGGACTAGTGTATCTCTTCAGTCAACGAACCTAGAAGCTCGTAACAATATAAATACATACAAAACTTGAGAGGTGTCAAGGGACACCCGGATGGAACGAAGTTCCTTTCGATTAATTAGTGAAGGAATTGTAATAAAATTTTACAAATTTTAAATAAGGTTTGAACGGATTTTTAACATTATATTTTAAATATGGTTTTGTAGGTTTTTTCATTAGATTTTTTATGTACGTGATACGTTTTGTTTTTAGCGACATCTGTCATTGAGTAGCGGCAACTAATCAGAGCCATCTGTGGTCACATAGCTGTACTATTGGTATCGTCTTACTACTACGTACGTCGTACTAACAGATGACGCTAACTTACTATAGCAAAAAGAGTCGTGACAACTTTTCGTAAGAATTTTTCCCGTCTAGCCCCCTTTCACAACGCGCGATAAGGAACTTCGTTCCAGAGACAGAAATTGTCTTTTACCTCTAACGTATTCAATTTCCTTTTCAGACAACTGTTTCAGTCTTGATTCCTTGTACCCTTGCTTTTTGCTCTTAGCAGCAATCTTGTCAATCAAAGCTTTAGGGAACCCTCCTTCCTTAGAGAAAATTGGATGAGCGTACATGCCGATGTCAAAGTCCAGTGAGTCTTTAGCAGCTTGGATGTCTTCTGTAGAGTTGGTGGCGCCTCTAGCATCGTTGGTCATGAGCATGATGCTAATAGTTCCTGAAACACAGATGCACTCAAGTTGATCACCACTTGAGCATCATATAAATTAGGGCATTTTGATTTTTGATGTCAGTATCACCACTCACACACATATCTTAATCACAACAAACAAATACACAAATATGATACTTCTCGCGAAGATCTGACTGGTGCTTACTCGTATTAAAACCAACTATGGCAGTAAATCTGTTAATTTGAAATTAGTCCAATTTATACAGTGACTTTCTATTCACAGTGGCGTTCAACTCTCTACATGGTAAGTAACCTTAATCTCGTTTAACAGAAGCATCATTTCTTTAACCTCTTGGGTTGCCAGAAAACTGAAGAGAAGAAGACTAAACCAATTTTCATAAGACAATAAAAGGTTATTAAAAAACATTGTATCTTAAAATTGTACGTACCTTTCTGTGTTGCCCTGTAAGTCTTATCATACAAATGCCACACTCTAGCGTTAGCCAAGAGCAAGTTCTTAACAACTATGTACTCAGCAATTCCATGATTATTTAATCCTGGCGCTTCATCAGTCATCGCATACCCGTCAATAGCGATCCTGTTGAGGCCATCAAAGGTCTTCCAGACCTTCACACGATCTCCGAAAGCTTCGAATAGTACCCTGGCATAATCTTCGAACCATCCAATAACCATCGGATTTGCCCAACCTCCCAAGTCTTGCAAGTTTTGGGGAAGATCGTAACCGTATATCAGCACATGAGGTTCAATTCCAGCTTTAACCAGAGCATTGATGAGCTTGTTGTAGTATTTATATCCAGCGGTAGCTTCCCAAGATGCCCTGGTGTCTGGGAAACCGTCAGGCAGCAGTCTTGGCCAGGAGATGGAGAACCTGTAGAAGTCTACCCCAAGGTACTTGAGCATCTCAATGTCCCTCTCGTAGAACTCGTAGGACTTGCAGGCATCGTCTCCGTTGGAGCCATCAGGAATAGGTGACGGTTCTTGATGGGTGAAGGTGTCCCAAATGCTGGGGCCTTTGACTGTTGACAGAAATAACTTTTAGAGTAAGCTGCTTGTGTTCAAACTGAATGTCGAGATGAAAATAAATTTGTCCAAGTGTGAATTCCAAAGGCCATTGAGAATTTTTGTATAGAGCAGGACATTCTTACTGTCAGCCATCTAGAAAAATTCCTGATTTGAAGAATTCCGTCCACAGCTCAAAACTTAGAAAAATTTATAGCAGGTATGAAAACAAACCTAAAATGTCATTTGATAAAATCTATTAAAACGTATTTAAACTGATATATTTACTGTCAAAGTTTAACTGAAGCTAGCTTGGTTCTTTGTCGTCGTAGAAAACTTTACCCAAGAGCTGTTTTGCTTTATTTTGACTTCCGTTCCAGAATGGTCAGAGAATATTGTCTGTGGCCACAATGTCATGAATTTTTCAAGATGGCGGACACTAGGTAAGCCACTCTTGCATTTTGGATTGTGTTGGACAAGATACAGACAACAAGAGACATGTAATGGCCAAAGGTTAACTATCAAAATCAACAAAGACTTACGCGATACGTTCCAAGCACCCTCAATCAAGTAAGCCATGGAGCAGGTGCCGAACTTGAAGTCTTTGGGGAAGGATCTGGCATCTCGGTCTCCATCAGATCTCACTCTGTGGACATAAACAGATAAGAGTTAAAATTACATTTTTACACGAACCACCAGATAAGAGAAATCTAGCTAGCCGGAAATGTGTGTTTTGCCAAATCAAATCGATAACAATCTTGATTTTTTTCAATTAACTGAAATAGCATCTATATTTTTAAGGAATCGATGGGAATCAGGCCCTTGAATGCATAGTAACAAATATTAACCAAAAATAATAGTTAATTACCCAAGGCATAACGTTCCTAAGAACGCCAGCAAATAGTACATGGGAGATATTGTCATGATGGCGTTGTGTCAGCCGCTCTGAAAAACAGTAAAATGTACTTCTCATCTGAAAAATCGAAACATTTTACAAGTTTATGTTTTTTAAGGATTGTCGGAAAAAGCTATGAAAATTTAATTTTATTCTCTATTAAACGACATTTGACATATATAAATAAAACTAAATATACACATTTTTCTGATAAATCTTACAAAACATAAACTTGCAAGGTGTTGCGATTTTTCTGATGAAGAAGAAGTATATAAATGTGTATTTAAAACGTATTCAAAATTTAGAACGTTTGGTACAATATCATCAGGCTTTGACATAAACCTAGACACAACTTTATTTAAGAACACACACACACAAATAGTAAATAAAAAATCTATCAAACTAAACCACGACACGCATTGGTTCAACAGAAAGAAAGGATGCATAAAATTTAAATGAATTTATTCTTAACGTGCCGTTGCAAGAGTCATTATTAGTTTAAAGTTCATGGGCGACCGAGCTTTGCTCGGAGTTTTTAGCCAAAATTACAATTTTCTTTTTAATTTGGCTTTAAATAGATAGATAGCCTAGATTCGAAACGGGACACCTATGATTGTCAATCTTGCATCGTAGCCAGATGCTTATGATCGATCGTGTGAAATTAGAACCATATTTTGCGTGCGAAGGATAACTGTATTAAAACTCGAAAACACGCATTTTTCTAGATTAAGACTATTCTAGATCGATTTTTCGCCGTCGAAACCCCCCACATACCAAATTTCAGCGAAATCGTTGGAGCCGTTTCCAAGATCACAGGTATATAAAAATAAATACATGTAAGTACAAGAATGGCTCGTTTAACGGTATGAGATGTATTTTTAAATCATTTTTTCTTGCGCCTGTACTATTGTATTCTGTAATATTACATTCATACATTTATATTTCATTTTAAACTGTCAAAATATTTTAACATAATTCTATTTATAATGTTATTAAATATTTTCATTACATTATATAGAGTTCTCATGAGCCCCCAACGTTATATCTAATTCAATATTTATTACACATCACGCTTCTGATTCGTTGTTGTCTGTACAGTTGAGAACAAAAGTGTTAGTAGTTTCTTTTATTTGAGTGTGTATATTTTAGGCTATGTGTATTTATTTGTATATTTGCAGTATGTATATATAAACAATTTAATAGCTGACAAACTTGTAGACTTACCCAGATCGTAAGACTGGTAGCTCACTGATGCTGTGCCAAAAAAAACTTTTCCTTTATATACGAATATGTAAAACAGCTACTTTTAAAATTTTCATTTAAATAACAAATATAATTTGTACATTTCCTTAAATTGGGATTGTTAAATTTTTTCAACCCGTTGCGATTTATTGACTGAGTGAGCGAAGCTTCGAATAATAGGTCAAAAAGCTACTTTTTGTGTGTGTATGTTTGCATCTAGAGGTCACATTTCTCCACCGATCTGGACGATACTTGGTATATATAGGCTAAACAAATTTTTAAATATTTCAGCCGTCAGGGATTTTAGATTGGAGGGGTACTTCCTCCAAAAAAAGGAGTACTGTAAAGGGGGTACTGGATATCTCCGCCTTAAGATATCCGATTTCGATGCAGTTTCTTATTGTTTGAAAGTTTAGATTATTGAGTAGAGATAAAGTAAAAAATCTAAAAAGTCTAGCTTTTAATTAAGCTAGCAAGCACTCAATGATTGGTAGTAACTAGAAATCGTGAGCAATAATGACATAGCTGGGAGTACCAATCAATTGATTCTCATTGCCATCTGGGTGAATTCATAAAGATAGAGATTTATAGAGCACCTGGAACCATTTCCACATCACAAAACTTAGGCTAAAACCAATTAAAACGTACATGATGTGCAGGGTCCTGATGATGGAGCAGAAAAAGTGGACTTAGGAACTCCTCAAAGCAAAATAGACCCGCCGTCGTCGTGCTATATCCCTTTCATGATGGGTTGGTTTTGACCAAAAAATCTTCACAATTTTTTATAGCTCTTGAATAATTGTACAATTGTACATCCCCAACTGTTCTGCAGGAACCAACAGTTGCGGTTCATTTCACGCGAGAGACAATTGGAATGCGTAAACAAAAATTAAACATTTACCTAGCTCTACATGACAATACGTAGGTTCGTACCAAGGAAAGAAACATGGATTATTCTCATATCATTTAAAGTGGGGGTGTGGGAATTCTGTGTATGATTCATGCGGTGTTTGTAAATATTCCCCAAGCCGCTACTTACAAGCAACAAACGAACGAAGAAGAGTTGTGATTAAACCTTTGTATGTGTGTGCATCTGTTTAATCATATCTCCTAAACTATGCCCAAACTTTTATAGACTACCGCTTCGATTACAAGAAAAAAATTCCAAACGTAAAAGTCCCCTTTTACATAATAGTTCACATAGTTTCAAAATTATCCAACAGATGGCGCTGCTACTTGTTCCAATTTTTGCTGACAGAGGGCGCAGCTTTTAATTCCAAAATTCACCAACAGATGGCGCTGCTACTTGTTCAAATTTTTGCCGACAGAGGGCGCAGCTGTTAGTTCCAAAATTCACCAACAGAGGGTGCTGTTCAAAGATTAGCGTCAGATGTTTCGATGGATGGCTGATTTTAGTTCCAATTTTTGACGACAGAGAATTACTAACAAAGCCCTCTGACGGCAAAATCGGAACAAATAGTAGTGCCACCTGGATAAGTGAAATAAGTAATGTTTTATTTTTAACCGACTTAAAAAAGGAGGCTATCAATTCGACCTGTATGTAAGTAATATTTCCAGAGCTGCCCAGTTTTCGTATATGTTAGTCTATCATCATCATCATCAACAGCCTATATATGTCCCCACTGCAGGGGCTCAGGCCTACTCCTACAGAGAATGTATGGGCCGTAGTGCACAACGCGGGACCAGTGCGGATTGGCAGACTTCACATGCTTGTTCAAGACATGCAGGTTTCCTCACGATGTTTTCCTTCACCGTTAAGCAATCGGATAATGTCCTTGAATTGAAAAACAACTCATAAGTACACGGCTGGATTCTAACCCGGAACCCTCAGATTGGGAGTCCGCGCCTTATCCATTGCGACGCTTCTTATATACTGCTACGACGCTAATTACATACAGCAGTATATATATTGTTTTGTTTATTTTATTTCAAAAAGCGCGTGATCAATTTCGATAAAAATTATATGGGATCACTGCTGAAGTATGCTCTACCAAACAAACAAGAATCATCAAAATGGATCCATAATTGGCGGAATTATCGCGTAGCAAACATATTATGATTGATAACCTCCTCCATTTTTGAAGTCGGTTAAAAAGTTCCCTACCACTGACCAAAACGTAAATTAAATCAATTAATTGCATCGGCGGATATTTATATGCAGTCCATGGTGTTCTAAACATAGGGTGTTTTATTCGAGCTGATGTGGTCGGGCGTTGACCCCGCATATCTGGACAACGTTACAACACCATGTGTAATAGTTTTACAAACCAAAGCATGCTATCTCTCTCTTACGGCTCTTACGTTTCTTGGAGTAAATAGCCGTTGTCTAATGATTGTTTGTTGGATTTACAATTCGGAGGTCCCGGGTTCGATTCCCAGTGGACTTCTCGTACCTATTGGAACTGGCTCTGCTACCTTTCATACCGGAACACAACAGTGCTATGAACACTGTTGTTTGGCGGCATACTTAGATAACATGGTGGTAGATAGCCAGATGGACATGGAAAACGTCTTATCACCAACCAAAGCGAGTACCGCTCTGGTAATCAAACCAGACACATTTGAATTATTTGTACAATCGTGTCGCGGAGGTAAAGAGATGTACGCTTGGCTATATGCCACCATATTACCTAAATCAGCCGCTAAACAGCACTGTTAATAGCACTGATGTGTTCCGGTGTGAAAGGTAGCAGAGGCAGCGCCTGTCGCCAAAAATTGGAACTAAAAGCAGCCATCCATCGAAACATCTGACGCTAATTTCTGAACAGCGCCCTCTGTTGGCAAAATGCGAACAAATAGCAGCGTTCTCTGTTGGTGAATTTTGAAACTAAGAGCAGCGCCCTCTGTCGGCAAAATGCTAACAAATAGCAGCGCCCTCTGTTGGTGAATTTCGGAACTAAGAGCAGCGCCCTCTGTCGGCAAAAATTGGAACAAGTGGCAGCGCCATCTGTTGGCGAATATGCCACCATGTTACCTAAATCTGCCGCCAAACAGCACTGTTAATAGCACTATTGTGTTCCGGTATGAAAGGTAGCAGAGCCAGCGCCTGGGTGCGCACGCTTACCATCCAACGGTCTTATCGTCACTTACCATCAGGTGAAATATAGAACAAGTGCAAACAATGTTATAGGAATGGCAAAAAAACATATACCATGAGTTTACGCAGGCGATAACGTGTATCGCTAACTATCGCTCTGTCCTTGTCACCCGCATCTCGACTGAGCAGCATTTCCGATAGTATTCGATATATCCGCCTGCCTGGTAAACGCACTGGATCCAAAGTGTAATTATGCAGCTGTCTTGCGGTTCTTATGCAGGCCGTCTAAAGTCCAACTTTGACATTTTACTACGAAGACAGACAGAAGATAGACAATCCGTCCGTACTGGAGGGTATGGGTCTGTCCGTGCCACAGCGGTACGTCAGGATGTCAGGACGACGTCGACTCCGGCCGTTCGCGCCCCCCGCGTAGTACTGCCCCAGTAGTGCCGTTATTGAACACACTCGCTGGCCTGGGGCTCTATTTTTGATTCGCTCGTGTGACATAGCTTCGTCGCACACGACTTAAGTCACGATCGACTACAAGTCGCATGAAAACAGGTTCGACCGTATTTTTGAATCATTCGCCTCAGGTGTTGCTAATATGACTTAAAACTTATCCGTTTTACGCAGAAAAATAAAACCGGTAATTCATGCAAGGAAAACGGAACGCAAAGTTCATAGAACAGTTCCTACGGTCAATGTCAATAAGTGGTAATGTCAGTGTTCTACGATGACGTTTAGTCTATCGCTCGCCTCCGCAAAGAGTGGTCCCGAGCACTCGTTGCAGAAGAGCGATTCAAAAGTACCAAATTTCATAAGTCGAACGAAAATCAGTAGTAATCGAGCGCTCGCGGCGCGTAGAGCGAATAAAAAATAGAGCCCCTGGTTCATGTTGTTGTTGACATTTTTAATGACAGCATAGCGCCAATTATAAAATATACTTACTACCTAGGTTTAAGTTAGTAATATTGTTGACGATAAGCGACTTGGTGTTTACTGTGAGCTTATATGAGTTAATAAATGAAATGAAGTGAAGGCTTTTAACTACTTATATGCTACTCCCTTCAGCAATAAAAGCGCCCTGGGCTTTAAAGGGAAAGCCTCCAAATCGAATCATTCAGCCAATTGATATCTACGGCCGAACTTGGTGGAAGTTTCCGACGTTAAGGGACGATTGGACGCAACGGTCGTAAATACTCAAGAACTGTGAAAAGGATAGCTATTGTTGTAGTTGACTTGGGGTTTATGTTATAAGCTGTATTCCGTATAATCCATTCGCTTAGATAGTGGGCGGTTCACACGAACGGAATAAAAACCGCCAAGTGCGGTTCGGACTCGCGCACCGAGGGTTTCGTACAGAATATGAATAATTAATGATGTTATTTGTCAGTAAACTTAATAAAGGGCAATAATATAAAGATTCTTTGTATTAATATGCTTGGAGGTGAAAATCTCAGAAAGTTTTATTTATTCTTTTTGGATTTCGATTCAAATACCATGTAAAAAGACTTAGGTACTGAATGTAGGTCCCCCAAAGCAGGCCCCTCTATGCACGATCTAGAAGCGAATCTCTGTGGTTTATAAAAGCTTCGCCTACCTGACTAGTTAAGAAGTTAATTATTTGAACAATTAAATTGGCCTCTGAGGTCATAAATTGAGTACAGGACCCTCTCCAACTTAATGCGGTTGACCTCTATTGCCGAAGTTTCCGTGTGTGGGTTAAGATGTAAGCTGAAGCGGAGACGATGCGGTAGCGTGAAACGAACACAAGTAAATGCGTTCAAAAAGAACTGGAAAACGACTTCAATTGCCCTAAAAGTCTACTTTACTGAGGCAAATTTCAGATTTATATCGTTTTCTCATGGATGCCGTTGTCAGAACTGGACCAAATTGAAATGGCACCACACGGGAAGCTCCACCTTTCAAATAAAAAAGAATCATCCAAATCGGTTCAGCCAGTCAAAAGTTCTGAGGTTGTTACCTCACATAACATAAACAAACAAAACATAACATAAAATTTAAAAAACACATACCCGTCGAATTTGTAACCTCCTCCTTTTTTAAGTCGGTTAAAATACTTAATTTAGCCGCATATTTCGACGATTTCCCTTGGAATCAAAACCTATACGGTACTAACCGTTGACCTATAATCCTGAAATTTGACAAGCAAGCCCTGAAATTTGGCCAACAAGGTCTTACAGAAAAAGTTGAGGAACAGATTTAAAAGCCATATTTTTTAAATTATATCAACTTAATATCGCTTTTTACGATTCAATCGGACTTATATTTTCATAAGAATATTGTTAGATAACCTTACCTATTAATTATTTACGACTTTCAGTATGTTAATTATTCATATTCTGTACGGAACCCTCGGTGCGCGAATCCGACTCGCACTTGTCCGTTTTTTCTATAAGGGAAGGAATGACAGTTCTATTGGGATCAGTCCAAAGCACATGATACTTAACTGTCTCCGTTGGCTAATAGATAAATGTTGGTCTAACAATCAGAAGGTCCCGGGTTGGATTCCCAGTGGGGTACCTAACCCTACTCGGTTTGGTTGGTGGTAAGGCATTTTCTACGTCCGTCTGGCTAGCTACCCAAGTCTGCCGCCAAATAGCACTGTTGTATTCCAGTATGAAAGGTATCAGAGGTGAGATGAAGGCCAAATGTAGCTAAAAGTGACGAATGCTTGGAGAGCTACCTCCAAAGTTTATTGTTTTCAATGGATATATATCTCAATATTTCTATATATCTCTCTTGATTATTATAATAAACACCTTACTCAGTTAGATATATTTAGATATTCGTTAAATAGTTTTAAGGATAAATTAAGAAAAAGTTTATATGTATACATAATTTAGTTCAGTTATTATTTAAGTTTACTTTGTTTCTAATTGAATTTCTCAGCTTACAAACACTAGTTTTAGTTTATATATAAATGTATTAAAACACTAGGTCTATTTAATAATAATACAAGTATTTGTTTTTATATTAATTGGATGACTGCTTGTTTCATAAATTAAATAAATAATAATAATAAAAAGTATGATTCCACAAGCCCGCCCCCTCCCGTGACTCGCGCCGCTGCTCCAGGAATTTCATATCTCCTCCAAGGTTCCATAAAGGCGGATTGCTTGGATAAGTCCAAGAAATGCATTCATAAGAGCTGAATTCCATCGCCATATTACTTTCTACTTGTGACGCCTATTGCTGCCAGATCACCATGATATTAATTATTACGCATTGGTAGACTTCACACACACCTTTGAATTTCTTCTCAGGAGTGTCCAGGTTTCCTCACGATGTTTTCCTCCAACGAAAAGCCAATGGCAATGATTTTTATCATTCGTACATAAATTCCAAATAACAAATTGGAAGGCATTGGTACGAGCCAGGATCGAACCAAGACCCAGTGGACATCCGCGTAATGGACTATGTCCCATACACTCTCTGTAGGAGAGTAGGCCTGAGCCCCTGCAGTGGGGACGTATAGGCTGTTGATGATTATTTATTTATTTTATTTATTAATTAAACATACATTTTTACAAAATTTGCTTACAGTGTACTTAATCCTAGAAAAGGGATTGTCTGTACACCATGTGACTCGTCTATTTTATTTTACAATAATCACATTCCATCGCATTCCAATGCAGTGCTTTAGCATTGTAAGATGAGGGTATTTTAACAAATACCTTCATCCCGCTATACCAAAACACTGCATTGTTCGCCGAGTGTGACTGGTGTGTGTGGTGAGTGTGGAGTGTACGTTTGTGTTTGTGTGTGTGTGTGTGTGTGCTGTGTACAGGATGGTCATTTTTGTTTTTTTGTTTTTTAGAAGTTTTGTGTGAAATGTTTTTTTAGAATAAATTTATAAGTTTTTGTATTAATTTGCTCTCTTAGGTTTAGTGGAAGTTCATCAGCCTCCATGGCGCAGTAGTCTGAGCCGCCATGATGATTTTTTACTTCACTAAGATATTGTACTATAAATTATATAATAATAAATTACTGTACGCCTTAGGGTAGGAAATAGCGATTCTAGGAATGTATCAAATCCAACAACATTGTACCACCTATTTTCATAATAAAGAGTACTATTCTATGACAGATTCATTTTGAACTCTTTCGCGGCTATCGAGTCGTTTAACTACTCAACTGACAGACGTCTCTGAGAGTATCTCACTGGCTGGACACTGTCGTCGTTGTCAAGTCTATACTGGTGGATCTTCCCCATTCTTCCTCACAGTCAACTCCCACCAAGGAGAATGTTAACCGTACATAATCTGTGGAACGTTTCCGTTTAACGACGTGATAGGAATGCGGAACGTGGCATCTTTACTAAATATCCCAAGTTTCCTTACAAAACGTACCCTCTTGACAAATTATTTCAAGGTTGATAAATGTTTCATACTAAATTTCTTTAGCTATGCTCTTTTAAAATAAGACAGCTGGCTTTGTGCAATAATTATCTAAAAATAGTACATCGGATTGTGATGTTGCGTAATGAGTATCATTATACAACTTCACAGTGAATCACAATATACAGTTTTACACACTATTTTGGATTATTGTTTAAAACGCCATCTATGGACCATTATGGGACAGCCTATATGTCCCCACTGCAGGCTCAGGCCTACTCTCTTACAGAGAGTGCATGGGACATAGTCCACCACGCGGGCACAGATTTTTATCAATCGTACATAAATTCCATTGTCAAATGTCCATGTTGCACCTATGCCGGTAGTGGTTGGGAACACTACAATCGAAGTTGTGGACGAATATGTATACCTGGGACAGATCGTTCAACTAGGTAGTCCAACTTCGACAACCGAAGAGGTCAACCGAAGAATCCAACTCAGCTGGGCAGCGTTCGGGAAGTTACGGCATATCTTCTCGTCCAAAATACCTCAGCGTCTAAAGACAAAAGTCTTTTACTGTGGGCCGAATAAACAAGCTCAAAGTCACTCAGCGAGCAATGGAACGAGCTATGCTCGGAATTTCTCTACGTGATGAAATCCGGAATGAGGAAACCCGTAGACGAACGAAGGTCACCGACATAGCTCGACGAGTCAGTGAGCTAAAGTGGCAAAGGGCAGGCCACATCACTTGAAGAACCGATAACCGGTGGGGAGTAAAGGTTCTCGAGTGGCGGCCACGTACCGGGAAACGTCTACCAGGCCGTCCCCCTACTAGATGGACCGACGACCTGGTTAGAGTCGGGACCGGTCGATGTGGCGTGCCATGAAGTAGGCCTATGTCCAGCAGTGGACGTTTCCCGGCTGATGATGATGATGACATAAATTCCAAATAACAAATTGGAACTCATTGCTACGACCCAGGATTGAACCCAGACCTCGATTGTTCAAGGACTGACGCTTTGAACGGCTATTGCAGTTGACAATAAAGTTGTACGTTAATGATATTCATTTCGCGACACCATAATTTCATTTCCTATTTTAAAAGATTATGCCAAAAGAAATTTTGCATAGAAGCATTGTGAGGGGCTTCCCGTTAAAAGAACGTCTTGGCCAAAGAGCTCGATTTCAGAATAAGATAGTACAATCAGTCTCACTAAGCTAAAGGAATTTTGTGTTGTGCCGTTCAAGATGTAGATTTGATGACGTTTACAAGAGTATTAACATACTATTTGCACAGCCACACCATCGACGGAAATATGAAAAAGAAAACACAACAAGAATTTATTTTTTAAACATAAAAAAACATTTAAATATTGTAATATATGCGCTGTGAAATTTCGCAACAAGCCAATGTATCGAGGGGCCGTTCAGGTACTATGAGTAAGCAACGGAAGAATAATAATTGACGCGTTCAAAAAGAACTAAAAACCGACTTCAACTGCCTTAAAAATATTCACCCTTAGAGGTAGAATGATCTGGTTTTTGTTGATTTTCTCAAAGAGCGCTCAATTAATTTCGATAAAGTTTATATGGGATCACCTATGAAGTATGTTCTACCAAACATAAAAAGAATCATTAAAATCGGTTCACAATTGGCGGAGTTATAGCATACAGTGGAATTGAGAACTTCCTCCTTTTTGAAGTCGGTTAAAAAGTGGATTGGTTAAGTGTTTCCAGTTGGCTAAGTTGTTAAACTTCAAAATGAATGAATTACATGTAGATGATGTAGTAGAATTGAAACTAGCTCAGGTGATATTAAAAATGAATACGAATTGTTAAGACGACAAAACATGTATCTTTAGAATTTTTGACTAAAGACAAAAATCCTTATCCACTACACGCTTTATTTTAGATAAGATAAACCTTTATTTGCAATAAATGTAGTATATTTCAGATGTTCAAAAATAAATAATTTTAGATCACACATTTTACCAATGTTTTGACATGCAAACAGTAATTAACAGTAATAATATCGAGCATTTGAATTATACAATTATATGATGTCAAGACACGTGCCTAGTTGAAATGTAACCTAACATTCAAGAAAAAATCTTTTAAAATACTTTTGTCGTATTTTGATTATCAATGCAACTTTCTTTACCTTGGCTTTCATCTCATCTAATAAATGGCACTAACAGACTTGTATAAACCGTATTCAGTTTGCTAATCTAGTGCTTCATCTATTTACCTACCAATCATACAAATACGTAAAAACGTTTAAGCGTGAACAAGTTACACACACCCGCATCCAACTTTCGCATTTATAATATTAAAAAGGATAGGATAGGGTAATAATTAATCAGTAGTACCTGAACGCTCCCTAATCACACGTGTAAATGTAATTCGACCCAGTAACATATGTGCCTAGGAAAAATATGTTTTCTTTTTTTATATTTTTTTTCACACTCGACTTACTCTGACATCAAGAGCAGAGAAAAGAGAAAATAATAAAGAGAAACTGTATCTACTTGTATTTCAAGGCCCTGCTTTTTGTTTTATTTATTAACCAACCCGACTCTTGATTCGCAGATAAACAGATGCTTTATTTAACAGACTTCAAAAAAGGAGAATGTTGTATGTTTGATGTGTATGTATAGTTTTAGGGTTCATCATCAACAGCCTATATTAGTGTCGCCACTGCAGGGTCTCAGTCCTACTCTCCTACAGAGAGTGTATGGGACATAGTACACCACGCGGGACTAGTGCGGATTGGTAGACTTCACATGCCTGTTCAAGACATGAGAGGAAATTCAAAGGTGTGTGTGAAGACTACCAATCCGCACTGGTCCCGCGTGGTGTACTATGTCCCATACACTCTCTGTAGGAGAGTAGGACTGAGACCCTGCAGTGGAGACATAATATAGGCTGTTGATGATTGATGTATCATGCTTTAAACAATTAAACTGTACCTTATTATTATATGTATTTATAGTAACAATAAATAGTCATTCCAGTAAAAGATGCGGAGTTAAAATGAGTTGAATTTTGATAAGAATGGCCTGCGGGGGCCATGCGGTCCTCCGTCCGAAAACACTCCAAATGAATGTTCTTCCTTGTTTAATTTCCAACCACTTTTTAACTCCAGTCCAGATCCCTCCCGGATTAAGGTTGTGTTGTTAACCTTCAAATTTGTGTTGGGCATTTTCTATGTCGGCTTTGTTAGCAACCACTGAGCTACCCTGGTTGGTAGGCTAACCGTGGCTTATGGCTACACGCTTCGACTTACAACCCGGAGTTCCCGGGTTCGATTCCCAGTGGGGCTACCTATTGGTAGATAGACACACACACACACACACACACACACACACACACACACACACACACACACACACACACACACACACACACACACACACACACACACACACACACACACACACACACACACACACACACACACACACACACACACACACACACACACACACACACACACACACACACACACACACACACACACACACACACACACACACACACACACACACACACACACACACACACACACACACACACACACACACACACACACACACACACACACACACACACACACACAAGAAGAAGAACACACAATATAAGTCAGAAATAACAGCATAGTTTATAGCAATGTATCATGCCAGCAAAAAGGCCCTGGTAGTCAGTTTAGTTGGTGGTAGGGCATTTTCATGTCGGCCTGGCTAGCTACCACCATGTTACCTATGTCTGACGCCAGACATCAGTGTTAATAGCACTGTTGTGTACCGGTATGAAAGGTAGAAGAGCCAACGCCTTATTACTCGTAGCTTGTGACTTCTGTGCGCACGCTTACCATCAGACTGTCTTATCGTCACCATCATCGTCGTGAGATGAAGGCCAAGAACAAACCCTTCATATGTGAAAAATTGTAGCCTTACTAGTTTGAGGCTTCTGGGTGAGCATGCCTACCAACCAATGATCGGACCCATAATACATAAAATTAACCTTTTACTTTTTCCATAAAACCTCTTTGACATCCGCCACAAAGCCTTAACATTAAGAACTCTTCACTTTCGTAACTGAATCAAATTGAAATTTACTTTCACTTTACATCTTAAACTTGTTTAAGTGTCTTATAAAAGTCGCATCAAAGTATAATTTTCATGACCTCGTGTTTCAGTGTTTAAGTATCATTGAGAGTTAAGTAACTGTGTGTATTAAAACGGTTATTATAAACTGTTTCATTATAAAATTATGCCCTACTAGATGCATAGACGACCTCGCTGGATGCAGGTGGCTCGGAACAGATCATTGTGGGAGACCTATGGCCAATGGACGTTTCCTGGCCTGGCTAAAAAGATGTTACTGTGCCGCCTGGGGATAATCTTTTTACCTTCATGGGTGTAAGAGAGAGGTGTGAGAGTCAGTGTGTGTGTGTAAGAATGGGGGCGGAGGGTCTGCTGTGTTTTTTTTCTTTGACCAGTTTTTAGTTTTCACGTATTTGTGTTCGAAAGTTATTTCTAATGAGCTTACATTATCAAATAATATTTATGAAACAAATGTCACGTTCCGCGAATGTATGGAGCCAAGGCCTGGTCTTGTACACTTATAATTTTAATACGCCATTATACAATTAAAGTGATGTAGTGACCATTTTTGTATATTTTGGTTTAATTTATTTATACAAAAACATGTAAAACGCACGAAACAGGTAAGACTTGACGTTGAAAACAAAGATGGCGTCAATAAAATGACATTTGACGCTGTCACTTAGTACAAAAAGAATGATTTTGTACAATTACAATAAATGCAAAAATGTAATTCTAGTATTTTTCTATACATGTTTAGATTATTACTTGTTTTCTTTAAAATAGTGTACAATTGCAGGCCAAATTTTAGTAAATCCATTTTAGTAATTCCTCAGTATTAGTTATATAGTTGTCTATTGACTTGTTTATTTTGTCAGGAAACCTCTAGATCTGTCGAATTAGCACCGTCAACATCCGTAACAGCCCGGGTAATAAAACCCGGTTACATCCGGATACGCAATCTCCTCAGCGGTGGAGCGGAAAACTAGATGAGCTAACTCGGTTACCCGGATCAACTTACCCGGGCTGTAGGTGCGCCTTCTAGATACGCAGTTAGCGTGGGCGTTGCAAATAATCATCAGCGCCTTTCGTGATTGGCTGCATAAGTCCACTGTTGGGCAAAAGACCATTCATAGATCGTCACGTTGGACTTTCGCTTGGAGATTAAACACTCATAATTATGCAATATTTTACATGCCAATAATAAACTGCCTTAAAAATATTCCCTTCACCCTTAGAGGTAGGTTTGTCTGGATACATGTTTAGTTTTTGTTGATTTTCTCAAAAAGCACTCAATCAATTTCGATAAAATTTATATGGGACCACCGCTAAGGTATGCTCTACGAAACAAAAAAAGAATCATCAAAATCGGTTCACAATTAGCGGAGTTATCGAGTAACATTAATTGGAGTCTTACTTCTTGCAGCTCCAAGGGCTTTTAATCAATTCATCTCGCAAAGAATTCAATCAAACTATTCAACGAATAAATTCCAACATTGAAATTGTTAAACTAAATAGTTTAGGACGTCTGGGACGAAGCTAAAGTGGGGTGACGACCTCAATTTGAGGGTAGTTAGATATTTCTTTTTTCTTGTAACTGTAACTTGAATACGTATATACTAGTCTAAAGATGCGATTACACAGGTGTCAGAAATCTAAGCAATATTCTAGACATTTTGCCTTTGGCACCATTTCACTAGAAGCGGCGGCGTGTTCTGAGGCGGCACTACATAAGCGGAAGGAGGATCTGAACGCAATGCTCAATGACCTCAGCAGTTTCCCAACAGGTAGGTTTAAAAATGAACATGGACAAGACGAAAATCATGTCAAATGTCCATGTTGCACCTATGCCGGTAGTGGTTGGGAACACTACAATCGAAGTTGTGATCGTGATCGAAATCGTTCAACTAGGTAGGTCCAACTTCGACAAAGAGGGCAACCGAAGAATCCAACTCGGCTGGGCAGCGTTCGGGAAGCTACGTCATCTTCTCGTCCAAAATACCTCAGCGTCTAAAGACAAAAGTCTTTGATCAGTGCGTGTTGCCAGTGATGACATACGGAACCGAAACGTGGTCCTTTACTGTGGGACGAATAAACGCGCACGAAGGGTTCCGTACCATTCTCTATAAAAACGGCAAAAAATCACGATTGTTGTAAGAGAGCTCCCTTAAATATTTATTTTATTCTATTTTTTGTATTTGTTGTTATAGCGGCAACAGAAATACATTATCTGTGAAAATTTCAACTGTCTAACTATCACTGTTCATGAGATACAGCCTGGTGATAGACGGACGAATGGACAGCGGACGGACACCCTAAAACCGCTTAACATCGTTCAGCTATTTTACTCTACGGAGTTGTTTTGTAAAAACGCTAGGTGTGTCGTAAAACAGCTGACTAAGTATATATTGTAACAAGTTCGCTATTGGTTGTTGGAAATATCTAAGCGCACAGAGCTGCGCGATGCAGCTTGTGTCTATCAAAAGCCCTCTTATCACACCGAGTTCATAATTCAAAAGGTAAAACTCTATAAATACCTTTCGTAGTCATAAAATCATCATAAAGGGCCTGCGGTTTCAGACTAACAGATACAAGACAGACCGAGCGTTTTTTTTCTTAGAAACTCGACTTGTGTCAACTTCTGAAATAACACACTAAAATGTGCAAGTCGAAAATTTTATTATGACACACTCGTCACATATCTAATGAGGCCTGACTCGAGAGGCTTTCTACATCTAGTAACCGTTGAAGAGTTCGTTTTTCTACTCCCTCTTTTTGTCATCAGACCCTTGTCACCTTTTTACGAAGGGGAATCTTGAAAAGATACCCGACTCCTTAGGGGAAGAGTCGGATTATGTGAAATTCTTACTCACTAAACCCTTTCAGTGGCCAACCGCTGCGCATATCGACCCTTGTCACCTAGTGTATAATTTGCAACGTGTTGGACTCTACAAACCAAACCAAATGAACCCCAACTCTTATTAATATCCCTTGCTAGAGGCAATGTATTAAACATTGAGTGCTCAATTATTTTGTATGGACAAAAATGAGTTGTCTATAAAGTCGGTTTATGAAAGATAACTTTACGTGATAACGTCATAAGAAAAGATGCGTCTAGCCGAACGCTCAGGCCGGTCGAGCCTCTACCGCTTGCTCCGCGTTTTCGCTTGCACTCACGACTCAGGCGGAACGTGACACTAATTCGTGCGTGCAGCCGGCGTTCATCGATTTGTAAGACGTTATCACGTCAAAAATACGCAATTAACTAACGAAATTTCTGTAAATATGTGTTGTTTAGGACCACGCCAATATACGCCCGAATGAAATATACACGCTGTACAAAGCGAGTAAAAATATCAATTACAAAAGTGTTGTCTAGTCACTTCATACAGTCTGAGTGGCAAGTATATACAATACCGTGAACTTTACCCTTCTCGTCCGTCCACCCGGAGATCATAATTTACCGGATATCCGTCCGCCGCTCTACGACGCCATTTTAATATTTTTATACGCCAGAAAAGGAAGGGCGGCGCCTAATCGAAATTTATGGCGAGACTGGAATTTATAGCTAGTCTTCGGTTTGGATAACCAAGTGACTTGGCGTTTTGCTGATGTCAGCTGCGAGAAGACAGGTAAATCAACATCATCATTGGAGTACGGATATGTTATCAATCATTAGTTAAATCATCACCAGCCTATATATGTCCCCACTGGAAGGGCTCAGGCCTACTCTCCTACAGAGAGTGTATGGGACATAGTACACCACGCGGGCCCAGTGCGGATCGGCGGACTTCACATGCCTGTTCAAGACCATGCAGGTTTCCTCACGATGTTTTCCTTCACCGTTAAGCAATCGGATAATGTACTTGAATTGAAAAACAACTCATAGGTACACGGCTGGATTCGAACTTATTGGATTCGAATTAGTTAAATAATATATCTATATTAATTTTTTGAATAAAAAAAGTAATATCTGGATTTGATAAGTAAATATATATGTGAAGCCGTGGTCGAGGTCTGGGTTCGATGCTGGCTCGCTACAATGAGTTCCAATTTGTTATTTGGAATTTATTTCGCGACACTATAATTTTTTCTCCTATTTTTAAGTAATTACTTATCAAAGCCAGCTATTCTATTTTAAAAGATTGTGGCAACAGAAATTTAGTATGAAACTTTGATGGAGGTGAAATTTGAATGTGGCCATAGATTTGTCTTGCCTCCTAGCCTCGGGAAGGGAGTTCAACAACCTAACGCTTCGGAGGATTATTGTAAAACCTCCTCTCAATTTACAAACCGGAAACTTTTTCACCAAATTCCTGTGTCGCACTGAAATCTTACCAATAGCTGCTGAAAAGGATTTCTTCGGAGAAGCTTTTATTGCTTTTCCTGACGTTGCTCTGGAATAGTGTGATACCATTTAATTTATTTCATTGTCTGCCCGCAACCTTCCATTTCTTTGCTGAATTCATTTCTTTGTTCCTTGCCGCCTCTCTTCCCTGTATTATCGGAAGGTTCTGCCATTTGTTAAAGAATTCCTTGAAAGCTATTCAGATGACAGTTTTAGTCTTTGCTTTTGGGCTATTTTATGAATAACAGGTTAGTACTTGGTATATCGTGATGGTATGTGTATGTGTAAATGTTTATCGAAATTGTCAAATATTGATCTATTTGATCCTTCGATTCGTTCCAATTTCAAAGCTCAAACAAGATGTTTGCGTATTGCCTATTAATAAATGTGTTATTTATTAATTTTCGTCCCGTTAGGGGTATAATTTCAATAAATAAACTTATTAGAGATACTCTACATCAAACTGAGCGAAGTTTTGAATTTCTGGGTTCCTAGCACGAGCCGTTTCGAAAAATTATTTCGAGATAAGAGGAGAACGCTCACGAAAGTTATCAGATTGACGAAACTTGAACTTTACTGGTACCATAGGCACGTTATAAGTGACTACATTTCCGAGATCATATGACAAATGACACTTATTTCTTAACCCGGCAAAATTAAAAAGACTTGAACCTGCTAAACAAATTAATTCCTAGCGCGTAACATCTTAGGTAGATATCCACAAGACTTTACCACACCTTACTGCGTGGAGAAGATGGTTAGTCATGCTCATCAGCCGGGAAACGTCCACTGCTGGGCATAGTCCTGTCCCATGGTATGCTACATTGACCGGTTCCTAGACCACCACCAAGGTCACCGGTCTCTGTTAGTGTGACGACCTGGTACACGATTCTCTTCTTTTCTTCCCATCGGTTCCCAGCTATGTGGCCTGTCCACTGCCACTTCAGCTCACTGACGCGACGCGCTATGTCGGTGACCTTTCATCTACGGATTTCCCTATTCCCTATTTCCTCTGGGATCATTTCCCAAAGATTCCGAGCATACCTTGTTCCATACCTTGCCAGACGGTTTGGTGATTTCAGTTTTCGAGGTAGTTTAGGCGTAGGCTGCAGCCCCTCCTCCCGGTATCGTTTATTCGCTACAATGCCTAGCATATGACTGTAATATATTATTTGTTTTGTTGCAGAGCATGCCGAACCCGGTGGGCAGCGGGTTCCAGTGGGACAAGCTGTCGCCGGCCGAGTTCCAGCAACTACAGGAACTAGCCTCGTGTAAGTTCACACACATGGGAACACGTGTAGCATGTGTCACTTATTTGTGATAATAACCATCCTATAAACACTTACAACAATTGATGACACAACCCTCTTGTGACCTAGAAATACGTACCTCACAATCAGTCCAGATAAGTGGTGACGATACCGTCTTGTGACCTAGAAATACGTACCTCATAATCAGTACAAATAAGTGGTGACGATACCGTCTTGTGACCTAGAAATACTACCCCATAATCAGCCATGGTAAGTGGTGACGATACCGTCTTGTGACCTAGAAATACGTACCTCATAATCAGCCCAGATAAGTGGTGACGATACTGTCTTGTAACCTAGAAATACGTACCTCATAATCAGCCCAGATAAGTGGTGACGATACTGTCTTGTAACCTAGAAATACGTACCTCATAATCAGCCCAGATAAGTGGTGACGATACCGTCTTGTGACCTAGAAATACGTACCTCATAATCAGCCCAGATAAGTGGTGACGATATCGTCTTGTGACCTAGAAATACATACCTCATAATCACCCAATAGAAGTGATGACAATACCCGCTTGTTACCTTGAATTATATGTGTACTCCATAATCACAAATAAGAAGCTGTAACAAGATGCTCTTGTGACCTACAAATGTTTACCCCTTAAACAACCATGAGAAGCGATGCCAAGACCCTCTTGTCTAGCAATAAACACCCCGTAACAACCCAAGAGAAGTCATGACATGAACTTCTTGTTACCTACAAATAAGTACCTCATAATCACCCAAGAGAAGTGATGACAAGACCCTCTTGTAAGTACCTCATGATCCTTCATGACCTTTTTGTGACCTAGAAATATTGCCAACCTGCAATCACCAATGAGAAATTGTGACAAGATATTCTTGTGAGCCAGAAACATACAATATCCATGGGATGACATGGTGTGTATCAACAACAACACTATAAAAAATTAATAACCCATGGGATTCCATGTGTGACCATCGCAAGAACCATAACTAACATAACACCACTTCATATTCACCTATGGGATCCCATGTCGTGACCATAGCCTCCTCGTGATCTAGAAATAAGTACCACCCCCATAATGGCTCATACTATTTTACAACTAACGCTAACAGAACATGCTGACTCGCAGGTTTGCTAAATGTACAGACGCAGTTAAAGTTACTTTGTTTAAGGCGTACTGTACTTCGTTCTATTCAAGCAGCCTGTGGGTCAGCTATACCCAAAAATCGCTTAGCGCTCTGCGCGTCCAATACAATAACGCGTTCAGGATGCTATTGGGGCTACCGCGCTACTGCAGTGCGTCAACTATGTTCGCGGAGGCGCGAACAGACAGCTTTCATGCTGTCCTCCGAAAAAAGTACGCATCTTTATCCAGTCGAGTGCGCGCCAGCTCCAATCGCATCCTGAACACCATAGCCTTGAAATTTGACTGTCCCATTATGCGACATATAAATAGTTTGACAAATTCAGTTATGACATATACTTACTAACATAATTATAAGCTGTACTAACAATTATATGGATCTTTGACATCTGATAATAAAATGATTTTAATTATTTTTTTAATTTTTAAAATGCTAGCAGACATTCTCAAGCAGTCAATTTCAAATTACTGCCACTGGCAAAAATTTGAGCTATTTTATGAAGAGTGAATAAGATTTGTAGGTTTTGGTTACGATTGTTCCAGAAAGTTCCAGAGAGTTCAAAAAACCCTTACAACATCACTTTGCTGTCATTGTGTCTGTCAAGACCTTTTTTAGGGTTCCGTACCCAAAGAGTAAAAAAACGGGACCTATATTACTAAGACTCCGCTGTCCGTCTGTCACCAGGCTGTATCTCATGATCCGTGATAGTTAGACAGTTGAAATTTTCACAGATGATGTATTTCTGTTGCCGCTATAACAACAAATACTAAAAAAATAAAAAAAATATTTAAGGGTAGTAAATATCTAAAAATAGGACAACAGATTGTGATGTCGCAAAATGAGTATCATTAACTTACAACTTCACAGTGAATCACAATTTTCATTTGAAACAATTTTTTTCGATTGACCATCCACCATCTATGAACCATTAGCTGCGTAACTGTAATTAGCTAAGTATAAAGTTGTAAATTAATGATATTTTGTGACACTATAATTTCATCTCCTATTTATAGAAAATTACTTATCAAAACCAGCTATTGTATTTTAAAAGATTATGGCAACAGAAATTTAGTATGGAAGCATCAGAAGAGGGATAACGTTAATTTAATAATCCCATATTCCGGTTGGGTGTACCGACACTAAGCGAAAAGACTATCGTACAAACAGGAAAAGCGTCAGACCTACATCCGGGTTCAGTGGATAATCCAACAACCTTCCCCTCTCATCATGCTAACATATGAAATATGGAATACCTCAACAGCTTCCGTGTTCTCGTAAAATTACTTTTTGTCATTCTTAGGCAATTTCTTCCCTCGTATTCACTTGTTTTCCCAGCTGCGCGTCAGCGGTTCTCGATTTGTTTGTCATGATCATGTAGTTCCGCCTGGCTAGCCACCACTATCTAAGTCTGGACTATTACAGTAATTAATATACCGGCATTGAAAGGTAGCAGTTCCAATGCTGCTCGTTTTATATCCAACCGTCTCAACGTCACTCAATTCAGGTGGCTAAATTAATTTAATAGACCAAAAAAGGGTACACATGACGGAGCATAAAATTAAACACAAAACATTTTCTATACACGCAATCTTCACCATAAACTCACAAACACAACCTATGCCAAATTCCCATGATGCCAAATTCCCATAATGCCAAATTCCCCTGATCCCAAATTACCATGATGCCAAATTCCCATGATGCCAAATTCCCATGATGCCAAAGTCCCATGATGCCAAATTACCATAATGCCAAATTAACATGATGCCAAATTAACATGATGCAAAAGCGAGTCGGCACCGTTTGAGCTTACATTTAAAATCATGTAACTAGTGGCGGTGTGTGCCTGAAAGCATATTTCGACGGCGACACCACAGGCGACACTATCTAACTTTACATAATACTCGTAGCTGCATAAGTCCAGTGTTGGACATGAGACTCCCATCGTTCTTGCGATGGGGGATTTGCCATAATCACCATGATTTTTTTCAGATTGGTGATCGCAGTAAGATGTTATTTCCCTTAGTCACCTACTAACAAACTACGAAATAGTGCATCTTTTTAAATGTATTTTCAAGTAGGTGCTACAACTGGTGACTCACAATTTGTCCGGAGCTATCACAAGTCGTTAACTTGCCATGTTTATAGTTTCGTAAGCCAATGGTGGTATCGAATTTAATTCTCTAATAGATCGAGTACCGTCATACTCCCTCACCCCGTCCCCCTGCACCCCGCCTCACCCCCGCCCACGCCCTGCAATTACTTAGTACAAGTAAACAATGCAGGGGTCATCTGTGTATTACGTCAAGCTCATAAGAGGGACAGCGGATGTCAGGGTTCGTTTATTTTTAAAAATTATGTCTTTTGCCCTCGGCTTAGTTTGTGTGGAGTAAAAAAATCTTCAAGCACTACTTGCTTGATCGTAATAAAAAGTTGCATATACCCTTTTCCGGCAATTCAACTATCCGTATAAAATATATCAAGTCATTATGATTCTCCGTTACAACGTGAAGGCGAAACAAACTCACTGTTGAATTATGTCATTAGTATCGATAACATACGAGTAATAACTAATAACACATTTGTCTCAATTAAATAGACCCCTTGTGTGTAGTAAAAAGTGACGAAGGGAAAGATTGAAGAGATAGATAAAATCTTGTAGGAAATAGTTTCTGGTGCTTCGCTGGCTGCTGCCGCGGCACGCTCGCTTTGCTCGCTCGGCGCGTGCGCTGTAGCCGCAGTTCTAACGAAGACGAATATTTCTTGATCTGTCTTCCTTTGCAGGGGAGACTGTCCTAATAGGAAACTTTTCATGATGAAGCGTCGATGGCGTAGTGGATAAGGGGCGGACTCTCAATCTGAGGGTCCCGGGTTCGAGTCCAGCCATGTATCTATGAGTTTTTTTTCGATTAAAGTAAATTATCCTATTGCTTAATGGGGGAGGAAAACATCGTGAGGGAACCTGCATGTCTTGAACAGGCATGTGAAGTCCGAAAATCCGCACTGGTCCCGCGTGGTGTACTATGTCCCATACACTCTCTGTAGGAGAGTAGGACTGAGCCCCTCCAGTGGGGACATGTATAGGCTGTTGATGTTGATCATCTAATAACATTTATATCGGGAAATTTTCAGGTCATTTGAAAATAGAAGTCGGTTCCTAAGTTCCTTTTTGGGCATTTCCTTAAAAATGAGACTGAATCTTTCCCTCCCAAATTGAATCCGTAACGTAATTTACGTGGAACCCTCACTGTGTTAGATAGGTATGTATAAAAGTGAAATAAAATTAGTTTCTGAAAGGGTACCGTTATATCTACTGATAGTCATAGTCATATATATCTTTTATCAACGACTTTTGAAACTAACTTTTAAAATGCTACTTGGTGCTACAAGCGTGAAACATTGAAACTTGAGACAACACAACATTAATGTTCACTCAGTTTTTTTTTAATTTCTACCCTTAAAGGGGTGAAACATTGTTTCGACAATTTTTTGGCAACAAATTGCACCTATAGAACGAAGCACTTGACTAATAGACTAAAACTGGTGCGAGACTATATCCTCCCAAATAGGAAAAATACCCGTAAGGGTAGCATATTATTTTTATGTATTTAAATGCAGTAGCGAAAACTAGAAAGCCTGCAAATTTGTAATTTTTAGGGAGGCGATGTACCTATATATTCACAGTTAGAAAACTTATTCCACTTCTGAGAAATTCTACCCTCAAGGGGTTGAAAAGAAGAAAAGTTAAATTTCTATAATTTTCTTACAATTGAATAGAAAAATATTGTAAACAATGTATTGCAATTTTCGATCGATTTTTATATGGGTGAACAATTTTCGACGCTTACAGCATACGATCGAAAGCTCAGTTGGCAAAGCGTTCGCCCCGGACTGGCGAGAGACGTAGGTTAGAATCCCACACGTCTCGATTATTATTTTTCACCAGTTACAAAATATGTATAGTAGGATTGAGAGATTGAAACACCCTGTATATCAGTATTACAAAATTTTTAATGTTGAAAGTTTAGAAATACTTACTCAGACATCATAAAGCCTCTAATAAGCAGTATTATTTTTATTGGACTGAAATGAACTTTAGCTACCACCAAGCTATATCCAAACCACAGATCGATGAGCTTCGCTCCGCTAGATAAAATCTAATTTGTCATAAGCCTGCGTCAGTAACTCTATCCTGCTTTCGCATTTGTAATCCGCCGAATGAAAAAACTGGACGTCAATATTTTTATCAGTACCTCGATGGTGTTTTACACATTATTTTAGGAGATCAGAGACCAAAAGCTTCATTTTCGAAATCGGGCGTCGACTGAGCTACTATAGAGCCCCGCTTCGCATCGTTCTTGGTGTAAAGGTTAGCCATTGCCATGCAAATGTATATATTTACAGTGTAACTTGGTTAAGTGGGACTTGGATAAGTGAGAAACCTCCATAGCTGAAACTCACACAGTGGACAATTTACCACTGAATTACCTCTGTTAGTGGGACAAAAGCAAACCTCTATATCCAGGATTCGTTGTTTCGATTTAATCGTCATAGCTACCTCTGTAATTGAGACAGCGAGTGTATTTCTTCTCTTTTACTGAGACAATATTTTAAAAGGATACTTTTCCTCAAAAAATCTTTGAATTTTATAGGCATTGACCTCTGTAACTGAGACAACATCAATTTATCACCTCGCAAACTGGAGCGTGATCAAAGAAAAGGCACAAGATTTTGTGCGAATGCTCAATATTCATAATTTTTAAACCTCTATAGCTGGAATGACCTCTCTTTTCACCTTTTGGTATATTTGGTATATTTAAGTCTCCCTTTAAGTTAGATTAAGTTAGGTAAGTTAAGTTAGTTCTACATTGACGTATATATATATTATTTAATCTTTTCAATTTTATTTTATAATTTTTTTGTGCATGCAGTATCAGCTTTTTATTGGTTACGCACTTGAATTATAATAATGTAACTTGTAAATATAATTTTGGAGTGTAGTAATTGTTAGCTGATCCAATAAATAAATAAAATAAAAACCTATATTAATGGAACCCTCTGTAAATGAGGCATATAGTTATTTATACCTGGATATCGGAAACACTGGATACGAGTAAGTGGAATAGCTCTTTAAATGAGACAAATTTGCAGGTCCCTAAAGGTTCTAATACTTCACATTGGATAGATATATAGTTACATAACTATCTTTCTGCAGACGTTGATTGTTTTAAGCCCCACTAACTAGCTCCGAGTATTGTTTCCCAGTGCATTCATCTACGAACACTTTTCCTCCACAGATTCTACAAGGAAACTCCAAGATGTACTCAACGAGTTCTGTGAAGTCAAAAAGCAAAGCCCGGACGGGGTAAGTCACTTAGCTCTGCACATCGGCTCTCAAACTGTAGCACTATTGAGTAAACCATTTTAAACATTTATTTGTCACAGACATATTACACACACATAAGCGGCCATTCATTTATTACATAAGACTATTTAGGCTAGTTTTTGAACCCCCCTCACCCCTATATTAGAAAAAATAAGAATAGTCCCATCCCCTGTGAAAAAATGAATACACGTTTGGTTTCTTTTTCGAAGTAACAATTTTTAGGAATGTTGATTTTTACTTACAAAGAACTAGTAATTTTTATCGTTTTTTAATTAGTAAATAAGCGATAATAAAATTAGAATCGTTTAGATATACACATCTGAGTTGCCCACACCCTTTCAAAGCATAATTTTAACTTTTGAGAACTATCGAGATAATTTGTAAGAACTATCGAGATAATTTGTAAGAAAAATAAAACATGGTCGACCCACTAAATCGTCTTACGTAGTAAATGAATGGCCCCTGAATAATCGTATATTACATACAATACACCAAAATAGCAATAATCAAAAAGATAAAGTTGTAAACATTTAAAAAAAATTACATGTTACAGTGCTTCTATTCTCTATATCCCTCGACAATCCTCGGATTTCCCAATGCACACGACTGTATGTAACCATTTCCAGTAGTTATATGTATCAACATGGTACAATAAGATGCTAGGCCTGGTAGTCCATTCCCGTGACAGCTTCAGCCCTCGACAGACAAACGGACGGACGGACAGTGGTGTATAAACAGGGTCCTGGGTAACCTAACCACGGATAAATTTTATTTTAAAGGGGCTGCATTTAGTAAGGTTTGGGAACCATTGGCGTCGTAGTAGCGCTCCGAGCTGTGTTTTAGTTCCGCTTTGTTGCCACGTCAAAGCAACTACGAGTTCTAGAGTACCAGTTGGAAATGAAATGCGGGGTTGGGAATGAGTTTTGTTCATTACAGGGGAGCGAATTTGATCTGTGAGTCCACGCAGTGATGTGATTCCCTTTTACCCGATCCTTACTGGGAAACGACGGGATATTTACTGCAAATAAATTTTTATTTAACTTCATTAATAGGTAGGTAACACTGAAAGGTATTTCTGTTTCTTCTTCTGTTTCTGTTATTTAAATATATAATTTGAATAAGACACACACAACGCTGGACTGTGCGGATTGGTAGACTTCACACACACCTTTGAATTTCTTCTCAGGAGTGCGCAGGTTTCCTCACGATGTTTTCCTTCATCGAAAAGCCAATGGTAATTATTTTTATCATTCGTACATAAATTCCAAATAACAAATTGCAACTCATTGGTACGAGCCAGACCTCGATTGTTCAAGGAAATTTGATTTAAGTATTTGATATTAATTTACTCGAAATTTCTAAGGGTTCATGAGACTGGGTCTTGACGGACTAAAAACAAAGTGACTCTATATAGGTTCCTTTTGAGGTAGTAAACCCTAAAAACAAACGAACCCATGTGTCTATGGCAGGGCTTCCCAAACTGTGTGTCGCGACGCCCTGGATTGAGGGGCGTTGTCGAAAAATGGCGAATTCTCAAGGGCGTCACAGTACAAATAAGTTTGGGAAGCCATGGTCTATCTGATACTAGATACATCTCATACTTATTCCAGACCTATTCCATATTTATTCCAGATTTATCACCTGATAAATCGCACCTAAATCCCCTTATCACGTGTTTAATTTAAACGGAATGGAGTGAGCTCTCAACACGCCTATCTGTGACATTATCATAGCCACTCCACTCCGATGAAACACTCGACGGGTTAATTTTGATTATATTGGATCATCCGATGTGACATGTGACGGCAGCTGTCGATGATCTGATGGATGACACACAACACAAGACAGGCGGAGTCGGAGTTTACCAAGCGGACATACATCCAACAATTTATTAATGTTTTATTGTATTTGAATTGACAAATAGCTGGTGCTATTTAGAATTAGAGGAAGCACTCATCATCATCAGCCGGGAAACGTCCACTGCTTGACATAGGCCTCTAGAGGAAGCACTAACAGTGATAATCTAATCTATCTATCAGGGTGATAGCGGGAAGATTCGATTGCCCACTGATGTGGCATCTTATCACAATAACTAAATCTGTAGTAAAATATAAGTTCTAACATATATAATAGGATTTGTAATGGGTCGCATTCGTAATCGGGGCAGGTTTCCGCAACTCGACGTCACATGCGCCTATTTTGCGTGTTCGGGTGGTGTGCCTTATTCATGCCACCCCAGCTCCAGCAGAAAGCCCAACAACTTGTGTAGTTGAAGGCCTCTGGGAGTGACCTCGGTGTTCCGAGGTACTTTGCCCGCAGTGTTGCTACTCCTCCGCACTCCATCAGGACGTGAGCAGCTGTCTCCTCGGCCTCCATGCATGCTCTGCACAGAGGGCTGTCTGTGATACCTAGAGTAAACAGGTGCTTGTTGTAGAGTCCATGACCTGTAATTGCTCCTACAATCAGGCGAAGTTGACATCTACGTAGTTGTAATACTTGTTTGGTGAGGCGACGGTTACAGGTTGGTTGGGTCTTCGTTGTCTGGAAATTTGAAAGTTGACCTTTTTTGATCACCTATTTTCAACAAATCTAACCGAATGCCGTGTACATAATATGTTTTCTCTCAAATCTGCGGTACAAGTACCTATAGAATACTATTATTTCTAGTTGCATAATTGTATTGATACTGGACACTCGTTATTTTAATGACGGTATTTCGTGTATTAAAAGGAGATGACAATAGCGACATTTGCACGTCTCGAAACACAGCGCTCCGGTTTTTGACAACTGACATGTTAAAGAATAGCTTTTTCCGAAAAGTGGCGACATTCGCTTAATATTGACACATAATATATGCAACAGAGAATGTATATCTATCTCCTTTTGTCTTTCAATTCAATGATGGTAGAAAGGCTAGAATACAGTTATATGGACCTTGCTTCATATAATCTATCTAACGATATAAATGAACTAGCGTCCCGCTCCGGCTTCGCATGGGTGGATATTTATTTTGACATAAATGTAGAGTAAATATAATATTTTTAGATCATTACAGAAATTTTCACAACTTTCCATAAGTTCTCATGTGAAGTTCACATGAGTTAGACAAGGACAGATATATATTTTTCACATTTTTGCCACCCACTTCCACTCATCGCGACCAAACTCCCTTACTTTCATCAGTAGACCAAGGGGTATTCACTACCCCAACGGGAAGTTGATCGGAG
The DNA here is from genome assembly GCA_910589575.2 of Carcina quercana. Lineage (NCBI taxonomy): Eukaryota > Metazoa > Arthropoda > Insecta > Lepidoptera > Depressariidae > Carcina > Carcina quercana. The sequence goes on along the minus strand of OU342454.1, from coordinate 5,117,919 downwards.
TTGGTGGTGATAGAGAAAACCCTGTCTTAACGTACTAACATTAGCTTCATAATAAAATTATACTGTATTGTACATTAGAGTAATATAACGCCGTGACGTCAGAGTGGGTCAGAATAACAGAGTGACGTACTGATCTCCACAAAAAATATAGACAGTCGTGCTACTCGATATAGGTAAAAGAATACTGCGAAAAGTAGATGATCCATCAATGCCATTTATTGCTCGTCAAGTCAGACGCCGAGTGGCTTCAAGAAAAACTGACCCATGCCTTCCGTTATACTGACACTACATATCGCAATTAGTGTCTGCAGAGCATATTATTTTTTGGGGATTTGTAACTCAAAAGTAACCCTTATAGTTCCTATACCCAAATAGAAATATTTTTTTCATCTCACTAGCGCGGAAAGGCTTCATTGTTTGTTCGAAATCTGCGTGCAAGCTCTTTTTGCACGCTAGCGTGGAAAGAGTTTTTGAAATTCGAACATGACGATGATGAACCTAACTTGACTTTTTCTTACGATTTTATTCAGAATAAGCGGTAACCCTGCGCATGCCTGCGCTAAAGAAATGGTATTGCACGCTCTCTTACACTTATGTCAACCTGGTAGTCTGTTATTAAGATGGTGGCCAAGAGTGTGTTGCAAATACTGCCCAGTGAATAGGCAAAACACTAGTAATGGTTTTCGAAGGTTTTACACGAAAAACAAAACGCTCTAGTGCTTTCAACTGTTTTCAAAGGTTTTCCTGTTTTCTTTTAATCTGCAATTTTCATCGCTGCAGTGAGATGAAAAGTTGTGTGTTCCCTCGCTTCGCTCGTGGTTCAATCGTAGAATAATTCGCTAGCTCGGGTTTCAATATGAGAACTCGCGCCAAACAACAACTTTGCAGCCTTGCATAACAAAAAACTATTAACTTCATCGCATTTAAATCGGAATTTCTCTACGTGTCAAAATCCGGATTGAGTAAATCCGTACACGGACTAAGGTCACGACATAGCTCGTCGAGTCAGTGAGCTGAAGTGACAAACAGGCCACATCACTTGGTTTGTAAATATGATTGAATAATACTACTGAAATCGAATCATTCTACCGCGCGAATACACTCACTCAAAAGTCAGCCTGTATAAATGAAGCATTGATAATAATATGATTATGGCAATCCGGTTGAAATCAAATATGGAGCTTTGTCTGACGCAAATACAATGAACTTGGGCGCACTGCGCCTCCGTGAATGCGATTATATCTCATTTAAATGTATGATATTGAAATATGTCAGCCGCAATTCAATTACGAGCACCGCAGTTACCAACAAGATTGTTGTCTAAACGTTCAGACAGGTGACAGTTGCTTTGTGGCCTCGGCTTTAGAGTAAGACAATTAAACCCATTAGTTAGTTGATCTATCTTCTATTTAAAAATCTCGTCTTGGCGTACCATGAAGGAGGCCTATGCCCAGATGTGGACGTTTCCTGGCTGATGATGAAATACTTAGCTTACTACCGTCCAGCCTACCGTCATAACTAAAAGAATACAAAACTAAAATACTTCTTAAACATTATGACGGAATACTCTTAAATATAACACCTCTGCTTTTCTTCTATTTGGATAGGAGTAAGTCATTATCAGCCGGGGAACTCCTATCCTGGACATAAGCCTTCTTACCTTAGGGGGTAGTATTATTTTCCACCCCCTAAGGGTAAAAAAATAGTTTCATGACTTTGTTGAAAAATTGAAAAATAAAAACTGAATTGCAGAAAAATAATACATAATAAATAAATAAAGTGATCAAGTGCAAGTCGGAGTTGCGCCACGAGGGTTCCGTACAGAATATGAATAATTAACATAAAGGAAATCATGCTCTTTACTTTGCGGTTACATTACATACCCGTCGTATGGTTGTCAACTGCAAAGTTAAGTTTGTAAACATAAAACACTATTTTTACTGTGTTAGAATTACAAAATTCTGGTTTTCAGATTTATTTCTATGGTTGTGCTGTAAGACCTTGCTTGTTGCGAAATTTCATGATTGTAGGTCAACAGGAAGTACCCTACAGGTAAATGCGACTGAAACAGTGGTATAATTTTAATGCGATGACCTAGAAGCTCCATTATTCCACAGATTCAAGGGACGGCAGCCTTGAGTATTCCATATTAATTTCAGCTTCATATCACCACGCGTTCTTAATAAAATGGCCGTGCCAGACAGACAGACAGACAACAAAGTGATCCTATAAGGGTTCATTTTTTTCCTTTTGAGATACGGAACCCTGAATACAGATAAAATATGTCAACTGTACTCTAAGATTAAGCCCTGATGTATCAACAGTATCAAAATGAATTCCGATAATTTTTTACTTATCATGCTTTTTGAAATAGACGCAGCGAAATCGCGGACAAAAGCTAGTTAATGAACTCCAAGATTAATGTTGCAAACCTTCGGGGTAAAACAGTATTTCGGTGATGTATATCAACGTCAAAAAGAGTTATATAAACATATCATCCGGACCATTTAGGTTAATAACAACATAATATGAGATGGGGCACAATTCCCAGATTATAAAAAGGTTCGCATAAAAATACTTTTAGGTACATTACCTCGCTCGTGAAGGTTGGAATGGAATGATAATCATTAGAACGAGATTGTTTACCGGAATACCGGATAGTCCGCACATGTTTACGGAGTCCGGTATTTCGAGTCCGGAATTCGTCCGGGAACGGTGAGCGTCGACGTTTCTGACAACATACTGTAGATCAATGTTAGGGCTGTCAGAATCTTGTAAGTGCTTTTGTACAAATCACAATATTTATGCGTGAAAGGCTTCTCTGGCTGACATCGAGCCCGAACCTCGCTTTTGCTAGAAAATTGAAATATGGAGCATTCTCAACGGGGGTACCGTTTGGGGGTTGAGTTTAAATACAACCCATAAGGGGATGAAACAAGGATTTAAATGTTATTTGGAAAACACCTAACTATACGTCATACAAACTTGGGATTTTGTAAATAGGTTTTGTATCTGAAGTTGCCGCTCAAACGGATAGATAGAAAACGATAGATAGAAAGCAATAGAAAGCGGAAGAAACATATATCACTGCTTATATAAACGTTAATATCTTGTTACTATGAACGATCTCTATATGTCCGTATCGTAGTAAAATAATGATCCACCTGCCATACGTCACACACACACACACACACACACACACACACACACACACACACACACACACACACTGAAATATTTATTAATTAATTAGATTTAAATAGTATATAAGTTTTTGTTTGTATGGTATACGTTTCATAAATTTAAAACACGGTGTAAAGCGGAGGAGCGGGGCTTCTATCACAGGTATTTCTATGCCTAACAGGAAGCTCCAGCGTTAAATGTAATTTATTACTTTAGTTTATGAAATAAAATGTTTTCATTTTCATTTTCATGTCCAACATTCAACTATTAAGCCATGGAGGAGGTTAATATGAAAAAAGTGTTTTTGTATAATAGTACGAGAGCCCACGACCAAAACCATGTATCTTAGCAATATGGTCGAAACTGTATAAAATCGTCAAATTATATGATTCTGAACCCGACTAGGTGGATAATAACATCAAGAAGTGTAGCAACTGCGTGGGAGGCCATTTCTGCTGTTGCAAAAAAAAAGGTGACACAACTGACTTCTGAAAAACCTGTTTTCGGTATCTTACAGCTATCATCCAACTACAGTCCGAAAATCAGACAGATTGCTATGATACGGGCCGGTAAAAATTTTTAACATTTTGTGAAAATTTGGCCGGGTCAAACGCTACGCGAAAAATTTCTGATACTGGTATTTTCTAGTTCACGATAATCGGATCGATCAATTTGATGCGGTTGAGGCCATATTGCTATGGGACAAAAATTTTGGTCGTGGGCTCTCGTACTATAAAACAGAGCCATGCGAGACAACCCTTGCAATAATGTTTATACAGCATGATGTTATTGTTTGCATAAATTTCTCCATTAAGTCCTTTGTTGCCACCTTGTTGTTTGTTCTCTAAAGTTATCCTAAAACTGTCCTAAGGTTGTCCTAGTTACCCTAAAGTTACCAAGTAGTGACCTTTGGCCAAGTTGACACGTCGTTCGTTATCTGACCCAAAGTCGGGGTCTCTTAGTAATGTCGATAGTGTACGATGTGTTCAGAAGGTGTATTGGTGAAAAACGTTGCTTTTGACAACGTAGCGTAAAATGACATTTGACGCTGTCACTGAGTACAAAAAGAACGATTTTGTACAATAAAAAAAATGCAAAAATGTAATTGTAGTATTTTTCTTTACATGTTTAGATTATTACTTGATATTTTAAATAGTGTACAGGTGCAGGCCGAATTTGTAACATCTCTTTTGTATTTCGGGGATGAATCCTGTAGACTTTTAGGGTAGTTGAAGTCGGTTTCTAGTTCTTTTTGAACGTTATTTTTAGTCGGAAAGGAAAGTTTTTGCTCCTTGAACCTGTACTTACGAGTATATACTCATGTTTGACGTTTTTATATCTCTCAAGACAGTTAACTACACGCCATTGATATATTAATCCCGACACTGCATTACCCGTCTCCCAAGAGCCCACCTCTCGTGTACCCTGGCCCGGAAGCGTTATCCGGATCATTTGTTATACCCGGGCTACTGACGCCGCATCCCCCGGGAGCTACGTCTGTTATCCGGGACAAGGTCCATCAATAAAATATCAACAACATGTTTTTAGGCGAACATCGTCAACAAGAGAACTCAATCGAGTTTTAGATCACAGGCCAGACACTTCAAACAAACACTTCACTTCATGTTTTTTCCCTTATCCTTTTTAAAGTCCGTTATTTTGTGAATAATTTAGTTCATTGTAGTTTGTTAAAGTTTCCTTTTGTGTACATTTAAATGGAAATAAATTAAATTTCCGTTTTCTTCAAACAAATGTCGTGATATCGGTTCCTATTCTCGGGTTATTAATGACAAAATTATTAAAATTGTACTAATTGACATGCGATGTAAACTAATTTTTTAACAATTAAATTCCTTATTAGATATGTTTATAATATTTGCACACCTGTGGACAGGTTAAGTACATCGAACTAATTGAAATTACTATCTAAACACCGTGTAAAAAACATGTACTTGGCAAATATATTTATTCTTTCTTTCCCATACATCGAACGTTGATCGATCGTATGACACGTGAGTGGGAGAGTAGATTCGCTCGCGCCATATTACCTAACCCTGAGCGGGTCACTTTCTTGCGTGCAGAGGTGAGTTATTGTTGAATGGTGGGAGGGTATTGCCCATGGCACCTATGGTATTCCACTATGACCGGCCCCATTCGTGACCTCGACTCCTCGTGACTTCACCAGGTCATCGGAACATCTAGTAGGGTGACGCCCTGTTACACGTTTTCCGGTATGTGGTCACCACTCGAGATCTCTTTCCCCGCACCGTTATCTGAGTGATGTTTGCACATTGAAACTTACTGACTCGTCGAGTCTAGTCCGTCAACGAATTCTAATTACAAAGTTATTTTAACAAGTGAAATAAATTAAATTGTTTTTAAAAACCTACGCAACAAACAGCTGAATAGATTTTTACCAAATAATAGTGAAAACCTATCAAAATCGGTCCATCCGTTCGAGAGCTACGATGCCACAGACAGACAGACATTGGCGTCAAACTTACAACACCCCTCTTTTTGCGTCGGGGGTTATAAATTAAATTTGTCAACAGTAAATTAATAATAATATAAACGTGCTGGTGATTTATATATTTTTTTAACCGACTTCAAAAGAGGAGGAGGTTATCAATTCGACGGGTATGTTTTTTAAAAATTTATTTTTATGTTTGTAACCTCAGAACTTTTGACTGGGTGAACCGATTTAGATGATTCTTTTTTTATTTGAAAGGTGGTGCTTCCCGTGTGGTCCCATTTCAATTTGGTCCAGTTCTGACAACGGTATCTATGAGAAAACGATATAAATCTTAAATTTCCCTTAATAAAAGTAGATTTTTAGGGCGAGATTAAATTATTAAGTATTAACTTAGTTTTAAGATACCAATAATGATTCCATATCTTTATTATATTCAGCACTGTCTGTCTAGTGACAAAGACAAAACATCTCCCTCGCCTCTTCTGCCGATGTAAATGAAACCGTCTGAATAAAACATTGTTGCAAAAGGCATTAAACATTCATTTCCATTTCAAACAAAAAGTTGAGTTCCACTAACTCTGCGTCCGTTCATTGCAGTCTTGCGACAGCGAATGGCTTTTTAATGGACGCGCGCGACTTTCTGAATGGAATTGTCGAGTTTTCTGAACTACCCACTTTTCTTTGTGGTCTCTAGATGTATATACCTATCGATGGTTGGCTATGGTTCATTCCAGTCTAATATAAATAATCAAAATTAACGCGTTCAAAAAGAACTAGAAACCGACTTCATCATCATCATCAACAGCCTATATGTGTCCCCACTGCAGGCTCAGTCCTACTCTCCTACAGAGAGTGTATGGGACATAGTACACCACGCGGGACCAGTGCGCATTGGTAGACTTCACACACACCTTTGAATTACTTCTCAGGAGTGTGCAGGTTTCCCCACGATGTTTTCCTATACCGCCAAGCAATCGATACACGTCTGAAATTGAACCCGGAGCCCTCAGATTGAAAGTCCGCGCCTTATCCACTGCGCCACCGACCCTTCCCGAAACCGCTGGATCGCCTTAAGCATACTTAATGTTTAAGGATCATTGCTAGCGTCTCGCTCTTTCTAGTATTACATTGTAATTAACCATCTCGCCCGTGATAAACTTGTCCGCGCGGAAATTATTGTTGATAGTCATGTATTGATTTATCGGCTGTTTGGCGGTAGACAAAGAAAATGCCATGCGACCACAGCTAGCACATCTATAGATAACTACCACGGTACTAAAGTCTGCTGTAAAACAGCACTGTTAAGAGAATTTTCTGTTTTGAGTTCTGTTTTTCTGAACGTGGCCGCGTTCAAGTTTGCATTGTTTTGTAGCTGTCCCTATCCGAGCCCTATCCTACCCGAGCGCGTACGGTGAGACAGCATACACTGCGCGAAGTTATCCACCCGTTATTTTGATGTTTCGTAGTCCAGGGATCATTTGAAGAATACAGTATATTATGTAGCCATTTTTTCAATACAGTAAATTAATAAAATTTCAGATGTCGGTGGTTTTTCCAAATTGTTCTAACTTGATTCATACTCTTGTAAAACAGGTTCAAAGTTGGGGCTTTTTATTACCGAATAATACAATACATCGATGCCCTGTAACTCTGAAAGTTTATACTTTTATTACTGTTATTACTCAAAATATGACGCTACTACGTTTGTATGGGCGCTTTGACAACAGCAAATCCTCTTAATACCACTGTGTTACGGTTAAAGGTAGCATAACCAGAGCCTCTATAGCTTGAGGATTGGTGCGAACTCTTACCATCCAAAAGCCTTATCACTTACCATCAGGCGCGATGAAGGCCCCAGTACCTGTATGTTGTTTGTTCCTGTGTAGCCACTAGGCCAAGGACGCGGTTAAATTCCTATTCCAAATCATAGAGTAAACGGCCTAACTTAGTTATGTGATGTACTATCGACAAATTTCCCGCCTGACCACCATTAGGGCCAGTTTCGCATACAGTCGTGGCTCAGGTTGTAGCTTAACAAAATTATTAACATTGTACTAATTGACATGCGATGTAAACTAATTTTTTAACAATTAAATTCGTTATTATATATGTTTATAATATTTGCACACCTGTGGACATGTTAAGTACATCGAACTAATTGAAATTACTATCTAAACACCGTGTAAAAAAACTATGTGCATACTTGGCAAATATTTTTTTCTTTCTTGCTAGTTTTTTTGGGATAGATCATAAAACTATAATAAACAAGATAGCTTTGTTGTATTTGGGAAAGTCCCGTAGATTGGACGCCACAATGATGCATGAGAAAATGACCCTAAACTACGAGCATAACTAACTACTGCAATGAACCCTAAAAAGTCATAAAAATTCATAAACAAAAGCGTTTTCGTCTGTCCTTGTTTAACAAAAAAAGGCGGGTCTAGCTAAGATCGCGACATGCAAGCAACTTGGTTTTGAAACTGATCAGGCGGGAGCTTTGTCGATGTTACGTGTGTGAATATGTCGCCCTAGCTAAGACTCTGGTTTAATAATCCCGCACGTGGACAATGTGTGTATTTGCATTGTTTGAAATTAGTTTGTGAACGCACCCACTGACTTAGAATTACCATAATAACCAACTATAACTAAATAACAATAGAAGGAGACTCGCATACTCGTACCCACGGCATCAGACAAATGTGAAGCATAAAACATTACGCAGATATAACACTTGTGTAGTTGTGTTCTGACACATTATTCTTCAACCAAATTCAAAACAAGTAAATGCGTTCAAAAAGAACTAGAAACCGACTTCAATTGCCCTAAAAGACCACTATTATTAAGGCAAATTTAAGATTTGTTTTATCATGGATGCCGATGTCAGAACTGGACCAAATTGAAATGGGACCACACGGGAAGCACCAGCTTTCAAATAAAAAGTGAATCATCCAAATGGGTTCGCCCAGTCAAAAGTTCTGAGGTAACAAATAATAAAAAAACATATCCGTCGAATTGAGAATCTCCTCCTTTTTTGAAGTCGGTTAAAAAGAGGAGGCAATTAGACTGTTTTTTTTATAATTTTTAGTATCTCATCTGAGTGAATCGATGCGATCGAATCGAGAACAATTCAATTCAGTTATTGTATTACTTCATGTCGTGTATATGTACAAGAGATCTTTATTCGGCTAGGTTTATTCGGCCCACAGTAAAGGACCACGTTTCGATTCCGGATGGGTATTTTGAACGAGAATTAGTATATATTAATAATCCAATCCAATTATCTATTCCATGCTGAACCACAATCTTCAGTGACGATGTGGTCGTCGATGTTACGCGTAGGTCTAAAAACTGCCTAATCGATCAGTCTAGTCCATTCGTCCAATCAAATCAAGTTAAATCAAAAACTTTATTTTTCCGAATTAAAAATTACATCATGTGTTAGTAACTTTCTAGCCTCAGTAAGTAAATTTAAAAAAAATTATCAAGCATAAAAAATGGCAAATACAATATGTCAAAATACCTTCGATAAATTTAAGTTTCATTTAAGAAATCTATAAAATGGCTTAGTTTTACTTGCTTCACTGGTGGTGGTCGCGCGTGGACTCCATCTTCTAGTCGTTATTATTCTATGACCAATGATATTAGGAACGCGCCCGTCCACGCGTCCGCTTGTCGCAGTTGATTCGTTAACGTGGCTCGTGCAAATACAGTTTAATCTGGTTTGAGGTTTGAATTATCTATGCATAGTAGTGCGTGAGTAATTTACCTAATAGGACTATTAGGTAACAGAGAGAACAATCGAATGACGTTTGTATTCACGCATGTGTGAGTGAATACGCGCACGTGATACTACTAATAAAGTAATGTGATATGTAATTACATTCATACCGCGTGATATTACATCGTAGCATTACACATCACTCTAAACATATGCGCCATGCAATTCGCTATTGTAATATTTGTAATGCCATGCTCTCTAAACATCACGTGTTAGGAAATCTAATACTTAGAATGTAAGCCTTATTGTCCCAATAATACGGTTGTATTTCAGTAAGATATGCCCTCGTGGTTCTGTCGGAGAATCCGAGCTAGCGAATCACTAGGTGCGAATAAGCGGCGGAAAAGACATGCGCGCTGCATGCTATGAGTGATGCGTGGTGGAGATAGTCGAGTAATGTGTGATGTGACAGATTCTTAACTCGTATCACTTACACATGCCTACTGCCGACCCCTGAGCGGAGAAATGAGGTGTTAGGGTTCAGGATCGAAGGTAACACGTTTCCAAAGTTTTGTAATTTATTGGTACAAGTCCACGAGCCAACCTTTTCAATCTGGGGGCTTCTTGGCAGATTACGTCCCTGTCTTCACTGGGTAGGAGTCCGTACCTAGATTCTCCGTACAGAGTTCTTTGCCACCTATGCCACCACGAGAACAGTATCAATTTTTTAACCCCCGACGCAAAAGAGGGGTGTTATAAGTGTGACGCCAATATGTGTCTGTGGCATCGTAGTACTCGAACGGATGGACCCGATTTGGATGCGGCAAGTTTGCTTGCGGTGGTTGTTAGCTATATTTGGTAAAAATCGATTCAGAAGTGTGAAGAGTATCATCTGATGGTAGGCATTTTCGGTAGAATTTTTGTCCTATGATTATTAGTTGTTTTTTTTAAGTTTTTTTTAAATTCTTCTTCTGGCTGGTTACCTTTTCTGCCCTTTTGTTCGCTTCGCTGCTCAATGTTTAGATATGAACTCGAAACACGGCCGGCGCCTTTATTTATACCCCCGGATGACATAATTTACATAAAGTGTCCGGACTGTGATATTAGTGTGGATTATGTGCTATATGTGGGATTATAGCTCGACGAGTCAGTGAGCTGAAGTGGCAATGGGCAGGCCACATCGCTCGAAGAACCGATAACCGGTGGGGAGTAAAGGTTCTCGAGTGGCGACCACGTACCGGGAAACGTCTACCGGGCCGTCCCACTACTAGGTGGACCGATGACCTGGGCCCCAATTCTGCTAATTACATACAATTGACATCCTATTGTAATCCGATTGAGACACCATTGCCATTGTGTCAAAAATTCGTATTCCATTAATGTTCATTACAATATCAATAGAGTCTCGATAGAGTGTCAATGGAATGGCAGTGGTGTCTCAAATGAATAGTAGTAGAAAAAACTTCTGGGGATGCCTCTAAAAACTACCATGACTCAATAATATTGACAAACGGTTTATAATTGTTTTACGTAAATAAATCACCAATTTTTTCAATGAATTTCACAAAAGTTATGTGCGTTATAAAATACATAGCTACATAAATAATAAACGTTTAATTGAAAATGTTGAAAACAGGATTTTGGGCTGATTGTGACTTTATTTGTGCCGCGGGCCTTAAAAAAGTCGGACATTGACAGACACCTGTCATCTATGTTTGACAATTGACACTGAAATTCTTTGTTTACATTACATTAAATATCAAGAATTGAATTGAAATTTGAATTAAATTGTATTACAAGACATCACACATGCAGCTAAAGCTAAAAGGCAAAAGGAGGGCAGTACCATCGTCTCACAATGCTCGCTGCGAGTATCCTACTGGTATCCTATCCTGTGGTACTAGGAACGGGACCACGACTACGCAACATGCACAAGGATACTTCCGGAAAAGCTAATTTGGGTAAAAACTTTATTTATTTATATTCATATCAGATACATTTATCATGTGATCATCAATGTAAGTTTGTGGAGTAGCAGCAGATTAAATTAGTTTCAAAAGTACAAACTAATATTCCAAAACACTTTGTCAACTGTTACAAATAATTTATTCAATAAGGAACTATTTTACATAAAATGTTTTTTGTCCACAGCTTGTTGTAAAGGATGGCTGGATGGAATTTCATGATTGATGTGTCACCCTGAGGAACTCTAGCATACAGCAAGAGTGGAGCATCTTCTTCTGCAACCTGCAATGTGTCAGTCAAATAAGAATATCAAGAACTTTAATAATATAATATAATTTTCATGGAAGTGTTGGTGGCACAGGAAGCGTCGGTGGCGCAGTGGATAAAGCGCATACTTTCAATCTGAGGTTCTGGGTTCGAATCCAGCCGTGTACCTATGAGTTATCTTTCAATTCAAGTATATTATCTGTTTGCTTAACGGTGAAGGAAAACATCCTGAGGAAACCTGCACACTCCTGAGAAGAAATTCAAAGGTGTGTGTAAAGTCTACCAATCCGCACTGGGCCCGAGTGGTGGATTATGGCCCATACACTCTTTGTAGTTGAGTAGGCCTGAGCCCCTGCAGTGGGGACATATATAGGCTGTTGATGATGTAAATATTTTCACAGCTTAAAGATATTAAATCTAACTTCACTTTAAATTTATGAAGTAGCAGTATATGTTAAAAAACATCAAAGTGTATTTAAATTCAGAGCATGCAATCAAAATAAGTTTACATGAAACCCACATCTACTATATGCTGTCACATCAAAAACTGCCCTAAAAAGTAAAAGTATTTACTGCATGGCACCTAAGATATATAATAAATTACCAAGCAGCTATAAAGATACAAGTCTTCAAAAATACACTCGACGAGTTCTTTAGAGACAAACTAGCACAAAATTAATATGTTGTGGTGCCGATGTAATTTTTAAAAAAAGTATATAAATAAGATATAGGGATGCTATGTATTACACCCAACATCACTGTACCAGCTATATTCACAATAAAATATTCTGATTCTGAACTAATGTACCTATATACACTGCTTTTGTCCATTAAATTACTGATTTATTGAAAATGTGTTTTATTTACCTAATTTATACATTGATAATAATGTAAACCTACTTAAATTCCATGCTGTTACATGTAGTCCGTAGTTATAGTGGTGCTGCAGTATTCCTTCAATAGTCTTGTCAGATCAGTATCAGAGTCATAATTCCTGTAACAAAGTAAATAGTTAATGATAGTTATATTATATATTATATAATTATAAGTGGCCTAGTGCATAAACTGAAAGATCATAGAAAAGTCCAGTCTATAGCAAATTTAAGACTTATATGGTTTTCTCATGGATATCACTGTCAGAACTGGACCAAAATGAAACGGGACCACTGAGACAGCATACACTATGCGAAGTTATCCACCCGTTATTTGGATGTTTCGTAGTCCAGGGATCATTTGAAGGATACAGTATATTATGTTACCATTTTTTAATACAGTATACTAATGAAATTTCAGATGTCGGTGGTTTTTCCATTTTGTTCTAAATTGATTCATACTCTTGTAAAACAGGTTCAAAGTTGGGGCTTTTTATTACCGAAAAATACAATACTTTGACGCCCTGTAACTCTGGAAGTATATATTTAAACGAAAATCTGACTCACCACCGACACATACTATATTTGTTAGTTGGTTGAAAATAGGTTATCATTGCTTACCTTTAACAGAGTGGATATTCCGTCAAGTTCTTCACGTTTCGGAAATATAACGAAATTCTGCTACCAATTCTCTAAAGATTTCCTTCTTCAGGCGCATTGCGGAGGTCTTGTGAGGCATCACCACTTTACCGCCTCAACAAGGCGCGGAATTTGCGGCGGCGGATTTTTAGTGAATAATTTACACTGTTTACACTATTTTCTAATGGGAAAATACGCCACCGAATGTTTGCAGGCACTAACTTTCGTATACAAAGGCTAGACATTCACTCGCCATTCTGCAACGACACCTCACGTAGGTGTCGTTGTCCAATGGCAGCTCGATGGTCCTAAAAGCCATCAGGAAGCCATTGAAAGAAACGTCAAAGTCACAAAAACACGAGTAGAATAGGAGATTGAATTGCGATCGAGCTGCCACTGCGGTATAGAATACCATTTTACCAAATTTTGACAATGACAGTTGAATCTTAGTCCAATGGAAAGTCATCGACACGCCATTGCTTAGTAGAATGCCAAATGACAGAAACCACTCTACTGAGACACTATCGAGACACCATTGAACCAATATTGAATTAGCAGAATTGAGGCCCTGGTTAAGGTCACGTGGAGTCGCTGGATGCAGTTGGTTCGGGACCGGTCGATGTAGCGTACATGTGAAGGTCTATGTCCAACTGTGGACGTTTCCTGGCTGATGATGATGTGCTATTTAGTCTGCGACTTAAATTGAAAGCAGTAATTTTTTTTATTGCCGTCAGCCTTTAAAAAGGCATGTGTATACCTTAAAAAAATCACATACGCCCTTAACTTTACAGGGACATCAAAAATCGCTTACTCGTCCCCATTTTTACCGCGTTCCAAATAAAACCTTATTCCTAAAAGCATAAATCTCATTTTATATGTGCCACGTGGAGGGTCTCGTCACGTCATCGTTGCTAGGCAACCGTTGAGTTTAAATCGAAAGTTGCAATCGACTCTGTTGCCTTGGTAATAGAGACGAAGTCCGAATGAAGTTAAGAGTTGTAAGATCGATCGGTCAGTTCTGATGACGTCATAAAATAGTAAGTAGGTGAAGGTGCATTTTAAAGGATGTTCGCCTTTGGGATAGCGGGATAAGAGTCAATATTGACTGTATAATATGTTCATGTTAGCTAGAATCGTTAAATTTAAGGCAGCGATAATCAGGAAATGCGAAAGTGAGTTTTGTTTCTTCATTTGTTTGTTACATCTTGACGCCTAAACTGGACAACCGATCATGATGAAATTGCACGCGTTGATACTCAGTCAATGAGTTAGGCAAGTTAATAATACCAGTTTAAGAAGCAATAACCAATGGGAAACGTACCGGGAAACGTCTACCAGGCCGTCCCCCTGCTAGATGGACCGACGACTTGGTTAGAGTCGCGGGGAGTCGCTGGATGCAGGTGGCTCGGGACCGGTCGATGTGGCGTACCATGAATGAGGCCTATGTCCAGCAGTGGACGTTTCCTGGTTGATGATGATGATAGTTTTACATACTAGAAGCGTCGGTGGCGCATTGGATAAGGCGCGGACTCTTAATCTGAAAGTTCCGGGTTCGAATCCAGCCGTGTACCTATGAGTTGTTATTCAATTCAAGTACATTATCCGATTGCTTAAGAGGCTATGTTGGTAAGACCACGTGGCCGCGTTCAAGGTTGCATTGTTTTGTAGCTGTCCCTCTCCGAGACCTATCCTACCCGAGCGCGTACGGTGAGACAGCATACACTATGCGAAGCTATCCACTCCTTATTTGGATGTTTCGTAGTCCAGGGATCATTTGAAGGATACAGTATATTATGTAGCCATTTTTTTAATACAGTATACTAATGAAATTTCAGATGTCGGTGGTTTTTCCAAATTATTCTAAATTGATTCATACTCTTGTAAAACAGGTTCAAAGTTTTTACTACCGAAAAATACAATACTTTGACGCCCTGTAACTCTGGAAGTATATATTTAATCTGACTCACCACCGACACAGATATTTGTTTCTAGATTGTGTCTTGAAAATTTCATAGCTTAATATTCAAAATATGACTGGACTACGTTTGTATGGGCGCTTTGACAACAGCATACCCTCTTAACGGTGAAGGAAAACATCGTGAGGAAACCTGCATGTCTTGAACAGGCATGTGAAGTCCGCCGATCCGCACTGGTCCCGCGTGGTGTACTATGTCCCATACACTCTGTAGGAGAGTAGGAGTGAGCTGCAGTGGGGACACATATAGGCTGTTGATGATGATATCCAAATATCTGCTATATATAGTGATCAAGATATTTGGTACCACACTATAGGTTTGCACTTGGCCTTCATGTCATCTGATGATAAGTGACGATATAACCTTTGAATGGAAAGCGAGTTCACCCATAAGCCCTTGCTAATGAAGCGCTGACTCAGTTATGTCCTACCAGAACACAACTGCTTTTTTCTGTTCGCCTGGCTATATCTAATATGTTCCTGTATGACAGGCTTCTGGGTGAGCACGGTTTCCGACCAAATTATCGACAAAAGTAATTAGGTGAGATAAAATTCAACTGCAAAATGCAATATGAAAAAAAATTATATCAACTTATTCAATCTTATTGAAATCTACATGTATGAAATTGCTATGTAAATGTAGCCAGTCTAACTGCAGTCTAACTGCAATCTAACTGCAATATGCGGCTCGCTACACCCTTGGACCAATCCAGAGACATAATCTGCACAAACAGACAAAGGCACCGAACTTAAAACACCCCACTTTCTGTCGGGGGCTAAAAATAATCCTGCCGGGCCGTAGTTGAGTGTTGAAGCGTGAACGCCTAACAAACAAACATAAGCAAGTTCCGCTCTCGTGAAATAAGAATAGAATCATTGATATCATTAAACGAGATATACGAATGAGGAGCTGAAGTGGCATAAGTGCAACTCCTTATCTAGGGGCCATAGAAAGGAATTAATAAGTCACTCGTCAAGCTTGGAGCGAATGCTCAGAATTTGGCAGATCAGTAGATGAACTAAAATCACTAAAAAAGTCAGCTTTCGGCAAATCAAATCAAATATACATTCATGGCCACAATGATTTGTCTCGAGCCACATGTGGGACGGCCCGGTGTGATATCGCCGCTCGAGAACTCTTACTACCCATCGGTTGTACGTTCTTCGAGCAATGTGGCCTTGCCTATTGCGTCTTCACCTCACTGTCTTGTCGAGAATATTGCTAAGAACTGGCATTCTCCGCAGGCTTCTTCTGTCCCCAACGCTGCACTAGGGGTGTCGTTTAGGACATCGTGAAAAAGATACTGCTGGATAAGTGGTAGTCAAATAATAATAATAGTTCTTTATTAAATGGCATTGCCCATATTACATTATAAAAATAAAAACAATTTAAAGTAAACTACATTAAACTTAAATTTAACTAATCCTTACTTACATATACTGCATATATATATATGGAGTGGATAACAGTTTGGAATACAGTGTAAAAATCCTGCTGGACATAAGCTGAATTTCTCCATCCTTTTATGACACCCTCGCGAAAACGTGCGACGACACTATTCTAAACCATTGTGTATCTACTATCAATAGATCAATGGAAACATTTGCAAACAAATCACGTAATGGAACAGGGATAGGCCACAGGTCCTCTTCCAATTTCGTCCTTATTTCTTTAACTATAAAGTTCAACATCCGTGTTACATTTCGTGACGTCAATACACTTCGATGACGTCACTGAGTCGGCGTGACGTATTTGTGACGTCACGGTGTGCTCTTTAGTGGGAGTCAAGGAAGCTTACAAACTTATTGCTAGATTAGGGGTATTTGCCGATCTAGGGTATGTTTGAGGTATATTTATGACTACATGTTGTATATTGAGCATCAACCGACTTCTAAAAAGGAGAAGGTTCAATTCGACGCGTATGTTTTTTTAAATGTGTGTTACGCGATAGCTCCGCCAATAGTGAACCGATTTTGATGATTCTTTTTCTGATTGGTAGAGCATACTTCATAGGTGGTCCCATATAAATTTTATCGAAATTGATTCAGCGCTCTTTGAGAAAATTAACAAAACCCAAATTGTTAAACAAAAAAGTCGGTTTTTAGTTCTTTTTGAATCCATTATTGTTTCTTGAATAGCCCTTTAGCCATCTTAACAAGTGAGGTCTATGACCGCCCTCACACACCCTAGTGTCAGAGTTGATCCGCCATAGTCCTCTGACATGTCTCATGTAGCTACTACCTGTCGTAGATAGTAACCGGTAACAACGGATTAACGTGACTGACGAAGCACGGAGTCATATCACTGTTCAGACAATCACGTGATACAGACTGCAATGTCCTTAACAAACTGAGGGAAGTCTCACAAAGAGTTTTTGATAATGTCCCCAGCGGGAATTGAACCCGGGACCTATGCGTGTGTTGTCTCAGTCTAACGCTAAGAGAACTGCGACAAGGAGGCCGTTAGTCATAATATAGACTTTATATATTAACTGCATTATAACTGCAAGCCAGCTGCAAAATTGCAGCGTGGAAGCAATTTGTGTATGTCCATTGTGCTAGAAGACGTTATCTAAGTTTTGTTGCAGTTTAATCGTCTGAGATAGAACTTAAAGCAATTCCAATGATGTGTAGATCGTTCTTCGAACGAAGAGTAAATAGGCACTTTCTAGAACGACATCGTCCACCTCATCATCACTATCAAGTAATATTGTGGTCAAGGTCAGCCAAGGGCCGGTTTGTTACAATATCAAATATACAAATCAGATGAAGCCTGTCTCTCTTCAAGTACTTCGTCCGTCTCGTACGAGGACAATACATACACCCTCTTTGCTACCAGATTGCTGCAGTTGCTGCTTGCAGATTCGATGGTTTTCTAAGATTAGTGAAGATAAGCTTTCTATTAAAATAGTCATCGTTGAAAATTATAACATCGCACTCTATTGCTTGTCCGCTTAATTCATCGACTATTTTTATAATATCATGTTTCTCTTGTCCAACCACTATTACTGACATTATCATTATTTTTACTATTAAATCCATTTTCTTTCTTTCCTATTTGATTATTGTTGCTGTCCAAACCAATAACAGTTTCAGTTTTAGCTAACTTCTCGTGTAAAATGCATGGAGGTAGTTTCTTAAGTTTTGCTAAGTAAGCCACTATTGTTGCTTTAATCTGAACACTTTTGTACTGGCAATTTGTCATTGTTTAAATTTGTCACGTAGAGCCTTTAATTATAATTTAACAGCAAGATTGATGACGCCGAGGCATGCTGAGGTTTCCATTATATTGTTCATATAATTTCACAAGCACGATTGACATATTTTTTTGAGTAAATTTTCAATAAATTCGTCTAGTTGCAACGGAACTTTTGCAATCGCAGATCTGTCTTTTATAAGAATTATTATAAGACTATATTATACAGCTATTGTTTATTTACCGCTGTATTCCGAGATATTGATGCAAGATAATTCCTAAACAATGATATTGTCTTAATTTTTTATTATCAACATGAATTTTGTTTGCGTAGGGCGTTCGATGTTTTCTTATATTTTATTTATATCGTGTTGTTTGTAATTGACCTCAAAACAATGGACAAGACAAAAAATAAATTGATCTTATTTCGTTTAGAGATTTAGCTCCAAGGAATCTGACAATTCTTTTCTTTTTTTCAGAATTATTTATTTTATTTTATAGGTTGCCAACACAGCAAGCATCATTACAAAGCAATTACACACACACACACACACAAATTCTAAATGCTGCCGCAATTATAGGCAACTACGGCTTACACAAAAAATATCTGAATAATAACATTAAAAAAATGTGCCTCAAATTACAAAGTGTAGGCACGCTTAACAGCGTTTTTTCTATTAGTGATTTATATATATATGTTATAGTCAAAGTCCGATACACAGTCTCTTCGCGGAAGGACTGGTTTATCCTAGGTTTGGCCAAAGCCATCAGGCAATCCCCGAAATACATTTCAATTTCGCCCTTTGCCTGAAGTATTTTTAGTCAAACCCAGGAGCTCCTAACTTTTCAGTCAAACGTCGAAAGTAAATTATTCTGTTTCGGTTTTGGCCTAGTCAATCCTAGAAGCGACTGCAAAACTCGGTCAAACGTTGATCTGAACATGTTTAAACAGGTTCATAATGTCTCTCGCGGTGTTCCGACCGATTGTTTTGTCATTTCATGTTCGTTCATTGAGCGTGCGGGCGTGTAATTGTGTAAAATTGAAGATGAGTGAATCAAACGGTGTTGTTGTTACTAAAAACGTGGATAAAGAAGCTTTAAAAGTAAAGTTTAAAGAGAAAATTTCTAATTTGAATAAAAATAAGTGTTCATTTCACATAAAAAACAAACAGTTGTATGAGCAGATTATCAGTGAGGTAGAGTCCGCTAAAGTAGCTAAAAAGAAAACGTCTTTGCAGTATCGCCGTCTCAAACGCTACGACGTTGTTTGTTTTGGGGACGAAAGGTCTTCAAGCTCAGGCTGATATTATGAAACAATTATCTGATCAAAAATTTCCGCCAATCGCGATTGGAAAAACTGTAACCTTACCTATTCCCAGCTTTGACAGAGCCAAAGGAGATGCTCGAAATGTTTTGGGTATCATACAAGATAAAACAGATGATGGTTTATACAGAGTAGGCACGAAACACGGGACAATAAACACACTTTTTTCGAGGAATCAAATAAAAGAATGCAAAAAAAATTTTCTTAAGATCGAAGATGTGCCTGACGTTCGGCTGTCTCTTAGAGAAATCAGTGCAAAGGATTCAAAATTTGGTGGCCAAGGCTTTATAACATGCCACTGCAATAAAAAATGCTCTTCAAAATTATGCAAATGTAAAAGATCTAATGTATTGTGCAATTCTAAATGTCATAATGCCTCACCATGCCAGAATAAAGATTAATTTTTCATTTTAATTACCTAAGAAATTATTAAAACAATTAACATTAACATTAATGCCTCACCATGTCAGAAAAATGATTAATTTGCCACTTTAATTACCTAAGAAATTATTAAAACAATAAACATCAAAATTTTAAAAATGTTATTTTTTTTATACTTAATCTTACAAACTTACCTCCGTATATTCCAAAGCATTTATTTATTTATTTTATACTTTATTGCACATCGTACAAAAGGCGGGCCTAATGCCACACGGCATTCTCTCAAAGCATCTCAAATATAAAAGTGAAAATCACGTAAGCTGACCAATCAGGTGTCAGAACTGGCAGAGTTAAGCGGTTCTTAAGACTTGAAAGCTGCTTAAATGATAAAATGCTACCAAATATACGAAGATAAGACACTTCATACCTATATCGGAGTTTGACTCGTCAAACCCCGATTTAATAAAATTGTGTTTTGACGTTTGCCTGACCAAATTAGTCTCTCCCAGGTTTGACGAAAATTGTTTAGTCAAAGGCCGAAAATTTACATTTGTTTGGGCTTTGACTAAGTCATTCAGTCTGACCTGAGGATTGACCAGTCCAACCTAGGAGCGCCGGAGCTTCGGAGTTTGCCTATAACATATATATAGTAATTTCTTATCTCGATAGTGATCTCATAGAGAACGTTTTATTATAAAAACTGACATATCACCGTTAGGAATCATACCCGGGCCTCTCATCCAAGCGTGTAGCCACCAAGGAGTGGGCTCTTTTATCAGAACTCAAACACTCTCATCGCCTGCTATGTCTAGGGGCACTGTAGTCAAAGTCCTTCAATCTCAAAGAAAACAGCTGAATCATTCACAAACGCGTCAATCAGTGAACTCAAAGCAATTTGTCTCAAGTTTTAACCGGATTAGATTAAATACTTTAGCAGTAATCTCCGGCTTTTCGCGGAAAGTTTCATCTTTATCTTAAAAGGCTATGTTGGTAAGACCACGTGGTCGCGTTCAAGGTTGCATTGATTTGTATAGCTGACCCTCTCCGAGCCCTATCCTACCCGAGCGCGTACGGTGAGACAGCATACACTACGCGAAGTTATCCACCCGTTATTTGTATGTTTCGTAGTCCAGGGATCATTTGAAGGATACAGTATATTATGCAGTCATTTTTTTCAATACAGTATATTAATAAAATTTCAGGTGTCGGTGGTTTTTCCAAATTGTTCTAAATTGATTCATACTCTTGTAAAACAGGTTCAAAGTTGGGGCTTTTTATTACCGAAAAATACAATACTTTGACGCCCTGTAACTCTGGAAGTATATATTTAAACGAAAATCTGACTCACCACCGACACATATATTTGTTTCTAGATTGTGTCTTGAAAATTTCATAGATTTTCATAGCTTAATACTCAAAATATGACTGGACTACGTTTGTATGGGCGCTTTGACAACAGCATACCCTCTTAAATTGCCGCCATGGCCTAGTGGATACACGCTTATATTCGCTTATATTCCTATTGGTACTCGGCTTGGTCGGTGGTAGGGCATTTTATATCGACCTGGCTAGCTACCACCATGCTACCTAAGTCTGCCGCCAAACTGCAGTGTTAATAGCACTGTTGTGTTCTGTTAATAAAGGTAGCAGAGCCAACGCCTCGTCGGCTTGTAGCCTTTGGGTAACCGATAAAAAAACTGGACAAGTGCTTCATAAATGGTACGTAATAAATGAATATGTACCGACAGATACCTTATCGAACTCAAACAGAAAATTTTCTTACAAACTACATTCAAAATCTCTCTCAAGGGATAGCGTTCAGATTGTACGCACAGCTACAAATCAAGCTACACATTTCCAGTATAGAACTAGCATCATGCGGGAGTACATTCAATGCGAAGTCGGCTTATACTGGAAATGTCTAGCTTGATGTGTAGCCGTGTGTACAGTAATTGAATTATTTAATATTTTTTACTTACTTTATATATGTTCAGTGAACAAATCTAATCCACATGGCAAACGGTTTCGTTTCATGGCAACTTGACGTCTCTAGTATTTCTTCTTCCATGGATATTTCCCTGTGATCTCGACTAGGGCTGCTGCATCAGTTTTCAAATCACGTTTCTGAAAAATGTATTTGTACGCTATTCCATACCCTTTTGGGGTTCCGCTGGCAACCCTGCGATGATCCCCTGGAATAAACACACATATCGCGGCCATATCATCTCAAAATCATCTATATGTATAGAGGTAAGTCCACTGTTGGACATAAGGCTCCATCAATGACCGCCACGAGGCTTGGTGATCGCAGGTGTTGTTGTTACATAGATCAAAATTCAAAATGTCGGCCTATAAAGTGCAACTCCAAAATTTTTCAAGATTTAAATATAATATTTGGTATAAAATTAGTACATTCCGAAAATATATAGGGTACATATAACACGAAAAATATTTTTTCATACGTTTATTGTTTGTTTTTAATGTATGATGGGTTTGCACTTGGCCTTCATCTCACCTGATGGTAAGTGACGATAAGGTCGTTGGATGGTAGGCGTGCGCACACAGAAGCTTCAACTGTGCTACTAACACTGTCGTTTGGCGGCAGACTTAGGTAACATGATGGTAGCTAGCCAGGCGGACATTATATAAAGTATCCCACTGGGAATCGAACCCGGGACTTCCGAATTGTTAGGAGGCTGCTCGTGTAGTCAAGTGGTCGGGTTTTAGTTATTTAACTCTATCCTTGTCTATATCTTTTTTCAGTCACCATTAGAAGAGATGCGGGTAGACATATAGAAAGGGTTTTACAGGGACATAAAACGTATTTCCGTACAGAACCATACTTTACGTAGAGCTACCCTTGGCTGGGTGTCATGGTGTTCTTTTTGTGCCAAAATGTATTGACAATGACATAAAGGTAATTGAATGATATGGTATTTAAAAAAAACTTACTTCAATGGGTTCTCAATTCGACGCATATATATTTTTTTGTATGTGTATGTACGAATGTACTCGACATGGTAAACTCTTTCGATCGCGTCGAAACCCTCGCAATTTTGCGTAATTGGTACTATAACACCGTCCGTGACACCATTTGCACTATATCACACCATTATAACACAAAAAACACGCATAACAGTATTATTAACCAATTAACAAAATTGCAATGAACCACCATTTTTCAAGTTCGCGACAAGAATCACAATTAATGATGAGTTGCGTGAAGATAATATCTTTAACATACCTATATTCTGTACAACAATGTTCCTTTGCAGCACTGCGAAGACGGCAAATTCAGGCTCAGCGCGCATGTGTAATCATAGGACAGCGTACAGTGACGCACTTTGCAAGAGGTCTTAGATGTCCAGCTGTGGACTACCGCAAGTTGAACAGGATAGTGTCGGTTGCACAGTTTGTTTGTGTTCGATCCTTGAATAGTTAAAGTTCTCTCGTTACATTCTATAAGCGTTTGTCGTGAGGATTAAGTGGCACGAGGACAGGGTGGCTAGGATACCGTGAAAATTTCGGACATGTTCATTTAACCGCCTCCGTGGCCTAATGTCTACAAGCTTAGGGTAGCACTCTGGAGGTCCCATTTTAGATTTAAAGTGGGGGTACCTATCGGTACTCGGTGTGTTTGGTGGTAGTATTTTTATGTCCGCCTGGCTACCTACAACCATGTAGTGTGCAGCCAAGCACCAGTGTTGTCTCCCGGTATGACAGGTAGCAGAGTTTGAGCCTCATTAGTTTGAGGCTTGGGTGCGCAAGCTTATCATCTTCCTATTATCTCAAAGCCGATGCCTTATAAACATAGACATAGAAACATATTTATTCGGCATTTTCACAACACGACACATACAACAACAAACACACAGAAAAATATTATATACTATAGACATGGAAAAATAAACTAATTAAAACGATAATAATATAACAAGTAATTTAGATAAACAATTATACACAAAAATTCAATAAATAAATAATAAAAATGTGATGTCAGTTTGCCGCTGCCCGTGTCGCGCAGTGAGCGCAGAAAAGGTGAAGACCTTATCGTGACTTACCATCAGGTGTGGTGGCAAAATGGGCAAAATGCAAACCGATCGTACATTAAACTAAACATGTCACATCCACTCTTGTTGGTTGCAGTGTGAGGGAGGGATACATTAAAGGGAATATTAAATAGTACAAAAAGTAATACATATTTTTCAAACGACTGCAAAAAGGAGGAGGTTCTTGATTCGACTGTATGTTTTTTCTTTGTTTTTATTTTTGTATATATGTTACGCGATAACTCCGCTAGTTTTGAATAGATTTTGATTATTATCCCATGTACCTTATATCGAAAATGATTCAGCGCTATTTTGAAAAAATCACCAAAAGCTACATCTCTAAGGGTGAACATTCTAGGGGATAAATGCTGTAGACTTTTATGACAGTTGAAGTCTGTTTGTAGTTCTTTTGGAACGCGTTAATTATAATAGAGTGTACTGAGACTGTTACAGACCTATATTAATAGCAAGAATCAATTTCTGAGTCGCATTAAAGATTTTTAACAAATTTATAACACCTAGCAAATCGAAGGTTAGACGGTACTTCCAGACATCACAGCTCTTGAGTCTATAGTTGAGTTGACTTGAGTCGTCTCGCATCAACACTGACCACTAAACCAGTGCGTACTTGCTATTTTGCTACCGTGCAGTCACTGCTACAGCACGGGATCGAGTTCTGGGGACGCGGTGCCGAATGGGAGCGCGTCTTCAGACTACAGAAACGAGCCGTTCGCGTGATTGCACGGGCGGCAGCGGACGACCCGGCGAAGCCGCTTTTTAAAGCGCTTAACATAATGACGCTTCCAAGTCTGATCATTTTCCAGGTGGCTGTATACGTCAAGGAGAACCTTGACAAATACAGCCGTCGGGGTGATGGTCAGAGTCGCAGCATACGCTACGCAGAAATGCTAAACCCAGTGCCCCACACACTGGAAAAAGCATCAAGGACCATCCACGCCATGGGTCCTAATGTGTACAATAGACTACCTGTCGAAATAACAAAATGCACAAGTGTACCATGGTACAGACACAAGTTAAAACAGTGGCTTGTCGAGCAGGCCTTTTATACTTATAAGGAATTTTTAGAATATAAGAAATCTTAATGATGATACATATTGTATTTATATTATATTTGACGTGTAAATATGAATTTATCAATAAATATGACTATGACTATATTGCGCTCAAGTAAGATCATGCATGGAGTACCTCTGCCATCTTTGGGATGGTTCAGCTCGCTATCAACTAGCTGCTTTGGACTCGGTGAAACGTCGAGCTATGAGACTGATAGGCAACGATACGCTACATAAGGCAAAGTTCCAAAGCCTCGAACATAGGCGTCAGGTTGCCTGCCTTTCGGTATTTTATAGGATACATTTTGGAGAGTGTGCGCAGGAGCTATTTTTGTTGATTCCACCTTCGCCGTTCAAGTACCGGTCAAACAGAAGAACGGCAGACCTTCACCCGTACACTGTAGATATTCCTACAGCTCGCACCAAGCGTTTCGCTTCCACATTTATCGTGCGTACAGCTAAAATATGGGAATTTTCTTGGGATTCTTCAAAAGAAGAGTAAATAGGCACCTTCTAGACCAACACGTAACATTGTCGACCTCATCGTCACTTACCATCAGGTGAGATTGAGGTCAAGTGTTGGTCTATCTTCAATTTAAAAAATTGCCTAAAGCTCCACATTCATGCGTTCAGATTAATCCCAACTGTCCCATGTTTTCCTTGTACCATGGTCACACTACCAAGGCTATGTCGGCAGCTATTTTAAGCGTGTCGTTCCGCAGCCTATTCGGGGAGGCCCTTAAGCCGAAATGGTTATATAGCGCCATCTATTAAGTCGACGGCTATTTGCTTACATCGAGCTCTACACGGGGGCGTATTAAATATATATAGCTTACATTATAAGCACTTTCTACTGCGTCCTGCAACTGTTCAATAAAATAATAAACGCGTTCAAAAAGAACTAGAAACCAACTACCCCAAGCCTTCGTCCCCTAAAATGTTCACTCTTAGAGGGATAATTATCTGGGTACTTTTTTTCTGCAACAGAGGTATATCCATTTCGATAAAAAGTTTGAGACCACCTTTGAAGTATCCGACAAAAATATTATCAAAATCGATTCATAATATCAAACTCGATTAACGGTAGGAGGGTATTTCGTCCCCTAATTTTTCATCCTTGGAGGTGAAATGATTTCTATTGTTTTAATTTTTTATTTTCAGTTTTGTAGAAATAACTTTTAAACTTAAATAAATTAAATTATACAAAATAAATAAATCTGTCGCCAAAAATTCTCGCTAAGGTTCATATATACATTAAAATTATGCAAGGGCGAGATAATGGTTTACAATATTAACTAAGTAAGTCTCTTTGATATAAATTAAGCAAGCAGCACGTTCAAATAAACAAATATAAATTAAAACATTTCATCTCTCATGCGTTCACCCTTGATATTATATCATTTCAAATAAAGTATAATCAATATTAGGCCACGATTGGCTAAGATATGACGTAACACGGTATCATCAAATTTTTCACCCTTAGAGGTGAAATATTTCCATCAAAATTAAATTTTATTGAGTAGTTAAATGTATCTCTACCTTACTTCTCTAGGTACTTCTACCTCTGAAGGTGTAAAATTAGGGGAGGAAAATTGTTAATTAAAATGTAAGTAAATTCCCACCAACTTAAAATAAATGATCACGCTTCCATCCCGCAGTCTTATCGTCACCGTCAGGTGAAATGAAGGCCAAGTGCGAAACAATTGTATTATAATCATTAATGAGATACTGGTAATCGAACCTGCGACCTCGGGATTGTGAGTCCGACCGTGTAGCCACTACACTACAAAGGTGGTTGCAAAGAACTTCGCGAAATAAAGTCAGTCCCTTATTTGGGTCACGTAAATATCACTGGGTCACAATTCAGGGCATGCCACGGTGAATTGTACCTTCGGTTCTGGAAAATAAGATCGAGAGTCGCTCGAATGGGGCGGTTTTCCTTGAGATAAAGTTGGGGGTACATTGAGAGTATATATATCAGTTTGACATTAGCTATATTTTATGCAAATAATTCCACACTAATTTTAAATTATTTTTTTCTGACCCCTGACATAACTAAAAATAAAAATTTGTTAATCTGCTATTCCAATCGTGGTGTCCAATGCTAGGACACCTGACATTGTTTTGTCCCAGTAGACCCTTTGGACAAGTGGGCTTACAATTTTAGTCCTACATGTCTAATTGCGTCAATCGTCTACGCAATATGTATGTTTGTTTTTCTATATAAAAGCAGATTTAAAAACAAAATGTGAGATTGCCTCCCTGTCCCAAAACAATCCCATATTAACCTGAATCGAGCCGAAAGGCACGGATTTGTAAAGAATATACAGATTCAAACTCGTTTAATAATGCGTGAAGCAAACAAAAATACACACACACATGCACATGTGCTGACTGAGTGATGTGCGCTGCATTGACGGCCGAGTGTCTGATTTTTAGTGTACTTTTGTTACCTTAACTTGTGTATAAAAAACGGAAGTGTCTGATGCAGTTTCTTCATACGGTTCAGTGGAACACGGCCCACGGGTCACAGGCCGGAGTCGGACACTTCAAACAAATGTCGTGATATCAGTTGGGCGACTTTTGTATACACGCAAATGTGAGTAAATTTCGCGCGCGCCACATTACCGATCCTTTCGCGGGTCACTTTCTTGCGGGGAGAGGTGAGGTACCGCGGGGGGAGGTGAACGTCCGTTCTGTACGTACAAAACGTTCTGTAGCTACAAAATATCGAGTATAATACGAACGCTCGCACTGTTTTCGAGCACAGAGCCCAGTGCACCACCGCCCTAAGTATTTATCACGTCAAAGGCACTTGATAACGGTCGCAGCGATGAGTGGGGACTCTGTTTGTTTTCCACTAAATAAGAAACTTGTTTTTCTCAGAGTGCCGCTTCTGCTTCTTCATTTTCCTCATTATAAACGATAAGTGGTCATATAAAACATTTATTTTTAACCTCCAACGCAAAAAGATGGGTGTTATAAGTTTGACGCCAATGTCTGTCTGTAGCATCGTAGCTCTCGAACGGATGGACCGAATTGGATGCGTTTTTTTACATGAAAGCAAAATTCCTTGCGGTGGTTCTTAGCTATCCCTTTTCCCTTCCCTATTCCCTACTAATATTATAAATGCGAAAGTAACTCTGTCTGTCTGTTACGCTTTTCCGCTTAAACCTCTCAACAGATTTTAATGAAATTCGGCACAGACAATCTTTAGACCCTGAGAAAGGACATAGGCTACTTTTTAATGCGAAAAATAAAATCCACGCGGGCGAAGCCGCGGGCAGAAGCTAGTATTTAATAAAAATCGATGAGCAGATTGAAGAGTATCAGTTGATAATTGTGGATTTTTTAAAATTATAATTTAATTTACTTGTTTTAATGTAATGGGTCTTAACCTTAATATATTACTAATTATTATTATTTGTATATGAGAGGTGTAGTCCGTGTGTCCTGCATGTCACGACCTCAATTGTGACAAGTCCCCTATGAATCAAATCACTTCCCCTAGGGCCAATCTCGGTCATGAAAATTACGATTGGTTTGGTGTCTATTTGTCTAACTTCCAATGATATCGACTTGAAATTTGGAGTAATTATGGGAAATTGTGACCCACAGGTGCCGCGGATGAAGTTAATGATGAAAAATTTATTTGAAAATATTGATTGTCAAAAGTCATGGTAACTTAGTTGGGCAAAGCGTCAGTCCCTGAACAATCGAGGTCCGCGTTCGATCCTGGCTCGTACCAATCACTTCCAATTTGGTATTTGGAATTTATGTACGTATGATAAATATCATTACCATTGGCTTTTCGGTGAAGGAAAACATCTTAAAGAAACCTGCACACTCCTAATAAGAAATTCAAAGGTGTGTGTAAAACCAATCCGCACTGGGCCCGCGTGGTGTACTATGATCCCTGCAGTTGGGACATAAATATAGTCTGTTGATGATAATTTATTTGAAAATATTTTTCATCGTGTGAATCAAAATACATATATCTATTTTGTGTAAATATTTCAGGAGAACCTACATATATGTTTTCTATTCTATCGTAGATTTCACAAGCGCTTCTGTTATTATTTTATTCATCTCCTTACGATTCTAAAGCCTCAAAGAGTATCATTTCCCTCACAAAGTGTTTGATTTCGCATTGCATATAGGTGTGGCTTGCGTATTTTTTGTTCCTAAAGGGTTCCATCAAAGAAACTTTATACTTTCGTCCAGTCCGTCTGCCCATCTGTTACAGACCTTTAGAGATAGCGGCGAGAGAAACACTCGTTCATTAGAATATTTATCTCGAGTGCTAGTCGTCTAGAAATTCAGTTTTTAGGGTTCCGTAACTTAAAGGGAAAATGAACCCTATAGGATCACTTGGTTTTCCGTATGTCTGTCTGTCAAGACCCTTTTTCTCAGGAAAAGTAAAGGTTGAAGGCACGTTGAAATTAATATCGAATACTCAAGTCTGCCGTCTCTTGGATCTGTGAAAAAATCAAACTTATAGGTCAACGCAACAAAAAGATAAGAGTATTTTCTTTGCGTATTAAAAAGCGTCGGTGGCGCAATGGATAAGGCGTGGGCTCTCAATCTGAAGGTTCCGGGTTTGAATCCAGCCGTGTACCTATTTTCAATTCAAGTACATTATCCGATTGTTTAACGGTGAAGGAAAACATCGTGAGGAAACCTGCATGTCTTGAACAGGCACGTGAAGTCCGCCAATCCGCACTGGGCCCGCGTGGTGGACTATGTCCCGTACACTCTTTGTATGAGAGTGGGCCTGAGCCCCTGCAGTATATATAGTATAGTTATATATACGTCCCCGTATATAGGATGTTGATGATGATTTTCTTTGAAATGCAAGGGAATAACAACCTAAATAGTACTTCCTGTTAACCTAGAATCCTGAAATTTAGCAAGTAGCAAGGTCTTACCGCACAAAAATAGGCATAAATCTGAAAAGTGTTTACAAACTTAACTTTGCAGTTGAAAGCCATACACCGATTATGTAATTGAACTGCAAAATAACGTTGGTTCTTCAATCGGACTTATATTTTCGTTAGAGCCTGTTGGGTGTATATTATCTTACCTTTTATTTTCAACACGTTAATTATTCATATTCTTAACGGAACCCTCGGTGTGCGAGTCCGGCTCGCACTTGACCGGTTTTTAGCTTAGGTTTTAGCGGTTTTAAACATATGGGACGTTTTAGGTTTAGGTAGGGTAGGCAAGGATGGAAAGTGTGCGGGGAATCGAATTCGGGAGCTTTGGATTATGAGTCCAGGGGCTCTATTTCTACTGATTTTCGTTCGACTTATGAAATTTGGTATTTTTGAATCGTTCTTCTGCAACGAGTGCTCGGGACCACTCTTTGCGGAGGCGAGCGATAGACTAAACGTCATCGTCAAACACTGACATTACCACTTATTGACATCGACAGTAGGAACTGTTCTATGAACTTTGCGTTCCGATTTCCTTGCATGAATTACCGGATTTATTTTTCTGCGTAGAACGGATAAAATTAAACAATTTAAGTTGTATTGGCAACACCTGAGGCGAATGATTCAAAAATACGGGCAAACCTGTTTTTATGCGACTTGTAGTCGATCGTGACTTAAGAGGCTATGTTGGTAAGACCACGTGGCCGCGTTCAAATTTGGATTGTTTTGTAGCTGTCCCTATCTGAGCCCTATCCTACCCGAGCGCGTACGGTGAGACAGCATACACTACGCGAAGTTATCCACCCGTTATTTGGATGTTTCGCAGTCCAGGGATCATTTGAAGGATACAGTATATTATGTAACCATTTTTTTAATACAGTATACTAATGAAATTATAGGTGTCGGTGGTTCTTCCAAATTGTTCTAAATTGATTCATACTCTTGTAAATCACGTTCAAAGTTGGGGCTTTTTATTACCGTAAAATACAATACTTTGACGCCCTGTAACTCTGGAAGTATATATTTAAACGAAAATCTGACTCACCACCGACACATATATTTGTTTCTAGATTGTGTCTTGAAAATTTCATAGATTTTCATAGCTTAATACTCAAAATATGACTGGACTACGTTTGTATGGGCGCTTTGACAACAGCATACCCTCTTAAGTTGTGTGCGACGTAGCTGTGTCACACGAGCGAATCAAAAATAGAGCCCCTGACCTGTGTAGCCAGCAGCCCACTGGCATTGTCCTGAAAAGTATTTGTAGATCTCGGGAACGCAAAGGAGAGGAGATTGTTCTTTCTTGTCTATTAAGAATAATGGAAACAAATGCCAGCCGGCTATTGGACGGAATACTGGGCACACTTATCTTCGTTAAAACCAGCTGACAGATAGGGTTGTCGAATGCTGGAAAAATTGGGGTTGTTGTAAAGAGGTAATAAATTTAGCACCCTGTGTACACGTCGCAGTTGAATACATAACAGCTAGCTTTTAGTTCTAAAGGGGTCCGAAGATTTTTGTTCGAAGCCTGTCTGTCCGACATCTGGTTGTTTTTAGGGCTCCGTACCTCAAAAGTAAAAAAGGTACCCTTATAGAATCAGTGTGTTGTCCGTCTGTCTGACTGTCTAGATCCTTTTTTTTTTCAGGAACGCGTGCAGATATCAAGTTGAAATTAATATCCAAAACTCACGTCAAGTCAACGCAATATAAAGATATAGCTGTATTTTACACAATTTTCATGCAAAATGCAAGGGAACAAATAAACAGGGTACTTCTCGTTGACCTAGAATCCTGAAATTTGTCGAGAAGCAAGATCTTACAGCACAACCATAGGAATAAATCTGAAAACCAGAATTTATGAATTCACTCTAATGCACTCTAAAAATTGCTTTTTTATATTTATTACAAACTTAACTTTGCAGTTGATAGCCATACATCGGGTATGTAATTCAGCTACAAAGCTAAGTTGGTTTTTCAATAAGAATTACATTTTTGGTAGAGCATTGTTGGGTGCATATTACCGTACCTATTATTTATGATTTCCAGTATGTCACTAATTCATATTCAGTACGGAACCCTCGGTGCGCGAGTCCGACTTGCACTTGACCGGTTTTTTCAATACTCAATTTGTTTATTGCATTCCATAGGCTTACACAGTAGTTGTCACAGAATGATATGAAGAAAACCCATTTATGGACCTTGTCTAAGGCACTGCAATATAAGAGAGGAAAACATTTATGTACATTATCTGTTTTATAATTTATCACTTGAATATTCTTGTAATGTGTAATAGCATTTATTAAATAATATTTGTTTAGATTGCTGCATGAATTCCTTGACATTTGTTTCTTTATTAAATTTTCTGGCAGATTATCGTATATTTTTATGGACATTGCTAACGGTCCTGAAGTAAATATCTTGAAGGGGGAAGTTGGTTGAGCCAGTTTGGTTTTCCGTGTAGACAGAAGTTAGAGGGTATGTCATCGCGTTTGTTGTAAAATTCCGGATATCAAGTCGGCCGCGCACAATTCTTCATGTATATCCATAGAGGACTATTTTATGAACAAAAAATGTCATGAAACATATTGTCCTAAAGCAGCACGTTTACCAGATATTTCCAAGTAAAGATGGACATAATTAGTACTACTCGTACCCAGTAGTAATTCTCTTCGCGTGTTTTTTCCCCGCATCAATTTGTCTTTAAATACAATCCCCAATTCAATTTATGTACTTAAATTTTTAAATATTAACTTAAAATACATATTTGTTAATACTTGAATTACAAAAAATATTAGTAAATTGAATTGGGTGCTGCTCCAACTAAATGAGGTGCCACCCCTAACTCCGTCCGCTCACAGGGAAAGTTAAGGAAAAATAACGTAGTTGTTATTTCAGGATTGTGTGGTACCCTTAACTCTGTGTTTTTCTTCCAAATTATTCTTGTTTTAGTCCAAGAGATTTAAATATATTATATATTTAACATCAATGCTTTCACAACGCCGCCATACATTATTCTACTGATTTAGTCTAGGTCAATAAAATAG
Source organism: Carcina quercana (assembly GCA_910589575.2). Classification (NCBI taxonomy): domain Eukaryota; kingdom Metazoa; phylum Arthropoda; class Insecta; order Lepidoptera; family Depressariidae; genus Carcina; species Carcina quercana. The sequence goes on along the minus strand of OU342454.1, from coordinate 5,084,823 downwards.
TATACAAGAAATATTTTTAAGGTAAACGTTTTTGTTTTTAAATAGGTATATAAAAGATAGACTAACGATTGACCTCAATCTCACCTGATGTTAATGAGGTCGACGATGTTACGTGTTGTTCTAGAAGGTGACTATTTACTCTTCGTTTGAAGATTCCCAAGTTGTAGTTTTCTGGGAACACGGACACCGGTAGTGTATTCAATATGCTGTCTGTACGCATGATGAATGTGGAAGCGAGACGCTTGTTGCGAGCTGTGGGGATATCTACAGTGTACGGGTGGAGGTCTGACGTGCTTCTGTTTGACGGTGCTTGAATGGCGAACTCGGAATCAACGAAAATAACTTTTGCACACTATCTCCAAAATGTATCCCGTATTTATATTAGGTTTATACGTATTTAGTTACAGTTTAAAGAGTAACTTACAGCTTAACTTAAATTTCAATCCATTTTCATGTCAAGTTAGTAGAGAGAGCGCTGAAACTTTTCAAATGTACATATGTGTACCTGGTGGTAAGTGACGATAAAGCCGTTGGATGGTACGCGTGCACACCCAAAATCCTCAGTCTATTGCTCTGCTGTTTGGCGACAGACTTAGATAACAGTGGTAGTTAACCAGACGGATGCAGAGTGACCTAGTTAGTCACAAAAGACCGCGAAGTATCAATTATTAACGTACAAATGTGAGGCAAGGCAAGTTAGTGGGTGCAAAGAAATGTCCTAGTGTTGTATGTCATCTAGGGATAGTTATTATAGAAAATAATACACACACATTCCGTCTGTACATGTTTGAAATTGAGGAGAGCTATCTTCAGAGGGGCAAACTTATTGTGCGAGTACTATACCGATAGGTCTAACCGTTAGACCAAGGAGGCGGTTAAATAATAATAAAAACAATCAAAAAGTCAGTAGAGGCTCTCCTTTTAAGTATACATAAAAATTGTATTAATAGTCGCCACTCTTTCCCGCGGAAAATAGCTGCAGCAGAAGGCGGATTAATGAAATATATTTCAGACTGGTTATAAGTATAAAGTATGTAAAAATAAATTACAAGATTGATGTAAAAAGAAAAGTAACAATATTTGATTTTAAAAATGGATTTTCTTAACTAGACAATGAATGAATTATGGAAAAACATTAAAACCAATAAAATTTATCGCTTTAAACATCTTAAAACTAACAATAATGTGTGTGATGTGTGAGAGGAGAGTGTGTGTGTGTGTGTGTGTGTTTTTATGCATTGTGTGTGACCATATACCATAACATCACCCCATTGCCTCGACCAGAAATTAGATCTCTTGGTAGATTAACTGTTTTAGGTAGTTCAATGCTAGTTTTTTGGCTTCGAAAAGGGTTAAAACCCATAGAAGCATGAAATGTGATATCAGTTGTGTCGGCATTAGGCCACGGAAAAAGTTGTTCATTCCGTGAGAAGATAATATTCCAAGAAACCCACTAATGTAGTCTTCAGCTATAATGCTACCTATCTGGCAGAGGTCCAACCCCCTCCAGCCAGTGGGGGAGATAGGGGAGATGTGATAAATGTTATGATATTAGAAGTGCCTCTGGACACATGACATCAAATATTATGTCTTTACTGCGAATAATAAAGGCATATAATCGTATCTATCCAACCGCAGCGTGCCATGTCGCTGTTTTAGTGGTTTTACATAATAATAATAATGTTTTTATTAGCAGGCATAAAAAACCCATAAAAAATACAAAAATCTTGAGAGGTGTCAAGGGACACCCGGATGGAACGAAGTTCCTTTCGATTAATTAGTGAAGGAATTGTAATAAAATTTTACAAATTTTCAATAAGGTTTGAACGGATTTTTAACATTATATTTTAAATATGGTTTTGTAGGTTTTTTCATTAGATTTTTTATGTACGTGATACTTTTTTTAGCGACATCTGTCATTGAGTAGCGGCAACTAATCAGAGCCATCTGTCGTCACATAGCTGTACTGTTGGTATCGTCTTACTACTACGTACGTCGTACTAACAGATGACGCTAACTTACTATAGCAAAAAGTGTCGGTGACAACTTTTCGTAAGAATTTTTTCCGTCTAGCCCCCTTTCACAACGCTTGATAAGGAACTTCGTTCGAATACAATTAGACTAACTTACGAGTAAGTAAGTATGTACAAGTATGTATATGGTCAAAACGAACTAAACTAATATAAAGCGTTATTTTCTATTTGCATCTCTGTGGACGGAGAACCAGTGTCTAAAAATAGGACCGGAGATCCCGTCACATACTGCCCTCAGTATGGCATTACTGGAGGAAACTGGAGAAAAAGTTTTACATAATCGCTAACCGTTTTAAAAAACAGTTTTTTTATGTATGATGCTTTTTTTAATAGCTAGCTTAATATGTAAAACAAAGATTCCGTGTTATTTTAAGTTAATAAAATTTTAACCACTTCGGCCTTTTAATGTCTTGCGTATTGGCGGCCGGCGAATGCTGATTTGAAGGATTTTGAAAATGCTACTATGTCTCTTCTACGTTTTTTTGATATCTCTGGGTCGTAGACCAGACTTGCGCTTAATATGACTTTTAAGACGTAATTTTTTTTCTCAATCGTTACTCGTTGGTTTGGTTTGTGTCGAGTCATTTCTTCCCACCTGAGCCATGTGGGCAGTGAATTGAGTTCCCCACTGAATACAACTCCCACGCCACATCGTGGCTATTCTAAGTAGGATCAATACCCATCTACTTGTCTAGACGGAAAGAGACCAAAGCTGTGTGGTCTCGGCTTTAGAATAACTAGCGACTAAAGGAAAAATCCAAAGTCCAAAATACCTCAGCGTCGTTGCCAGTGATGACATACGGAACCGAAACGTGGTCCTTTACTGTGGGACGAATAAACAAGCTCAAAGTCACTCAGCGAGCAATGGAACGAGCTATGCTCGGAATTCGGGGGCGAAAAAGCGATCTAGATTAGTCTCATGCCTGGGAAAACGGGCGTCTTCGAGTTTTCATGCGTTTTTTTTTCTTTGCATTATTCGACGAAAAAATATAATGGGAAATTTCACGCTGTCAAACATAGTACAAAACTATAGCGGAGTGGTTACAGCGCTTGCTTTAAAATTACAGGCCTCCGTGGAATCTCAGTTGGTACACCGATCGGGAAAATGTTTTTACTTTTTGTGTGTGTTTGTGTCTTTATTTATTTATTCAAGTTTTTAATTATCATTTTTTGTTTTAAGCCCAATTAAAACAAAATTGTATATAAAAATAATTTATATATTTTTGTTAGGAATACCAGTTTATAATAAGACGTTCTCTTGTCAAAAAACATAACTAACACTTGAAATAAACTTAAAGAGAAAAATGTGCTCGAGTGGAAGGGACGCGTGCCTTTCACTTTTATGTCTGTCTCTCTCGCTCTTAGGCGGGCTAACCATGCCCGAGTGGAAGGGACGCGTGCCTCTCACTCGCTCTCATTGTGAGCGCATAACGTGAGCGGAGCGTAACGCAGTTTCTTGAAGTGTCACCCGGCAAACCAATTTATAAGACGTTGTCACGTCAAAAGAGTACTGTGTTATTTATAGAAAAACAAGTGAATATTGTGACGAACTGTGTAATAAATAAAATGTATAATATCAACTCTATATAGTTCCAGTCGATATATATCCGACGACATCAGAAACACGAAGTTTGCCGAGAGATTTAATTTCAAACAAATGTTTAAATCCAGTTTACTAACATATCAAAAAGAACTCCCTATAGATGGTCATTCGTAATAACTTATTATTTTTAAATATATTTATTATATACTTCTTTCATATATAGCAACGTTCTATTTATTTATTGATATTAAAATAGACATCAGTATATACAGTACACTAGCACTGAGCAAACACTCATTAAATATTATATTATATATTATTATATATTATCATTAAATATTATATTATATATTAATTATTTATATTATATATATTAAATATTAAATACTCATAATATAAAGTCTGATTATTTAGTTGTCACGTGTTCTTTAACTGCACAAATTAGTCTGTGTTTTGAGAGGAGATGATCAAAACAAACCACGATACTCAGTTCACGAAACAATACGTTATTTATTCAGATATTACACATTTGTCTTAGATTAGACGAGAATAATGTATGACGCAATAATATAGCGCTGTGCGCGCGTGGTCGGCTAGGGGCGCGGGGAACGACTGGCGAGCCCCGAGTCGCAAAACGTCAAGTCAGCATACTGTGACGTATGCGCCCCTACATCACACCCCCCTAGAATTTGGTACGATGAAAAATACATAAATTTTGAAATCACAAACCAAATTATAACTACTAAGATATGACTCGATATAAACAAAGAATGCACTGCGATAAACCTACAACAACAATGCGTAACATGATAGCTTTGCTTACATCATGACTCTGTAACAGTTCAATGTTCATGCGAAATCATTAAGTATACATTGCTGGCAATATACATTACTGTTTGTACATTATTAAATTTAAACAATCAAGTTCTTATATACTAGATCAAATATTTTTTCTTTACCAAACTGTGAACGAAATGCCTTTTATTAAAACGTAAGTAATATTTGTGAACTAAAGTGAGAAAAATAAGTAAATGCTAAAACACTTATGAAAATATCACCTTAGTGGGTGTGGGCTGCTTTACCAAATAAATGTAAGGTTAAAAGAAATTGCAATAAAGTACGCACATGCCTAAACTATTTTGCTTACCTAGATGACCTTAATTACTAGAAACGTGCTGGCATCTTTGTTACGCGTCCACTGCGCGTTTTCTTCAGCGGTGGTCTATCACCGCGTACATTGCCGTGCACTGCTTCCGAAGCCGTCTTGATTTCTGTACTTGGTGGCGCAACCGTGTTTTCCGAATCATTAAGAACGTATGCCGGTTTCAGTCTATCGATAGAGATATTTACCCGCCTGTTTGGTAGCTGCAGTTCGAAAACTTTCGAACCTCTTTTAATGACCTCGAAAGGACCATCATACGGAGTTTTCAAAGGCTTCCGCACTGCATCATCTCTGACAAACACATGTGTGCAAGATTTTAAATCTCGATGCACGAACCAGTTTTGGTTACAAAGATGATTAATAGCGATAGGTCTGAGCCTGCTAATTGCTTCGCGTACGTTCTCAAGGACACCACTTGAGCCACCATGTACAGAATTACCTGTTGAAAAATAGTCACCTGGTAATCGTAACGGCTTGCCGAACGTATATTCGGCTGCACTGACGCCGTTGTCGCTACGTCCCGCAGCGCGAAGTCCTAATAACACCGTTGAGAGTTCGTCTACCCATGACCTTGAGTCTAGGCGAGCCATCATCGCTGCTTTGAAACTGCGATGCCAGCGTTCCACGATGCCGTTAGCCTGTGGATGGTAACTAGTGGTCCTTACCTTTTCGACCCCTAAGTACTTCATCAAATCGGTGAATAACTGGCTTTCGAATTGCCGCCCTTGATCCGTTGTTATTCGGCAAGGACAACCGTATCGCGTGATCCAGTTATCATATATTACCTTAGCGACAGTTTCCGCCGTAATATCCTTTATCGGTACTGCTTCCGGCCAGCGCGTACCTCTGTCGACCATGGTGACAAGATATCTATACCCTTCCTCAGTCGTGAGTAAAGGTCCGACAATATCAACATGTAAGTGTTCGAAACGCTCTGCCTGTTTAAAAGCTCCGTATTCTGATATTGTATGCCTACCGATCTTTGCTTTTTGACACCTAATACAAGACTTGGCCCACTTACCTACGTCTGTGTTCATACCCGGCCAAAAATATCTTTTCGCAACCAATCTGCGTGAAGCTCGAATTCCTGGATGGCTTAAGTTATGCAAATTATCAAATACCTGACGCCTAAATTCCTTAGGTAGGTAGAGTCGAGCGGTCGATGTTGATATTTCGCAATACAACTCGTGGTCACATGTAGGCACAAATATGCTTTTAATGCATACGCTATTGTTGTAGTCTGTATGACGTCGTTGCGAAATGTAGGTGTCCAATTTCTGCGAATCGGCCAGCCGTTCCAAATCTAATGGTGCTGGGCATGAAATCGTCGCTACACGCGATAAGGCATCGGCCACACTATTGTGTTTACCTTGTACATGCCGAATATCGGTTGTAAACTCGCTAATGAACAATAGCTGCCTTGTACGCCTCGGCGTCTCCGCGTCAGTAGCTGATTTTGATCTTGAGAACGCGTGTACTAGCGGTCGGTGGTCCGTATATATGACCAGCGGTCTGCCTTCGAATATTTTTCTAAAATATTTTAAGGCAGAATAAATGGCTAATAATTCTCGATCATACGTACTATAACGCTGTTGCGGTGTCGTCAACTCCTTAGAGAAATACCCAAGAGGCTTCCACAAACCTTTTTCCATTTGTTGTAGAACTGCCCCTATGCACGTGTCCGACGCGTCGGTCATTAGCGCCAACGTAGCGTCCGCGCTCGGGTACGATAACGTCGCAGCGTTCTCCAGTTGCGACTTACATTCTCGAAATGCTGATTCCGCATCCGGTGTCCACACAATGGGTGTTTTGTCGTTCTTCTTGGCGTTACTTAGGTATTTTGTTAAAATACATTGACTTTTTACCGCCTGTGGGATGTGGTTCCTGTAAAAGTTTACCATTCCTAGGAACCGACGAAGTTCATTGATGTTCTTTGGTTTCGGATAGTCACAGATGGCTTTGACTTTATCGTCCAAAGGCCGTATCCCATTGGAAGTGACGCGGAAACCAACGAAATCTAATTCGGCAGCTCCAAAACAACTTTTCGCCAAGTTGATCGTTATACCAAACCTGTTTAACCGCTCGAAAAGTAGCCGCAGGTGCTCTCGATGCTGTTCCTCGTTGTCACTGGCGATGATGATGTCATCAATATAGCTGAATAGAAAATCTAGCCCTTCTAAAACGGTATGATTCATGAAGCGCTGGAAGGTCTGGGCCGCATTCCGAAGTCCGAAGGTCATCCTCGTGAACTCGAATAATCCGAAGGGCGTGATAATCGCGGTTTTGTCGATATCCGCCGGATTAATTGGAATAAAATGATAGGCCCTGTTGACATCGATTGACGAAAAAATTTTCTTACCTGCCAAAATGTATGTGAAATCGCCTAAACGGGGAATGGGGTACCTGTCTGGTTTGGTTATAGCGTTCAGCTGCCTGTAGTCACCACAAGGACGTATATCTCCATTTTTCTTAGGTACCACGTGCAAAGGACTCGCCCACGAGCTCTTTGATGGTCTGCAGATGCCCATTTCCTGCATATTTTTAAACTCATCTCTAACCTTTTTGTAGCGGTCCGGTGGCAGCGGACGTGCCCGTGCGAACACCGGTGGCCCCGTGGTCTCTATGTGATGTTTCACCGAATGCTGTGGAGTCTCCTTAAACGAAATTGGTTTTGTTATATCTGGAAATTCATTTAGTAATTTACTATATGGGTGGCATTCGTCTACAGTTTTGATTGATGACACAGAACTATTTACGACACTTGCAATTATATTTTTTTTAGTATAATTATCGATAAGCCTTTTTGTTTTAAGATCGACAAGCAAACCATAATGGCTTAGAAAATCCGCTCCGATTATGGGTTGCTTGACGCCTGCAATAATAAACGTCCATTTAAAAATTTTACCTAAACCCAAATCAATATTCATACAAGTTGTACCATAAGTATTTATACGCGTGTCGTTTGCGGCGTATAGATTATACTCGCTTTTGTCGCAACTAGCTTTACGCCTAACTACACCAACAGGTATCACTGACACGTTCGCTCCTGTGTCAATAAGAAAACTTTGACCACTATTATTGTCTTGCACACATAGACGGCGATTAACATTGCCTATGCAGGGTCCCGTCGTCGACTGCACAGCTTCTAGTTTCCCTGGTTGACTTTTCCTTTCCAGCTGCAAGGACTCCTGCACTTAAAAGCCTTTGCTCCGAAACGCTGATGAAAATAACACAGCTTCCTGCCCGGCGGTCGTCCTTGCTGTGTATCGTAGTCCTTGCGGAACTGTGTCCTGACGCGGCGATCCTCATTCCAGCGTCTTCTCTCTCTACGCAGCTCCGCCACTTCAATGCTGAGCTCCTCCATCTTTGCTGTAACACTGCTCTCTTCGCTACTTCCGGTCGACACGCTTGCTACTTCTACTGGCTTCAGGCTCTCCATAACCCTATCGGCCATCGCTGCCAACTCCGTCAAAGCTGTTACACTGGAGGCTGCTAACGCCGTTCTGACTGCAACCGGTAGGTGGCCTTGCCATAGCGTTCTGAGCGCGTTATCCTGGAAGCTAGTGCCAGCCAGGTTCTGCATACATCTAAGCAACTGAGAAGGCTTCTGCTCACCAAGCTGCATCTCTCCAACGAGCCTCTGTATTTTTCTATCCTCTGACTCCTGATAGACGCTCAACAACCTTGCTTTGATTGCCTTGTACTTCTCCTTTTCCGGCGGCTTCTGAAGGATGTCCGTTACCTGAGGTAACACTTGCTTGCCCAATTTCGTGACAAGTAGCTGGAACTGTGCGGCATCACTGGCATGCTGCGGCAAAACAGCAGCTTCGTACTGCAGGAACCACAGCTCCGGTTGATCCGTCCAGAAGTCCGGTACGCGTGCGTCGACGGAGATTCCTTTGACCTCCTTATTCTCTTCCGCCATTTTTACACGCGCGGTGATAAAAAAGGTAGTTATATATCTAATATAGCCTACCTAGCCAACCGAAAGTGAGTCGCCCCCTAATAGCGTGGAACTGAGTATGTACAACACTGGAACAGTTCACTAAAACGGGTCACCAATATAAAGTCTGATTATTTAGTTGTCACGTGTTCTTTAACTGCACAAATTAGTCTGTGTTTTGAGAGGAGATGATCAAAACAAACCACGATACTCAGTTCACGAAACAATACGTTATTTATTCAGATATTACACATTTGTCTTAGATTAGACGAGAATAATGTATGACGCAATAATATAGCGCTGTGCGCGCGTGGTCGGCTAGGGGCGCGGGGAACGACTGGCGAGCCCCGAGTCGCAAAACGTCAAGTCAGCATACTGTGACGTATGCGCCCCTACAAACATATCTTTATTTTTCTAACACATCTTTAAAAAAATTAACTGGTATCTTTGCACGCGCAAGCGCACCTACCTCGTGCTCCGCTGACAACCAGCGCTGTCGCTGCATGCTGCAGGGACAGCAACATGCTGAGTCGGAGGACTTTTTGGCATAGATATGTACATACTTACCTGTTACTATTTTTTTATTCATAGTTTAGAAAGTTTCTTTAAGTTATAATTTTTTTAAATTTCTGTGCCAAATAAACTGTTTTCTTTCTTAAAATAAAATCATTGTTCTTTGTTATTTGCAAAGGTAGAAAGTACCTTTCTAATCTTTTATTTTCCTTACTCAAGTCTCGAATTGAGTCGCGGAATCCAACATATTAAGTTCACAAAAAATACTCCGGAATTTTCCATGTCATTTTTATTACATGAAAATTTCTTAGAAAAATCACAAAGGCTCAAGTACGTTATAAGCCGGCAAATATATACTTGCAGGTGGGTGGCTGCGCCACTGTGCTTGCCAAACTGAAACGTACTAGAAAATTTTATCGAGTTTACTTTGGCAGCGCTTAGTTCCATTTTTAACCACGACGAGGTTTTATCATAGCGCCATTTTCGTTCTATTTTTGTATTATACCGTAGCGTTGCTAAGTAACGGCGCCAACGCGTCTGTCGGCCATTTTGAAATCAGGGTTGCCAGTTCTCCCGGCTGAAAACGAACTATTCCATTGTTCAGTGTATTGTCTTTGCAAATGATTGCGAATTTCAGTCACGAAGTCGTTCGGAACGGTTTCGTGTAGGAAAAGAAAACAAAATATAGATTGTCCGGTTTTTTACATGTCGTTTAAACATATTATTGCCACTTGGTGTGAAATTATTATGACATCCTTGTCGCGAGAGGTAACCAACGAAGATATTATCAAAAATAGAGCTCCAGCAAAGAGTGGTTGCGACCACTTGTTGCAGAAGAGCGATTCAAAAATATCACATTTCGGAAAGCGAACGAGAATCAGAAATCGAGCGTTCGTGGCGCGTCGAGCGAATCAAAAATAGAGCTCCGTGACCTCGAAACGAGCGCATACTTTTTGTTAATTGTTAATTTATTTAAACTATAAACTAATGAATCAGTTTTCCTATATGAAGACAGTCCAGTCGACACATTCATTTTATTTATCATTAAGAAGATCTTTTGAATATATTTTTGCTAGCCGCCTTTTACAGCACTACTTTTCCGTGGTACGACTTTTTTGTTCGGTTTTTTATCGACATACCCTGGCAACCCTACGGGGCTCATGTTGATAAACATTTTTTATGAAGCTCTCCTTTGATCCCGTTTCTAATGGCAACAGCCTGGGGCGCTTGCTTGCCTACTTAAGGTGGGAATTATTGGAAAACGTTATACTAAGAAGGTTTCTTGTTTCTTTACATACATATATTATTTATTATCTACAATTGTGGAAAAATTCGTTTAGGATATTTAATACCAACATTTAAAAAAATATATTATTCTTGTATAGCAATACACGGTTACGCTTCGTTGATAAAGAAAGTTTACTCCTAAGGGGAAAATTATGTGATGCGATTTTACGCATTGTGTACATTTATATATAATGGTAACTTGGCCTTCATCTCACCTGATGGTGAGTGACGATAAGGCTGTTGGATGGAAAGCGTTCACACAGAAGAGTCAAGTTAATAATGCGCTGGCTCTGCTACCTTTCATACCGGAACCAACAGTGCTATTAATAGTGCTGTTTGGGGGCAGACAGACAGAACATGGTGTTAGAAAGTTGCGATTCCTCGATAAAAATTCCAAATTCACCAGCGGCTGTACTATACAGCCGTCTCTCTTTGAGCTGGTGTCGACTTCGTTTGACTAGAGGCCGGCTTGTTGGGGTAGCATTTTTAAAAGGTTCTATGTAAACAGATGGTCTTAAAGAACTTTTTTAAATTGTTTCAGGATATCGACTATGAAGGGTTTCGGTGGTTTATTGACACGTTCCTGGAAGTGGCCACGCCAGATGAGCTATGCAGGTAATTAGAAAAACATATTATACCCCCAAAAAAGATTGGTTGATGTCGAAAATATCTTTTTCCAAATTTGCTCAAAAAGTGCATTTACAAAGCAAAAGTTGAAAATTACGCATCATAGCTCCGAGTACCTATTTTACCGCACGTTCCGTTGTATCCGGGTTGGTGATCGCAGTCACTCACAGAAAGAGATGGGGTGGTTTCATTCTAACCTGGGTCCCCTCGAGGCCGTGTAGACGCTGTGCGTTCAATTTACGGTTTCTTTTTAATTTACCCATAAACAATATGCAGGAATTCAACCATGCAGTTTACATAAGAGGAGGTAAGACTTATACGAGTTACTTTGGTTTGTCTTTTCTCATCTTTTATGGAAGCTACGCGTATGAAATTTGGGCAATGAAAACTAGAGGGTTTTATCGAGTAAACTTCGAAATGAAAACATGATTGGTGTAAAATTTCTCGATAACTTTAATGTTTCAAATGACATCTTCTAAAACACTATTTCCGTCACCTCGCCGCACTGTAAACAGATTTACGTTTACATTTTATATTGATTTGTAGTTAAACTCAGTATCTAGTAAAGATCTGAATGATTTGAATTGATCTGAACACGAAACCGTTCTTTAATAAATTCACTATTTGTGTGTCGTCACTTACGTTATTTTACTCCGGGCAGCATTGCATTACACCTGTCCTACTTCCGCAGTGAGAACGGATGTAGTGCTGTCACTGTCTTGCATGTGTGGCTTACGGTTGCATACGAGTATGTATGAGTCGTACCAAGTCTTTCAAATGACAGCGATAATATATTTGTATACGTATATTTCAGGCACTTGTTCCTCTCGTTCGTCCGCCGGGACCGTCGACCGGCTCTACGCGAGATGGCGGCCGCGAGCTCGGCAGCCGCGTGCGCAGCTGTCACCGCTCACGGCGACCACCAGACCCATGTGAGACACACAAATATATACACATCAATATATATATGCATGTACACATAAAGTCGTCTAAAGACACAAGTCTTTAATCAGTGCGTGTTGCCAGTGATGACATACGGAACCGAAACGTGGTCCTTTACTGTGGGACAAATAAACAAGCTCAAAGTCACTCAGCGAGCAATGGAACGAGATATGCTCGGAATTTCTCTACGTGATAAGGTCCGGAATGAGGAAATCCGTAGACGAACGAAGGTCACCGACATAGCTCGACGAGTCAGTGAGCTGAAGTGGCAATGAGCAGGCCACATCGCTCGAAGAAACGATAACCGGTGGGGAGTAAAGGTTCTCGCGACTAAGTACCAGGAAACGTCTACCAGGCCGTCCCCCTACTAGGTGGACCGACTGATTAGAGTCGCAGGGAGTCGCTGGATGCAGGTGGCTCGGGACCGGTCGATGTGGCGTACCATGCCTATGTCCAGCAGTGGACGTTTCCCGGCTTATGATGATAATGATGACACCTTTATGTACAAGTACCAAGTGGTAAGCACTCTAAGAGTATCCCAAACAATAAAGTATGATGCCCAGGGTAAGCTGAGCCTGGCGTCCAAGATCCACGGACTGGCAGAGAGACTCCAGCAGCTAGGACGGAGCTCTGGGGACTCGGTCGATGGTGAAAAGGGATCTAGAAGTAGAACAGGTAATTAGAATAGGCTAGATGACACCAAATCATATTGGGGTTAAATTCTATTTTAAACCATAAAGGACATTATAAAACTCCTGTAAAATTTAAAATATCTAATATTATTTAAATTTTTATGGTCTTTTACAGCTTACAAAGCCCGCAAAAATTCCAAAAACCAACATGCTCGAATAAAAATTTTTATATTACATTTCGCTTTGTAATGACATTGTTAAGATTTTATTAGTACGGGAGTGGTCACATATAAACGTTATTTTACGAGATAACTCAAATATTGTTAAAAGTTTCATATATTATCTACTTCAATACGGTGACGTGACGTCACTCCTAGGTACCGATTTGTACGGAGCGTTTTTGCACCGCGTGACTAGAATCACTGTTCGACGGGTTATATTAGGAAAACTATAAGTCGTATCGAAAAATCTTTAACAAGGATATTTATCTTTTCACACGGTCTCTCGAATGAGGGAATAATTTTTTTAAGTTATCATCCGTATTATTCAAAACTAGTATTTTCTCACCACTTGGCCTTCATCTCTCATTTTGCTGTAGCAGTGCTGATGGTAAATTCTCTAAAATGATATTAATTTAAACAATTTATACTCCATCACAATCATATAATTGTTAATAAATAATAATTAGTACAAATATTTATGGTCGTGTCTGATTATGCCACTTTTGTCAAACAAAATCTGTTTTTCTGCTGTTACATTACATATATATATATTTGAGCAATGTACCAGTTTCTAATTGACAATTAGCTATTTACCTATTTCTATTTGAACAACGAATTATATATCTGTTTCTATTTTAACCTTCAAGCTATTTTCCATTCTCTGTTTGCCCTACGAGCTATTTCCTTGTTTCTATTTTAGCCTTCATATCAAGCTACTTCTCGTTTTCTATTTGACCAACGAGCTATTTTCCTGATTATATTTTAATCTTTAAGCTATTGCCCTTCTAGAGTTCCGTACCCAAAGGGTAAAAACGGTACCCTATTACTAAGACTCCGCTGCCCGTCTGTCACCAGGCTGTATCTCATGAACCGTGATAGTTAGACAGTTGAAATGTTCACAGATGATGTATTTCTGTTGCCGCTATAACAACAAATACTAAAAAGCAGAATAAAATAATTAATTTAAGAAGGCTCTCATACAACAATCGTGTTTTTTGCCGTTTTTATAGAGAATGGTACGGAACCCTTCGTGCGCGATTCCGACTCGCACTTGGCCGGTTTTTCTATTAGACGAACAAGTTATTTCCCATTTCATATTATTTGAGCAACGAGCCATTTCCCTGGTTCTATTTTAGCCGTCAAACTATTACCCATTTTCTGTTTGCCCAACGAGTTATTTCCCTGTTTTTATTTGACCAACGATCTATTTCCCTGTTTCTAGGCAGCGTGCACCCCATGTTCACAGTGACGCACCCGTCGTACTCAGCTCACGAGCTCTGCCTGGACCGACGGCCCGACACCAGCCCCAGCCACAGCCAGGTCTCCAGGAACTCCAGTAGGAAAAGCAGCAACTCTCTTCGGGTTAACCAGTCCACAAAGATCGAAGGTAGAAAAATGAAAAATTTGGAATTTACGTACGAATGATAAAAATTATTACCATTGATTTTGAAGGAACGGTGAAGGAAACCTCGTGAGGAAACCTGCACACTCCTGAGAAGAAATTTGAAAGGTGTGTGTGAAGTCTACCAATCCGCACTGGTCGCGCATGGTGGACTATGTCCCATACACTCTCTGTAGGAGAGTATACCTGAGTATATTTAATTGTATAAATTTAGTAACTTCTTATGAACCTTCTTTCCAGATTTCAAGCACCTAATGCGTCGTCCGTCCACTCTAGAAGTCCATACATCGAGGGTTTCCCTCAAAGACATAGTCTGCTACTTGTCTCTGCTTGAAGCTGGCAGACCTGAAGACAAGCTTGAATGTAAGTATGCTGTAAACACCAGGGAATAGTATCATCATCGAAATATAGCCATTAGATCATCAATACAATTCTATTTTAATGTATGATGGATTTGCACATGAACTTAATTTCACCTGATGGTAAGTCACGGTGAGGCCGTTGGAATAAGCATGCGCACACAGAATCCGGAGTTGGCGTACCTTTCATACCTGAGCACAACAGTGCTATTAACACTGCTGTTTGGCGGCAGACTTAGGTAAAATGGTGGTAGTTAGCCAGGCGGACATAGAATATCCCCGGTACCCCCACTGGGAATTGTATTAAACTAAATTTACGTAAATAATATATGCGCTTTCTGCGACTTTTTTCGCATGGACTTTAGGAATCGTTCCGCGGGAAGTACTTGCTCGGTTGGGATTAGAATCATCCTATATCTTTTACCGGCCCTTCTACTATCCCTATACAAAAAATCAAGTCACTTTGACTCTCCGATACGACGTCAATGAATCACAAACAAGCAAGCTTTCGCATTTGTAATAATACATATTAAATTTTCGACTTATTATAAATTTTAGCAAAGATTATTTTTTGGTTGACTATTTATTATTATTTGAGACAAGGGGGTGGTCTACCGGTCCCAACCATTCACTGCTACCTTGACAGATCTATTGTGACCCTTATGTAGTTAAAGCACTTCCCCGAGGCCCACTCCGATCATATATCGGACGATATATGTATACGATATATGTAGACGATATTAATATCATGTGTGACGATATCTCCTCCAAGATACTGTTGTCTACTGTGATGTATGCATCGCAGTGACAGAGGATGTGGATGGGTGTTTCTTCTTCCTCTAAACAGAATCTGCAAATCCTATCGTCTCCTAGACGCATGTAGGTCAGGTGCTTGTTAAGTTTGCAGTGCCCTGTGAGGGTTCGTGACAGAATCCTTAAAGGATTTCTATCTAAGGAAAGTGCTTCTCTTGCAAACTTTGCGTTGTAGCCTGCTGCTGCTTGGTTAACTATATGGACAAGGTTTAAAATCACTGCTACTTTGTTTACTAAACTACGGAGTATATGTTGCGAGCTGGTGGTTCAAGACTGCAGGGAACACGCGTCCACATTTTGGGAGTTTATTCGCCACATGCCCACAAGTTAAGCCAATCTATTCGATGGTAACGTACCCATGACAGTGTTTTTCTAACAAACGTTTCGTATTTCTTTAGATTTTGAATAGTGTACAAAGTGCAGGTGCTTTGTAGCGTCTCATTTGATGTATTCCAGTCATGTTCCGTCTGTACGACACGGACGGGAATGGAGTCCTGGACACCAACGAGATGGACTGCATCATCAACCAGATGATGACGGTTGCAGAGTACCTGGGCTGGGAGACTTCTGAGCTCAGGCCGGTCAGTAATTTTTTCACTTAGTCGCCTTTTACGACAACCGCAGGTGACAAGGTAGTAGTATTCTCAACTCGAGACCACACAGACACAACTTGTAAAATACCGATATGCAGGCAACTTGACTACTTTGCTACAGGCCCTAAAAGCCATGGGACCTTGTCTATTCGTCACCTATCAATACTTCACATTTAACTTGAGCTCGGTATTAAAGGCTGTCTTTTAAAAGACATTATGCTTTTCAGATCCTGCAAGATATGATGGTGGAAATAGACTACGACGCAGATGGCACGGTCTCCTTGGATGAATGGAAGAGAGGAGGGTGAGTTCTTTACTGATTAATTCTTCTATATTTCGGTTTTGGTAAAATTTGGTATGTGGAACCAAACCAAACCAGGGGCGAAAATTCGATGTAGATTAGTCTTACGTCTGGGAACACGCGTGTTTTCATGCAAGTTTTCTTTTGCACGCAGACTATGGTCTCTAATTTCACACACTTGGACATGAGCATTATGGTCAAGCGGTTAAGACTCAATATTGATAATCACAGGTATCCGAGTTCGAATCCCGATCGGATACACAGTTTGTACATTGTTTTGTATTTATTCAAGTTTTTAAGCCAAATTACAGTAAATAGAAAATTGTACTTTTGGCCAAAAAACTCCCAGAGAAAAGTATTAGTGTTAATTGGGATACAAAAGACTTTCCTTGCCTATCCCATCTACGTTAGACTGAACCTGCTCGGAAAGTCCCCCCTTACTTATTTCAATACGTGTCATAACTGTCATGCAAATATGCGGGCGGAAAAGTTGTATGAAAATCCATTATTAGCGTGCTTTTTTAAATCAAAGTCAGTAAATGTCAAAAGAAACTACCGAAACTAATAAAAATATACGAAACAACAGAATAACTTTTGACAGTTATATTTTGCTAGGACGTTGACATCTATGCATGAACGAAGAACTATTTTCTTTCTTTTTAAATAAAAATTAAATTAAAAAACCGGCCAAGTGCGAGTCGGACTTCCGTACAGAATATGTATACTTAAAATACGGAAAGGCATAAATAATATGCACCTAACAATCCTCTAACGAATGCGCCTAAATACCATCTTCGATTTAGTTTTGCTACGCGTCACTAGATGGCGCTACGGACACTTTACAACGCACGTCTCATAAAATTACGTTTGTTGTATGGGAGCCCAATTAAATATTTATTAGTATTTGTTGTAATAGCGGCAACAGAAACACCTGTGAAAATGTCAACTGTCTAACTATCACAGTTCATGAGATACAGCCTGCTGACAGACGGACAGCGGAGTCTTAGTAAAAGCCCTTTGTGTAAGGAAAAGAAAACCAAAGCCAAGTTTCAAATCTACATTCCTAATAAAGAATGCTAACATTCCAGGATGACAACAATACCCCTGCTGGTCCTGCTAGGGCTAGATACGAACCTCAAAGAAGACGGTGAACACGCGTGGAGACTGAAGCACTTCAGTAGACCAGCCTACTGCAACCTGTGCCTGAACATGCTGGTGGGGCTGGGCAAGAAGGGGCTCTGTTGTATATGTGAGTTATTTTATATAATCGGTATAATTATAGTCGAAGCCGTGGTAGCTCAGTTGGGTAGAGCGTCAATCCTTGAACAATCGAGGTACTTGATCAATGGAATTTACCTGCGCACTCCTGAGAAGAAATTCAAAGGTGTGTGTGAAGTCTACCAATGCGCACTGGTGCCGCGTGGTGGACTATGTCCCATACACTCTCTGTAGGAGAGTACGACTGAGACCCTGCAGTGGGAACGTATATAGGCTGTTGGTGAGGTTGATATATGTTTGTATATTGTTGCCAGTCTGCAAGTTCACGGTGCACGAGCGCTGCGTGCAGCGTGCTCCCGCCTCCTGCATCGCCACCTACTCCAAGTCTAAACGAGCCGCCGCAACTCTGGCCCACCATTGGGTAGAAGGTCAGTTCAGATCAGACATAACAAACTTGTCATCGTGTAGGTTGTAAGCTCTATGGCCGCCCTCACACACCCTAGTGTCAGAGTTGATCCGCCACAGTCCTCTGCCATGTCTCATGCAGCTACTACCTGTCGTAGATAGTAACCGGTGACAACGGATTAACGTGACTAACGAAGCACGGGATCATATCACTGTTCAGACAATCACGCGATACAGACTGCAATGTCATAAACAAATTGGGGAAAGTATCACAAAGTGATGTTTGACAATGTCCCCACCGGGAATCGAACCCGGGACCTGTGCGTGTGTTGCACGTTTGAGTGTACGCTCAGACAACTGCGCAACGGAGGCCGTTCAAACTAATCATTGATTAGAATGATGACTAGAACGAGATAAATATACATTCTCCGTCGCAAATTATGTGTCAAAATTATGCGAATGGCATTGTTTGGGTTACTCGGAATAAGAATTTTGTTTGTTTGTAATTCAACCTGCAGGACAACATACAAACATTTCAGTTGTCAAAAACCGGGGCGCTGTGTTACAAGACGTGCAAATGTGACTATTGTCATCTCGTTTTAATAAACGAAATGCTGTCATTAAAACAAGTATAGAATGGTTCAATTTGGAATAATCTACACTACAGATTTCTATAACTTTGGTCTTTAGCACACTCTGCTTATACTTTTAGCTTTACTATAGTGACACATCCGTTTGTTAAAAAGATGTGTTTTAATTATAAGTAGAAGAATGTGTATAAGACATGCGCAAAACTGTTCTTTTTAAAGTAATGTTATATGTAATTACTTTTCGTACCGCGGGATATCACTTCAAAACAGTACGCATCACTCGAAACTTTGGTTTTCCTATAGTAATGTTTGTAACATCACTTGCCCGGAATTTAAATACGTAGAATGTGAGCCTTATGTTCTAAGTAATAAAGTTGCATTTGAGTAACATATGCGCGTTCCGTCTTTATGGTTTTGTTGGAGGATCCGAGTCCGCGCAGCGCGCCCTTTCGCTCGCGCCGCGTTAGATGCGAGTGAGCGGCACAGAACGTACGCCTGGCATGCCACGAGTAAGGGGCCGTCCATTAATCACGTGATCTTTTTTTAAGCATTTTTTAACCCCCCCTCCCCCTTGGTGATACATGGTGAGGTTTAAGACTACCCCCCCCCCCCCCCCCACCCCCCATCCAACATCACGTGTATTTTTCGTATCTACAAAAAATCTTAAATTTTTTAGAACTAGAATTGTCTTGCGCGCGCAAGCGCGCGTGTTGAATTTATATATTAATTTGGTATCGTATATGTCATGATATATTTTTTTACGTTTAATAAACCCATGCCTCGTAGACAAGATTTAGCTCAATACACCTACTTTTTTAAAGTCCAGCGAGCGGTGATATGTAGGCATATGGGGCGACGTGATGTGTATTCAGCATTTTTTATAGAATGGAATATAATATTCCTATGCGCCAATGACTAGCTAAAACTATTAAAAACCTAAGAGATTATTTAAATAACTTTTTTATAACCTAAAAATAAAATAATATCTTTTGGATTTAAGTAAAACTTAAAGTAGATATGCTATGCATATTTTATCTATATTTATTTTCTCAAAATCAAAAATGTTGTAAGATTTAACAATAACATTTATACTGTAAATAAACTATAGGTATAAAGTCTTATTTATTAGTACAATCCCCTTAAATAGATACCTACTAGTTTTAACTTACCTTTTGAGAATTAGAACAATAATAAAGAATATTGGAAGATTTCTTTGTTTGGTGCTTTCGGCGGTAATCTACTAAAAGATCATTTGCCCACTTCATAAATTCTTCTTTTGTAGTATATTTTTGTTTCGCACTAGCCCACAACTCATTAAATTCTTTCTGAGCGATACTAGTTTTTTTTCCTTTCTTATACTCTGCAAAAAGGTCTTTATACAGATCACCTACTTTAAACATTGTTTTAATAATGCAAAACGTACTAAGGTATTATAAACGTTTACGCATGTATTCGGCGCGAAAACAACAGAATAACTGGCGATTGGCGTGCCGAGCGGGCGGTCGTCGGCGGCGCGTGAGAAGGTACTTCGTTCGTTGTCTAGCATCGGCGAGTCAAGGTCACACTACACGCCGCTTTTCGATTTAAAATCGCGCGTTTGAAAAAATAATGAAAAAATAAATACACGTGATATCTTACTACAACCCCCCTCCCCCCTTGTGACATTTCGTGATTTTTGTCAAACCCCTCCCCCCCCCTTTCAAGCCTCACGTGATTAATGGACGGCCCCTAACGATATAATGTGTACTGCTTGAGATGGTCACGTGATGTGTAATGCAACACGCGGTCGGGTTATATCACGCGTAATGTATTACTGGCATGACTTACACATGTCTACTGTGAATTTCATTAAAATAATTACATATTTGTCACCCTTTGATAAATTTGTTTCCAGGGAACTGCCACGGTAAATGCGCTCGGTGTCGGAAAAAGATCAAAGGCTACAACGGAATCACGGGGCTGCACTGTCGATGGTGTCATATAACTGTGAGTAATGTAACGTAGAAACTAAACATTAAACTGTTTCTGACGGCGTCCATTTCAGCATGGCGCTGCGGGCTGCAGTAGTGCGGTATCGCCAATATTTCGTATTCGATACGGCCTCTTAACATAGTTTCGTCTTTGATATATGCGGTCCGGCACACACCGCCTCTTTTCAAAGGTTCGGAGCTCAAAGGATGACGCTAAGGTGTACATCCGCTGTTGAATTTGAATTTTGTGGTAATTATTAGTACTAAACTTAGTACTGAGTAGTCAAAATATATAAATAAACTGACACCAAATTCAACAATAATTAACACAATAAAATAGTTTAAAAGAAGTCATGTACCTAAAAACGATTTTAAAATTAGTATATGCTGTGTTGTTTCCAGCTTCATAACCGGTGTGTGGGCAGCGCAGGGGGCGCGTGCACCCTGGGTCGCCACGCCAAGCACATCCTGCCCCCCACCGCTATACGACCGCTTGTACTTGACAGACAGAGATCGTTGCCACACCGACCCACTCACGACCAGGTACGATTTATATGCACCTTTTTTATATATAAAATGAATACTAAGTTCGCACTTGGCCTTCATTTCACCTGATGGTAAGTGATTAGGCCGTTGGATGGTAAGCGTAAGCACCCAGAAGCCTCAACCAAATTAGGTGCTGGCTCTGCTTCCTGTGCTATTAACACTTCTCTTTGGCAACTCAGCTAACATGGTGGTAGCTAGTTAGGCGGACTTCGAAAATGCCCTACCACCAACCAAAACGAGTACATATAGGTACCCCTCTTTGGAATCGACCCAGGAATGTAAGTCAATTGGTTCTGCCACTCGCCGGTCACTACCGCGGCACACTTACTAACTATTCAATAAAACATTTTGAATTATATTTTCCAGCAAACTCTACCTACATCTATATCGCTCCCAATATCCATATCAATGCCAGAAGAGAAGAAAGAAGACAGAAGAGAACACCGAGCGCCCCCCATATCCTTTCAAATAACTCCCCCTGACTCAACCTGCCCCCTGCTAGTGTTCATCAACCCCAAATCTGGGGGTCGGCAAGGTTCCAGGGTGTTAAGGAAACTCCAGTATATACTGAACCCAAGACAAGTGCACGATATTGCCAAAGGAGGACCTATGCAAGGTTAGTCTAGTGTTAGACTTCAGAAATCGCCAAGATAAAACCTTCCACTTGAGGTTTGTCATCACCACCTACATCTTTAATTATACACGCTAAAAAAGAAATGCACCAGCCGTAAACTAAACTAAAATAAAAAACTAATTTAATTTCGCATTACTGACGTGCAAATATTGGTTACATTTATCATTAAATTATTCTTTTGTAATCATAAACTTCTTACTATATATTTCATCATTCATTCAGTATTTATTCATAAACAATTTGGGTTTGAACACTCAATACGTTTCCTAAATTCACATTAGCATCATTCAGATTAACATTTTCATAATTCAAATTGATATTTTCATCATTCAAATTAACATTCGCGTCATTCAAATTATTATATGCATCATTCAAATTAACATTTTCATCATTCAAATTAACATTTTCATCATTCAAATTAACATTTGCGTCATTCAAATTATTATTAGCATCATTCAAATTAACATTTTCATCATTCAAATTAACATTTGCGTCATTCAAATTATTATTTGCATCATTCAAATTAACATGTTCATCATTCAAATTAACATTTGCGTCATTCAAATTATTATTTGCATCATTCAAATGGATATTTTCGTGATTCAAATTAACACTCCCTCGGCTGCATAAGTCTACTGTTGGACCACTACGCTTGGGAGGCGTATTGGTGACCCCAATTAACTGAATTTACATGGGTAGATGCTAGTTAGCTCTCTTAAATGTTTTCAGTCCCCTTTTACGATACCTGCGGGATGAAATGGGGTGGTCCTATTCTAAAGCCGAGACCACACTGCACGGAGACAGACAATAACTTTTACATTTATAATATTGGTGTTTGTTTCATATTCTTCAGGTCTACAAATGTTCAAAGATGTGAAAAACTACAGGGTGATATGCTGTGGAGGGGATGGCACAGTTGGTTGGGTGCTGGAAACGATGGGTAAGATTTTATAAATCATTTATATTTATTGACTTTCATTCGTAAAATAAACAAAGTCACACACCGAGCTATGGAACGAGCTATGCTTAAAATTTATTTGCGTGATAAAAACCGGAATGATGGAACACGAAGATGAATTAAAGTCATCGACATAGCTCGACGAGACAGTGAGCTGAAGTGGCAATGGACAGACATCGCTTGAAGAACGGATTATCAATGAGGCAGTAAGAGTTATCGGAGGCGTAGCATGTGGGAAGATGTTAATCGGTGGACGTTTCTCGAACGATGATGAATCAATAGAGAATTCATTATATACTATGCCAGGCCCATCATACTCTTACCTTATGATTCGCAATATTGTACTGAAAAAGATCTCTTAACGTTATCCCTTTCCTAATGCTTCCTAACTAAATTTCTGTTGCCATAATCTTTTAAAATAGAATAACTGGCTCTGATAAGTAATTACCTAAAAATAGCAGATGAAATTATAGGGTGGCGAAATGAATATCATTAATTTTACAACTTTATAAGTTAGCTACAACAACAGTTACGCAGCTAATGTTTCATAGATGGCGCTTTGAACAATAATCGAAAGAAAGTATTTAAAATGGAAATTGTGATTCACTGTGAAGTTGTATGTTAATGATACTCATTTCGCGACATCACAATCCGATGTACTATTTTTAGATAGTTACTGCACAAATCCAGCTATTATATTTTAAAAGATTATGCCAACAGAAATTTAGTATGAAACTATGATGGAGGTGGATAGCCTTAATGTGTTTTCTAATACTCTTGTCCCTCATTGGATAATAAAAATATTACACGTGTCAAAAATTATCATCAATAATTTTCTTTAAATAAAATGATTGATTGTTCAACTGGATCCAATTATGCAGCCGAGATTATGTTTGTATTAAACTGTTTCAAGGTGAAGTCTTTTAAATTTTCAGATAAAGTACAGATCGAGCATCAGCCGGGAGTGGGAGTGATCCCGCTGGGCACCGGTAACGACCTGGCTAGATGTCTGCGATGGGGAGGAGGGTAAGTATTATACATTTGAAGTGGGTTAGTAGCGTCGTGTTGATGTTTTGTGTTTTGAAATATTAACGATAACTTCTAAACTATTCATTTAAATTTAATGGTATAAGGGCTATTATAATGTCTATGAAAATATCAAGGTAACCAGAGAATTGATAAGCTTTAGCCGTCTAAATAAGTCCTGCAATTACCAAATTATTAGTAATCATTTTTATTTTAAAATGGGGTGAGGCACTGTATGCTAAAATACAAGTTTTTAAACTTAGTTTAGCTGCAGACTCTTTAGTATTTAACTAGATCAAATATTCTAGCCAATTAGATTTAAGAAAAACATTTTGTACACTTTTAAGAATAAATTTATTCTTATTCTTTGAAATTGTTAGAATGGGCATAGTGATCTATCCTTAAATGATATACATATGGCATTGCTGACTTTTTTGTAGACCTATAACATAGAAAATCTTACCATACATTGTTTTGTTATATCTCAAATGGATTAGGCAGCGTATTCGATGAACGCTCCCAGACGGATTGATTTTTTCCGACATATTCAACAATTATCGTCATATTACAACCAATTTACACAAAACCTTAACTTATTATACATCTTAACCTTCCTCAAGAATTACTCTGTTGATATATGAAAGACGCATAAAAATCCGTTCTTTAGTTTTTGAGTTTATCGCGAACAGACAGACAGACAGATGCGGCGGGAGGCTTTGTTTTACAATATGTAGTATATGTAGTAATAGGTTGAAATCACGTGGGCATAAGTGTAAAGAAAGAAAAGGATAAAATAATAACTGTGTTAGATATTCGATCAGGTACGAAGGGGAGTCGATACACAAGATCCTGGACAAGATATCGCGAGCGTCGACCGTCATGATGGACCGCTGGCAGATACTGGTGGAGAACTCAGACACGGAAGTAAGTAGCGCCCTGTTTATTGCAATGAGCTGATTTTGATTGATCTCAAATGGTGGTGTGACGATGTTTTCAAAGTCCACTGTGGACATGTGACATGAGATTTCCACGACCGACCAATGAGACCAAAAGATTTTACAGCCTTTTTATTTTTTGGCGGATTACTATTCGAAATACGATGCTGTTACAATTGATTTGGACAAATCTTGCAAGTGGATTATTTTTCTGGAACCACTTTCTTGTATTACTTTTTTTGACCTTATATTTGATATATTTATGAAATTTTGGTGACCGCTTGCGTGGCCTAATGACGACTTAGACTTACAATCCAGCAGTCCCGGGTTCCGTTCACAGGATCAGTACTCGGTTTGGTTGTTGGTTTTTATATGTCTACATAGCGAGCTACCACGATATTACCTAATCCTGCCGCCAAACACCAGTGCTACTAGAACTGTGGTGTTCCGGTATCAAAGCCAGGTAGGGCCAGCGTCTCATTAGGTTGAGGCTTCTGGGTATGCACGCTTACCATACAGCAGCCTTATCGTCACTTACCATCAGGTGAGATGAAAGCCAAGAGCAAACTCACCATACATTAAAAAATAACTGTACATTCTATTGAACATAAATAATAGGCAGTTTATATGTATGTATATATTTATTTATAGTTTATATATTATGTAAATCGTGTTTTTATTTATTGTTATGTTTTTTTCTTCTTTTCTATATACATTATCTTCTTCTGTAATATATACTTTTTCGTTTATGTACATGTATGTAGGTCTACTTTCACTATATTTATTTTTTGAAAGCTCCAGTGTGAGTGCCGGGAGAAATCTCTCGTTAGGGATAGGCAACTCTAATTGTACAGTTTTAGATGTAATTGTCTTTGTAAATATAATTTTTATATGTACAATAAACAATCATTTGTATTGTCAAGTTTGCATTTTGCTTATACAAGTAACCAATGTAATACTTGTTTCGTTGCAGTGCGAGCAGCCCCAGATCTTCGCGTGTGACTCAACACCCCATCCTACAACGGTCCCCTACAACATCATCAACAACTACTTCTCCATCGGCGTGGACGCAGCCATCTGTGTCAAGTTCCACACGGAGCGAGAGCGAAACCCGCACAAGTTCAGCTCGCGAATGAAGAACAAGCTCTGGTACTTCGAGTTCGCTACCTCCGAGCAGTTCGCTGCCAGCTGCAAAAACCTACACGAGCATATGGATCTGGTGGTACAGTGGCTTCAATAAAATATTACTTCGTTACTACTTCGATAGAATAGACGAACTAGGGTCACTAACACTAGCTCGAAGAGTTAGTGAGCTGAAGTTGCAATGTGCAGGCCAGGCCACATTGCTCGAAGAACGAACAACCGATGGGCAGTAAAAGTTCTCGAGTAGCGACAACGTACCAGGCCGTCCCTGATCAGCGCTGATCTTCCATCAGAGACAAAAGAGAACTGGTTCACGCCTCGATACAGTTATAAAAAATAACAGAGTTACAAAGTAAGCATACTAAATTTAATTTAGGATCATTATTAAAATTAATTCATAATTCAAATGGATATTTGCATCAATCAAATGGATATTTGCATCGTTCAAATAGATATTTGTATTATTCAAATGGATATTTGCATCAATCAAATGGATATTTGTATCATTCAAATGGATATTTGCATCATTCAAATGTCTTCTTTATTTATTTACAGTGCGACGGGCAGTCTCTTGAGCTGAACAAAGGGCCAGCCCTGCAGGGTGTGGCTCTACTGAACATACCATATGCACACGGGGGTTCCAACCTGTGGGGGGCCAGCGGGGCCCACCGAAGGGGGCGGTTCCCTAACGCACAACAAGGTTGGCATATTCCATTGTCTGATGATACAGGCTTTAGAATATAATCTTCATCAACAGCCTATATACGTCCCCACTGCAGGTCTCAGTCCTACTCTCCTACAGAGAGTGTATGGGACATAGTACACCACGCGGGACCGGTGCGCATTGGTAGACTTCACACGCACCTTTGAATTTCTGCTCAGGAGTGTGCAGGTTTCCTCACGATGTTTTCCTTCTCGGAAAGTCAAAGGTCTCAGCATCGAACCTAAACCTCAATTGTTCAAGGACTGACGCTCTACCTAACTGAGCTACCACGACTATGTTTGAATATAATCTTATGTGTGAGAAATTTGCCTTGAGCAAGGTCGTGTGTGACAATAAATCATGGACTACTGGAAAATGGACATAATATTTTCCCCTGCTTTCCTTGTCCATTTCACTGGATACACAACGCCAGTTGTTATTCTACTTGGTCGGGATTCCTGTGCCCTAAAGTAACAAACAATATTTTATTTTATAGGTTGCCAACACAGCATGCATCATTATAAAGCAATTACACACACACACACACACACACACACACACACACACACACACACACACACACACACACACACACACACACACACACACACACACACACACACACACACACACACACACACACACACACACACACACACACACACACACACACACACACACACACACACACACACACACACACACACACACACACACACACACACACACACACACACACACACACACACACACACACACACACACACACACACACACACACACACACACACACACACACACACACACACACACACACACACACACACACACACACACACACACACACACACACACACACACACACACACACACACACACACACACACACACACACACACACACACACACACACACACACACACACACACACACACACACACACACACACACACACACACACACACACACACACACACACACACACACACACACACACACACACACACACACACACACACACACACACACACACACACACACACACACACACACACACACACACACACACACACACACACACACACACACACACACACACACACACACACACACACACACACACACACACACACACACACACACACACACACACACACACACACACACACACACACACACACACACACACACACACACACACACACACACACACACACACACACACACACACACACACACACACACACACACACACACACACACACACACACACACACACACACACACACACACACACACACACACACACACACACACACACACACACACACACACACACACACACACACACACACACACACACACACACACACACACACACACACACACACACACACACACACACACACACACACACACACACACACACACACACACACACACACACACACACACACACACACACACACACACACACACACACACACACACACACACACACACACACACACACACACACACACACACACACACACACACACACACACACACACACACACACACACACACACACACACACACACACACACACACACACACACACACACACACACACACACACACACACACACACACACACACACACACACACACACACACACACACACACACACACACACACACACACACACACACACACACACACACACACACACACACACACACACACACACACACACACACACACACACACACACACACACACACACACACACACACACACACACACACACACACACACACACACACACACACACACACACACACACACACACACACACACAAATTCAGTTCTAAATGCTGCCGCAATTATAGGCAACTACGGCTTACACAAAAAATATTATATATATATATACAGATTCGCGTTCATTTTTGAAGATGCTATGGTCTATGGCCGCCCTCACACACCCTAGTGTCAGAGTTGATCCGCCACAGTCCTCTGACACGTCTCATGCAGCTACTGCCTGTCGTAGATAGTAACCGGTGACAACGGATTAACGTGACTAACGAAGCACCGAATCATCTTACTGTTCAGACAATCACGTGATACAGACTGCAATGTCCTAATCTGTTTTCTGAAGACGATTTGTGCGACGATATTTCATTTTTATACTGTTGTTCTGATTATAATATGATTACTTACTTGAACAAAACCAAAATAATTTCATACAATTTAAATAAAAAGTGCTTCTCATTTTACAGATATCGGAGACAAACTAATAGAAGTGATTGGTTTGGAGAACTGCCTTCACATGGGTCAGGTGCGGACAGGTAAGAAGAAATTGCAATAACATTGTCCTAGGAATTTTATAAAACGTCGCAGTTGGATTGCGAATAAACTGACTTTTTGAACTGCGAATACTGTAGGACGATAAAAAGTCCTGAGAACCTCAAAGTAAGGCATTTATTTCTTCAATATCTGGTCGACCGAGCTTTGCTCGTAGTTCTTTAAAAACAAACAAAAACTTTATTTCTGCCCCTGGTTAGCCATAAAGAGTGGAACAATTTGCCACAAAAAATAATAATTACAAACTTGAATAAATAAATAAAAACTCACAAAAAACAAAAATAAAAGCAATTTTCCAACTGGGATTTGAACGCGGATATCTCGGACGGAATGACACGTGGGAACCACTCGGTTAAAGTGATTATGTTTGACAGCGTGAAATTTCCCATCATATTTTGCGTCGAATAATGCGAAGAAATAAACGCATGAAAACTCGAAAACGCGCTTTTTCCCAGACATGAGACTAATCTAGATAGATTTTTCGCCCCCGAATACCAAATTTCAGCTAAATCGCTGGAGCCGTTTAAATTTCGAAATGATCCTTTAAAATTATAACTGTTAAGTTTATTTCGAAACTAAACAGATAAGCAAGTCAAAATTAAATAAAACAACTAATTAAGCAATTCAACTGCGATATAGGTACATATCTATCTATCTATATAAATAAAATAAAGTCGGGTTTACCATTTCTCTTTAGCTGAACATTGTGGACCTACATACCACCTCTAATGTTATACCAATGATAAAAATCATTACCATCGGCTTTTCGGTGAAGGAAAACATTGCGAGGAAACCTGCACACTCCTGAGAAGAAATTCAAAGGTGTGTGTGAAGTCTACCAATGCGCACTGGTCCCGCGTGGTGTACTATGTCCCATACACTCTCTGTAGGAGAGTAGGACTGAGCTGCAGTGGGGAGGTAGGCTGTTGATTGATTGTTGATGTATGTCAGGGCTGCGCGCGTCTGGTCGCCGTCTGGCCCAGTGCAGCTCCATTACCATCACGACCAAGAAAACATTCCCCATGCAGATAGACGGAGAGCCGTGGATGCAGCCTCCTTGTAAGGTAATGACACGAATTAGTCATCAAAGACTCTACACTGTATGCACCCTTCTCAAGTTAAATAGGAACACCCACAGAAGAGTCTGGAATGATGAGATCCACCTACGTACAAAGCTGACTGACATAGCTATTCGAATCAGCAAGCTGAAGTGGCAATGGTTCTCGAGTGCACACCTCGAACTGGGAGCGGGGTGGAAGGGCCTTCAGACCGCTGGTCTGACGATCTGAAGGAAATGGGAGCGAGTGGATGAGGAGGGCTGAGGTCCGGAAGGAGCTCGCTCTTTGGGAGAGGACTCTCTTCAGCAGTGGAAAGAAACGGGCTGATAAGTAGAGATAGGGGTGCTGACAGGCCACTGTTCACTTAACAAACCTAAGTTCAATATGAACATCACAGATATCCCCCTGTGTCTTGGATGAATATTTTATTTTATTTCATTTATTCATTATCTATTATTATTAACAGTCAATCCAAACAGCAATATTGTCATGTTTTTGATTTTGTGGCGAGCAGCGATTCTTCAATAATGGAGCTAGCTTCGTCTTACAACATTAATTATTTACATCGCGTAATACAGGAAAAATCGACTATAGCAAACGAATGAAAAAATGACTTAAAAAACAAAAACAGTGATAGCTGCGTCTAGATCTGGTTTCGTCACAATTTCACTGGGAATAGAACCCGAGACCTCAGTATTGTAAATCCAAGTTTGTAGACCATGGAGGCAGACAAAAATTAGCCTGTAACCTTTTCCAGTCCTTCAACTATACCATACCAAGTCAAGAACAAACCAACACACTTTCGCGTTGATTATTAGTATGGATGAGTATTCTTTCAGTATATTTTTATTTTTCAGGTAACAATAACGCACAAGAACCAAGTGCCAATGCTGATGGCGCCCCCTGCCGAGAAAGGAAGGGGTTTCTTCAAACTATTCACACATTGTTAAACGTCGGACGACTCTTACTTAATCAAGTACGCACTTCAAATAATGGAGTCGAAAGAATCAGAGAGTGAAGAAACGGGAAAAAGAATTAATAGGATCAACACACACAGAAACGAAAGTAAAAATTAATGTAATTTATGTTGCACAATTCTAGAACGTGTTTTGAAAAGTATTTTCGCGAACATAAAACACATAGAACAAGTGTTTTCGTGTTGTTTCAATGAGGAAAAAACGACCCAGCGATTTTTCATACGACGAAGTTTCATACAACCATCTCACTTTTTCACGGCTATGAAGCCAAAAATGTAAACGAAGCAAAAATGTTATCATTACACTTACTGATAATATTTTTGCTTCATAAAAGAAGCTTTATAAAAGAAGCAAAAATGTTATCAGTACACTCACTGATAATATTTTTGCTTCATAAAATAAGCATAAAGGAAGCAAAAATGTTATCATTACACTTACTGATAATATTTTTGCTTCATTGCAGATAGTTTTGTCGTCAGTCGACACGGGCTATAGTAAATTAGAAATAAGAAATGAACATATTTCTGAAAACTAAATAGAGAAACAAAGATATCAAGTTTTAATAAATTGCATTTCCAAACAGCATTTAAGCGTACCGCAGTTAAATTTAAGAGACAAAGGGCCATGAACTACTGCCAAATTTTTAAAATATACCTTTACAATGTATATAAAAAATAATTCTGCTGTGACAGATAAACAGATGGACAACGAAGTGAGATTTTTATAGGGTTTCCTAAATTACCGGAAACCGTATAATTACGGCCATAGTGGCGTCTAAAGGCGCTACGTTTTGCTATGGCCAAATAATAGTATAACATCGCTATGATATCTAATGATCTCTTCTAATTATCAATATTATTAAAAATTGTGGTTTTTTTCGCGACGCTGCTCGGAAAATTATTCAAATTATTACTATAAATTGAGAGTATATATAAACACATGCAGCACACTACACCATAAACACATATTGTTACAGACAAAGCCATAAATGTAACCGGCCATTAACTCATTTAACTTTTCCTAGCATTTGTCGCGAGACGCTATGTGCAGGCCTCAACGGAATGCTCTATTTTAGTCTCTTCTCGCACATGTTCTTTTGTCCATAAATATGTGACTTTTTATCCATAAATATTAAATATGTGAGTATTTGTCCATAAATATGTGAGTATTTGTCCATAAATGTGTTACATTTCGTTCTCGGCAACAATGTACTAATTGTAACTATTTATCTATCTTTTGTCGCTTTTCCGTTGGTATATATTTATTGTTGCTTCCAAAAATGATATTCCATTCTGATATGTCTCATATTTTATGTTATTTCATTTATTCAGTATCTATTATTATTAACAGTCAATTCAAACATAATATTGGCATGTATTAGATTATCTATTATATTAAAAAACGTGTCTTTTTTGAAATTATTTAAGATAATTCTACTGCAGGATCTATACAAATATACATATTTTAGACATGTGTCGCAAAATGATATTGTTTCAAAATCACACTACACACAGTACACTTCTTAAAATAATGTAAGTGAAATGTAGAGTAGAATAAAATGAAAGCTTTTTATAGTGGTTTATCTTAAAAAAATGTACCAAAGCCTTTACGTCCATTTTCGCCTATAAGCGTAGAGAATAGGGCCGCGTTCACATGCAGAGTAAAGCTCTGAGTGTGAATTGGGGTTCTCTAATTTTTTAGATCTCGTTTTGAATTTAATGGCCAGAGAATTGAGGCCAGATTGGTTTTGACGGTTATGAAGGGACATAACGTTATCCTAATTTTTTTATCTACTATGTATACTTATTATTTATTTCGAATAGATAGCTTGACGCCATCAGAAAGTTGTCTGAAATAATCTCATGGGCACACTTTTATTGAGTATAAGAAAAATACAGAGTATATAGTTACTAACAAAGAATTAAAGGTACCTTTTCGAAGCAAGTGTCTGTATAATTATTATTTTTTCGATATTTTTAAAATAGTACAGCTGGCTTTAAAAATTACCTTAAAATATGACAGAAAAATGAATTTCACTAAAGTACAGCTTTGATGTAATCTACAATATCTGAGTAGCCCTAAGTGTCGTTTTTTTTAAAATGTGCAGTGTTATTTATGATTATTTACAACAGAAAGCCAGTTTGGACGATAAATAAATGGACGAGTTGTGAAAAATTAGACAATGCTCAGTTACCGAGCCATAGGTTTTAGTGGTCTCGAAAAAGCTGTGTTCCAAATTTTACATCATCAAATATATTATTTATTATTTTAAAATTATAATTTTATTTGCTATTGCAAGCTAATGTACGTTATAATTATTGCACTCATTTTTAGCACATTTTTATGTTAGTTAACATATTTATAAATTATGTAAATGTTTAATATGCACAGTTACTTGAAAATAAGTAATTCAGTATTTTTTAAATATTCAGTTCATAAAATTAAGTATCTAGTTGTTAAGGAAATATAAATGTAAAACCAAACATATATTGTTATAAATGTATTGTTATAGATAAATAATTTCCTTTAATTATTATTATTAATATTACGAGTATATTATTATAATGATGTAAAATATGCTGCTACTTTACAGCTGGTTGTGTTTATAATTTTTAAGTTATGATTTTAATTTACATGTATTTGAAAATGTATTAATATGTATAAGTATGTTAAATACAGAATGTAAAATATACATGATTGTTATTATAAGTATTAATTTTGTAAATGTGTGTAGTCAGCACGTATGGTTGGGGAACTCAATGGTTGACCACCTAAGGGTTGTATTGCTAGATTTACATGCCAGATAATGTGACCTTTACTTATCGATCTATTTCTATCTATCTATCCTTGATGATAAAAGTGTCTTAAATGTAAAAATGCAGTGTAAACTTTTTTTTACTTTATAGAGATTTATTTCGATTGGGCGTTTAGTACAGTAATTTGTATTAGTAAATATTGTGCTTTTCTGTAACAATTAAAGTCTTTCCTACACATAAAAACATATGACACGGTAGACGAATTCTTAAGTGTAAGGTGTACCTCTACACTTAAGACGCCTTAAGTAGTCGACTGTTGGAGTCCTCTATCGTACAAAATCATTAAATGCAAAAAGTAAATAACGCTTTAATAGATTAATAAATTGTATTCAAATGTCCGAATTTTATTTTCCAAGTATATATATAAAAATACTTTTTAAAAAATATTTTAAATAATGATCTAAATGACATCAAATGAAATATCATAATCGTGCCAGGGAAAACAAAGGTAACGTCCTGAATTCCTGTTCCAACCTTTTATTGTAAATATTTTTCTATTGGATTTTTTAATCCCATTTATAGACGAAAATACTAGACGAAATAAATATAAATATTTACTATAAAAAATAAAAATAATGTATTTGCAAATTTGATTTGTGTTGTGTATATTATTCCATATAATTATAAAATAAAATATGATTATTATAATAATGTTACATTATATGTTACTATTAAAATATCTGTCAGTGTGTTTGATGTGTTGGTGCTTAATTATCTAAAATTTGCAACACTTTTTTCCACATTCTTTTTGTTTTACTTTATACACCATTTCATTCAAAGGCAGTTGTATTTTCTATAATAATTCTATAGAATTTGTTGTAAGCTAGCTGTTTCTATCTTAAAACATTATTATTATGATTATTAAAATCTTTAGTGAAGGATACTATTAAAATTATCGAATTATTAAACATAATCTATATAATTTAAGGACGCTTCACGCATAGTTCCGTACAAAGTTGTTGTTTTTTTAAATATAAATTATTAATAGTATTATTAATGTAATTTATCGATATTTGTTTAATTTTAGGAATATTTTATTGTTGTGCCATGTATTTGCAGGTTTTTATTGTGAGTTGTAGATTCCGGTTTTGATTAGACGACATTAATTATTTATTTATCAATTCGGAAAGACCACAGCTGGACATTACTATCCCTCAGGAGTCGCCCCGGCTTTCCATCATTATATTATTTATGTGATAATAGGCTGGTCACAATAAGATGTTAGCATATACTTGTTAAATTAATTGTTCCTTTTTACTAAGTTACTTTTTACAGGTATTAAGTATACTTACAAGAGGGTCTCAACCTTGTTTCTGTAAACAACTATGTGAAAAAAAAAAACAATTTTTGAATTTTGAATTGAACTAACGACTTTTGTTCATGCGAAAGGAAGGCTGCATGTCGTGTCACATCACGTCATTTTATTACAAACACTGCCTTTTAAAAAACTGTTTTTATTTATGATGGGTTTGTACTTGGCCTTCATCTCACCTGATGGTAAGTGAGGATGCCGTTGGATGGAAATCGTGCGCACCCAGATCAAGCCCCAACCATGAAAGGTTGAGCCAGCGCCTAATTAGGAACGGAACACAAAAGTGCTATTAATACTGCTGTTTGACAGCAGACAGGTCGTAACTAGGCAGGCGGATATACAAAATGTCCTATCACTAATCAAACCGAGAACCGATAGGTACCTCAGCTAGGAATCGAATCCAAGACCTCTGGATTGTTATTACAAGCGTGTAGCCAAAGGCTGTTAAATACTGTTATAATATATATTTAAAAATTGATTTCTTTTTGTACATAATTATTATTTTTATACGTCTTCTATCGAAACGGGAATCATTATAACTATTTTGTAATTATTACATTGTTACTATTATTATCAATAATTCGTTATTATTACAGAATGTTGTTATTACTTATTATTATTTCGATTTGTGAAAACTTAGCGACATTACGATGGGAAAACAATTAAATCTGTGCCAGCTTTAATAGTGTTCTAAGAGATTAATATTATTATTATATTATTGAAAATTATTATTACAATATTATTGTAACTAAAATATATGTGCATTTGAAATTTCCGAGCATTATTATTTACAATTAAGGTCTAATTGTAAAATGTAGAAAAAAAATTTCTAATTCTGTACAGAACCCGGGGTACGCGAGTCCGACTCGCACTTGACCGTTTTTATATATCTAATAATTTAAATCCTAGTTAAGGTCACGGGTATTCGCTGGATGCAAGTGGCTCGGGACCGGTCAATCTTATAATTTTAATAGGCCATTATCAAATAAAAGTGATTTATTTACCATTTCTGTATATTTTGGTTTAGTTTATTTGTACAAAAACATATAAAACGCACGAAACAGGTAAAGA
Organism: Carcina quercana; assembly: GCA_910589575.2. Taxonomy (NCBI): domain Eukaryota; kingdom Metazoa; phylum Arthropoda; class Insecta; order Lepidoptera; family Depressariidae; genus Carcina; species Carcina quercana. The sequence goes on along the minus strand of OU342454.1, from coordinate 5,048,743 downwards.
TGGCGTCAATAAAATGACATTTGACGCTGTCACTTAGTACCAAAAAAAAACACGATTTTGTACAACCAAAATAAATGCAAAATTGTAATTCTAGTATTTTTCTATACATATTTAGATTATTAATTGAATTTTTAAATAGTGTACAAGTGCAGGCCGTCCGAAACATCCCTTTTTGCTATTCAAATAAAATTCATGGTAACATTTTATTACACTAATTATGTCATACCTGCATAATATTTACAATTATTATTCTGTAATAATAATATTAACACATCGATCTACATAATAATTAGCATGGCTACATTGGCATGCGTTTTGTCGCTGACATTGATACATAATTACTACATTAAATATGTATGTGGGCCCGGCTACAGCGAGGCGTAAATTACGAGTGATAAATAGGTATACATGATCCATTTAGATTTGAAATATAGTTGAACCATTGACTTATATAGACTACGATTTTATTTTAATGTATGCTTTATTTTAGGTTTGCTCTTGCCTCCCTCAAATGGTAAGTGACGGTAAGGCCGTTGGATGGTAAGGTTGTCCACCCATAAGCCTAAGCAATAATAAGCCTCAAGACATTATAATTCAATGCCTCGAGCTACTGATGCGCTGGCGCAGCTCTTCTTGGGTAACATTGTGGTAGCTAGCCACCAACAAAACCAAGTACCGGTAGGACTCGCACTAAAAACATACGCGTCGAATTGATAACCTCTTCCGTTTTTGAAGTCGGTTGAAAACAAATCGGTTCACAAACGCAAACAAAACAAAATATGCCATTTGAATGATCTATTCATTTACAATTACAAAAACAAAACTTCAGATGGTCAATTCTAGCAACTATATCGTTATTTTAGTTACTTACGTGTTTTTTTTAATTATTAGGACGGGAGCGAGCTTTCGGTATACTCCACTCTCGCCCTTACTCGTTTTAATTTTTTGGAGTGTATTACAAGACAATAAATATTACTCATTGTTTTTTTTTTTAATTCGTGGCTACGTACAGTCAGGTACTTGACGCGCCATCTCGACAAAAAAGCGATGTTTCATATTCGGCCTGCACTTGTACACTATATAAAAATCAAGTAATAATCTAAATATGTATAGAAAAATACTAGAATTACATTTTTTGCACAAAGTTATTCATTTTATACTAAGTGACAGCGCCAAATGACACTTTATTGACGCCATCTTTGTTTTCAACGTTAAGTCTTACCTGTTGCATACGGGTTTTTTTGTACAAATAAACTAAACCAAAATATACAAAAATGTTAACTAAATCACTTTTATTTTATAATGGCCTTTTATTATAAGTGTACAAGAACAGGCCTTGGCGCGATACATTCGCGAACTCGGTGCGCGAGTCCGACTTGCGCTTGACCGGTTGATTTATTATTTAGAATAGCTCTGTCTAGTGCACACTGAGTAGTACACATCAACTCTCGGTTATTTACGAAGCGGGCGTGTTAACTCCTGTACTGGTGCCATGTCCCTAGTTTATATACATCAATGTTAGCGACGTACTTAACACAAAATAATTAAAGATTACGTTTGTGACAAATCAGTATGTATTATGCATGTGGATCAGCATAAGGAAGTCCTTTAAAGAAGCAATACGTAATAACCAATCCTGATTCTTTTATATCTACATCTTTGCTTGTATATAATCTGTAATCGATTTTTACTGAGTCTTGAGCCTGGGATAAGCATTGTCAGAAATGGTTTTCATTTGGCCTTCATGTCACCTGATAATAAATAACGATGCCGTTGGATGGAAATCGTGCTCAACCAGCCTGAAGCTAATGAGGTGTTGACTCTGCTACATTTCATACCGGAGCACAACAGTGCTATTAACACTGCTGTTTGTCGACAGACTTAGGTTACATGGTAGTAGCTAGCCAGGCGAAGATAGAAAATGTCCTACCACCAACCAAATCCAGCAGCGACCCCGCTGGGAATCGGACCTCCTGATTGTTAAGGAAACTTGAGGCACCTCATGTATCAAGCTCAAGATTTATTTTATTTAAGCTAGCAGCAAACCCTATTGGATTGTCTAAAGACATAATCCTAAATGTGAATGCACACCGCACGAGCCACAATGGAAGGACGATGTGTGCCGCGAGCCAGCGCGGGACGAGGGCTGACGAGAGGTTTTGTTGTATCTAGACACTATAGTCCAGGAGCACACAATGGGAAAAAGAAGATTACGAATAGACAATAATTTTTTAAAAAAAATTAATTGGTCTAATACGGAAATCTCGTTTTGAACCGACACCAAAAAAAGGTTCTCAATTCGACGCGTATGTGTTTTTGTATGTGTGTTACGCGATAACTCCGCCAACAGTGAACCGATTTTGATAATTCTTTGATTTTGATAATTCTTTGCTTGTTTGGTAGATCATACTTCAGACGTGGTCCCATATACATCGTTTTTGCTCGATATTGATAATGGCAATAGGTAGACGCTTGAAATATTCACAGAATATTTAGTTATCTATTCTCTTGAAAAATAAATAATTAAAACGTTTGTTGTACGGGCGCCCCCTTTAAATGTTAAAATAAAACAAACGTGATTTCGCCGTTTTTATAGAGCATTGTATGGAACCCTTCGTGCGCGAATCCGACTCGCATTTGGCCGTTTTAAAAAAATATATATTTTCTCTGTACTTTGAGATAGTCTTTATTTTCTGTGTAAATTAATTTCAGCATCTCTCTCGTAGACTAGACAGCGGCATGTCAAGCTCGAATTAGAATACAATGGGTGTTGGTTTAACAAACGATTTGTAACGCCTCGCGGCAAATATTCATGATAGGTTTTACTTCCGATCCGTGTGGCGCCCGTCAAGGAGCGAGGAAACTCAGCTGGAGTACGTTGTTGAATTAATAACCGCCTCCATAAGAAGTATCATTTAGAACAGAAGTTCATTTTATAACCTCCGACGCAAAAAGAGGGGTGTTATAAGTTTGACGCCAATGTCTGTCTGTCTGTGGCATCGTAGCTCTCGAACGGATGGACCGATTTAGATGCGGTTTTTTTACGTGACAGCAAGTATCCTTGCGCTGGTTCTTAGCTATATTTAGTAATTGTATGATTATTGCGTAGGTTTTTTTAATTTAATTTACTTGTAATCATGTTTGCAGTACTTATTATGTTCATCTTTACTTGGAAATATCTGGTAAACGTGCCGCTTTAGGACAATATGTTTCATTATACTTTCTGTTCATAAAATAGTCTTCAATCGATATACTGCAGCAGAATTGTGTGCTGCCAACTTAAAAAAAAAAGATGGCGGCCGGTCACTGAAGCAAATTTAAGATGTATATCATTTTCTCATGGATGCCATTCTCAGAACTGGACCAAATTAAAATGGGTTTACACAGCAAGCACCAGCTTTCAAATAAAAAAAGAATCATTCAAATCGGTTGAACCAGTCAAAAGTTCTGAGGTAACAAACATTTAACTAATACACACATAACATTCTCTTTGTCAAAAACTACTGAACCGATTTTGATGAAACTTGCAATCTTCTCTAAGTTGAACAATACCTAGTTCAATAAAAGAAGGATTATTTAAATCGAACTTGTAGTTCCGGAGATATGCGAGGACAAACATACAAATATACATACATAACTTTCGAAATTTGGCACACTTGTTTAGAAGCTCATATAGACTAACATATACGAAAACTGGGCAAGTCTGGAAATATAACATACATACAGGTCGAATTGGTAACCTCCTTTATTGAAGTCGGTTAATAAACAGATTATTACATAATTTCATTTTACTGTCGTGTTTTGTTGAGAAATTGATCGTTTATATGTATTTTCTAATGTATGAAAGCAGAAATATCCAATGAGTCAGTTGGTCACATGGCAGGACATGGCAACACTATCTTAAGCCGAAAAAAAGCAGATTATACGCATAACTGACTCAGTTAATCTGACGAGGAATTCACCAGCAATTAACTTGTTTTGTAAACACAAGTACATTGCCTAAAGTCGCCGCTACCTCTTGGTACAAGCAAACGATTAAAAAATTGCAACGAAATTCTTAACTAAAGCGAACAGTATTAAAATACCGCCGTAATTGGGTTTGAAGAAAACAATATTAAGAGGCTATGTTGGTTAGACCACGTGGCTGCGTTCAAGGTTGCATTGTTTTGTGTCTGTCCCTATCCGAGCCCTATCCTACCCGAGAGCGTACGGTGAGACAGCATACACTACGCGAAGTTATCCACCCGTTATTTGGATGTTTCGTAGTACAGGGATCATTTGAAGGATACAGCATATTATGTAACCATTTTTTTAATACAGTACACTAATGAAATTTCAGATGTCGGTGATTTTTCCAAATTGTTCTAACCACTTGTGACTCACCACCGACACAGATATTTGTTTCTAGATTGTGTCTTGAAAATTTCATAGATTTTCATAGCTTAATACTCAAAATATGACTGGACTACGTTTGTATGGGTGCTTTGACAACAGCATACCCTCTTAAGAGGGCATACAGCGATAGTGGCGCCCTCATTCGCTCTTTTCTATATTTCTCCGCAATCATGCAATAATTTCAAAAACCAAGCCGGACTTTTTGTAGTCATTACTGGGTTACGGTTTATCGATACATTATGGATTCATGTTTAGATTCTGTGTAGTGATTATAAATTGAACCGTCTAAAGTGGTCACTTTTAACTGTTCTATTGATAGTAACTGCACACAATCGATATATCAATTCATGATGTTTCCATAAAATGTAAACCAGCAATAAGTACAATAAGTCCGGCTTGGTTTTTGAAATTATTGTGTAATTGCGGAGAAATATAGAAAAGAGAATGAGGGCGCCACTGTCGCTCTATGGGCTCTTAACGGAAATACGGTCAGAACACAAACACATACAAAATTTGTTATACCATAATCTTTTAAAATAGAATAGCTGGCTTTGATAAGTAATTGATTGAAAATAGGAGATGAAATTATAGTGTCGCGCAATATCATTTATTTACAACTTTATTGTCAGCTACAATAGCTATTACGCAATCCATCAACAAGTCGAGTTCAAAAAGAACTGGAAACCGACTTCAACTGCCCTAAAAGTCTACTTTTACTAAGGCAAATTTAAGATTTATATCGTTTTCTCATGGATGCCGTTGTCAGAAGTTGACCAAATTGAAATGGGGCCACACGGGAAGCACCAGCTTTCAAATAAAAAAAGAATCATCCGAATCGGTTCACCCAGTCAAAAGTTCTGCGGTAAGAAACATACCCGTCGAATTGAGAACCTCCTCCTTTTTTGAAGTCGGTTAAAAATTAAAATTTTGACTCACTGCAGTAATATCTAATGTTCATATGCATTCACTAATAATACATAAAAACCTTGGAGCTGTTAGGTTCCAAGGATGTTTTAGGATTCAGCACCTTAAATGGAAAAAATGAACCCTTATAGGATCACTTCGTTGTCCGTCTGTCAAGACATTTCTCTATCAGGGACGCATGGAGATATTAAGTTGAAATTAATGTTGTATACTAAAGTCTGATGTCCCTTGGATCTGTGAAAAAATCAAACTTATAGGTCAACGCAATAAAAAGATATAGCTGTATTTTAGACAATTTCCATACAAAATTGCAAGGGAACAAAAACCTATAGGGTACTTCCCGTTGACTTAGAATCCTGAAATTTTTCAAGAATCAAGGTCTTACAGCACAGCCATAGAAATACACCTGAAAACCAGAATTTCCTAATTATAACACACTAAAAATAGCTGATTTATGTTTACAAACTTAACTTTGTAGTTGAAAGTCATACATTGGGTATGTAATTTAGCTACAAAGTAAAGTTGGTTTTTCGATCAGAATTAATATTTTTTTCAGTATGTTAATTATTCATATTCTGTACGGAACCCTCGACGCGCGAGTCAGACTCGCACTGTTCCTTAATTGCGCCCCCTGTCGCCACTCTGCCTTCAACTCGCACCCAGAGATTCCCTCCCTCCTTGCCTCGCCCTTGACATTCAATACGCATGAATTCATGCGGAGTGCATACTCTCGTAATATACCGACCGGTTTCCGATTCATTGTCAGTGACACGTGGATGGCGGTATGCGGAATGAAGCCAAGATTTAAATTCTAATTTTATTGGTGTGATTCTCAGCCGACTTCAAACAAGTAGGAGGTTAGAATTCGACGGTATTTTTGTGTGTATGTTATTATTTATTCGTATGTATGTTACCTCCTGTCCGCGTTAGTTTTGAATCGGTTTCATGATTCTTTTTTATTCGATAGGTTATTTAAGTTTTATGAAATGAAATGAAAATATTATGAAATGTATGCCGCTGTATCAAGTCACAAGATTACTTACTCCCTTCCCGTGGCAAAGGCAATGGAAGTATGTTTCTTAGTTTTTTGAGCACATTATTTTCCACCCTCAAAGGGTTTAAAAAATTGTATCCCATTGAGGGTCTATTTCTTAATCGTAAAAGTTTTAAAATCGGTATACAATTCGCTAAGATATTGAGTAAAACGGCACTTTTTCCCTAATTTTTCACCATATTTGGATTCCACGCCTTTCGAGAACTTCATTTGAGGACAATGTAGAACAAAGGGGAACTTGAAGCATCACCTTTTTTGAAACCTGTTGAAAATAACTTAAATATTTAGGTAAACAAAATTTTCTTCTTAAAATATTTTTCTACCATTTTAACCGACTTCAAAAAAGGAGGAGGCTATCAATTTGACGGGTATGTTTTTTATATGTTTGTTACCTCATAACTTTTGACTGGGTGAACCGATTTGGATGATTCTATTTTTATTTGAAAGCTGGTGCTTCCCGCGTGGTCCCATTTCAATTTGGTCCAGTTCTGACAACGGCATCCATGAGAAAACGATATAAATCTTAAATTTGCCTTAGTAAAAGTACACTTTTAGGGCAATAGAAGTCGGTTTCCAGTTCTTTTTGAACGCATTTACTTGTATGTTGACACTAATATTGAATGCGCTTAATGCATGCGACCGTCCATCTGTCATCTTAACGCCTCCGTAATTGGCATACGACAATATTCGACGCGATACAGTTTTTTACAGACGCAGTTTATTTAAATTTAAAACAAGTGCTGTCATAGTCCGAGAGATGAACCGATATATTACCGCTGTCAGGGCGAGGTCGGCCGGCCAATCAGCGGTGGCATTTTTGTTTAAAAAAGGAGTTTTTATTACTTTCAGTTGTATCGCCCGTTGAGCGATGCGACCTCTTTCGTGATGATGTTTCAATGCTTTCTTTGTAGTTTACGGAAATATAGCGGGTTTGTTGTTAGTAATTGAAAATTTTTGTGCGTTAAATGTCGATTATAAAAATTATATTCAATTCATTCTTTATTGTGTACATTTCAGTTGGTTTTACCTTTATTCATAAACATAGGTAGTTCCCCCAAATCTTGCCTTTTCAGATGTATACACATTGATAGCCATGAAGTTATTAAATAAATTATTACAAATGGCTATATGTATACATAAAGGAAATATGTTACAATAACAAAATAATAAAACAAATATCAGAATACAGTAGTGTCATAGTGACAATACAGTTGTTATTTGCAGGTTTAAACCAAAAACTATGTTGTTGAGAATTATTGTTTTTAAGTAACCATTTAATTTAATAATCACTCTTGTTGTATTAGTTTTAGCTTCATTTAGTCAGTTGTTGAAAAGAAAATTATAAAGCTGCAAACTAAATTTAAAAATACTCAATAAGGCATAGCTTCTGCTTTCTACTATTCTTTTTAAATCATGGTGGGTTTGAACTTAATAAGCGTGAGCGCTTCAAGGAAAGCGTGCTCGCCCAGAAGCCTACAAAATAATGAGGTATCAGTTACGGAAGTCAAAAATCAATATCCTGACGATCAGTGCAATGTTTTTAATGTTTTTTTAGGTTTCTATAAGTCTGTGAACTTGTTCCGGTCAATAATTATATACTCAATCATGTCTGACCACAGAGACGTTAAAAAGGTTGTAATCGGGTTTTCTGATTGTCGTCATAAGGGCACGACTAATTGATACATTAATTTAATTTGAGAATTTACAGATGCAATGGGTAGATAGAAAATCAGAATGGGTTTAAATTGTATTTTAAACCGTAAACGGTACTATAAAACTACTGTAAAATTTAAAATATCTAGTTTTTTTGGCTCGGGCTTTACAGCACATAAATAATAATCAATATATTTATTAACTTTCGTTACATGTAAATTTTATTTATATTTATTAAATAATTATTTATAAGAAATCATTCATGCTGTAAAACGCCTTTCGGAGGCAAAGACCCAAAAAAATTCGAAAAACTAACTTACTCGAATGAATTTTTTAATTATCTTTAGTGATAGACTATATAACCCAATGTTCCAACATTTTAAAACAACACGTCGATTCACAATACACACACATGCCCTCTCACTCTTACACCTTCACACTCACACACACATAAAATACTGTTATAATTTTTATATATATTTGTTTTATTTAACTGTAAAATGTGTCATAAACTTAAATAATGTGTACCGCGGAGGAGCGGGGCTTCCTCCCACAGGCATTTATATGCTTAGCAGGAAGACCCAGTGCAACTTATAATTTTGAAATTTATAAGTTTATTGAATAAAATATTTTTCATTTTTTTTTTCATAGGCCGACAGATGTTTAATAAGCGTGGGGACACATAAAAACATTACGATATTACAAAAAATTTGTTAATAGTTTCATTAACGTTCACTATCTAGTATCTATATGGATGGATGGTTTTTGCACCGCGAGACTAAAATCACTCTTCGACAGGTTATATGATGAAAAGTATTAGCCTTAACGAAAAATCTTTGATAAACAGCCCATTTATCTCTTCACACAGTCTTTAGAAGGACAAACACATAAACAAGCTATGAAAGAACGAAAATAATTTATTCCAAGCTAAAAATAAATACAACACGTACTGGAAAAAACCCACACACATCACACATACAGAAAACAAAAACAAATAGGTAATTACAGCAAAATTAAGTTAGCTTGGAAATCGGCACCAGCTCAGCCCGATGCTGTGACCCAAAGACCACAGCGCTGATTTTCAGCTGGACCGTGACTTATTTATTCGGCGTTCAAGTATATGAATGGAACTGCATAATAAAGCTGCTCTCATGACTGTGCATTTATTTCATATCGATGCAGTATCAACGAGCCATTTCTTTAAGTTTTATTGAACAGCATTCTTTTAGATAATAATCGATTAATGTTAACAGACTGAGCGCAACGACATTAAAATAAATCGAGAGCGATTTCTCAAAGCCGACCCCTGGCCTATAATGGTGAAGATAATCAATACACTTCCTGTACTGCATTATTGGACGACATTCCAGCTCTACGTGCTTGATTTACTTTTTATTTTCAATCTTTAACTTAATTTGAACTATTTTTTGTTGGTGTTTGTAATGATCCTTCGCATGATCAGCTAGCAGCCTCTTTGGCCTAGTTGCTACACGCTTTGACTCACAATTTGGAGGTGCCGGGTTCGATTCCCAGTGATTATCACATAGTGCCAGTGGTGGACCACCACAAACCACAGGGGTTGTGGATACGATGCTTACGCTTATCATCCAACGGCCTTATCATCACTGGTCATCAGATGAGATGAAGGCCAAGTGCAAACCCATTGAAATAGAATACAATCTGATCATCAACAACAGCCTATATATGTCCCCACTGCATGGGCTCAGGCCTACTCTCCTACAGAGAGTGTATGGGACATAGTCCACCACGCGGGACCAGTGCGGATTGGCGGACTTCACATGCCTGTTCAAGACATGCAGGTTTCCTCACCATGTTTTCCTTCACCGTTAAGCAATCGGATAATGTACTTGAATTGAAAAACAACTCATAGGCTGGATTCGAACCCGGAACCCTCATATTGAGAGTCCACGCCTTATCCACTGCGCCACCGACGCCACCTAATAAGTTTAGTAGGTTTGTATTTGACTTTCAATTCAACTAATAGTAACTGCTATGGGATGGATCTGTGCTCATCCAAAAGCCCCAAGCTAATAAATCTCTGCCTGCAGCATCTTTTATCACCTAAACACAACCAGTGGCATGCATACGACATAAAAATCGCGAATGATCTCTGGATGCCGACCCCTGGCCTATCATGGTGACCACGCTTCCTGTACAGGTTTGTAGGACGACATTCTTCGTCTTTAGATATGTATTTCACTTTAATTTTATTGCTGTAATGTATGTATGTAATGTAATACTAATATCTATATCGGTATCTGAGGGTACCGGGTTGTACGGGTTCGAATCCAGCCGTGTACCTATGAGTTGTTTTTCAATTCAAGTACATTATCCGATTGCGTACGGTGAAGGAAAACATCGTGAGGAAACCTGCATGTCTTGAACAGGCATGTGAAGTCTACCAATCCGCACTGGTCCCGCGTGGTGTACTATGTCCCATACACTCTCTGTAGGAGAGTAGGACTGAGCTGCAGTGGGAACATATAAAGGCTTTTGATGATTATCCTAGTGTCAGTAGTTGTAAACTTTCACTGGAGTTCCGTCCTAGGTCATCCGTGAAACGAATTAAAAATCAACTTATCAACCAGGTATGTCGTTCCGCATGCATAAAGGGCATGGCATACTTTAATGACATTAATTACCATGTCTTCATAATGATCGTCAATGTTTACGATGTTTTTGGTGATATCCAATTGAAAGCAAGACGTTCAATTATGAGGCTGCCAATTGCAAGGTTCATCTTTTAACGAAAACTGGTGTTAATTGTAAGTTTTATACTATAATATTATCATCAACAGCCTATATATGTCTCCACTGCGGCTCAGTCCTACTCTCCTACAGAGAGTGTATGGGACATAGTGCACCACGCGGGACCAGTGCGCATTGGTAGACTTCACACACACCTGTGAATTTCTTCTCAGGAGTGTGCAGGTTCCTCACGATGTTTTCCTTCACCAAAAAGCCAATGGTAAGAATTTTTATCAATCGTGACAAATAACAAACTGGATCTCAAAAGGACTGACGCTCTACCCAACTGAGCTACTCTAAGCTCAATCTTAGCATCACAAGACCTAGGTCCATTTAGTGCGTGGGTCGGCCCGGTACACGTTTTCCGATGCGTGATCGCCCCTCGAGGACTACTTCTCATTCGGATATCCATTCTTCGAGCGATATCTGTACATTCGACATTTCAGCGTATACCGCCGTCATTATACTGTTTCACTAAACTGTTCAGTGACCCACGAGAAGTTCAATTGGTTTCCTCGCTTACCCACTAATAATAATACGTAAAGACAAAAGGGTAAGAAGCAGCTTGGCACATTGACTCTCGTCTCGATTATGATAGCCTGAATTAATTTATTAATAAATATTGGTATAAAATATAGAAATTCTAAAGCTGACAAATTATTATTAAACTTAAAATTGATTTATCAACTTAGTTATGTTAGCACGGACTCTCAATTTCAGGTTTCCGGGTTCGAATCCAGCTTTGAGTTATTTTTCAATTCAAGTACATTATCCGATTGCTTAACGGTGAAGGAAAACATCGTGAGGAATCCTGCATGTCTTGAACAGGCATGTGAAGTCCGCCGATCCGCACTGGTCCCGCGTGGTGTACTATGTCCCATAAACTCTCTGTAGGAGAGTAGGCTTGAGCACCTGCAGTGGGGACGTATATAGGCTGTTGATGAAAGTAAAGTTTGTTTAAAAGCCGACATTGTACCGTTTTGGTTACTTTGAGAGTTAATTGTATCGAGCGAAGTATTATGAATCGTGTTTTGACGTGTGTCTTAGCACAGATAATAAATAGCCTCAATATTCATATGTATTTGTCCCACGTCTACAAATCTCAGAGTTGCTATTAAAAGTATGATAATTTGGGGGGTGTCCCGTCCGGGTCATGGAACCGCCTTAAGAGGGTATGCTGTTGTCAAAGCGCCCATACAAACGTAGTCCAGTCATATTTTGAGTATTAAGCTATGAAAATCTATCAAATTTTCAAGACACAATCTAGAAACAAATATCTATGTCGGTGGTGAGTCAGATTTTCGTTTAAATATATACTTCCAGAGTTACAGGGCGTCAAAGTATTGTATTTTTCGGTAATAAAAAGCCCCAACTTTGAACCTGTTTTACAAGAGTATGAATCAATTTAGAACAATTTGGAAAAACCACCGACATCTGAAATTTTATTAATATACTGTATTGAAAAAATGGCTACATAATGTACTGTATCCTTCATATGATCACTGGACTACGAAACATCCAAATAACGGGTGGATAACTTCGCGTAGTGTATGGTGTCTCACCGTACGCGCTCGGGTAGGATAGGGCTCGGAGAGGGACAGCTACAAAACAATGCAACCTTGAACGCGGCCACGTGGTCTTACCCAACATAGCCTCTTAAGTGTTTCCCGTTGCATATTTTCTAAATGCTAGCAAACGAAGTCTGGACAAATATACTAGTTTAGTATCAAGTGCAACAATTTTAAAACTCCATTTAAAGCCTCCAGTAATTAAAGCACAATCTGTATATAGCTGGAACATTGTCGTTAGGATTCTTATTTTTTAATTCACGCCTTTTCTGTTATGAACTTGAGGACCTTATAAATATTGATTTTAATACACCTTTTATACTCTTTATGGTAAATGTTATGGGAAATTAATATATAGTTGTAAGGCGCTAATGAACAGTCGCCATTAGAGTGCTGAACCAGCTGATTTACATAACCTCTAGTTGTTTTACTAAACACCTCCGTCATGTAACTGCTGAATGACGTCAAGCAATTTTTCGGCCGGTTGAAAAGAAAAATTAAGTCATTGACATTGTTCGACGAGTCAGTGAACCTTAATGGCAATGGACAGATACGCCAGGAATAACCGATGGCGAGTAATTTCTCTTAGCCACTGGTTATGGTTCCCGCTTGCGCCCTAGGTGTCGCGCCAAATCGTATTCTCTTATGATTTCACTCGACTATATGATGAAGTACCGGGGAATGTGTACCGTCCCATGGAGTCGCTATATGGATGTGTGGGTCGTCAGCTTCCTCATAGAGCTAGGAGAATTCTACGCATGCCAAATTTTAAGGCAATTTAGGAGCAATCAAACTTTAGCATTCATAATTTAGCAGTGTCACCAGCTTACACATCTGTATCTTCGTAATTATTCAAGCTACGATTATGTATTGTACCTCATATTTTAGGCCAAAATTTCAGCGCCAGGCGCCAAAATTTTCGAATCTCTAGTGCTAAAACTGTTTGAGCTACGAGCCAAAATGTGTGTGTAAGCTGGTGACACGGGTCGCCAGCTGACACATGTTGTATCTCTGAAACTACATAAGTGAGAACTTCGTTTTAAAGATCAAATAAGACCATACAATAGGAGCGTTCACGAGTCAAAATTTCAAATCACCAGGCTGTCTAGATTCAAAGTTATAAGCATAAAACTATTTTCAAAATCTAACCCTTCACCGTTGGTGCATAATTCAAATCTACTAATTTGACTAATATGGAATCCAGATTTAGTTTAGAAATGAATCAACATATAAGAAATAACACTTTATAATAACACTTTATGGTGTGTGTGTGATATAACACAGTATAAGAGGTATATGAAAATAACTACAAATAAATGTTTGTGAAATTTATATCATGTTTTATTCAATAATTGCTACTGTCGAATGAACCCATAATCATCATCATCAAATATCATCACTAGAAAATGAATGGGTTCAATAGCAGTACAATGGTAATTTTGAAATTGTTGGTCTTCAGTAAGTCATAACTCGTAAACGGTGCGTCCTAGGCCAAAAATAACCAAATTTTCAAGCCCCCCTTGACGAACACCCCCCGTCGCTTAAATTTTTCTGTCGAATGAACCCAGAATCATCATCATCAAATATCATCACTAGAAAGTGAATGGGTTGAATAGCAGTACAATGGTAATTTTGAAATTGTTGGTCTTCAGTAAGTCATAACTCGTAAACGGTGCGTCCTAGGCCAAAAATAACCAAATTTTCAAGCCCCCCTTGACGAACACACCCCGTCGCTTAAATTTTTCTGTCGAATGAACCCAGAATCATCATCATCAAATATCATCACTAGAAAGTGAATGGGTTGAATAGCAGTACAATGGTAATTTTAAAATTGTTGGTCTTCAGTAAGTCATAACTCGTAAACGGTGCGTCCTAGGCCAAAAATAACCAAATTTTCGAGCCCCCCTTGACGAACACCCCCCCGTCTCTTAAATTTTTCTGTCGAATGAACCCATAATCATCATCATCAAATATCATCACTAGAAAGTGAATGGGTTCAATAGCAGTACAATGGTAATTTTAAAATTGTTGGTCTTCATAGACATAGACATAGACAGATATTTATTCGACATTTTCACAACACGACACACACAACAACAAACACACAGAAAAATATTATATAGGAAAAATAAACTAATTAAAACGATAATAACAGAACAAGTAATTTAGATAAACAAAAATATACAAACAAAATACATTAATATACAACAACAATAAACAAAAACAAAATACACAAAAATTCAATAAATAAATAGTAAAAATGTGTCGAGTTTGCCGCTGCCCGTGTCGCGCAGTGAGCGCCGAAAAGGACTTCACTCAGCATAAGCTGCACTTCAACCGGGGGTGGATGAAGCGCAGCACTGATTTTCAGTGAAGCCCTGATTCCCGCCGGACACGAATACATATTACTATATATAATATCATATATCGTGGGAAAATATATAAAAAGAATGAGTAAGTATACATACATAGTAGTAGCTGTATTGAAAAGTTTATAAATGTTATTTTATTATTATTATTATATAAATTACAAGAATCAGTGAATAAAAATAATTAAGAATACATAAGTAGAATATATAATACGTTGTACCACAAACGGAGAAGAGAACAGTATTAAATATATATATATAAAGAATATAGGTTGAAGGTTCGGACATTTAGACGTCACTAGTGAGGTGTATATATAGTTCCGCCTTGCTTTTGTATGTTCAAAAGTATACTTTTTAATTTGGTTTTAAAAGAAGCGACCGACGTTAGCGATCGTAGTGGCGGCGGTATATTGTTCCAACACTTCGTAGCATTGTAGCGGAAACTACCTCGAAACGCAACTGTCTTATATTTTGGATAATTCAGAATATTTTTGGATGCTCTTGAAGAGTACATATTAAAATTCCGAGACCACTTAAGTTTTTGAAATAAATATGGTGGCTCTTTGTATTTAACAAGGTCGAACAGTAGTGATGCTAGGTGAAGCTCCCTGCGGGCAGACATCTTCAGTAAGCTTCCCTCATTTAAAAACGGAGTAACATGGGATCTAAATGGTATGTCATAAATGAATCTAGAACACGCATTCTGTACTCGTTGTACTAGCTTTTCTGTTCGCGCAAGGAGCCGTGGCCCGTATACTACATCCGCGTAATTTAATTTCGAAAGGACTAATGCTTCACAGAGGTTAATACGAACTTCAGTGCACAAATATGAGCGCACCTTGTACAATACTCTTAACCTATAAAAACAACAACTTCAGTAAGTCATAACTCGTAAACGGTGCGTCCTAGGCCAAAAATAACCAAATTTTCAAGCCCCCCTTGACGAACACCCCCCGTCGCTTAAATTTTTCTGTCGAATGAACCCATAATCATCATCATCAAACATCATCACTAGAAAGTGAATGGGTTCAATAGCAGTACAATGGTAATTTTAAAATTGTTGGTCTTCAGTAAGTCATATCTTTTAAACGGTGCGCCCTAGGCCAAAAATAACCAAATTTTCAACCCCCCGTCGCTTAAATTTTTCTGTCGAATGAACCCATAATCATCATCATCAAATATCATCACTTGAAAGTGAATGGGTTCAATAGCAGTACAATGGAAATTTTAAAATTGTTGGTCTTCAGTAAGTCATAACTCGTAAACGGTGCGTCCTAGGCCAAAAATAACCAAATTTTCAACCCCCCCTTGACGAATACCCCCCGTCGCTTAAATTTTTCTGTCAAATGAACCCATAATCATCATCATCAAATATCATCACTAGAAAGTGAATGGGTTCAATAGCAGTACAATGGAAATTTTAAAATTGTTAATCTTCAGTAAGTCATAACTCGTAAACGGTGCGTCCTAGGCCAAAAATAACCAAATTTTCAACCCCCCCTTGACAAACACCCCCCGTCTCTTAAATTTTTCTGTCGAATGAACCCATAATCATAATCATCAAATATCATCACTAGAAAGTGAATGGGTTCAATAGCAGTACAATGGTAATTTTAAAATTGTTGGTCTTCAGTAAGTCATAACTCGTAAACGGTGCGTCCTAGGCCAAAAATAACCAAATTTTCAAGCCCCCCTTGACAAACACACCCCGTCGCTTAAATTTTTCTGTCGAATGAACCCATAATCATCATCATCAAATATCATCACTAGAAAGTGAATGGGTTCAATAGCAGTACAATGGTAATTTTAAAATTGTTGGTCTTCAGTAAGTCATAACTCGTAAACGGTGCGTCCTAGGCCAAAAATAACCAAATTTTCAACCCCCGCTTGACGAATACCCCTCGTCGCTTAAATTTTTCTGTCGAATGAACCCATAATCATCATCATCAAACATCATCACTAGAAAGTGAATGGGTTCAATAGCAGTACAATGGTAATTTTAAAATTGTTGGTCTTCAGTAAGTCATAACTCGTAAACGGTGCGTCCTAGGCCAAAAATAACCAAATTTTCAAGCCCCCCTTGACGAACACACCTCGTCGCTTAAATTTTTCTGTCGAATGAACCCATAATCATCATCATCAAATATCATCACTAGAAAGTGAATGGGTTCAATAGCAGTACAATGGTAATTTTAAAATTGTTGGTCTTCAGTAAGTCATAACTCGTAAACGGTGCGTCCTAGGCCAAAAATAACCAAATTTTCGAGCCCCCCTTGACGAACACCCCCCGTCTCTTAAATTTTTCTGTCGAATGAACCCATAATCATCATCATCAAATATCATCACTAGAAAGTGAATGGGTTGAATAGCAGTACAATGGTAATTTTAAAATTGTTGGTCTTCAGTAAGTCATAACTCGTAAACGGTGCGTCCTAGGCCAAAAATAACCAAATTTTCAAGCCCCCCTTGACGAACACACCCCGTCGCTTAAATTTTTCTGTCGAATGAACCCATAATCATCATCATCAAACATCATCACTAGAAAGTGAATGGGTTCAATAGCAGTACAATGGTAATTTTAAAATTGTTGGTCTTCAGTAAGTCATATCTTTTAAACGGTGCGCCCTAGGCCAAAAATAACCAAATTTTCAACCCCCCGTCGCTTAAATTTTTCTGTCGAATGAACCCATAATCATCATCATCAAATATCATCACTTGAAAGTGAATGGGTTCAATAGCAGTACAATGGAAATTTTAAAATTGTTGGTCTTCAGTAAGTCATAACTCGTAAACGGTGCGTCCTAGGCCAAAAATAACCAAATTTTCAACCCCCCCTTGACGAATACCCCCCGTCGCTTAAATTTTTCTGTCAAATGAACCCATAATCATCATCATCAAATATCATCACTAGAAAGTGAATGGGTTCAATAGCAGTACAATGGAAATTTTAAAATTGTTAATCTTCAGTAAGTCATAACTCGTAAACGGTGCGTCCTAGGCCAAAAATAACCAAATTTTCAACCCCCCCTTGACAAACACCCCCCGTCTCTTAAATTTTTCTGTCGAATGAACCCATAATCATAATCATCAAATATCATCACTAGAAAGTGAATGGGTTCAATAGCAGTACAATGGTAATTTTAAAATTGTTGGTCTTCAGTAAGTCATAACTCGTAAACGGTGCGTCCTAGGCCAAAAATAACCAAATTTTCGAGCCCCCCTTGACGAACACCCCCCGTCTCTTAAATTTTTCTGTCGAATGAACCCATAATCATCATCATCAAATATCATCACTAGAAAGTGAATGGGTTCAATAGCAGTACAATGGTAATTTTAAAATTGTTGGTCTTCAGTAAGTCATAACTCGTAAACGGTGCGTCCTAGGCCAAAAATAACCAAATTTTCAACCCCCGCTTGACGAATACCCCTCGTCGCTTAAATTTTTCTGTCGAATGAACCCATAATCATCATCATCAAACATCATCACTAGAAAGTGAATGGGTTCAATAGCAGTACAATGGTAATTTTAAAATTGTTGGTCTTCAGTAAGTCATAACTCGTAAACGGTGCGTCCTAGGCCAAAAATAACCAAATTTTCAAGCCCCCCTTGACGAACACACCTCGTCGCTTAAATTTTTCTGTCGAATGAACCCATAATCATCATCATCAAATATCATCACTAGAAAGTGAATGGGTTCAATAGCAGTACAATGGTAATTTTAAAATTGTTGGTCTTCAGTAAGTCATAACTCGTAAACGGTGCGTCCTAGGCCAAAAATAACCAAATTTTCAACCCCCGCTTGACGAATACCCCTCGTCGCTTAAATTTTTCTGTCGAATGAACCCATAATCATCATCATCAAACATCATCACTAGAAAGTGAATGGGTTCAATAGCAGTACAATGGTAATTTTAAAATTGTTGGTCTTCAGTAAGTCATAACTCGTAAACGGTGCGTCCTAGGCCAAAAATAACCAAATTTTCAAGCCCCCCTTGACGAACACACCTCGTCGCTTAAATTTTTCTGTCGAATGAACCCATAATCATCATCATCAAATATCATCACTAGAAAGTGAATGGGTTCAATAGCAGTACAATGGTAATTTTAAAATTGTTGGTCTTCAGTAAGTCATAACTCGTAAACGGTGCGTCCTAGGCCAAAAATAACCAAATTTTCGAGCCCCCCTTGACGAACACCCCCCGTCTCTTAAATTTTTCTGTCGAATGAACCCATAATCATCATCATCAAATATCATCACTAGAAAGTGAATGGGTTGAATAGCAGTACAATGGTAATTTTAAAATTGTTGGTCTTCAGTAAGTCATAACTCGTAAACGGTGCGTCCTAGGCCAAAAATAACCAAATTTTCAAGCCCCCCTTGACGAACACACCCCGTCGCTTAAATTTTTCTGTCGAATGAACCCATAATCATCATCATCAAACATCATCACTAGAAAGTGAATGGGTTCAATAGCAGTACAATGGTAATTTTAAAATTGTTGGTCTTCAGTAAGTCATATCTTTTAAACGGTGCGCCCTAGGCCAAAAATAACCAAATTTTCAACCCCCCGTCGCTTAAATTTTTCTGTCGAATGAACCCATAATCATCATCATCAAATATCATCACTTGAAAGTGAATGGGTTCAATAGCAGTACAATGGAAATTTTAAAATTGTTGGTCTTCAGTAAGTCATAACTCGTAAACGGTGCGTCCTAGGCCAAAAATAACCAAATTTTCAACCCCCCCTTGACGAATACCCCCCGTCGCTTAAATTTTTCTGTCAAATGAACCCATAATCATCATCATCAAATATCATCACTAGAAAGTGAATGGGTTCAATAGCAGTACAATGGAAATTTTAAAATTGTTAATCTTCAGTAAGTCATAACTCGTAAACGGTGCGTCCTAGGCCAAAAATAACCAAATTTTCAACCCCCCCTTGACAAACACCCCCCGTCTCTTAAATTTTTCTGTCGAATGAACCCATAATCATAATCATCAAATATCATCACTAGAAAGTGAATGGGTTCAATAGCAGTACAATGGTAATTTTAAAATTGTTGGTCTTCAGTAAGTCATAACTCGTAAACGGTGCGTCCTAGGCCAAAAATAACCAAATTTTCGAGCCCCCCTTGACGAACACCCCCCGTCTCTTAAATTTTTCTGTCGAATGAACCCATAATCATCATCATCAAATATCATCACTAGAAAGTGAATGGGTTCAATAGCAGTACAATGGTAATTTTAAAATTGTTGGTCTTCAGTAAGTCATAACTCGTAAACGGTGCGTCCTAGGCCAAAAATAACCAAATTTTCAACCCCCGCTTGACGAATACCCCTCGTCGCTTAAATTTTTCTGTCGAATGAACCCATAATCATCATCATCAAACATCATCACTAGAAAGTGAATGGGTTCAATAGCAGTACAATGGTAATTTTAAAATTGTTGGTCTTCAGTAAGTCATAACTCGTAAACGGTGCGTCCTAGGCCAAAAATAACCAAATTTTCAAGCCCCCCTTGACGAACACACCTCGTCGCTTAAATTTTTCTGTCGAATGAACCCATAATCATCATCATCAAATATCATCACTAGAAAGTGAATGGGTTCAATAGCAGTACAATGGTAATTTTAAAATTGTTGGTCTTCAGTAAGTCATAACTCGTAAACGGTGCGTCCTAGGCCAAAAATAACCAAATTTTCGAGCCCCCCTTGACGAACACCCCCCGTCTCTTAAATTTTTCTGTCGAATGAACCCATAATCATCATCATCAAATATCATCACTAGAAAGTGAATGGGTTGAATAGCAGTACAATGGTAATTTTAAAATTGTTGGTCTTCAGTAAGTCATAACTCGTAAACGGTGCGTCCTAGGCCAAAAATAACCAAATTTTCAAGCCCCCCTTGACGAACACACCCCGTCGCTTAAATTTTTCTGTCGAATGAACCCATAATCATCATCATCAAACATCATCACTAGAAAGTGAATGGGTTCAATAGCAGTACAATGGTAATTTTAAAATTGTTGGTCTTCAGTAAGTCATAACTCGTAAACGGTGCGTCCTAGGCCAAAAATAACCAAATTTTCAAGCCCCCCTTGACGAACACACCTCGTCGCTTAAATTTTTCTGTCGAATGAACCCATAATCATCATCATCAAATATCATCACTAGAAAGTGAATGGGTTCAATAGCAGTACAATGGTAATTTTAAAATTGTTGGTCTTCAGTAAGTCATAACTCGTAAACGGTGCGTCCTAGGCCAAAAATAACCAAATTTTCGAGCCCCCCTTGACGAACACCCCCCGTCGCTTAAATTTTTCTGTCGAATGAACCCATAATCATCATCATCAAACATCATCACTAGAAAGTGAATGGGTTCAATAGCAGTACAATGGTAATTTTAAAATTGTTGGTCTTCAGTAAGTCATAACTCGTAAACGGTGCGTCCTAGGCCAAAAATAACCAAATTTTCAAGCCACCCTTGACGAACACCCCCCGTCGCTTAAATTTTTCAGTCGAATGAACCCATAATCATCATCATCAAACATCATCACTAGAAAGTGAATGGGTTCAATAGCAGTACAATGGAAATTTTAAAATTGTTGGTCTTCAGTAAGTCATAACTCGTAAACGGTGCGTCCTAGGCCAAAAATAACCAAATTTTCAACCCCCCCTTGACGAATACCCCCCGTCGCTTAAATTTTTCTGTCGAATGAACCCATAATCATCATCATCAAACATCATCACTAGAAAGTGAATGGGTTCAATAGCAGTACAATGGTAATTTTAAAATTGTTGGTCTTCAGTAAGTCATAACTCGTAAACGGTGCGTCCTAGGCCAAAAATAACCAAATTTTCAAGCCCCCCTTGACGAACACACCTCGTCGCTTAAATTTTTCTGTCGAATGAACCCATAATCATCATCATCAAATATCATCACTAGAAAGTGAATGGGTTCAATAGCAGTACAATGGTAATTTTAAAATTGTTGGTCTTCAGTAAGTCATAACTCGTAAACGGTGCGTCCTAGGCCAAAAATAACCAAATTTTCGAGCCCCCCTTGACGAACACCCCCCGTCGCTTAAATTTTTCTGTCGAATGAACCCATAATCATCATCATCAAACATCATCACTAGAAAGTGAATGGGTTCAATAGCAGTACAATGGTAATTTTAAAATTGTTGGTCTTCAGTAAGTCATAACTCGTAAACGGTGCGTCCTAGGCCAAAAATAACCAAATTTTCAAGCCCCCCTTGACGAACACACCTCGTCGCTTAAATTTTTCTGTCGAATGAACCCATAATCATCATCATCAAACATCATCACTAGAAAGTGAATGGGTTCAATAGCAGTACAATGGTAATTTTAAAATTGTTGGTCTTCAGTAAGTCATAACTCGTAAACGGTGCGTCCTAGGCCAAAAATAACCAAATTTTCGAGCCCCCCTTGACGAACACCCCCGTCTCTTAAATTTTTCTGTCGAATGAACCCATAATCATCATCATCAAATATCATCACTAGAAAGTGAATGGGTTCAATAGCAGTACAATGGAAATTTTGAAATTGTTGGTCTTCAGTAAGTCATAACTCGTAAACGGTGCGTCCTAGGCCAAAAATAACCAAATTTTCAACCCCCCGTCGCTTAAATTTTTCTGTCGAATGAACCCATAATCATCATCATCAAATATCATCACTAGAAAGTGAATGGGTTCAATAGCAGTACAATGGTAATTTTAAAATTGTTGGTCTTCAGTAAGTCATAACTCGTAAACGGTGCGTCCTAGGCCAAAAATAACCAAATTTTCGAGCCCCCTTTGACGAACACCCCCCGTCTCTTAAATTTTTCTGTCGAATGAACCCATAATCATCATCATCAAATATCATCACTAGAAAGTGAATGGGTTCAATAGCAGTACAATGGAAATTTTAAAATTGTTCAAATCAAATCAAATCAAATCATTTTATTTGTCCAACATAGGTATTGAAGATCTTATATTAAACAACGGCCGCTATGTGGAGCCTTGCGGCGTACAAATATATACATAATAACATAAAAAATTATATGTCAAAAAATAATATTAAATTAAATACAAATCAAATAATAATAGAGTCAAATTCAATTTTATAAACTAAACTAAAAACTATTAACAACAAACATATTGTTGTTATATATGCTGCACTTTATTGAGAAATTCATCAATCGTGTAATAAGTGTTGTCTGACAGGTAGTTGAACAGATTTCGTTTAAACTCTTTTAGATCTTTAAGCTCTCGTATGTTTTTTGGAATATTATTGTAAATTTTTGGAGCCATGAACATTACACTTTTCCTGTATAAAGCCGTTTTGTGTGGGTTGGTTTTGAGGAAATCTTGGCGACGACTGCTATGGATTTTTGGAAATAACCCCTCATTTTTCCTAATAAACAAAGCTATTTCATATATATAATGACGTCAGTGTTAAAATTTTTAAATTTTTGAAATGAGGTCTGCAGCTTTCAAATCTCTTTAGACCACGCATGGCTCGTATACAGCGTTTTTGTGCTTTAAATACATTTTGTGTGCCTGCAGCGTTACCCCAGAAAATTAACCCGTATCTGAGCCTCGAAGCTACACAGCCATGATAGGCAGTTAATAGGGCTTGTTCATTGACTTTCTTGGAGAGCATATATAGGGCATAGGCTAGTTGAACAACTTTAGTAGCAGTGAATTCAATGTGAGTTTGCCATTTCATATCGGAATCAATGTGCAGCCCAAGGAATTTAGTTGTTTTTGTAAATTGTGGAATTATTGAATTTGAAGTTATGTCATTTTGTATTTTATTCTTATTTGTATTAAAATTCATGATTAAAGTCTTTTCTATGTTTATTTTTAAACTAGCGGCCCGCCCCGGCTTCGCACGGGTAGACATTTATTTTTTAAACATTTTTGGATAAGCGTAAATGTATTTTCAGCTTCATATCCCTACGCGACCAACGTCCCTGAGAAAAATGGTCTTGACAGACATAACACCAGAAGGACAAAAAAGTGATTCAGTTGTTAGTTTTATGAAAAATTTCGTAAATTAATTCACGCGGTATTTTGTGGCTTACAGACAACCGACAGCGAGGGGTTGAGTTGGTGTTTAAAATGGTCAACTAATTTTGACGTTCCTATGAATTTTTGGTGTTAAGGGAGTTTGTCTGAAACCCCACACAGGTTGTTTGTTGTTGGCGAAACTACTTGCTAGAGAAAAAAAGATATCCATTCAGGTCAGATTTTTGATTGGTTAGGTTTGGCATTGTAGCTAAAACGCGGTAGCTGCGCGAGCGAAGCGAGCGGTTTTTTCTTTATACCACGCTTTATTTAAGATGAATTACATAGACATATATTTATTTCATCATCATCATCTACCTATATACGTCCCCACTGTATGAGCTCAGGCCTACTCTCCTACAGATAGTGTATGGGGCATAGTCCACCACGCGGGCCCAGTGCTGATTGGCGGATTTCACATGCCTGTTCAAGACATACAGGTTTCCTCACGATGTTTTCCTTCACCGTCAAGCATTCGAATAATGTACTTGAATTGAAAAACGCTCATAGGTACACGGCTGGATTCGAACCCGGAACCCTCAGATAGAGAGTCCGCGCCTTAACCTTTTATTATATACCGCACAAATTAGCATAAACGCTATTTTTGAGACTTTAAATTATTGCCAAATCCAAAGAAAAAATTTTAATTTTAGAAAATCCTGGTTTTCCGATTTATTCTTACGGTTGCGCTGTAAGACCTTGCTTCTTGTCAAATTTCAAGTTCTAGCTCAACGGGACGTACCCTATAGGTTTTGGTTTCATTGCATTTTGTATGGAAATGGTCTGAAATACAGCTATATCTTTTTATTGCGTTGGCCTAAAAACTTCATTTTTTCACGTATCCAAAGGACCGCAGATTTGTATTAATTCAATATTAATTTCAACTTGATACCTTCACGCGTTCCAGAGAAAAAGGACCTTGACAGACAGACGGACAACAAAGTGATCCTATAAGGGTTCCTTTTTTCCTTTTGAGGCACGGAACCCTAAAAAGCAGCCGAGTGCGCGTCAGTCCACGCGCAGTGCAGGGCTCCGTAGTTGCTCGGAACAATAAGTGCCGGTTTGGATTTAATGTTAATGAATTTTCAGATTTTTAAAAGCAACAGTTTAGCAGATAGAGGGGAGGGGGACGCTCAACTCGGAAAAAAATTCTCACTTTCAAGCGTAATATTACAACGATACTCCCACGTAATGGGGTAGACGTGAAAAAATATTTCATCCCCAAGTTTTTTTATTCTACCACCACTTTGCTATCGTGATACCATGTATACCCATACCAAATTACAGCTATTTAGTAGTCAGGGTCTCTGAGCTAAGCCGCGGACAGCCAGACGAACAGAGGGATAGAGTGAAGCTATAAGGGTTCTTTATTGGACTAAGGAACCCTAAAAAGCTACCCAGGATCACTTTGTTGTCCGTCTGTCTGTCAGTCAATACCCTTTTTCTCAGTGTATACGTAAATGTATCAAGTTGAAATTAATATCAAGTACTCCCCGTAGGTATTTCCCGTTTGACCTAGAATCCTGAAATGTGGAAAAAGCAAGGTCTCAGCACATCACAACCATAGAAATTAATCTAAAACCATACTTTTATTTATTTACAACACAGTGAAAATAGCTTTTTGATGTTCTTGTTCTGTTGATTATTCATAGTTTCCGCAGCGCATGCGATGAAAGACATTTTACGGTGTAGCACGTGGTGGACCACCGCTTCAGTCTGTATCCACTGTCTACTCTTCTTTCCCAGGAGATTGAAAAGAAGGCTCTCTTAGGCTGCGACGCAATAATCACCTGTACATGCGTTGGTAGGCGGCTCGACCAAATAGAACGTACACAATCGTCGGGTACGCTCGGACCGGCCAAACTTTGTAGGTGCCGTAAGAATTTGTGCTGGCTTGCGGTCCCCGATGTCTTCGTGCGTGAGTAGCTGGCACACTCGCTGCTCTTGCGATGAAGACAGCCGCGGAATCAGTTCCGTTTTAACTTTGTCATAGTTGTTCGCACCGGGAGGGTTTTTAACTATATCTTTGTTTTCTGACACGTATTTGAACTCAAGATTCGATATGACATAATTGTATTTGCTGTCTGCGGTGATGCTGGCAAGCACGAACTGTCCTTCCAGCTGCGCGAACCAAAGCGCTGACTCTTCGGGCCAAAATGGTGGCACTTTCACACACACGGCTTCCACCGTCGTTGTAGGTTTAATTTCCATGTTCCCCTCCGTCATTTTGAAGTTTAAAACAATCCTGCTAACCGTGCTTGCTGAAGAATATTCTGCGCTCGCATACAATGTTCGTTCGCTCATGTTCGCTCCACGGCAGGCCCCGAAACACGCACGTTTCTACTCGGATGCACGTCGGACGCACATCATGTGCACGTGGAGGATGACCGCTGCAGGCTGTCGCGCAGCGGGCGTGTATCCACTGTCTACTCTTCTTTCCGGGGATATTGAAAAGAACGGACTAAAGGCTATGGTTCAACAATAATATATTTAAGACTCGTAATAAAACATTTTACAATAGCAGCCGTTGTTTTTCGTAGTCATAGTTACAGATCGACTGACAGCGCTCGGCGCGCGTGCGTGGCGTGGCGCAAACCCGCCATAACGGCAAAAAATATTACACCTTGGTTTACATTACTGAAGTTTTAGTAATGATCTCTAATTTTTTCTAAAAATAAATATAGCCTATGTCCATCAGGGATAATGTCGGCTTCTAATGGTAAAAGAATTTTTCTAATCGGTCCAGTAGTTTCGGAGCCTATTCAATACAAACAAACAAACAAACAAACAAACAATCAAAACTTTCCTCTTTATAATATTAGTGTAGATTATTATATTTGAGCCATGTCATTATAGATGTCAAACTATTTTGTATGTCATGTTTACTATTAAGTAGCATTGTACAGTCATCAGCAAATAGAATCATTTTATTGGTCATTGATTTAACTATGTCATTAATGTAAATAATAAATAATAAAGGAGCTAATGTGCTGCCTTGTGGAACACCGTGTGTGATGAGTTTTGTGTCAGATGAGTAGTTTATTTCAATGTTTGTCTTACGGCTTATTTTGCTTACTGTTGTTATTTGTGTCCTATTAGTGAGGTATGATTTAAACAGTTTTAATGCATTACCTCGTACTCCGTATGACTCTAGTTTGGATAATAATATATTGTGCTCTACAAAGTCAAAGGCTTTCGTCATATCCATATATAGTGAGTAAATCGGTTGTTTATGATCTAATCTAGTGTTTATTGTGCTTACAAAGTCATATATGGCCATGTCTATTGATCGATTCTTCCTAAATCCATATTGTTCATTTACAAGTAAATTGTTTAGTTCTAGATAATTGTAGAGATTATTAAATATTACCTTTTCAACAATTTTAGATTGTTGGTCTTCAGTAAGTCATAACTCGTAAACGGTGCGTCCTAGGCCAAAAATAACCAAATTTTCAACCCCCCCCTTGACGAATACCCCCCGTCGCTTAAATTTTTCTGTCGAATGAACCCATAATCATCATCATCAAACATCATCACTAGAAAGTGAATGGGTTCAATAGCAGTACAATGGTAATTTTAAAATTGTTGGTCTTCAGTAAGTCATAACTCGTAAACGGTGCGTCCTAGGCCAAAAATAACCAAATTTTCAACCCCCCCTTGACGAACACCCCCCGTCGCTTAAATTTTTCTGTCGAATGAACCCATAATCATCATCATCAAATATCATCACTAGAAAGTGAATGGGTTCAATAGCAGTACAATGGAAATTTTAAAATTGTTGGTCTTCAGTAAGTCATAACTCGTAAACGGTGCGTCCTAGGCCAAAAATAACCAAATTTTCAAGCCCCCCTTGACGAACACACCTCGTCGCTTAAATTTGTCTGTCGAATGAACCCATAATCATCATCATCAAACATCATCACTAGAAAGTGAATGGGTTCAATAGCAGTACAATGGTAATTTTAAAATTGTTGGTCTTCAGTAAGTCATAACTCGTAAACGGTGCGTCCTAGGCCAAAAATAACCAAATTTTCAACCCCCCCTTGACGAACACCCCCCGTCGCTTAAATTTTTCTGTCGAATGAACCTATAATCATCATCATCAAATATCATCACTAGAAAGTGAATGGGTTCAATAGCAGTACAATGGAAATTTTAAAATTGTTGGTCTTCAGTAAGCCATAACTCGTAAACGGTGCGGCCTAGGCCAAAAATAACCAAATTTTCAAGCCCCCCTTGACGAACACACCTCGTCGCTTAAATTTGTCTGTCGAATGAACCCATAATCATCATCATCAAACATCATCACTAGAAAGTGAATGGGTTCAATAGCAGTACAATGGTAATTTTAAAATTGTTGGTCTTCAGTAAGTCATAACTCGTAAACGGTGCGTCCTAGGCCAAAAATAACCAAATTTTCAACCCCCCGTCGCTTAAATTTTTCTGTCGAATGAACCCATAATCATCATCATCAAATATCATCACTAGAAAGTGAATGGGTTCAATAGCAGTACAATGGAAATTTTAAAATTGTTGGTCTTCAGTAAGTCATAACTCGTAAACGGTGCGTCCTAGGCCAAAAATAACCAAATTTTCAACCCCCCCTTGACGAACACCCCCGTCGCTTAAATTTTTCTGTCGAATGAACCCATAATCATCATCATCAAATATCATCACTAGAAAGTGAATGGGTTGAATAGCAGTACAATGGTAATTTTAAAATTGTTGGTCTTCAGTAAGTCATAACTCGTAAACGCTGCGTCCTAGGCCAAAAATAACCACATTTTCAAGCCCCCCTTGACGAACACCCCCCGTCGGTTAAATTTTTCTGTCGAATGAACCCATAATCATCATCATCAAACATCATCACTAGAAAGTGAATGGGTTCAATAGCAGTACAATGGAAATTTTAAAATTGTTGGTCTTCAGTAAGTCATAACTCGTAAACGGTGCGTCCTAGGCCAAAAATAACCAAATTTTCGAGCCCCCCTTGACGAATACCCCCCGTCGCTTAAATTTTTCTGTCGAATGAACCCATAATCATCATCATCAAACATCATCACTAGAAAGTGAATGGGTTCAATAGCAGTACAATGGTAATTTTAAAATTGTTGGTCTTCAGTAAGTCATAACTCGTAAACGGTGCGTCCTAGGCCAAAAATAACCAAATTTTCAAGCCCCCCTTGACGAACACACCTCGTCGCTTAAATTTGTCTGTCGAATGAACCCATAATCATCATCATCAAACATCATCACTAGAAAGTGAATGGGTTCAATAGCAGTACAATGGTAATTTTAAAATTGTTGGTCTTCAGTAAGTCATAACTCGTAAACGGTGCGTCCTAGGCCAAAAATAACCAAATTTTCAACCCCCCGTCGCTTAAATTTTTCTGTCGAATGAACCCATAATCATCATCATCAAATATCATCACTAGAAAGTGAATGGGTTCAATAGCAGTACAATGGTAATTTTAAAATTGTTGGTATTCAGTAAGTCATAACTCGTAAACGGTGCGTCCTAGGCCAAAAATAACCAAATTTTCGAGCCCCCCTTGACGAACACCCCCCGTCTCTTAAATTTTTCTGTCGAATGAACCCATAATCATCATCATCAAATATCATCACTAGAAAGTGAATGGGTTCAATAGCAGTACAATGGAAATTTTAAAATTGTTGGTCTTCAGTAAGTCATAACTCGTAAACGGTGCGTCCTAGGCCAAAAATAACCAAATTTTCAACCCCCCCTTGACGAACACCCCCCGTCGCTTAAATTTTTCTGTCGAATGAACCCATAATCATCATCATCAAACATCATCACTAGAAAGTGAATGGGTTGAATAGCAGTACAATGGTAATTTTAAAATTGTTGGTCTTCAGTAAGTCATAACTCGTAAACGCTGCGTCCTAGGCCAAAAATAACCACATTTTCAAGCCCCCCTTGACAAACACCCCCCGTCTCTTAAATTTTTCTGTCGAATGAACCCATAATCATCATCATCAAACATCATCACTAGAAAGTGAATGGGTTCAATAGCAGTACAATGGTAATTTTAAAATTGTTGGTCTTCAGTAAGTCATAACTCGTAAACGGTGCGTCCTAGGCCAAAAATAACCAAATTTTCGAGCCCCCCTTGACGAACACCCCCGTCTCTTAAATTTTTCTGTCGAATGAACCCATAATCATCATCATCAAATATCATCACTAGAAAGTGAATGGGTTCAATAGCAGTACAATGGAAATTTTAAAATTGTTGGTCTTCAGTAAGTCATAACTCGTAAACGGTGCGTCCTAGGCCAAAAATAACCAAATTTTCAACCCCCCCTTGACGAACACCCCCCGCCGCTTAAATTTTTCTGTCGAATGAACCCATAATCATCATCATCAAACATCATCACTAGAAAGTGAATGGGTTCAATAGCAGTACAATGGTAATTTTAAAATTGTTGGTCTTCAGTAAGTCATAACTCGTAAACGGTGCGTCCTAGGCCAAAAATAACCAAATTTTCAAGCCCCCCTTGACGAACACACCTCGTCGCTTAAATTTTTCTGTCGAATGAACCCATAATCATCATCATCAAATATCATCACTAGAAAGTGAATGGGTTCAATAGCAGTACAATGGTAATTTTAAAATTGTTGGTCTTCAGTAAGTCATAACTCGTAAACGGTGCGTCCTAGGCCAAAAATAACCAAATTTTCGAGCCCCCCTTGACGAACACCCCCCGTCTCTTAAATTTTTCTGTCGAATGAACCCATAATCATCATCATCAAATATCATCACTAGAAAGTGAATGGGTTCAATAGCAGTACAATGGTAATTTTAAAATTGTTGGTCTTCAGTAAGTCATAACTCGTAAACGGTGCGTCCTAGGCCAAAAATAACCACATTTTCGAGCCCCCCTTGACGAACACCCCCCGTCGGTTAAATTTTTCTGTCGAATGAACCCATAATCATCATCATCAAACATCATCACTAGAAAGTGAATGGGTTCAATAGCAGTACAATGGTAATTTTAAAATTGTTGGTCTTCAGTAAGTCATAACTCGTAAACGGTGCGTCCTAGGCCAAAAATAACCAAATTTTCAAGCCCCCCTTGACGAACACCCCCCGTCTCTTAAATTTTTCTGTCGAATGAACCCATAATCATCATCATCAAACATCATCACTAGAAAGTGAATGGGTTCAATAGCAGTACAATGGTAATTTTAAAATTGTTGGTCTTCAGTAAGTCATAACTCGTAAACGGTGCGTCCTAGGCCAAAAATAACCACATTTTCAACCCGCCCTTGACGAACACCCCCCGTCTCTTAAATTTTTCTGTCGAATGAACCCATAATCATCATCATCAAACATCATCACTAGAAAGTGAATGGGTTCAATAGCAGTACAATGGTAATTTTAAAATTGTTGGTCTTCAGTAAGTCATAACTCGTAAACGGTGCGTCCTAGGCCAAAAATAACCAAATTTTCGAGCCCCCCTTGACGAACACCCCCCGTCTCTTAAATTTTTCTGTCGAATGAACCCATAATCATCATCATCAAATATCATCACTAGAAAGTGAATGGGTTCAATAGCAGTACAATGGTAATTTTAAAATTGTTGGTCTTCAGTAAGTCATAACTCGTAAACGGTGCGTCCTAGGCCAAAAATAACCACATTTTCGAGCCCCCCTTGACGAACACCCCCCGTCGGTTAAATTTTTCTGTCGAATGAACCCATAATCATCATCATCAAACATCATCACTAGAAAGTGAATGGGTTCAATAGCAGTACAATGGTAATTTTAAAATTGTTGGTCTTCAGTAAGTCATAACTCGTAAACGGTGCGTCCTAGGCCAAAAATAACCAAATTTTCAAGCCCCCCTTGACGAACACCCCACGTCTCTTAAATTTTTCTGTCGAATGAACCCATAATCATCATCATCAAACATCATCACTAGAAAGTGAATGGGTTCAATAGCAGTACAATGGTAATTTTAAAATTGTTGGTCTTCAGTAAGTCATAACTCGTAAACGGTGCGTCCTAGGCCAAAAATAACCACATTTTCGAGCCCCCCTTGACGAACACCCCCCGTCGGTTAAATTTTTCTGTCGAATGAACCCATAATCATCATCATCAAACATCATCACTAGAAAGTGAATGGGTTCAATAGCAGTACAATGGTAATTTTAAAATTGTTGGTCTTCAGTAAGTCATAACTCGTAAACGGTGCGTCCTAGGCCAAAAATAACCAAATTTTCAAGCCCCCCTTGACGAACACCCCCCGTCTCTTAAATTTTTCTGTCGAATGAACCCATAATCATCATCATCAAACATCATCACTAGAAAGTGAATGGGTTCAATAGCAGTACAATGGTAATTTTAAAATTGTTGGTCTTCAGTAAGTCATAACTCGTAAACGGTGCGTCCTAGGCCAAAAATAACCAAATTTTCAAGCCCCCCTTGATGAATACCCCCCGTCTCTTAAATTTTTCTGTCGAATGAACCCATAATCATCATCATCAAATATCATCACTAGAAAGTGAATGGGTTCAATAGCAGTACAATGGTAATTTTAAAATTGTTGGTCTTCAGTAAGTCATATCTTTTAAACGGTGCGTCCTAGGCCAAAAATAACCAAATTTTCAACCCCCCGTCGCTTAAATTTTACTGGCGAATGAACTCATAAGCATCATCATGGAAAGTAAATGTGGTCAATAGATCATGGCAATCATCATCATCAGCAATCATGACTGAACGACTACGTTTCGGTTCCGTATGTCATCACTGGCAACACGCACAGATCAAAGACTTTTGTCTTCAAACACTCCACCGCTGCTTAAGTAAAATGAATATGTTCGGAGTAAAGTAGTTCTAATGATTATAACTCCAAAAACGCACTTCCTTGTATAAAAAAGTAATTTAAATGTTATTTATGGTATTCGACTGCCCACACTTCTGTGACACTAAATTGTTTTTATGAGGGCGCTCTGTGTAAAATGACGTGGTTGTAGGCAAACGTAAAGGAAAGTCAGAATGACTGGTTTTTTAACCGACTTCAAAAAAGGAGGAGGTTATCAATCCGCCGGGTACGTTTTTTTATGTGTTTCATAACTTTTGACTGAGTGAACCGATTTGGATGATTCTTTTTTTATTTGAAAGGTGATACTTCCCATGTGGTCCCATTTCAATTTGGTCCAGTTCTGACAACGGCATCCATGAGAAAACTATATAAGTCTGAAATTTGCCTTAGTAAAAGTAGACTTTTAGTGCGATTGAAGTCGGTTTCCAGTTCTTTTTGAAAGCATTTACTTGTTCATTATACAGTTGAAGGTCCAGAACTCTACATGGTATACTTCCCTTCTTCCAGATAGAACAATTAGTTAGCATGGGATAAATCCCAAAGGTCAAGTGAACGAAGCCGCGGGTGGCAGCTAAATGTGTCAAAAACAGGTGCAGCTGCCGGCAGCACGACTAAAGCACTTCGCACTTGACATGAAGGTCCTCTCAAAACCTTAAGATAAACGAGATAAACATACGAATGAAGGTATCAACCGGAATCGAAGGCGGACCTCATAACAAATAGAAGAGAAAAAACAATTATAGGCTTAAAAGCTTTCTTGATTGCTGAGTGACTTGTTAGGGCTGGTACAGAAGTATGAGGCGAGAATCCCGAGGCAAAAACCGCCTCCTTGACAATGGCTGACTTAGATACTGTAGAGAAGTTCGATCTACATGCTCGCGTCTACGTGGATGCGTACTGGCTAGTAAGATTCTCTCGAGCTTTATTTTTGAGTTTAGAATCTGTCGCGGAGACGACAGTTAAAATGAAACAATAGATGAGTCATGAGTCTTCAATGGATTGCGGTCGAGTGCACATCTAGTAAAAGTATAGTCAAAATAAGTGTTTGGTCCGCATGTCCGCCGCGGACGTAACATTGTTTCAATTATTAAACTTATTAACTTACTAGATAAACTGGCTTTTTCTCTGGTTTAGACCCCAGTACCGAAGCTACGTTTACCCAGAACATCAAGTAGAAAATCCTTCTACAGTACCACGTTCTAGCACTACCAAACCGAATGCCGATAATCCCCACAAATCAAACTCGGGTCCTCTGGATTGCTGGTCAAGCGTATAGCTACTAGGCCACGGAGGCGGATAAATGTCTGCGAGGTATCCTCTCGGTTTTAGGCATTGTGCTGAGAAGAAGTAGTGCTTTTCATTCCACGAAAGTATTCAAATCAGACTTATACGCGAGAAAAAGATATATAGAGATGAGATCAACTATATCTAAATTATCTAACCGGGACCTCGGACCGGGAGACGCGGGGTGGGACGGCCTCCAGCCCGCTGGTCTGACGACCTTAAGAAGAAGAGTCGATCAGGACGACTGCGGACCGGAAAGAGTGGCGTACGTTGGGAGAGGAGTGAGGGAGAGGCAGTGGAGAGACTCATGCTGATAAGTCAAGTGCTCTCATCTCTGCGGAACAGAAACAGTAGCTCAGTACCAGTAAATTAATTCATTTATTCATAAAGGATTATAATTTTTTGTTTACGAGTATGTACATATATGTAGGCCTACTTACAGTATATTTATTTTTTGAAAGCTCCAGTGTGAGTGCCGGGAGAAATCTCTCGTTAGGGAAAGGCAACACTAATTGTACAATTTTAGATATAATTGTCTTTGTAATTATTATTTTTATATGTACAATAAACAATGATATTGAAATGTACAGCAACATTTTCCTAAAATGTACTTTACTGCCTCACCATCTGTTCTGTACTCGCCTTTACGCTATCAATCGTGGACGTCAGATATTGACACTCAAAAGTCAGTCGTTTTGTTGATTGGATACGCATTGAATACTTGATTGTGTCTATAATTGAATTAGGAACTTATGGAACTACCTAATTTGTTCCTGGTGCACTAGAATGTCGTTAGCATTCTAGGTAAAGTACAATCTAGGTGCGAATAGCGTTCAGAAAGAACTAGAAATCGACTTTGCTTTGTCCCATAAAATGTTCGCCCTTAGAAGTAGAATTATCAGTTTTTTTGTTTATTGATTTTTTATTTGCTTTCTCAGAAAGCACTTAATCAATGTCGATAAAATTCATATGGGACCTGATCTGAAGTATGTTCTACCAAACAAAAAAATAATCATCAAAATCTATTCATAATTACATCTTTTTAAGAGGTGTTCCTTAATTTTCTTTTTAAAGACTCGTCAGTCATAAAAAATATTTATGACCACTTTATTTGCAAGTTCATTATATGTCCTTCCTAAGGAGCCGATAAAGCGCTATTTGTTTTGTAGAGAAAACCGCCAAACAAGCCCTACCCTAGGCCCTACCGCCAACCAAGCCCGTACGTTAGGTGCCCCAACTGTGAATTGAACCCGGGACCCTCCAGATTCCACGGAGGCGGTTTACATATGATAAATCTTGTTTACAGCCATACCTAGAGAAATAAGCAACAATATCAAATTATTGTTGAGATAACTGACACCTCCCAGCCTGTAGAGTCTAGTTCAGGTGTTAGATTTAATGTAAGGCTGTCCGTCTGTCACCGCGCAGTTTCTGTAGCTTTGATATTTTGTTGATAGATCAATATGGCAGATCTACTGTTGCCTATGAGATTTATTTGACACTCAGTTCATTATTTATAAGTTTACTATCGTCCCGCCCCGGCTTCGCACGGGTGGACATTTATTTTGGCATAAATGTAGAGTAAAAGTAATCTCTCTGGATCATTACAGAAATTTTCAGAACTTTCCAGAAGTTCTCATGTGAAGTTCATATGAGTTAGACAAGAACAGACATATATATTTCACATTTTTGCCACCCACAATCACCCACTTCCACCCATCGCGACCAAACTCACTTTACTTTCATCAGGAGACCAAGGGGTATTCACTACCCCAACGGGAAGTTGATAGAGTTGGTGGTGAATAATGACAAAATTATTAACATTGTACTAATTGACATGCGATAGAAACTAATTTTTTTACAATTAAATTCCTTATTAGATATGTTTATAATATTTGCACACCTGTGGACAGGTTAAATACATCGAACTAATTGAAATTACTATCTAAACACCGTGTAAAAAACTATGTACTTGGCAAATACACTTTTTAAAAGCTTTTATTTAACTTGCAATGTATGTATGTATGTATGTTCGGGTCAAATCTTGCAAGCTGAATAGGCTAGTTGACTAAATTTGAAAACTTGGCTAATTATATACTTTAATATCTATTTTATCCCAAAAAAACTATATTTTAAAGAAAAATCAATATTTACATTACGTATTTTGTATTTTAAAAAAGCCATTTAGATTTCCCTCGAAAACGCTGAATAGTGTCATGGCGTCTTGAATGACGTCACAGCTCGCGAAATAACCTGCTCTGTGATATGAAAACGTCAACAACAACAATGATGTTTTGCGAGGCGTGACGTCACACTTTCTTGCGCCGCGTTCTTCGTGTTCGTTGTCACGTGACCTAATGCCTATTTTTTTCGAATTCATTTTCTAAAAATATTAATAATCTTTAACTTTTTTGAGAAATAGACTGGTTTTTTCTCACCTTCGTGTCTTCATTTATAATTAGCAACTATAAACCAAGCCATTTGTTATTAGTGGACACAAGCCTATTAGAAGCACTTCCTCTTATCCTAGGGAGTTGAAATTTTGCATTTTTTTCTTTTTAGAGCATTTAAATAAAAGCTTCTTTATGAAATTTTTTATAAATTTATTTTCTTTCTTTCTTTCATTCAACCGTCCAGTGACAGCCTCACACGTCCGGGCGACAATCGTCGCTTGTTTAGCACCGGCCGACTGCAACCTTCTCGATAAAAATTATTCTAGTCGATAAACTAATAGAAATAAAAAATACACACAAAACGCTAAGAAAATGCAAAATCGAACCATTGTACCTGATTTGACCCGTATTTGGTGATTACAGTCACCTGGGACGATTGAGTGGATAAGTGGTACAGTTCAGTAATTCATCTGGCACCGCGCTGACACATTTTCAATCTGTCAATATTTTGAATTATAATTCCGAATGTTTAATTTAGTGTGGAATTATGAATTAGTCATTCAAAACAATATGATATTTTAATAAATAGTTACACTATACAGGTCGTAAGTACAGTTAGACATTCCAAATAGAACTAGTTGTAAATTACATCACGTTAGTATGATTTAACGGTGGCCTGATGGCTAGAGAGTCGTAATCACAATCCGAGGGTCTCGGGTTCGATACCCAGGTTTCATTGGTGGTATATATGTCCGCCTTGATATAGCTACCACCATGTTAATTGAATATACTGCCAACGGTATGAAGGTAGTAGAGTCAGCGCCTCATTGGCTGCGAACGCAGTCGCTTATCGCGTGACATGAAGGCCAAGTAGAATGTAAACCCATTATATTTTAAATAGGATATTTGGATTTGATAAGAAATTACCTAGAAACTTTTTTGTCGTGCATTTTAAAGGATTTAAAGGACCTCGCACAAAATGTATGGGAAAAACAGTTTGGTCGAATTGGCTGAAATTTTGGGAAAGTAGTCAAAAGGGTTGCTGACATAGCTCGACGAGTCAGTAAGCTGAATTGGCAATGGGCAGGCCACATCGCTCTAAGAACCGATAACCGGTAGGGAGTAAAAGTTCTCGAGTGGCGACCACGTACCGAGAAGCATATACCAGGCCGTCCCTCTACCAGGGAGTCTCTGGGTGCAAATCTCTAGAGACCGGTCGATGTGGCATACCATGAAGGAGGCCTATGTCCAGCAGTGGACGTGTCCCGGCTGATGATGATAGTCTGTAATAAGGTTAGCGAATGTAAAGTTTCAACGTTAAACAATGATCAGTTTTCGAAATATTGTTATTTTAATGTTATAACTTATGGAAAAAATACATTAACTATTGATCACCTTTGCTCATATATCAATTAATCGCCTAGGCCTAGGGGTTACAAGTCTCACAATGCAGAGGTCGCAGGTTCGCTTCCCAGTGGGGGTACCTATCGGTACTCTGTTTGGTTTTTGTAAATCTGAAATGGGAAAAGTCGTTCGATAAAATTCGATTCGAAAATATAGACTGTAATACGGTTATCGGTTGAGTAGTAACTGTGTAAACAATGACTCGTTTTGGAAATATCGTAATTTATGTTGAAACAATAGAAATTATTTTCAAACCGACTTCAAAAAAAGAGGAGGGTCTCAATTCGACGCCTATGTTTTTTTTATGTGTTACGCGATGACTCTGCCAATAGTGAACCGATTTTGAAAATTCTTTTTTGTTTGACAGAACATACTTCAGAGGTGGTCCCGTATAAATTTTATCGAAATTGGTTGATCGCTCATTGAGAAAATCAACAAAAACCAAATGTTTAAGTCAATTGAAGTCGGTTTTTAGTTCTTTTAGAACGCGTTCATTATTGCTTGCTTATCTTGTGTCAGCCACCCGCCGAATAAATCCTAATCTAAAGTCTAAACTATACCCGATCGAATTAAACAAAAGGATGTTACTTGTACAGCATGTTCTAGACTGTTGGCTAGTCGAACAGCCCTAGAGCCGCTGTCTGTGAACGCTGCGTCGAGTATAAAAGCTGCGCGCGCGCAACTATCTGCATCAGTCTCACTGTTCAGTCGAGAGGATTATCACAGCAACATGTTCGCTAAACTGGTGAGTACTGTGACCTATTTATCACTTAATCGCATTTATATAGGCCTTGTGAGGTTAGGTACTCCTAGATATGATACCTTTCTTGCTACGAGTATACCATCTTTCACAAGACTTTCGTGTGCATGGACTTCAAAAAGTTTCCCACGGGAATTACTTGTTCGATTGGGATAAACAGTAGCCTATGTTCTTTTCCATACCTTCAACTATCTCTATACAAAAAATCAAGTCATTCTGACTATCCGTTACGGCGTAAAGGAAGGACAAACATACTAACTCTCTTTCGCATTTATGATATTAAGTATGGACCGACTTCAAAAAAGGAGGAGGTAATCAATTCGACTGTATGTGACGCGATAACTCCGCTAATTATGAATAGATTTTGATGATTCTTTTTTCGTTTGGTAGAACATACTTCAGAGGTAAATTTTTTCTCTGAAAAAATTGAGTTTCTTAGTTCTTTTGAATGCGCTAATTATTATTAATTATCTAGAATTAGTATTTACGTCAATATTCTCTAATTAAGAATAACTGCGGAGGGTAGACAAATTCAAATTATAATGAAATGAAATGTTATTTATTTGTTAACTCTTAGGTGAGTTACAAAGATGTAAAAGTCATTAATCTGTAGAGAACCCTTAAAAAGTTTACCATCTCGGCGTACAATTATTACTAGAAAACATACTAAAATTAATTGAAATTACCATTAAATTATTTTTCTACTATGCCTTGTTGTTATAGTATAAATATTCTTTGTTAGTATAAAAGCATTTTTCAAAAAAAAAATTCGAGCTTTAAATTGCTTAGAGTTTCTTGAAGATTGTTAAATAATAAAATTGCCTTGTTTAATACCATACCACCAAAAGTCCACGAAATAAACACAATTCCGCGCAGATAAGTTTTCACAAGCGGGATGGATAATTGCAATCTTATACTTGTTAGAGCGGGACGCTTGCGAAGGTTCATTATGAATCAAAAATCAAATGCACTTTGTTCTATGCATGTTTTTTAACCGCCTCCGTGGCTTAATAGCTACACGTTTGAACTTACAATCCGTAGGTATCGGGTTCGATTCTTAGCGGCACTAGGTTTGGTTGAAGGGAGCTACCACCATGCTACCTAAGTTTGACACCGAACGGCAGTGTTAATAGCACTTTTGTGTTCCGGTAAAGGTAGCAGAGCGTCTCATAGGTTTGAGGCTTCTGGGTCCGCACGCTTTCCATCTAACAGCCTTATCGTAACGTATACCTTAGGTAATGAAGGCCAAGTGCAAACCCATTTATTTAAATATGCCACTCCTACATATAAGGCGTACATACACCTTGACATATTACATATTGAATCTCTGATAACAATTATTGGTATTATGTATTCACATCACAGCGGTCGGCTTGTCTGTACGTCACAACCTACAACCTTGCACCCACTGGTCTAGTTCAATCAAATCTGGCATTGTTTTCTTTGTAAGTGACAGTTTGTTATATATTTATTCGACTGTTATTATTTTCCATTCGCATTTTTTTCTGTATTTCTTTTGACCAAATATTTTATTCCTTGCAGTATGTTTGTAATTCTCAATTTTGTATGTAGTTTTTTCCCCGTTCTTATTAACTCTAGTTTAAAATTTACTTGTGCGTATAAATAATACAAACGAACAATTAATGTCATTAAACATCAAAAATGAGGTGGTTATGAATTCTGTTGTATTTTTTTATACATTTTTAAATCTATTGTTTCACATATTTGTTAAAAAGGGGCTACTGATAATCTCCGCCTAAAATCCGATTGCGATAGTTATTTTAACCATAGCCTTAACCTAAGGACCTTACTATCGTCTGGTGTGACGATATGTCCACCAAGGTACTGCTGTCTACTGTGATGGAGTGCATCGCAGTGACAGGATGTGGATAGGTGTCTTCTCTTCCTCTTTACAGAATCTGCAAATCTTATCGTCTCCTAGACGCATGTAGGTCAGGTGTTTCTACAGATAGACGAGTTAGTGCCACCTCGTCACAGTTTCGTTTCGTACCTAATTAAATATTTCATTTATCAGTTGCGTTTGGTCACAGCTGTAAAATTGGTAGTGTGGAGGCACAGACAGGAAAATAAACACACAATTAATTTATGTTAGTAGATTGGATAAATGAAATGAAAATGTATTAGGAAGGATTGTATTTTCAACCAACATCAAAAAAGGAAGAGGTTCTCAATTCGACGCGTATGTTTTTTTACATGTGTGTTATGCGATAACTCCGTCAATAGTGGACCGATTTTGATAATTCTTTTTTTGTTTGGTAGAGCATACTTCAGATATGGTCCCGTATAAATTTTATCGAAATTAATTGAGAAAAATCAACAAAAACCATATTTTTAAGGCAATTGAAGTCGGTTTTCAGTTCTTTTTTGCTATGCACTAAAGAAAGCAATACTAGGTTGACATAAGTATGATATCGTTTCTATAGCGTATACAGACTGCGTATTACTCCTAACAAACGGCTGAAAAATATTTTGAAGTACCAGGTTATCATAAACCGCAGAAGTTTCGGATGAGAAGATTTTATATAGATATTATGTTGCGAGCCTACGTACATAACAAACCTTTCTAGAAACAAGTTGAACATAAAATATGAAATAGATTAGAAATGGTTTACCAACCTTTCGGTGTGCATTTAGCAACATGGCTTGCATAGTTTGGGCGAACCAGTTTACGTTTCTGCAACTGCATGCTTCAAGTGCAGCTAGAATGCAGTTTCGATATGTTAATAGTGGATAATAATGGTCTGCGTATTGTAATAAGATTCTATTGTTCGGCAATTAGTTCGTGAATTTTGTTACGATCGAAATGCCGTTATGAAAAAACAAGACTTTTGAATTGGGAACAAGACTTTTGAATTGGGAACAAGATTTTGTTTAGGTATATCTCATCTGGTAAGTGATCATAAGGCGGTTGGATGGAAAACGTGCTCGCCTAAAAATCTCAAGCTAATTTAGGTGCTGGCTTAACTACCTACCATTTCAGACAACTTTTGCTACTACTAGCTTCTAACATATGGTAGCTGGCCAGACGGATATACAATGCCCTACCACCAACCAAATCAAATACCGACAGGGAATTGAATCCGAGACCACTAAGCCAGTCAACATTTCTTTGAGGGAATAACAAAATGACTATAAGCTAAGCTACACAACAAAGCCGTGTGGTCACAGCTTTAGAAACCCGCGAGTGTCATAAAAGACGACTAAGGGTACTTATGTAACTGTAACATCTTACTGCGATCACCAATACACTTTCCGAGCAAGGTGATTAAGGCAAAATCCTCTCATAGAAAGTCCTCCATCTCTAACTCATGTACTTTTCATATCGGAACACAACAGTGCTATTAACACTGTCGTTTGGCGGCAGACTTAAGTAGCATGATGGTAGCTAGGCAGGCGGACATAGAAAATGCCCTACCACCAACCAAGCCAATACCGATAGGTACTATAGCTGGGAATCGAACCTGGGATCTACCCAGTAGGACTCATATCTAACACTGGAATCTTGCCGCTGTTTTTTTTATTATTATAAAAAATAGAACCGACAACGCCTGACCTCAATCTCACCTGATGTTAATGAGGTCGACGATGTTACGTGTGGTTCTAGAAGGTGACTATTTACTCTTCGTTTGAAGATTCACAAGTTGTAGTTTTCTGGGAACACGGACACCGGTAGTGCATTCCATATTAAAAGCTTTTTTTTATCTGTACGCACGATGAATGTGGAAGCGAAACGCTTGTTGCGAGCTGTAGGAATATCTACAGTGTACGGGTGAAGGGCTGACGTGCTTCTGTTTGACCGGTACTTGAATGTGTCATAAGTAAGAAGCCCAATTATTTAAAAATATCATTGAATTCCAGTTCATCATGAGCGCCCTGGCGGCGGTAGCGCTTGCCCGCGAGTACCCGGCCGGAGTCCACCCAGCAGTCTGCCCCAACTACCCCTACTGCGACGCCGAAGCCCTAGCCAGACACACCCCTGACGGCCAGCCCATCCCGGAGTGGGTCCGCAACCCTGGATTACTGCCAGTCGCTCCTGTTAATTACGCGTAAGTGGTGGTAACATTTGGGAAATATAATTAAAGTTTGGGAAATATCGTTATACTTAAGAATTGGGAAAGAAGGTTGATACTCGTTAAGGCCATCATCCGCATCACGCACTCGAAAAAAGTTTTCGTTTCCCGCAACTATTCATAATTATTTTTTACTCAAAGGTGTGTATTTTTCTGTTTTTATACAGAAAAATACTAGAATTACATTTTTCTATGTATTTTATTTGTACACAATCATTCTATTTTGTACTAAGCGGAAACATCAAATGTCATTTCATTGACGCCATCTTTGTTTTTTAAGTTACGTCGTACCTGTTTCGAACTTTTCAATGTCAAACAAATAAACATGACCAAAATACACAAAAACGATAATTACATCACTTTTCATTAATAATTACATTTTTAAATTAGTAATGATCAGGCGAGGGATTCATATATTCGCGGAACGTTTAGATCTTTGATGTATTTTTCCAGTGCCAATCCTGTTCCGGCTGCGCCGAGGTATCCTGCCGACTTCAACGCAGCCCTCTGCCCCAACTATCCTTACTGCTGGTGAAATGATGAACAATTTTGCAAACAACACAATTCGGACTTAACCTTAAAAAATAAAAAATAAAAACGCAAAAAAATCCCGCGGTTTTCGAACGAACTTTCGTTTGTCACTTTTTAAAAGCAAAGATCTCGAGTTATACAGCTTAGTTGAAGGTTCAAGGTAATTCGTTCGAAAACCTCTGTGATGTCTGTTTGTGAATCCACATTGCCATACTTTTCAAAATGTAAATAGATTAACCGTTTTCAATCTATTTTTATAAGCTGTGCTTATAAGCATTTTTGGGATTTTGTAAAAAAAAGTGTGTAAAAATTGTAAATAAACATTACTTTTATAATTTGTTTGTTTTCTTTTTATTTATTATGAGTTTATCGCCTACATTTTATTCCAATAGATCATCACTTTTAGTATAGCCCAATCAAATACAAATATCAAAACATCGAGATGCAATATTCCATTGAACACGTATGAAGTAACTACGTATGAAGTAACTACATCAGACACTTCTTTCTTCTTTATCCT
Source organism: Carcina quercana (assembly GCA_910589575.2). Classification (NCBI taxonomy): domain Eukaryota; kingdom Metazoa; phylum Arthropoda; class Insecta; order Lepidoptera; family Depressariidae; genus Carcina; species Carcina quercana. The sequence continues at coordinate 5,005,107 of OU342454.1, read as the reverse complement.
TACAAAACATAAACCTGCAAGGTGTTTCGATTTTTCTCATTAGTATATATTTATTACAAAACATTTAATCATTTTCAACATCCAATATTAGGTTTAAGAATCCAAAACATATTTATAATATCAACTTAATTAACGAAAAAAATAACATTATATTAAATAAAATATTTTTATTTGTTAGGGCATGTCAATTCTGAAATAGAATAAAACGTCTTCTTCAATTATAGCTTTACCTTTTTACGAATTCAGAAAGCTTCCATACTAAAATTGCCATAATCTTAAAATAATAGCTGGCTTTGATAATTACCTAAAAATAGGAGATTTATAGTGTTGCAAAATAAATATCATTAACGTACAACTTTGTAGTTATCTAAAATATCCGTTACGCAGCTAAAGGTCCCTAGATGACGTTTTAAACAATAATCGAAAAATAGTCTTTAAAATGAACATTGTGATTCACTGTGAAGTTGTATGTTAATGATACTCATTTCGCGACAACACAATCTGATGTCCTATTTTTAGATAATTACTGCACGACGCCAGCTTTCCCATTTCGAAAGATTATGGTTAAAGAAATTTTGTATAAAAATGTTATCGAGCGAATAACCATAAATAAAACTGCACTACATCTGTGCAAAGTATAATTTCGCATTTATAATATCAGTTTGATTTTCGAACTATGTTACCTTTATAAAAAATACAGTAAATACTTGAACATCTGATTCACAAGGCCCATTCCACCCACAACATAAATACCAGTAAGTAAGCCACATCTTCCTACATCAATCAGTACATCCGGAATAGCAACAAAACAACAACGCGACGGCAATATTAATTGAATTCACAATGCATTGCATTCAAATAATATCGTTACGGATTGGGATCAGCAAGGTCGTTTCTGAACGAACGCAAGAATCCCGCGATGTCATGTTGACAGGCGGAATGTTTGGCGCGAAAAATAACAAATGGCTTCCATTCTTGGCGCGAACTTGGAAAATGGTGGTTCATTGCAATTTTAGTAATTCATTAATTTTTGTGTTATAATGGTGTGATATAGTGCAAAAAGTGTCACAGACGATGTTATAGTATCAATTACGCAAAATTACGAGGGTTTCGACGCGATCGAAAGAGTTTACTAAGTATGTCGAGTACATTCGGCATATGGATTCTTTCGAATTATGTTGAAACCAAGGCTGACCTTTGACGTTCTCGTCAAGAATCGTCAAAATAAGCGATAGAATGTACACATTATACATTTTATTGAGAAAACTGAAGAAAATATATATTCAGAGTAGGCTGTATGGCTTTGTTCCATTGCCTTCTCACTCGGAAGAATTAAACTACTACTACAAATGGCTTCTAAACTGTCCGAGAATTATTTTCTTGAATCCTTCTCCCAAATATATTTTATTTATTTTTACAAGTACCTTTAGATAGATATAATTTGCAGAATCGTCATCTTAATGACAGCGTTTCGTATATTAAAAATAACTAGAAACCGACTTCAATTGCCCTAAAAGTCTACAGAATTCATCCCGTAAAATGTTTCAAGCATCGACATAACTATGCATGCACGATCATGTATATGTAGTTATTTCTTGGTATTTTTTAAAGTTATGTTGAATGGGGCCTCTGGTAATTGGAGATAACTTGCCACAACACATCAAGTCTTATTTTGTCACTTTCAGATAAGATGAAGGCCAAGTGCAAACCTGTTGCGTTAAAGCCAAAGACATTTAATATTAATAGACCGGACAAAGCAAACAAACATTTTTGGTATTAAGTACCAATTGGTAATAAGTTACTCAATCTAATGTCACATTACGTCACGCGGACGTACAAGACATTTGACATACCGTTGACCGTTGAGATCAAAATGTTTATATGAAACGTTTCCCAATGACCGCTCTATAACCTATTACTATATTTAAATCTCTCTGGTTAAAGCACGTATTTGGTCTGAACAGAACCCATTTATAACTATTAACGTCTGACAATCGAAAATAAGTTCCAATAAATGTTTATTTTATACCTTAAATCTTGCATCGATCAGAATACGCCGTTCAGAAAGCAATAATTGCAAATGGCCGCTTTAATGTACACTTATCATGATTAATAAAATCAGAAATTCCAAATTTGCTATTGAATTAACTCGTAAATGCTAATAAAAATTAAATTAGACTTAATTTGAAATTTTACGTGTACCTTTTTAATAAATCATTGTCGTTTCTTATTTTTTAAATATCGAAATCATGCAAAGGAATCAATTCGCATGCAGCCTCTTCATAAGTCATTTAAACTGTACAATCGATTATGTACGAGAAAAAAACATTCCACCCGCCTTACATTGCTGAATTGAAAAGGCATAAATTGTCAATTAGTACCTTTAATATTTATGTCCTTTCCGTTTTGGTCGGACAGTAATTTGTAAGACATTCATGAAGTAATTGGATCTCTGCGGACGATGTTTAAATTGCTTGTTTAAAATGCAATCAAATTACATTGAAGCGGTCGAAATTGAGGAAGTTCGAGAAAGATTGATTCAACTTTGAGGAATATAATTTTTTGCGCCTGTTGAAAAATGGAAATAGATAGGTAATGTGATTTTTCAATCACATCAGTTGCAGAAACAGACACACAATACAAGAAAATGAAAAATGGTAACATAAAAAAATGTATATTGCATCATCTACTAAAAATAATATACAGGTTTTGGGATACACCTTTTAAGAGGGTATGCTGGTGTCAAAGCGCTCATACAAACGTAGTCCAGTCATATTTTGAGTATTAAGCTATGCAAATCTATGAAATTTTCAAGACACAATCTAGAAACAAATATCTATGTCGGTGGTGAGTCAGATTTTCGTTTAAATATATACTTCCAGAGTTACAGGGCGTCAAAGAATTGTATTTCACGGTAGTAAAAAGCCCCAACATTGAACCTGATTTACAAGAGTATGAATCAATTTAGAACAATTTGGAAAAACCACCGACATCTGAAATTTCATTAGTATACTGTATTAAAAAATTGTTACATAATATACTGTATCCTTCAAATGATCCCTGGACTACGAAACATCCAAATAACGGGTGGATAACTTCGCGTAGTGTATGCTGTCTCACCGTACGCGCTCGGGTAGGATAGGGCTCGAATAGGGACAGCTACAAAACAATGCAACCTTGAACGCGGCCAAGTGCTCTAAACAGACAATCCTCTTAAGCTAAAGATAGCTTGTATTAGGAGACCCCGCTCTTCTATAATGTATACAGCTTACTGTTGTGCAGATAATATGAATTTATTCTATAAATTTATGTTTAATTTAGTTACTTAAATTTAAAGTTACAAGATTACAAGATGTTCATTATTAAATCTAATATTGTCTATTGTATAGAGTTTTAAGTAACTTTTTATCCCAATCGAACTATTAAGTATTTCCCATTGGAGAATTTGTGAAGACAAAATCGCTGGCAAAATATAGTTTCCAATAAAAATCAAAAGCTCTACTTTTCAAAATGGCTTACTTACGAGGGGCATACCGAAATGATCGGGAATATAAAACAATACATACAGGAAATAACTAAATTTATTTTTATTGCTTTTCGAAGTATTCTCCGTTGCAGTTAATGCACTTTTGCATTCGTTCGAACCAATTATTATAGCAGCAATTCCAGTCCGAAGTTGACATGGTCAAAATCGTCGATTTGTATGCTTCCACTGCTTCTTCTGGACCTTGAAACCGCTGACCACGCAATAAATCTTTGATTCTAGGGAATGTAAAGTAATCATTGGGACTCAGATCAGGGCTGTATGGAGGATGATCCATTAATTCAACGTTTTCCTGCTTCAAAAACTCGCTTGTTTTCTGAGCGGTGTGAGAGCTCGCATTATCGTGATGGAGGATTATGCGTCGTTTCGGGTTACCTCTACGGAGTTCGGATATCATCTGTGGCAAACAAACCGTTGTATACCAATCAGCGGTAACCGTTCTCCGTTCCTCTAAGGGAACTGTGACTACATGTCCTGTTTTCGCGACAAACGAAGCGACCATTTTCTTCGATACGCTGCGAGAGCGGACAACTTTTGTTGGCTTGATCTCACCTGCGAAGACCCAGACAGCCGACTGATGCTTTCTTTCTGGCTCATATGAATAGATCCATGATTCATCACCAGAGACAATGTTATAAACTGCTTTTGACTTTCCTCCGTTGAAGCGTTGCAGAGTAGACCGGCACCAATTGACACGAGCCGCCTTTTGCTCTTCGGACAAATTATGGGGCACCCAGCGGGAAACTAGCTTTCTCACTCCCAGTTCACCATGTAAAACAGTTTGTATCGCAGTCATACCTATCCCTAAAGTAGCCCGAATCTGCTCATATGTAATATGTCGGTCATCCTGTATCATTCGGCGCACAACAGCGACATTTTCTGGTGTAACCGCTGTTTTTGGCCGGCCTGTGGAAGGTACGGTGCCAAGAGAAGCACGTCCACGCCGGAATTCAGAATACCAGCGATATATTGTCGTCTGGCTAGGCGCTTCACTCTTGAATATAGATATAAGCTCAGCGAGACATTGTCCCTGAGATAATCCTCGTCGAAAGTTGTAAAAAATTATGGCACGGAAACTTTCTCTTGTAAGCTCCATTTTTTTATCGACCTATCAATTTCAAACTGATATTGTTCTTTAAAAAAAAAATTTTTTTTAATTCTGTCAATTGTATTCGATTTTCAACTAACCAGTGTTTATTCATCAAAAAGAGTTTTTAATCTAATTAAATCGAAAGTACTCGATTACCGATCTTTTCGGTATGCCCCTCGTATAATTGGGTATTGGAACTGGGAAGGCTTTTTAAGGCAAAAATTAAAAATTTATTTGATTGAAATCTTAATTGTTTTTTTTTTCGTCAAAACCTGTCGAGTCAATCAAAATTTTAGGTTTTAATTCACGCAGGCGGAATTCTAAAATGTTACCTTTTATTTCATACATCCCGCAGTTTCAGACCTTGACTCAGTTCCCAGAGCAAAACTGTCGCAGCGTTCGAATAAAAAGATATACCCAACAGGAATTGTCAAGTGTGAGTCGTCATTACAGCTTCATTGTAGTGTGGCCGGTGCGGTGCACTCGGCGAATATCCAACCTTGGACGGTATCTCGAATTGCAACTCGATATATCGGCCAACAGGTAAATTAAGATGTGGGTAGTTTTATGCAGTATGTATTCATACTGGGCAACAGAGCTTTGCTCGGAGTTTTTGGCCACAAGTACAATTTTCTTTTTGAATTGGCTTAATAACTTTGTATCCGACCGGGATTCGAAACATCTGTGATTGTAGATCTTGTGGTTTGGCCGCTTAACCACGATGCGTATGAAATGAACATGAAATTAGTGACCATATTTTGCTTGTGAAAGAAAACCGCTTAAAAACTCGAAAACACGCGTTCTCCCAGATATAATATAGATCGGTTTTTCGCCCCCCAAAACCTCCACATACCAAATATCATCGAAATCGTTGCATCTGTTTCTGAGATCGCCGGCATACATAAATAAATAAGTTATTATATATAAATCATCATCAGCCGGGAAACGTCTACTGCTGGACATAGGCCTCCTTCATGGTACGCCACATCGACCGGTCCCGAGCCACCTGCATCCAGCGACTCCCCGCAACCTTAACGAAGTCATCGGTCCACCTAGTCGTGGGACGGCCCAGTTGACGATTCCCGGTACGTGGTCGCCACTCAAGAACCTTTACTCAAGCGATTTCGAGCGAGTTGTTACAAGTTATTACAACCTTTGTAGTTGACGGCCATACATCGGGTATGTAATTTAGCTGCAAGGTTGGTTTTTCAATCGGACTTACTTTATCGGTAAAGCATACCTTTGATACCATATTTATGATTTTGTCAATTATTCACATTCTGTACGGTGGGCAAGCCCGACTCGCACTTGACTGGTTTTTATTTTAGTTGGCACTTGGCTGAAAGCGTGTTCAACCTCTCTCGAGGTTCATCTGAAATTCTTTATCTCAAAATGGTTCTCACACGCTTACAGCCATCCAATAAGAAAAAACCTGTGACGCTACGTTTCACGCAAAGTCGAACGCTTCCTGTATTCTTATTGCTCTTTCGAAGCAATTAAATTGAAACGAAACGTGAATATTTTAACTAGCCACTTGCCGAACCAGATTCTTATAGATATCATCAGATCAAGGAACCTTGGTGCCCTTATTACGGCCCAAAGGACACAGCAAGGGCCATTAAAGACAGAAAGGCCAAAACAAGTAAACTTGCTCCAGTGAGGTTCTTTAATAGCGACTGATTTTTTTCTGTACAAATTTTATTTGCCAATTTTTTGTGTGACTTATAAATACAGTATGTTAGTATGTAACTATATTTGACCCTTTCTAACATCATTGAATTGACATAAGGAAGAATGATATAAATATACATTTTATGACGTATCGCGCCGAAATGAAGTAAATGGGCCATTTTGGTGAAAACTTTTCAGAAAAAAACCTTTTCTTTAATATTGAATTCTATTAATTGTCAAAAACCAGAGCATTGACTCGAATAGAATAGAATAGAATAATTTATGTTTTCACGCACTGAATGTTACGTGCAACGCCCCGGGAAGGACCATACTTGGTATTTAAAACTGTCACGCATGACAGCGCATGATTGACTGGATGTCAGTTGCGACACCGTATAAGACGTGTGTCATTATTAAGAGGCTATGTTGGTTAGACCACGTGGCCGCGTTCAAATGTGGATTGTTTTGTAGCTGTCCCTATCCGAGCCCTATCCTACCCGAGCGCGTACGGTGAGACAGCATATACTACGCGAAGTTATCCACCCGTTATGTTTCATAGTCCAGGGATCATTTGAAGGATACAGTATATTATGTAACCATTTTTTTTACAGTATACTAATGAAATTTCAGATGTCGGTGGTTTTTCCAAATTGTTCTAAATTGATTCATACTCTTGTAAATCAGGTTCAAAGTTGGGGCTTTTTATTACCGTAAAATACAATTCTTTGACGCCCTGTAACTCTGGAAGGATTTAAACGAAAATCTGACTCACCACCGACACAGATATTTGTTTCTAGATTGTGTCTTGAAAATTTCATAGATTTTCATAGCTTAATACTCAAAATATGACTGGACTACGTTTGTTTGGGCGCTTTGACACCAGCATACCCTCTTAACCGCCTCCATCCGTTGGGTATGGCTACATGCTTGTACTATCAACTGAAGTCCCGGGTTCGATTCCCAGTGTGGGTACCTATCGGTGCTCTGTTCGGTTGGTGGTAGAGCATTTTCTATGTCCGCCACCATGTTACCTAAGTCTGCCGCCAAGCAGTGTTAATAGTACTGTTGTATTTTGGTATGCAAGGTAGCAGAGCCAGCGACGAATTTAGTTGAGGCTGGCGTGCGCATGATTACCATCCAAGGGATTTATTGTCACTTACCATCAGATGAGATGAAGGCCAAGTGCACACCCATCATAAGTACATGAAATAAAATGCTGTTTAAATATTAATTTGTATATTGGATTGTTCTATACTTGAGCTAAGCAACAAACAAACATAACTTGATCACAAATCACGACATTCGGAAAGAATAGTTGAGTATAGCGTCAGTCCTTGAACAATCGAGGTCTGGGTTCGATCCTGGCTCGTACCAATTAGTTACAATTTGTTATTTTGAATTTATGTACGATAAAAATCATTACCATTGGCTTTTCGGTGCAGGAAAACATCGTGAGGAAACCTGCACACTCCTGAGAAGAAATTCAAAGGTGTGTGTGAAGTCTACCAATGCGCACTGGTCCCGCGTGTGTACTATGTCCCATACACTCTCTGTAGGAGAGTAGGTTTGAGCCCATGCAGTGGGGACATATATGATTAATAAACAGCCCCTCTTTAATTATAATCCACTCGAAAGCTTATCTTCTGCAAATATTTATATCAACTTCCCTTTATTATGGACTTGTATTGTGGTAGATAAAGAATATCTCAAATTGCAGAAGAGACACTTTTAAATGGATGCGCTCTATCTAAAAGCCTTGCTACAACGCTCCATATAAATCGGTCGTGTTTTGTGACGTCACACGTATTGGAGTGTTATATGTATGAAGCTTTTATCGATATTTTGACCTATCTCGTAAAATAATGTTTTAATGTGGTATTTTTATAGGGATAAAAACGTTCATAATGTAATATAAAAAAATCTAATAAGCATTTTACTATTCAAGGAACTACTTTTTTCGCAATTTTTAAGACATTGAATTCTTGTAAAATCTAAGTAAAAAATTAAAATTGTTACGTATGTTTATTTTCCGTTACGAAAAAAAATCAAATTCAACCCAATCTAATTTGCTTGCATATTCCCTATACATAGCATACAGATATATTGTTTGTTTTCGTGAAAATTCCTTCTTTAGTAGTAGTACTTTCTAGTCTAGATTGTCAAATGGATAGTACCAAATTTCAAGTGGTTTGGGATATGCTTATACGTCAACCAGTTAGAGCTTTTTATATATAAAGATTAGAATATAAAGGTTAGAGTATATAGGGATGGGAATTTAACACTCGCAACTCTGTTTAAATCTTTATTTTCACCACTTTTATTTTATTTTATATTTTTCTCGCACATCTTACGCATGTCTTTTGTTCGTCGTCGGTCATCGTCACTTGTTTTGTCCTGCCATTCGTCTTCTCTTTCACTCTTATCAATTCAATCACATCACGTTCTTTCACTCACTTTCTTCTAAAATCTGTGATGCTTTCATATTCTTTTATACATCTATCCATCGCACGTATATGGTCAAGTATCCCTTCTGTGTACTAATGCTTCATATCTTCTTTGACAATCACATACAAAAATATAAATATCATTTGTTTACGAGTATTACTATCACCAGGGAATATGTGCTAATATGATATGATAGATCAATTTATTGCTCTTTTACTCTACATATCTGACATATTATAACGTAGCCGCTTGTTTATGGATAAATATGCCAGTTATTTCAAATTAAATTGATAAAAATAAACAGTAATACGCAAATACTTAAGCTAATATTAATTATAAACAAAGCATAAATATACAGGGAGAAATTTGGATAACTTGCAAATCCTACAGCTCCTGGCAATATAATTAATACCTTCCTTATCTTAATGTAAAGTGGTGAAATAAAAACACTTAAGAGTTCTTAAATTGAAGGTATCCAGAAAATAATAAAAATGCTTTTTGGAGAGAAACCTGCGTTGAATACAGTGAAGAGTTTTACGCCCAAGGATTTGTTTCAATATGTAAGTGAATTCATTGTTGTTTTTTTGTAAAACTAGGTATTGTTCAACTTAGGGACGACTGAAAGTTTCATCAAAATCGGTTCAGTAGTTTTTGAGATAGCGAATGTTAAGTGTGTATTAGTTAAATGTTTGTTACCTTTTCGATCAGAACTTTCGACTGGGTGAACCGATTTGGATGATTCTTTTTTTTTATTTGAAAGCTGGTGCTTCCCGTGTGGTCCCATTTCAATTGAATGGCACCCATGAGAAAACTATAGAAATCTTAAATTTGCCTTAGTAAACGTAGACTTTTAGGGCAATTGAAGTCGGTTTCCAGTTCTTTTTGAAAGCATTTACTTGTTATTAATGCTGAAAGTTGTCGCCTTCGTGTCCGAATGGCTACCCGCTCGGTCTAACAATCCAGAGATCTCGGCTTCGATTCCCAGTTGTACCTATCAGTACTAAGTTTTGTTAGTGGTTTACTATGTACACTTGGCTAGCTAAACCACCACGTTATCTAAGTCTGCCGCCAAGCTGCTATGTTAATAGCACTGTTGTGTTCCGGCTTATCAGATAGCAGCGACAGCGCCTTAAATTGAGACTTCTGCGTATATTTACCTCAATGCATCACTAACAAAGCAATGACAAAATAGATAGGATTTAATTTTAATTTGGTTTACGAATATAATTTTATTATGTATAACATTTGACTAATATTAATTGACATAGGTATAGATATCAATTAGGTACGTGTCTTGACATCATAGAATTGTATAATTTAAATGCTCGATATTATTACTGTTAATTACTGTTTGCATGTCAAAACATTGGCTAAATGTGTGATATAGAATTATTTATTTGAACATCTGAAATGTACGACATTTATTGCAAATAAAAGTTTATCTTATCATGGTATCAGAGACATCGCTGGGAATCAAACCCGGTGCCTCTGGATTGTGCCAACAATGAATTCATTAGGCTACGAAGCGGTTAATCTATTGAACTTATTCAGTAGTTATACATTTCAGACAGAAATCTTATTAAAAGAATATAAGCAAAGAGAAATAACATCTGAGCAAAAATCCTACTACGGCTGGTTGAAGTCGAAAAATATCCAGAATAATACAGCTGTCGAAGATCTAGAAGACCTAAGACCTGTGATACAGAAGGTAAGCAAAACCTTGTGTAAGTAAGTTCTTTAAAAAACCGGCCAAGTCCAAGTCGGACTCGCGCACGAAGGGTTCCGTACCATTCTCTATAAAAACGGCCAAACAAATCACGTCTGTTGTATGAGAGCCACCCTTAAATATTTGTTTTATTTTAATTATTTATTTTTCAAGATCATATATAACTAAATATTCTGTGAATATTTCTACCTGTGACCGTTGTCAATATCGAGCAAAAACGAGCACAAAAATCACGTTTGTTGTATGGGAGTCCTCTTAAATATGTATTTTATTGTACTTTTTAGTATTTGTTGCTATAGCGGCAACAGAAATACATCATCTGTGAAAATTTCAACTGTCTAACTATCACGGTTCATGAGATACAGCCTGGTGACAGACGAACAGCGGAGTCTTAGTAATAGGGTCCCGTTTTTACCCTTTGCGTACGGAACCCTAAAAAATGCATTTAGATAGGTGATAAAACGGGTCAAAAGCTTGGGTTAAATCTTTTATTGGACAACCTATGATTGTTCCCTTACTCGCCAGTCGCCATTTACGCCACTTGCGGTTTGATATGTGAAAAACAGGTTCTTTTATTTATTGATGATTATGGTATTATTAAATTTCAATTTCAGCTTACACCAGAATCCTGCGCAGCGATTGCCGTCAAGCTAGATAACTTGGTTGAATACACGTTTGTAACATCGAAAGAAATCCTGAATTCATTCAAGGACCTTCTTAAGGAACAAGGGAACCTACAAATAATAGAACAAAATGTGAGAAGGATGAAAGATAAGAATACTACGAAGGTTAGAGTGAATAAAGTACATCCAGAGCTCGTTCCACCAGGTCGACAAGCTACTGTTTCTTTTATTGTTGAAAGGGAACTATTGTGACGTCATTAAATAAGAAATAATTATCCATAAATAACATGGTAGCAAGTAATAAGGTAGACTCAAAGCCCAGATTCTTGGATTTGCCACCAAACAGTCAACCACGTCAAAAGCTAAATGCTACCCCGTTGACTACATTGTACAAAATTCGTGTGTGTTCCAATTATTCTTATTGCACTATATATGTATACAGCTATAGTTATTTTTAGATATGTATACAAAACGAGTTTAACATTCTTTACAAGTTTTCTTTTATTATTTACATATTAAAGAACAGTTTCTATGTTTTTGTCTACAACAGCTTCACACCGATTCATTTAGGAAATCACCCCCAAAACCATTGCCGTATAGTCTCGCAAAACAAATTTGGGCATAGATTAAGATCTAGTTTGGCAAAACCCTGTCTTTGTAAATCTATCCTGCTTTCGCATGAAAGTGCAGTCGAATGAAAAAACAAGACAGCAACATTTCTATCAGTACGTCGTACACCTTGCTACTGGAAAACCTGTAAAAAACTTACAACTAGGAAAAAAGTTCAGCTAAAATTACGTTTTAGATAGTTCGCGGTCACGTCGCATAAGTTTTATCTATTGGTTTCCTAAATCCGGTAATTTACAAAACTTTTTTAGTGCTAAAAGAAAAATTCGACTCTATAGAAACTAACCTAACTTGACAGAATAACATGTCAAAATTTTAAGTTGAAAACTGATCTCATTCTATTTATTATTTAAATTATCTAATGTGATACCTTTAAAACCAAATGCAGTAAAAATCTATGTCTTATATAAAGAGAGAATCTACGAATCAACACAAGAAAGCATTCAAAGGCATAATTTAGTTTATATACGGTGATGCCAAATGTTTGTTACGCAAACGATCAGATATTCAGGGGTTTAGTTTTAAAAAAACGAAAAGAATCGAACAGAATCAACCCAATTTAAATACAAGAAATAGAACAAGAAGAAGAAGTTCATACGATTGTCAAAGAAAACATACACTCCAGAATAAATTTAGTTCGAATGAAGTCAAAAGACCAACAGATGATTTTGCAGTAAACAATGTAACTGGAAGATGGCGAAAAAGTCTTCGTCATTGAAAGGAGGTGCTGGATCCTCCCGTCACGGGTGTTTCAACAGCATACTCAAACAGATCAGAGTCCGAGTCTGTATAGTACTGCGAGCTGTACTCTGCTTTCCTCTAAAAAGCGTCATTCCTCATGAATCGAAATAAAACAGAAGATGGTTCTAAGATAACGGGAAGTTGGTATTAATAGATGGTGTACCTACAGAAAGTTAACATAGAAGCAAATACATTTAACATTAATAGTAATAGACCGGACAAAGCAAACAAAAATTTTGATCCTAATCTCTCTTGATCCAATCTTGTGTCACATCACGTCACGCGGCCGTACAAGACATTTGACATACCGTTGACTTTTCAGATCAAAATGTTTATATGAAACGTTTCCCAATGACCTATTACTATATTTAAATCTCTCTGCATAGAAGCCAATTTAGCTTCCGATGACGTGTGGAAAATGTATTTGATAGCGAATTTTCGCGTTAATGCATCCAAGCAGTCGACGCTTCACGGTAAAATATATAAAAACCCTTATATAATCTAAACAAAATGGACCACCAACTTTTTTGCTATAGCTAAATTTATAAAAGTGAAAGAGAACAGGTTATTTGAAATGAAATTATTCAAAAGTCATGTTAATTTGTTTAAAAAAAACATACAACAAATGAAAAGATATGAAATGTAACAATACCACTGCCGCTTCAATAAGTTTGAGGTTTCTAGATGAACTGGTTTCCATATGAAGGCCAAGTGCAAACCCAATAAATACATACATGAAGAAGTAACATTTGTTTGTGGTTCAACTTCTAGGATGGCCCTTATTTGTTTTATATACATACTGTTAAGACATAACAAAGCTATTATTACCGTAATAATACTTTTTAATAACATCAAGCTCTATTTAGTCATTGCTCTTCCTTATAATCTTCTTCGTTTCAAGAGTAAAATCTCTTTTGTGTGCCTTGTAAAGCACTGACAGAAGTTTTCAGAACTTATTTTGGCAGAACAACATGCCAAAATTTTGTGTTTTATAAATGGTTAAAATTATTATTTCCAAGTACACGTTGCCTCTTTGGACACCAGATTTTGGCAGAATTACCATGAAGTTGGTAGTTGCCATAAATATCAAGAATTGAATTGAAAAGGTTAAAAGCTAAAAAAAGCGTTTTGTTCTATTTATCTGTTCGATTAATTTGGTGCTATGATGTTACCGATTCTTCAAAATCTTTGTGATATAAAAACTGGAGTACGCAAGGAAACTTGTACTCAACCAAAACGTCGCTAAAAGTTGAGTTCCAACCGGTCAGTAGCTTTACAAGAAACAAAAAATAAGACTGAGGCTAAGGGACATGAAAGGTCCTAAGATGATATACTGGTGCAAAATAGGTTCGTCAGAACCCAAAGAGAGCAAGTCATCTATGTATACTTTCTTTAGAGGATCATTATCAAAGATAATAACAAAAGAAGGAAAGGTTAAGATAAACAAAGTAGAGAAAGAGGCACCCAAAGTAGAAGTGACGGTTGAAGAAGAAAAAGAAGAGCCGAAGTACGCGGAGCTTGATGCCTTTTGCAAACAAATACGGACGCGGGTGGCTATAGTGATGCGAGCTATATTCTGTTTTCCTTTAAAAACGGTCGTGCCGAATGAGAAATGAAACAAAGTGATTTTGAGATGATTGTGCTGTGCTACCTTGCAGAAACAAGCGCTACTGTTAAAAGCAAATAAAATAGTACCTAAAATAGTATATAAAAGAGTACCTGTGAGACTGAGAAGTAATGAGAGAAAATTTCGCTGTCAACAATATTCGTTTTTAACACGTAAACCGTATGTATCAACTCTCGCAGTGATGTAACTTGTATTGTAGATTTAGACTAAAATTGCTCGAGTTTGTTTCGCGTTTTTAAATTCATGTGCTTAATGTGTTTGAAGTAAAAATCTTGAGACAGACAAAACGAGAGTTTTATTCAAATTTTATTCCAGGATTAAAATTTTCAATATATGCAGACGGAAATTGAAATGGAGCGTAATTGGTAATTTCCTTTTATACAAACCTGGTCTTTAGTTTATAGAAATAAAAGATAATACCTTCTGACGTGTGACCTAATGTCACCGGAGCCGGTTGAAATCGCAGTAAGATGTTGATGCGTAGGTATTCTCGTACTCTTCAACTCCTAAATGTTTCTGTTGGTTGCCGTTAAACAGTACCCACTGTATGACATAGAGTGGTCCTATTTTAAAGCCGAGACCTTTACAATAAATCATAGTTTACTACATTGTCTCTCCAGCATTGATTTTGAGAAATATTTTTCTTTGTTAAACAATCTCCTTTGTAAATATAGAGTATATAGCCACTCTTTTCCAAATAAGATTTTTTGACATCTCAGATCTTTCAAAAGCTTTCACTAAGCTTTTACAGTCTAATTTCCAAAACAGCAGTGATGATAACAACATATAGATGAATCTATAATATTTGAAGAGAAAGTGTGATGAAGACATGAGTTGACCAAAATAATGAACCGATTGATCGAGGCCAAAATTAACTTGTAGTGTGATACAGCATGGATTCAAGTACAACCAGTTCAATAAAGAGTGTTGACAATAATCTTAATGTCAGTAATACTAAAAAATTCTCAGAAAAAGATCACAATGTTGATCAAAATATAAGAGAAGCTCGTGGTATATCGAGGCTGATTATCAATTTGTATCACAGGTTAGTGATATGTGTTATGGCTGTACTTTGTCTGCCCCTAAGCTCTATGGAGCCTTATGTTATTAAAAATAAAACAGTCCTAACCAAGCATACAGAAAAAATAACTCAGCTGTGTAATGTCAGTCAAAATTTTCCTGAAAAGAAAATTTCCAACGCTACTGTAGCTACAGACATCTCAATACTAGAACCAGAAATGGTGAGCGTAGCGAACAGTGGGATAGAGAAACTGGATAAGGATTCAGTGCATTGCTATAAAGATCTAATCAATGAAATAATATCAACAATAAAGAGGCAAAATGATAAGAGAGTTGTGAGTGAAACTGAACATAAAGACGATGGTACTAATTTAGAAAAGGAAATCAAATTCTTATTCGAAGGAAAATACGCTACTGACGATACTATTTCAGACAAGAACGATATGGTAGAATCACAAAGCACTATTTCAAAACATACTTGTGCTGTACTAATGAATAAAATTTTAAAAAGAAACTTGGAAAAACATAAGTTCACATTATCGAGCGGCGTAATAAGAGATGCCGCTACATCACAGCCAGAGATTATATCTAAGCAGAGCTCAAGAGACAGCAAGAATAAAACCTCATCACACAGATCAACGAAACGTCAAGAAGGAGATGGAAGCACTCCATCTGTATCCAAAAATAAATCAAAAGAAAAACATCACAAGGATGTCTCAAAACATGATTTGAAGAAAAGTTGGATATCGAAATCAACAAAAAAACGTGATGGTGTCGATCCACCAGGAAACCCGTCAGAAGACGATGGAAAGGCTAAACAACAGGGTGGAGATGGCATGACGTCATCAAAAACAACAAAAACAAAAGCTAAAGACAGAACACATAACGACGGCTCAAATTGTAGTTTTTTGACTCCAAATTTGTCATCGGAGTTATCAAAACGACATATGAGAGATGCAGATACATCACTGTCGGATACAACTTATACTGATATTCCAACCGATAATCTACAGGTAGAGGCAGATGACGTCACATCAGCGAAAGTTGTTGAAAAGGCAGGAGTAGTAATCGATAAGAAAGCTACAGAAATAATACGTAGACATGACTTAAAAAATAGTTCCGGCAAAAATAGTGTGTTGTCGAATCGAGATTTATCTCAGTTGGAGACATACAATGTAGATAGCGTGAAAGATGACAGGAAGAAAACAAACAAGAAAAGTTTATTACCACAACCAACAAAACAACTCACGAAAAACAACAGAGTCAAAGAAGATTTCTTACAAAAGAAACCAGTAAATGTTCCAAAAACAAAAAAGTTGCCTAAACAAATAATAAAAAAGATTCCATCGCGGTCTTCGCCATTATTAAAAGAAATTGTCGATTGCACAACTTATTCTATAAACGTGAAGGAAGGATTCAGTGGAGTAGGGTTTTTAAATTCATCGAAAGATTCTCAAGAATTCAAGACGATGGATAGAAAAAAAGTGGCACAGTCTAAAAGGGATAAATCAGAAACAAAAGCACTCGAGGGGATGAAATCTAATGTTACGGGTAGTTTAAGTGATGTAACTTCAATAACAGATGAATATTGTTTTCAAACATCACCGTCAGATTCAGAATCAACGGCGTCCGAAACCACTACGGTTCAACCCTTTCATACTGAATCGCTTAAGCCTTTAGAGTTTGTTAAATACAACGATGCTGCTGTAAAAAACAGGAGAGAAAAAGTCAGCTATTATAATACTCTTCAGAGCCATAAGCACGTGAAATTCGTAGAAATCAACGGGCAGACGATTAAGTATCACACTTGGCCAAGACAAGGAGAAAAAGAGCAATCAAAGAGGGAACAAGCAATTAGAAACATCAACAATCACCAGAAAGAAGTAGTGCATCCCAAACAGGTGATCATGAAAACTGTGGGAAATAGAACTAGGAGTGGCATGTCTACGAAGCAAGTCAGCTTTTCTGAGAAATTAGAGGAGATGGTTATCGAGAACGATTTTTCTTCGCCAGAAGAAAGCGATACAGGCGATGAGATAATGAAAGAAATTCAAAGGGAAATTACATTGCTTAAAAAACAATTGAAGGGAATGACAACAGATTCATCGAGCATTGCTTCTTCAAAGACGAATGAAGTGACACTAAAGAAAGATTCACTCAATAATTTGCGTAATTTGTCAGACGTGAAAAAACATGACCGTCACAGATACCCTCAAGATTCTAAAACAAAATCCCCCACTTCAAAACGAAAAGATCATAAAGGGGACACGGTTTCCGGTAGACATCGCAAAGAGACGAAGGTGATAAATTCGCAAACTAAGAAAGACGATACTGTAGAAACATCAAAGTCGAAAGAAGGTAAAACTGATGCATCATCAAATTATGACAGTTTAAAAATTAAAAGTATTATCCAGAAGCTAAAATCACATGAGAAACAAAGAAAAGTCTTAGTAACGCCAAAACTCTCAGAGACATTCGATGTGTATTCTGATAAAGTTTACAGGGACGAAAGTTTTCGCAATAAACAACGCAGTAAAAGAAAGGTCGAGAAATATATAAAGGAGACTTCTTTCGACAAAGGTTTTCATAGCCGTAACAGGTATAACGACGAAACGTCTGAAACAAGAAGAGATTCGAAAAGAAGGAAAGAAAAGAAATCTAAGGACACATGGGAAAGTTTACCAGACGCATATGACAAGAAAAAACCTAGGGCATTTTGGAAAGTACCTTTCTTCAAAGGAAAGAAGAATAAGGGTGATTTTAAAGCGAGCAGTGATATAGGAACGACTAGTGAAATCACAGTGACGGAATCTAACATAGCAAAGATTTACAGTAGAGAGGATTTAATGAAAACTAAACATATAACCAGCTCAAGTGACACTGTTTTGTTTAAGCCGAAGCAAAGGACAGGGCGAGTTTCGAACATGTTTAGGCGAAGCGATGCCTTGGTTAATATGTTTCAGAATATATTTGAATCAAATCTGCCGTCAAATTAATTGTCGAGTTGTTAGCACTTTGTGTGGATGGGAAAACTCGTGTAAGCCGAGATAGTCATACTCTGTATACACCTTCAAAATCTTTCGGTTTCTTATGACCTCATTATTTCGTTACATCTCTGTCATTCATGTTCGGAAAGCACTTTAAAACTGTAAACTGTATTTCTTCAATGTCAGACAAATTATGCTACAGCCGCCGTAGCATGAGACGCGTGAGAGCGACATATATCATATATTAACGTCAAATTGTTTGACGTTTATATCTGATATAATATCTCACTCTCACCGCTGATTTGTATATCAGAAGTTTTAAAATTGAAAGTTGTTGACTACCGAAAAAGCGGATTACAGTAGAGCTGACAAAAAGTAAGGTGACTTGGATTTTAGCAGTATTTTTACTATTTCATGTAATGTCTAGTGCTGTCAATGATTTTGATGTATTTTGTAACGTTTGTGTGTTATTTGTGTGTAAAATAAAACAATGTTCAGTTTTTATTTTAGTTTTATTCGTATTCCAGTTTCTTATTTGTGCTACTTAAATGACGCGGACAAAAGTTTTACAATAAATATGAGTAAACAAATGGTAAAATATCACAGTGCGTAGGAACCTGCAGGGCTTACATGAAGGCCACGAGATCTCGAGAATATATCGACACAGCATAAGAAAATGGCGTGACAAAATTATCTCGTGGCCTTCGTGTTAACCCTGCTAGAATGTGCGTAGAAATAGATAGCATAGAAACACAACCTTGGTTTAATAGGAAAAAATATATACCTACGTTAATATTTTTGTACTTGGCCTTTATCTTACTACGGTCAGTGGCGATAAGGATTGCTCACTCAAATGCGTCAAAAGTCTCAAGAATGCCTTATAATGTAATGAACACAAGTTCGACGTTGTTGGACAGTTCAGATATATACACCGCCGAGAATCAAACCCGCAACTTCCAGATCATTAATCGATGAAGCAATAAAACTACACCAGGAAGGTATTAAAAACAGTGTATCCCACTATTTCCAAGGAAATATGTTAGTTGGACAAGCGAAATTATTTCAATTACGACAAAAATTGCAAATTGTAATTTAATTTTCACACAATGCATATGGAAATAGTGGATAAAGAATTACACCCAAAAAAACTTTGTGCAACATTTTTATAATCTTTTTGAATAAGTACATAAAAAATTAAATTAGTAAAAATATTTGCTTCTCATAAAACTGAAACTAACCGAGCTTTACACAAAATAAAACTTACATATCTTTGGCGCAAATAAATCTTATTAAGCTTTCAAACAAAAAATATTTTACATGATGTTTTTATTAATATTTTTAATACATTAATAAAATAAACAATACATAAATGACATCTCAACAAATATCAAAATTTCTTCTTCTGTGTTATTATTTAAGTATGGATTTGTATCAAATTTCATCAAGAGCGTGCCGTGTTCGTGCATCGAGCTAACCTAAATAAGACTTTTCAATGTATTTAATTAATTCAGCGCATAATCCTCTTAAAAATAAATAAATAACACAGGGCAAACAGAGGACACATCGGACAGATTTGTCTTATAGAGTTTGGATCCGACCAATCACGTCACAGCTATAATTTGAAAGGTCCAATGAGCGTGCACTTCTCTCCTGTTCGTCCAATCACCTTGCATTTCCTTCCCCGCGTACTCCTCATTGTTTTTTATTAGATATAATGAATGTTACACGTTTCTGGAGTGGATGGTGAAACAAAACTTCAAGAATGAAATCATATTTCGTAAAATATACCTATTAAATTAGAGAAACATATTTTAGCTATCTTTGGCTCCATATGTAAATATTGCTTTTTAATAAATTATTACAACGAAACAAGGGTTTCCCCTCAGCCTCAAGAGATATAAAAAGGAACATTGTAAAATTATAGATTATCTGCTTATCATGTATTTAGTACTTTTCGACTAAACAAAACCCTTTAAAAATTCGTTGAAAGTAGTTCTACTACTATCTAAAAGATGATACTTCTAAAATTAAAAACAGCATGGCTGATACCAAAATTAAGGCATTGGACAGTCAGACCGTCGTGGCGATCGGTGAATGACGATCATGTACAGCAGTAGACTTACGCAACTGATAAAAAAATATTTGAAAAATATAGTCAGATTACGATACCAGCGGGCGTAGCATGACACGCATGAGAGCGGTGAGATATACTGCGATATGTTACGATACTGATATTTAAACGTCAAACGTCTGAATGTATCAATAATCGCTCTCATGCGTCTCATGCTACGCCAGCAGATTACAATATACGAACTAATATTATCAGAGAGCAGCGATATTCGGGTCAGATCATGCTAGTAGCAGCTGGCTTAGATAATATGGTGATAAAAAACAAGAAGGACATTGAAAATTGCCCTACCGCCAACCAAGCCGAATATCTGAAATACACACTTGAAATCGAACCCGAGACTATCGGATTGTGAGTATAACTGTGTAACTACTAAGCCTTAGTTGCAGTTTAACTATATATAGTCGGATTACGATAGTCATATTACGATACTCAGATTATGATAGTCATATTACGATACTCAGATTGCGATAGTCAGATTGCGACAGTCAAATAACGAGTCAGACTGCGATAGTCAAATTGCGACTGTCAAATAACAAATCAGATTGCGATGGTCACATCACGATAGTTGGATTACGATAGTCATATTACGATACTCAGATTCGGTTTAAAGAATTTATTCTCAAGAAGACATTTTGAAATTTATATGAGACTTACAATATAGAACAAATCTTGTTTATGAAGTTTATTTTTAAACCCATTTAAAGTTCTATTTGTTATGTCTTTGGGTAATTTGTTGAACAACTGTACTCCCTCGTAAGTGACAGATTATGATATACAGATTGCGATGGTCAGGTCTGACTAGATTACAATAGTTAAATTACGATAGATTGCGATACTCAAATTACGAGTCAGATTGCGATGTTCGTATTGCGATGGTCAGGTTACGATAGTAAGACTGATTAGTTGACTATCTTAATCTTACTATCTTAGTCCGACTATATATATTTAGTTTAACCGCACCCGAGGCCTCACTACATCAAAATTGCGATGGAGCGATTAAGATATTCATGTTGTTGTAATCAAGTTGCGATAGTCAAAAAACTTATGCTTGATTTAAGATATTCAAAACAATTAGTAAAGCTACCTATACTAAATTTTATATCCATTAAATTCAAATTAGAAGCAATGTTTTTCTACCTTTCTTCCCTGTCTTTCGCATCTAAGCGACCTTCTCTTTCCCCCCATAAGGCCACATGGCCACGTATGGGACTAATCTCAACATCAAAGCAGGTTTTAATGCACAGAGAAAGTATTGCAAGGTGTAAAAAATGAATGCGTTCTCCTGCGGTACGTTTTCTTGGAGATGTGTCCACAGAGCAGTCAGTATGCAAGAGGAAAATGTTGCCAGCATTATCGAGCGATTTTTAGTGTCATGGCGATATCTGAAAAATTTAAAGGCATATTAAACTGTTTTCAACCGACTTCAAAAGAGGAAGTTCTAAATTCAATTGTATGTTACTGCGAGTTCAACAAGAGCGAGTTTAACTGATTCCGAGCAATAGTATTACTGACTTCAATTTACAAAATTCGTGCAGTATCTTCTTAAGACTTGGTACGACTCATACATATCTAACCGTAAGCCACACATGCAAGACAGTGATAGCACTACATCCATTCTCACTGCGCAAGTAGGACAGGTGTAATGCAATGCTGCCCGTAGTAAAATAACGTAAGCGACGAAACACAGATAGTGAATTTATTAAAGAACGGTCTCGTGTAGGAGACAATCATTCAGATCTTTACTAGATACTGAGTTTACCTACACATTAATATAAAATGTAAACGTAAATCTGTTTACAGTGCGGCGATGTGACGGAAATAGTGTTTTAGAAGATGTCATTTGAAACATTAAAGTTATCGAGAAAATGTACACCAATCATGTTTTCATTCTACAGTTTACTCGATAAAACCCTCTAGTTTTCATCGCCCAAATTTCATCCGCGTAGCTTCCTAGCTTAAACCGAATATTAATTTCAAGTTCTCACGCATGTGATGTTTGTATGATGTTCTACTTACACGGCGATGTCAGGAGTGACAGCTAGCGCCCACCCCAGCAGGTGTCCGGTGGCGTGAACCGATGCAAACATGGGTGTGGTGGAAACATGGATAGTCTCTGGCTGCTGGCACCAACGGAACGCCTGAAGAGACCAGCACAGACCACATCATCACCAACAGCTATACGTCCCCACTGCTGGCTCAGGCCTACTCTCCTACAGAGAGTGTATGGGACATAGTACACCACGCGGGACCAGTGCGCATTGGTAGACTTCACACGCACCTTCGAATTTCTTCTCACTAGCGTGCAGGTTTCCTCACGATGTTTGCCTTCGTCGAAAAGACAATGGTAATGGTAATCATTCGTACATAAATAACAAATTGTAACTCATTGGTACGAGCCAGGATCGAACCCAGACCTCGATTGTTCAAGAACTGACGCTCTATACAACTGAGCTACCACGGCTGAAGAACTCAGCTCTCGTAAAAGGAATTGTTATATGATGTCAATTAGGGTTTACATTAAGATTCCGAGGTATATAAGAGAACTGCCGAGAAGCTTTCTCGAGCGTAAATTACGTGATTGGCTATTGGAAAAAAAATATTCAGTTAAATAATTCCTGGATAGCAGTTGACAAGACGATATTTGTAGCATATAAATAAAGTAGTAGTAATGTTAAAATAATATGCATAATTATTTAAATAGTCACATAAATTGAAACATAGGCGTCGGGTTGCCTGCATTTCGGTATTTTATAGGATACATTTTGGAGAGTGTGCGCATTAGCTATTTTTGTTGATTCCACCTTCGCCGTTCAAGTACCCGTCAAACAGAAGAACAGCAGACCTTAACCCGTACACTGTAGATATTCCTACAGCTCGCACGAAGCGTTTCGCTTCCACATTTATCGTGCGTACAGCAAAAATATGGAATACACTACCGGTTTCCGTGTTTCCCGAAAATTACAACTTGGGAATCTTCAAACGAAGAGTAAATAGTCACCTTCTAGACCAACACGTAACATCTTCGACCTCATCGTCACTTAACATCAGGTGAGAACCGTGCTGTTAAAATATTTGCATGTCACATGCAGGTGGAATGTGAGAAGCTAAAAAAGATATTTCAAATTCGGCCTGCACTTGTACACTATTTAAAAAATCAAGTAATAATCTAAATATGTATAGAAAAATACTAGAATGAAATTTTTGTATTTAATTTAATTGTACAAAATCATTCTTTTTGTACTAAGTGACAGCGTCAAATGTCATTTCATTGACGCCATCTTTGTTTTCAACGTCAAGTCTTACCTGTTTCGTGCGTTTTATATGTTTTTGTACAAACAAACTAAACCAAAATATACAGAAATGGTAACTGAATCACTTTTATTTGATAATGGCCTATTTAAATTATAAGTGTACAAGACCAGGCCTTGGCTCCATACATTCGCGGAACGTATCATTTTCTGACTGTCAGAGCTGGTTATACTTTTCGTGCCATTTGAATATTCATTTTTTTTCTCTTCAAATAAATACTTCTTTCTGTGTTGAGTGTATATATGGACTCACCAATTTAACAGTTCCGTGGGGATCCCATCCAAGCAGTTTGAGCGCGAAGTATGTGGCAACACTGATTGTGACGGTAGCGAGTGCCATGAGACAGTGCCATACGACGGTCTCGCTCACACGGGGGTGCGCATGCGATTGTCGACGCCACACGAAAGGGTCGACGATGTATATACACAGAGCTGGCGCCAGGATCGCTCCTGTACAACACAACGAAATGAGCTTTAAGGCGACTTTCTGAAATAAATATACTTTTTGGTGTAATGGACGCTGATAATCTAAAAGTATAGCACCCGCACGCTATGTTTGCCCCTCTGAAGTTAGCTCTCTGCAATTTCAAACATGTACAGACGGAATGTGTGTGTATTATTTTCTATAATAACTATCCCTAGATGACATACAACACTAGTACATTTCTTTGCACCCGCTAACTTGCCTTGCCTCACATTTATACGTTAATAATTGATACTTCGCGGGGTTTTGTAGCTAACTTCAGTAGGGCAAACTCAGTTTGCGAGTACTGTACTATATCTACACATACCTACGTTCATTTCTTTCAGTTCACCAAAGCTTCAACGATACGAAGCGCTTCCGTAAAAAATAGTAACGCTTTACAAAAATAAGTAATGTAGTGAAGTTATCTCTACTTGCTAGCTAAGTACAAATAAACGTATGAAAACATACATAGAAGCGGCAGTAACAAGTCAATAGCGCGATTTATATTACAAGTAGCGCCATCTATTGACATAACAGGAACAATAAAAACTAATGACAGGAAGGTCACCAAAGTATTAACTAGAAAGTTTATAAATATAATTATACTCTAAAAAATAAAAGATTATATTTATTTTATATGTAAAACGAAGTCGTGTTAGTTACACATAACTCAGGAACGGCTGAACCGATTTTTATGATCTTTGATTGTTTGAATTTGTCTCCGCCGCGAACAGCACATCAACTATTAACACACGTGATAGTTCACTGTGCTCACAGCTCACTTCTATGCACGCAGACAAAGTCAGTTCGTGTGTCAATTTGACATTTGAAAAATAACAAAGATGGCGTCGGCTTATTTAGGTTTAGAATCGGATCCAAATGAAGCCCCGTTGGTGAGGCAAATATAGTTTGTCAGTTTGTCCGTCTGTCAGAGGCATCATGTGATTAATTGTGTAAAAATTAAATAAATCATTGTCATGTGGTCTTGTTGCCATGGTAGCTCAGTTGGGTAGAGCAGTTCTTGAACAGTTGAAGTCTGGATTCGATCCTGGTTCATACCAATGATTTACAATTTGTAATTTGGAATGTATGTACGAATGATAAAAATCATTACCGTTGGCTTTTCGGTGAAGGAAAACATCGTGAGGAAACCTGCACACTCCTGAGAACAAATTCAAAGGTGTGTGTGAAGTCTACCAATCCGCACTGGTCCCGCGTGGTGGACTATGTCACATACACTCTCTGTAGGA
This sequence comes from Carcina quercana, assembly GCA_910589575.2. NCBI lineage: Eukaryota > Metazoa > Arthropoda > Insecta > Lepidoptera > Depressariidae > Carcina > Carcina quercana. The sequence continues at coordinate 4,979,851 of OU342454.1, read as the reverse complement.
GAGTAGGACTGAGACCCTGCAGTGGAGACGTATATAGGCTGTTGATGATGATGATTGATGGTGTGGTCTCCGCTGTTGACCCATGTCATCACATGGGTTTTTGTTTGCACATCTGAAGTGACTCACCAACAATGGCCCCCAGGAGCACCTGGTGTGGAAAGTGTGTGCCCACGTACAGCCTGGCCAGCATCACCGAACCCAGCGCGACACCGCATCCCAGGTACACCAGGTAATGGAGGAAGCCAACAATCACTAGCTTCCTGAAAATAACAAATAATTCCTAATTAATACTAATAATTTTATTAAGGACAACAAAATTTCCCCTTATTATTAAATCGTATAAAGTCAGAATAAAAATATGTAATAATTTTTATATGTATTATTTTTTGATTTTGAAGAATTTAAAAGTGAGAAGTTCCTGGAATGTTAAAATGCTTATTAGATCTAGTTTTTTCATTGCATTTTGAACTTTTCTTATAGGGGTTATATACACATATTTTACGAGATAGCTTCATACATTTAACGCTCTAATACTAGCATGTGACGTCACAAAACACCCGATTTATGCTCCATGCATTTTAGCACCGCATGACACGAATCACTTTTTGGCGGGTTAGTCTAAAAAGTATTTGTCGTAACGAAAAAAATTGATATAGCTATTTATCTTTATACCATACGAGTAAAGATCGCTTGCTATGACCCCGCCTGATTAAAGGTCTCTGACCACCTGATTTCCGGTCACTTACCACCCGGTCAAAGATCCCTTGCCATCTGATTAAATGTCATTTGCCACCTGGTTAAATGTAAGTTGCCACCTGGTTAAATGTAAGTTGCCACCTGGTTAAATGTCAGTTGCCACCTGGTTAAATGTAAGTTGCCACCTGGTTAAAGGAAAATGCTCACCTGTCACGAAGTATGTGCGACGCCCACAGAATGAAGAGTACCATAAGCATAGCGGTGGACTCTGTATGCCCTGAGGGAGATCCCGGTCCGGTCTCGCATGTCTGCGAGGTCTGCCGCACCACGGGGCGCTGGGTACCGAGGTAATAGTCTGTTTCCTGTACCCACCAGTACGGACGGTCTTCTAGGAACCACCTGCAATTTATTGCAAAATTATCAAGTGGGAAACATCCACTGTCAGTCATTCAAAGTGTCAAGTTTAGTTGACGATCGTGCCAGTTCATATTTCACGGTCACTCGAGAACTCTAACTTTCATTTATTATCTTTGCTTAGACACTTCAGTTTACTGACTCGTCGAGATATCGAATTCTAGAATCAAATCATTATATCCATAGAACTACAGAAATATCGATTTAAATGGATTACAATCTAGCTAAAGGCATTATACTTTTAATAGAAACTCTGATATTCATAGACATGGCAAACAATGTTCAACAGCCAGTTTGCTGTTCAGGTTGTCCTCTGACATAGGCCTCCCCTAGTTTCTTCCACTCACGTCTGTCATGAGCTAGTCTTCTCCATCCTTTCGGTAGATCATCTTCCCATCTCTTGATTTAATGTCCTTTTTGTCTTTTTGCAGTACTCAGCTTGGACATGTTCTTTTATCATTTTTAATTCTTTTGATTACATTTCTGATGTATTTTTAAATTTTTGTTTTACTTATATTGTTTGTATTATTATTGGAGACAATAAAGATTATATATTTCTACTGTCTTAGTGAAGTAGAGCAGAAAAAAGTACATACCATTTCAACACTGCATTCAACCATCCCCCAAATGACATGCATAGAAGGAGCTGTGCGGCGAACACCGAGTCAACAATGGACATAAGTGGGAACAAGTACTCAAGTACGCTGTGCGGATTGGATACATTGTTGACTAGCTTGAAGAATTCGTCATTCCCTGAAAACCTACGGACAGAGAGTTATTATTATTGTCAGATCAAAAAGTTCTGTATGGAAACCTCGGTGCGCGAGTTCAACTCGCACTTGGCCGTTTTTTAATTCTAAATTCTGTCTGCTCAACATTGCTATTAATCTCACAAAGCTAAGTTAGGGCTTGAGACACTTAATCTGCCCTTCGGTGGACATTCCATGAACTCTACTCTATGTTACTTCTCTATATTATTATGATATAATGTTGTTGTTTTAAAAAACTGGTCAAGTGGAGTCAGAACTCACACACTGAGGTATCCGTAAAGAATATACATATTAAAAATCATTAATTATAGGTACAGTAATATGCACCCAACAATGCTCTATAGCAAAAGAAAGTCCAACTGAAGAAACAACTTTGCAGATAAATGGCATACAGGATGTATGTCAATCAACTGCAAAGCTACGTTTGTAAATATAAAATAGTAAAAAACTATTTTATAATTTAAAATCCTCGATTTCAGATTTATTCCGATGGTTGTGCTGTAATACCTTGCTTCTAGACAAATTTCAGGATTTATAGGTCAACAGTCGAGCTATATTTTTTCACAGCGTTCCTGAGAATAAGGGTCTTGACAGACAGACAACAAAGTGATCCTATAAGAATATTTATTTAAATTATAAAAGAATTTGTACAATGTTATAAATTTCGGATTCAATGAAGAGCCCAAGTACAGAACTAATTTTGGTGATTAAAGATTATAGTGCAAACAGTTACCGACCGAATACGACCCAACCACGTAATCTACGTTAAAAATTGTCTTGCGTCATACTGATGCAAAAACTAAAATTAAAACTAATTTTTGTACCATAAGACTTTTTTTATAAAATAAAAAATTTCAGTGCACAGCTGCTATAGAATAGACTACAGATGCAAGGTTCAATAATGTTATAAAAATCAATATTTTCGACAAAAACTTTACTTACTGATATTGCACAAATTGAATTACAGAAATACCAAGATCGTACACTTGCTCCATCGTGAGGGGAAGGACTGAATTAGGTTATTATTTACGACATTAGTCGACTATTAAATTTGAATATTTATGTATCATCAACTGTTTAGGAAAAATCGTGGAAAAATCTAAACAATTGGCTTGAATTTAATAATTGAACTTCCTTTCCGGACTTTCCGGTAAATTTTAATGTCAAATTCAGCTGGTTTACGCTCCGTTATACGTGATAAAAAAGTTTAAATGATTTTTTTTAAATATCATAAATTGTTGGCTCAATATATTTAAAAAAGAAATAAAAGCTTTTAAAAAAGAAAGTTTTATCAGTCAACTATTGTCCAAAAAGAAACATTCAAAAGAAATATTTTTCAGTACTTGAAATGGAACGAACTATTTATTGTAGCGACATCTAGCTGTATCTTTATGAAAACTATATTCAACTCAATCTTGTATGGAATAGATAGACGCTTTTTACTGGCGTGTTTGTATGTCGAGGTACAAACTACTGACTTTAAGATGGCGCAATTAGGAAGTACGTATGAGAAAATATAAGTGGTAATAAATTGCAGGCGAAACCGCGAAACAGACAATAACAGCATTACAATACTTTTAATAGGATAGCTGGTTTTGTAGTAATTATCTAAAAATGAGGCATTGCATCATAGTGCTGGAAAATAAACATCATTAACGTACAACTTCGTAATTTTCATTTTCTTCTTCCTTTAGGAAATTACTTATAAGAACAAGGACATAGAAATATATTTTTAAAGATAAGAAAGTATGAAAGCATTTCATTCGGATTTCACAAATCTATACCCCCAAAAATACAACATCCAACATATCTCGAATTTTTGTGCCCGAAAATATTAAATTATTTAATGACAGTTATGAAATTAATATTGTTAGAAATACTACGATGTAATGACACACTTACCTTCCTAATTTCATCAAGTAACAATAGAAATTAAATATTAGTAAATACTTTTGTTTTTTCATCGCAAATTAGACACCTACGCGAACGTTTTATACTGCTGTTTCAAGCATTCAGGTCCTAGCCAATAGATGGCGCCACGGGAATCACCGGTGGATTATTCCGTTAATAATTGAGTATTATTCTATGGTAGACGTACAAGGGGCAACGCAAGTATCCGATTAGCTACTAAATAATATTATGATTTTTTTACATTTCAATGTTTGTAACTCCACTACGCATTCTGCTTTGGATACAATTTGACACATTTGAATATGTTCTCATTTAACCGATAAAACATACTAACAACATACATACTATTACTACGACTGCGCTGTCCGTCTATCGCCAGGCTGTATCTTATGAACCGTGATAGTTAGACAGTTGACATTTTCACAGGTGATGTACTTCTGTTGCCGCTATAACAACAAATACTAATAACCTCCTTTTTTGAAGTCGGTTATAAACAGAATAAAATAAATATTTAATAAATATAATCCCATACAACAAACAAGATTTTTGGGCCGTTTTTATAGACAATGGTACGGAACGCTTCATGCGCGAGTCCGACTCGCACTTGAACAGTTTTTAAGGGATGTCAGCTATGTACTGGGAAAGACCTGCTGTTCCTTTGTAGATCTATCACGATTACATGTTATAAAATAAATTGATATTCAATTGTAGTAAACGACAAACTACTGTTGCCCGCTGTACGATACTCAAAGTAAACTTTGGACGAAATTCAGCAAATTTAATCTTCAACGCAGCGACATACATGATATAACGTGGCTAGGTTTTTGTCCGAAGATATCAAAAAGCTTCCCTATAGCTGATTGACTAACATATCACTCAATGATGTAGGTAGATTCACTCTGCATCGATATAATGTGTTTATAATATAATAAATTTTGTTATATGTAAACATTTTTATCATGACATGTGTTTTTATTAATAATAAATAAATAAATTTCAACAATTCTACTCGCAGCGTTTTACTTCTTCAGTTATTATGCGTATACAGGAGTGGAATTCCTCTCCTGCTTGTGTGCTATGGCTCTACAACCTGGATATCTTCAAGGCCAGAGTGAATAGGATATTTCTAGGCAACCACTAGGCCACATTGTCGCTTAACATCAGGTGAGATTTCTAATCAATAATCTAGAAAAATCCTAGAATTACACTTTGTTTGTATTCTATTTTGTATATACTAAGTGAAAACGTGAAATGTAATTTTATTGACGCCATTTTTTATTTTAAGTAAAATCTTGTCTGTTTTGTACTATTTCATGTTTTTTGTACAAACAAACTATACCAAAATATTCGAAAGTGGTAGTTAAAGCACTTTTAATCGAAAATGACGTTATAGAATTAGCTTTGCACAAATCCATGCAGCCCCGGGGCTCCATATATTCGCGAAAAGTGTCATTTAAATATCAGATTATTTTGTTTGAAATACAGAAATATATACAGATACATTTCTTTACTAGTTAAAAGGAAAAAGGTTCTGAGATTTCCTACTGCCCCGGAACCTGTGGTCCAAACTCAAAAGTATCAGAACCGGAGGTCTGGCCAAGGTCCACGAATTAAACGACGACATTGAATGGCTGAAGGGCCTTCCCACATTATAGCTGCACACCGAACGATAAATAAACAAATCCTAAGATATTTCCCAAGTTATCGCAATCTCATGTAGATCGGTTATCTCGTAAACGCAGTATGATCACGTCGAATTATTACATTAAAATATAATCTAGCTCAGAGCCGCTGTTCAGTGCAGGGGCCGGGGGAAATGGAGGGAGAAGGGCGAATTGGGGTTTTTAGGAGTGGGAGTGAGGGGGAATTCACAAGGAGTTGCAGTTGTATACCATTCACCAATAGAAGTCTCTTCGCTTCATACATTATTATATGTGAGTAAGGGACTAGTTTATAATGAACGGTCTGTACGCTTTTTTTCTTCAATATCCGATGGGTAGAGCAAGCCGAGTAACCGCTAATTCCCTGCCTGAAATCGAACTTATAAGCTCTGTAATTCCGAATAAGAACTGAAAATAATCATACAGAAATAACGGGTCATTGCTGTTTCTTCTACAAAGCACATCGTACACAAAATTCACGATGGATAATATTTAAGAAATCTTTTGAAAAATCACAGACTATAAAAAGAATTCCAAGCAAAAATATCAAACGGGAAAAACATTAACACACTTCATAAATGCACTCATCTAAATTGAAGTGTCCAATCTTTTTTTTACGAAAACAAACAAGGATATCACATTATACTTCCCCTATTCTATTTTCAAAAAGACCAACTTAGATTTGCATTTCAACGAGGCGCTGGCCGTTCATAAACATATGAAAAGTGAGCGACATTTCATTAGTTCCGTATTCTGCCGACTGTTAAAATAACTTTGTACTTTTTTCTCTTTTTAAAACTAATTGTGGTTTTATTGAGCGATACTTTTAACTGTGACATATTAGGGTGCGTTTATGGAGTCGGCTTCGATCTTAAGTGGTGTAGTTAAAAAACCATTGATGTGGACATTATGGCATGTATTTTTATGTTTAGACTTGTTCTCTTTATAGCGAACGTCTCAATAAGCATCCTGGTTGGCGCCGCTTATTTTAAATTATTAGGTTCGTTTGCTGGGTGCCTATTTTTATTGCATTTAAAATTTGTGATTGTAATAGGGAAGATGCAACCAAAATAGATTGGGTTTAATTGTATTTTATAGCATAACGGACATTAAAAGAAATCCCACCAAAACAAAAATATATTTAATAATTTTGATTTTCGATTTTGATTTTGCTAGGACAAAAATGTCTCAAAAATGTAGTTCGTCGAATAGTAAAATGATTATCAGATTTAGTTTTCTCATTGCATTTTGAACATTTTATTATAGGGGTATGTAACACATAAATTAATTATTTTACGAGATAACTCAAAATATCGAACAAGCTCCATACATTTTAATGCTATAAATACAAGTGTGACGTCACAAATGTCACCCGATTTATGTGTGTATGTCACCGCGTGACTAGAATTACTTTTTGGCGGATTGTACTAAAAAAAGTGTTAGTCGTATCGAATTTTTTTTATAGAGGACCTTTTTACATGGACTATCGATTTAGACAGAAATATTTTTCAATGCAATGATGCATCTTCCCCATTTGACTTTGTTGTTACAGTACTGGAGCTATCGTTAGTAAAATACAATACAATAAAAAATAAAAAAATGATTATTTTCCTGAGTAATAAGAATACATAAACAATTTACATTATCTCCCGCACTAGGAGACTTGTGTTGCGGGAAGACAATTTTGGAGAACATATTGGCATATTTTACATGAGGAAAATTTATTAACTAATTGAATAAATTGCAAATAAATTGTAGGGAATTCATGACATATTAGTGTGTGTATGTTCTGCTACTGTAATATTGTGAGAATTTCCTTCGTGGCACTATAATTTTGTGTCAAAAGCCAATTGGTCATCTTATATTTAGTAGTTGTTTTAGTTTAGTTTATTTCCCTTTATGTTATAAAATTGATCCATTGTGGTGACAGTTCTATATGTGTCAACGCTGTACTATGATAACTGACGATGTCGGGCTGTGTCAGAGTTATCGCATTACACGATCTAAATTGCTTCTTTTGGCTGACGGGTGAGATTACACCTTCTAAAGGAACCAGCATTGAACAGCAATAAAAATCTTATTCGTAGCCAATCCAATGAAAGACAGTGACGTGTAAAGGAAAACAGTTGAAAAAAACGGCCAAGTGCGTTCAGAATATGGATATTTAAAATACGGAAAACCGTAAATAATTTGCACCGAACAATCCTCTAACGAATGCGTCTAAATTTAGTTTTCCTACTCGTCACTAGATGGCGCTACTAATATGATAAAACACGTCTCAAAAAATTCCCTTTGTTGTATGGTCCCGCTTAAATATGTATTTTATTCTGTTTTTTTAATATTTGTTGTTATAATGGCAACAGAAATACATCATCTGTGAAAATTGTCTAACTATCAAACTTGATGAGGAGAGACAGACGGACAGCGGAGTCTTAGAAAAGGGTCCCGTGTTTTACCCTTTGGGTACGGAACCCTAGAAAGACGAAACTTTTACAACTGTTTCATTTTTGGGTTCAGGTAGTTCAGTGACCCTTACTACTAGAAAGCTGTAATTTGGTACGGGTATACATATTAATCACGCCGACAAAGTGGTAGAATAAAATCTTGGAAGAAATTTTTAGGGTCATGTACACGTAACTTGGGGATGAAATATTTTTATCCCATTGTGTGGGGTATCATTGAATAGGTCTTTCAAAAAAACATAACCTATTCAGAATTAATGCAGTAATAAAACGCGCCCTATTAATAGATTTGTACAAATTTAAATGTAGGGTCGTTTCGTTTTTTGTTCACTGACTGTGCTAATCCTAAAAGCTACAGATTACTTTCAAATAAACATAACTATAAACAAAATTAATTCAGCGCTTATTGATGTAAGGATCTATAATAAGTAATAATTAAAAGATTCTATGTCCACCTGCCTAGCTATTAGCTACCACCATATTATCTAAGTCTGCCGCTGTTGAGTTCCGGTGTGAGAGGTAGCAGAGCCAGCCCTTCATTAGGTTGAGGACTCTGAGTGAGCTCGCCATCCAACTGCCTTATCGTCACACACACACACTTCACGTACTTGTAACATATATAAAAATACCTACTCGTAACGTAACATCCACAGTGCAATATTGTTAGTGATTCTGTTGTTCCAGTATTTTATTCGTTTATTTCTCTTTATTTCTTTTTATTATTATTTTTAAATAATGGCTTTAACCAGTGGTTATCTAGCCAATGACGAGTAAAATTAGGTGAACAAATTTTGAGGTTATAAACTATGCCGAAGCCATTTCTTCAGCTTTCTCAATAAAATGTGTACATTTTATCGCTTGTTTTGGATTCTTGACGAGAACTTCAAAGGCCAGCTTTGGTTTCAACATTATCCGAAAGAATCCATATGCCGAATGTACTCGACATGGTAAACCCTTTCGATCGCGTCGAAACCCTCGCAATTTTGCGTAATTGATACTATAACACCGTCCGTGACACTTTTTGCACTTTATCACACCATTATAACACAAAAAACACACATAACATATTATTCAATTTACAAAATTGCAATGTACCACCATTTTTCAAGTTCGCGCCAAGAATCCTTTATTTATTTATTAAATAAGGAGCATCAACAGTCTCTCGTATTGAATCTCTAAATGTATACATTAAAAAGTTCTTAACCTGATACGAGAACCAATTACAGATGCACACAACATTAATGTAGTAAGTTACATATTAAAAACAAGGTAAAATATAGATTAGATTAAATAGAATTAAGTATAAAATTGAAATTCACAGATTGTTATTGTAACGCAAGATGAGTGTTTAAAGTCCGCTTAAATTTGGGTAATGAGTTTGAAAGTATATCTATTTCGGGAAAGTCCCTACATAGCTCATTGTATTCTGTACAAATTCTTACTAAAGGAGATTGTTTACTTTGTTGTTCTCTTTCTAAATTTAAGTAATGTATATCAGAGACAAGAATTACATGCGGGAAGACCTGGTTACCCATAACCAAAGACATTTAATATTAATAGACCGGACAAAGCAAACAAACACTTTGATCCTAAACTTATTACCAATTGGTAATAAGTTATTCAGTCTAGTGTCACATCACGTCACGCGGCCGTACAAGACATTTGACATACCATTGACTTTTGAGATCAAAATGTTTATATGAAACGTTTCCCAATGACCGCTCTATAACCTATTACTATATTTAAATCTCTCTGCCAATAACACAGGCCTCGAGCTTAGTTTGGGAACCAGCTCTCCCACAACCACTATATTATTTGTATTAAATATAAAAAATGTAACTAGATATATGATGTTTTGGAGAGAGAAAATATTTTACGTAGCGTTTTCAGAAAACCAAGTGCAAACCCATCACCTTAGACTTCCCTTCATCATTTATTATTATTGAATTATGGCACATAATAACAATGATATTTACTGTATTATTTTAGTGGTAGCTTTTATGTAGCTATTGGTGGTAACTACCCAGACAGGCATGGGTTACATAGGTAGATATTATATAGAAAAAAAGTGCCAACACCAACCAAACTGGGTGAGTACCGATGGATATTTATTACCTCCGCTGTGAATCGAACCCGGGACCTCAGATTGTGAGTCCAGGCGTGCAGCCATTTGGACACGGAGGAAGGCTACAATTAAGGTTATGTGTTCTCTTTTCAACCGACTTTTAAAAAGGAGGTTTTCCAGTCGACTGTTTTTATTTTATTTATTTTTTATTTTGTTGACGATAGACCAACACTTGACCTCAATCTCACCTGATGGTAAGTGGTGGTGGTGGTGGTGGAAACTTGTAATCAGGAATAGTTTTAAGTTAGTTTGTAATTTCTATTTTTGTTATTAGCCTGTAAGTTTTCCAAAAACAAATAAATAAATAAAAATCGGTCAAACCGTTCTGGAGATAAGTGGCGACATTGGTTTGTATGTATACACAAACAAACACACAAACAAACATCCTCTCACCCTAAACGCATACACTGTCTCCGTTCCGTCGCGGGTAAAAATAAATAAAAATAAAAATATGTTTATTACGCGATAACTCCGCCAATTGTGAATCGATTTTGATGAAATTTTTTTGTAGAACATACTTCATGCGTGGTCCCATATAAATCTTATCGAAATTGATTGATCGCTCTTTGCGAAAATCAACAAAAACCAATATACCCAGATAATTCTACCTCTAAAAGTGAAAATTTAAGGGGATGAATGATGTAGTCGTTTAGGGCAGTTGAAGTCGGTTTCTAGTTCTTTTTGAATGCGTTAATCACAGTTTTTGTAATAATAAGACAATTAACCGTCTGTTTGTTTGTTTCGCGCCGCACCACTAACAAAGGGTCGCTAGAACGCGGAGGGCGCTAGTGCGTAGGGCGCAGGTGTCAACCGACGCCCCCCGGCGGCAATTTGACAGACTATTAATCCGGATTTAGCCGGTTTTAAACGGATTAGGGCGGATTTATTCGGTTCAGAGTGGTTTAACTGTTCAGCGCGTCAATATGCTGGCAACTGAAGAGCTGTGTATAACTCTTATTCATTCTTCTATATAATTTGGTAGCATATTTTTAAATTCGTGTTGAAATTCAAATAAATGTCATTAGAAATGTGAAAAAAACTAATGGCACTAAATGCTTGAATATCATTTGTTTACCTCTCTCTACGCGTATTTGTCCGACTGCGCCAGAAGGAGGGTTATGTTTTTCCAGAGTATATACATGTGTATAATTATTTGGCACGCTCTCCGGCCTGAAAGGCTCGATGGATTGTATCTTGATCTTAATATACTTTAGGATTTAATACTTTTCGGGAATGTTTCTCTCTCTATTTACGTTTAACCAAATATAATTTTTAATTTTTTATCAATCAAAAAACTATTTCAAAATATAAATATGATATTATATTTTGCTTTTAACTTTTTACTAGCCGCAATCATATCTCATTCATTGTTCCGTCATAAAATGTATTGCGCCGTTTGTGAGCGCACCCAAAACCACAAGTGGAAAAAAGCCGAAAGAAAGTATCTCTATGCTCGACCAAAAAAACCCTAAAATATTGACCATTTAAAAAAAAGGTTGACAACTTTTACATTTGAGACACGCCGCCTCCTTTCAACGCGTCTAATTTCAAAAGAGGTTCAATATTTTGTCATGTCCGACAATCTGGCTGATTGTAAAGCAACTGAGTTGTCTATGGTTTCCGCCATCTTGGCCGGGGGTGAAATGAAATGGTCTTATTGCTTCTATTGCATTTTATTACTTTATTCAATGTCCCACCGCTTTACGGTAGTTTTTGTAATTGTTATATGGTATACCATGACTTAATTTTGTACACTACCGCAATATTCCTGCAATAAAATTAAATTTTCTTTTTGTCGTTTAAAATCCTTTGTTTTGGCGGCAAACTTTAATGGCTGCGCTCATAATTCATAGGTATTGTGTAATTTTGGTTGTAAACATTAATGATTTGAGATTAAGACGTTTGAGGTGAACAATTATTGGTAATATCTTGAGGAGTTTTGGATGGTGAAGATTTAAATAAAATAACATCCAGAGGCCTACGTCATAAAGGAACTACGTCATACACTTTCATATGTATATTTATTTGTAACATTCAGAAAACGAGGCTCTGTCGGGCGTAGCAACTACGTTAAGGTTTATTAAATCACAATTATAGGTTATAACAAAAATAATAAAATTACAACTTTCGTATGTGCACAGGGAACTACTGCAGAGAAGTTTGCTCTACATGGTTGTGTCTTCGTGGACGCGTGCACTGGCTGGCGAGGTTCTTTCGAATTATCTATTTAGTTTTGAATGTAGAATGTGTCACTGTAATGAACACCCAATAAAATGAACAACCATCAATACAACCTCAGAAACAAAGAAAGAATTCAACACCGCAGAACTAAATTGAATAAAGTATTGAAACAAGGTCGCCACATAAAAATAATAATGTATAATAAACTCCCACTTGACATTTGCCGATTGCCTTTTAGCGAATTCAAGAAAAAACTAAAATCATTTTTGGAAATTAGTCCCTTCGAATTCATAGAATTACGTCTGACCAATGAAATGTTCATTTCTAGTTAAACGTTTAGGTTAATATAATTAGGCTAATTAAGTATAGTTTTATTATCCATATATGTAATATTTTGACGTGACGAGTGTAATGTTCATATTACTAGGTCAATAAAGTTAATCTTGAATCTGTGACGGCAGACGAAAAGAGTTGTATCAAATTCGGCCTGTACTTGTACACTATTTAAAAAATCAAGTAATAAATCTTTATATTTTTAGAAAAATACTTAAATTTAATTGTGCAACATCATTCTTTTTGTACTAAGTGACAGCGTCAAATGACATTTGATAGACGCCATCTTTGTTTTCAACGTCAAGTCTTACCTGTTTCGTGCGTTTTATATGTTTTTGTACAAATAAACTGAACAAAAATATACAAACATGGTAGCTAAATCACTTTTATTTGATAATGGCCTTTTACAATTACAAGTGTACAAGACCAGGCCTTGGCTCTATACATTCGCGGAGCTTGTTACTGGACAGTCGGAGATAAGAGTTGTGTGAGCAAAGAGTGTGTGAATGTAATTGGATTATAAATACTAAACCCTCAGAGATTTTTCTCCGGTTCGGTCGGTCGGTATGTTAATGATATTCATTTCGCGACATCACAGTCCGATGTCCTATTTTTAGATAGTTACTACACAAATCCAGCTATTATATTTTAAAAGATTATGGCAACAGAAATTTATTATGAAACTTTGATGGAGCGGAATTCTGTTAAAGTTAAAATTGCAGTATAGGAACACCGTAAGATTTCGGTGTTTCCTTTTTTCTCTGTCCTTTAGTCACCGTAAGCAACGCATAAAACTTTCATCCTTTGCTGAAAATAAAGAATCCGTCGATCCAAATCAATCACGTGGCTTCAGTCACCGCGCTGAAATAAACATTCTTTTCAGGTCAGGATCGAATCTTTTCAAAATTGAATGGTTCAGTTGCTTTTTAGGGTTCCGTAATAAAAGCTAGTACTTATTTATCCATGCCCAAAGGGTAATAACGGTACCCTATTACTGAGACTTCGCTATCCGTCCGTCCGTCCGTCTGTCACCAGGCTGTATCTCATGAACCGTGATAGTTAGACAGTTGAAATTTTCACAGATGATGTGTTTCTGTTGCCGCTATATCAACAAATACTAAAAAACAGAATAAAATACATATTTAATGGGGCTCCCATACAATAAAGGTGATTTTTTTACAAAATTAGAAGAAAGAAAAAACTGTATACGTAATTAGCTGTTGGTCTTCCGAAACGATAAAAAAATTACTTTAACAATTTCACATTATATTATATTTACAAGAAACTCATCATATTAAAAAAATTTAAATTAAAATACAAAAAAAATTATGCTCATGTTATCTACATAATCCATCATCCAAAAACTCCTTGATTGAGTAGTGTCATTTATCTGTTAATAATTTACTTAATTTTTTAAACAGGTATACATTTAGTTCCCTTATCTCTCTTGGCAGACTGTTAAACATTATTGGAGCCATCCCGAAAACACTTTTTTTATCAGAGCAGTGTTGTTGAGTTGTTTGATTTTTGTTAAATCCCGCGGCCGCAGGTTTTGATTATTTGAGGGCGCTTTTATTCTTACAAACTGCGCTGAATTACATTTGATGTATACTACTAGTTCATATATATATAAACAAGGAAAAGTCATTATTTTATAATTTTTTATATTAATATGTATTTTATTATATTAATATATAATAACACATATTAACCTGAAGGAACCCCAAACTGTAACAATTCATATAAAATTTAACACTGGCGACCTGCCGTCACTTCGGCGCGATCGCCATTTGTCCCAATAAAAAAAGAAAAAAAAAGGATTGTCTTTGATTCCAATTTTGAATCCAATCTGCGCGGGTCCGCCATGATTTTATTTTCATGACTGCTGTGGGACGGGTCGGTCTCCGAGGGTTGTCTAACGAAAATTTTAATAATAAATAAGTTTTTATTAAGTTTTGCGCTTGTTATTATGTTGTAAGAAGGGTATGATGCCAGCTTATTGTTTTTGTTTGAGCGAGATTTATTGTTTCAGTCGGGGTGAGTGGAATTATAAATTCGTTGAGTTTCTGTAATTAGTAGACGAATTAGAAAGTTGTAATGTCAAATGAATTTTTTTTCGTATGAATTCAAAGCAAGGAGTTTATATATTAAATTCCTTAGTGAACATATTTTAAATCCTACTGTCATACACCTACCTACACAGTTACCAAAGAGCAGTATACGCATATCAATATTAAAATTCTTTAATGTTTTATATAAATATATTGAGACTTGGCCATCGCCTGAAAACACATGTAAATTCAATTATTTAGTGCGATGGCCAAGTCTCAATATATTTATATAAAACATTAAAGAATTTTAATATTGATATGCGTCACTATAAGATGCTGTTAATTATTACGTAACAACTTAATGCTTCGAGTACGGAGATTCCAGACACAATTGATTTTCAATTGTTATGGAACACGATCGTGGTCTTAGAGACTGGACGTATTAAGACAGAAAGTCGCTTAAGTAGAGACTGAATAAATTTAATAACCGACTTGGTATTACATGGATCTCACAACTTTTTACCGCAGATCAACTGAGTTGCGAGACTTGGTTTTTTTGACAAGTATTGTTTTTGATGGGATTAGTGTTTATTATATTTAAAGAAATGTGTACGTATGCTAACATGCCGAAAATATATATTTTATATTATAACAATAATTGTTATATATAATTAAAGGAAAAGTAATTTAATTTATGTAATTATATTAGAATTGTGAAGGATAATTTGTGTATGGGAGGATAGAGAAAGGGAGTGCGTAATAGATAGATGAAATAAAATTTAGTTGTTTTGTAAACTAAAATTAATAAAGTTCATTAGAAAGTGTAACGAATTTTAGCACAGCAAGAAAATAAGGATAATTTCGATACATCAAAAAAGTAATTCACTTGCCAGCCTGGCAGACGCAAGATGAAAACGAGGGACAAAACCGGGATATTCCTAAAAAAATCCTTGACACATCCCTCAAGCCTACCTACAATAATATCGTTGCCCCGGTTACTTTTTAATCCGGGTCCGGTCGTAAATACCCGGTCCCGGCTGCACGACCGGGTATCACGGATATACCGGGGCAATCATCCCGCTATCTGAACTATTTTTTCCTGTGAAAATGTTGCTGTAGCTCCCGGGGGACCGGTGTCGCGTTGATATATCTTTTATTGAGGGTTCGCCATCTTTCGGGACCGGCAGGTTGGTACACTGCGTAAATGTCAACACGGACGCGTGTAGAGTATAAATAAAGTACAGAATAAAGCATGTATACACGTATACAGACAGGAAGTTTGCCGCTCACGCTCGTTGCTCATTAATAAAATACACATGATTCTTGGCGCGAACTTGTAAAATGGTGGTTCATTGCAATTTTAGTAATTCGTTAATAATACTGTTATGTGTGTTTTTTGTGTTATAATGGTGTGATATAGTACAAAGTGTCACGGACGGTGTTATAGTATCAATTACGCAAAATTGCGAGGGTTTCGACGCGATCCGAAGAGTTTATCATGTCGAGTACATTCGGTATATGGATTCTTTCGGATAATGTTGAAACCAAGGCTGGCCTTTGAAGTTCTCGTCAAGAATCCAAATTAAGCGATACAATGTGCATTATAGATTTTATTGAGAAAGCTGAAGAAATTGCTTCGGCATAGTTTATAACCTCAAAATTTGTTCACCTAATTTTACTCGTCATTGGCTAGATAACCACTGGTTAAAGCCATTATTTATATTTAAAAAAATACACATATTTTTCAACCGACTTCAAAAAAGGAGGAGGGCAATTCGATGGGCATGTTTTTTTATATACTTCTCATCAGAAAAATCGCAACACCTTGCAAATTTATGTTTTGGATGTTTTGGATTATCAGAAAAACCTATGGAAGTTTAATTTTGAATTTAGAACACGAACATTACGATTTGTTAACCTCATATTATTCACTATTAAACGACATTTGACATATATTCCTATATATACTCATTTTATATTTGTTAACTCGGAACTTTTGACTGGCTGAACCGATTTGGATGATTCTTTTTTATTTGGAAGCTGATGCTTCCCGTGTGGTCCTAGTTCAATTTGGTTCAGTTCTGACAATGGCATCCATGACGAAACCATATATGTCTTTCTAATATATGTCTTTTCTGTCTTTGCCTTAATAAAGGACTTTTAGGGCAGTTGAAGCCAGTTTCTAGTTCTTTTTAAACGCGCGAACTTGTTATATGTCGACCAAATTATAGAATATTCTTGGAGATGTCAAAATAAAAGTTTTGTACAAATTCCATTAAAATTACTTTACATATAAAGTCTTTATCGGCCCGTTTTTTAACCTCCGACGCGAAAAGAGGGGCTATTATAAGTTTGACGCCAATGTCTGTCTGTATGTGGCATCGTAGCTCTCGAACGGAGGGACCGATTTTGATGTTTTTTTTTACGTGAAAGCATGAAAACATAAGAAAATGCCTTACTACCAGCCTCCACTGGGAATCATACCCTGGGTAGCCATTAGGCCACGGAGGCGGAACAATAATTTATATACTTGAAATAAATCCTAGGGAATAAAAGATCTTCTAGAACCTTACTGGACTTCCGTCACTCTTGGAATGAGATTTAATTTCAACATTACAGTCACTAAAGTACCTTTTATTACAACCTTCATAAAACCTAAATTTTCACACCAAAGCATGACTAAAGTCTTTATCTATTACATGTCAAATAAACCCAAACAAATAGGAGCTGTTGACAATACACACCAAGATTATTTACACTTTAGAATGGCAACCGAAACCAATCATATGCTACCGGTAGCTCAATAAAACAAAATCATCGCAGCGGGACACTGGCCATTGACGGAGAGGAATAAAACCTTTTTGGACAATCAAAAGTGCTGGCCGAATAGAACGCAACCATAAAAGTGACGTTTACAAACGTCAAAATGTTCCCGCGCGATTGTTTTTTTTCTTGTACGGTCTGGCATTGTTTATTAATTCATTATGTCCGAAGTTGTAAAGATTGTTTATGGTTTTAGAAGGTATTTGTTACAGAGAAATTGTTACAATTTCCTTAGGGTTTGGGTTGTAAAAGTCGATAGTTTGGTTTTTCTTGAAACCGAGGTCGTTATTATTCGTGATAGTAGCTTTTTACGTTTCGGAACTATCGTATTATTTATATAAGGCTAGTTGTTACTGATACATCAAATCAATGGAATAACTTCTGTATTAATTCGCCTTTGTTTCCTTTGTTCTGCCTGCCCTTTTAAATACACTCGATGAGTGACTTAAAAATAAACAGTTCTTTCATCAATCTTTCATGGATAGATGACACCGTCGTAGCAAAATCGAACTGTCATTTGTATTTTTTCGTATGAATTGAAAGCAAGGAGTTTATATACTGAATTCCTGGAAAGCCATGAAACCCACTATGAAACCCTACTGTCGTACAACAAAACCAAAGAGAATATAACTGATGTCTAAATAAATCTATCAATGTTGTTAACGAGACTAAAAGAAAGTTATATTTCGAGCTCTTCGACGCCATCTATGTCCAATAAATATTCTCTGGATACGTGTCTGGATGTCCCTCATTCAGTATATTCATTATACTCATTCATTCACATTCATTAAAATAAAACCACCAAAACAAAAACACGTAATAATTTTGATTTTGCAAGGACTAAATGTCTAAAAGTACTAGTTGTATGGAGAAAAAATGATAGAGGTATTTACCTTTTTACATGTACTATCCAAATGTTTGTTAATTGTAATGAAGGTTAACGAAAGAATAGCTTTTTTTCTGAAAAGTAGTAACCCAAACGACGCCATTCGCTTAATTCTCACACATAATTTACGACATAGAATGTATATTTATCTCATTCTGTCCTATGTCAAGTCAATTACGTTAGAGTGGCTGGAATATAGTTATCTTGATCTTGATTCGTATAATCTATCTATGCCATGCTGTATTTGTGACAGTAACAAATGCGGAGCAACGTTTCGTTTCCGCGAGCTCGCATATCGCGCGGGCGTCGCGGGCGCCATTCCGTGCAAGTAAATTAACGTAATTTAGAATGTAGCCGCACCGACGCTCGGATAAACGGCCATCATTGTCTGTGGAAGTGCTGCCGGCGAGAGAGACCCGCCATTGTTTTATGATATCCTATTAAAATGTAAACAGGCTTGTACGGTGATGGATTAGTGTGGACCTTACTTTGTACAATTTACAAGGCGAAATTTTAAAAAAAACCGACCAAGTGCAAGTCGGACTCTCGCACCGAAGGGTTCAATTCAAGTACAGAATATGAATAGTTAACATAATTACTATCGTAAATAATATGTAAAACTGCCTGACTAAATCAATGAGCAACTGTGAATAAAATTGTTAGCGCTAAGAGTAAACGACAGGCGCTGGAATAGTTTGTAATCAATACATTTTAAATCAAATAAAACAAATATAATCAGCCATGGTAGCTCAGTTGGGTAGAGTGTCAGTCCTTGAACAATCGAGGTCTGGGTTCGATCCTGGAATTTATATATGAATTTTAAAAATCATTACCGTTGGCTTTTTGGTAATGAAAAACATCGTGAGGAAACCTGCACACTCCTGAGAAGAACATCAAAGGTGTGTGTGAAGTCTACCAATGCGCACTGGTCCCGCGTGGTGGACTATGTCCCATACACTCTGTGTAGGAGAGTAGGCCTGAGACCCTGCAGTGGGGACATATACAGGCTGGTGATGGTGACGATATGTAATTTTAGTCAAATTTTGGGAGCTAAGTTCTCTTCGTAATTCAAATTTAAACAAGGTTCTTTTCCTTTCATACTCTTGTTCATAGAACACGGAATCGCCTCGCCCCACGCTCCAACTAAGGAGAGTGTAGAACCTTCTCTACGTAGCATCGTTGTCTATCACTTCACTGGCTCGGCAATGTCAACCTATTCGGTATTTCTTAACATCCACACTCGCCTAAGGCTCTCGTGAAATCTGTCAGTGGTTGACGTTTTGACATTGACGTTTAGAAAATCACACGGTGACACACGAGACACGAGAGGCTTTGGCGCATACACTAAATCGGGCATGATAAATACTTTTTTTACAAACCATAGAGCACGGAATCACTCTCTAGAGTCTGGCTAGACCGTTCCCCTCAAGTTCCCCTACTAGATGGACTGATGACTTTAAGGCATACCATGGAGGAGGTCTATATCCAGCAGTGGACGTTTCTCGGCTGATGATTATATCTATCTATTAAAACTAAGTTTTAACCAAAACAATTATTTAAAATATTAAAAGAACATCCATATTATTCTAACAACTCAAACTCCCAGCTCGCTACTCCGCCGAATAAAAGCGGGAAAATTACTTTACCGACTACCACAACCAAAACGTCCTAACCACCGCCCATTTCTATCTCTTTCTACCACCCGTTTTTCCATATCTCCCTCTCTTTTACACCCGTAACGGAAAATCAGGCGAGGTAAGCTTTTCCACTGTTGAAATTCGCTCATGAATCGCCCTCGCCTTCCATGATGGCTGATTATACAATACAATACGGCTCAAAATACCGTGAACGCTTTTCCCCCGCGTTCTCATATGAAAACGGTCAGGGATTTTCTGTGCACGGGAATAGCAGGCTTTTATTTACGTCGCGCTATTGGTCCTTTCAAAAAAAGTGCGCAGCTCGTGATTGGAGCAAACAAATTGCTCGCGACGCGTTCTTTATTCGAAAAGTTGTAACGTGCCAGCGACATCGTGTCAGCAGAGAGATTTAGTTTTTGCTTTTGCAAGGCTTCCGTTATAAAATTGATTTTGTTAAAATGAAAAACTACATATTCCTGAGAAATTGAAAGGTCTGTATGTTCATGTACAGACCATATACCAAATTGGATCCACAAAGGCCTCCCGGCCTGGTGTTACTTTGAACTGCCATCATCATCAGCCAGGAAACGTCGACTGCTGGACATAGGCCTCCTTCATGGTACGACACATCGACCTGTCCCGAGCCACCCGCATCCAGCGACTCCCCGCGGCCCGGTAGACGTTTCCCGGTACGTGGTTGCCACTCGAGAACCTTTACCGGTTATCCTTTGGCCTGCACATTGCCACTTCAGCTCACTGACTCGTCGAGCTATGTCGGTGACCTTAGTTCGTCTACGAATTTCCTCATTTCGGATTTTATCATTCAGAAAAATTCCGACCATAGCTCGTTCCATTGCTCGCTGAGTGACTTTGAGCTTTTTTATTCGTCCCACAGTAAAGGACCACGTTTCGGTTCCGTATGTCATCACTGGCAACACGCACTGATTAAAGACTTTTGTCTTTAGACGCTGAGGTATTTTGGACGAGAAGATATGCCGTAACTTCCCGAACGCTGCCCAGCCGAGTTGAATTTTTCAGTTGTAACCTACCTAGTTGAACGATCTGTCCCGGATATACATATACCATATATAGCCACATGATTAAATAAATAAAAATACTGTCAAAAATATAGCTTTCAAAATTTAACACTATACTTAATAAATTCGATTGTGAATAAATTAGAGAGACAAACATATAAAAACACAGAAAATTTTAACGATATAATTCAATAGCCGCCGCGCCTTACTAAACTAAAACCTCCCAAAAAGCTCTCATAAATATCACACAGTGACAAAATATTTGTCCGAACCCCTGCTGATTTGGGAACAAAACAGCACAACACAAGTCCAGCTCAACTTTAAACAAAATGTATCTCTTACTAAACGGTAGCAATGATTCGTTTCGGTAGCCATTGTTAACAGGGACCAAACAATGACACATTCTTGTTGACAGATCACATAGATCAGTGACAGTATGAACCATAGACGAAAGAGGAATTAAGTGACGCCATTTTGTATTGACAACAATTGGGTATTAGATAAAAATAAAATTGGTCTGATTCGATAGTACTTACATGTAAAAAGATAATCTCTATCAATTTTTTTTTGATACGACTAGTACTTTTTTATCACAACCCGCCGAAAAGTGATTCTATTCGCGCGGTGCTAAAACGCTCCATATAAATCGGGTATGAGTTGTGACGTCACACATCTATAAATGTATGAAGCTTATTAGATGTTTTGATTTATCTCGTTAAATAATGTTTTTATGTATTATATTTTACCTTTAGAAAAAATGTTCAAAATGCAATGAGAGAACTAAATCTAAAAAGCATTTTACTATTCGAATTTTTGAAATTTTAAATTCTCGCCAAATCCCAATAAAAAATTAAAATTTTTACGTATTTGTATTTTGGGGTGCTTTCTTTTAATGTCCGTTACGGTATAAAATACAATTCAACCCCCAAACTAATTAGGTGTCAAGTACCCAATTTAATGCTGTTTTATTATTCATTATTTATAGTCATTTAATAACTAATTACACTGTTTTGAGCTACTTTTTACTATCCAGGTGAGATATAGAAAAGGCCAAGTGTAGAAAAACCCTCCAGTCTAACTGTTTGGTAAAAAAAGTCTGACTCTATCCGAAAACACACGACAAGGATGGCTACCACTAAGTCAATTTCATTCCTTCTACCCCCTTATCATTTATTATCCTCTGCCCTGCAAGTCTATTACAGATTCATATCTCATGGCATATTATTAGAAAAGATATTTGGCACGGCTCTAGTAACGCAAACTGAGTTATTCATTGCTTTTTCCAGCTGAGGCACGGAATCTTTTTTATTGAGTCGTAAAAGATTTAGTTTTTCGGGGTATTGTCGACAATGGCAGTTTCGTTTATGTGACTGTTACCTACATTTCCTACTTAAGGTATGTGATTAAGGTAGACAACGAGCTATGGAATGAGCTATGCTCGGAATTTCTTTACGACATTAAATTTGAAATGAGGAAACCCGTAGACGATTTCAAGTCGCCGTTCGGCGTCAAGAGACTGAAGATAGGAAATGGGTACTGGAGTGGCGATCACGTGCCTATCCCCGTGCCTATGCCGTCCCCCACTAGATGGTGACTTGCAGGTACCCCGAGTGAAATAATTGATTCAATTTTTTATTTATATTTCAAAGAGGGCAAAAATATGTGCCCCCTCCCAAATCTCCGAAGTTACTAAAGTTCTAAATCTGAAATAATTATAATAGAGAGTTCTAATAAACTAACTTAGTTATATTCCCTTTTGTGCGCGAGTCAGACTCGCTCTTGGCCGGGATGAGGAAATCCGTAGCCGAAATAAGGTCATTGACGTATCTCAATGAGTCATGAGTCAGTGTGCTGTAGTGGCAATGGGTAGGCCACATCCTTTCGAAGAACCGACAACCGACGGGGAGTAAGAGTTCTCGAGTGGCGACCACATACCGGGAAACGTGTACCGTGCCGTCCCTCTACTAGATGGACTGACGACCTATTCAAGATCGCGGGGAGTCGCTGGATGCAGGACAGGTCAATGTGGCGTATCATAGAGGAGGCCTATGTCCAGAAGTTGACGTGCCTTTTCTTCTTTCCTTTCTGATTTCCTTTTCTTCCTGATCTAATATATATTGTCTATTGTTTATCCATTATATATTTATTTATATATTTATGTAGCACCACTTACCCCTTTTCACTTATATGATTCTTCTGCGCCAAGGTTGCCTGGAAGAGATCGCTCTTAGCGATAAGGCCACCTTCTTTGTACCTTTTATGTTCTTTTCTGTTTTGTTTTGTGTGTGTGCAATAAAGATTATTTGAATTTGAATAATTCATCTTGTTTAATGATTTGACTTACAATTTTTCATTGTTGAACAAAAGCATCTGTCGGCCATTTCGTCTGTATTACTTTTTTTCAGTATTGTGCTGGTCACCCCACAAGAGCGCCCGCCATGTTTCTCCGACGCGCTTATCATTTATTAGCAACACTATCACAGTGGAAACATCGCCGGCAGTATTTGTTATGGCCTTATCATCGTATTTCTACTTACGAATCTTATTTACTGGGAGGAATTACGTGATCTATCTCTTAGGATCACTTAAGGCGGTTCCATGACCCAGATACCTCCGAATTATCATACCTTTAAATGAAACTCTGAGATTTGTAGACGTGGGAAAATACAGCAAAAATATGGAATGCACTAACGGTTTCCGTGTTTCCCGAAAACTACAACTTGGGAATCTTCAAAAGAAGAGTAAATAGTCACCTTCTAGACCAACACGTAACATCGTCAACCTCATCGTCACTTAACATCAGGTGAAATTGAGGTCAAGTGTTGGTCAATCTTCAATAATATAAAAAAAATACTACATATGAAAGTTGAGGATATTATCTGTCATAAGACAGACGACAAAACACAAGTCATAATACTTCGCTCGATACAATTAACTCACAAAGTAACCTCCAAAACGGTACGGTAAGCTTTTAAACAAACTTTACTTTGTTTACACTTGATTAAACTTTATGAAACAAAGTTGAATAATCAATCATAAGTTTAATAATGACAGTTTTAGAATTTCTATATCTTACGCCAATATTTTTATAAACAAATTAATTGAGAGAAAAAGCTATCGAAATCGACACGACAGTCGATGCGGCGCATTGTTTCTTACCCTTTCACCCTTACGTTTTATTATTAGTGGGGAAGCGAGACAACTAATTGAACTTCTCGTGGGTCACTGAACGGCCTTAAGGCTCAGTCTCAAATATGATTTGGCAACGCCTCAATCACAGTTAGTTTTGTTAGAAGCGAAATTGTAATTTAATTCATGATCAGCTGGAAAACGTCCACTGCTGGACATAGTCCTCCTCCATGGTATGCCACATTGACCAGACCCGAGACACTTGCATACACTATACGATTTTTTTTTCTTCGCCGTAGTAGGCTAGTAACAGCATCTTGAACTTCTCACCTTCTCAGGTTCCTTAAAGATGAATGTATTCCGAAATACGTAAATTGCGAAGACCCAAATCACAGAAATCCAAAAATACAATAGAAGTGCCAGAACCATCACGCACCGGTCCATATTACAGGTCTATCCAGGTATATAATAATATTCCAGATATTTTAAAACAAGAGACAGATAAACAATTTAAGAATAAATTAAGGTCGCTCCTAATTAGAAAATCATATTATACAATTAAGGAATTTATGTATGATAAAAATGTATAAAGTTTGACTATTCTTATTTTGGATTGTAGTATAAAATTTGACATTGAATTATTATTGTATAAAACTTGACATTGAACTATTATTGTATAAAATTTGACTTAAACATTTTGCTATTTGACAGGGTTCATGTACATAGATCCGAATAATATTTGAAGTGTAATGACTCTATGTACATGAATGCAAATATAAACCGATTTGATTTGATATCGGTGCATTAGTTTACCAGCTTTTATTTTCATGTAAAAAACTTTATTGCGTTTACAACCTTTACCTAATATATACCGTACGTTGATGCTCTCTTTTTAAGTATGGAAATACTTGTATTAGGAGGCGCCACTCTTCCCCGCGGAAAAAAGCTGCAGCAGAAGGCTGAGTAAAACATTTCAGACTGCTTATAAGTATATCTTACGCAAAAAGAATTTAAAATATCAATGTGAAAAGAAAAGTTTAAAAATATTTGTTTATGTGTGTGTTTGTGTGTGTGTATGTAAAAAATACAGTTTTAGAAATTGAAGCGATAAAAATAATATGAGCTAAGAGTAGCTTTTCTGTGCAGAAGGCCTCTCCGAAAGGATTTTTTTAAATGCCTTCATATTTCCCGCTGGTAAATGACGATAAGGCCGTTGAATTAATAACGTGGCCCCCAGAGGTCTTAAGCTAACCAGGCTTCATCTGTGCTACCTGTTATACTGGAACACAACACGGTTTCAATTTATGTGACTATTTACAGAACTATGCATATGATTTTAACACTACCACTACTTTATGAAAAATGAAACAAATATTTATTTTCTTTCATATAATTAACTTAACAATACAGTTTTTAGGACACTCCTTATCATCATCATCAACAGCCTATATATGTCCCCACTGGAGGGGCTCAGGCCTACTCTCCTACTGAGAGTGTATGGGCCATAGTCCACCACGCGGGCCCAGTGCGGATCGGCGGACTTCACATGCCTGTTCAAGACATGCAGGTTTCCTCACGATGTTTTCCTTCACCGTTAAGCAATCGGATAATGTACTTGAATTGAAAAACAACTCATAGGTACACGGCTGGATTCGAACCCGGTACCCTCAGATTGAGAGTCCGCGCCTTATCCATTGCGCCACCGACACTCCTTATAAGTTTAAAAAACTTGTATTAAGAGGCTCCACTCTTCCGATAGTTATTTAAGATATACAAATACTATTTTTTTTATTACATAGGTGCTACTTACAATTAACGTGTGTGTGAATGTGTGTGTGTGTACTACCTCTAAACGAGCTTCGGTTTGTTGGTATGTTTTTGCTTTAATCCATTTGGTTAATGTTTTCTTAAACTTTATACCTAAATAAATTCGTATTATTATATGCTAAAATATGTTGCTTAAACGGTCATCTTTTCAACTGCTATCCTTTTTCTAATTGTCAATCAAGCAATTTACGCTCGAGAAAGAATCTTGGCAGTTCTTTTATGTGCACCTCGGAATTTTATTATAAACTCTAATTGACATTATATAACCATTCTTTTTATACAGCACAGTTCACATTTACATAACATAACAGGCACTTCTATTGCCGGTGATTCCTCAGACTTCCGTAATCCAAATACAGTAGTGGTTAGGCGCCCCACAAACTATATATCAAGCCGTGTTCATAGAAGCGTCGCACGATAATGTGTGGCCGCCTTAATTAAGGCCGCGCTGACACGACGCACCAATAAAACTGGGGACCAACTTTATTAGGTTATTTAGTGACGTGAAGGAGGGGGAGGTCCAT
This sequence comes from Carcina quercana, assembly GCA_910589575.2. Taxonomy (NCBI): domain Eukaryota; kingdom Metazoa; phylum Arthropoda; class Insecta; order Lepidoptera; family Depressariidae; genus Carcina; species Carcina quercana. Next base: position 4,953,384 of record OU342454.1, on the reverse strand, counting down.
CAGTAGTACCCCACCTGTGGGGGAGGTCATTTAGACTATACAACATCTGCAGAGTTTGAAGCCTACTCTCCTACAGAGAGTGTATGGGACATAGTGCACCACGCGGGACCAGTGCGCATTGGTAGACTTCACACACACCTTTGAATTTGTTCTCAGGAGTGTGCAGGTTTCCTCACGATGTTTCCCTTCGCCGAAAAGCCAACGGTAATGATTTTTATCATTCGTACATACATTCCAAATTACAAATTGTATCTCGTTGGTACTAGACAGGATCGAATCCAGACTTCAACTGTTCAAGAACTGCTCTATCCAACTGAGCTACCATGGCAACAAGACCACATGACAATGATTTATTTAATTTTTACACAATTAATCACATGATGCCTCTGACAGACGGACAAACTGACAAACTATATTTGCCTCACCAACGGGGCTTCATTTGGATCCGATTCTAAACCTAAATAAGCCGACGCCATCTTTGTTATTTTTCAAATGTCAAATTGACACACGAACTGACTTTGTCTGCGTGCATAAGCGAGCTGTGAGCACAGTGAACTATCACGTGTGTTAATAGTTGATGTGCTGTTCGCGGCGAAGACAAATTCAAACAATCAAAGATCAAACATAAAAATCGGTTCAGCCGTTCCTGAGTTATGTATAACTAACACGACTTCATTTTATATATACAATAAATGGCATATTTTATTTTTTAGAGTATAATTATATTTATAAACTTTCTAGTTAATACTTTGGTGACCTTCCTGTCGGTAGTTTTTATTGTTCCTGTTATGTCAATAGATGGCGCTATTTGTAATATAATTCGCGCTATTGACTCGTTACTGCCGCTTCTATATATGTTTTCATACGTTTATTTGTATTTAGCTAGCAAGTAGAGATAACTTCACTATATTACTTATTATTGTAAAGCGTTCCCATTTTTTTACGGGAAACGTCGTATCGTTGAAGCTTTGGTGAACTGAAAGAAATGGACGTAGGTATGTGTAGATAGAGTACAGTATTCGCAAACTGAGTTTGCCCTACTGAAGTTAGCTACAAAAGGCTGCGGCCTGCGAATTATAAACTAGACGTGGGGCTCTATTTTTGATTCGCTCTACGCGCCGCGAGCGCTCGTTTTATACTGATTTTCGTTCGACTTACGAAATTTGGTATTTTTGAATCGCTCTTCTGCAACGAGTGATCGGGACCACTCTTTGCGGAGGCGAGCGATAGACTAAACGCCATCGTCGAACACTGACATTACCACTTATTGACATAGAACTTTTATGTACTTTGCATTCCGTTTTCCTTGCGTGAATTACCGGTTTTATTTTTCTGCGTAAAACGGATAAAATTAAACATTTAAAGTTATATCGGCAACACCTGAGGCGAATGATTCAAAAATACGGTCAAACCTGTTTTCATGCGACTTGTAGTCGATCGTGACTTAAGTCGTGTGCGACGAAGCTATGTCACACGAGCGAATCAAAAATAGAGCTCCTGAGTCGTAACAGGTTAAATTGCGTACCTGTTACGCGTGTTCCTGTTACATAAAAATAGCAGGTACAAAAACCTGTTACAAAGTAACAGTCCACTCGACGGGACCCACATACCCTTCATAAACTTCATAAAAATATATAGTTAAAGTTTGTAGGCAATCTACACACAAATTGGGTTACATAAGTGAAGTTTTACTAGGGATCTCTATTTTTTTCTTTCTATTAATAAATATAGCCTGTTACTTTTACTCAACGATGAATTAGCCACCTAATGTTTGTTTTTTCAATCGGTCCATTCGTTTTTGAGTTATTTCTGTACATACATTACATACAAAAAGAACTGGAAACCGACTTCAATTGCCTTAAAAGTCTACTTTTACTAAGGCAAATTTAAGATTTATATCTTTTTCTCATGGATGCCGTTGTCAGAACTGGTACAAATTGAAGTAGGACCACACGGTAAGCATCAGCTTTCACATAAAAGAAAGAATCATCCAAATCGGTTCACCCAGTAAAAGGTTCTTAGGTAACAAACATTTGAAAAACCTCCTCCTTTTTTGAAGTCGGCTAAAATACATCGCTTTCCTCTTTATAATATAAGTGTAGATACACCTATCGAACACATTTTTGTTATATATTTATGCTTGTGCGAGTGTGTGCACCTTGGCCTCCATCTTACCTGACGATAAGTGACGATACGGCCATGGGATAGTAGCGTGCTCACCCAGAAGCATATTTAAACTTAGCTGGTGTCCTCAAAACGCCGTTACGTAGAGAACTGCATCTAGTGTACGTTATGGTTGTCCAAAGATCCGGTTAACTGTAATACCTGTTCAGGGCCGGATTTAGAGGTACAGAGGCCTCGGGGCAATAAAGGAGCGGAGGCCCCCTCGCTCCAAATTATTTTCCAAATAAAGTAAACCATTTTTTACTCGAGTTTTTCAATAAATAATTTATTGTGAAACCAAGTAGATTCCTTTAATATTGAACAAACACATATAAATATAAACGGAAAAAATATAATTAAATAATCATGTATGTACAAAGTACTGTAGGCTGAAGGTAAAGGTAAAAGAGCAAAAAATATATATCAAAGGAAAAGATGTTTGCTAGTGTTTACTAGTTGGAATTTGAAACAAAAATTTTCCGGAGTCTCTATTGTAGGAGCCCCCCGTTTGTGGAGGCCCCGGGGCCTCCGCCCCGGTTGCCCTCCCCTAAATCCGGCCCTGTGCCTGTTCGAGATACTTGATTGGCGGAGAAGAATTGGGTACCAAAGTACGCTGGGGCTTGTTTCATAAAAATACAATCGGCTAGATGACACCAAATCAGACTGCGGTTAAATTGTATTTTAAACCTCCATTATAAAACTCCAGTAAAATTTAAAATATCTAATATTATTTATTAATTTTCTGGACTCTTACAGCATATAAAGCCCGCAAAAATTCAAGGAAACCAACTTGCTCGTATTATTTTTATTTTACATTTTGCTTTGTAATTACATTGTGAAGATTTTTTAGTAAGGGCGTGGTCACATAGAAACGTAATTTTACGAGATAACTCAAATATTGTCGAAAGTTTCATACATTATCTACTTCAATGCGGTGACGTGACGTCATGCCTAGGTACCGATTTGTATGGAGCGTTTTTGCACCGCGTGACTAGAATCACTGTTCGACGGGTTATATTAGGAAAACTACAAGTCGTATCGAAAAATCTTTAACAAGGCTATTTATCTTTTCACACGGTCTCTCGAATAAGGGATTTTTTTAGTCATCATCCCTATTCGTAATAAACTGACACATGTCAGCCATTTTCGACTTTTAGACCAATCAACGGGCCCTTCAGGTGAAAATGACATGACAAGTGTCAGTTTATTACGAATTGCCACTTTATGAAATAGGCCCCAAAAATAATGTCAGTTAATGAATCCGTGAACAGTGAAGTAGATAATTTTCTCTAGATAGTTTAGTGATAAGAAAAAATAATTACAAAAATGAAACGACAAAATAAATGTATATAATAACTTCTTTATTCTTTTGTTATTTAGGTTTAGATTTTATACATGCCATTAAAGACCTTTAAAGCTATAGAGATAAGTAAGTTTGTTTTATCATTAATAAACAAATTATATCTACCTTTATGAACACTTAATATTTAAAACTATGGAGAGGAAGTAATTTTTTATTTACATCTGTACAAAATAATTTAAAAATTGCTTGCATCTGGCGCAGTTCGACAAATATATTTCTTACACAAGATTCCACTAAAACTTTTTTAGTTTTTTGAACTATTTACAATAATTTTTCAACTTACATGAAATAAATCTTTAATTTTATTTCCACGTTCTACGACATTTAACAATCCAAATTTATTACATTCCTAAATTTAAAAATCTAAAGTTTTATACATTTAAAAAGGAATGAAAGAATCTGAAAATAATGGCACCTAAATGTCTAAAATTAGAATAGTGTCTTTTTACAAATAACAAAAATACTTAATACAACTAGCTACTCTGTCATAAACAGTCATTAATAAATTACTTATTTCCGCCTAATTTTATTTACATAAGTACATACACGAAAAAAAATTCGAACTACCCAATCAATTCACCCCGAAACACAGTCATGGCGAACAGCAAAAAGATTTAACCAAAAAAATCCACATTCAAGCTTATTTATCAACGTTTATATTGAAATTGGAATACGCTGGCCTCAAAGAGGACGCTTCAGCGTTCACAGGGGAAGGGGGAGTGGGAGGGATGTAGGGGTATCTAGGGTAGGGGGGGTACGGATACGGGTAGCCCGCGGGTAACAGCTGCGGGTTATGGAAAGGTAACGGTAGCCCAGGCGACGGGTAGCCGTAAGGTAAGCCGACGGACGATGCAGCCGCTTGAAGGATGGATGCAGCGAATGCTGGATCGCTGTAAACCGCTGCGTATGGCCAGGCAACAGCAATCCGCTGTCGCTTGTCTTTCATTCTTCGGTTTTGAAACCACACCTGTGGACAATGGAAACAATACGTTAGAACTATCTATAATAACTCAAGTTCGTATTACAAAGAAAGATTCTAAGATGTTTGGTTGACTCGATCCCGTAATCATAGACATTTTTTTTGGTAAGATTCTTTCCTACCAGGAAAAATCAAAGGCAAAACACCATACAGCCATGTCTTTGATAATGATATTATCTCTTAGAATTTTAAGGTTATAAAAATTAGTCCGAACCCATTTCTTCAGTTTTCGCAATAAAATGTATAGTGCGTAAGTACATTCTATCGCTTGTTTTGACGATTCTTGACGAGAATTTCAAAGGTCAGCCTTGGTTTCAATATAATTCGAAAGAATCCATATGCCGAATGTACTCACTCGACATGGTAAACCCTTTCGATCGCGTCGAAACCCTCGCAATTTTGCGTAATTGATACTATAACACCGTCTGTGACACTTTTTGCACTATATCACACCATTATAACACAAAAAACACACATAACAGTATTATTAACGAATTACTAAAATTGCAATGAACCACCATATTTCAAGTTCACAAGAATCCGTAATCATAGACAAAGGAATTTCTTTCGAAGTGGTGATATTGTATTCTCTTTGGTTACCGTAACACACTATAAAGAAGATGTATTGTTTTTATCCCTTTATGAAATCTTCGTCCGCGTGGCCTTCAGAATTTATCTCACGGGAATTAATCGTGATAAAAAGTATCCTTTTCCATGTCTTCAACTATCCCGTTACGACGGTAAAGAAGAACAAACAAACTAGCTTACTTTCGCATTTATAATATTAAGTGAAGACGTAGAGATTTTCACAGTGAGTTTGTTAAGCTTAAGAGGCTATGTTGGTAAGACCACGTGGCCGCGTTCAAGGTTGCATTGTTTTGTAGCTGTCCCTCTCCGAGCCCTATCCTACCCGAGCGCGTACGGTGAGACAGCATAAACTACGCGAAGTTATCCACCCGTTATTTGGATGTTTCGTAGTCCAGGGATCATTTGAAGGATACAGTATATTATGTAGCCATTTTTTCAATACAGTATATTAATAAAATTTCAGATGTCGGTGGTTTTTCCAAATTGTTCTAAATTGATTCATACTATTGTAAAACAGGTTCAAAGTTGGGGCTTTTTATTACCGAAAAATACAATACTTTGACGCCCTGTAACTCTGGAAGTATATATTTAAACGAAAATCTGACTCACCACCGACAGAGATATTTGTTTCTAGATTGTGTCTTGAAAATTTCATAGCTTAATACTAAAATTATGACTGGACTACGTTTGTATGGGCGCTTTGACAACAGCATACCCTCTTAAGCTGTATACCGTGTGACTTTTGCTAGTTCTAAGAATAAAAATTACGGGTGTCTTTGGTAAAAGTCGAATCCGAATCTGTTAATTTTATAACGGTCGGAAGATACGTGAATAGAAGTTAATTTTAAACGTTATTCAGAATTTTATCGACATAACGGTATTGCTAATAAAATCAATTGGAATGACTATGAGATCAGCTTCTCAATATTTAATCAAGCAAATTATGAATAAAACAACATAATTATCGAAGACTGTGTCATTTACTCAATTCTACACGCGTAAATACCTAAATCACACCACATCGCTAATTAATTACTTCATTTTCTGCTGGAATTCGTAAATCCTAATGAATCGTTGGAATTTACAAGCATTTATTGTACCTACAGAGCTGAAACAATAAACGCTAGAAAGATTTGTCTAAAGAAGCAGATTCAAGTGCTTGAATTGCAATATTCATTTTTTTAAGTAGAAAATCCGCTTCATAATGTAGATTGATTTCAATCATTTCAGATTCATAGCATGAAGAGAACCCAGACGTCAAAATGATTGTGCGTCTTGATTTTTTTTATATTCTGTAAAGTACACGGGGCAATTTCTTGTCAATTTCCAATTAGAGTGTAAGTCACTGTCTAATCATAAACGAGATTGGCAAGTAATTTGCCGCGTGTAGGGCGCTTTTTACACGTAATACGATTTTTAAATACCAAAGATTATTTAAAAAAAGGTTACTTGATCAATTCTTGACCTATAAAATAACCAAGAAGTTATTTCTGTTCAGTGAACTTAAATGAAAAAATACGAAACACCTTTCGCAAACAGAATGAAACGTTTAAAGCCATCTAAAATCATTAAGACAGTATTATGGCTCTCGCGAAACTCCACAAAGTAAATAACAAAGGCTTCTCCCTTTAAAGTGCCTTAAAATATCGTTAAAACGTCCTTTGTTCCGAAGAACAGCGAATAGGGTGCTAATTGGCGGGAATCGCGCAACTGCGCTTGGAAAATGGCGGCTTTTCTTCGGTCATAGACAAGATTATTGCTTTTTATTAGCCAAGGTATTTGTACATACAGCCAGCTTTACAGTTTGAGAGTCCAGGCTGTTTAATATTGCGCAAATGTATAGAATAGCAAGAGGTTGGCTGTTAATACTATAAAAGAACATACCCATACCCGTTCAACGCTTTTTACTCACGGTTGGCAACACTGACGCACATTTGTAGTAAAAAATTTCGGTGTGGCGTTATTAATTATTGATATTGAGCGATATCTAGTCTGTATTCGTAATGCCTTCCGATAACTTCAACCTTAAATATGTACAGAAAAAAGTTTTGGGTACATGTGAAAAATGCTTGGAAATCGCTACATGTTAAATTCTGCGAATCATTATTGCGCCATCGAATTTCTCGAAAACTTTTCACCCATCAGTCCTGCCTATGCCTAATCAAATGCTAATTTCCTATCCGATGACGAGTGAGGTTTTTAAACAGAGACCTCTATTAGCTATGTTCATTTCGAAGTGTGAAATATGTTAGGTGTAATCAAAAAGAAACTCGGCTTTAGAAAAGTTTATTGATTAGTTACCACGTTTATTGATGCCGCTATAAAGATCCATCACAATAAACAAACATAGCGAGATAAAAAAATCCCGTTTTTACGACGGACATCAAATGGTAGCCGCGCCACGATTTAATAGTTTTTAATTGGTGTAATCGCGCCATAAAACAGATGCCCGGACCATAGACAACCGATGAAGATATTCCTTGGAGGAATACCACCATGGAGGTTGCATTTATTTCGAATTTCGAACGTAAAAATTTCAAAGAACCTGCGTTCTTTTTGGAAGTGAAATATTGCTTGTTGTGAAAATGATTCTTATGAAGAATACGTGTAGGAAATGACAATATGTTTTATGTAATTAAATAAAACAATTGTTCATTATGACTGTCTTGTTAACTGAAAAAGACTGAAAAACAGCTACTGTATGTGCATTAAAATTTATAACAAAATACCAGGATTTATTAAACAACTCCCGAGACATAGGTTTAAGAGAGCATTACGTGTATGGCTGATGGAAAACTCTTTTTATTCCTTGAATGAATTAGACCAGTTCTAATTATATTATTGTTATTGATGAGATGAGAGATTATAAGATTTTGGTAAACAACTATTTGCATACTGTTTGATATAGTTTAGATTAAGCGACATATTGAAATATTATTTAAGACCGACATGTACATTTATTGCAAATAAAAATTTGATTGATTGACTGAAGTAAAGAAACTAAAAAGGCCAAGAATATTTTTAAAAATTGAGGTAAATCAACTAAATATTCTTCGGATATCTCAAAAAATACCTGAAGTGTTTCGTCCATTGCTTTTTTATCTCCACGTCGTTTTATTGTCGGAGAGTGTTCGTTCATTCGTTCTTTTCGGCATTAATGTTCATTAGCGTTCTACAGCTACTGAATAATTCGGTCGGTTTCTTTTATTAATGCGCATCGACAAATTAGCGTGAATGTAAAATTTGAATGGTGCAATAAAATACCGTGGTTTTTTCATTCGTTTCGACTCTGCCCGTTGGTTTTCTTTTTTATTCGAAGTGATAATTGAGATTATGACTGGCCAGCTCGATGTTTACGCGCGAATGAGGAATTTAAATTTAAATTGGCGTGGAGCACCGCATTCCACAGATTTTTGAAATTTGCTCATTATGAATCAAAGAGATGCGATGATTGTTTCTGGCCAGTTCGTTGCCAAATGCATTAGGAGTGTATTCGTGTATTTTTTTAAATCATATAGTTTTACTGTACCAAAGAGATGATATGATGTTTCTATTGAGTGAGCTGCCAAATGCTAATGGGAATGTCATATTTCAAGCCAACGTTCCTCGTTCTTTGTTTTTCGACGTTTTCACACATTTGTACCGTGATTTCAGCGAGTTAGCGTGGGGCTATAAAGTGTTCGTGATGGCAATTATAGTACTCCTAATTGAACACTCACCCGCTCACTGACGGACAGACCGAAATAATAACTTTATTATAAACATGTTTAATCATTTGTCGATTTAACACAAGCAAACTTGTCTCGTCGTGTATGCGCAATTAGATATTTCATACTTAATTCACAAGTTAATCGCGTATTGCCGTAAATTTCAGATTTCCATAATGAAAAATCATTAGTTTGACATTTACATTCTTTTATTGTACTATTATTTTGACATTTGAATTGTATATTGTAATACGTTGTCATTTAAATCTTATTAACTTCATTATTTTGACATTTTGTATTGTATAAATGTAATATTTGTGTGCCTAATAGTTAAGAAATATCGATCTATACCTCCATTCTACATCTTACTGTAATTTACCTATTTCTACAAATAAAGTAATTACTCGTACTTTGACTTTTGCCTATAGTTACTTCCATTGTGGCTCCATTATTGTCTACTCATTGGTTGAATGAAACAATATGAAATGAAGATGAAACAAAATGAAGATACATTCAGATTTCGAGATTTCTGAACATTTTGTTACTGTTAAGATGGCTTAGGGGGGTTAAATTGCATTGAACTTGAGCTTAAATTTCATTCCATTTATCAAAATCTTTAGAGAGAGAGACATATAGAGACAATGTTTGAGAAAACATCAATTTTTACGTAAACTTTCAGCACCCTTTTATGGTTCCATGCCTGTCTGTCCGTCTGTCTGTCAGCGGGCTGTATCTCATGATCCGTAATAGGTAAACAGTTGAAATTTTCAAGTCAGAGTGAATATGAAATACAACAAAGTTGCGTAGATAACTATGACTCTGGCAGATTGTTTTAGAACCTTATGCCTTAGAGTTTTAAGTACATATTGCAATACAGTAATGTAATAAATTTTATTAGATGAGCTGCCCTATGTACAATCGAGAATAAAAATATGTATCCACTTTTGAACCATGTCACATTCACCTTTAATTGACATTTCCCTCAACACACTGCATAGGAACAAGCAAGAGTGAATGTGATATGGTTCAAAAGTGGATACATATTTTTGTACTCGAGTGTACAAGACTTGCTCGTTTAAGTGTCAAAGACAGCATATTTTTATCTTGATCACATGGCATGACATCAATCTTTCGCAATGTGTGAAACAGCGTCTTCCTGTTGAATATTTTGGAGGGAAATTGGCCAATTGGTGAAATCATATACAATTTAGAACGTAAGCCATAACTAGGTAGTTATATCGTAACCATAATGCAACATAATAAATTGTCATTTAGCACTATTTCCATTATTCTGAACGCATCGCTAAAAGAGAAAGCCCTGTCATATGTAAGAATGAATGGAATTGATGTCATTCACTCATGAGCTTATAATGAAAATTTTTAGAAGCGACAATCGCTGACGAATCACTGAATACTCCTATAAAATAATCTTCACTGTATTTTAAAATGTATGGAAGTTTATGATACACATCTAAAACTAATTTTGTATAACCCTAACACTGAGAATATACAATATTTCAGTTCAAGGTTCTAATCAAAACCTTTGAACGTACTATAACTTTTTAAATGCGCAACATTATTATCTATGGTCTGGCAATGGAAAACGCATACAGCCTAATTAAATATCAATCTGCTAAACTGCTAAACTAAACGCCCACTTATCTTGGGTTTCATGACAGCCATGTTACGAAAATGTCGTGACACTTCGCTGGCAATGTATAAATGCTCTAATCGAGCAAGGAGGTCGATATTATTCAGGTCGATACGTGGGTGGCATGAATGAACTTACGAAATGTCATGCTTTTCATAATGTGTTGATTTGTTCTGTTTGGTTCTTCTAGTTGGAGCTTGAGTAATGTTTTTTTTTGTGGGGATTCGTAATACTGTTCTGCTGAACATATCTCTCACCTCTCACCTTCTACTACTTTATGCCTAAGCTATACCACAGCTACAGTCTTGAGTTCCTACCCGCTTGCATCCAAATTCTTTCCAGGCTCGTGGTCACACAGGGACGCTTACTCAATTCTATCCTTTCTTTAATGATTCCATAACTGTACGTGTCTCAGACTAAAAATACAACTATGGACCCTGTTTATAGGGAACTGCAAACCTCATTTTATGAAAGGAAAGAACAGTTTTATAACATTTTTTTTAAAATCACATAATTTTTATCTAAGAATTTATTTATAGTGTATTCTCTTGTTAATTTAGTTTTTACGGAAGGTGTTATTATTGTATTTCTATTTAAAGGAGTTTGGTAAGTTTTAATTTTTTTATAGACGGAGTAGAAGACTGCATTTTTAGTTCAGATGTTGGTACAATAAACCTATTTGTGTGGCGTAGCGAATAGTTAGTTTTTACCCAGTCCTCGTTGGTTATCCATTCTTCGGTTATATAAGATTTAAGATATTCGGAGATTTTTCAAGACATAAATTCCAATACTGATTATTCAGTCAATTCAGGGTTATTATATACAAATAGTGTTTACCTTGATAGTGGACTCTGGTAGTTGAAGTTGCGCGGCCAGCTCACACCGCCTCGGTCTTGACACGTAGTTCTCCTTCATGAACTCCTTCTCTAACCTCGCCAACTGCTCCCGTGTGAAGGCTGTTCTGTATCTCCTGTGAAAACCATTCACAATATATACTCGTATTCAAAGCTTTGATTATTTACTTGTAGACAAATCGCAAAAAATTGTCAAACTGCTGGATGCAAAAGAAGGTTACCATCAATTCACGTGACGAAATTTAATGATCTAAAAGGACGAAATTATTCATAAAACGTACCATGTTCTACCATCGGTACATGACCCAGGACTCGCTATACTTCATATCACAAGACAAAGCTGTCACGCATAGATCTACGTATTAAGATGGTTGTGTCTTTTGCACTAATTATTTGGATGACGCTCTTGTGAGAAATATCTGCATTTGCCTTTTGCGATTTTGCTTTCGATTCCATCTGCATAAAGCTTATCCCTAATCCCATAGGAACTCAAAAAAACGTTCAAAGATTAGTTTTTGATCAATAAAATCTCAATAAATTCAAGCCAAAATAAGTACGAATATTTTAGATGTTGTTTTCTGGAATTATGGGGTAATTGCTAAGATATTTTTAATGGGTTACTTTCGGCATATATATTTGTTTTAAAATTACCTTATATTTGGATCTGGACCGGAGCTCGAATTGTTCATGGGCTCCGACTGAGGACTTAACGATTCTGCGAACAGTAAAATAATAGCTAAGTACATTTTTTTTGTTTCGTATGATCATAGATCTGTAAGGAATATATGGATTACACCTTGTCTAATAATATGTGAGGTCAACAAAAATACACACACACGTGTAACTGACAATGAAGTACTCTACATATTGACGGACGAGTGTCTGACGTTTGGTATAATTATGTTTGTGTGTACCTTTTGTGTAACAAATGAAAGTGTCTAACTAAGTTCATGGCCTCGTGCATCCGATTATGTAGATGATGTCGATAACATACTGTTTTGCGGCAGATTCATGACAGTTCGGCGTACTCTCATAACCATTTACCAAAAAGGCAATAAATTACGACGAAAAGGTCCATATTATCTTTTAGCTACTGAAGCCACCTCTCATATCCATTAAGTTGACCTATTATGAGACTGCACTTGAAAATGTAACGGTTTGTTCAAAGAGCAACGTTTGAAAGGGTTGGTGCAGTACCCCGCTATCTTAATAACATAATTGTTTAGAACTATCTACTCATTTTCTAAACAAACACCGACAAGAGTCTTAGGAAGAGCTTTGAAGTTTTTTTTTGTAAGATTCTTTCCTACCAGGAAAAGGCAAAGGCAAAACACTATACAGCCATGTCTTTGATAATGATATTCTCTCATATAATTTTAAGGTTATAAAAATTAGGCCGAAGCCATTTCTTCAGTTTTCGCAATAAAATGTATAGTGACATTCTATCGCTTGTTTTGACGATTCTTGACGAGAATTCCAAAGGCCAGCCTTGGTTTCAACATAATTCGAAAGAATCCATATGCCAAATGTACTCGACATGGTGAACCCTTGCGATCGCGTCGAAACCTTCACAATTTTGCGTGATCAATACTATAACACCGTCTGTGACACTTTGACTGACATGACACTGTGACGTGTCTGAACACAAAAAACACACATAACAGTATTATTAACGAATTACTAAAATTGCAATGAACCACCATTTTTCAAGTTCGCGACAAGAATCCTTGAAGTTTTGAAAGAAAATGTTGTCATAACCTATAAACATTATTTTTTTGTAAGATTTTTTCCTGCCAGGAAAAGGCAAAGGCAAAACACCATACTGCAATGTCATTGATAATGATATTCTCTATAAAAACTAAGCTAAAAATATTCATTAATCTAGGCAGTGGGCAAATAGTTAAATACTGCTTAGACTATTTGATGTATAGTCTAGTCTAACCATAGTCTTTTCAAAAGAGCCTAATTAAGTTCGATACGCAAAGGTGGGATTGACTTATCATAAACACGAAAAAATACGAGGGAACGAAAACCAGTAGCCCTGAGGTGCTAATTGAACGCGCCCAAACTTACAAAAGGAGTACATTAACAGAATACAAACACAAATAAGCTATTGTCTAATTAAATATTTTCCCATACGTGTTTTACTTCCACCATTATAGCTGGCCACAAAGAAAACCGAACGAAGAAAAAACTGTTTTAAAGTAGCCGCCTTTACAAATCTGATTAGTCGTTGAAGTGGTTCTAAATTTAAAAAGGGCGCGGAACGTTATTGACACTGGCCGCTAAGAAACATTGAACGCTTTTAACTCGAGTCCATTGTCTATGGTTGTAAATTGTAATGGACGCGTGATTGAGATGTCCTAGTTATTATTTCCGGTTCGAGTTTTAAATTGGTAAAAACTGCAAGTCGTAAAATGTACTACTTCTTATGCTAACTAAGAAAACAAGTACCGAAGTACCAGCTTTTGAGTCCACTCTGTAGTCGCTAAGCCACAGAGGCGGTTAAAAAAGTCTTCGGGTATTACAATTATTTTTCTTTTACCCCCAGCTCCACATTCCTCGCATCTCTTGTGTAGCCAGGATCAACTGTGGCACTCGAAACGAGTTTATTGAAGGTAAGAGCCCAGAAGAAATGACTCTACGGATACCTGCTTCCCAATACAAGTGAGTAATTTAAAAAAAAGGACATGAACTGAGCTGCTACAATCTGTCAAATTACTAAAATGTAAACCAATACAATGTTGGCCTCCTTCGTGTCTTAATGAGTACTCGCTTGCACTGACAATCCAGAGGTCCCGGGTTCGATTACTTGTTTTGTTAATGGTAAGGCATTTTTTATGTCCGCCTATTGTGTTCCGGTATGAAAGACAGATCCTTTACTGTGGGGCGAATAAACAAGCTCAAAGTCACTCAGCGAGCAATAGAACGAGCTATGCTCGGAATTTCTCTACGTGATAAAATCCGGAATGAGGAAATCCGTAGACGAACGAAGGTCACCGACGTAGCTCGACGAGTCAGTGAGCTGAAGTGGCAATGGGCAGGCCACATCGCTCGAAGAAACGATAACCGGTGGGGAGTAAAGGTTCTCGAGTGGCGGCCACGTACCGGGAAACGTCTACCAGGCCGTCCCCCTACTAGATGGACCGACGACCTGGTTAGAGTCGCTAGGAGTCGCTGGATGCAGGTGGCTCGAGACCGGTCGATGTGGCGTACCATGAAAGAGGCCTATGTCCAGCAGTGGACGTTTCCCGGCTGATGATGATGATGAAAGACAGCACAGCCAGCGCCTCAATAGCTTGAGGCTTCTGAGTGCGCACGCTTAACAAGTTACCACCATGAGAGATGAAGGCCAAGTGCATGACATCATACATTTGAAAAATTCAATATGAACTCAAATATCCGAGCTGGAAGTATGAAGATTTTTTTCTCTCAATTTTAGTAAAATTGGCAGATTGTGTGCGAAAAGTGGAACTTTTTTCAGTCTTAAACCGTTATTATTATCAAATATCCTCATAACCAAAAACTTCCATCTCGTCAGTACCGCATTCTAAATATTTTTTCTTCCACATGCCACTAGAACGTGGCGTCTGAACCACTTGACTCGTTCCCATACTGGGTGGCGACAGAACACTCAAAAATCAATTTGCAATAGTCTGCATTGGTTCCTCTCAACTGCTTGTTATACAAACTTTTTTGACAGAAAACTTTTCGGTAGCTTTGACTCTATGGTCACCAGCTGCGCTGTTATGGCATGCGTCCGTTCGAATTTCAAAAAAACAACAAGGAAACGTTCGAGTTTTAAAAAGCTTCCGTCACGTCACAGGCGGAAGGAATTACTGTTTTTATTATTGTCAACAGGGTTTTTGTTTTAATGCCAACGTACAAAAAAATCACGAGACGTTCCCGAACGAAACTTGTTTATCGTCAGACAAATGGATGTTATTATAGTACTTGAGTGCGAGCTATAATTTTTATAAGTGCTCTAATCGAGCCTGTTCACGACTGTATGGCTCAAACAACATTAAATCGTACTCGAGTGGGGGCGCTACTGTAGTCGCTATCAGTTAAAAGAGTGCGAGCATTGACTGCTAAGGGACTTTAGTTCATCGTGTGTCCGCTTCGCTTCTCATCTTTGTCGATCGGTGTCGTTTCGAGAAGGGGTTTCGTAACATTGTTGTCGGCAACATCTTTGTTTCAAAACGCGCGTTAATTTTATAAATAAACAGCGGGCGAATACAGCCATAATGGACAAAGGTGGTGGCACACTGAGTACACAGACACAGAAAACAAAGTATTTTGTAATACCCGGTTTTATCATCGGCAGTAAAAACGATCATTCTTTTATTTATATTCTGTTTAAACATAAGGTGCTTACAATGTGGCTCGATAAGAAATATATGTCACAAAAAGATGAGGGTCAGCTTTAAGCCATTTGTTTCAAATTTTTATATAATTAATTATTCAATTTAAGTATTCTACAACCATAGTCAACTATTACTACTCTTTGTTAAAGATTTAATGTTCCATACCTTAAATAAATAAAATATATTTTGGATAAATGTTACGTTTATTTGAAAATCAAAAATATTTGGTGGTTGCTTGATATATTATATAGATTATATTATTCATATATAGCTGAAAATGACATTTCAAAAGTTGGTGGCGTTAGTCCATCTCAAGCCTTGTCATTCTGGAAACATTCCGATCTATATAATTAATGTTGAAAACTATGTACATCATCAATAAATATCAAGATTCTAATCCATCAAAGGAACGCGATAAATATAACGCTCACATTACAATCGCAGGTATGCCAACCCTTTAAAAAAATCGTTGAAATAAAACCCCGTTATTCTTAGGAGACCTCGGACATGATTGAAGCGTTACGAAACTTCGTGCTCTTCTATTTAGCACCATTACGTTCTAATGTGATTCACGTGTTCAAATCATACGGTTAATGAGTGATCACTTTATATGGATCTCACATTACCGCTCTGGACTGTGCTAATGTATGCTCTTTCTGGGAACTTTGCCAATAATGATGTCTTGTACTAATGTGCTAGTTCAATAATGATCTGCTTGTTTCAAAGCAGTGTGTCATACATTGAACGTCATCTGTGGCCCAGTAGCACAGAATTAATACGAGTATACTACGTACAGAACTTTCGTTCACCGCCTCCCACCAAACCGCATACCTTTCTTCCCCCGCAAAAACTGGCGCAGAAAATTGCCTGGCCTAAAAATGCCAGTTTGTTTACTAAAGTTTTAAAAAATAACTTTACTTTGGTAATCTATTCAATACAGTTTATCTGTTTTATAGAGAAAGAAACCAATAGAAAAACAACTCGCATCCAATGGCAACGACAGTCTATCTTCTAAAAGTATGTATACCATCTAAAGGCAATAACTAAAGCGACCGTCCACAATCCAATCCAATTACACGGCTAAACGGCTAATTAATAGTGGTGGCGCTCAATTCGCAGCCGCACCGAATTAGCCGTTGTTACCAGACAAAGCGATGTCCGTACATTAACCATCGGGCATTATCGAGAATTGCCTTTGCCACCCTCGCTCGACCCGCGCGCGACACGGCACGCGCCAGTAATTGTATTGTGATCTATTTATTGTATATGACACGGTGTAATCGTTACCCCAATTTGGAAATAGAACTGTGCTCAGTGTGCTAATGGGCTTAAGTACGGGACACGGGAGCGTTCATAGATCCTTAATATTTAAATTGACTAAAAAGATGTTCCAAATTTGGCCTGCACTTGTACACTATTTAAAATATCAAGCAATAATCTAAATATGTATAGAAAAATACTAGAATTACATTTTGGCATTTATTTTAATTGTATAAAATTCTTTTTGTACTAAGTGATAGCGTCAAATGTCATTTTATTGACACCATCTTTGTTTTCAACGTCAAGTCTTGGCTGTTTCGTGCGTTTTATATGTTTTTGTACAAACAAACAAAACCAAAATATACAAAAATGGTAACTGAATCACATTTATTTGATAATGGCCTTTTAAAATTATAAGTGTACAAGACCAGGCCTTGGTGCCATACATTCGCGGAACGTGTTGTGTAGAAAACTTTCCAAATATAAGTTTAGAAAATTTCTTAAAAGTTAAAAAAGTTATATATACAATAACCATTGTTCAAAGATAACTGCAGAAACGGTTTCATTAACCCACGAATTATTTTTGACGTGACAACGTCTTATAAAACGATGAACGCAGCTGCACGCATGAAAAAGTGTCACGTTACGTTTGAGCTGAGTGTGCAAGCGAGAGCGTGGAACAAGCGATAGAGAGGCACGATCGGCTTAAGCGTTCGGCTTGTGACGCATCTTTTCTTATGACGTCATCACGTAAAATAATCCGTAAACCGTGAAAAGACAACTAATTTTTAAAATAAACTACGTTTAAATAAGTTTTCAACAGAATGTTTTAATTTTCTAATTTTGTACACTTATTAGTTTGATGATGAAGGGTCATTGCTGATTCACTGATAAAAAGTGATTTTGTATAGAATACGAATTCTGTAAGTGATGACTTGATCGACAATTGTTATCTTGAGTATAGTAAAATGAAGTTATAGTTATTTTCAGAACGAAGTAGTAAAAAAACACAGAAACAAAATATATCTGAAGAATACTCATTTGACAGAGACATGAAATTATTTTTGATATTTGTTAAATATTCTCAAATATAAAAAACCGGTCAAGTGCGAGTCGGACTCGCGCACCGAGGGTTCCGTACATAATATGAATTAATGACATACTGAAAATCATAAATAATAGGTACGGTAATATGCACCCAACAATGCTCTACCGAAAATGAAATACTTCTTGAAATACCAACTTAACTTTGTAGCTGAATTACATACCTGCTGTATGGTTGTCAACTACAAAGTTAAGTTTGTAAATATAAAAAGCTATTTTTACTGTGTTATAATTCAAAAGTCATGGTTTTCAGATTTATTCCTACTGTTGTGATGTAAGACCTTGCTTCTTGCCAAATTTCAGGATTCTAGGTCAACGGGAAGTACCCTATAGGTTTTTGTTGCCTTGCATTTTGTATGCAAATTGTATAAAATACAGCTATATCTTTTTATTGCATTGACCAATAAGTTTGATTTATTCAAAGATTCAAGAGCCAGCAGACTTGAGTATTAGATATTAATTTCAACTTGATATCTCCACGCATTCCTGAGAAAACCCTAAAAAAGCAATAGAATACACGCAGGTTTAAGATCATTGTAATTCCACTACTCAAACTTACAGTATAAAAAAACAACTTCAAATCCATCACTCCATTAGCAAACAACTAAAGAAATCCTTCCCCTATCCCCACGGAATTAAACCAATTTGCAAACAAGCAAAGCAAAACATTTGCCGAACAATTATCCAATATAGACCCAATTATGCTACGTGACATCCCCCGGCACGCTTCCCCTATACAACTTTCATAATAAAATCCGTATCTAGTAGTCACCGTGAATACAATGAAGATAAATATCTCTGCAGGGAATCGGCGGCAATAAAAACTGAATCAGTTTAAGCCCAATTGACAAGACACACTATAAATTGCCTCTCGGCCCTTCCGTTGCGTTCAAAATCGTGCGGTGATTAAAAATGGCGCGGATCTGTCAAATTGTGGCGGGAACACCTACGCGGAGATAGTCTGTGTTTTTATTATTATTATTAGAAGCATTGGCAAAGTTACTATCAGCTTAAATATTTTACAAAACAAACAGACTTCAGTTTTCTCAATAACATGTATAATGTGTACATTTTATCGCTTGTTTTGACGATTCTTGAAGAGAATTTGAAAGGTCAGCTTGGTTTCAACATAATTCGAAAAAATCCGATTGTATTCGACATGGTAAACCCTTTCGATCGCGTCGAAACCCTCACAATTTTGCGTAATTGATACTATAACACCGTCTGTGGCACTTTTTGCACTATATCACACCATTATAACACATAACAGTATTATTAATGAATTACTTAAATTGCAATGAACCACCATTTTTTAAGTTCGCGCCAAGAATCCGATAGTCTGTCACCTTTTCTCCTAGCCGTTCATTGTCTATCAATATTATTGTCTATGATTTTGTATAGCTTCGAATAATCATTTAAGTGTGATGTAAATACTTTTAGTTTTTAATTTAGTATTTTTAGACCCGTCACAGATCTATATGTTCTGTTCTGATCTACCTAGAACAGTAGTTAGGATCGGTAGGTGTGTGATGATTTACATTTTGTATTGCATTCCAACTTTCAGCCAGCAAACTGTTGTAAGTAGCAAATTTATGAACTTATGAGGACAAAGGAAATCGCTTAGTGTTAATATTTCTTCTCAATCTTTTAAAAATGTAGTTTTTTTTAAAAAAAGATATACTAATACAACTAAAGGCAATTTATTAAAACGTAGATTCTTCAAATCATTAATTTATTACAGACACGGTTTCCCGTCCCGAACCATAGACAATGACTACGGCAGCGTCGACAATTAATTCCATTCGGATTTACGCGCCATTTGTTTATTTATTCTCTGTGCGCAGTCAACAGCTGCGGTTATCCGATCGACGATTTAATTTGACGTTAATTGGATTGTTTAGTTGGTGAGATTTATTGTCGTTAATTGGAGTCCGTGTTGACTTTGCGGGGTGAGGTGTGCTACGTGAATGTGACAGATTTGGTGACTTCAATGGACAACGTTGCAAAATTTTAAAGTGATCTCATTCGAAATTTTGCTCCAAGTTACCTGTACGAAATTGTTTCAGAATTTTCTTAATTGTAATTTTGGAGAAAACCGTTGTATTATAAAGACGTCTTCCAGAGTTTTTAGACTTGGGCTATATTACAATGTTTTAAATTTATCTAATTCCTAAACCAATTCGAGATTGAGACGAGAATGAGACGCAAAAACTCTTTGCTAAAACTAAAGAAAATCAATTCAAATCTGTCAAACGCAAACCGCACTAATATTTATAAATACTAACGTGTGTCTATGTGTCTGTTTGTTGATTTTTAACCGACTTCAAAAAGGATGAGGTTATCAATTCAACGGGTATGTTTTTATTTTTATGTTCGTTAACTTTTGTCTGGGTGAACCGATTTGGATGATTCTTTTTTTATTTGAAAGCTGGTGCTTTCTGTGTGGTCCCATTTCAATTTAGTCCAGTTCTGACAACGGCATCCATGAGAAAACGATATAAACCTTAAATTTGCCTTAGTAAAAGTAGACTTTTAGGGCAATTGAAGTCAGTTTCCAGTTCTTTTTGAACGCATTTACTTGTTCACAGCTATGAACTGACATGCTTCATCTGACTTGATGGTAAGTGACCATAAGGCCGTGGTATGGCAAGCGTGCGCACCCAGAAGCCTTAAGCCAATAAGGCGCTAGCTCTATTACCGCATTAACGTGTGTATATTAGTAGCATGGCGGTAGCTAGCCAGGCGGACATAGAAAATGTCTTACTGGTGGTAAGTAACCAAACTGTGAATCTAATCCGGGACATAGGGATTAGGACATGGAAGCTGTCGAACACCAGAACATGTAAAATGTGCCGAGTTTAACTCAAATTCCCTTCAGTTATTAATTTAAATTTTTATCTACGAACTAAATGTTTCAATTTTTTTAAATCTTCAAGTAGTAGTAGTTTAATTCTCCCGAATTGGAAGGCAATGGAACAAAGCCATACAGCCTACTCTGAATATATATTTTCTTTAGTTTTCTCAATAAAATATATAATGTGTACATTCTATCGCTTGTTTTGACTTCTTCAAAGGTCAGCCTTGGTTTCAACATAATTCGAAAGAATCCATATGCCGAATGTACTCGACATGGTAAACTCTTCCGATCGCGTCGAAACCCTCGCAATTTTGCGTAATCGATACTATAACACCGTCTGTGACACTTTTTGCACTATATCACACCATTATAACACAAAAAACACACATAACAGAATTAATGAATTACTAAAATTGCAATGAACCACCATTTTCCAAGTTCGCGACAAGAATCTTTAATCTTCAATTTACATCGTAAAAAATATGTCAGTGTAATGTTGGCCAACATTAAAAAACCTAACGGTAAAATTCGGCAAAATTGAACCCCCCAATAAAGATATCCTTCAAGCACAATTGGCTACAAGAAAAATAATGGCTCCAAATGATTTCTCTTACAACCGCCGGCGTCGTTCAAACGCGAGTTGTAAAAATCTCATAATTGCTTTTGACATAAGCACAAAGATATTCTCACGTCCACGAAAAATATCACTGCATTCTTACCGCCTTCGAATAAGATACATAATTCAACGTGAACATGTTTTGCCAAATGCATATACGTAACGGTAAATCGATTATACCTGCCAAAGGTTTTAGGTTTTGTTGATATGTTTTTTTTCTGGTAAATGTCGGTACTTTTGAGATTATTACAAGATAATGCACTATTTAACGTTTTTGTTATGAGTTTATTAGTCCCGTTGTTTTTTGTGCCAGTGATGACATACGGAACCGAAACGTGGTCCTTTACTGTGGGACGAATAAACAAGCTCAAAGTCACTCAGCGAGCAATGGAACGAGCTATGCTAGGAATTTCTCTACGTGATGCGGTTCGGAATGAGGAAATCCGTAGACGAACGAAGGTCACCGACATAGCTCGACGAGTCAGTGAGCTGAAGTTTAAATGGGCAGGCCACATCGCTCGAAGAACCGATAGCCGGTGGGGAGTGACCAGGCCGTCCCCCTACTAGATGTACCGACGACCTGGTTAGAGTCGCAGGGAGTCGCTGGGTGCAGGTGGCTCGGGACCGGTCGATGTGGTGTACCGTGAGGGAGGCCTATGTCCAGCAGTGGACGTTTTCCGGCTGATGATGATGATGTTGTCTTTTACAGTGACAGAAGACATTTCGCTGAATATCTTGCGAAGGCATTCTGTGTCTAGTTTTAAGACATCAAAATTTAACCATATGATTTGACTGTCTTGACAATTTTTAAATTGACATTAACAATTTAATGACAGTGCTTTTTTATATGTATGATATGCATTGCATTTGGCCTTCGTCTCACCTGATGGTAAGAGTTGGATGGTAAGCGTATGCCCCCAGTAGTCCTCAAGAAAACAGCGATGGCTGTGCTACCTTTCATACCGGAACACAACAGTGCTATTAACACTACTGTTTGACAGAAAACTTAGATAACCACCAAAGCAATCGTACCCGGGACCTCAAATTTGTTAGTCCAAAGTAGCAATTAGGCCATGGAGGACGAAATGCTTCATTGTATAACACAAATGACTATAAAACTAACTTTCTCCTCGCCCTGGTTGACTGGAAGAGATCCCTATATAAGGATAAATCCGCCAATTTTGCTTTTATTATTGTTTTTTTCATTATAATTATTTTAAATTAAGTTGAATAAAGAGTATTCAAACAAACAAACTATGGAGATATCGGAAATTGGAAAAATTCATCTCTATGCCAACCAAACGCGTACAAAAGGATTCAGACAAACGAGATTGAAATGCAAAATGAATCCATGAAATTCTAATCACAATTTAAAATCACAGCACAATAAATTACATAGTTTCAAATATATTAATGTAATAACTAGCCCTGCTACAAGCTTGGCCTGTTGGGGCTGCTATAGACACACCCACACGATGTTTTTGTCATAATCATGGTCAGATTCAACTGATTACTAAACAAACAAAACATAAATGAATTCATCATCATCAACAGCCTATATACGTCCCCACTGCAGCTCAGTCCTACTCTCCTACAGAGAGTGTATGGGACATAGCACACCACGCGGGACCAGTGCGGATTAGTAGACTTCACATGCCTGTTCAAGACATGCAGGTTTCCTCACGATGTTTTCCTTCACCGTTAAGCAATGGGATAATGTACTTGAATTGAAAAACAACTCATAGATACACGGCTGGATTTGAGCCCGGAACCCTCAGATTGAGAGTCCGCGCGTTGTCCAATGCGCCACCGATGGTTCCACGTAAATTAATTAAGAAAAGGGAAAAAAGAAAATCATACCTTTACTTTTGGGCGACGATGGCGGCGTGTTACTGTCGATATCATTATAAGCGTGAGTCTGTTTAGATAACAAATCAACTGACAGCGGCTCGTGTATCGACTTGTGATCCAATGCATACGGTCTGAACGTCTCCATGATATGATTTTGAAAACAGAACACTATTCAAAAATACTGGCCAGCACTAAAACTTCCAAAACAACTGGCCGAAAATAACAAAGCAAAGGCCGTAAGAAATTAGTAAAGAGATGCAAGCTGGAAGCGCGTTCGATGCTCGAAAAAGTAAAACTGTCAAGTTTGTTTTCGATGTACCGTCGCGTCCGCCTCGTACTAAAAATCCATAATGCGCCAGCCAATAACGCTCCCGCCGCGTTATCCCCACCAATCAGGGCGGGGCCTCGATTATCGTCCTATCTCTTTCACTCACGAGTTTTCTTGTTATGGGTTAATTTCGCTGGGTGACTGGTTAGGTGGGAGATACACCGGGATCACGTGAGCTTAGCGGGGGTTTAGCTTTGTGTTATTGGTAATTAAGTTAAATGAAATTATTGCAGGTGTTATTTGTAAATGTGCAATTCACTGAGAAGATAAATCTAAGTTATTGATTTTAGCATCTCTATACGAACTATCCTATATTTTTTATTAGGGATACCTCGGTACGCCTTTTTGCCCATACGATACCGATACTCTTATAAAAATATCAGCGATACATACCGATACGCTTATTGAATTCAAAAAGGAAGGTAGAATAAATAAAACACAATTAATTAATAGTTTTAGTAATCAAAATTAACATTTATAAGATTTTTATTAAAAAAAGAAAGTATTCTTAAGTTTTGCGGGCAAAGGCGATTTGCAACGAAATAGATGGGACAACACGCGCGTTTACATTACATTTTTAAAGCGCGAAATTTGAAAAGTATCGTTGAAACTGCCATAAAAATATCGCCGATACCGATATATCGGCAAACCCGAAGTATCACCGATATATCTGTATCGGATGCATCCCTATTTTTTATTTTATTCTAATGTTAATTTGTCGATTACGATGAAAATAATTGTAATGAAAATAAACCGAATGAAGTTAGGAAATAAAAAGTTTATATTTTTGCAATATTAAGTAGCGTTGGATTTAACCATAACAAATTCTTACTTATCTATAAATATTATCGATTAAATCTATACTAAGCGGTATTTAAGAAAGCTTTCACGTTAACGGGAATTCGCATAGAATGCTTCCATAAAAATTATTTTGACATAATTTTCTTTTTTAAGGCAATCCAACTGGATCAAAGTTTCACACCAAATTTCTGTTTCCATATCTTTGAAAATATAATAGCTGGATTGGTGAAGTATCTGTCTAAAAACAAGACATCAATTGTGATGTCGCGAAATGAGTATCATTGACATACAACTTCACAGTGAATCACAATATTCAATACATAATTTTTCGATTGTTGTTCAAAGCGCCATCTATGAACCATTAGCTGCGTAACGGCTATTGTAGCTAACTATAACGTTGTAAATTAATGATATTTATTTCGCGACACTATAACTCCATCTCCTATTTTTCGGTAATTACTTATCAAAGCCAGCTGTTCTATTTTAAAAGATTATGGAAGCATTAGGAGAAGGATAACGTTAATCGCTAAAGGGATGTAGACAACTTAAGCGTCAGAACAATAATCAAAAATAATAATAATAATAGAATAATTGTGATTCACTGTGAAGTTGTATGTTAATGATACTCATTTCGCGACATCACAATCCCTATTTCTAGATAGTTACTGCACAAATCCAGCTATTATATTTGAAAATAATAATGGTAAATGAAATTTAATATGAAACGTTTATTGCTCAGTTTAAGGCTCATAATAATGCTATTTTATTCATACTTTTACAAATATAAACACAAGAAAACTATATCATCATCAACATCCTATACGTCCCCACTGCAGGGTCTCAGACCTACTCTCCTACAGAGTGTATGGGACATAGTACACCACGCGGGACCAGTGCGCATTGGTAGACTTCACACACACCTTTGAATTGCTTCTCAGGAGAATGCAGGTTGCCTCACGATGTTTTCCTTCACCGAAAAGCCAATGGTAATGATTTTTATCATTCTTACATAAATCCCAAATAACAAATTGGCCCAGACCTCGATGGTTCAAGGACTGACGCTCTACCCAACTGAGCTACTACTAACATATATGAAAATTCATAGTAAATTTAATACGATCTTAAAGACTACAACATAATAGACCTATAGACTAGACTAGTTTTTTCTTCTTCTTTTTTTCTAGTTGTAATATTAAGTTTTATTTTATTATTTGTATCGTTTTATAATTTTTGTTTTTTTATGCCTTTTTAATAAATTTATTATTATTATTATATTATTATAAATTTGCCAAACAATCAAGTTCTCCGTCCGTACGCGTAAACCTACTTTCCACTCATTGCGTTATCAACCTAACGTTTTAATCATGCGCTTCATTCCGTTTTAATACTCCGCCGCCAGAGCTTTGAACATCATGGACCTTATTACATCCTAACTGCTTGCATTACCTACAATATAACCTGCATTTCAGCTTGTCTTTCGACATAGGCCTCCTCTAAAGATTTCCACTCTATTCTATCTTTCGCTATGCGGGTACATATTGGACCCGCCACTTTTCAGATGTCCTCCCATCTTCTAGTCTGTCTGCCTCTTTTTCTTTTGCTATCTCGTGGTTGCCATTCAGTTATTAGTCTTGTCCATTTCTCTTTCTTCTCTCTCATCATATGCCCTACACACAATACTCACAATATAACCTACAGAGCTATTAATATTGCTTTGGTGGCAGATTTAGGTAACATGGTTATAGATAGCCAGGTGGGCATATTAAATGTGCTACTTTCCACCAAAGCAAATACCGATAACACTGGGAATCGAAACCGGTACCTTCAGATTATCAGTCCACAGAGGAGGGGACGAGTCAGTTGATATGATTGGTTAGACCTGACTAATAAAAATGTTACATTTTTCCATTCCATGCCACACAAAACTGCAATAAAACTTCCCCCAATTCGAGGAATAGTCACTCACTTATTCACCAAAGAATGTGGAAGCAGTAAAACCAAAATATTAATTGTTGTATTAACAAGGGCCCGATACGGTTATAAACTCATTCCAAAAGAGAAATTTTCTATGCCCTCCGGTCGAATGCGTGACCAAAACGCACCACTCCGTAATTGAGCAAAAACAAAACGCAGCGACAATACTCTGTGTACCAACATTCCCAAAACGAAAAAAAATTAAGAAAGGAGTTTTGTCTCATGATTGTTTCGTTTCAATGTCGGGTCTTATTGTCTATGATCCTTTTGGCGGCAAATTTTAGGACTCATGCTGACAAGATGGCCGACAATGGCTCTTGTTTGCAATAAAATACAGTAGCACCCAAAGTGAATTGCTACTGTTTGTTGAATAATTTGTCAAAATTAAACCGTAAAGTCCTCCCCTTAGATGTTACAAATTCTTAAGCGTTTGTATTGACTTGTGTTTGATTTATTAGGATTATTGCGAAGTTCGTGAATATGTTCGTAATCATTCAGGCAGTAGAGCGTGCCAAACAATTATACATACAAACTCTCGAAAAACAAACCCTCCTTCTGGCGCTGTTGGGTAAAAAATCTTTTTTAACTGTTATCAAAAAATGATTAATGTACGATGGGTCCACACTTGGCCTTCATCTCACCTGATGGTAAGTGACGATAATTAGGCGCTGGCACTGCTACCTTTCATACCAGAACACAACAGTGCTATTAACAGTGCTGTTTGGCGGCAGATTTGGTAACATTGTCGTAGCTAGTAAGACGGACGTAGAATCCATTACCATTCAAACCGAGTACTGATCGGTACCCCAACTGGGAATCGAACCAGGGACCTCTGGATTGTGAATCCAACATTTTCATTTTTTTTAACATTCATTAATAAATAAAAAATAACATTCAGCTATGAGGCCACGGAAGCGGTTTTTATACTTTTATTAAACTTATTTAAAAAATCATGACATCACTTACTAAAACAATAGGTCATTTAATAGCAGATTTTGATGACGCTTATAAAAAGATTATGACGCCCTCATTACTAGATTTTGAAATGAAATGAATTAAGATATTTGTTAACTCTTTGGTAAGTTTGTTACAAAGATGACATTGTCATTGTTCTATAGAAAACCCTTAAAAACTTTGCCATCTTGTGTACAAATATTCCAAAAAAAAAAATATTCTAAAATTAATTGAAGTTACGTAGCAAATTATTTTTACTAAGCCTTGTCTAAATACTCTTTGACAGTATAAAAAAACATTTATATAAAAGCCATTTAGTTAATCGGGTTTAAAATTGTTTAGTTGAGAGCAATTTTAGATTTTCTGGAAGTTTGTTAACATTATCCCTTTCCTAATGCTTCCATACTAGATTTCTGTTGCCATAATCTTTTATAATAGAATAGCTGGCTTTGATATGTATCTACCTAAAAATAGGAGATGAAATTAAAATGCCGCGAAATAAATATCATTAATTTACAACTTTATAGTTAGCTACAATAGCAGTTACGCAGCTAATGGTTCATAGATGGCGCTTTGAACAATAATCGAAAAAGTTATTAAAAATGAAAACTGTGATTCACTGTGCAGTTGTATGTTAATGATACTCATTTCGCGACATCACAATCTGATGTACTATTTTTAGATAGTTACTGCACAAATCTAGATATTTGAAGACGCCGCGCCAGATTCAAATCTGCCGTGACAGATGGACATTCCCACTTCCTCTCCGCTCCCACTGTTATTCCTGTTTTTTATTTTATCCAGGATCTACAGCGGTACACTCGAAACGCGTCCACTGAAGGTGGATGAATTTCTAGCTATCTTGGGACCCCAGACTCTTTAGAATAAAGAAATAGGGTGGAGTGGTAAAGACGTTCCCACTTCCCCCCCAGTGACAGATGGACAGACAGATATCAGAGTGAGATTATAAGGGTACCGTTTCTTCATTGGATGCTCAGAACTCTGAAATTACAATAGATTTGTTGTAAAACGCCGCCGCGCCCGTCGGACCGCATCAAACAAATAAAGATGACGGTTTTATTATAAAGTTACTTTACCGCTAGAGTCGTTAACTTGTTTATGGTTTTATTACTTTATGGGGCTTTATTAGGGATGATTATATTACTTATTGGTGTCGTGGCCTTGGATATTTGTCGCTACATTACCGACGGAAGACTGCGAATAAAGGGACGGGTGCTTGAAGCAAACTTGAAAAATTGAGGTTTATTTGCAATTCTAGTACTTAATTCTGTTGTGTGTGGTTTGTGTGACTTGAAAGAAGTCATGGTAGTTCAGTTGGGTGGAGCTTCAGTGCACATCAGCCCGCGGGCTTTATTTCTGATTCGCTCGTTGCGCCGCGAGCGCGGCTTCTACTGATTTTCGCTCGACTTATGAAATTTGATATTTTTGAATCGCTCTTCTGCAACGAGTGCTCGGGACCACTCTTTGCGGAGGCGAGCGATAGACTAAACGTCATCGTCGAACACTGACATTACCACTTATTGACATCGACAGTAGGAACTGTTCTATGAACTTTGCGTTCCGTTTTCCTTGCATGAATTACCGGTTTTATTTTTCTGCGTAAAATGGATAAAATAAAAACATTTTGTGGCAGCACCTGAGGTGAATGATTCAAAAATACGGTCAAACCTGATTTCATGGGACTTGTAGTCGATCGTGACTTAAGTCGTGTGCGACGAAGCTATGTCACACGAGCGAATTAAAAATAGAGCCCCTGGAAGAGCACAATGCATTGCGCGAGGGGAGCACTGGCGACGTTCCTCTCCAGGATCCAGAGCTCCCTGATATGTGCAGCGGATGACCAGCGGACTTTAGTGAATAAGATTCTCACATAACCCGACTCTTCCCGTAAGGAGTTGGGTATCTTTTCAAGATTCCCCTTCGTAAAAAAAGAGCTTCAGTCCTTGAACGATCGAGGTCTGGGTTCGATCCTGGCTCGTACCAATGAGTTACAATGTGTTATTTGGAATGTATGTACGAATGATAAAAATCATTACCATTGGCTTTTCGGTGAAGGAAAACATCGTGAGGAAACCTGCACACTTCTGAGAAGAAATTCAAAGGTGTGTGTGAAGTCTACCAATGCGCACTGGTCCCGCGTGGTGGACTATGTAACCCTGCAGTAACATTCGTTAAATGTTTCTCTAAAATTACTTTGATATTCGCATGAGAATACTCATCAACTTCTGTATTAAATTAGTATGTAAATAATCAAAAAACTAAGGTCATGGACATAGCTCGACGAGTCAGTAATCTGCAGTGGCAATGGATAAGCCACATCGCTCGAAGAACAGAAAACCGATGGGGTATAAAGAGTTCTTGAATGGCGACCACGTCCCGGGAAACGTCTACCAGGCCGTCCCCCTACTAGATGGACCGACGACCTGGTTAGTGTCGCAGGGAGTCGCTGGATGCAGGTAGCTCGGGACCGGTCGATGTGGCGTACCATGAGAGAGGCCTATGTCCAGCAGTGGACGTTTCAAGACAGATGATGTAATAAATAACGCGTTAAAAAAGAACTAAAAACTGACTTCAACTGCCCTAGAAATGTTCACCCTTAGAGGTAGAATTATCTGGGTACATATTTGTTTTTTGTTTATTTCCTCAAAAACCGATCAATCAATTTCGATAAAATTTACATGGAACCACCTCTGAAGTATGCTCTACCAAACAAAAAAAGAATCATCAAAATCAATTCATAATTGTTGGAGTTATCGCGTAACAACTTAAAAACTACAGTCGAATTTGAAACAACAGCAAAAACAATCGACTTACCGTGAGGCCTATCCTCCACCCCATCACTGTCCACTTCACTCCTCACGCTGGCTGGAGACGACCTCTTCAGGTCTTCGTGGCTCTGACTCTCATTCTGATATCCATTCCCCATCATCCTCTTGTCATAAGACATGAAAAACGGAAAATTCGGTACCCGATTCTGTTGGAAATAGTATTTCCCCTCTCTAATCTTCACATCCTCATCTTCCGAATGGTCATGGTTCCCCGAATAATCCTGCGAAATAGTGTTTTCGATGTCAATTTCTGGTGATCGCCGATCCGTCAATCCAACTATCGATTCGATAGAAAAGTTCTTCGGCGGTATCTTCGTCTGGATCTTGCTTATATCGGAATCCATTTCGATATGCAGTTTATCGACTGTTGCACTTCACTAAAGTCACTGGGTTTTCGAAAATAGAAGGTCACTGGTTAGAAGTTGAAAGTGGCCACAAAAAAGTTTAAACAAGAAAGTGTCACTTAGTTTTAACACTGGCCAGATAATTAATACTGGCAGCCGAGAAAAGCGTACTTGAAAAACGATCCTCCGCGCTTTTTGTATTTCGAACGTCCGAATGTCAGATGTATACTGGCAGAGACGTTCGAATCTTGAATTCGAATGCTGTTTGACCACGCCTCTTACATTGAGGGGTGGTGACTCTACTTATCAACTAACCACATTGTATTACTGCTCTTATGTTCTACTACATAGAGTTCATTTCACCACATTTTTATAAACGCTAGAATCTTTGTCGTAGAATATCAAACTGTAGCAGTGGATTATAAGGTCTATTTTTCAGAGCTACATCCATCTTAATTGTAATAAATAATGTTGTGTTTTAATTTAACTGACTTAAAAAAAAAGGAGTTATGAGTTTAATTTTATTTCATTATTCAACGTCTTCAATTAGCACTCATTATGCATATGAGAGACAGAGATAACGCCATCGCCATGGCAAATACGAAAGAAAGAGATCGCGATATTTGTCCAATACAATCTATTCATATCTTTATCTAGGATTTTGAACTGACAATCTTTGGTCCAGGGTTCGACACCCGCGGGGGTATATCGGTATATACTCGGTTAGTTTTATGGTAGGGTACAGCTAGCTACCACCATGTTATCTAAGTCTGCCGCCAAACAAGAGTATTAATAGCACTGTCGTGTACCAGTAACGACAGAAAGACCCAGAGCTTTATTGACAAGACTTCTAGTTGAGAATCGTGTGCAATGAAGGCCAAGTGCAAAATAATTGTATAGGATTACTGGAATACCGTTGAGACAAATTCATTATTCATAGCGCCATCTAGTGACAATTAACTGCTAACAATGATATTAATTTCGCGACATTAAAATCTGATGTAATATTTTAAGATACTCGTAATTATCTACCAAAGCTTTCTATCTTAAGAGGCTATGTTGGTTAGACCACGTGGCCGCGTTCAAATTTGGATTGTTTTGTAGCTGTCCCTCTCCGAGCCCTATCCTACCCGAGCGCGTACGGTGAGACAGCATACACTACGCGAAGTTATCCACCCGTTATTTGGATGTTTCGTAGTCCAGGGATCATTTGAAGGATACAGTATATTATGTAACCATTTTTAAATACAGTATACTAATGAAATTTCAGATGTCGGTGGTTTTTCCAAATTGTTCTAAATTGATTCATACTCTTGTAAATCAGGTTCAAAGTTGGGGCTTTTTAATACCGTAAAATACAATACTTTGACGCCCTGTAACTCTGGAAGTATATATTTAAATGAAAATCTGACTCACCACCGACACATATATTTGTTTCTAGATTGTGTCTTGAAAATTTCATAGATTTTCATAGCTTAATACTCAAAATATGACTGGACTACGTTTGTATGGGCGCTTTGACACCAGCATACCCTCGTAAATATGTATAAGATGATTAATGAATAAACTTATTATTATTATCATAAAAGACTATGTCAAAATGTATGAAAGCATTCTGAGCGAATTTCCGTTTATAAATACCATACCAACTTTGGTGTAGCACTTTAATGCTACGAGATTTATTTGCTACGAGTCGTAGCTGTCGTAGCAAACAATGAACTGTATACAGAAGATTTCAACGAAAGAACGTTTTGACATCGTAGCAAGGATACACGGAGCCGTAGGTAGCAGGTTCGATTACCGACTGGTAATAGTCTCACCTTTGAAATATGCCGCCCGGCACACTTGGCCTCTAATCAATGTCAATTTCAACTCAAAGGGAGCCGCTAAGCTGTACACCCGCGGGTGAAATTCGCATTTTATATAGAGGCATCGCAGTGAAATTGTATGTGTCTTTTGGGCGGTTAAATTGTTTGTGATGCCTAAACTCAATAACTCGTATATCAAAACCATGGCCTTCATGGTGTAATGGCTAAAATGGCTTACAATCAAGGGGTCACGAGTTCGATTCTGGCTATATACCACCATGTTAGCTAAATCTGCCGTGAAACAGCAGTGTTAATAGCACTGTTGTGCTCCCGTAAGGTAGCACCAACTTACCTTACAGAAGAGATGAAGGTCAACTGTTTACGCCATATTGTCAGTAGATCATTGATTTCCCTCCTGAAATTAACAGTGTCTCTTTCTAACACATTATTCCAACATAGCCGACATAGCATCGAATTTATCAAATCGTGTTCTGTGCCAAACTGTTACACCAAATCAGTGCTTTACTGTGCATAATTATAATCATCATCATCCTACCGACTGTGGGATCATCGCAGAGTGGCCACTCAAGATCCAGAAGCGGTGCGTCATCAGGTGAGTCCTTGCCTCTTCCTTTCCCGTCCGAATCAATCGTCTATTGACAATAGGGTCAAATCACGAACAAAATCAATCAGAGAAAACCAGCGCGTTCAAAACCCAACCAACGTACCCAACGTAACGTTTTAAATTATGTTCTTATTTTGTTTTAACTGAGGGCTTCGTATAGAATATGGATAATAACGTTACGGATCGTGGGATACAGCCCGCTGACAGACAGACCGAAGGACAGCGGGGATTAGTAATAGGGTCCCGTTGGTTACCATTTTGGTACGGAGCCCTGCAACAGAAGATTTTTCATTTTATGCGTATGTTTTTTTCAGTATTGTTATATAAAACTCAAAGTCCTGACTGACTCTGACTAAAATATGCCAAACACTGCCTAAACCTCTGGTCCTAGAGACATGAAATTTGGAGGATGCGTTGTTTGTAACGTGAAGATATCGTTTAATAAGGGCTTTTTGGAAATTAAACTCCTAAGAGGGTAAAATAAGGGATAGAAATTTCACTGAAAGTCTATTTGTTTAAAATATTTGCTTGTATAGTTTTCGAAATGTAAATAATCTAAATAAGTGGTAATACAGAGTCATCACTGTTTGAATAGCAGAACTAAATTATATTCGGTTTGACGCCCCATCTAGTGTTGAATGGCTGAACTATTCAATACTACTCACTGACAGCATTACCGCACACAACCATCAAAGCTGTCGTAGTTCGGATAGTTTTCACTAGATGGCGCTGTAACTTACACATATCGTTCCTCTTTTACATCAATAGATAGGTAGCGCTAGTGATAATTTTTTTCTTTGGGCTGTAATTTTAAAGATAATTCATTGTTAATTTCTGTCGAGCTTTTATCTACATTTACTGATCAAATCCCACCTTAACCTATATGTAGTATGGCAATCTCATAAAGTGTTCATTTAAAAATCGATGTCGCATTAAAAATATTCTAGTTCAAGGGCAATTTTTTTTCTTCAATTTTCAACAATTCAATTCAATTCACGAATCAATTTAATGGAAACTTACATTATATGTGTAAATGACATATAATTGAGTAACAGGATGCTTATATAAATAATGTTCTGATCTTTCTATACGATCAAGGCGACATTAACCGGCGAAAACCGGTTTTTTTGCGACAAATGTGTGAAAAATTACAGCTGACTGCTAATATGTCAACGATACCAATATAATTAGAATTAGTACATTTATCATTATACTCGATCAACCCACTGTTTATATTTGATTCTGAACAGAATAATTTTTTTCACGGTTGGAAATGTTTATATTTCTTTTTGAAAATTTTAATATACGCCAAAAAATTTTTTTTTGTTTTGTCCTTCCTTTGCGCTATAACGGAGAGTCAAAATTACAGTAATTTTTCACCGACTTAAAAAAAGGAGGTTATCAATTCGACGGGTATGTTTTTTATATGTTTGTTACTTCAGAACTTTTGACTGGGTGAACCGATTTGGATGATTCTTTTTTTATTTGAATGGTGGTGCTTCCCGTGTGGTCCCATTTCAATTAGGCCCAGTTCTGACCACGGTATCCATGAGAAAATGATATAAATCTTAAATTTGTCTCAGCAGACTCAGGGCAATTGAAGTCGGTTTCCAGTTTTTTTTGAACGCAGTTACTTGTGTATAGAGATAGTTGAAGTGTCGGAAAAGGACTTGAGCTATTTTTTATTCCGATAGAGCTTGTCGTTTCTGTCAGAGAATTTCTGAAGTCCACGAGAAAGAAATCGAAATAATACAAGTATCCAATGAATTAAGAAGCGGTGTTTTTGTCGTCAGTTAAAACTGCTATTGTCTGCGTCTCTCGTAAGGTATGGATGTCCGATTAAAGATTATGACAAGCGTAAAATGTTGGCTGCTAATGGCTTATTGTATGACATGTCCAGACAGTCTGCTAGACCGAGATATTCAGGCTAGTTGCCAGATACATATTCATTTATTAGCTATTTGGGTAGCCATTCTTGGGTCTTCAAATAAGGTCAGTTTCTCATAGAAACACGGAAAGAGCACTACCAGATAATATGTTATAATATATTGTACAAAAAAATGACAAATTACAATTTTTAATTAATTTAAAACAGATTTTTAGGGTTCCGCGGTCAAACAAGAAACCCTTATAGTTTCTCTCTGTCCGTCTGTCCGTCTGCGGCTTAGCTCAGAGACCCTTACTACTAGAAAGCTGTAATTTGGTACGGGTATACAAATTAATCACGCCGGCAAAGTGGTGTAATAAAATCTTGAAGAAAATTTTTTATGGGTGCCTCCCATACCTACACGTAACTTGGGGATGAAATATTTTTTCGCATCTACCCCATTGTGTGGGGTATCGTTGAATAGGTCTTTTAAAAACATTGAGGGTCTGGGAACACTACTTTTTGATTAAGGGATCTGTTAGCGAAATATTTGCTGTAAAGCGATAATTATTGTCAGAGTTTAACTAAACCGTTGCTTTTACAAATCTGACAAAATTCACAGTTGTAGTACATATGCTAAACTTTAAAGGAAAACTATCACGACTAAGGTGGCTTCACAGGTTAACGAGTAATAGGCGACCAAATTATAAAATATACTGGGAGTGGTCAAAATGAAAATTTCGAACAAATTCCATTCAAAATTACTTTTTATAAAACCTGTTCAACTACGGAACCCTACACTGCGCGTGGCGACACGCACTTGGCCGTTTTTTTAAGAGGCTATGTTGGTAAGACCACGTGGTCGGTTTCAAGGTCACATTGTTTTGTAGCTGTCCCTTTCCGAGCCCTATCCTACCCGAGCGCGTACGGTGAGACAGCATACATTACGCGATGTTATCCACCAGGTATTTGGATGTTTCGTAGTCCAGGGATCATTTGAAGGATACAGTATATTATGTAACCATTTTTTTAATACAGTATACTAATGAAATTTCAGATGTCGGTGGTTTTTCCAAATTGTTCTAAATTGATTCATACTCTTGTAAATCAGGTTCAAAGTTGGGGCTTTTTATTACCGAAAAATACAATTCTTTGACGTCCTGTAACTCTGGAAGTATATATTTAAACGAAAATCTGACTCACCACCGACACAAATATTTGTTTCTAGATTGTGTCTTGAAAATTTCATAGATTTTCATAGCTTAATACTCAAAATATGACTGGACTACGTTTGTATGGGCGCTTTGACATCAGCATACCC
Organism: Carcina quercana; assembly: GCA_910589575.2. NCBI lineage: Eukaryota > Metazoa > Arthropoda > Insecta > Lepidoptera > Depressariidae > Carcina > Carcina quercana. The sequence continues at coordinate 4,917,153 of OU342454.1, read as the reverse complement.
TCTTAAGTTACCGAACAAAGTATGTACAATGCTTTTGTCGTAGTCATTCAGGGTACTTTCAACCTCTGCGCTTTAAATATACGGCTTCATCTCCCGTACCCCGATTCGCTCCCCGCGCTGCCCAGTGCCCATGCTAGGGAGGCGCGGGGAGTACGGGGCACTTCCTTTGTCTATGGCTTTCATTCGTTCATTCTTTCCTGTCATGTCCTAATTGTTTAAGGGATTCTTGGCGCGAACTTGAATAATGGTGGTTGATTGCAATTTTTCGTAATACGTTAATAATACTGTTATGTGTGTTTTTTGTGTTATAATGGTGTGATATAGTGCAAAAAGTGTCATGGACGGTGTTATAGTATCAATTACGCAAAATTGCGAGGGTTTCGACGCGATCGGAAGAGTTTACCATGTCGAGTACATTCGGCATATGGATTCTTTCGAATTATGTTGAATCCAAGGCTGACCTTTGAAGTCAAGAATCCAAAACAAACGATAAAATGTACACATTATACATTTTATTGAGAAAACTGAAGAAAATATATATTAAGAGTAGGCTGTATGGCTTTGTTCCTTTGCCTTCCCACTCGGGAGAATTAAACTACTACTACTAATTGTTTAAGCATTTCATTTATTTACTTCAAAAATAGACAGTCTTTTTGCGAAATAATTACATTTTAACATAAAACTATTCAATGTACACAAAATAAATGTCTACAAATTACAACAATAAATAAATCAATAAAATTAAAAATGACAATTTTATCGAAGTCATCAAAATCATAACAATTCTTCTCCAGTTGACTCCAGTACAACATAGCGTTGACCTATATGTATATAGTTTTTAAAAAATTCCCACCTCCGTGAACTAATGGCTAAATGTTAGATTCACCATACCGAGATCCCGGGTTTGATTCCCCCATCGGTACTAGGTTTGATTAGTGGTAGGGCATTTTCTATATCCACCTAGCTACCACCATGTTACCTAGGTCTGCCGCCAAACAGCAGCGTTAACAGCACTTTTGTGTTCCAGTATGAAAGGTAGCAGAGCCAGCTCATTAGCTTGAGACTTCTGGGTGCGCACGCGCACCAGCCTTATCGTCACTTAACATCAGATAAGATGAAGGCCAAGTGGAATCCCATCACACATAAAAATGTATAGCAAAATATAGCTTGGGGACGCATTTAAAAAGATAAAATGTTATTCTGCAGTGATTGATGAATTAAGAGGGTATGCTGGTGTCAAAGCGCCCATACAAACGTAGTCCAGTCATATTTTGAGTATTAAGCTATGAAAATCTATGAAATTTTCAAGACACAATCTAGAAACAAATAACTGTGTCGGTGGTGAGTCAGATTTTCGTTTAAATATATACTTCCAGAGTTACAGGGCGTCAAAGAATTGTATTTTACGGTACTAAAAAGCCCCAACTTTGACCCTGATTTACAAGAGTATGAATCAATTTAGAACAATTTGGAAAAACCACCGACATCTGAAATTTCATTAGTATACTGTATTAAAAAAATGGTTACATAATATACTGTATCCTTCAAATGATCACTGGACTACGAAACATCCAAATAACGGGTGGATAACTTCGCGTAGTGTATGCTGTCTCACCGTACGCGCTCGGGTAGGATAGGGCTCGGAGAGGGACAGCTACAAAACAATCCAAATTTGAACGCGGCCACGTGGTCTAACCAACATAGCCTCTTAAGATAGAAAGCTTTGGTAGATAATTACGAGTATCTTAAAATATTACATCAGATTTTAATGTCGCGAAATTAATATCATAGTTATAATGGTCACTAGATGGCGCTATGAATAATGAATTTGTCATATTCTCAACGGTATTCCAATAATCCTGTACAATTGTTTTGCACTTGACCTTCATTTCACGCGATGCTCACCTAGAAGTCTTGTCAATAAAGCTCTGGGTCTTTCTGTCGTTACTGGTACATGACAGTGCTATTAATACTCTTGTTTGGCGGCAGACTTAGATAACATGGTGGTAGCTAGCTGTACCCTAGAGTATAATAGTTCTAATAATAGTTCTCTGTGGTTTTATCTAGGTCTGTCTGGCTCTAATAGTAATTGACCGAGTCCTCCACCTCCGTGCCCTGACCGCTCTGAAAAATATACCTTGTAGCTTTAGAATGGCAATACTTAGAGCTAAACCACAGAGTGCGTTTCTACGAAGATACGCGGATAAATTAAGTTATGAGCAGCTGAAGATAGGATCAACACGTCATACAATATAGTTACCAATTTGGAGAACCCGAGCCAAGTTCCCAGCCCCAAGGCTGGCATCTGGTTGCCGTCGTTGAGGGGCAGCAGGGGCGCCACGCCGCCCCCGCGCCCTGCGACACTCCTGCGCACCTGAATACAACAATAGCACAGTGGTTTGATAGCGCATTACATCAATGCAGCAGATGGAAGAACCGTCAGTTTTTGTTAACTAACTTCTGCCTGTGACATCGCTCGTGTGAACTTTTGTATTTATCACATGAACTACTTGATCAATCGCTATAAAATGTAGCCTACGTACTTTTCCAGTCATTCAGACTTCCCGTCACCTCGTGAATGTATGACCAAATTATTTTTTATGAATTTATCCCATGTTTTAATCATTCAAATCGATTCAGCCATCTTGAGTTACAGTATAAGTTAAGAGGGTATGCTAGTGTCAAAGCGCCCATACAAACGTAGTCCAGTCATATTTTGAGTATTAAGCTATGAAAATCTATGAAATTTTCAAGACACAATCTAGAAACAAATAACTGTGTCGGTGGTGAGTCAGATTTTCGTTTAAATATATACTTCCAGAGTTACAGGGCGTCAAAGAATTGTATTTTACGGTACTAAAAAGCCCCAACTTTGACCCTGATTTACAAGAGTATGAATCAATTTAGAACAATTTGGAAAAACCACCGACATCTGAAATTTCATTAGTATACTGTACGTATTAAAAAAATGGTTACATAATATATTGTATCCTTCAAATGATCCCTGGACTACGAAACATCCAAATAACGGGTGGATAACTTCGCGTAGTGTATGCTGTCTCACCGTACGCGCTCGGGTAAGATAGGGCTCGGATAGGGACAGCTACAAAACAATGCAACCACATAGCCTCTTAATGGCGATATATTATCGCTGACTTCCTTTTTAGGACCTTTTATTTAGATTTCTAAGCATAGATTGATCGTATTCTAAAGCCGAGATAACACAGCATTTGTGTAACGTAAAATACATCCAATCCAAGGCTTAATTTATTACGCCGTTTCACAGATCTCGAATATTTAACACTAAAGATTTCGCCACAATGTCCTTCCAATATAATACATTTTAACATCACAAATAAATACAGTGTCGATCGTTGGGAAAACGCGAGAATTAGCGAAATGGATGCTGGGACACTTGCATGACAGATGACAATGGCCGCTACGATCTGAGAACCAACCAAAATTATTTATACTCGTATGTTTTTGTAATATAGTTAATATTATTTATTAGCGAAGCCTTATTGACAAACAAAAACCGTTAAGTGCGAGTCGGACTCGCGCACCGAGGGTTCCGTATGGAAAATCATAAATAATGTCTATGGTAATATAAACCGAAAAATGTTCTAACGAAAATTTAAGTCCGATAGAACAACAAACTGAAAGTAGCTGGAAAAACCTTTACATCCGTGTATATCACGATCAAGATTCAACTGCAAATGTAAGTTTGTAATCGTAAAAGAGCATTTTTTAGATTGATATAATTCAAAAATTATGATTTTCAGATTGTTTCTTATATTTCTGCTGTAAGGACTTGCTTTTTGCCAAATTTCATGATTCTAGGTCAACGGGAAGTACCGTCTAGGTTTTGATTCCTTGCGCTCGCAAGGGAAATCGTCAAAATATGCGACATAAACGGCCGTATCTTTTTATTGCGTTGACTTAGAAGCTTAATTTTTTCAAATATCTAAGAAAATGCAGACTTGAGTATTCGATATTAATTTCAACTTGATATCTCCACGCGTTCCTGTGAAAAAGGGTCTTGACAGACAGACAGACGGACAACAAAGTGATCCTATAAGGGTCCTCTTTTCCTTTTGAAATATAGAACCCTGAAACACAAAAAAGACAGAAATAGAAAATAATATTGTAAATAAACAATAACTATGTATTTTTTGTTTTGTTTTTTTGTTCTTTGAGAAGGCTCATCCATATCCACAAGAATTCGTACATCGACGTGACCGCGTCATAGTGACGTCACACAGCTTCGCTATAAAAGTGCTGAAACACAAATTGACTTGTCCATTCTGTGTTAATTTAGCGAAGCGGTTGCATTGTAGATAAATATTTGTAAGACATTTGTAATTTTTGTGTAAAAAAGTGTTTTGTAATTAATTTTTTAGCTGGATTGAGACTTTTTTTTAAATAGTTGCTGTGTAAAATTATACGGACTTTAAATTTTTGTAGATATTAATATTTTAGAGAAACTATAGTATGAAGTATCTTACAAATTAATATATTTTTAATGTTAACATATACGAGTATATAAAAGTGTGCAAAGTGTAACTTATATCTAATAATTGAAAAAGTAAAATTTTTGTTGGTTATAAAAAATATTTAAAAACAATCTGAAGATTTTGTAGAAAATGATATATGTGTGTGTAATTAAAAATATACCACAAGCGTATGTCAAAACCATCGACTTAAATTGTATAAAACAAAACAAAAAACATTATTTGGGAAACGTCCAACAAACAAACAAAAACTTTGTAAAATCTATAGTAAAATACACTCAAGTAATAATAAATAATAATAACATTATTTGAAATTGGAATTGCATTAGAAAGGCCTGTTCGAAATTTAAATTTAGAAACAGCCGAGAATTCGCACAGGGCCGCCGTCAGTCGTGAAGTGTCCACGCGGATCCGTAGCCCCCAATAAGCGGGGGCGCAAATAATCGGCTACAAATACAACATTAGTATTAAAGCCAAAACTTAACCATGGATTATGATTATGACAACTGGACCTCGTTCCCTCACATCGGGCTGCGATCACCGAACCTGACGAATACCACCGTGACGCTCCAGGGGAACTTTGAGATTGAAATCGAAGATACAAACTGGATATTGACGTCTTCGTTCATAATCTTCACCATGCAGACTGGTTAGTCTATGAAGGCCTGTATTTAGTTATACATATAAAATTAAGGCGATCCCTCGCCATCAAAATTTCATACTAAATATATTTTGCCATAATCTTTTAAAATATAATAGCTGGATTTGTGTAGTAACTATCTAAAAATAGGACATCAAATTGTGAAGTTGTAAAATGAGTATCATTAACATACATACAACTTCACAGTAAATAACAATTTTAAATTTAAACACTTTTTTTCGATTATTGTTCAAAGCGCCATCTATGAACCATTAGCTGCGTAACGGCTATTCGAGCTAACTATAAAGTTGTAAATTAATGATATTTATTTCACGACATTATAATTTCATCTAATATTTTTAGGTAATTACTAATCAACGCCAGCTATACTATTTTAAAAGATTATGGCAACAGAAATTTAGTATGGAAACATTAGGAGAGGGATAACGTTAATAGTGAAACTTCCAGTATTAATGACGAACTTTCAACGTGTGCTGACAAATAATTTTTCCAGCTCAAAACATATTTTTGTCTTTTGACTAAAAACCCAATTAGTTTTTTTTAGATATTTGTAATTTTTAATGAGTTTTATGGCATCAAAATAAAATAAAATTTCACCACAATGTCACTTGGTGTCAACTGCTCTAACTTTTACCAGGAAATGTTATTTGAAGATATATTCTAATAGGATTATGTGGATTATGTACCGTCTACGGATTTTTATCTAAAAGGACCTATGTGAGAAAAGCAATCTCCTTTTTGAAGTAAACCAAAGAGAACTAACCTAAAAGTAAGTAATTCAAGTAACAGAAAGTCCGTTTCAACAAAGTACTTATTTTATACATTGTTATTTTTAGAGAAACCATTAAAATTGATCGTTTCTCCAGCTCGTTATGTCTAATCTTCTAACGAGCTATTAATTTTAAAACTAGAACACATACAAGAAGTTTTCAATGCTACTCAGTAGTCATAAACACATGACATATTTAAAGATATTTCTTCCATGTCCGCATTGTCACAGATGGGGTAGCTATTGGTACTCGGTTTAGTTGGCGGTAGGTCATTTTCTATGCTTTTTTAATAGCACTGTTGTATTCCAGTATGAGAGGTAACAGAGCCAGTGCCCCATTAGCTTGAAACTGCTTACTATCCAACGGCCTTATCTCACGTACGGTGAGACGGAGGCAAAGTGCAAACCAAATCATACATGAATACCTATGCAGACTAAAAATATATCTTCAAAACCTGCAAAAACATTCGCCTTGTAACGACAAACTCATTACCATTTGAGAAATAAATAACCCAATAAGACACACGTTAAGGAAAACACAAATAAAATCAACCTGCATGCCTTGGCTGAGTGCTAAGATATGTCTGCGACCCTGTGGAAATGTAGCGAGGTCTGTGATGTCACCTTCTGATTTGTCTTTCAGAAAGAAAGAAACCTCCACTCCATAAAGTCCTTCCTAAAACCGCTTCAATCATTTAACTACACGTTCAACTCTAGTAAATGGATAGTTAATGCAGTAACAACTGCAAATCAATTAATAAATAGTACCTAAATTTGTTATATAATTCCTTTATGTGTAATGATACGTTGTTTTCCAGGTTTCGGCATGCTGGAATCTGGATGTGTCTCAATAAAAAATGAAGCCAACATCATGATGAAAAACCTTGCTGACATATCACTAGGCGGTGAGCTTGTGATATATATCGTCTTATTGATACTGTGTCATTCTTCAATGTCCTACGGAAGCAAATGAGATGCTGGGGCAAAAGTTGTCGAGTGGCGACCACGTACCGGGAAGCGTCTGCCGGGCCGTCCCCCTACTAGATGGACTGACTACCTGGTTAAGGTCGCGGGGAGTCGCTGGATGCAAGTGGCTCGGGACCGGTCAATATGGCATACCATGATGGAGGCCTACGTCCAGCAGTGGACGTTTTCCCGCTGATGATGATAGATACGGGCAACTTAAAATTTTAGTTATACATACAATGACGAGATAAAATGTATGACATTGTTACCAGGTTTCACCTACTGGGTTTTTGGATACGGGCTATCATTCGGCCAGGGCCCGCTGGTGAACCCAGTGATTGGTACGGGAGACTTCCTGGTGGACCCCCCGGTGGGAGATGCGCTCATGGGCCCCGTCTTTGCGTCATTCCTGTTCCAGCTGTCGTTCGCAACCACCGCCACAACAATCGTGAGTGGAGCTATGGCGGAAAGGTAAGCGAATCCGTATCTATATCTATAAATATCAAAAACTAAACCACGTGATCATTCGTAGAATTCGATTTACATATTTTATTAGGTTGCTTTAATATTTTTTATATTCAATTACAACTTCCTTTTCAACAGACTTTATAGAGGTAAAAGGAGGAAGTTCTTAATTCGACTTTTTTTTAAATGTTTGTTACCTCGGAACTTTTGACTGGGTGAGCCGATTTAGATGATTCTTTTTTATTTGAAAGCGGATTTTAGAAATTGATGAAGACAACAAAATAAATACCTAGATAATTCTAACACTAAGGGTGAACATTTTAGGAGATGAATGTAGACTTTTAGGGCAGTTGAAGTCTTTTTCTAGTTCTTTTTGAATTCGTTAATAATCAACTTTTGTTCTTAAGTTAAAAACAAACAATAAATGATAAGATGAGATTATTTGCATCGAACATGGTACATATGACTATAGCCAGAAAATTTTAGATTACATTCACGCTTAGATGCATGCAAAAATCTTAAATTTGTAAACACAGACCTACAGAACTAAGTGTATTATTTTATCACTATACTAATGCTTTATACATGCATAGCATAGCACTACATTTTTCTTTCTCTCCAGGTGCAATTTCAAAGCGTATTGCTTGTTCTCGTTTTTGAACACGATCGTGTACTGCGTGCCCGCGGGCTGGGTGTGGGGCGACCACGGGTTCCTGAGTCGCTTGGGGGCGGTGGACATAGCTGGATCCGGACCTGTACATCTCATTGGTAAGTCATTTGCGCACACGCATAAATAGTGTATAATTTAATTTAGACAGCAAAAATAAATTAATCGACACGAAAAATGGTCGTAAATGGTGCATAAAATTAAAGACAAAACATCTTCCAAACAAACAGCAGTCACGAAATCCGTAGACGAAGTATACGACATAACTCGACGCTGAACTGGAAATGGGCACGCCACATCGCTCCAAGAACCGATAACCGATGTGGAGTAAAGTTCTCGAGTGGCGACCACGTCATAGATTAGATATTAATGACCACGTACCGTAGTACACGTAGGTGGAAGACGCTGGATGCAAGTGTTTCGGGACAGGTAAATGTAGCATACCTTGCAGACCTATGTCCAGCAGTAGCCTGAAGTCCTAGTAGGAAATGAAGCTGGAGTTTGTTTGGCTCAAGGTGGCTCATCAGCATTTGCGTCTGCGCTGATGCTGGGTCCGCGGCTGGGTCGCTACGCGCACGGCACAGCGCCCCTGCCCCTCGGCAACCCTGTCAATGCAGTTATGGGCACTTTCGTGCTGTGGTGGGGCTGGCTGGCCTTCAACTCTGGGAGCACCTATGGGGTACGTACGGACTTTTTCTAGACATTACTAGTTAAAAGTTTATAGAGACTTTAAGACTTAGTACGACTCATAAATATCTAACCGTAAGCCACATATGCTAGACAGAGATAGCACTACATCCGTTCTCACTGCGGAAGTAGGACAGGTGTAATGCAATGCTGCCCGCAGTAAAATAACGAAAGCCACAAAACACAAATAGTGAATTTATTAAAGAACGGTTTCGTGTAGGAGACAATCATTCAGATCTTTACTAGATACTGAGTTTACCTACAAATTAATATAAAATGTAAACGTAAATCTGTTTACAGTGCGGCGAGGTGACGGAAATAGTGTTTTAGAAGATGTCATTTGAAACATTAAAGTTATCGAAAAGATTTACACCAATCATGTTTTCATTCAGAAGTTGACTTTATAAAGCCCTCTAGTTTTCATTGCCCAAATTTCATACGCGTAGCTTCTATATAAGATGAGAAAACAAAGCCCAAAGTATTTTCTCATTACCTAGTAGTGTCTTAGTTTAGTACCTTCTCTTTAGATTATGTGCAGTTGCTATGAAGAACCGCCTAAAGTGGTTTTTAACGGTTTTATTGAAAGTAAAGTACACAGAATCGAAGTCTTTAAACCGTAAACCATCTACGAATACAAAAGAGCGACTTATTTTTTGAATTTATTTCGAAGAAATATAGAAAAATCTCAATGAGACTAGCTGACATTATGAATAAGATGTATTCTAATCGCCTCCGTGGCGTAGTTGCTAAATATTGCACTTACAATCCAGAGTTCCCTAGTTCAATTCCAACTAGAGCTAGCTACCACCAGTTATCTAAGTCTGACTCGAAACAGAAGTGATAATAAAAGGTACCAGGCCCAGCGCCTCATTAGGGGCTTCTGGGTGAGCACGCTGACGGCCTTACCGTCTCTTACCATCAGATGAGATGAAGGCAAACGCATCTATCTATCTTCTTCTATCTTCTATCTTCTATACTATAATAAATCTGTAGAATCGACGTGTCTGTACATTGAAATTTTTTGACTAAAACCGATTGATGGTGATGTAAGAAGTGTAACAGAACACAATAAGAAAATTTTTAAACATTTTGTCTGTCTGTCTGTCTGTCTGTTTGTCTGAACCGGCTAATCTCCGAAATTACAAAACCAAATTTGATGCGGTTTTCACAATTAAATTAGTAGTAGGTCTAGGCAACATCTAAGCTTTATTTCATCAAAATCGGTTCACGCAATAAAAAGATATCTTCAAAAAACCTAAATCAACTTACCTGTGTATGGAGAATTGACGTGTCAGTCTGTACATTTAAAATACTTGCCAAAAATGGTTTGAGGGTATACAGAATACAAAAAACAGCTAAGTCCGAGTCAGACTCGCGCTCCGTGGGTTCTGTACAGAATAACTACAATGCCTGATTAATTTCAAATAGCAAAGACAAAAGAAGGTGATTTAGTGGTTAATGTTTAAAAGTGATTTTGAAACATTATCTCAGTGTTTGAAGTGACTGATTGATTGACACGTGTTTTTTTTTACATTCGATAGGCTTCCGTTTGACCATAATCTCACCTGATGTTAAGCGACGATGATGTATAGGATGGTTCACGGTTGCCTATAATTAGTATATTCACTCTGGCCTTAAAGTTATCGTAATGGTATCGCTTAGGAAACACAACAGCCGGCAGGGAATTCCACTGTTTAGCTGTAACCACGTGTTAAGTGTCAATAAAACCGTTAGATAGAAATCATGCTTACCCAGGAGCATCAAACTAATACAGGCACTGGCTCTGCTACCTTTCATACCGGAACACAACAGTGCTATTAACAATTCTAGTTGGTGGCAGACTTAGGTAACATGGTGGTAGCGAGCCAGGCAGACCAAAAATGGCTTACCACCAACCAAACCAAGTACCGATAGGTACTGGGACTTATGGTCAAAACTATATATACAAAAACAAAAAATCTGCTACCTCACACCTGTAGAATCAACGTGTCTATCTGTACATTGAAAAGGTTTGCCAAAAATTGATTGAGGGTGATATAGGTAGTATAACAGAATACAAAAATCAGTTTAGTGCGAGTCAGTCTCACACATCGTGGGTTCTTTACAGAATGACTGCAATGCCTGACTAATTTCAAATAGCAAATACAAAAGAAGGTGCTTCAGTAATTAATGTTTAAAAGTGTTTTTTTTGCCGTTAAATTGCCGTGTGACGTGTATCGGGCCGTCCCTCCACAACTTGGTTGGCTGCATGAATCCACTGTTGGACATGTGCCCCCTTCCCATATAACGACACATTACATTTTAGAGGGTTGGATTTGCAACAAGCACCACTGTTGGTAGGCAGATTGGTGATCGCAGTAAGCTAGATTGTGCTACCCATCTTCTAAAAAGGCTTATACAACTAAGATCTAACGGAATGTGAGGTAAAATTTGTTCGTAAATAGTTGTTTTTTAATGTTAAGCGACGATATGGTCTAGGATCGTTCACGGTTGTATAGAAATAGTCTATCCATTCTGGCCTTAAAGTTATCTAGGTTGTATCGCATGGGAAACACAGCCGACAGGGAATTCCACTGCTTAGCTGTACGCACGTGGTAAGTGACAATAAGGCCGTTGGATAGAAATCATGCTTACCCAGGAGCCTCAAACTAGAGGCACTGGCTCTGCTACCTTTCATACCGGAGCACAACAGTGCTATTAACAATTCTGTTTGGTGGCAGACTTAGGTAACATGGTGGTAGCGAGCCAGGCAGACCAAAAATGCCTTACCACCAACCAAACCGAGTACCGATAGATACTGGGAATTGAACCCTAGACCTCCGGATTGTGAATCGAACATTTAGCAATTAGGTCACGGAGGCGGTAACTACTCTAATTTTAACGAAAAACTGAACATTTTAATAGACAAAACAAACTGCGAACAATATTCACATAACAGACTAAATATAATAAAAGCCAGATGGGCATAGAAAATGCCTTCACCATCATCATCATTAGCCAGGAACCGTCTACTGCTGGACATAGGCCTCTTTCTGCCTGAAAATGCCTTGGCGGTAAGACAAGTAAGCCAAATCAAGTACCGATAGGTACTGGGAGTTATTGTCAAAACTGTATGTACAAAAACAAAAAATCAATCAAAACATGGGACCTCAGGGTTGTTAGTACAAACATATTGCCATTTTTAAGACACGGAGGCAGATAATTTTTTAAACAATAGGTATTATTATTTTTAGGCACTGACTTATATATAAACGCCTATAGACATGAAATTTGGGGACTGCGTTTTTTGTAAAGTGAAAGTATCCGCTAAGAAAGGATTTCTCGAAATTCCACCCCTAACAGGGTAAAATAAGGGATGTAAGTTTGTACGAAAGTGCGTCATTTTTGAAGATAAGTTTGAACTATGTTGTTTTTGAAGTCAATATCATGAAAATTGATAAGGAGCCTTAAGAAATGAAATTAAGAGTGAAGTGTTTTAGCGATTTTGAAAAATCAACCCCTTAAGAGTGGAAACAGGGATACAAAATTATTTGAAAGTCAACCATTTTTGAAGATAATGCCATGAAAATTAATATGTGGTTATATTAGAAATAAAGAAATACGTGTTCCACGAAGTTTTAATGGGGATGAAAGGGAGGATGAAAGTTTGTATGGGAGCTCTGTTGTATTTGAAGTCAATATCATGAAAATTGATACTCAGTTAGTGGCTAGATTTGAAACAAAGAATTACGTGTTTCACAGGTTATTAATGGGGGTGGTTCATTTTATATGATAACTCTGATGTTTTTGTTGTCATCAGCATGAAAATTCATACTTAGTTTTATGAACTACCGTTAAGGGTGACGTTTTTTGTTTTTTAGAAAAATTATCCCCTAAAGGGTGAAATCAGGAATGCAAATTAAAATTTCAATTCCTCATTTTTAAAGATAATAACAAAGAAAAAGAAAATTGTTAAGTGGGTAGAGAGTGGAAACAGATAAATACGTGTTTCCGCATATTTTTAATGGGGGTGAATAGAGGTTGAAAGTTTGTATGGGAACTCTGTGTTTTCCGAAAGTGGGAAGTTAGCCTTACTGATAAAAATTAAGTGTGACGTAGTTTCACACATAATGAAACAATCTAATATATAAAAATGACACGGTTTTTGTGGTCGCACTTCTGCGAAACGGCTACACCAATTTTTATGTGTGAATCTTGCACCCTCTTACCCATATTTTATATCGATTTTAGAATTGTAGTATGAATAATATCCAAATAATTATTTGTTGCCGGAAAGCACCACGTCAGTTTCATATTTGTGATGTAGTTGATTTATCCAATGAGATAAATCCTAAAGTCCACGCGAGCGAAGCCGCGGGCAGAAGCTAGTTATAAATAAATTTAAAAAGTCTTGAACTTGACTACATTATTTAAGCTAAGACAGAAAAACAAACCAATCAGTTAAATAAAACTGTTAAACTGTTTTTTCTAACCAGTCTCCAATTATCCGGTAAACCGTTTAGAATCACGACAGTCCTCGTAATTTACATAAACATTGTGATCACACTGATTGGCGCCATTTTAAAATTGAATGAGTCTGTGGAAAATGGCCGCCGATTTGCTGCATGCATGGAACGTAATTATTTTGAACGAGGGAGATTTGCATCCCCATTTGTCACAAATGTTGACAATGCAAACAGAGTTAAGATAATTTTAAAGTATCGTATTTTATTTGACAGCCATTAGCTTTAATGAAGCAGTCAGTTGACAGTTTTCTGCTACCATGTTTAAATATTACGAAAGCAGTAGAAACACGTCGAAACTCCTTCCGTAGAATACGAGTATACACCACTTCATTCCAATACGTATTAGGATAGCTGTGTCTCCCTTTTGCCGTTTACAGTCGTACCAACAAGAGTGCTGTGTAAATCCGCACTTTATAAATCACTAGCGACTTGCCCCGGCTTCGCACAGGCAGTAAAGCGTATACATATGAAATATAGCCTATGTTACTGTAGCATCCTAATGGTGATAGAATTTTTAAATCGACCGATCAAAAAATTAAAATGTTTCACATAGATTTATTTATAAGTATCGATTCAGCCTTTCTGACATCATTGAATATATTTTTTATGTAGTATGGGTTTGCACTTGGCCTTCATCCCACCTGATTTATTATTTATTGAATGAATTGACATAAGACAGAAAATTATGTGTCAAAATTTAGCGTATAGCGCCATTTGGGTTGATAATTTTCGGAAAAAAAAGCTCTTCTGACAATTAACAAACATTTCAGCTGTCGAAAACCGGGGCATTGTGTTACAACACACACACAGACAATATTATATCTTTTTTTGTTTTTGTTAGTAAATAAGCCGTCTTATTGTAATTAACCCCTTTATGCTGACGGAAGAGCGGAAACCTCTACTACAAGCTTCAAAGCTTAAAAGAGATTTTCGGCCTCCAATACTATTTAATTTTTTGGCTAAAATAAAAACTATTTTCTTTTTATTATTTACAAGACGTGCAAATGTTGCTATTGTCATCTCTTTTTAATAAACGAAATACCGTCTTTAAAACGTCGAGTATCGTAATCGTATCAACTTGGAATAATCTAACTAACATAGAATGTAAACTGCACAGACCACATCGCTCAAGAACCGTTAACCGATGCGGAGTAAAACTTCTCAAGTGGCGTCCACGTACCGGGAAACGTGTACCAGGCCGCCCCCCTACTAGACGAACCTACGACCTAGTTAAGGTCGCGGGGAGTCGCTGGATGCAGGTGGCTCGCGACTGGTCAATATGGCGTACCATGAAGGAGGACAAGATGACAGTTTAGTTTGTGTTTTCATATTTCGTGTACCGTGCCCATGCGATTCAGCTCATACCAATCAGCTTGTATTTGTATCTACCTTAGTTAATATATAACAAAGCGACTTGATGCCAAGGCTCTTAACAATCCACCGCCATGCCGATGTGTGAGGAATTGCTTTTGCAGCTATAGATGATGCAGTTTCTGAGCTGTTTTACTGTTCAATTCCAGGTGAGCGGAGCTAAATGGCAGTACGCTGCCCGAGCGGCAGTTATGACAATGATGGGGTCATTCGGTGGAGGATGCTTTGGATTGCTGTTAGTATACCACTGCTATTTTTATTCATTATCCCTTCGTCATTCTAACGATGACATTCAGGATCTCCTACTCATCTTTCACCATAACAGCAATGCTTAATAATTCTTATTATCCTGTATGGCGCTGAAACATGGACGAGCCAGCAAAAATGTCATAAAAAGATTGGCGCCTTGGAGATGTGATGCTGGAGGCGCTTGCTGAGAATAAACTAACTAAAAATTGAGACAGATAAGCAATTTAATAATAAATTAAAGTCACTCCTAATTAGAAAATCATATTATACAATTAAGGAATTTATGGATGTATAAATATGGATACACATGTATAAAGTTTGAGTATCCTTATTTTGGATTGTAGTATAAAATTTGACATTCAATTATTATTGTATAAAATTTGACTTATTCATTTTGCTATGCCCTGACAGGGTTCATGTATATAGATCCGAATAATATTTGAAGTGTAATGACTCTATGTACATGAATGCAAATAAACAGATTTTATTTGATAAAATGGACTGACGTTTCCATCCTGAAAGGAGCTTCGCAACAAGCAAAGGTTTTCATCAATTGTGCAAGTGCGAATCCTGAAGATGTTTGGACACATCGTCCGCAAATAACTCTCACTGGAAGGGTTAGTGGTACAAGGAAGGGTAGAAGGTCAACGATCACGCCGAATATGGACAGAAGTGTTCCCTTACTGAGTGTGAGACAAATAGAGAGATGGAGAAATCTCGCAAAAGCCGCAACCAACATAGCAGACGATCCGTAACTATGACCACTCAAACAAGAGTGTACGGCTAAAAAGAAGAAGGCCATATTTCCTGTAGAACCTCCTTTTGGTACTTCTTACATCGTCATTCTTAGCTTTATCCTAACCGACTTCTTCTTCTAAACATTCCTGAAACAATAGCAGTCTACAATTCCCTTTTCATGCATCAGGATTAGCTGCAGGGTGAAATGGAGCAACTGTCTTTGACCCGCCGATTTCTAGGCGCAGACTAAAATTTCTTTCTAGAGAAGGGCAAGGAAACCCAGTTCTGTATAGCTATTTCTGTTTCAGATTCACATTAATCAAGAACAAGGGTCGCGCTGACGTCATGGAGCTGATCAACAGCATCCTCGGTTCTCTGGTGTCCATCACTGGTGAGATGGCCTTTTCTTCCTACTGACACAACTTCTTTCTACTGACACAACTTCTTCCTACTGACACAACTTCTTCCTACTGACACAACTTCTTTCTACTAACACAACTTCTTCCTACTGACACAACTTCTTCCTACTGACACAACTTCTTGCTACTGACACAACTTCTTTCTACTGATACAACTTCTTATATTCCATCAGCGGGTTGCTTCCTGTACCGTGCGTGGGAGGCGCTGGTCATCGGAATGATCGGAGCTGCCATCGCGGCTGCCTCTTCTCCACTTTTCGACCTGATGCGCGTGGATGACCCGGTGGGAGCCTCCGCGGTCCACGGCGCCTGCGGACTCTGGGGTAAGATGAAGCCACTAGACCGTTTCCCATCAGGTAAAACACATATTACGATTTGCTATTGAAAGACAACAAGTGTCTAAGGTTTCGTAGTTTATTGGTCATATTCAATTTTTTTAAAGTATGATGGGTCTTGGGACTTGGCCGTCATCAGAAGCCTCGAGCTAATGAAGCGCTGCTCCTGCTCTTTCATACAGGAACACAACAGTGCTATTAACACTCCTGTTTTGCGGCAGACTTCGGTAACAAAGTGGTAATTAGCCAGGCGGACATGCCGTATCACCAACCAAATCATCTAGCATCCAATTTCAATTAAAAAAACTTAGTGGTTTGGGCTGGACCTATATGACCTCTCGACCTTAATCACTCAATCAGGAAAGCTTTATACGATAAAAACTAACAAAGGAATGAAACATTTAACTCTTCTTCCAGGGGTGATAGCGGTCGGACTTTTCGCCGACAACCCAATACCATTGGAGACCACAAACGGAAGATCAGGATTGTTTAAAGGTAAAATAGTAACTTATCTAATAGTAACAGGACTAAAGCTGTAGGAATTCAAAATTATTTATTATTAAAATTAACATTCTCTTCGTCTCTGCGTAAGATTGGACACTGACATTGAAGGAGAACTCTTTTGGCAGAATGGAAGGTTCTGGTCGAAAGACAAGATGGCAGCTACATATCCTGGAAAAATAAGGAGATGTCTAAACCCAATATCATAGGGGCGACCATGGACCAGGACCTGGGCATCAAAAAAGATGCATGAGCAAAAGCTCCACACAACAGAAATGCGTATGC
The DNA here is from genome assembly GCA_910589575.2 of Carcina quercana. Lineage (NCBI taxonomy): Eukaryota > Metazoa > Arthropoda > Insecta > Lepidoptera > Depressariidae > Carcina > Carcina quercana. The sequence continues at coordinate 4,900,024 of OU342454.1, read as the reverse complement.
TACTATGGGCAGGAGTCACGCTCAAAGATAAGGTTCGCAATGAGTAGATCAGGGGGAGCTTCAAAGTTGTAAAGATAACGGACCAACTGAGCGAGTCCAGGATGAGACACGTAATGCGTAGAACCGAGGATCATGTCATGAGGAAGTGTATTTCTAAGGCTAGTATAAAGAGAGTAAGAGGAAGACCTCAGACCACTTGGTTGGCGAATGTCCAGAGGGACATGACGGAACTGCGTCTGAGGGAAGAGGACGCACAGCGACGGACCTCGTGGCGTTGCACGATTGAAAAAGCCGACCCCGTGTAGCGGGAATAGGCGAGGCCAAAGAAGCAGACCAAGGTCACAGACCTCACTGGCATGGTCATGTATAGAGAATAGAAGGCAGAGAATATCGTGCGGCTAAGAAATCGTATTTAGGACGTCCACAGGAAAAGCGCTGGATCGGGATCTAGGACAGGACGTCCTAGATCCCGCTAGATCTATAGCGTAGTAACTATTAAGTAATCTGTGACGAGAGGGACAAACTTTTATGTCTGCAGCATAAGTGGCTCTCTTTCTATCATATTACGTCTTCCGTACGGTGCGCAGTCCTGACCTATATGCGTCTAGGAGACGATAAGATTTGCAGATTCTGTAAAGAGGAAGAGGAGACACCTATCCACATCCTCTGTCACTGCGATGCACTCCATCACAGTAGACAAAAGTACCTTGGTGGCCATATCGTCACACCAGACGATATTAAGGCCTCCACCCCTGGAGACATCGTCCGATATATGATCGGAGTGGGCCTCGGGGAAGTGCTTTAACCACATAGGGGTCACAATAGATCTATCAAGGTCGCAGTGAATGGTTGGGCCCGGTGGACCACCCCCCTTGTCTCAAATAATAATAAAAACGGTGCGCAGTCGTGTATACAACCCGTTATATACCTGTATTTTGCCAACGATGTTAAACTCTTGGACTGAATGTATTCTTTTGTTTTATTCGTGAAGTATATCTCCTTCTCTTTCTTCAGGAGGCGGATGGTACCTCCTCGGCGTGCAGACCCTCACAGCCGTGTGTCTGATGGTTTGGGGCATCGTGGTCACCATGGCATTGCTTTGGGTCATCGATAAGGTGCTCCCCATCAGGATGGATCCTTACGAGGAGCTGCTGGGAGCTGATCTATGCGAGCATAAGATCCGACATGGACAGGTTTTATTCTAAATCATTTATTTATTACAATCTGGCCTATATACGCTAATAAGTAATTTTAGTTTAACTTAAACTTCTATAGACACTTATTTCTTAGTCATCAGTTCATTGACGAGTCTTAGTCTTTAATTAAGGGGAAGACACTTTGTTCATGTGTTCTTACACTAAAGCACTATTCACTATAACTTTATTTTTATTTCACTCATTACACTAGCTCAAAAGGTTTTATCCTTTTGATCGTCTTCACTTTGTATTTTCGAGGAGTTGAATGTTCTCGACATTCACATGTTTGTGAAGCCTGGTATGGGAAAACAATAATGTTTTCAATACATCAGAAAGCCCAAAGTAAACGTTCACTGCTGGACATAGTCCTCCCCCACAGAACAACCGGTCCCGGCTTGCATCATGCGAATCCCCGCGATCTTTACTAGATCGTTCCTAGGGGGCAGATCCATTACGCGTTTTCCAGTACGTACTCTCCACTCGAGAACGTTATCTGTTCATGATGATGCAATTCTTGCAGGTGGGGGTTTCCCGTGCGGTGTCGGCGCTGCGACCGTACCACCGGGCCGACAGCCTCGAGGAAGTTGGCAAGGTTGGAGTGAACACCGGACATAGTCTGGTGGTAGAAAAATTATATGAGGTAAGATTTTATATTATTCAATCGAAATTTTATTCAATAATACTTTTCATTGAGTTTGAAATTTTTTAAGCTAAGGCACATTAAAGATATTTAAAAAGATTAAGTTTCAACAAAAATGTTATAATAATTTTAATATTGTAGCAACACGTTTCTTTCATAATCTTTGTATCTTTTTAAATTTTTGTCTAAAAAGTTTTAACAATTTCTGTTTTTAAATTCATTGGACATCCTATTAAAAGCAGCCACTGAGGCGATTGTGCTGTAAATAAATGTGTTTTACAGGCACACCTCAATAAAGAAAAAAACAAGGGTAAACTGAAGACAAAACTTCAAAATTTCACGAACAAGGGCTTCACCGATGATCAGAACCAATCAACTGCCGTTACGAACAACGGCTTTTTGAATAAACGTCCTGGCAACCCAGAGAACGACCTCCACAGAGCCATAGACAACATGGCTGTAGACATACAAGGCGGGAAGAAAAAGGGCGCCAGAAATGGCGTCAAAGTGTTTCCAGAGGATATTGAAAGTATAAAAGGAAAAAAATTCAAGGAGTTCTCAGTGATGGAGCTAGAAGAGTTAGGGGAAATGAATGTGAATGAAGATAGATTTAGACATAGGTTCGCTGAAGAGGACTACGAAAGAGATATTGCTAAGAGTGGAGTTAAGTGGGTAGATTAATAAGCTATCTAGAGGTAGTTATAGTATGGCCAACGAAAGAGTGGCCTGGAATTTTTTAAAGTTTTAACATGGCAACAGTTTTTAGCTGTCAATCAAACTACCTACATTACAAGCAATGCGTGGAAATTGCTTTCAAATAAAAATAATAAGAGAAAGTTTTTGAAGAAAAACAATATTTACTTGTATATTTTTTGGTTTATTATATTGGTATGGCCACTTGATGGTATGATATAGTAACACCACATTTTCGATTTAGTTTTTTAAGGTCTTTTTTAAAAAATGACATTTTATTTATTTTGTAAATTAAGATTTTCGGTTGATTGTAATGAAAATAGATTCTAAGATATTATAAATAATGTTTTAGTTAGTCTTAAGTTACAAAAATTATGCAACAAAGAAAATATATATTTAAGAATGACCAAAGCCCTTTCATTCTTGCCCTAGTGATTCCACTTTAAAATTTGGACTGATTTCTGCCCATTTTCACCACAATTTTAAATTACAAGTTAATAGCATAACTGGCTGTTGAAATAATCAAACGGACGGACGGACAGACACCACAGTGAGATTATTAGGGTTCCGTTTTTCCATAGGATATTCGGAACCCTTTAAAACGGAGTCCTGCATCCTGCAAAGGGATATAGGGATGCAGGATCAGCCAGAGGTAACATTCAGGGAATCTCGTCAAATACACGTTTTACTTATTACATGAAAAGTTACAAAATTATTTAAAATCTACCAATTTAGTAGCTTATTTTTTAGTCTGACATCACCTAATTAAAACCGGTTGAATAAACTTGACCAATGACCTGGCATTGCCCTTCAAAACAAGCTGATAACAGGTCAGGTTTCAAAACAGTCTCTAACTAAACGTACTTAAACTTAAAATCACATTAAATTTCGATTACACAGTTGAAATTTGTCTCGTGTGGACAAAATGTTACAGAAAGTTGTAAATTTTTGCTTCTTATTTGTTTTGATACAAAATATACGATATACGAATGCTTTCGAGGACTGTTCTCTCAATAATCTGAGTGAAACGATGTGGCTTAATTTAAGTACTGTCGTTGTTCCTAATATGAATGGCCTGAGGAAAGGAGAAGCTGGGAAGATTGGTGTCATTGGAGGTTCTACTGAATATACTGGAGCTCCTTACTTCGCAGCGATATCTGCGCTAAAGGTAAATAAATATACATAGAGGCCTAAACACTTGCTTCTAGCGACTCTACGTGATTTTTTTCCCAGTACGTGGTCGCAACTCAAGAATTTTTACTCCCCATCCTACCCGACTTTCGAGCGATGTGGCCTGCCCATTGCCACTTAGCTCACTGACTCATCGACGTGTAAGAGACATGGCATGAGCTGAGTCGGTTCGTCTACCTCATTCTGGATTTTATCACGAACAGCCTATATATGTCCCCACTGCAGGGGCTCAGTCCTACTCTCCTAGAGAGAGTGTATGGGACATACCACACCACGCGGGACCAGTGCGCATTGGTAGACTTCACATGCCTGTTCAAGACATGCAGGTTTCCTCGCGATGTTTACCTTCACCGTTAAGCAATTTTATTTATTTATTTTATGGTTTCGGAAGACCAACAGCTAATAATATAACATATAAACTAGTTGATAGAAAGCCAAAAGGTAAACGGCTGGATTCGATCCCGGAACCCTCAGATTGAGAGTCCGCGCCTTATACACTGCGCCACCATCGCTTATGGTAATCTACGCCAATTTCTCTGGATACATTATGTCGCCACTCGTTCCCATGCACTGACAACTACCAACATTATACCATTAAAAATACATGCCAGTGACATGTGGCACCGTTTTAAGTATAATTAAAAGTTGCACAAGAGTTTCCACAATTAGATTTTGGCAAAATATTGTATGTAGGTATGCGTAATCCGTAGACGAACGAAGGTCACCAACATAGCTCGACGAGTCAGTAAGCTGAAGTGGCAATGGGCAAGCCACATCGCTCGAAGAACCGATAACCGGTGGGGAGTTATGGTTCTCGAGTGGCGACCACGTACCGGGAAACGTCTACCAGGCCGTCCCCCTACTAGATGTACCGACGACCTGGTTAGAGTCGCAGGGAGTCGCTGGATGCAGGTGGCTCGGGACCGGTCGATGTGGCGTACCATGAGGGAGGCCTATGTCCAGCAGTGGACGTTTCCCGGCTGATGATGATGATGATAGTATCTCTATAGTCTATGGCAGCAAAATAAAATAAGTTACCACTCTTCCAGGTCGGAGCGGACCTAGTGTTCGTCATAACAACGGAAAGCGCTGCACCCGTCATTAAATCCTACAGCCCTGACTTGATCGTTTATCCAAATCTACATTCGAAGCACCTGCCCGAAATAAACAAGCTATTAAACAAAATGGACGTCATTGTTTTTGGCCCAGGCTTAGGCCGAGAGCCTGAAACATTGGCCCTAATCTACAATATTATAGACACTTGTAAAGAATTGAGAAAACCTTTAGTTATAGACGCTGATGGATTGTATGCTCTGTCAGAAAATGTAGACATGTTAAAGAATTACCCGAAGCCAGGTGTAATTCTGACGCCGAACCATTATGAAGAGGAAAGATTAAAAGGCGCCATTGCCAAACATTCGCCTGATTGGCCAAACGATTGGTACGAATATTGGGGCGATACAGTGACTGTGCTAGTAAAGGGAAAGACAGATAGTTTCCATGGTAAATTTCCTTGGAGCAATGACTTAGATGGATCGTCGAGACGGGCTGGTGGTCAGGGAGATATTCTGTCAGGGTCTATAGGTACTTTCTACAAATGGGCGCTGGATAAGAAGCTTTGCGAGGACACTGATGATGGCGTGAAGTTGGCGCAGAGTGTTGCCAGCTATGCAGCGGCAAGGCTCACGAGATTATGCAATAAAAAAGCTTTTGCCGTCCGTAGTAGAAGCATGACTGCGTCGGACATGTTGGATTTTATTCAGCTGTCATTTGACGAGTTGTACTCTGATGAGTTCAAGTACAGAGGCATATTCAGTTACTGACACCAAATAACTGATATCATAATTGATAGATTTTTCGTCTTCCGTTTTGATCATCTATGCATTAAGAGGGTGTGCTGTTGTCAAAGCGCCCATACAAACGTAGTCCAGTCATATTTTGAGTATTAAGCTATGAAAATCTATGAAATTTTCAAGACACAATCTAGAAACAAATATCTGTGTCGGTAGTGAGTTAGATTTTCGTTTAAATATATACTTCCAGAGTTACAGGGCGTCAAAGTATTGTATTTTTCGGTAATAAAAAGCCCCAACTTTGAACCTGATTTACAAGAGTATGAATCAATTTAGAACAATTTGGAAAAACCACCGACATCTGAAATTTTATTAATATACTGTATTGAAAAAATGGCTACATAATATACTGTATCCTTCAAATGATCCCTGGACTACGAAACATCCAAATAACGGATGGATAACTTCGCGTAGTGTATGCTGTCTCACCGTACGCGCTCGGGTAGGATAAGGCTCGGAGAGGGACAGCTACAAAACAATGCAACCTTGAACACGGCCACGTGGTCTTACCAACATAGCCTCTTAAGCAATGATGGATTTCATGAAAATTTTTGCCACCATTTGGCGCCATGGAGAAGATGTATGGAAAAATATTTTTCTCTAAATCGATAATCCATGTAATAAGGTAAACCTCTATCTTTTTTTTAATACGACTAATACTTTTTTAGTACAACCCGCCAAAACGTAATTCTAGTCGCGCGGCGCTAAAACGCTCCATATAAATCAGGTGACATTTGTGACGTCACACGTGTTTTAAGAGCGTTAAAACGTATGAAGCTTGTTCGATATTTTGAATTATCTGGTAAAATAATGTTTTACGATATAATTCAAATTTACCCCTATAATAAAATGTTCAAAATGCAATGAGAAAACTAAATCTAATAACAATTTTACTATTCGAGTAACTAAATTTTTGAAACATTTAGTCCTTGCAAAATCAAAATTATTACGTTTTTTTGTGGGATTTCTTTTAATGTCCGTTATGCTATAAAATACAATTCAACCCAATCTAATTTGGTTGCTTCTTCCCTATTGTGTCAAGTGTCATCCTTATTTTGTCATAGGTACTCTTTGTCTCATTCCAATAATATAGTTTTTTTTATTTGTCTTGTATTAGTAGCAGGGTAGTAGTAGCGCGCATTATAACAAAAGGAAATAGGACCTTATAACAACAGAAAAAGATACATATTTCTCGGGTAGGATACCTCTTATCACAGTATCTTTAATTGCTAAAGCGTCCTACCAGAATCATACTTATTTTTAACAAAGTTCCCCCTTCATTGCTACGTACAATCTTATTAAAGGCGTATAGTTTAATCTTATATATAATCTTTATATATCGACTTTCTAATATCAGACGAACTATCTGACCTGGAATTTAAAAAACATATTAGTTGCTTTATACATACAGTAGGTACGAGATTAGTGGCTGTCATGTTTAAAACAATAAAAACATGGTTTTAAACACAGTTTTTTAACTACAAAACATTACATATGGAACACTGATTTAAATCAATATATAAACTAAATCTCTACTATTTTGGAAATAGTGAAAAAAATTGTGAACTGCGTCTCTAGCCAGTCCGGGGGCGAACGCCATTTAGCGTGGGCACACCTAGAATTTCCTAGACCGGTCTCTCTTCTTTTGCATAACTGCAGGCGTACTGGTGTAAATATATATATATCTCTCTCAGATATATGTAGTTTGCATGTAATTCGTTCCACTTTCTGACCGGCCAGCACGTTCTCCGGGGAGGCTGGGTAAACAGGTAAAGTAAAAAAAAAAGTATTATAAAAAATGATTTACTGTCCAAAACGACACCAGTAATTAATGCATTAACATACAAAACATCAACAGTCATACAGAATTATTGATCAGCCACAGACAGACATTCAATTTTAAACATTTATTTAAAGAAAAAAGAATTGTGTGTGTGTGTGTTACTAGTGACTTGGTTTCATATTTAGATTTTTGTCCAATAGAAAACATATTGTTTCCTTTATTATATAAAAAGCAACCAAGGTGTGTCTCGATCGGTACATTTTACATGGCATCCTAGCCTTCCGGGCTCCCGATGATCTGAGTAGATCAGACCGTCAAAAACCAGTGTCATCGGCACTGTCTTGTTCCCGAAATGAAGACAACAGAACCCGCGCCTCTTCAACTTGAGGCTTCAGGATGACGCTTTCCATACAATTCCATTCGTCACAAATCATCAGGAGAGATGAAGGCCAAGCGCAAACCTTAGTCTTTTATTTGTATATCGACAGTCTGGATTAAAGGCATAATAATTATTTACGTATTCCATCCTCGACCGGACAATATATTATGTGAATTACAAAGTATGGCAACGTTCAACTCTGAAACACTTCGAATTTTGGTATTTATTATTATTCTTATTTGCTTCATACACTAGCAGCTCTTCGAGCTGATGCGTGTACATCACTGAACTTGTTTTAATGTTTCTAAATGTTTGTCTAGTCTGTTTTTAAAACAATTCACTGAAGTAGCACTTATAACACTTTCAAGAATGCACTGCACGGTTAGGCAAGAAGTGTTTCCTAGGATTGCTCCTACATAGAGGCTTGGTGAGGTTGCTAAAATCAAAACCATCCCTTTGGCTTCGCCGTAGTACGGAAATAAATTTACAGCAAGTTTCAGTGATTCGTAGCACTAAAGCTGATTTCATGAGCATTTTAGCTCGCAGCTCAAGCGCAGAGCTGCTACCCTAAAATTATATTCGCCCTCTCTTTCTTTGCTTAACAAATCTCTGACGCGGCTGCTGACATAGTTTTTATTTAACTTGCAATGTTTGTTTGGTGGTCTTATTTGTCTTGATTATTATTACGGGTACTGCGTAGATCCGATGTCAATCCAGTAATAAAGTACCATTAACAAAAAAGCTTGTATTGAAAATTATTAACAAAACTTATTTGTAATCTACAAACATTTCACGAGACCAACTATTAGCATAGCTTATCTGTAATAAATTTTAATTAGAAACAAAACAAACCAGCGTCATTGTTTAACTTGTAGACATTCTATAAGCTATTTAGCTCTACGATAAGACAACTACACAACTTAAATTGTCAGCAATGTTGCTCAAATCAATATTTTTTCTGGTAGTCTTATTGCTGAATCATGTTGCCGCAGTTGCCAAGGAAAACTGCTCAGCCATTCATGATATAAGTGAAGCTAAGTTGCTGGAGTTAAGTAGGCGTGTACTCCCTGACTTGGACTACGCAGGACTGTCCAAGACTAGAGCCGGTGTCATAGGAATTGTTGGAGGATTTTATCCTGGGCCCAGTTACTTTGCTGCCATATCAGCTCTGAAGGTAAAATGACTATTTTTCTTAGATTTGTTTCCCACTTGGTCTCGGCTTTAAAATATGTTCATTCAATGTTTTCATTTGTTTGTTCATTCATTTTTAGGGTTCCTAAAAATGAATGGTAGCTCAAATGGAAAAAAGTAGTAGGATCACCGGTTTGTCTGTCTGTTAAGACTCTTTTCCTCATGAACTTTCATGAATGCGTGTAGGCGTGGAGCTATTAAATATATTGAAATTAAAATCAATTATTCAAGTCTGAAAACCCTTATGATTTGTGAAAAAATTCTAAGGCAACGCAATAAAAAGAGAGCCGTTTTGACGCTTATTTTTACGATTTCCTTTGAAAGCGAATCAAACCTTACCTTTGACCTAGAACCATGAAATTTGTCAAGACAAGTGCTATAAATTACAGCACAAGTATATGAATAAATCGGAACAGTATATATTTTTAATGACATCGCCTGTCATTATATTCTTAATCCTATTTTGTTAACAATTGGGTTTTGGACAAAAAAAATATTTTTGTCTCATTCGATAGCCCATGTAAAAAGATAAGCTGAAGATAAGATAACTGATAATATGAAGCTCTATCATAATTTTTTTCGGTACGACTAATCGATTTTTTAGCACAACCCGCCGATAAATAATCCTAGTCACGCGGTGCTAAAACGCTCCATCTGTGACGTCACATGTCATTGTTGAAGCGTTAAATGTATGGCGCTTGTTCGATATTTTGAGTTATCTCGTAAAATAATGTTTTTATATGTTATATACTCCTATAATAAAATGTTCCAAATGCAATTAGAAATCTAAATCTAATAAGCATTTCACTATTCGAGGTTTTTCACATTTTTCGGTGAATATTGCCTTACCGTGATATGTTTTTCAGTCTGGAGCCGGACAAGTGATGGTTCTGACAACTAAAAGCACCGCACCTGTGGTAGCTCTATACAGCGCTGACATCCTAGTCCTCCCTTTACTGCACAAAGAAACCCTAAGAGACGCCTACACCCATCTCACTGCAATGGATGTTATTATCATAGGCCCAGGGATGGGAAAAGATTTCGATACACGATTCGTGGTATCATACTTAATACAATACTGCAAAAGCTTAACAAAACCAGTGATTTTCGTAGCTGAAGGTCTATATCCTTTGACCAGAAACGTGAATTACTTGTCTGGTTTCAAAAGTCCAATAATTTTACTACCTAATGACGGCGAAGCAAAAGTTCTCAAAGATGTAGTTTTGTCTACAAATAAAACAGTTAATTGGTTTGACTATTGGGGAAAGAATGTTTCGGTTTTGGTTAGAGGCAAGGAAGATAGGTTTCATTCGAAATTTGCTTGGAGTCATTCTAGGAGCGCGTCTTCTAAACAGACAATGGGCGAAGGGGATATGCTTTCAGGTGTTTTGGGCACGTTTTTCAACTGGGCTCTAAAAGCTGACTTATGTGATGACGCAGAGGATTCAATGCATTTAGCCCAAAGTGTTGCCAGTTTCGTGGCTTCGAAAGTTACTAAATTAAGCAACAAGAAAGCATTTAATGTTTTTCATCGCAGTATGTTAACAACGGATATGTTAGATTTTGTTCGTGTGTCATTAGCTGAATTGTCTTTGATTTAAAAAATTAAAAGAAAAATTCATAATTGAGAAACAATTTGTTTTATTTTCGTGGTATTTAAAAGTAAATATTAAAACACAAAATTAACAACTACAAAAAACTTATTACTAAACAAAAACTTAAACGAAGATAATTAATTAAAGGCTCATAAGCGAAGTTATTCAGTGTTGTCAGACGACAATAAAATTTCCTGACATTTCAAATCTTATTTTTATTGAAGAAATGATGAATATTTTTTAACTATAACAATTATTTTACACTTTCGGAAATCCGATATGAAAAAATAATTCGTTAGAAATGATTTATCTCCGTCTTCTTAAATATTTGGATCTCTTCAGTCTTCAATTCTCTTACATTATAAGTTCAGTGTTGCAACATAAAAATCATGTTTTCTACCATTTCAAATAACAGAATTACTGAACCAGTGCTTTATTTCAGTTGGCAATGCCTTGTACGTCTTAACAGCTTCTTGGACATCTAACGTGGGTACAGCTAGAGTGTACAGCTTGTACTCTTTCTGTACCTTATTGGCGTTCGTATCATAGGACGAGTCATTGGTTATAGGTTTGATTATTTCGAGCGTTTGCAGATGCTCGAATGCCTTGAGAATCACCGGCCGTGGCACGGTTTGAGTGGACGAATTCGCGTTAGCGAACTTGGTGTACCTGTAGCACACAAAATAAAAAAAGTTGAATCGGTAAGTATCAGCAGGCTGTCGCGCAGCGGGCATATCCACCGTCTACTCTTCCAGCAACTTTTCGGGAGATTGAAAAGAACAGACTTACGGCTCTGGTTCATATCAAATCAAATCATTTTTATTTACTCAGAATCAAATAATTCCATAATGTGTTAGTATAGTTCTAGCCTAAGTTAGAAAGTACATTTTAAAAATTATCAGAGCATTAGCAGTTATCAGTTATCAATTAGCAGAGTTATCAAAGCATTCATAAAAAAAATGTCAAATACAAAATACAAAATTTCAACAACAACAAATACAAAGGTTCAACAAGAATTTATTTAAAACTCGTAACAAATTATTTAACACTAGCTTCTGCTCGCGGCTTCGCCCGCGTGGACTTTATTTTTCGCATTAAAAAGTAGCCTATGTCCTTTCTCAGGGTCTAAAGATTGTCTGTGCCAAATTTCATCAAAATCGGTTGTGAGGTTTAAGCGGGAAAGCGTAACAGACAGACAGAGTTACTTTCGCATTTATAATATTAGTAGGGATAAGCACTCGTTGTTTTTTGTAGTCATAGTTACAGATCAACTGACAGCGCTTGACGCGCGTCACTGTGTGTTTTTTATCGATCGATTTTGATGATTCTTTTTTGTTTGGTAGAACATACTTCAGAGGATATAGATATAAAAGTTAATCTAAAATCCATTCAGCTCTTTTGTAAAAATCAACAAAAACTAAATATGTATCCAATTCTACCTCTAAGGGGAACATTTTAGGGGATGGATGCTGTACACTTTCAGGGCATTTGAAGTCGGTTTCTAGTTCTTTTCGAACGCGCTAATTATACTTTTTGCATTATAGCTGACAACTAAAACGTCAAATGTCAATTCACTGACGCCATCTTTATATTTCGGTTAAGTGTTGCCTACTTTGTGCGTATTTAATGTGTTTTTTTAAACAGACAACAATATTCAAAATGGTAATTAAAATTAAAACACTTTTTTAAAAATATAATATCGTTTAAAAATTCGCGGAACGCCTGTTTTAGTTATGAATTCTGTGAGTAAACTTACCTATGCAGGACCATTTCAAAGTTGATAGCGTCATCTTCGAAGATATCCGCGGCATGCGTCATAGCTATGACCAGAGACAATTCTAGAACAGACAGCGATTGGAGCTGCTTGACTCTACGCTCGCCGTCTACTGCGTTGTCTATGGCAGTACAGATGTCGCTAGCGTCTATGTGCGACGTTTTGGGGCCGAGATTCGATACGATTTGAAACTGGAATCGGGAAAAAAAGATGTGCACTAAGTTTTTATTCGATTCTAGAGGTCGTTTTTGGGACCGTGTGGTGTCGGCTTTAGAATAAGGCTACTTCACCCTACGGATGTCGTAAATGGCGACTAAAGGAAAGAATATTCAGAAGGAGGTCATCAGCATCTACCTAACAACATCTTACTGCGACCACCAATGTACCTGCCTAGCGTCTATAAGGGAGGTGGCCAACAGTGGACTTATGAAGCCTTTTACTTGTAACCCTTTTACATTATGCAAATAAAAATAAATTCAATGGTCCCAATAAGGACGAAAGCATTCTTGGCTTGCGTGTAGATTTTAGTGGTCTTAAATGTCGAAAAGTATACGCATTTTTTCATGATTTTTCTCTGAGTTTTTATATATCTCACTCTTGTTTAATTAAATTTCTACAAAACAGCAGGACTGATGGCCTAGTGTACTAGGCCTTACAATCTGGAAGTCCAGGTTCGATTCCTTAGTGGTGGCATTTTCTATGTCCGCCTGGCTACCACCATGTTATCTGAGTCTGCCACCAAACAGCAGTGTTAATAACACAGTCAGTGCCATTACCACGAGGCTTAAGGGTGAGCACGCTTTCCATCTAACGGCCTTACCGTCACTTACCAAGACATTCCTAAAGACCTGTTCATTGTAGCTGTAATAGCAGAACTTCTCCACTGCCTCAATCACCCTCTGATCTTCAATCAACCTGGTGATGTGAGAGTTCCATTCCTCACAGAACTCCGGTTGGAGATCACTGAACTGATTGAGGTCCACAAGGCAACGAGTCAGGACTTCTTCCGGTATAGAATAGTCCTGGTCCAACTCCATTTGTTCTTGAGGAGCTGAAAAGTTATTTAGGCAGTTTCAAACTAAAAGAGTTGTTTCAACTCCGGCCTGCACTTGTACACTATTAAAAAATCAAGCAATAATCTTAATATATATAGAAAAATACTAGAACTACATTTTTGTGTGTATTTTGTTTGTACCAAAGCAACCTTCTTTGTAAGTGTAAAATGTAGCGTCAAATGTCATTTCGTAGCGAAATATGGCGTATATTGTTTTTTTCAGTTTTCAGTCTTTCCTGTTTTGTGTTCTTAATCTTTTTGTACAAATATCATCAACAGCCTATACAGTATACATGTCTCCACTGCAGGTCTCAGTCCTACTCTCCTACAGAGAGTGTATGTGACATAGTACACCACGCGGGACCAGTGCGGATTGGTAGACTTCACACACACCTTTGAATTTCTTCTCAGGAGTGTGCAGGTTTCCTCACGATGTTTTTCTTCACCGAAAAGCTAATGCTAATGATTTTTTACACAAATTGGAACTCATTTGCCACCATCAAATTGAGCCATCATCGAACCCAGACCTCGATTGTTCAAGGACTGACGCTCTACACAGCTGAACTACCACAGCTTTTTTTAACCGACTTCAAAACAGGAGGAGGTTATCAATTCGACTAATAAGTTTTTATTTTTATGTTTGTTACCTCAGAACTTTTGACTGGGTGAACCGATTTGGGTGATTCTTTTTTTATTTGAAAGGTGGTGCTTCCCGTGTGGTCCCAATTCAATTTGGTCCAGTTTCGACAACGGCATCCATGAGAAAACGATATAAATATTAAATTTGCCTTAGTAAAAGATTTTTAGGGCAATTGAAGTCGGTTTTCAGTTCTTTTTTCAAACATTTACTTGTTGTACAAATAAACTAGACCAAAATATTAAAAATAGTAGTTCAAATCAGTTTCGTTTTATAATGACCCATAAAAATTAGTAGTGTACATCATACATCCGAGGTACGTGTCATTTATTTTATACTAGCTTCCGCCCGCGACTTTGTCCGCGTATACTTCAGTAACGTAGTCTAATAGTTTAAAGAAACAAAATAAATTTCAATATCTGACGTAGTACATTCAAATAGTCTTCACACTGATATTATAAACGCGAAAGTTTGTATATACGAATTTACATATTCTATGGTCGGTTGCTAGGCAACGCGTTTTTGTTATGCCCAAATTGCGCATGTAATCCCACTAATATTATAAGTGTGATTTTGCACAATTTACACACTATGTCTTTATATATTATATAGCCTATATGTTATTCTGATGTATAAGTATTGTAAAATTTCATTCAAATCCATTCAGTAGTTTTTCCGTGAAAGCGTCACAAACATCCAAACATCCAAACTTGCACAGTTATAATATTAGTAGGAAGTAGGATGTCTCTATGTATCGAATAATCTCTGACGGCACACTTAGGTCCTTTTTATCCCAATCGAGGGACGGATTGAAAAATATACATTTTACAGTTAAATTTTGCTAAGACAGTGCCATCTATCCATGAATGAACTGTACCTTACTGCGGGATATAAAACCTGCTTACCTACTGACTTCCTAGCCCTCTTCTTCTTGGAAGTTGCACCAGTATTGAACCGCGGCACCTTAAGCAGTATCTCCATAGTCTCCACACAGTCTTGCAGGCGGGTGCTGCGGGGTTCGCTAGGAGAGGTCACCTCACTCGGGAACATGAACACGTGGCGATGGGAGAAGCGGGACTTGACACGTTTCTCTAGAAGCTCCATTACATCTGACCGGTGTGTTATGCCTGGGAAATTACATTATGCAAATTATAAAATCAAATTAGTTGATCACCATCACATAATTAATATAGTCTTACATACAAAAGTCTGTAATCAGTGCGTGCCAGTGATGACATACGGAACCGAAACGTGGTCCTTTACTGTGGGCCGAATAAACAAGCTCAAAGTCACTCAGCGAGCAATGGAACGAGCTATGCTCGGAATTTCTCTACGTGATAAGGTCCGGAATGAGGAAAACCGTAGACGAACGAAGGTCACCGACATGGCTCGATGAGTCAGTGAGCTGAAGTGGCAATGGGCAGGCCACATTGCTCGAAGAACCGATAACCGGTAGGGAGTAAAGGTTCTCGAGTGGCGACCACGTACCGGGAAACGTCTACCAAGCCGTCCCCCTACTAGGTGGACCGACAGGTTAGAGTCGCAGGTAGTCGCTGGATGCAGGTGGCTCGGGACCGGTCGATGTGGCGTGCCATGTTACCTAAGTCTGTCACCAAACGGCAGTGTTAATAGCACTGTTGTGTTCTGATATGAAAGGTAGCAGAGCCAGCACTCTTTAACTCGAGGTTTTTTTTAACGCCATCCAATGGCCTTATCGTCACTTAGTACAAGTCCAAAGTCCAAGTCAAGTGCAAACCAATAATTCATTGTTGTGAACATAACCAGCTGCTTACTTACTGGGTAATTATATTTGGAGAATTTTTAGGGTTCCTTAACCAAAGATGTCCAACGGCCTGTCGGTCTCTTTGTGTATGGAACCCTAAGCTACATACATCAACGTGCCATCTAGACAACTCCGGCAGCAGGCGACACTCAGTCTCCCACTAACTACCACCAACTACCAGCAAAATTCATTTTTTATTCGAGCATGTTCCAAATTTAATAAATTTTTTACCGCTCACCCCGAAGTTGACCTTTTCAACTCTACACCACAACATATAAGGAAACTTATGGCAGGCAACTTCTTCGGCTCTCATCCGGTCACCTAATATTATTTGTCATTTCGTAAATAGTTATTAGTGCATAAAAATATATTTTTTCTTTCTCTTTCGTCATATTTTTGGGGAATTTTTTTATGTATAAATACATTTCCGTGTGCTTTAGTGACGCTGTTTTATATAGAAGAACATATGTGAAAACGTTTAAATGGTTTCTAGTTATAATTTTTTTTTGTATATGTTTTCCGAATAAAATAAAATAAATAAAATACCTATGACACACACAGGAGCTTGGTTACTGTGTGTGATGTCAAACAGATTGTATAGAACAGTCTGTGAGCGTCCGCTGTGACAGAACATGTCAAACTCCTCTAGGATGAAGACCATACTCTTGCATCGTCGGTCGGAGCCAGCTCGCAGGCAGCTCAGCAGGAACGCTAGGTTCTCAGCGAATGTGCCGAACACGCGGTCACCCACTGTGTTCTCTAGTTGCATCTGGGGGTAAGATAGAAATTATACTAATGCTTTTTGGCAGTAGCCTCAAGTAATGTGGTGGTAGTTAGATAGGCTGACAGCAAAAGCCGCAACCAAACCAAGTACGGACAGGTGGCCCCCGATGAGAATTGAACCTGGGACTTACAGATTTTGAGACTGTGTTATTCAGGCAGGCTGCTGATGCAGCCAATATTGCCTGCATCCAGCTATAATAATTCTCCACTTCAATTTGGAATATTATCCCACCTCTATACGTGAGTTGAAAAAGAGGGCAAATTTTATGAAGCAGCTTAAATAAATATATTTTTAAATATCAATTAAATCCCATTACTTAAATATAAATATCATCTATAAATTACATTATTTTACTTTTCCTTCTAAACATAACAAGCACACATACACACACACATTCACCCACACTACACACACATACACATTCTGTACGCACACACCCTCTAGCGGTCAGGCTTACAAACTGAAAGTCAGCGCTTGTTCCCCCAGGAGCAAGCACAAGCTGAGTTTGCGGCCTGTTTTTGCAGCTGCAACATGTTTATATAGAATCATAGATTAACTAACACCTGTCAATCTAGTGATAAGTAAATGTGTTGCTGATGTAAAAATAAATCTATCTATCTAATTATTCTTGCTGTTTAGTTTTTTCTGTCCCGTCTATTTTCTTAACTACTGTTAGTAGATTTTAGTAATTAATAGTAGTTAGTTGCCTTAGTCATCTTATTAGCCAGTCACAGGCTGTCAGGGGTTTTGCCTGGCCAGTTTCCGAACTCAACCACTCGGCCATATGTTGGCCATTGTGTGTGAGTGGAGTAGTCAGCTAGTCTATCCAGCCGATCCCCTCCCAGAAGTGATCAAGGAGCTTGATGTCGCTACATGCCTCCTGGAGTGATCCTGGATGATCTAGGATCGTTAACTCGTTGTGTGGCCACGCTGCTGCTGGTCATCAAGTCGTGAGCACATGGACAGGAGTTTCCTCAGCGGACAAACCCACGACATAAGGAGCTATGTGGGAAGTTTGTTAAGTGTACACTAGCCTGTCAGCACCCCTATCATCGTCCTTAGGGTGACTGAGAAGGGTCATGGGGTAATCCTAAATTAAATCTGACACGTGTGTGTGTGTGTAGGTTTCAATACATAGATGAAACCACATGAAGCCATTTACCTGCATGGTTATCGACTTGAGAGTTATCTTGTCATTATGGTGGACCAAACCATTTAGTTTCACAATTATGGCATCACTAGTCAGGTCTATTTCTTTCGATAACTGGTGCAGGACCGAGTTTATGAGCTGAAATGTTAAGAGTCATCATCATCATCAGCTGGGAAGTGTCCACTTCTGAACTTTACAATTTGTATTTGTGGACAGGCTCATTTATTACCATATGAATGTTACCACTTATTGCATCAATGCAGTGACGTAGTTACCGTAGGGCAGTACCCCGGGGACCCGCATGTTCAAAGGGCCCCTCGGCCTCCATGAATGATGTTAGAAAAAGTTTTGTAATACCCTAATTGAACCCAAATATTTTACCTCCATCCATTCAGATGCCTTAGATGGTTCCATTGATTTATCCAACAAAACTTTTTCCATCGTTAAATGGTTAAAATTAATCATTTCAAATATAATATAATTTTGGTATGGACATAGCTTATGGCTAAAGATAAGATAAAGGTGTTTATTTGGTTGGCATGCGCACAGGAGAATTAATGTTGGCAATGAAAAATGTTAACCTAACATATGCCTTTTCACTAGCAATATAAGAATAATTCCTTATTACCGTCGTTTTACCGCAACCATTCGGTCCAATAACGAGGCCTGAATGCGATTCACCTTGTAAAATAGTTCTTCTAATTAAATCGTAAACATAATTCCTTTCTTGACTGTGATTCCTAAATGTTACGTTATCTTCTAATATCTTCAGCTTCAGATACTTTCTAACAAGATTAATTTGCTTGGAAATTGAATTTTCGGAATTCATTGTAATTACTTATAATAGAAATCGGAGAAATTGCGAAAGTTAAATCCAAACAAACATCAGCTGTTTTTGGCGCCGACGGAAGAAGTCTACAGATAAAATAACGAAGTCGGCATCGGCAAAGAGAATATACAAAACTTTCATTCGTTATTTGTAATTTCCACAGTTCACTCACTAGCATGACTTACACAATCACTTTTGCTTGAAAATATTCTAACAAAAGAACTACAAAAGTGTTGGTGTAATAAACACTTTAAACATCTATCAACGATAGTTCGAATCATTTTTTCAAATATTACTCTAGGGACGTGTAACAAAACAAAGCAACTAAAAAGACGATTTAATTTTTCTCAAATATTTAACATTGCAAAAAATGAAGGCTTTGTCAACTTTTAAAGATGTGTAAGGGTAGTGCTAATAATAGATATAATTAATTACAAGTCCATTGCGCATGTGCCGACACTCCTTTCTGCGCAAAGTTTTAACCGATCGATGTTTGAAAATATTGATGTACAAGATACACTATCTCAGGATACCTTTAAAATGGCATATTCAATCACAATTCACAAATGAAATAAATATATATTAGAATGAAAATGGACCGGTATCTCAATATGACTGAGATTTTCAAATGAAGAATATTTACGCAAAATGAGTTGATATGGAAAATTACTTTAGGATTTGTACTAATCAGTTTTATCGAGTATGCATTCAAGTTAAATTGCTCCAAAATAAATACAAGTACACTTTTACTATCTTGATTTTTACATTTAACTCTCCAAAATCGAGTTTTGCCTGTACATTATATGTTGTCCTTTTCCAGGCTTTCGCTTAGAACTTATTTTACATCGCTTTCGTCTCATTTAAATATTTCGGAATAATTTTTAGACCAATTATTTTATATTTATAAGTTTTAAGGTATAATTAATTTATCGATGTTACACTACTCACACCTATATTACTTATATAGTTCCAATTTTACTTTAGTTCTGTACGTGAAATTGTATAATTTGTTCAGTTATTAAGTTTCTTAGGTAAGTGAATTCTTATAAGAAATAAATATTTTTTCAACCGACATTTTTGATACAAAGCAAAAAATCAAAATTTTCTGTTATTATTCGTCTGTCTTACACTTGGACTTGGATGACAAAAATATTATCAATAAAGGTTCAATAACAGATTGCAGCTTCTACTACATAATTTAAAAATAAGTTCATCGAATTCCAATCTACGGCTACCGACTTAGATCTTAGACTTAGATCTTGGTGTTCGTAACGGATTTGCTTGAAATGCAGGTTTGAATCCCGCTCGTGCCCAAAAATTCCATAATTTTAAAATTGTATATTTTCATTCGTTAAGATATATCGCGGGATGGTAATATCATGTAGTGAGCCTTGAGCTTCGTGAATTTTGTCTTTATCATGTCAGTTGTATTATGCATGTTCTATCCCTTTCTTGACCTTAAACTCTGCAGACTTTGAATCGTTCTATCTATGATACGTATACATTTTTGCTATAACTATGTATATGTAGTATTCTAGGTTGCAAAACTGGGTGACTGTGTTGGTCTGCGAATTCATGTGATTCCAAGTATTATTGAATAAAAGTAACGTGTGACTGTTTTCTTGTTTAAGTTCACGTAGAAAATATGTGGTACCATAATCAGTGCATCAGGTTCTAAACAATCCAATTACTCTATAGCAAATTTGCACTCGACACGAGCGATAAATAATCACAATGTAATCTATTTTATATTTAATACACCAGTATAGCACTGCTTTGAATGTGATTGTACTGAAAAATACAGGAAAATTGCTTAATGCTTCAAAATTGTAAGTTTTAGCAGTAATTTGGTGTTATTTTTTAAATCTTATTTCGTTTTTGCTGGTTTTGTTTGTAGTGTACTAGTGTCATTGCAAAAGTATTGATCCATGTCCAGTTATCGCTTACGGGCTAGACGTTCAAAGTTCAATTTCACTATTCGAATCAATCGTAAAGTACACTTAGCTTATATCGAGTATTGATTATAATCGAATAATAACAACACTATGTCTTGACATATTGATCTCATTCGAAAAATCATTCGTTCGAAAATTAACCCCACTGAATTAAATATCATGCAAAAGTATACTCCATCGCCAATGTAGCATAACCCGGAATACGGGAATGAAAGAGATAAAAATAGAAACAAAAAGAATATATAATAATATGATTTTAAGTTTTATATGGTTGTCCATTGATTGGATGATGATTGAAAATCCAAAGAGGATATAATATACAAAATCTTGGAGCTTTGTTCGACTGAGCGATGTTTATTTTTATTATTTAAAATAAATAATCTGAATAAAACAGTGATAAATCAACAGTCCTGTTTACGAGCCATGTGAAATCACATTCCCTTACAAAATAATAGCCAAAACATTATAACGTAAGTGTATAATTACTTCATTTTGTGAGCTTGTTATCAGTGTGAAGTAATCAATTTTACTGAAATTTATCGGTGTAAATGGAACAATCGGGAATTATTTGTAGTATTTAATGAGCTTTTATCATTATTTGTAGCAGGGTATTACACCCATAAACTTTTTCAAGCTGTACGAATTATTTTTGGGTGTAGCAGTCAAGCTGTTTCAACCAAGTTTCAACAATAAATAAATCGATTAATTTCGCACTTTGTATTTTCTTTGTCTCGTTGTTTAGCAAGTATCAGTGTATGGTATTATTCAGAGTATATGTGAGTAGAAACCTAAATGTTCTTGTGTATTGTACGTAATAATTATTTGTAAAATACTTCATTATGTCTCTTGTGATTGACATCCTGTTTTTCTAAACCGATTTTGACCATCTCGAATGTCGCTATCAAAATCGTATCTCTTACCATCATGGCTTGCCACACCTGATAACAATATTCATAATCAGCTGCATAAGTCCATTTTTAGGCATGAGGCTCACACAGATCACCATGATCACATTCTATGAAGGCATTTGCTGTATTCACCATGCTCATCAAACAGATTAGTGATCTCAGCAAGCTGTTGCAGTGATGTGGCCCATTGGGCAATTTTCTGTTATGGCTTCGCTGTCTATCCATCCATCAGTCTGTCACAGGGCTGTATCTTTTAAACTATAATAGGTAGACACATTTTTTAAATAACTATGGCAAACAAGTAAATGTAAAAGGGGAGTCACATACAGGAAGCTTTTATTTTGCTTTTTTGCTGTACCTTGTATGAAATATGCTAGTGTGGGCCTTTTTTCTTGATCTTGTGGTATGGTGGTCTGTTGGGATATTGCTACTATCTTCTTAGGCACATCTAACTTGAGACCAGTCATGAGTCAGAGCTAAAGTTCAGCTATTATGAAAAATCACTAAATGTCATTGAGCTGTTACACATAATAGAGTTATTTAGTAAAACAGCTAGCTGTTATGTAAAACACCTAATTGAGCAATCCAACAGTGACATATGTACCCAGATATTGATGTGATTATCTGGACAAGTCTGTTTACGATACACACTTTGTGTACAAACTTTGGAATATATATGTTCTGCTGTATATGCAGTAACATAAAGGATTAATTGGGTCCCAAAGTTACAACATAGCTACTGGAACGAGTAAATCGGAAAATGTCCTGAGTTGGAGGTGACTTGAGTTTCATCATCTTCAGCCGGGAAACGTCTACTGCTGGACATAGGCCTCCTTCATGGCATGCCACATCGACCGGTCCCGAGCCACTTGAGTTTGATGATGATATAATCATGATAAAAGATATGACGGTTGATAACCGATCTCTCTCAACTCTGACATGGCTCATGTAGCGACTACCTGACATGGGTAGTAGCCGGCACAAATGGCTTAACTATGGGATAAGACCACTAAAACATCTATTATTAACTTACTTCAAAAAAGGAGGAGGTTATAAATTCAACAGGTATGTTTTTTTCAGAATTTTTTTTGAACCGATTTGGATGATTCTTTTTTATTTGAAAGCTGGTGCTTTCCGTGTGGTCCCATTTCAATTAGGTCCAGTTCTGACAATGGCATCCATGAGAAAACTATGTTAATCTTAAATTTGCCTTAATAAAAGTAGACTTTTAGGGCAATTGAAGTCGTTTTCCTGTTCTTTTTGAACGCATTTCCTTGTTAGTATAATTATATTGATTATAAATTAGATGGTGTATCCTTGGGTGACGGTGTGTGTGAGTGAGCGCAATGGCGGAGGAGCATGCGTGCCTGGTGCGCGCGCGCTCCGACTCTGAGACCTCCAGCAAGCTCGGCAGCTTCGGCACCATGGCCTACACGGAGGACAGACTCACTGGTAAGTTGACAGAAACGACTATTACGATAATTTCGGAGGAGCATGCATGATTAGTGGCGCAATTCAAACCCTTTCCCTTAGTCACAGGACGGACACTTCAAACAAATGTCGTGATATCGGTCCCTATTCCCATATATCGAATGAATGTCGTTTGTATACACGCGCACGTGTTAGTCTCCATGAGCGGGTCACTTTCTTGCGTGTATAGGCAATGGCGTAGCTATGTAATCGAGGGCCCCTGGGCAAAATTAAACGGGGCCCTGTAACCATGTGTGTGGAATAATAAACATTTATCTTGTCTAGTATCAGAGGGCGTCGGAGAACCTGGCAACACAGTGAACATGTCCAGCCACCCCCCGGATAACAACCAGGACAATGAAAGTGGTGAGCTCCTGGACTACAATGACTGTAGCGTGCTCGAACAGTTCCATGAGGATGCCTTGAGACAGGTGAGTAACTTACCATCAGGTAATGAACTGATTGTATGAAAAGTGGAACGGAATCCTGACTACCTGACAAGCTGAACAGTCTTGGAACTCTAAATGAAAATATCATCAAAAACCTATATCCATCCCCACTGCAGGGTTTCAGTCCTACTCTCCTACAGAGAGTGTATGGGACACAGTACACCACGCGGGACCAGTGCGCATTGGTAGACTTCACACACACCTTTGAATTTCTTCTCAGGAGTGTGCAGGTTTCCTCACGATGTTATCCTTCATAGAAAAGCCAATGGTAATGATTTTTATCATTCCTACATAAATTTCAAATAACAAATTGTAACTCATTGGTACGAAACAGGATCGAACCCAGACCTCGATTGTTCAAGGACTGACTGTGTACATAACTGAGCTTCTGTAGTAGCAAAATTTTACTGTCAAATGTATATTTTTTTCATATGAATTGAAAGCAAGGAGTTTATATACTAAAATCCTTGATGCAAAAAGAATGTAACTGATGTGTAAATAAATCTGTCAAACTTTTTGTGTGTGTGTGGACTGCCATGATGATTTATTACACACTAATTTCTACCTCTTCCGCGCCATCCAAGTACTCAACTGACAGTCCCTGAAAGTCTCTGATTGTTTTGTGTCCAGGCTGGTTGCGGTCTCTCCCAAGCCCGTATAGTGCTCGCGAGTGGTCTGGCTGTTGCTGGCGCGTCCCTAGAGCTGGCTGCGATACCCTTCATACTGCCCTCGGCAGAGATCGAGCTGTGCATACTGCCGCACGAGAAGAACTGGCTCAGTGAGTGTTGACAGACCATAGGTCGTACAGTGAGGTTGCCCATTAAATATCATATGTCATTCAATGAGGTTGTCCATTAAACGATACATTTAGTGAGGTTAGCTATTTTCAACCGTATTCAAAAAAGGAGAAGGTTATCAATTCGACGGGTATGTTTTTTTAAAATGTTTGTTACCTCAGAACTTTCGACTGGGTGAACCGATTTTGATGATTCTGTTTTTGATTGAAAGATAGCACTTCCTGTGTGGTACCATTTCAATTTGGTCATGTTCTGGACATGGCATCTTTAAAAAACCGTAGTCATAAACCATAAACCAATTCTTAAATTTACTGTAGACTTTTAGGGCAGCTGGTCGACTTCTTTTTGAACGCGTTACGCTGTCTCGTTAAATGACGTCAGCCATATAGTGAGGTTGCCAATTAAATGACTATAGTCATTCAGCGAGGTTGCTCGTTACATGACAAGCTATTCAGATGGCTCATTAAGATATTATAATATATGCCTTCCTTTTTTGAAGTCGGTTGATAAGTAGAATACAAAGCCAAGCCAAGGCAATGGACAAAATAATTAAATATTTATGTTATTCTGCTTTTTAGTATTAGTTGTTACAGCGGCAACATAAATACATCATCTGTGTAAATTTCAACTGTCTAACTATCACGGTTCATGAGATACAGACGTTCAGACAGACGGACAGCGGAGTCTTAGTAATAGGGTCCCGTTGGTTACCCTTTGGATACGGAACCCTAAACAACGAGTGAACTTTAGACCACAAGACTCAAGTAAAACTTCTTTAGCTCCATCTATATATTTTACAAAGTATTAATTTATAAAATTGTTCAAGAACGAAATGAAATTACGAAGCACTCAAGAAATCGCCTGTTGCGTAACGCTAGCAAACTCGCAAAAAGAACTACTGACTGATATATATTTAATGCACTGGCTGTGAGAGGAAGAGAGAAAGAAAATGTGTGCTCGTGATCTCTATCTATGTTCACTAAGTTATATCTACCTCTCAACTTCCGTTCGCCTCGCCCAATCACACTTTTCGTAACGCTCTCGTCACGCATTCACCAGCTTGCTATCCAAGACAAGCGTTCGTAAATAACTTTGAAAAATATCTTATGGTGCATTAATTTATAAAGGATGACGTCGCCATGAAGCTTAATAATCACCCCCCGCAGTAATGATCAGCCTGGTCGGGTGCTCGCTGGGCTCGGCTGGGTGGGGCGTGCTGTCGGAGCGGCTGGGGCGCCGGCGCACGCTGCTCTCGTGCCTCGCGGTCAACGCGGTGTTCGCGTCCATAGCCGCGTTCATGCCCACCTACGGCACCTTCATGATGGCCAGGTCAGTGACACCACGACGGCGTCTGCTGACAGTTACAGGCCGGGCACTTGGAACAAATGTCGTGATATCCATCATTTACGTGTGTGTATTGATTAGCGACGGGCATAACATGGACTGAAATTTGAAATTACTAATTTCCAAAATAGAATGATCATTCATTACTAATTAGTATTACTAATCTGTCAAACAATCGAAACTTGTCGATGGTTGCCGAGCGTGACCGACCGAAAAAGGGCCTTATTTGTCAATGAAATAAAGCCCTATCTATCCATATTTACTTACTTTCGTAATAACGCCTATATAATCGACTAGCTAGTAGTAGCCATTATCATAATCGAGACATCTGTGCTTGTTTTGGCTTCTGATGAATCTGTAGCATGTATTTAGATTCTGCTCTGCCATCGGTTCCGGGGGCATCATCCCAACGTGCTACACGTACACGGGCGAGGTGACGACACGTCACTGTCGCCCCCGGGCGCTGGCGTGGCTCGTGGGCGCCAGCGGGGCGGGGGCGCTGCTTTCAGCTGCTCTGGCAACCGCAGTGCTGCCACCCACAGGGCCCACCGCACTCATAGAGAATAAGGAGCACTTCAGCGCCTGGCACAGGTTAGGCTTTATATAACTAATAGTGATTTGGTGTACATTCTCGTTTTTTGAAAGTGAACTGTGGAGCGTTGTCTTAATATGATTATTTAGTTATCTTACAGTAGTTATAGTTAGAAATAATAACACTTGAACGTCGAATAAATAAGTCACGGTCCAGCTGAAAATCAGCTGTGGTCTTTAGGTCACAGCATCGGGCTAACTTAATTTTGCTGTAATTACT
This sequence comes from Carcina quercana, assembly GCA_910589575.2. Taxonomy (NCBI): domain Eukaryota; kingdom Metazoa; phylum Arthropoda; class Insecta; order Lepidoptera; family Depressariidae; genus Carcina; species Carcina quercana. The sequence continues at coordinate 4,873,758 of OU342454.1, read as the reverse complement.
TATTTTTGTTTTCTGTATGTGTCATGTGTGTATATTTTTCCGCCATTAAGTTTTGTATTTTTTTAGCTAGGAATAAATTATTTTCTTTCTTTCTTACTACGCGAGGAAATCCGGAATGAGTGAATGATGTGTGGTTGTCTGAACAAATGTTTGTTTGACCAGATACCTTCTGCTGTGCACGCTGCCGATCCTCGCGTCGCTGGTGAGCCTGATCTGGACGCAGGAGTCGCCGAGGTTCCTGCTCGACGTCGGCAGGGAGGTGGACGCCATGATGGTATACCAGGTAATACATACTCAAGGCTCCGCAGGGAAAGAAACATGGCGAATTTTTATTTGCATTACATGAACTCTTCAAATATTTTCACCTCACCTTGACTCCCCACATTACATTTGTAAGGGATGCGAGTAATGCATTACACATTACACATTACTCGATCATTACAAACATCACGCATTACACATAACATTACGCGCGCTGCTAGGTCATTGCTCACTTGCACCTACCGCTACAAGAGCGACAAGGATGGAGGACGCGCATATGTTACTGAAATGCAATTGTATTACTAGTAAATTAAGGCTTACATTTTAGTATTTCGATTCCCAGCATTGCATTACATCAATCAGGAGCAGTGTTCGATGTTCTCGTAATCATTGATGCCAAAAGAGATTTGTAACGTGTGTTTTAATATCAAGGTGTGATTGTCAGAATATCCATGGCGGAAACCAAGTGCGCCTGTGCGGAAGTAAAGCCAACGTGGCGGCCGCGAACAACAGGGCGCCCTCCTATCATTTAGGTAAGATAAGATAAGATTTAAATAAGATACAGTACTGTATAAATATAAGCCACAGTCTCCTCCTGTTCTATGTGACAATATTACTAAATCTTAATTTCTTAAATTTTTAATATTAATTACTATAAAAATAAATTAATTATTTTTTAAATAATCAAAAATTTATACAAAAATTTATATGTAAAATAAATTTATAATAAATTCATAAAACTATAAAAATTTATTTAAATATATATTTTTTAACATAGATTTTTTAAGTCCAAACAAGTAAATGTTTAAAAACCGGACTTTGTAAAAAAATTAATTTTTATGATTTTGATATGCCCAGTGTCACTCACAGTAAATACGAATCTAACGACACCTCTCAAACTAAAATCCATCGAACCGCTCAGGCCACAGAGCGTGACAAACAATTATACATACATGCTCTCGAAAAACATTACCCTTCTTCTGGCGCAGTCGAGTATAAAGTACAAAAAGACTACGGATTTATTAATTATTTTTTTAATAAAAATTAAGAAAATAAAATGGACGTATTTGGTCAGGTAATTTTAAAAGCGATGTTTTAAGTCTGAACTGCATTTGTACACTATTTAAAACAATCAAGTAATAATCTAAAGGTATAAAGAAAAATACTAGAGATAAATATATGTGTTTGTACAAAATCATTATTTTTTGACCGAAGTGCAAACGTCCACGACGCCATCTTTATATTAAGAGGCCAATGAAGCAAAGTCTCCGTAGAATAGTAGGTATTTGAATATGTTATTGCTGTCGCGATTCGGTACGCACACATACAGCCTTTCACATGCTTTCACTCACACAAATAACGCTGCATAACATCCCAAAGAGGCCCCTGCCGCGACGCGCATAGACGCTACCCCTCCGCCTGGGCTAGAGTGTATTTTTCAAAATTATAATAAACTTGACGTGAGCGTGCGTCAACCCTTGTTTTACGTTTTGAGAAATTATTGTTCGCATATTGGTTTAGTCTCGACATACTGTGGTTGTATTTGATATAATTGACTAGTAAGTACCTATCACATATAAATACAATATAAATTATGGCGTTGCTATTTTAGGGTTCTACAGTCAACAAAGAAACCTTTTAGTTTCACCATATCGGAACGTTCGTCTTCCAACGATACTTTAGGTGACCTAGAGGTGTTTTAGTACCTAGAGTGCTAGAGTCTAAGGACTAACAAGTTAAAGCGTTCAAAAAGAACTAGAAACCGACTTCAACTGCCCTAAAAGTCTACTTTTATTAAGGAAAATTTAAGATGTATATTGTTTTCTCATGGATTCCATTCTAAGAACCGGACCAAATTGAAATGGGACCACATGGAAAGCATCAGCTTTCAAATAATAAAGAATCATCCAAATCGGTTCACCCAGTGAAAAGCTCTGAGGTAACAAACATTTAACTAATAGAATAGAATAGAAATAATTTATTCGGCATACAGATTACAGTACAGTTAAAACATTAATTTTAAATTTGCTCTGCTGCACTGCAACGCCGAAATACACACTTAACATTCCCAGTCTCAAAAACTACTGAACCGATTTTGATGAAACTTGCAGTCTTCCCTAAGTTTTACAATACCTAGGTAAACAAAAAAGGGATTATTTAAATCGAACTTGTAGTTCCGGATATATAAAAAATAAATTAAATAAAATAGCCTTTATTGCTGAACTAATTTTTTGTTACAATTTTCTTAAAAATATGCTTACTTTATACGTTACTTATCTTTTTATATTAAGTATCAGTAACCGGTCGTTCCTACATTTCAGCTTGTCTTTCGACATAGGCCTCCTCTAAGGATTTCCACTCTATTCTATCTTTCGCTATGCGGGTCCATGTTGGACCCGCCACTTGTCTGATGTCGTCCTCCCATCTTCTAGTCTGTCTGCCTCTTTTTCTTTTGCTATCTCGTGGTTGCCATTCAGTTATTAGTCTTGTCCATTTCTACATACTCTATTTCTCCATTATTTACTGTTATGGGCTCTGTTTGTGAGGAATTTGACATTACTTTTGTTTTCGTTAAGTTCGTTGACAGGCCTGCTTTCTCGCTCTCTTCCGCTAACTGTTGGAACATTGTCTGTAGGGTTTTCGGGTTTTCCGAAAGTAAGATCAGGTTGTCTGCAAAGCGTAGGTGACCCAGCTTTTTGCCATTTATATTTAGTCCTTTATTCGTCCAATCCAGATTTGTGAATATCATTTCCAGGATAGCTGAAAATATTTTTGGTAAAATTGGGTCTCCCTGGCGTACCCCTCTCTCAATCGAAAATTCTTCGCCTGTAGATTCTAGCTTCACTTGTGCGGTGCTTTTTGTGTATATGTTTTTCAGTATTCTTATGTATTTTGCATGTACGCCTTGTTTTTCCAGTGCGTCCCAGATAAATCTATGTTCGAGTGTGTCGAATGCTTTGTTGAAATCCACGAACCCTATGTGTGTTTTTCTTTTTTGTGTGTGTTCCGGATATATGCGAGGACAAATAAACATACACTTTAGAAATTTGGCACACTTCTTTAGAAGCTGGTATAGACTAACATATATGAAAACTGGGCAGTTCTGGAAATATTACATACATACAGGTCGCATTGATAACCTCTTTTTTTGAAGTCGGTTAAAAAACTGTAATTTCACGACACCTCACACAATAGAATAGACGAGTTAAAAATCCCGTCTTAAGTGTATGAGATGTATAACTGGGAAAAAATATTTCAAGTTTTTATTTGTCGACATGAATAATAATATCGTCGAAATCTATCGTATTTCCTACTGTCATACTTCATATTATACTATTATATTTTAAGTACCTCAAAAGGAAAAAAGGAATCCTTATAGGATCACTGTGATATCGAATACTCCAGTCTGCTGTCCCTTAGATCTGTCAAATAATGAAACTTATAGGTCAACGCAATAAAAAGATATAGCTGTATTTTAGACCATTTCCGTACAAAATGCAATGAACCCAAAATCTATACGGTATTTGCCGTTGACCTAATGTCTTGAAATTTGGCAAGAAGAAAGGTTTTACAGCACAACCATAGGAATAAATCTGAATTTTTTAATTGTAACACAGTAAAATTGATTTTTTAATGTTTACAAACTTAACTTCGTAGCATGTAATTTAGCTTAGAATTTCATTTTCGGTAGAGCATTGTTGGGTGCATATTACCGTACCTATTATTTATGATTTTCAGTATGTCATTAATTCATATTCTGTACGGAATCCTCGGTGCACGAGTCCGACTTGCTCTTAACCGGTTTTTGAGTTGTTGGAGAGCCATTTCAAGCTCTTGCTGGCTGATCTCCGGGATATCTGTGTCGGGTCATATAGTCTCCGTAGCGATTTGTACATGCGATGTCCATATAACTTCTCGTTCTCTCTCAAGACTTTCAATAATAATAAATAATATAAAAAAGCTTTTAAAAAAGTTATAAATAAACGGATGTCCATGCAATAAATGTTATGTTTTTTCTGTGTTTTTTTTCTGTTTAGATATTTTACAGTGGTACGGAACCCTTTGTATGCGAGTCCGACTCGAACTTTAACATTAAAAAAATATTTGAAACATAAGTCACTTATTCATAAATCATATTTAATTATTTACACGTAACAAAACGTAACAACAACTAAGAATTTCAGGGAAAATGTTCTATTCTAGAGATAAAATAAATTTCCTTAGAATTATTTGTCTTTATATTTGTTTATTTAGATCAATCTAAACATTAAAACTAACAGGTAAAACCATTATAGCTAGAGAAAGGGTATCTATCGATATATTTTTCCCACCACTATTAGTCGAAAAAATCGATAAAGCTTATTGACATCACTAATGCATGCTTACTTTATTTTTATACATATAATACACAGTATATAGTTGTGATATAGTGTACCCTGCCTCCCGAACCGAACTGTGCGAGAAGGACAGTTGAAGCTTTTTTTGGTATTTGCCTAGTTTTGCCGTGAAATTAAGGGTTTGGGATATAGCTGTTTTCTCAACGAAACGTTAGCCAAATTCAATCATTTTGATCTTATTCTCTTTATCAAAGAATAATCTAGGCCCGTTGGTTTTGCTTTTTCTGAAAATGTTACGTTTACTCTAAATAATGAGTACCATAAGTTGAAAGAAATTTTTTCTGAAATTTTGAGTTTTGAGATGCCCATAATTCTAATTGTAGACAAAATATTGAAAAAAGCAAAACCAACGGGCCTAGATTATTCTTTGATAAAGAGAATAAGATCAAAATGATTGAATTTGGCTAACGTTTCGTTGAGAAAACAGCTATATCCCAAACCCTTAATTTCATATGAAATTTTTTATCTGCTGTTCCCTCTTAATATATGTATGTCAACAAGTCAATTTTAACCTACTTCTAAGTGTCGTGCCGAGTTTAAACATTGTAATGGTATCGAAGTCTTATGACAATACAATAATATGTCACCATCTAGCTGATCTGACCCTGGAGTCGGGAGGTGGATAGAAGAACTCTTCAATGGGTACTGGTTAACCCTTCGAGTTTGGGCTCATTTGGTTTGATTTCAGAAGTCCAGTCCGGGGTTGCATATATTCGCGGAACGTGGCAGTGGTCTGCCTAATAAGTCTGTACCATTCATGCATGGAATTAAAGTACATTTTTGATTGTTATGTTACAGGGGAACTAGCGTTGCCGGGGAAGAGGCGGCCGCCTCCCCCGCACCATGTCAAACATAGCATTAAAATGGTGAGTTGACGCCCTATACCTTGCTGTCCGTCCGTCCGTCCGCCTGTCATAGAGCCTTTAAACCGTAATAGGTATACACTTGAAAGAGCTTCGAATCACATTGGCATAGCCAATGGCTAAGCTGCAGAAGCTCAAAAATATTGATCTTTGGAGACCCCATCGGGCATCGAACCTTGGCCTTCATCTCACCTGATGATAAGTGACGATGAGGGTGTAGGATGGAAGCGAGCTCACCTACTCACAGAAGCATTTTGATGAAGCCGGGAAACGTCCACTGATGGACATAGACCTCCTCCATGATATACCATATTGACCGGTCCCGAGACACGCATCCCGGTACGTGGTTACACTCGAGAACCTTTACTCCCCAACGGTTATCGGTTCTTCGAGCGTTGTGGCTTGCCCATTGCCACTTCAGCTCACTGACTCGTCGAGCTATGTCGGTGACCTTCGTTCGTCTACGGATTTCCTCATTCCGGACCTTATTACGTAGAGAAATTCCGAGCATAGCTCGTTCCATTGCTCGCTGAGTGACTTTGAGCTTGTTTATTCGTCCCACAGTAAAGGACCACGTTTCGGTTCCGTATGTCATCACTGGCAACACGCACTGATTAAAGACTTTTGTCTTTAGACGCTGAGGTATTTTGGACGAGAAGATATGCCGTAACTTCCAGAATTAATGACAATATATATTATATATTTATTTCAGTTCTGGCAGTCACTCTTCCAGTTGTTCTCAAACACGTATAGGAGAATCACATTGTGCTTTGGTGGTATTCTTCTATTCACCATGGCCATACAGGTAAATTAAATTATATAAATAATTTACCAACAGTGTGTCCAAGAAGCCGACAGCTCAGTTGGGTAGAGCGTCAGTCCTTGAACAATCGAGGTCTGCGTTCGATCCTGGCTCGTACCAATGAATTACAATTTGTTGTTAGGAATTTATGTACGAATGATACGAAATCATTACCATTGGCTTTTCGGTGAAGGAAAACATCGTGAGGAAACCTGCACACTACTGAGAAGAAATTCACAGGTGTGTGTGAAGTCTACCAATGCGCACTGGTCCCGCGTGGTGTACTATGTCCCATACACTCTCTGTAGGAGAGTAGGACTGAGACCCTGCAGTGGGGACGTATATATGCTGGTGATGATGATGATCCACTGATTTATCTCAAATAATTACTGCACAAAAAGTATAATATATATAATAAAAATTTTGAATATATGTTTTGTTGTGCGATCCACAATCTCGTCATAATCATCAGCCAGGAAACGTCCACTGCTGGACATAGGTCTTCTCTATGGTATGCCACATTGACCGGTCCCGAGACACTTGCATATAGCGACTCCCTGCGACCTTTACTAGGGCGTCGGCCTATCTAGTAGGAGTACGGCACGGTACACGTTTCCCAGTACGGTACAGTACGGTACAGTATCGGTTATAAGTTATTCGGGCGATTTGTGTATTGTTAGACTTCGGGGTCAACTGAGCCCACAGACTACTTAGCCTTTTGTGGGCGGGCAGGATTGTCGAATCAGTAGGGTCGAGTCGCTCACAAAAAATAATATTGTTCAATTGAGCCCGTTGGCTAAGTGGTCAGTGCGCTCAATTGACCCCGAAGTCATTAATTGGAACTTTGAGATTCAAAGTTCTTGTTTTCTAAAAACTAAAAAACTAATAAGAGTGAAAAAACAACTAATAAGAGTGATTAAAATAACATTGTTTTTTAATAAATTAGACTAGTCTAATGTGTGGGTAGAAATTTAAATGTTAGTTTTGTGTTACCAGTTCTACCTATCATCGTATATACCGGCGACAGTGTTAAAAATGGAGAACCAACTGTATGACGCGTCGGAGCGCACCATTCAGAACGAGACGTTCGCCGGCCAGCTCTACAACGAGACTTTAGAGAACGTCGAGTACCGACACGTCGCGTTCACTAACTGCACGTTCAGGGACTTGATCATGTCACACGTCGCGTTCAGGAACTGCTCGTTCGCTGACGTCGAGTTCTCTAATATAAAGACCTCGTACACGCTGTTTGGAGGGTCCACCTTCGTCAATAGCACGTGAGTATTTGTTGTTTTAATAAGCGATTCACACTTTTCATAAGCGTCGACAAATTTTATTATTTAAGGCTTCATCAAAATTTCATACTAGATTTCTGTTGCTTATAATCTTTTAAAATCTAATAGCTGGATTTGTGTAGTAACTATCTAAAAATAGTACATCGGATTGTGATGTCGCAAAATGAGTATCATTAACATACAACTTCACAGTGAATCACAATTTTCATTTAAAACACTTTTTCTCGATTATTGTTCAAAGCGCCATCTATGAACCATTAGCTGCGTAACTGTTGTAGCTAACTGTAAAATTGTAAATAAATAATATTTAATTCGCGACACTATAATTTCGTCTACTATTTTTAGGTAATCAACAAAGCCAGCTTTTCTTTTTTTAAACATATAACCTTTTACTTTTTCTTCTGTTACCCGGTCTATTTGAGATGTGGTCTGATTAAAGATGTGGTCTTTTCAAGAACCAGTCGTTTTGCTACCCCATCTATTTGAGATGTGGCCTATTAACGATGAGGTCGTTTAAAGTACCAGTCGTTTTGCTACCCGGTCTATTTGAGATGTGGCCTATTAACGATGAGGTCGTTTAAAGTACCAGTCGTTTTGCTACCCGGTCTATTTGAGATGTGGCCTATTAACGATGAGGTCGTTTAAAGTACCAGTCGTTTTGCTACCCGGTCTATTTGAGATGTGGTCTGATTAAAGATGTGGTCTTTTCAAGAACCAGTCGTTTTGCTACCGGGTCTATTTGAGATGTGGTCTGATTAAAGATGTGGTCTTTTCAAGAACCAGTCGTTTTGCTACCCCATCTATTTGAGATGTGGCCTATTAACGATGAGGTCGTTTAAAGTACCAGTCGTTTTGCTACCCGGTCTATTTGAGATGTGGCCTATTAACGATGAGGTCGTTTAAAGTACCAGTCGTTTTGCTACCCGGTCTATTTGAGATGTGGCCTATTAACGATGAGGTCGTTTAAAGTACCAGTCGTTTTGCTACCGGGTCTATTTGAGATGTGGTCTGATTAAAGATGTGGTCTTTTCAAGAACCAGTCGTTTTGCTACCCCATCTATTTGAGATGTGGCCTATTAATGATGAGGTCGTTTAAAGTACCAGTCGTTTTGCTACCGGGTCTATTTGAGATGTGGTCTGATTAAAGATGTGGTCTTTTCAAGAACCAGTCGTTTTGCTACCCCATCTATTTGAGATGTGGCCTATTAACGATGAGGTCGTTTAAAGTACCAGTCGTTTTGCTACCGGGTCTATTTGAGATGTGGTCTGATTAAAGATGTGGTCTTTTCAAGAACCAGTCGTTTTGCTACCCCATATATTTGAGATGTGGCCTATTACGAAGAGGTCGTTTAAAGTACCAGTCGTTTTGCTACCGGGTCTATTTGAGATGTGGTCTGATTAAAGATGTGGTCTTTTCAAGAACCAGTCGTTTTGCTACCCCATCTATTTGAGATGTGGCCTATTAATGATGAGGTCGTTTAAAGTTCCAGTCGTTTTGCTACCGGGTCTATTTGAGATGTGGTCTGATTAAAGATGTGGTCTTTTCAAGAACCAGTCGTTTTGCTACCCCATCTATTTGAGATGTGGCCTATTAATGATGAGGTCGTTTAAAGTACCAGTCGTTTTGCTACCGGGTCTATTTGAGATGTGGTCTGATTAAAGATGTGGTATTTTCAAGAACCAGTCGTTTTGCTACCCCATCTATTTGAGATGTGGCCTATTAATGATGAGGTCGTTTAAAGTACCAGTCGTTTTGCTACAAAGTCATTCGGAGATATAGGCTTTCTGAAATCTGGACCTTACGATGATTCGGTCATTTTCATATTGTAGTCGTTATGTCCAACCCTCTTCATTGTTAACACATTATGTGACGTCACAAATCTTTGGCCACAGAATAATCGACACAGACATGGAGCTAGGCAGAGAGATAGACGAGTGGTGCGTGCTGAACAACACCGCGGTGCGGGGCATGCGGGGAGGGTGCAGCCGGCACGCGGACCTCAGGTCGCATCTAGCCGGACTCACGGACGAACAGGTGACCTCATTACCTCACAAAAGCTTCATCATCATTAATAATATCATAAATCAACCTTTCATGCTATGCTCGGAATTTCTCTACGTGATAAGGTCCGGAATGAGGAAATCCGTAGACGAACGAACGAACGAGTCAGTGAGCTGAAGTGGCAATGGGCAGGCCACATTGCTCGAAGAACCGATAACTGGTGGGAAGTAAAGGTTCTCGAGTGGCGACCACGTACCGGGAAACGTCTACCAGGCCGTCCCCCTACTAGATGAACCGACGACCTGGGAGTCGCTGGATGCAGGTAACTCGGGACCGGTCGATGTGGCGTACCATGAGGGAGGCCTATGTCCAGCAGTGGACGTTTTCCGGCCGCGAATAACTAGGTAAGGTGACGGCCCAGTACACGCTTCCCGGTACGTGGTCGCCACCTGACAACTTTTACTCCCCATCGGTTGAGTGCATTGCCACTTCAGCTCACAGACTCGTCGAGCTATGTCGGTGACCCTAGCTAGTTCGTCTACCGATTTCCTCATTCTAGATTTTTCATAGCTCGTTCCATGGCTCGCTGAGTAAGTCAACATTTTAAATGAAATGAAAATTTATGAAATAAGCTTCGGTGGATAAGGCACGGACTCTCAATCTGAGAGTTCCGGGTTCGAATCCAGCCGTGTACCTATGAGTTGTTTTTCAATTCAAGTACATTATCCGATTGCTTAACGGTGAAGGAAAACATCGTGAGGAAACCTGCATGTCTTGAACAGGCATGTGAAGTCCGCCGATCCGCACTGGGCCCGCGTGGTAGACTATGTCCCATACACTATCTGTAGGAGAGTAGGACTGATACAACGCAGTGGGGACATATATAGGTGTTTATTACAGTTATCTTAACATATTTTTGTATGTTTGTATCGTACCAGAGCTACGCGTCGCACGCCATGCTGATAGCAGCTGTGTTGGCGCTGTTGCCCCATAAACTGAGGCCCACAGGTGAGCCCCACCCCATTCATAAACACCGTTATTAAAGGTGATACAGTACTCGCAAACTAAGTTTGCCCCTCTGAAGTTAGTTACAAAAGAATGCGAAGTATCAATTATTAACGTATAAATGTGAGGCAAGGCAAGGTAGCGGGTGCAAAGAAATGTCCTAGTGTTGTATGTCATCTAGGGATAGTTATTATAGAAAATAATAGACACACATTCCGTCTGTACATGTTTGGAAAAGGGATGATGATTTTAAAAAATATTTCCTCATTCTAGAGACCGTGTGAAAAGATAAATATCCTTGTTAAAGATTTCTTGATATGACGTATAGTTTTCCTAATATAACCCGTCGAACAGTGATTCTAGTCACGCGGTGCAAAAACGCTCCATACAAATCGGTACCTAGGAGTGACGTCACGTCTGCGCATTGAAGTAGATAATGTATGAAACTTTTGACAATATTTGAGTTATCTCGTAAAATAACGTTTTTATGTGACCACACCCTTACTAAAAAATCTTCACAATGTAATTACAAAGCAAAATGTAAAATAAAAAATTTAATTTGAGCAGGTTTTCTTTTGTAATTTTTGCGGGCTTTATAAGCTGTATGTCCTGTAAAGCTGTCCAAAAAATATTATATGTTTTAAATTATATAGTAGTTTTATAATGCCCTTTATGGTTTAAAATACAATTTAACCCCAATCTGATTTGATGTCATCCTACTAATATTATAAGTGTGAAAGTTTGGATGTTTAGATGTTTGGATGTTTGTGACGCTTTCACGGAAAAACTACTGAATGGATTTGAATGAAACTTTACAATAATATAGCTTATACATCAGAATAACATATAGGCTATAATTTATAAAGACATATTGTGTAAATTGTACAAAATCACACGTATAATATTAGTGGGATTACATGGGAAATTTTGGCATAACAAAAACGCGTTGCCTAGCAACCGACCATAGAGTATGTAAATTCACATATACAAACTTTCGCGTTTATAATATCGGTGTGAAGACTATTTGAATGTACTACGTCAGATATTGAAATTTATTTTGTTTCTTTAAACTATTAGATTACGTAACAGAATAAAAACTATTTTGTACCTTATGCTGTATAATAATTAGTCATATACGTCACCTGTGCCTATCGAACAAGTAGAATACATCCTGAAGTACACGCGGACAAAGTCGCGGGCGGAAGCTAGTCTAGCATATTGCGGAGAGCTAACTTCAGAGGGGCGTACTTGAGTACTGTACTTTGTAGCATCCGTAAGGTTTGCAAAGTAACTAGTAAAGTCCGAGTCGGACTCGCGCACCGAGGGTTCCGTACAAAATATAAAAATTAACCTAATGAAAATCATAAATGAGCTATTGTTAACAAAATAGTCTCATACTAAATTTCTTTTACCATATTCTTTTAAAATATAATAGCTGGATTTGTGTAGTAATTATCTAAAAAATATGACATCAGATTGTGTTGTCGCGAAATGAGTATCATTAACATACAACTTCACAGTGAATCACAATTTACATTTTAAACACTTTTTTCTAATTATTGTTCAAAGCGCCATCTATGAACCATTAGCTGCGTAACGGTTACTGCTAACTATAAAGTTGTAAATTAATGATATTTATTTCGCGACACTATAATTTCGTCTACTATTTTTAGGTAAATTACTACAAATAGGTCAGCATTCTGATCGAATAGGCCTGTTTCCACTAATAACAAATTGCTTGGTTTATAGTTTCTAATTATAAATGAGGAGACGAAGATAAGAAAAAACTAGTATATTTCTCAAAAAAGTTAAAGATTATTAATATTTTTAGAAAATGAATTCGAAAAAAATAGGCATTAGGTCACGTGACAACGAACACGAAGAACGCGGCGCAAGAAAGTGTGACGTCACGCCTCGCAAAACATCATTGTTGTTGTTGACGTTTTCATATCACAGAGCAGGTTATTTCGCGAGCTGTGACGTCATTCAAGACGCCATGACACTATTCAGCGTTTTCGAGGGAAATCTAAATGGCTTTTTTAAAATACAAAATACGTAATGTAAATATTGATTTTTCTTTAAAATATAGTTTTTTGGGATAAAATAGATATTAAAGTATATAATTAGCCAAGTTTTCAAATTTAGTCAACTAGCCTATTCCCAATGATTTGTTACAGTTGTTCTGTGCGGGGCGTGTGTCCTGCTCTCACCCACGGTGTACTTCGTGCAGAACGAGACGGCGCTATACGTGGTCGAGGCAGTGTTTCGACTCCTGCTGACGCTCATCTTCTTCAACATAAGCGCGGGCGTCGTTGATTCATATCCTGCTAATCTAAGGTGAGCTCCTCAGTGAATTTTACACGCGGTGACATTGATTTTCAACCGACTTCAAAAAGGAAGAGGTTCTCAATTCGACGCGTATGTTTTAATGTTTGTTACTTCAGAACTTTCGACTGGGTGAACCAATTTAAATGATTATTTCTTATTTGAAAGCTGGTGCTTTCCGTGTGGTCCCATTTCAATTTGGTCCAGTTCTGACTATGATATCCATAAGAAAACCATATAAGTCTTGCAGGGCAGTTGAAGTCGGTTTCTAGTTCTTTTTTGAACGCGCTAATTGCAACACCTCCTCGTGTATTATACCTAGGACTTTGTATCCATCAGTTGTTTTGTCATGGGTCCACAGATGCACGTCACACGGTCTGATTCTCTCCCTCCCGTACATGGGGGGAGCAATAGTTCGGGGCGTGGGCGACGGTGGCGCCGTCATATCCAGTATATTCTGTGGACTAGCCGCGCTGGCTGCCACCGCCCTGGCTCTCAAGCTGCGATAGAGAACAATATTATGAAAAACATTATGGTAAAATACTGGGTGGTAATTTGATATAAGGCTGTGTACAGAACGGTTGTCAGTTTGACCGAATTTCGTTTGGTCTAATACCTGTGTATATTTTTTTTCTGATCGATTTTTTTTTAGGTTCCTTCATAAGGCGAAAATTCGTATAAAACTGACACATGTCAGCCATTTTCGAATTTCGGCCAATCAACGGGCGCTACGGACGATAATGACATGACGTATATCAGTTTATTACGAATTGTCGAACTGACACATGTCAGCCGTTTCGAATTTCGACCAATCAACGGTTGCTACGATAATGACATGACATATGTCAGTTTATTACGAATTGTCGAACTGACACATGTCAGCAATTTTCGAATTTCGACCAATCAACGGTTGCTACGATAATGACATGACATATGTCAGTTTATTACGAATTGTCGACCTGACACATGTCAGCAATTTTCGAATTTCGACCAATCAACGGTTGCTACGATAATGACATGACATATGTCAGTTTATTAAGAATTGTCGAACTGACACATGTCAGCCATTTTCGAATTTCGACCAATCAACGGTTGCTACGATAATGACATGACATATGTCAGTTTATTACGAATTGTCGAACTGACACATGTCAGCCATTTTCGAATTTCGGCCAATCAACGGTTGCTACGGACGATAATGACATGACGTATATCAGTTTATTACGAATTGTCGAACTGACACGTGTCAGCCATTTTCGAATTTTGGCCAATCAACGGTTGCTACGATAATGACATGACATATGTCAGTTTATTACGAATTGTCGCTTTATGACACAGGCTATAATAAATAATTATATAATCGATTCAGTCACGGAGAAATACAAATAGAAATGAATGCGAATAAAAGTTTACGCGTATCGGATGATTTAACCGAATTTTGTTGGCCGAATGTTGGTATGTATAGATTTTTGATCGAATTTTATTTGACAGTCAATAAATCTAAGGAAATACTAGCTCATATTTAGAAGGTCAATTCGACGAATAGGTGTGTATATATAGGTAATTTGACAGAATATTTCACCTAATTGGTCGAATAATGTTTCCATGTTGTAGTTTTTAAATCGAATTTTATTTATTTTTAAATTTAATTTTAAAGGTGCATACAGTTTTCACTTAATGTCAGTTGGTCGAATACTGAAAGCGTTTTCATTGAATTTGGAACTTATAACTTTTTAAGAATGGTTCATCAGAATCGTTGTTCTACTATAAGATTGTTCGATCGAATTTTTGCTGACTAAATTTAATTCTATCATGATGTCAAATAGAACGTAAAATGTTAGTAATAAAATGAAATTGTACAATATAATTGAAATGTAATTCTAGATAGCTATAGGAGATAATTTGATGTAAAGATGTGTACAGACAGTTTGAAAGTTTCGACGAATATTCGATCAAAAATCTGAGCGATAAAGTTGTATTCGGCTTGGACGAAATACAATTTAAATTGTATATGGCAGCTGTCTAAAGATAAGGGTAAATTGTGATTCTATAAGTGGTGTTAAAGTATTCACTGAGATAGATGACCACAAATGGAGAGTTATTTCGTGGCGATCAGCTATGGAGTCTTATGTTCAGCACGGGACTTTCATCTTTAATTATTATTACTAGAAACTAAACCCATCAAATTCTTCACTGAATCCGCATTTGACTTGTTAAAAACAGAAAAAGGTATCATCAACAGCCTATATACGTCCCCACTGCAGGGGCTCAGTCCTACTCTCCTACAGAGAGTGTATGGGACAACTTCACATGCCTGTTCAAGACATGCAGGTTTCCTCACGATGTTTTCCTTCGCCGTTAAGCAATCGGATAATGTACTTGAATTGAAAAACAACTCATAGGTACACGACTGGATTTTTTTTATTTTTTTTTCGAATGGACTTGATGCTGTTGGTCCTGCGACCTCTACAGCTTCACCCGAACAACGGCGAGCGCGGAAGGCGCTCAACCGGTATTATTATTTATAGCAACAGGCCTAAGGGCGCCCGCTCGGGCTCGTCCTCGGCTTAGGGCGTTGCTTTGTGGTCAAGAGATCGGTGAAAATCGGCCCGGAATGTGCCGATATCTGCGGTAAGCGCCAGGATTATTGCTCGTCGTGGGGAAGGTGTGTCTTTGCCGTCTCCGCCGGCGGAGACGGTGTATTTGCAAAGTGTCGGTTTGAGGAGAATACGGCTGGATTCGAACCCGGAACCCTCAGATTGAGAGTCCGCGCCTTACATGACGAAAAAAAAAAAAAAAGTTATAATACAATTAAATACTTCACATTGGAGTTTTAACCGCCTCGTGGCCTAATGGATAAATGTTGGATTCACAATCCGGAGGTCCCGGGTTCGATTCCCAGGGATACATATCGGTATTAGGTTTGGTTGGTGGTAGGGCATTTTCTATATCCGTAGCAGAGCCAGCGCTTACCATCCAACGGCCTTATCGTCACTTACCATCAGGTGAGATGAAGGCCAAGTGCTAACCCATCATATAAAAAAATAAATTGAATGAGACAACTAAAAACCTGCATAAAAATTGACTAAATTGTATTAGTGAAATTGCAAATGAGATTTTGTTAATATTTTTACTGATTTGATCTTTGACATACTTTATGATTGTAAAAGATATTTTGTTGTAAACTTTTATTCTGCAATTAATCTAAAATCAATGGGTTTATGAAAAAGCCTGAAAAATCTAAATTATATCCAATTACAGAATACCTTATTTATCGGAAAAAATATGTACAAATTCATATTTAGAATTTCGCTGACACAAGTGTGAAACCAAAGTGAAACGACTGAACCGTATCTGATGATACTCATACTAACATTCAGTGTTTGACAAAATTATTAAATGATATTTTTTTATAATAAAAAAATAAAATTAACCGCCTGCTTACTAGCAAACTAACAGAAAATGTTGCCATAAACGAAAATTAAATATGTAACGATTATTGAAATTTCTTTGTAACTAATTATATATATGTAGTATAAATATAAATTAATAATTATATATAATTTTAATGTCAGTTTCGAAAACGTTCATTAATTTTGGATATTTAATTAACCCTATTATCTACATTATTTATTATAGGGTGGTTCACAGATGTACTTCGATGTACTATCTCGCTCGTAAACAAAGGGAATGAAAGAGACAGAACGAAACGTGTTTAAATTAAAGTGTATTTTCGTGAACGTTTCTGAATTACTGACTTTAATCTTAGGAACGTAAAAGTTTTCAAGGCTGAAACATATCTAAGAAAAAAAAAGTCAAAAAAGATGGTTGTAATTAGTTTCTTTTTTATATATTTTAATTATATCTAAATTAATTAAATAAAATTGATCCTAGAGTGTGCTATTTATTATTATAAATGAAGTCGGAATTTAAAAACGAATGTAGCTGCGCCATTGAAGGTAGTCACTTTATTCTTCGTATTTTTTGTTTAGCCAATTGTGACTTCCTCGAATGGCGCTTACGTAATTAAATATTACTGAAGTAAAATAATTGTATTACTGCTGTGATGATTGTTATTTTTAGTCCAAAGAGACTGGCTGCAATTTGTTATTATAAAACAATTTAAATTGAATAAAAATTACAATCATGACAGATTAGGGTGCGTGCACACTATCATTCGCGTCATATGTCATGAAATGTCATCTATCCTGATTTGGGTATGATTCGAAAAAATATACCACTAGCGTTTTAAATAAAGTGATAAACAGTAGTCCTTTCAAATATCCCAATAAAAAATCTAGTCTTTCTTACCCTCCGCTACAAACAAAATAACTTTCGCACTTATAATGGGTACACAAATTTCTCTAAAAATTTAGTTGTATCGGAAAGAAGATGCAGCTTTACTAAAAGAAATTCCTTGGACATGTTGATGAATCCGCTATCCACCTCCATCAAAGTTTGATACTAATTTTCTGTTGCCATAATCTTTTAAAATATAATAGCTAGATTTGTGCAGTAACTATCTAAAAATAGGACATCAGATTGTGATGTCGCGAATTGAGTATCATTAACATACAACTTCACAGCGAACCACAATTTTCATTTTAAATACTTTTTCGATTATTGTTCAAAGCGCCATGTATGAACCATTAGCTGCGTAACTGCTATTGTAGCTAACTATAAAGTTTTCAATTAATGATATTTATTTCGCGACACTATAATTTCATCTCCTTATTTTTAGGTAGTTACTTATCAAAGCCAGATATTAGAAATAGATATTAGAATTAGAAAAAGATTATGGCAACAGAAATGTTGTGTGGAAGCATTAGGAGAGGGATAACGTTAAATAGGAGTTTTATTAGAATTTCTAGTCTGAATAGTTGGAGTAGTTTACAAATTATTGATGAACGCAGTACATTGCTGGTTGCAGATGGACATGTAATATCACCTAGCAAACAGAAGAAGATACAGAAATCGTGTTATTCGATAACTTCGTTTCAATCCAACGTTTGCTAGATATCATAGTACAGGGGTCAACAACTGCGATTGCCGATCTAAATTCTTTATTTAATCAACTTTAATATATACTCAAATATGGCGTCATATCGACACTTGACGTGAGTCTAGTCTACACGCACCTTTAGCTGTACTTTATTCGTAGTGTTGCCATATCCTATCATTTTATAAGTGATATCATCATAGACTGCTTTATTTTATAGGTTAGTTATTAATTATTATTATCGTAAAAGACATTATTATTACTCAATTGGGTTAGATTTATGTGTAACAAGTTGTATATTCCATTGAATTGTGTATAGAATATATAATCATAGACAGGGGTTCGAATATTTTGGCCTCAGTGACCGGTAGCCATCTTTTTTTTTAAAAAAAAAACAAGATGGCGGCCGGGTTTTAGTTGGACCATCAGGACATAATTATAACTAAAGTAGCGTTTTGTCCGCGGCTTCGGCTGCGCTGACTTCATAAATTATCGCTCGGGACTTGTTCGTGTATTATTTCGTTCGCGTCTGTACTTTTATTCGGCTCGCTTTGAGTTCGTGTCGGCATTATTTGATGAAGCGGCGTGTGCGGGAGCGTCATATAACAAATGCGAGCTATTTATAAATCTAACTGACGATCCAGCTCTAATATAAAATATCTTCTGTAGACAATTTGGACTATATACCTAATTTAACCTTCTAGGCAAGTGATTTAGTTTTTTAAAATATAACATTACATGATTTTATAAGAATGACAAATATTTATATCAATTATTTTTATTGCTACTTGAATTAATTCATTGATCGGGAATTCGCTCAGAATGATTCTATAAAAAATTCTGTTACTATAATCTTTTCAAATAGAACAGCTGGCTTTGATAAGTCATTACCTACAAATATGAAATCGGATTATGATGTCGCGAAATGAATATCATTAACGTACAACTTTATTGTCAGTTACAACAGCCGTTACGCAGATAATGGTCCCTAGATGGCGCTTTGAACAATAGACAAAAGTAGTGTCTAATAATTAACCTGTTCAAACTGAATAGTGAACTAAAAACCGACTTCAATTGTCTTAAAAATTTGGACTTTGTTGATTTTCTCTAAGAGCTATCGATCAATCGATTTCGATAAAATTTATACGGGACCACCTCTGAAATATGCTCTACCAATCAAAAAAAGAATTATCAAAATCGGTTCACTATTGGCGGAGTTATCGCGTAACACACATACAAAAAAAACATACGCGTCGAATTGAGAACCTCCTTTTTTGAAGTCGGTTGAAAATAAAAATTGTGATTCACTGTGAAGTTGTATGTTAATGATACTCATTTCGCGACATTATAATCCTATGTCCTATTTTTTAAGATCTATTCTATTATAAGAGATTATGGTAAAATAAATTTTGTATAAAACTTTTATCGCCTTAACAAGCGAAAGATGTATATTTTCAACTCACCTGAGCTCCTTAGAATTTCGTACTCAGACTCATTGATAAGAGATACTGAAGAGTATCCATTTTCTTGAGAAAAAGCCATGAAAAATATAGTAATGAAAGTTTTTAAATTTAATTTTTAATTAAACCAGTGTAACAATCGTGTTTATAAGAAATGCAAAAAAGGTGTTGTTCAACGCTATTTACGCTCCAAAATGTGTATTGTGTCATATTTCACAGATGAACAAAAAAATGTTTTTTGTTGGCAAATAAATTTTATTACACTTGTAAATATTAAATACTGTGTTTTATTACTAATTTACCCACGACAAGGTTTATGTAGAATTGTAAATATACGAATATGTAACCTTATGTGTGGGGCGTCAGCTTCCTCATTGAGCTAGGGGAATTCTACGCATGCCAAATTTTAAGGCAATTTAGGAGTAATCAAACTTTAGCATTCATAATTTAACAGCAACACATGCCAGGAAGGCAAACCTTTGAGGTTAGGGCTTTAAACTATAGTCAGGCATTTAAAGGACAATTACAGCAATGAGAGCAAAAAAAATTAACGATCACATTGATGAACTGTTGGATCTACGAACGAAATACCGTGTGTAAGCTGGCGACCCGTGTCACCAGCTTACACATCTATATCTTCGTAATTATTCAAGTTACGATTATGTATTGTACCTCATATTTTAAGGCTGAGTTGGAGCGCCAGCCTTCAAAATTTTTGAATCTTTAGTGCTAAAACTGTTTGAGCTACGAGCCGAAATGTGTGTGTAAGCTGGTGACACGGGTCGCCAGCTGACACATGTTGTATATCTGAAACTACATAAGTGAGAACTTCTTTTTAAAGATCAAATAAGACCATACAATAGGAGCGTTCACGAGTCAAAATTTCAAATCTCCAGGCTGTCTAGATTCAAAGTTATAAGCCAAAAACTATTTTCCCGCCAAAAAATCCAAAATAATCGCACGGACGCCGCTGAGCGGGCCGTTGCCGTTCCGTGCGCTACACTATTACAATAGATTTTCAACTTAGCCGTGATTGTTTTAAAATTCATTTTAACCTGCACTTTCGTATTTATTCAATTGGTATATTGAGCGTGTTAGACCCGGAGCCGACTGAAATAAGCAATGGTATACTACCGATTAACTTTATAGAGAGACTACGAACGACCTTCACCAAATTTGAGGTCAAGTGAGAATATAACCCTTCACCGTTGGTGCATAATTCAAATCTACAAACAAAGACATGGGTCTCCAGCTGACACACTAAAAACAACTCGCTATAACTGAGTTATAGTTGCTGCTAAATTATGAATGCTAAAGTTTGATTGCTCCTAAATTGCCTTAAAATTTGGCATGCGTAGAATTCCCCTAGCTCTATGAGGAAGCTGGCGACACACACATCAATCCAACTGGACGTTTTACTGCTGCTTTATCGTGCCCAGGTAACTTGACTCTGGTCATCCCTTTCACGACCTCTCTGACCTGCTTGGCCGTAAATATGTCATGCAAGTCCCTATGATTGCCATGATCTATTGACCCCATTCACTTTCCATGACGATGGTTATGAGTTCATTCACCAGTAAAATTTAAGCGACGGGGGGTTGAAAATTTGGTTATTTTTGGCCTAGGGCGCACCGTTTAAGAGATATGCCTTACTGAAGACCAACAATTTTAAAATTACCATTGTACTGCTATTGAACCCATTCACTTTTTAGTGATGATATTTGATGATGATGATTATGGGTTCATTCGACAGAAAAATTTAAGCGACGGGGGGTATTCGTCAAGGGGGGCTTGAAAATTTGGTTATTTTTGGCCTAGGACGCACCGTTTACGAGATATGACTTACTGAAGACCAACAATTTTAAAATTACCATTGTACTGCTATTGAACCCATTCACTTTCTAGTGATGATATTTGATGATGATGATTATGGGTTCATTCGACAGAAAAATTTAAGCGATGGGGGGTGTTCGTCAAGGGGGGCTTGAAAATTTGGTTATTTTTGGCCTAGGACGCACCGTTTACGAGTTATGACTTACTGAAGACCAACAATTTTAAAATTACCATTGTACTGCTATTGAACCCATTCACTTTCTAATGATGATATTTGATGATGATGATTATGGGTTCATTCGACAGAAAAATTTAAGCGACGGGGGGTGTTCGTCAAGGGGGGCTTGAAAATTTGGTTATTTTTGGCCTAGGACGCACCGTTTACGAGTTATGACTTACTGAAGACCAACAATTTTAAAATTACCATTGTACTGCTATTCAACCCATTCACTTTCTAGTGATGATATTTGATGATGATGATTATGGGTTCATTCGACAGAAAAATTTAAGCGACGGGGGGTATTCGTCAAGGGGGGGTTGAAAATTTGGTTATTTTTGGCCTAGGACGCACCGTTTACGAGATATGACTTACTGAAGACCAACAATTTTAAAATTACCATTGTACTGCTATTCAACCCATTCACTTTCTAGTGATGATGATGATTATGGGTTCATTCGACAGAAAAATTTAAGCGACGGGGGGTATTCGTCAAGGGGGGCTTGAAAATTTGGTTATTTTTGGCCTAGGACGCACCGTTTACGAGTTATGACTTACTGAAGACCAACAATTTTAAAATTACCATTGTAGTGCTATTCAACCCATTCACAACATTACTGTTTAGTGTTACAGCTAGCGGCTATGTAAAACAGCCTTTTAAGCAATTCAACTGCGACATATACACATGCATGTGTGGGTCGTCAGCTTCCTCATAGAGCTAGGGGAATTCTACGCATGCCAAATTTTAAGGCAATTTAGGAGCAATCAAACTTTAGCATTCATAATTTAGCATCAACTATAACTCAGTTACAGCGAGTTGTTTTTAGTGTGTCAGCTGGAGACCCATGTCTTTGTTTGTAGATTTGAATTATGCACCAACGGTGAAGGGTTATATTCTCACTTGATCTCAAATTTGGTGAAGGTCGTTCGTAGTCTCTCTATAAAGTTAATCGGTAGTATACCATTGCTTATTTCAGTCGGCTCCGGGTCTAACACGCTCAATATACCAATTGAATAAATACGAAAGTGCAGGTTAAAATGAATTTTAAAACAATCACGGCTAAGTTGAAAATCTATTGTAATAGTGTAGCGCACGGAACGGCAACGGCCCGCTCAGCGGCGCCCGTGCGATTATTTTGGCGGGAAAATAGTTTTTGGCTTATAACTTTGAATCTAGACAGCCAGGAGATTTGAAATTTTGACTCGTGAACGCTCCTATTGTATGGTCTTATTTGATCTTTAAAAAGAAGTTCTCACTTATGTAGTTTCTGATATACAACATGTGTCAGCTGGCGACCCGTGTCACCAGCTTACACACACATTTCGGCTCGTAGCTCAAACAGTTTTAGCACTAAAGATACAAAAATTTTGAAGCCTGGCGCTCCAATTCAGCCTTAAAATATGAGGTACAATACATAATCGTAACTTGAATAATTACGAAGATACAGATGTGTAAGCTGGTGACACGGGTCGCCAGCTTACACACGGTATTTTGTTCGTAGATCCAACAGTTTATCAATGTGATCGTTAATTTTTTTGGCTCTCATTGCTGTAATTGTCCTTTAAATGCCTGACTATAGTCTAAAGCCCTAACCTCATTGGTTTGCCTTCCTGGCATGTGTCAGCTGGAGACCCATGTCTCCAGCTGACACACTAAAAACTACTCGCTGTAACTGAGTTATGGTTGCTGTTAAATTATGAATGCTAAAGTTTGATTACTCCTAAATTGCCTTAAAATCTGGCATGCGTAGAATTCCCCTAGCTCTATGAGGAAGCTGACGACCCACACATTGTAACCTTTACATTTTCTAAATGTACAAGATTTGCTACTAAACATGGTATTTTTACCTTAAATGAATTTTTTGGAGTTGCAGTTTGTCCCCCACTCACAGCGGTCGTGTTTTCAATTTGGCGGTTATTAGTAATAACCTATTTACCGCACTGTATCATTAATAGCTATTATGTATGCTTCACTTTTGTCAAATACGGTTGATAAGAGGTCGCAAAACATCATCATAAGGGCCACATGGCACTCTAGTAGGATGTTAGAGTTCATGTTATTGCATAGATTAGACATTAATACGTTATTGCTCCCCAATGCTTGTAAAACTGAGGCACTGATTATGCGAATGTTGATATCTTGATAAAACACCGTTTGCGGCTCTAAGTATCCCTACATATATAGAAATAGGGATGACACAAATAAAATACAAATTAGTTTTAACATCATTTTAATGTTTATTTATATAAAATCGAACACCTTAATGCTTATTTAATAATTATTATAATAAATAACTGAAACACAATATTTACACGTTTAAGAAACTAAACAACTGTCAGCTTGCCAAAGGAAGATGTGATATGGTCTGGTAACATCGCATTAAAAAAAAATACAACGCTCGTAGAAACGTTCTCATTGAATTTTTTTATAGTAAAAAACAGTTAAGATTATCTTAAATCACAATTTTCATAAAATGAAATAAAAAAAGAAGTCTATTAGGTACATTTTTGATAAATTATATTAAATCATTATTATTATTTTAAAGCTAGCTTTTGTCCAAGCTCAAGACGATAGGAGAAATTAATTTTCGTAGACCATAGCTTTAGCAACTTAAGTGAATTCATTTTTATGCATTTCCTTATTATATTAAAGACATGGTTCAAAAGTGGATACATATTTTTGTACTCAGGTGTTTATTATTGACATTAATTGGCCGAATTGTAAATGTAAAAAATAAAATAACTTCACAAAGTTAGCTTATCCATAACTTATTTTAGATGATTATGTTTTAATAAATTTTCTCATATAACAATGATATATAAAACCGTAAATTACTCCTGTCCTTTTAGTTATGCTGACACATAACAGAAACATACATTTCGAGTAATTACAAAAAATTGCAACCTCCTTAATAGTTCTATAAAATACGATGTTACCAGAATCCATAGCAAAATTTATTCTAATTTATAATAATCATCACCATCGAACATTAAGGACCCTATGATTAATCGGTTGCGCAACGTCGCAGCTATCGTTTTTTATTTAGGGTAGTTTGGAAAATTTCACATTTTTGAAAACTATTTCAATTTGAAGATTGGAACGAAAATTGTATTAAGTATGATGGGTTTGCACTTGGCCTTCATTTCACCTGATGGTAAGTGACGATAAGGCCGTTGGATAGGAAGCGTGCGCACCCAGAAGACTCAATAAGGCGCTGTCTTGATACCTTTCATACCGGAACACAACAGTGCTATTAACACTGCTGTTTGGCGGCAGATTTGGTAACATGGTGGTAGCTAGCCACGCAGTCATAGAAAATGTCTTACCACCAATGAAACCTAGTAGTGATAGGTACACCAACTGGTAATCGAACCCGGGACCTCCAGATTGTTAAGTTAAAGTTAATTCATACAACTTAAGGAAATTATTAAGTCTTTAAACTACGAGTATTAGCACGTTGCCCAACCAATAGTAAATTGCTAAAATTCGCTTCGATTTATCGTAAAGCTACCAAGTCATCTGTGAAAATAAAAAATAACTCGTATATTCCCGTCGTTTGTTAACCCCCGACGCAAAAAGAGGGGTGTTATAAGTTTGACGCCAATGTCTGTGTGTGTGTGTCTGTGGCATCGTAGCTCTCGAACGGATGCACCGATTTTGATGCGGTTTTTTTACGTGAAAGCAAGTTTCCTTGCGGTGGTTCTTAGATATATTGAAATTCGTATGATTATTGCGTAATTTTTTATATTTAATTCACTTGTCCTAATACAAAGAAACTCCCATGGCAATTAGACATAGTGCGGAACAAGTCTGCAAATTCAAAATTTCAAATTAGTAATAAAACTTGCAGTGGTACTAAATAAATTTTTAAGTTTATACTAACCAAAATATGGAACTTTGTATTCTGACGAAATAAATAAATAATAATAATAATAAATAGAGTGGCAAACAGCTTGTTATACTTTTTAGCGATTCCACAGATAAATTGGTAACTTTCTAACCCGCTGAAACACTCCATGACTTTGATACATTGAATTAGAAAATATGGACAGCGATTCAAATAAACCTGTGCCGGGAAAAGTAGGTGCATGTCACCTGATACTTCAACGTGCGATAATAATGTGCAAAACCCAAAGAGTAGTAAGCAAAATACAAACTCAATTTGCACCTTTCATAATAGATTTAGTACCGAATGACCTACTTTTCGGGCATCAAACAGGCATACTCGTATGTCTATAATTTCTATATGTATTTTGAGTCTTTGTTATTTATATTTACATTAAACACATCTCGGTAAATTTATTTAATTACTTATTATATACAGGCACCACTTATATTGCGTTTTCGCGACAGCATGTGATGTGTGCTACATTATTCTCTGCGGAATAGCAGAAATACAAATCCGGTTCATTATAAGAATACCTACACACTTTATTGCTCAAAATTCCTAATGAAATTTGCGCAAAAATGTGTAAATTTGCTCAAAGTAAATGTACAATTAGACTTTGCGCAAAAATGCAATTTACTTTGCGCAAATATGCAATTTACTTTGCGCAAATGTGCAATTTATTTTGCGCAAGTGTGCAATCAAACTATGTGCAGCAGCAGTAAAGTTATTAACTTTACACAAATGCGCTTTTTTTCTAGCGTGTGACCGGATGTGTATTTCAAATGCTTTACAGAACGCATTTATTAGACTAAATTAGTAATTATCAAGATAATCACTTCATTTGATATATTATCATGTCAGCATATCACTAGTGGGAGCGAGGAAGGTACCTTCAAAGCCAGCACATTATAGACAAGTCTTTTGATATCTATTCACTCTATGCAAAATATACGCAGCTGTGTACACTTCCGACAATATGGTCTCTCTCTAGACAAAGCTTATACGTATCGACAAGTATGTTTTAACTTTCGGCACAGGCTGGACTCCTCAAACAAATGTGATATTTGTCCCTATTCCAATACATCGAACGGATGACGTTTGTGCGAGTGTATAAGCGCGAGACATATTAACGATCCGAATCTGAGTCACTTTCTTGCGGGGAGAGGTGAGGTGAGGAACTTTCGTGAGACGTACCGACTAGCTTCGGACCTACAGGAGGTCCTTTATCCGCCCTTAAACTAGTCTCTTTCACTCTATGATGACGGACCTCTGATAGGTCCTAAACTAGTCGGTACCTACACCAATTGGACGTAAAATGTCCGTTTTTAACAATACGGTATTTGACAGGTTTTCTCAATCGCTGATATCTAAGAATTCTATAGGAAATGTAATGTAAATTCTCAAGAAAAACAGAAAACAAAAATATTATTTAAATAGCCCGCGAAAAAACTTTTCTTGACAATATGGCGCCGCATGTCATCGTGACGTCATCTCTAATCTTTGGTTGTTTACAAGCAGTTGACGTCATCAACCATTCTGTCAATGACAGTCTTTTACGATCACGTGACTAAAGTAGATAAAAATAATTTTCTGTGTCGATTTTCTCGTCAAATATCCAGTATATTTCTAACTGACTAAACAGTTGGGTTCCAAAATTAATATTCAATACGGATGCCATCAATAGATCTTAAATTTTACATGCTGTCATATTTGACAGCTCTATTATTATAGTTCCCGCTCAATCAAAGTTTCGTACTAAATTTTTGTTGCCATAATTTTTTAATATAGGGTAGCTGGCTTAATTATGAAAAATAGGACATCGTAATATAATGTCGCGAAATGAGTATCATTAAACAACTTCACAGTGAATCACACATTTTAGCATCATGTTTACCCACTTTTTATTATTTTTTGTTCAAAGCGCCATCTATTGGCCATTAGCTGCGTAACTGCTATTTTAGCTAACTATAAAGTTGTAAATTAATGATATTCATTTCGCGAAACTATAATTTCATCTCCTATTTTTAAGCAATTACTAATCAAAGCCAGCTATTCTATTCTAAATAATTATGTTGTAAGACACTTCTGATCACATAAATCTAAAGAAATAGGCGGTATGAATGACATCGACGCTTTCTTCCTAAACGTGTCGCTTCACTGCGTACTCACGCTCTCACAACCAACATTTTAAATTTAAAAACATACCAGTTAAATTAACCTTTTTAAACAAGCAATTCTTGTATATTTACTTATATGTATATACTTGTAGATTTTGGGAACCGCTCTAACGATTACGAAAAATCGATCTACATTAGTCTTATGTCAGGAAAAACGCGTGTTTACGAGTTTTCACGTTCATATTTCGCATTATTCGACGCAAAATATGGTCACTAATTTCACGCACTCGGGCATATGCGTCGTGGTCAAGCGGCCAAGGCACAAGAATGTCAATCACAGGTGTCCGAGTTCGAATCCCGATCGGATACAACGTTTTTAAATTTTTTTATTCAAGTTTTTCGTTATTGTTTCTAAGCCAAATTAAAAAGAAAACTTTACTTTAGGCTTATATATACTTAAAGCTGTGCATTTTGTAAAGGCAATATATAAAAACCATCAAAACTGTATGGCTACTGAAATAGCATCTTATATAACATATATAAAAATAAGCTTTTACAAAATGACGACAGTTTAATCGTAATTTTTAGGTTTAGGGTTCCCTGGTATGGGGTTGAAACTATACTAAAGTAACCGCGGTCCAAGGTACATAGTCTCTGATCGTTCTTGCCCGTATTGGGCAAATGCGCAGAGAAACTCAGCTTTTACAAAATAACGAAGTTCTGGGCCTCGCAGGCTCTTGGGCTAGTGTGTCACCTGCGTCGACACTTTACACCGCGGGTATACCACTTCTAGCGTCTATTTATTTAGATTTCTGTGATTCCAATTTATCTATAATGTGCGCATTTGTAGTACCAGATCACCAATATACACCTTAATGCCTCGTAATAAGGTCAATTTAGTTTGTTTCGTAGTTATCTAATGGTTCCCCGAAAAAGTGAACACTACAGGTGATACGAAACAAATCTGAACGTCATTACAAAGGCAAAAGGTTTAGTATTGATTGGTAATAACACACACATAACGAAAACACGTTTTCGGTACCGAATCACTAAAATCAGCATCTTTTATTTATATATGTACACGTGGCAGCTGAATTGCTTAATAAGCTGTTTTGTGAAACGCAACGCAATTACAATCTAGCTGGAAATTGTACAGATGTTTTACAAAACGGAGCTGTTTTGTAAACCAGCTAGCGGTTATGTAAAACAGCTAATTAACCAACCAAACTGCGACAAGCTGTGTAGCCACGTTAGCTAACGGCGTAAAACCTTATTAGAGCCCCAAAATAAATAAATCCTGGATTCATGAATTTCATTTTTACACAGTATTTGTCACATCATAGTACACAAAATAGTAATTCTTCATTTTTCTAAATTACTTATTTATTTTACAATAATTTCAAATAAATTGACATTTGTACACGCATGCATTTTGACATACATAATAGCTTTTTCCTGCGGCTTTGCCTGTATGGTTCTTCGATATCATCCCAGGGATTATTTACCCGGGTAAAAAGTATACTATGTATTAATCCATACGATATACATATGTGTGTCAAATTTCATCAAAATCCGAATATTGCGCGGTAAATATCACTGTTCGATCTTAATACAGAGAAATCCTCTTTAAAATAAACCATTTTTATGCAACGTGCACGCTGTTTTGAATATTTTGCTTCTAAGATCACTAGATATCAGGTTTATTCATTGGTTTTAGATCTACCTTGATCACGACACCGCGTGAACTTATGACGTCATAAGTTCATACAATATAGAGCGAACCACCCACGTGTTAGTTTGATTAAAAATAATAAAAACCATGAAATGAATACGGTGTCCTCAGTATGTCAACAAAAGTGTCAACTATCAATGTCAATATGTTGCAAGTTTTGAGTATTTAGAAATCTGTTTCATTACGAAATGTATGAATGTGGGGTCAAATGAATGTCATTGTGTTTTTTTAAGAAATTATAAAATAAACTTTAACTAATTCGAAAATTAAATGAGAAAATATGATGTAAAATCAAAATATCTCCAAATGAGTTTTTTATTTTCATGACTTATAAAAATCTTTACATACCCAATTATTAATCGATTTTGATAATTCTTTGATAGAATTTGATAATTTTTGATAGACATTGATAATTCTTTAATAGACATTGATAATTCTTTAATAGACATT
This sequence comes from Carcina quercana, assembly GCA_910589575.2. Taxonomy (NCBI): domain Eukaryota; kingdom Metazoa; phylum Arthropoda; class Insecta; order Lepidoptera; family Depressariidae; genus Carcina; species Carcina quercana. Next base: position 4,844,110 of record OU342454.1, on the reverse strand, counting down.
GATAATTCTTTGATAGACATTGATAATTCTTTAATAGACATTGATAATTCTTTGATAGACATTGATAAGTAAGTTACTCTAAAAGTGAACATTTTAGGTGTTGAATGCTGTAGACTTTTAGGGCAATTTATTGAAGTCGGTTCCACTTCTTTTTGTACGCATTAATTATCTCGACTACATCTTGATAAAATTTTCCAAACACTTTTTTATACAGATCGAATAAGTAGTTCCCATACGGACGAAGTCGCGGAAAAAAAGGTGTATCATTTTTTGGCCGATTTAATCTTGACCATTATTAAAATATAGTAGACATATTTAATAATGCTGATTGCCGCATCACTTTTTAGAGGAACTGGCATCGTAAAATTTTAAAGTAAAATATAGTGTCGCGTAATAAATATCATTAACAAGATTCCGTTCGATCAAAGTTTCATTCCAAATTTCTGTTGCCATAATCTTTTAAAGTATAACAGCTGGATTTGTGCAGCAACTATCTAAAAATAGTAAGTACATCGGATTGTGATGTCGCGAAATGAGTTTCATTAACATACAACTTCACAGTGAATCACAATTTACATTTTTACACTTTTTATTATTGTTGTTCAAAGCGCCATCTATGAACTGCTGCGTAACTGCTATTGTAACTAACAGTAAAGTTGTAAATTAATGATATTTATTTCGTGACACTATAATTTCATCTCCGATTTTTAGGTAATTACTAATCAAAGCCAGTTATTCTATTTGAAAAGATTATGGCAACAGAAATTTAGTATGGAAGCATTAGGAGAGGCATAACGTTAAATACGTTATAAATGATGGCTGTAGTAATAATACTATTTCATGTGTGACATTAACTTATTTTGTATGTGTGTGTATATATATACATATAATATATAATTTACCTAGGAACAACCGGGACCCGTGTCCGATCGATTTTCTTTGCTCCCCAGTTTGTAAATTCTGAAACAGAAAAAGCAAAGATTATTTACATCGAACTTGGTACATATGATGACAGTCAGAAAATGACACGTTCCGCGAATGTATGGCGCCAAGGCCTGGTCTTGTAAAATATTAGGATGGTTGCTACAAAACGCAAGCGTTGCCAGTAATTAGATTTGGGACGCTTAACAGAGTCTCGGTGTGGGGGGCGCGGGGAAAGACTATCAAAACACATGAGACGGAGAGCAAGCCCGTGCCGTGGTAGGCGTGTACCGACGAACTGTCTCTAGTTTTGCAGTATCCATGCAGTCAGCCCACGAGGAGCTAGATTATTTAATCATGAGATAAACATGTCCAAACCAGCGCCTAATTAGCTTCAGGCTTTTGTGTGTGCACACTTTACATCCAACAACCCTATGGCCCCATACCATCAGCTGAGACGAAGGCCAAATGCAAACCCATTGTGCATTACAACCGCTTCGGACGTTTACAAAACTTCAGTTTCGAAGTAGACGTAATTATTATTAGTCTTTATTATATGACCACCACTGTGCAAAGTGCAAAGAATATCAATTCCGCTTTCAGAACTATGTAACACAAATGTATATTTTCATTTTACGTAACCGCGGTTACGAATACGGAAAAATACTTCTCTGGTCTTCACCAGTATCGTACCAAGAATAGTTTATTTCGAAACTGGTTACGAAAGCAGTTTCGTAGATGGCCGAAGCGAACAATAAATAGTATGGATTAAGGAAACAAGTTAAATAAACTTACACAGCACTTCCATTGCAGTCATCTTTGACTTCCAATCTGCACTGAGCACTCTTCAAACGCTTCTCAACTTCCACATATTCCTCACTAAAAATATTGCTACCTAAGAACGATGACACGTCGTCAATAAATCTATCTATCACTGCAATCTCCTTCCTGTCAAATGGTCCAAGAAACCTGAACTCAGTATACGCAACGTCATCTAAAAACTCTATAAAATACTCCATTATTTTACTACGTAGCTCAGGTTTCTTCTCCAGATTGCAATCTTGGAATTTCTCCGATATATTCTCGTCTGGTGAATAATTATTCTTCAGGTTCCTCGTTATGCTCCTCAGGAACGGATTCGTTTCTTCGTCTACGTCCATTCCTTGGTTGTTTTCACTGTTCGAAGCGTCAGTTGCGTCTGAAGTGGCTTTGACTGATGTAGTTGATTTGATCGACGCTGTTGACACTTTGTCCGATGTTATTGCCAATTTGGTCGGTGTTGTTGCCACTTTGACTGACGTTGTTGCCACTTTGGTCGGTGATGTTGACACTTTGACTGGATTTGTCGTCACGTTGATCGGAGTTGTTGTAGCTTTGTCTGGAACGGTTTTCGGTTTGTTTGAAGATGTTGTCACACTGTTTGAAGTTTTGGAGGTACTGTCGTTTTTTATTTCATTGTTCTGGTTTATTTTATCGGATTCTGTTTTGTCAGTGTTGGCATCGTCTTTCAGATCGTCTGGTGTTATTAGGTAAATATGTTCGGGCGCTTCTTTATATACATGTAGTTGCCTGAAAAAAGAACGATATTAATTAAGGCCCAGGTGTGCAAGTATCTCGCTCTTATACGTATAAGTTTGCAATTATCCATCCCGCTCGGGGTATACTTGTCCCTCGCGGAAATCATGTACATTATTGGAAAAAAGCCATTGTAGCTAACAATAATGTTGTAAATTAATGATATTTATTTCGCGACACTATAATTTCGTCTCGTATTTTTAGGTAAGGGGGCGTCCATAAATTACGTGAGATGATTAAGGGGGGGAGGGGGTCGAGTCAAATATCATCTAATCTCACGTTGGGGAGAGGGGGGGTCTCGACAAATATCACGCAATTTTTTTTCTGATTAAAAATAGACATGTGTGATGTTTAGTTTTTAAATGTCTATTCAAATTACCGACGTTACCACCGGTAATAACAAGGATATTTGAACAATATGTACATTTCGCCTTTTTTGGATCCACTTCTAAAAAGTGGTTCCAAACAGCACTTCTTTTCCGTGAAGACATTTCTGTCTCACCAAAGTTTTTTTATCAATAAAGTAACACTACACTAAGTTAATATTAATAAACCCACATTCTGAAAAATCTCACGTGAGATTGGGGGACGGGCGAGGGGGTTGAATAAAACCTCACGACATCTCACCAAGGGGGGAGGGAGGGACAGAAAATTTAAAAAAACACCTCACGTAATTTATGGACGCCCCCTAATTACTTATCAAAGCCAGCTATTCTATTTATAAAGATTATGTCAACAGAAATTTAGTATGGAAGCATTAGGAGAGGGATAACGTTAACAGTACGCATGATGAATGAAGAAGGTCTTACCTGTTTGGGTGTTCGCCCTCGCTCTGAGTTGCCAGCACATAATTATTATACGTATTTATCTCTTCCACAATATCCATATGATCTAAGTTATTAGCGGTGGTCTCCCCACTGATCACCTCGTTCACCAAACTGTGTATAAGCAGACGTTCCTTCTTGAACAACTTGTCGAATATAATCTCCACTTCGTTGTCGTTCTTCACGAACTCCAGTATATGGAGAAGAACGTTTGTTTCAAACGTTTCCGTTTCAGTTTTCTGTTTGAGAAGTTTGAACTTCCTCGCCTTCCTGTGTGAGGGTTTTTTAGGTGTCGGCGGCGAAATGGAACGATGACCGAAACCCATTGTTGATGTTGACTGGAATTAAAGACATAATTTTCAATTTCCGTTTCAATTACGAAACCATAGCAACCACAATATAAGAAAAGGTTAATTTCAAAAATGACAATGTACACCAAATATAATGATGGTGTTTTTGAAAATTAACATTTTTTGTCCATCTATTTTCAACAAATCTAACCGAATGCCATGTACAACATACGTTTTCCCTTAAACAATTGCAACACAAAACAACAATGGCGTACTGTCAAAATCAAACACGTACATACAGGGTGGTCCAAAATGTGACGTCCAAAAATTTTTTTTAGATTCCTTACACCTGGGTGTATCCGAAAATACCCCATGTATGTTCCGCGATTTTTTGTAGTTTAGAAGTTATGATTTTTTAAATGTATATTTCGAATTTTCTGCCGGAGCGACTTAAAATAATCGTAACTTGTTTAATAGTAAGGTTTTTTTATTTATTTTTTCTCGAAAGTGATCGTCTTGAATCACCCTTTCTACTTTATTATCAACTACACAACGTTATTCATTACAAGTTACCGAAAAAAGGGACGAAAGTAAAAATTTTAGGTTTGAGTTGAACGGAGCCAAATTTTCAAAAATTTCTTAATAATACAAAATTAATGTTTCATTGGTTCAAACTAATTTTAAAAACTCCAGCAGTTTGTCAGCTTACCAAATAATAAAAAAAAAGTTGTTCTTAATAGGCGATTTTACGACGAAATTGGCTTCAGAACTTAGTTAGGTGAGAATTCATAAAGAAAAAATTTTGTCAAAAAAAAATATTAAGCTTATTTTGTTTTCATTTTTATGGCCTACATTAGCAAGGCATCATCAAAAGCATTCAAATAATTTCAAATTGAACGATCAGTGACACATTAGAAAACATTTTATTTTAAAAAAGCTTAGTTTAGTTTTTATTAATACGGTTATTTTGGTTTATTTTTAGCATCAATAAAAGAAAACACAAATTAAGTTCAACTACTTTATTAAAGAAGATTTTCAAAATGACGCCCTTCAACTTCGATACACAATCGGCAACGTCTTAAAAAGTTATCTTTTAGTCTGCGGAAAGCGCTTGAATTTTGTCTGACTTTCGTCGCTGCTTCTCTCAATTTTCGTCTCAGTTCTTCTTCGGAGTTAGTTTGCTGAGCATAGACAACTTCTTTGTAGTAACCCCAAATAAAAAAATCTATTGGGTTCAAGTCCGGTGAACGTGCAGGCCATTCGATTGGGCCGCCACGCCCAATCCATCTGCCCGGGTATGTTTCATTAAGGTGCCCCCTCACTTGGCGTGCGTAATGGCAAGGAGCACCATCATTTTGGAATATCATGTGCCTTCTTGTTTCCAAGTTTACATCTTCCAGCAATTCAAAAAGGTTGTTCTGCAAAAAGTTTAGATATGTGTCTCCATCCAACCTAGACGGCAGCTCGAAAGGCCCAATCAGTTCTCCATTTACAATTCCCGACCACATGTTTACGCTGTATCGATGTTGAAAATTTGATGCTCTTGCAAGGTGTGGGTTTTCAATTTCCCAGCTGTGATAGTTATGGATATTAAATACTCCAGTGTTTTCAAAACGGGATTCATCGGTCCATAAGATCTTATTAAAAAAATCTGGGTCTTCCTGACACCTTTGTATCATTGTTTCGCAGAAAGCAACTCTTCTAAAGCGAACGTTCCGATCCCACTCGTAGACGGCGACGTCGGGGAGGCGCAAACGCTCCCCCGCGTCACAACGATGCCCCAGATTAGGGGTGCCTGGGGTCGCGGGCGGCCAGAGTAGGAGCTCTGGTCGTCCTTTTGGTGCAAACCGGCGACCACTAGAAGGCAGCGGTAGTACGGCGTGGTCCCGTCCCGCTGCAGCCCGGAGCTGCGGAGACGCCATGGCTCACTGGTCAAGGGAAGGGCTGATTGCGAAGCGCTAGAGGAGTTCTGGTGTGTTCTTAAGAGATCCCAGGGCTCTTCTAATTGCGCGGAGGACGACCACCGAGGGGGTTTTAGTGGATAAAAATTTCACATAACCCGGCTTCTCTCCTAAGGAGTCGGGTATCTTCAGAAGATTTCCCCCTCGAAAAAAAAAAAAAAAAAAAAAAAAAAAAAGGGTAATCTGAAGCTTGTAGCTCCTGAACGCGCTGAATGTGGTAAGCGTGGTAGCCTTCTGAAAAAAGAAAAGGACTATTACTCACCACCTAGGCAGGAAGAAGTCTAATACCTGGCATTGTATCTGTGATTTATGTTTTGTGTAAATAAAAAACAAAACGACATACCATTTTTCAATATCCTTAGAACTGAGGTCCGTGGTATTCCAGTCCTTCTGGTTATTGCTCTGGAACTCGTAGAAGAGTCTCTTTCTACAGCTGCGATGACTTCATCTCTTCTGTCCGGATCTACTCTGGGTACTCCTTCGTGCCTTTGGCTACGACCGGGGATACGCCCGGCCATCAGCGTATTATGAGTATTAATAAATACCCTATGGTCCGGGTAATGGTCCAGTATTTCTCCTCGCCGGTCCAGTTGTTGACGATATAGCCTTGCGGCTAAATGACCGTTTCCTTTGGCCATACCATAGTAAAAGTGCATTTCTGCGTACTGGCTTAGACTAAAATTACTCATGTTGCCGTCAGTAACACAAGCACAAGTCAGTCGTAAGGCAAATCGGAGTCCGTAACACAAGCACAAGTCAGTCGTAAGGCAAATCGGAGTCCGTAACACAAGCACAAGTTAGTCGTAAGGCAAATCGGAGTCCAGTAACAAAGCGAAAGTAGGTTCAAAATATCGGTATCGGAAAGAAGCAACGTCAAGTAGTATCACACGCGATGGAAGTGAGTGAACGACTAGCGGACGGACGATACAGTGAGATGCTACGGAGAATGTATGGGGAGAGGGGGGAGAGGGAAGTGCAGGTAAAAAACCCCTAGCGCGCACGGCTGACTTTTGTGGCCAAGACAGTAGGTCTTTCTCTTTCGTACTTCTACGCAACCATAACAGTGCGAAAGAGAAAGACCTTACTGGCCTGGCGCCTTTTGAAACGTGTTATTTATTGCTTTGTGTCATTGTGTGTGATTGGCCTTGAAGTAGATTTTGGTTTAATTCTAGCTTTCATAATTTCATGTCTAAAAACAGAAAATGAAATGTGTCACTGATCGTTCAATTTGAGATTATTTGAATGCTTTTGATGCCTTGCTAATGTAGGCCATAAAAATGAAAAAAAAAAATAAGCTTAAACATTTTTTACGACAACATTTTTTTTTTATGCATTCTCACCTAACTAAGTTCTGAAGCCAATTTCGTCGTAAAATCGCCTATTAAGAACAACTTTTTTATTATTATTTGGTAAGCTGACAAACTGCTGGAGTTTTTAAAATTAGTTTGAACCAATGAAACATTAATTTTGTATTATTAAGAAATTTTTGAAAATTTTGCTCCGTTCAACTCAAACCTAAAATTTTTACTTTCATCCCTTTTTTCGGTAACTTGTAATGAATAACGTTGTGTAGTTGATAATAAAGTAGAAAGGGTGATTCAAGACGATCACTTTCGAGAAAAAATAAATAAAAAAACCTTACTATTAAACAAGTTACGATTATTTTAAGTCGCTCCGGCAGAAAATTCGAAATATACATTTAAAAAATCATAACTTCTAAACTACAAAAAATCGCGGAACATACATGGGGTATTTTCGGATACACCCAGGTGTAAGGAATCTAAAAAAAATTTTTGGACGTCACATTTTGGACCACCCTGTATAATATAGGTATTTGTTTTATGTTTTGTTAAAGTCATGTACGCCATTTTGGTTGTCAATGTCAACATCGCTGTCTGCGTTCAGAAACTGAGCCACTTTGATCCATATCATAGATAAGATTTATTAAGACGCAATTTTTTATAGTTCTAAATCATAAATATAATAGTAATTAATTATCTACCACTACTTTAGAAATAAACTTAACATGTATTAATTGATAATGCATTGTTTAAGCAACAGGTGTTTTATATTTACTCGTGCTAATAACTATTTCTGAACGAATCTATGACAAAGCAAAATGCTAAGTAGTCGGAGCCGTCCTCAAGCTGTCATTTAAAAATGAACGTGAAATTGACCTAGAAAAAGAAAGTATTTTGTACACGGAAATCATCCATATAATCTGATCATTACCGAATTAAAAGTAATTCTCATATTTTTCCTTTATTTTAAAACAGTGTACAACGAGCTGGCCCCAGATGAAAGGTCACCTTTGGATTTTGTATGAATTTCATTGACTAAAGCGGTGTGTGACGTAGAGGGTAGTGATCATGTCTACGAAGCTGACGGTCTCAGGTTCGAACTCCGGTAAGGGCAAATATTTGTGTGATGAGCATGAATATTGTGTTTCTTAGTCTAGGATGTTTTATATGTATTTAAGTATATATATATATTAAATATTTCGTCAGCTCAGTACCCATAACTCAAGCCTTATTAAACTTACTAAGGAACTACGTCGATTTTTATATTTGTTTGTAACTTCTAATATTTATTATTAATTTTTTTTTATTTCAACTTTAATTAATAGTAATCATCTTAAAGGCGACATGTGTAATGCTATATATAGGACGCTGAAAGATCCTGAAAATCTCAAAGTGAGGTATATATTTCTTTATATCTTTATCTACATTCGTGAAGAACCAGAAACTTAATTCGACGAAGCAGATGATACTTTTGTCAGCAAATTTACATGGTGGTAGCCAGCTAGGCGGACATGGAAAATGCTCTACCACCAACCAATGTAGAACAGTACTTACATATACAGCGTTGGGTGCTATGGGCTCCACTATGCCCTCACCCGTCTTGCCTAGGGGACCGCCTTGCCACCCCATCTTCTGCATCATACTGGCGAGGAGAAAAAATTACATTTAAGATTTTATTCTACCACTTTGTCGGTGTGATTAATATGTATCATCATCATCATCAGCCGGGAAACGTCCACTGCTGGACATAGGCCTCCCTCGTGTTACGCCTCATCGACCGGTCCCGAGCCACCTGCATCCAGCGACTCCCCGCGACTCTAACCAGGTCGTCGGTCCATCTAGTGGGGGGACGGCCTGGTAGACGTTTCCCGGTACGTGGTCGCCACTCGATAACCTTTACTCCCCACCGGTTATCGGTTCTTCGAGCGATGTGGCCTGCCCATTGCCACTTCAGCTCACTGACTCGTCGAGCTATGTCGGTGACCTTCGTTCGTCTACGGATTAATATGTATACCCGTACCAAATTACAGTTTTCTGGAAACAATGTGATACTATGCATATCTCTTTCTGCCGCCAAGGAAGTAACTACCGGTATTGGTCTCCCGCGAGCCAACGAGAAAATAATCAGTGAGTCGTCTTAAGTAGGCCATCCTTGAGATTGTGATTAAAACTTGAACGCTATGTGATTTAAATAGTCTATCTCGACCAACCTTTCAGCCTTACTGATCTGCACGGGCCTCGCGAGGGCTTCAGTCAGTTTGTCCTGCATCTTCTTCCCTTTGAAGCTTCCCTTGACCTGGGCAGACTTGCGCGGCTGCTGCTGCGCGTGCGACGATCCCGCGCGTTGCCAGTACAGCTGGGTCCAGTCGTTGTCAGCGGACGGTGGTATCGGCGGCGGGGGTGGGTCAGGAGGCCTGACAAAATACATATCTATTCACTCTACTTCATTTTGTGACCTCATACATACACTGTCTCGTGTGTCTATGGGTTGGTATGCTAAACGTCAGTTTTAGAGTTTCATTATCTAACTGTTCACGGGAGCCGTATGCGCGTGCGGAAGTGTAGTAATACCGAACACTCGTAACTTAGTTCCGAATTAGTTCACAATAAATTTTATGAAACATAGCTAAGCATCAAAGGCGCTACTAGCGCATTGTTGGAGCCACTGTGTATGTGTGGTAGAGAATGTGCAGTTCCAGATTTGGTAGGTTTATTTTCGCTGTATGAAGTCTCTTATTAGGTAGTTTACGTATAAATAAACCCGTGGGCATTGCCGAGCCAGTGATGTGACAGACAACGTCGTACGGACCAATACACTCAGCTTTAGAATAGGTACGTATGTTATCATTTGGGTATCTTAAAAGGTGACTATGAGAAAAACATTCAGGAGATGGGCAGCATCTACCTACGTAACAATAGCCGGGAGGCAGTAGACATGCGCAAAACAGTCTTAAAGTAATGTGATATGACATTCCATTTCGAACTGCGTAACATTACATCGTACCATTACGCATCACTCTAAACATCACCCGAAATACGTTCCGTGCGTTGCCGTGCGAGAGCTCTTTTGCTATTGTAATATTTGTAATGCCGTGCTCTCTAAACGTCACGTGCTCGGAATTAAAATACGTGGAATATAAGCCTTATCGTTTCAGTAATATGGTTGCATTTCAGCAACATATGTGCGTTGTGTCCGTCTTTAAGCCTGCGCGGAGCGCCCTCTCGCTCCCGCCGTGTTCTAGTAATGTGTGATGCGACTGGCGCGGTCGAGTCTTATCACGCGTCATGCATTACTCGCATCGCTTACACATGTTTTTACACTTTTTGAGCCACACGAGCTACGTCAGTTTCGTCAAAAATATCGATGATTTTATCAAAATCATGAAAGACAATTAATTTCTTTCAGTAAATAACAAATATAAATAACATCTGGAACTATTTATTTTGAAAGGTTTTAATTTATGTTACGTGAGAGTCAGTTTCAGTTTGTTTAATGATTAACAATGTACATTGTATTTGACGCACGCACGCGCGCGCACACACACACACACACAAGTAACACCGAAAAATGTAATAAAAATGCTAATAATCAGATTAAAATTATAAATTAATCATCAATTGACAGCCACCAAAACACAATCTCAAAAATCAGGGTAGAAACCCTGATAATCAGAAGTGCTAACTCTTATTCAACAGTGAATTTATGCAGCTGCTGGTGATGATCGACCCATGCATCTTATTGAGACCGATCCACTCACTAAGATTGTGGTATATCCCCCTCATGGAAAGTCTCATTCATATTCAATTATTATTTAGACATGAGGGATGCATGTCACTGCGACCTTTGCATATCTGTTGTGACAATCCCCTACGGATCAAATTACCTCCCCAAAGCCAATTTCGGCCATGAACTGTATGATTGGTCTGGGTTTGGAGGTCCTGATACTGTCCGTTGTGGCAGTGTGGCCTCCGAGGTGTCTGTTCCTGCTGTGATGAAGAGCATCACAGTAGCAGAGAATATGGATGGGCCTCTCCTCATGCTTACAGAATGCATTACAGAACCTGCAGAGTTTGCTGTCACTTGGGTCCATGTAACTGAGGTGTTTGTTTAACTTGCAGTGCCCCGTTAGGGTCCGGATCAGGATCCTTAGTTGGTTACTGTTGAGCGAAAGTGCTTCATTTGCTGTAGCCATTCAGAAGCGCTTTAGAGTGGTTTTGGCCAGGTGTGGCTTTCCAGAACTGTAGTCTTCATCATTGCACCCCCTGTTTAAAATTGTCTTTGATGGAGCGGACAAGGATGCCACAGGCCGGTTCTAGCCCAAAGAGTGGGCTCTCTGCACCAGCCCAAGCTAGTTCATCTGCATTTTCGTTGCCGCAAATATCAGAGTATCCAGGCCAAGGTAACCACATTGGTCAAGCTTCAGATGTTCAGTTTTTGGACACACTCCAAGGTGAGTTTGGAGTTAAATTCGTATGAAGTGCGGCTTTGTTATCTGAGACAATTGTGATTCTCTTATTGGTGTATTAGTGAAGGACGTTTTTGTCAACTCAGTTGATGATTGTGTACTCTTCAGCTTGGAATACAGTCACATACTCACCTACGGGGAAGTGTTGGTCTAGCCTTGGGTCTTCGCTGTTTACCCCGGCTCCTGCTTGCCCATCTTTTCTTGATCCGTCTGTGAACCAAATTATTTCATTGGATTGGAGGTCGCTTTGGCTTCGTAATATTCAATCCTCTCGGGTAAGAATACCTTGAGCAACTCCTGGAAGTTGTATACTTTTTGCATGGCGTTTGAGGGCATCATCGTGATTCTTTGGCCTATAAGATCTTCTTTCAATTTTCACATGGTAGTTGCTGTGCGTGATCTCACCATTGCCAATTCAAACTCTCTTCACATGAATGTGTAGTGGGGATAGGTTTAGTCTACCATAGATGCCGTGGGTGAGGAGATGGCGCCACTTATAATCAGGCACGCCATTCTCTGGAGGCTGCTTAGCGCTTTTGCACAAATTGTCTGTGAGGCCTTCTTCTGCCATGCCACACAGCCATAGGTTACCATGGGTCTCATTATGGTCGTGTATAGTCATAGGGCAGCCGTCGGTCGGTCAGCATATTTAATAGCAGACTAATCTAGGAGATGATGATGAGCCTTGTTCACCATTGTTTCTCATAATACTGATTATAGCTTGGGAAACAGCACTCGCTTAGTTTGTAATATTGTTGTCTTGCTAATAATAAGGAATTAAAACAAGTTTTTGTTCAGTTAATGTAACTGCCTTCAAGCTTACAAATAAAACATTTATTTAATTTAATTTTTTAGTATCATAGATCACGAACCACCTTTCTATTAGAAAGAAAAAAGAGACCGAAAAAATGTTAATTTTTACTATAAAATTTTCAAGAGTATTTGCCCTTGGATTAATTTGTTCCATATCGTGCTTTAAGTGCAGCCATTAACAGTAACAATCGACATTACCAATAGAAGAAAATACTTTACCATAGCTACATTTTCTTATTTAAAACTAACAAAGGCAGAGGCTATTTAAATACCACATACATAATTAAAATTAATTTACTGACAAACCCTTTAATTTTTAATCTAGAATAAATATTATTTTATTACAAGAATGTCTACCTTTCATTTCGTATCTTAAATTTATTTTTCTGTTTAAGTTATTGTGGTAAATAATGTCTGAACATATGTGGTAAATATATACACTCTGCCCATTTTTTTGACGAAGAGGTAGCTGTTTATTACTATAGTTGTATTGTAAAGTATGTGGTGGTGAATTATTCACTAAAATTACATATCTATAAATGGAACATTTCACTCTGTTGTGAAGGGACATTCGTATAATATTTTCAATTAAAGTTTACTCCGTAACCTTATGAGTGCCACGTCGTAAGGAAATTACATTGATTTTGTATCTTTCAGCTTTTTAGGCCGAGGTTGCATTGCTTGTGGAATGATCCAATTGAATTAATTAAATAATATGTAATAGCGATGAGCCGTTCTGTTTTGTTTTCTATTTTTTAATGTTTAGTTTATGTAAAGTTGTGGTTTTGTTAATTTTGTAGTAAATAACTATACTAAACAGCTTTTCGTATACAAAAAATAGCTTATTTGTAAGATTTTCGCAAGCTAAAGACAATAATATAAATTTTGACGTGTTTCCTCCATGATTTAAAAGGTGGATCAACTCTGACGAAAAGTCAGTAAGCTAAAATTCAAAATTCATCAAGAACTCGATGAGACAACTTCCTTAAGGCAGTTAATGAACTTTGAACTATACTGCACTGAGTCACTGTTCACTGTCGTTCTATTAGTTAATGGTTTTTTTAGAATTATGTTTTAAAAGATTAATATTTCCATCAGTATTTTGCTTTCACTTTTTGATGTAAATTTTGTAACAAATAGTTAACTTTAATAAACACTGATAAACTTAAAAATTTCGCAGAGGCGACAGAAATATGTGTTACATGATATGGTTATGTTGCGGAATTCATAACTTAACTAAAGTAACTAAACTTAACAACTTAGTATGTAAACTTAAAAAAATTAAAGTATAAGTTAGACAAAAAAAATTGCATGACATAGATTATGACTAAATAGGACTGAAGTAACTTAATATTTCTTACCACCTTGGTACAAAAACCCTATTTCATGCAATAAAAAAGATTTTGTTTTATGATTTTGAATACTGGAATATAATATTATTAACTATTAAAATATTAAAAATACTATGATTTATCTGCTTGAAAACTTGACCCATTCCAATCCCTGACCATCACACACTATTTACCATCAGGTAGCTTGGCCAATGTTCTATTTACAATTTAACACAAATACAATATCATCACTTACTGTACTTATTATAACCACATTTATGTGTCTTTAAGCCTAGTTTTGAATGCACTTTCATAGCAGGTGTAATAAAATTCTTTTTAAGCTTGTTGTTTTTTACTTTAGCAGCTAATAAATGCATTATAAAGAAACTGACAGATTATTTACCAAGGCCATGTTGTTGACTTGAGTCAAAATTTTAGTGTGGATGTTTTTTTAAGCCAAATGATAACAATTAAGCTTCAACCACTAATCAGTTATAGTTAGTAATAGATATACTTACTCCTCGCCAATTTCCTCCCCATAAAATGAATTAGGGTCTTTGTAAAGGGAATCCTTAGACACAATCCGCACGGGCTGCGTTTTGTTTACATTTATATCCGAAGATGTTTCACTTTTATCATCACAATTTTCAACATTATCTACGTGTGGCAGAGGCTCTTCTGTCCACCCGTTAGTATCTCCTTCGTTAGCGACCTCCTGGAACGCGCATTGCAGGTTGAAACTGTTGCTAAACCGAGAATTCTGCCACAGATTGTACTCGTGATAATTTTCCGAATTTTGCTGCTCGAAATAACGGTTATGGCTGTTCATTATGGTTTTAATGAAGTTCTGAGTTGTGTAAATAACAGGTTACGACTTCGAACACCAAGTATTACGGGGTTTTAATTGAATTTAATAATTTTAAACGAATTTATTTGCTCGCAAAAGTACGATGCACTTTTTGTACGTTTGACGTTTAGTTCGTTTTTTTTAAATTGGAGGCTGTCTGTCTGTAACTGGCTTTGGATTATAGGATTTGTAGATGCAAACATGCTCGTTTCAAACTTCTTCACGCTTCCTATAATTTAATTTGTACAGTGCTTTTATATTGTGTACTTTTGAGAAATTGAACGATAAATTATTTCCTACCACTACACACCACCTAAAACCAATTACTACCCACCACAAAACCACCAACCATCAACTACCACGAACTACCCCATCTCTATTTTAGTTTCGACAATATTATTTTTTTACCTACATGAATGGATGATTGAAAGTTGAATGAATGAAACTTCTGGCCGCTTTGTTTGTTTCGTTCGATCGGCATCCCGCATCTGTGATCGGCATAGTTTCATAAATAAACAGCGAAATATATATCAAAATGAGTGAAAATCCCTTGATAAATTCAATTTTTAGTCAGTTCCAAAAAAATCTGGATGCTGAACAAGAGTTACGCGAGGTAAATTAGCTTGTTATTACAATTATTGTGGGTCTGAATAATATTGTGCTATATCGTGTATAATTTAACTATTTATTTACAAAATACCCACTATAGGTCATGAATATCGGAGGAAATTAAGTTTACAAGTTGATCAGCATAATTAAACTTAATTTTTTTTACTTAAATTGAGAGGTTTAACATAAAATATAATTTAAAACATATCGGACTTATTTTTCAGGTTATTCGTAGCGTTTGCAAGGAAATGGACCAAATTTCGCGGGAAGTCACAACTGTGCTGCAAGTGATCCATCATAATGAGTCTGGCAGTAAGTAGTTTAATTATTGTACAAACCGGGACAGGTACAGTACAGGCAACCATTTTAATTCCAAGTGAATCAATTTCCAAACCAGTAAGTGCTGCGATAGGCAGGCTAACACTATGAGAGCTAGCGCGCACGGGTTACTTTTGTATGACTTTTTCAAGTGTTCGCTCACAAAGGGTGACAGTGACAAAATTTTATTGAATTCGAAGCATCATTTGTGTGGTCATGCATACCGAATCGTGTAATATAGAAACTTACTCACTTTCTCATTGTTGTGATTTCGTTGCAGTATCACAGGCGTGCCTGCATGCCCGAGAACTCTTTGACAAGGCAAGAGAGGGGTACTCAAAGCTGAAAGATGTGGTCCCCTCCACAGATTATTACAAGTATGCTATGAACCTATAATATCACTAGTCCTAAAACATGAAAGTGGTACTGAGCAGGCCACATCACTCGAAGAATGTATAACTGATGGGAAGTAGGAGTTCTCCAGTGGCGACCACATACTGGGAAACATATACCAGGCCGTCCCGCTACTAGATGGAACAACAATATAGTTTAAATCCCGGGGAGTTGCTGTATGCAAGTGTCTCGGGAGCAGCTTATGTGGCCTACCATGGAGCAGAAAGTCCAGCAGTAGATGTTCCCTGGCTGATGATGATTGTTTTATAGCATGAATATATATATTTCCTAAGTCATCTTTTAGGATTTCCGACTGATTTCATCGTTAATATTTTTTTACAGTACACTTTACCATATTGTTTGAACATTAACAGGTATCAGGATCACTGGAGGTTCATGACTCAGCGGTACTGCTTCTTGATATCGCTCACCATCTGGCTTGAGGCGGGGATACTGGCCTCACACGAGACAGTCGCAGCAGTATTAGGCAGTAAGTCTCATCACAGTCATCTCAATAAAGAAACGACACACAAAATTACAATATAATTTAACGTTTCCATACTTACCTTTAGCACCGCATGACCAGAATCACTTGGGCTATATTAGTCGTAGCGAAAAAACCTTGACAAGCTTATTATACTTTCACACGGTCTGTAGAATGAATGAAGACCGTGGCTAGTCGCTAGGTGCAAGCATCTTGGAACTTGTGTTATACCAAGGCCTATATTCAGCTGAGGTCGTTTACCAGCTGATAACAATAATAATTTTTTAAATTGTTACGTTTCAGTAAATGCTACAGAACAGAAAGAAGGGTTCCATCTAGATATAGAAGACTATCTTGTGGGCTTGCTGCACATGTGTACAGAATTGGTAAGTTTGGAGTACTAGTATTTATGCTCCGACTTCGTCTGTGTGGGCTTCAGAAATTATCCGATGAGAAATACTTATACGATTGTGATTAAAAGTGTGTCCTTTACGTCATCAAAGACCAAGTTTGAGAAACCTCTCCAGGTTGAATTAATGCACATATCCATGAGTTTCCGTTTGCTCAAGTGACAGACAAAGGTCATTTCATTTGCTCTTTCACGGATCAAAAGCTCCTCTATTGGTGGTATTGAAATGAAGTGTTTATGATTTCAGTCTCGACTGGCAGTGAATTCGGTAACACGCGGTGATTACAGTAAACCACTGCAGATATCCAAGTTTGTGATGGAGCTCAATGCTGGATTCAGGTACAGGCTTTTATGTATAAGTATGCACTTGGCCTTTATCTTACCTGATGTTAAGTGAAGATAAGGAGGTGCACACCCAGAAGCCTCAAACTAATAAGGCGCTGGCTCTGCTACCTTTCACACCTGGCGATAGACGGTGGTAGCTAGCCGGGCTACCTCCGCTGCGAATCGAACTCGGGACCTCAGGACTATGTGATACGTATGTATGTACCCTCCTCGACTTGGCAAACTTTAACTTTAAGAGCTATATAGCTCGCTGAAAATTAATTTAAAATAATTAATTAATAGCTTTAAATTTGTACATGAATTCGTCCAATTGGACTTCAGCATTATCTGTATAAAAATATCTCAATCAAATCTATTGTTACATCGCTGCGAGCAAAAATTACAAACCAACGCGTTAACCTCTGCATAATCAACAAGTTACTGCGGATACCAATCAGCATGCTAAGCGTAGTGATTATGGCAAATCACGCAATTAAAAGATCATGACGACCCAAGATACAACCGTCTAAGATGATCCAAACTTCACACCTGGTTCTTGAGTTCCGCCATTAGATGGCGCCACTTGTATTCTAAATCACGCTATCGTACTAACATAGTTAATTAAACATACTCCACTATTAGATAAATACTCTATTATACTAATTGTTATAGTGTTCCAGTTTATTTTTATATTTTACCATCCAACGTTATCGATACTTACCATCAGACTTACGTTAGTAAATAAAATATTTCTTCTATCTTCGCGATTGGTTCCGTTGAGGCGCTAAGTAATAACAAACAAACTAGCATTTATTATATTAGTATAATAATTAATGATCTTTTGGTTTTACAGACTGCTAAACCTCAAGAACGATCACTTGCGCAAGCGTTTCGACGCTCTCAAATATGACGTCAAGAAGATAGAAGAAGTCGTCTACGATCTCAGCATTAGAGGACTCTTGCCGAGGACAGAGGGGGACGCCACTGTACCCGCTTAGCGACATCCATTTACTGTTATAGGTTAAAGTTTAATTTAACTCTTAATTAAATGAAGAACAAAGAGTTTCTAAATGATTGTTTTATTTCATTTTTTATGTTTGATACTTTTTCACTAGAAAGACTTGATAATATTTTGCACGCACATCATATGTAGCATAAAAGATTAGAGTATTTTTTATCCCAAGGGTCCCCATGGTACGATTGTTAATCTCAACGCATACAAAGTTGCTTGTATCGTCGATTTCAGTACTGAAGGACTCTGATTCTAGCATTAGAGGACTCTTGTGTGTGTGACATAATTACTGTTGTATGAAAATAAAATTCTAGCTATTCCATAATTATTTATTTAGATATTCTCTATGTTTCCCAAAACGAACAAGGTTCAAAAAATATTTCTACATTAATAATAACGTATCGTTTAAACAAATTGCACAGGTTTTACGAAGGAATGTCGTACAGTAGTTGAAGTGAAAAAAAGTTCGTACAACGACCAAAATCATGATTTTTGACTCTCAACTTCATTTGTATTTTTTTACAAAACATATTTACTGATGTATTTATAATAAAAGTAGGTATTATTATTTTCACAGTGTCTATTAAAATGGACCGTCAAATTCTTTACATCAATGGCTGTAACATCTAAGACCATTGCTTTTTCTGTAAAGGATACAGAAAAACAAACCTTCACAAAGAACGTGTATAGTACTCGCAAACTAAGTTTGCCCCACTGACGTTAGTCACAAAAGACCGCGAAGTATTAATTATTAACGTATAAATGTGAGGCAAGGCAAGTTAGCGGGTGCAAAGAAATGTCCTAGTGTTGTATGTCATTTAGGGATAGTTATTCTTATGTTTGAAATTGCAGAGAGTTTACTTCAGAGAGACAAACATAGCGTGCGAGTACTGTATGCGTCGTTTTTCGCTGTATAAATTTTTACAAATTAAATCTGATCTTAAAAGGTAAAACATATATTTACGGAGAATTGACTGAGTGCTGCCTATCCAGCTGTGTAATGCGACTTGTAAATGGTGACGCAAAGCGATTGAGCGGCCAGCAGTTATCTCTTTCTGTTGAGACACTTCACATGCTTGTAAAAGAGACAAGTATTTGTCGCACAGTCGCTTTGTCAATTTTGAAGCTATTTCTCAGTTCAAACTCTGTCTATGACAAAACATTATTTTTCAAACAAATAAAGAAATAAAAACAATGAGTCAGTGAAAAGTGAAACAAAAAAATAAAGTAAAATTAATATTATGTTCAGCCGTAGCCTCTTTCCGATTGATTAATAAAAGTAATTTAAAAATAGAAAACGGTTAATCACAATTGGGATCGTAAAAATATTTCTTTTACATAAATTTCTGGTAAATAAGGCAAGTCAACAAAATAAAGTCCAAATAATAATTTCAAAAAGTTATCCCTTGGTTTCCCCTTTAATTTAAGTATTATGACGTTGCCAGTCTCACCGGCCAGTTAGGAAATAAATATAGCATTCTTAAAACTAAAAAAATGTCAGCCCTGTTCAATTATTTAGTAAAATAATAATAAATATGATCCCCGAGATAATTTCACCTTGTGAACTGAGACCACAGGCCGCAGGCAAGTCACGCGTCATCTCATTTTTTAAATCTTTTTTTCTTCATCAACAAGTCAGTTTAAACAGTAGATAGTGGTAGACTTATCCCGCGGACTGGGTTGTCGGATCAGTGGGGTGGAGTCACTAACAAAAAAAGGTCAATTGAGCCCGCGGGCTGAGTGGTCTGCGGGCTCAGTTGACCACATTGCCGATAATGACTATATATATTAAATTTTACCAACCAAAGTGTCTGCTCAATCAAATAATATTACAACTTAGACGATGTAAAAGAAACAAAAGTATCTTAAAAAATCCAACTTTTGTAAAACAAAAGTTTAAACCAAGGATATTTTTAAAACAAAAACAAATATTGCGCATACTTAAACAAAGCATTGGTAATAAATAAATGAGTCATTTTTACATTGCAGCATTTCCCAAACGACAATAATGGATACTTTTCTGGAACATTGGCAAAATATGAACATAAAAATGAAACAGACATAGATTGTTAATCAATCCCAAACTTTACAAAAAAGAACTTTATCAACACCTGCAAACAGAGAGTAATGGTTCCTACTGATATAATCAAACGATTTTTCATCCACTTCAACTTTTAGGACGACAAACTCAGATGTAATATCCTCGTCTATAACTTTCCACAAATCAGTATTCAGCCCGGAATTATAATCATTTAACCGTTTAAAAATACAGTCTTTAGTTATAAAGCTATGGTATCTAAAACTCAGTTTAAAGTTTTTATGGTCATTGTAATCTACATCGAGTACTTTGAAATCGAAATTCACGCCATTGAACACATTCTTCAACCAAACGATCGAACGGGTGTCATGGCAGCAGTAAACCAATCCGCCATTTTGAATACCGTGACATTCCAAGAGCGGTAAATAAATACAGTTTTCTAGCGCGTTTGAGATCCACATTTGTACTTTCTTAGCTAAATCTACGTTAATATTTTCTTTAGGATAGTTCTCAGGTACAATACTGACATGTGTGACTCCAGCATATTTGTATTTCTTCGTGAATTTCTCCGATGTATCGGAGTCCGAACGCGATCTTTTAGATCCGGAACTCAAGCTTTCGTCAGAGTCTTTACCGTCATTAATATTACTATCAGAATAATTTACTACTATTTTATCATTATTTCTAGAATAATTTATATC
This sequence comes from Carcina quercana, assembly GCA_910589575.2. NCBI lineage: Eukaryota > Metazoa > Arthropoda > Insecta > Lepidoptera > Depressariidae > Carcina > Carcina quercana. The sequence goes on along the minus strand of OU342454.1, from coordinate 4,823,493 downwards.
TCGTTCAGAATCATCTCCGTTTTGAACATAACTTTCATTAGCACAGCATTGAGAAGACCAATCAACTATAGATTCAAAATCACTTACGGGTCCTTGATTTTTATCACTTTCTGTCGCTTTGATGACATCTCCTGAACTAGTTAAATCTGTTTTTAGTTTTCTTGAAGAATCTACATTATCAACTTTGTTGGTACCGTTTACTAATAGAACATTAGTAGCATGTTCTACAGTCTTGTTGCTAGAACGCCCATAGTCATCCATTTCATTTTCTAGTTTATCAATCGCGCTCTTAGTATTTTCGTAATTTTCATCATTATCATTTTGATAACCGGCGATATTATCATTTTGATAACCGTCGATATTATCATTTTGATAACTGGCTATATTATCATTATCGGTTTCATTATCATTCCCAGTCTCATTCCAATCAATTTTGAGATCATAAACAGAACAATTATAATAATTATTGCTATTATCACTTTCAATTACATTAGTTTCAGTTCCACTACTTTCAACCTCACAGAAACCATTTTCTTGTTTGATAACGCAATTATTTTCATTGCTATCGTTAATAACATCGTCATTACGAGAATTAGTCTTAATATTTTTACTATAGGCTTCAAAGTCAATCAAATCTTTCTTTTGTTCATCAGAGTTGCATTTATTATGATTATTTTGATTGTTTTCAATCTGATCACGCATAACGGTACCATTATTTTTAGAATAGTTGTTATTAACTTCTGATTTAGAGTTCAATTCTTCATTGCTTACACCTGCGTGCAAATGTTCTGTCTCCTCTGTTTTAATTTCCGAAGGAATTTCTTTTTCTTCAACTTTATTGTTGAAGACAGCTATTTCTGCGTTAGAAATATATATCATCTCTAAATTGCTAGCATCTTTTTCTGCTTCAGTACCCAACAAACTATTAAATCCATGGCAAGCATTATCGTCCACAATTTTCACATCATATTTGCTATTTTCATCTAGGACACAATCGCTATCTCTTTCGAGAACGTCTAGAAGTAATGATTCGTTACTAATGATACTTGAATCTAAATCTTTAGATATATCTTTGAATTGATCGCTGCCATCGACGTCGATTATATCTTTAACGCTCTCAGAGTCACTGTCAAACACGGTAATGATTCCATCAGCGTCTGCCATAAATATAATTCCGTCATCATCATCATCACTAAGTTCTAATAATGCTTCACTGGCGTCCCCATTTTCAGTATGAATACTAACAAAAGCCACACTGTCGCTCTTATCACTGCTATTCTCACCGGCGCTTCGCCAGTTCTCTCTACTGGCAGCACTGTCGCTAGAATTTCTGGTAATACTATCACTAGAATTTCTGGCAACATTATTTTGACCGTGTAGCCTCCAGTTTTCTACATGGCCATTCCTGTTGGTACAGTTTTCGCTGTTGCTTCCAGTTTGGTTTCGTGAGGTGGCAACACCGCTGTGGGAGGGAGTTGTGGTCTTGTCTGTGGATTTGGATTGAGTCAATCCAAGGGCTGAGTTCGTAAAACGTTTCTGATAATACTTCTTTTCAAGGATGATTTTTCTGAAAAAAGAAATATGTACATGTTTCTACACAATAAAAAAGACATTATTATTACTAATTGGTTAATGTCGTAGATAGATTATCAAATAACTATATTCTAGCCTTTCTAACGTCATTGAATTGACATAAGCCAGAATGAGATAAATATACATTATCTATCGCAAATCATGTGTCAAAATGAAGCGAATGGCGCCAACTTTTCGGGAAAAAAAGCTATTCTTTAGTAGTTCATTAGTTAAACCTACAGAACAATTAACAAACATTTCAGTTGTCAAAAACCGTGGCGCTGTGTTACAAGACGTGCAAATGTGACTATTGTCATCTCTTTTTAATACACGTAATGCCGTCATTAAAACGACGAGTGTCCAGTATCGACAGAATTGTTCAAGTACCATTTTGGTTAATGTGATATGAAATCATTTTATGGCATACTATTTTTCATTGAAAACTGTTTGTTTCCCTTAAATAAATGAAGGAGAAAAAAAACGGCCAAGTGCGAGTCGGTCTCGCACTTCGTACGCACTCGCACTCGCTTCTGTACGATTATCTATTAAAAAAACGGCAAAAAATCATGTCTATTGTATAAGAGCCCTCTTAAGTATTTATTTTATTATGATATTAGGCCTGGGATAGGTCGTTTGCTTTAGTAATAATAATAAGTTTATTCATTAATCATCTTATACATATTTTTTCTCTCCTCCAGACCTCTGTTGTAGGCAAAGCCTGTGTCACAGGAGTCTACCTGCCTGTTGAACAAATAATTTTTATAAATGTTCCTGCATACAAATCTAATATAAAAACAAAAGATAATTATGATTATGAGAGAAATGTTATTTAAATATTTCTAAGTATACAGTTTATATTTACTTTATAAATCTCTGTTGTTTCTTCTTTCTATATTTGTTATAGCGGCAACAGAAATACATCACCTGTGAAAACTTCAACTGTCTAACTATCACGGTTCATGAGATACAGCCTGGTGACAGACGGACAGCGGAGTCTTAGTAATAGGGTCCCGTTTTTACCCTTTGTGTACGGAACCCTAAAAACCCTTAGGAATTAAGATCGAAAAATACTTACCGATCGAAAAATGTGACACCCATATAGCAATCGTTAGCGATTCTCTTAATCTCATTCCACAAGTCATTCTCCACCCCAGAGCTGTATAAGTTCTTAGCGTCACGTCGATTCACACTATTTATAACACCCTGTATAAAGTTCCTGTGTTTAGTGTTGATCATACAATCGAAATTATACTCCTTTTCTGGGTCGGTTATAGAGACGAACTCTTTTATGGTCTCTAAAAAATTTTGCCTCTTCGCGAATGATCTGTCAGATTTAGTCAACTCTGAGTCTGTATTGAAAGTGTTTATGCTTGAGTCACTTGTATTTAATCTGTCGGTTTGGTTCCGCTTTCTCTCCCTTCTCGATGTTCTATCCAGTGATTTCTGCCTATTTCTTCTGCTTTGTTTCGTTGTGACGTCAGATCTTTGGACTTTCGCGAGTTTTATCTCTCTGAAAGACGAAGTTTATTTGTATCGAACTGTAGTTTAAAAAACATGGGCATGTTTTCATCATCAGCCGGGGAACGTCCACAGCTGGACATAGTCCTTCCTCCATGGTACGACACATTGACCGGTCCCGAGCCAATTGCATCATCTAGGTCGTCGGTCCATCTATTAGAGGGTCGGCCCGGTACACGTTTCCCGGTACGTATTTCATATTCACCATAAACGTACATTTTGAAAAATATTAAGGAGCGAGCGGGATTCGAACCTGCGTCTCGAGTCCGGAGCGAACGTTTTGCCAACTAACGTTCGTGTGCCGATAGCGTCGAAATTGTTCGCCATTATAAGAACCACCTAGACCTAGACCTGTAACGTGGTCTAACGCATAACTCTGTTCCTGAGGTATGGGAGCGGTACGGGAGAGTGTGTTTACGGAACGTGAAACGACACCCGACTGAAGTGATGTTTCGGACTGAAGCTACGCTTCGGACTGAAGTTACGCTTCGGACTGAAGTTATGCTTCGGACTGAAGTTATGCTTCGGACTGAAGTGACGCTTCGGACTGAAGTGACGCTTCGGACTGAAGTTACGCTTCGGACTAAAGTTATGCTTCGGACTGAAGTTATGCTTCGGACTCAAGTTATGCTTCGGACTCAAGTTAGTACGAGCCAGGATTGAACCCAGGCCTCGATTGTTCAAGGACTGAAGCTCTACACAACTGAGCAAAAAGTCAAAAATCTTACTTCTTATCGGACGATACGCAGAAATCCAGAAACACAGTGTCATTCGCAACCAGAACACTCAGAATCCTCCTCACCAGAGACGTTTCCTCATCGCTACCCAGACCCATTTCCTTTCTCTTGTTAAAGCTGGTTATGGCTGGCTGGATGAATTTGTTTTCCTTTCTCACTATCGCTTGGTTAAAACTAAGTATTGTTTCTTGTACATCAGTTTGGAGTAAGTTGAGGATGCGCTGCATGAATTTGATCCGGAATTCCGTCGGGGTACGATTTTGACCTTTCACCTCTTTAAGTTCCTTCACGTGACCAAATCCAGCGCCCGGTGCCTGGGGAAAATAAAATAAAAATAGAAACCTAGCTGGTTTATATAAATAAATAATTACCTAAAAATAGAAGGTGGAATTATTGTAATTAATGTTTTTACAATTGCGATTCAATATTACTATTTTTCTTATAATCTAACAAACTATCATGATTCATATCTAAATCTATAAATTTGAAGACAGCGTTGTACAGTCTAACTGATCTGGACAATGGAGAGTTGAAACCCAAATTTGAGTGATTAAATATTTTTGGTACATATTAAACTAAATTGGTGTTAAACTAATAGGCACATATATACCTGTTTTAAACAAAATTTCAATTATATTCAACAGTAATTAATAAAAAATATATATATACTTATATACAATTATAAATCTTTTTGAATAATAATGCGGGAAACGTCCACTGCTGGACATAGGCCTCCCTCATGGCACCCCACATCGACCGGTCCCGAGCCACCTGCATCCAGCGACTCCCAGCGACTCTGACCAGGTCGTCGGTCCATCTAGTGGGGGTACGGCCTGGTAGACGTTTCCCGGTACGTGGTCGCCACTCGAGAACTTTTACTCCCCACCGGTTATCCACCCTAACTATCTCGGTGACCTTCGTTCTTCTACGTATTTCCTCATTCCGGATTTTATCACGTAGAGAAATTCCGAGCATAGCTCGTTCCATTGCTCGCTGAGCTGTTGTTAATATAGTGAACATATTACTTACAATGTGCAGCGCTGGCATGATGGGCTCCGTGATGCCCTCCCCGCGCGCACCCAACGCCCCCCCGTCCCATCCCATCATCCGCATCATCCTGAAGCGCACATCCGGCTATTATTATTATTATTTATTTACCTCTATATCAGACGAAATCCATATTTTTGTTAGTAAAAAAAATGAATTCAATTTTTCCCTAGTGCTAGTAATAAGCTATAATTTACACAGATGTCAACTGTGCACATCGAGACCATACCCTCTGCCAGGCCACTAGTCACGTGCAGTGTGCAGACGCGATCAGTGTCCCAGCAGTCCTATACTATCACATCACATAAAGCGAGCAACAATGCCATCTGTTGGCTGTTTGGGCAAAGAGCGACAGTGGCGCCCTCAGTCCCTCTTTTCTACATTTCTCCTAACAGGTAATATGAGAAAAAAAATTGATTAGGTTGAATTGTATTTGTTATTACATTAAAAATCCCATCAAAATAAAAATACGAAACAAGTTTAGTTTTAATTTGGATTTTGCAACAATGTAATGAAAGTCGAGGGTGAATAGGCACCACCTAGAAGTTGATCTATATTCTGTAAAAAAAATGTCTCAACATCAAATTCAAAATTATGTCTTCATCGTGGAGGCGGTGGTACTGCCAGTGTCAAGAAAAGAGACTGTAAAATGTTGAAAAGGTATTAAAAGAAAAGAGGAAATGGGAAATAACTGGACTGGTTAAAGTTAGGTAGTGGAAAATACAAGGAATAAATACAAGTACTTATATGAAAAATACACATAATAAAATACACTACTACCCTACCTATTGAAACAGAAATACCATACTTACAAAAAAAGCAAAATGAAAGAATGTTTCAAAAATTTAGTTCCTCGAATAGTAAAATGCACATCAGATTTAGATTTTCCATTGCATTTTGAACATTTTAATATAGGGGTATATAACACATAAAAACATTATTTTACGAGATAACTCAAAATATCGAAACAGCTCCATACATTTTAACGCTCCAAGATGTGATGTGACGCCACAAAACACGTCCAATTTATATGGAACGTTTAAAAGCCTCGTGTGACCGCACGAATAGAATAAATTTTTGGCGGGTTGTAATAAAAATAAAGTTAGTCGTATCAAAGAAAAGATATTCCTTTTTACATAGCCTGTCGAATTCGACAAAAATATTTTTTCATGCACATACTTCATGTACTTACATCATTAATTAATACATCGATATTGTGCAGTTACCATTAATTATTTATTTAAAAAAAAGTTAAAAGTGACCAATTTATTTTCCCGGATTATGATGATAGTGTTTAAGTTCAAGTTTTTTATTAAGCATAAATGTGGTTCAAAATTACAAATTGGTCTTAATGAATACTGTGTTAGTATCTCACATTTAGTAGCCAGAGACTGGCATGCAAAAATTGAGAAATACAAATAATATAATACAAACACAAATACAAACTAATTAAAATTAAAAAATATGTCAGTTTCAAAATAAACTTATAAATACAACGATAATTTATTTAGTCTGTCAAAACAAAATAATTAACAAAATAAAGTTGCCAGTGAACAAAATAAACTCACCGTTCAGCCTTGTCGCTCTCGACGGGCATAGACATTGCCTCCAGCAGTTTCCGTTTCCTAGTGTTCTTGACGTCGGGGGCGCGTGCGTTCGTCAAATCAGTATTGTCTATAGCATGTGCACCCGCGCTTTGGAACGATATACCGCCGATCTGACGTGACCTGCACAGTAGAACATAAATATTAAGAGGGTTCACGCGCCTAAATAAATAGGCTAGACGACACCAAATGAGATTGGGGTGAAATTGTATTTAAAACCATAAAGGGCATTATAAAACTCCTATAAAATTAAAAATCTAATATTATTCAGTTTTTTGGACTTATACAGTTTATAAAACCCGCAAAAATTAAAAAAAAAAACAACTTGTTAAAATTAAATTTTTTCTTTTACATTTTGCTTTGTAATTACATTGTGAAGATGTTTTCATAAGGGTGGTCACATAAAACATTATTTTACCAGATAACTCAAATATTGTTAAAAGTTTCATACATTATCTACTTCAATGCGGTGACGTGACGTCACGCCTAGGTACCGATTTGTATGGAGCGTTTTTGCACCGCGTGACTAGAATCACTTTTCGACGGGTTATATTAGGAAAACTATAAGTCATATCGAAAAATCTTTAAGATCCTTATCTTTTCAAACGGTCTCCCGAATGAGGGGCTAAAAATTTTTTAGTCATCATCCCTATTGGCATGTCAAATTAACAGAGACAGCTGAACTTACAACAGACAAAAGGGAACCTAATTTCCTTAAAAATAGAATTTATAGTAAAATAAATTAGTATGAAAACTTACTTCTGGTCTTTCCCAGACATCTTGTGTGTGCTCGAAGCGACGTCGGAAGACTTTCTTATATCCTGTATACTCTCAAACCTATCCGTCGAGCTGGAAATTAAGAAAAAAACATATCGTGGTTAAGGGGCCGTAATGGGGTAGATCTTCAACCTGTGTTGGTTACCGTCTTCTAGAAAGTCCACTGTTGGACATTGGACATGAACTTCCCTCATAAATCACCACATCAGAATTTCCATGAGTCAATTAAACTTACGTACGCGGATTGGTAATCGCAAGACGTTGTTGATGCATAGATAGATAATGCATAAAAACCCAATAAAATGCAAAACAGTTATCAAACCATATTACCTTTTAAAGCCATTTTTGTCCAAATTATTTCCTTCTATTACACGAATATCACAGCTACTTTTCTTTGTCGTTCTATCTGGTAGTTGCGTAGTTCTATCTGGTAGATGCGTAGTTCTATCTGGTAGTTGCGTAGTTCTATCTGGTAGATGCGTAGTTCTATCTGGAAGTTGCGTAGTTCTATCTGGTGGATGCGTAGTTCTATCTGGAAGTTGTGAAGTTCTATCTTCAAGTTGCGCAGTTCGAGCAGTTTCTTGGTTCATCGTAGTAACTGGGGCGTCTCTTTTTGAGCCCTGACTTGTTTCAAAAGCCGGGACTTTTTGGAAGAACATATCCCTGAAACAGAAATATTATTTTTTTTATTTTTTTTTTATTTAAACAGTTTATTGTACACGGAAACATTACATAACACAAGAAACAGAAAAAATATATACAAAAGGAACCGCTTATTTCTAAAAGAAATTTCTTCCAGCAGTCCTAGGTCAAGGAGAAATATTAAAGAAAGGAGGGCAGTTAGGCGTGTACGATATAATAAATATAATAGACGATTACATAAATACGATATACAAAAACAAACTAATATATATCAATAATAATACATACATACTTTACATACTATAATTATATATTAACTTATAGTGATAGAAAATGTTCCTTGACGTTTTTCTTAAAGGCGGAAACAGTTTTGCTGTCGCGTACAGTGTGAGGCAACGAGTTCCACAATCTGGCTGCATGAACCGTAAATGAGTAGGAATAGAAATCGGAGTGATGGGAAGGGATGGACAGGATTGTCCTAATGTGAGCTCGACAAGGTTGGTCAGTAGGATGCGAGTATGTAAATCGCTCACTTAGGTAGCTAGGATAAGAAGGGTTATTTAGGATATTGTACAAAAGGGAAAGGATATGAGCATTTCTACGAAGGCGGATAGGGAGCCACTTGAGCTGAGCGCGAAAAACTGACACGTGGTCATATTTTCGCAACCCGAAGATGAAGCGTAAGCAAAGATTCTGAAGTCGCTCAAGTTTGTTTAATAGCTCTTCGGTGACGTCCAAGAAGCAAGAATCAGCATAGTCAAGAATAGGGAGCAATAATGTTTGGGCTAGAGAAATCTTAGTTTTCAATGGTAGTAACCATTGAAAGCGCTTGAGAGAGTGAACAGCAAAGTGAATTTTCTTGCTGATCTCATTGACATGCTCCACCCAAGAAAGATTGCAGCTAAGGAAGACACCTAGATTTTTTGCTGTCTGAGTGAAAGCAATTGGAGTATCGTTATACAGCACAGGGGGGACAAGGGATAGGTCAAGTAAGTTGCACATGTATCTACTCCCGATAATCATGGCTTGTGACTTATTTGGATTTACTAATAACCCGTGAGATTCGGCCCAGGAACGAATTCTTAGCAAATCGGCATTTATTTCAGCGATTGTGTTGACGTAATCAGAAACAGTGAAATGACGATACAGTTGCAAGTCATCAGCATAGAGATGGAAGTTAGAGGAAAGCAACGGAGTTACCGTGTTTATGAAGATCGAAAAAAGAAGAGGAGAGAGAACACCACCTTGGGGTACACCCGCAGTTAGGTCACACCAATCGGAGACAGACTCCTCAGTGCGAACACGTTGCGAGCGACCACGGAGATACGAACTAAACCAGTTGGTTACCGAAGAGGAAACGTTGAGAGAACGAAGAATAGCGAGGAGAACATCAAAGTCAACAGAGTTAAAAGCGCTGCTGAAGTCGAGAAGTATGAGCACCGTTAGCGATCTGTTTTCCATCGCAAAACGGATGTCATCAGTGACTTTGAGAAGAGCAGTGACAGTACTATGACCAGGACGAAAACCAGATTGGAAAGGAGAAAGTAAACTATTTGAAGTAAGGTAGTTCGCTAGCTGCTTGTGGACAATGTGCTCAAGGACTTTGGAGAGGAATGGAAGATATCTCATTATTAAACAAATAATACACAATTTTATAATTGTATAATCAATCGGCATTCAATACCCGTCCAATTTTAACTTCTCACATTCCACCTTTAGAGGCATACAAATATTTTAAATTTTAAATATATAAAACTAAGTCGGGTATGTTCGAACTTGATTGAACTAAAAAGTGGAAAATAAATATAGTTAAAAAAAACCAACTAAAAACAATTTATAAATAAACTTTTAAAAAACATGGCTCAAATTAATGTTAGTACTAACATACGCCCGCAGCTTCTCCCGCGTGGAATTTAAAATATAATCCAACTGCTCGTTCGATCCGCATAAAATACTCGTATGTAGCATATATCTTTCCTTGGCACTTCAACTACCCTCTAAAAAATCAAGTCATCTAATGTATGAATAAATATAGTTTATTTATATTTATAATACCAGTATTTTTTATTCATTATTGTTTTAAGGTTATTTTAAAAAAATTTTTTTTTTTTAGTTCTTTAAAAGCGTGTTTTTAGTTGTTTTTTTTTAAATATATTTATTTTCCACTTTTTAGTTCAATCAAGTTCGAACATACCCGACTTAGTTTTATATATAATGAAGATTTACAGAACTAAGCACATTATTTTAAAACTACCATTACTTTATACCAAATTAAATTATTTGCATACGCATAATATATCAATTATTTATATACATCGCATTTCTACTTTTAGGTAGTATTAACAGACGCGTTGGGTCTCTTTGTCCGAGTCTTGGATCATTTTCAGAGGCAACCAGCGCGTGGGACATAGTGTGTTAGTGACGTCATCATATGTGTATACCTGAGCCCTGTCTTCTTATTGACCTTCCCGGAGGTGGCGAGGATGCGCCAGTTGACACTCCGGCAGCACCTGGATATCCTGCGCAGCAGCAGGACGCACTCCTCGGAGAACAGCACGTGCATCGAGGGGTTGCGGGCCAGCGACTTCACATGTTGGATAAATCTGCAAGGTACAGTTTAAAAACATCTAGATATCAATGGACAACATTGCAATATCTTAAATTTATCTAATTCTTTGATTGATCTAAAGGAAATATATATATTTTCTAACTCATTACCCAATTTTAAGCGGACTTTAAACACTCATCTTGGGTTACAATAACTTTCTGTGAATTTCAATTTTATATTTTATTCTATTTAATCTAATCTCTATTTTTTTATATAATTGGTTCTCGTATCAGATTAAAAACATTTTATTGTATAAGTTTAGAGATTCAATACGAGAGACTGTTGATGCTTCTTATTTAATAAGATAATTCGAGATTTAGCTCCAACAAACTAGAAAAAAAATTGTTTCGGAATTTTCTGGATAGTGATTTCAGATTAAAAAACCACACTACTATATACTACCACCATCCCAAACCCACGGGATAGACTAGGGCACAAATTCATCCCTATTTACATTATTATTATTATTCAAGATTTTCGTTTAATACTTTTTTGAGCCACGAGCTACGACACTTTCATCGAAAAATATCGTTAAATTATTTCAGCGAATAAAAAAATATGGGTCTTGTTATTTTCTACCCAAAAACAAAACATAATATGCAAATATTTATTTGAATGGTTGCCTATTATGGTTACGGCTTAGAATGAAACCATCCCATCTCTTCCCGTGATGTCGTAAGAGGCGACTAAGGAAAACCATACTTAGGGGAGGGGCAATAGCCTCCTCCTGAAGAACTGAACCGGATACTGCGATCACCAACCCGTCTGACAAGCTTAATGATTATGTCTTAAACCTTTCATGAAAGTAAGCCCTTGGGGGAGACCAATGTCCATCAGAAGACGTTTCCCAGCTGTTGATAATCAAGGTCACTAACTGGAATTCCTTTTCGAAGACATTGTTGAACTCCAAGCTGGCTCTTGCGTCCACCTGGTAGAAATCGAGCAGTTTCTGCAGCGTGCTCACGATGAAGGTCTCCGGGAGGTCCTGCACCAGCTGCTGCTTGTTGAGGAAGTCTCTCTCGGCGCGAGTCAGTTGCTTGCGCATGGGCTGGTACTCCAGAGGGTCGAGAGGTGACGCGCATGTTATGCTGGGAGATTACGTTCAAACATTATGGTTTACGCCCACAATAAACCGACTTCACCTGCCCTAACAGTCTACAGCATTAATCTCTTAAATAATATTCACCCTTAGAGGTAGAATTATCTGGGTATATGCTTGGTTTCTGTTGATCTAGTCGAAAGTTCTGAGGTTACAAACATTAAAAAACATACAGTCGAATTGGGAACCTCCTCCTTTTTTGAAGTCGGTTGAAAAGGAGGTTCTCAATTCATGTTTAATGGTACCGAGCACGTGGGCATTGCCGAGCCAGTGAAGTTAAATGTACCTTTTTTTAAACAATAAAAGTATACGGATTTTTCACGGAGTATTTTCCCGGGAGTAAAGGTTCTCGAGTGGCGACCACGTACCGGGAAACGTCTACCAGGCCGTCCCCCTACTAGATGAACCGACGACCTGGTTAGAGTCGCAGGGAGTCGCTGGATGCAGGTGGCTCGGGACCGGTCGATGTGGCGTACCATGTCTATGTCCAGTAGTGGACGTTTCCCGGCTAATGATGAATAAAAGTATTTTTATAAAAAATGATTACAATGGTGTTAATCTAAAAGTACAGCTAGTTTTAGGAATTAATGTAAACACTAGCATCTAAACTAGGTCGAGCCTGTAACATAGATGACAATTTACTACTACAACTGTAGTATTTATAAAAATACCTTCTCTGTGAATTCGGAACGCCATTCCCCGGACTGATATTCTGCCTCAAAGTTTTATGGAACGCCATTTGCCTGCAATCATACAAAACAATTTTATTAATTCAATTCAATTATTTTATTACTTCATGTCGAGATCTTAAGACGAATACATCGGTGCAGACATGAACCCTGCCAGGGCAATGTATATATACAACTTAAGTCATAATTATATCAAACAATATATCAAATTGACATGTCATGTCAAACTTAATAGCTGAATACAAAATAATAATGTCATAATGATGTCGATTAAATTAATAGTCTCTTCTTATAATAACAATTAAATATTCATCATCATCAACAGCCTATATACGTCCCCACTGCAGGGGCTCAGGCCTACTCTCCTACAGAGAGTGTATGGGACATAGTACACCACGCGGCACCAGTGCGCATTGGTAGACTTCACACACACCTTTGAATTTCTTCTCAGGAGTGTGCAGGTTTCCTCACGATGTTTTCCTTCACCGTTAAGCAATCGGATAATGTACTTGAATTGAAAAACTACTCAAAGATACACGGCTGGATTACAACCCGGAACCCTCCGATTGAGAGTCCGCGCCTTATCCACTACGCCACCGACACATTTAAATTAAATATTAAATAGCCGCGGGGAGTCGCTGGATGCAGGTGGCTCGGGACCGGTCGATGTGGCGTACCATGAGGGAGGCCTATGTCCAGCAGTGGACGTTTCCCGGCTGATGATGATGATGATGATTAAATAGCCACAATAGCCATTTCGTTTCTTTTATATCAATTAATTCTTACGTTTGTATATTTATTTTATTTATTTATTGGATCAGCTAACAATTACTACACTTCAAAATTATATTTAAAAGTTACATTATTCTAATTCTAGTGCGTAACCTATTAAAAGCTGATACTGCATGCACAAAAAAAATACAATAAAATTGAATAGATTAGATAATATATAGTAGTTTTTCGACTAAAATATCACACGGAAATAAAATAGCATATCGGTCTTAGCTGTCAAATAGATTTCAAATTGAATTTAATTGACTTATTCGCCTGAAAGTAAGCTAAATAGTAATCATAAATAGATTAGGGGGACAAGTCGAAAATCGTGTTTTGGTTGGGATGTAAGTGCAGGCGTTAGAAAGCGGAAGTAGCGTGCATCCAGAGCTAATAAGGCGCTGGCTCTGAAAACTTTTTATCAGAACACAACAGTGCTGTTAACATGTCTCTTTGGAGGCGCCAGGCGATCATAATCATAATAGAAAATGCCTTACCGCCAACTAAACCGAGTACCGATACCAATGGGAATCGAACCCGTGACCTCTAGATCTTAGTCCAAGCGAGTAGCCAAGCCACGGAAGCGGTTAAATCTATACTCATTTACAGTATAAAATAAATAAAAATTTAAAAGCGGCATACTCAATTCACAAAAGTAACATGTATAAGACCCAACTTATTCCCATAATAAATAAAAAACATTTATCCAGAACTCAATAATGTCAAAATAATGTAACTTTGGTATTTTATTTCACACAATAGAACACTCTCATGTTAATATTAAAAACCTCGCCTACGGCTCGATTTTTATCTCCCACTCATGATTTAATCATCCCTGTTATAAACCATATCCACAAAGTACTATTTTAGTTTTATCTTCAAGAAAATCATTCTAATTATTTATTCCATAAAAGAGATATATCATAGTTTTTGTAGTGAAATAAAATGTTTTTTATAAATAAATACAAATGGTTTTTCAATTCATTTCTATGCGAACAGAAAACCCGGTGTGTCGAAAAGTTTGAGTCGGACTCGCGCACCGAGGATTCCGTACAGATTATGAATAATTAACACACTAAAAATCACAAATAATATGCACCGAACAATCCCCTAACGAATGCGCCGAAATACCATTTTCGATTTAGTTTTAATACGCGTCACTAGATGGCGTTACTAGCACTTTAAAACGCACGTCTAAAAACACGTTAGTTTTATGGGAGTCCCCTTCAGTGTTTATTTTATTCTATTTTTTTGTATTTGTTATAGTGGCAACAGAAATACATCATCTGTGAAAATTTCAACTGTCTAACTATCACGGTTCATGAGATACAGCCTGGTGACAGACGGACAGCGGAGTCTAGTAATAGGCTCCCGTTGGTTACCCTTTGGGTACGGAACCTTAAAAATAAATTACAAATATAAGAACATTCCTCAAGCATGCATATTTAAAAACCATAACAAAAACAATACTCACACAGTAGTGGCTTTCCTATCACCAGAGTATGTCACTTTCAAATCAAACTTAACACGGCAAACAGCCAAAGCATCAACGAGCGGTGCATAAAGCGATTTAAAACTCAGCCCTATGTCAGCGTGGACAGGATTGAAAAGCAGGTTGTAGATGAATTCAGCTAGATCCATAGACATTTCGGGGTACTCTAAAATAAGCTGGCTATCGGTCCTTATGAATTTCAGCGTCATGTTTAGGAGTTGGGTTTTAGAAGGCTGCAAGTCTACACTTCGCGCCAGATGAAGATCTTCAATACTTGTTGCTAGAGAGGACGCCGACGCTTGGCTGAAAAGTTGTATTTCCAATTGCAAAACGATTGATTCAAGGTTTAAAGGTCTGTTAAAAAACCGGTTAAGTGTGAGTTGGACTCCCGCACCGAGGGTTTCGTACAGAATATGAATTAATGACATACTGAAAATCATGCTGTACCGAAAATGTACGTCAGATTGTAGAACCAACTTTACGTTGCAGCTAAACTACATATTCGGGTATGGCTTTCAACTACAAAGTTAAGTTTATAAAAGCTATTTATACTGTGTTATAATTAAAAGTCCTGGTGGTCAGATTTATTCCTATGGTTGTGCTGTAAGACCTTGCGTCTTGTCAAAATTCAGGATTCTCATTCAACAGTCAAACTTGATTTTTTCACAGCCATGAGTAGTCTTTGCCAACCAGCCTTTGCGTAGTCGCTTTTGAGGTACGGAACCCTAAAAATCGGTGTGTTACACATTTAAACAACATGCATTAATTAAATGAGCTCGCTATATAATAATAAATTTTACAATAGGCTTTATGTAAAACAACCTTTGCTTCTGTATATAAAAAAGTTAATGTAAGTTACATTTTTCTGCGACTAGAGGCGCTGTTCTCTCTGTGTAAAATTTTGTGTACGTGTGCTTTTGCGATGCAATAAATTAGAAATAAATCTCATTCAGTTTTAATTATTTTTGAACCCGGAGCCCTTTACTATCAAGGCATGCTCTACTTAACAGATATTGATCTGATCTTACTGTTTCAATACATAAAAATAGGACTATTGTCATTCGCATGTTGGCAACATTGCACGTGTTCAGTTGTACGCCAACACCCGTCTGCGAGTGTCGAACATTTTAAACAACCTATTGAAATACAGGTTTAAATATTTTTTTCGAGTATGTATGTAAATTTTTGGTGTTAGTGTTGCCTATTTCGTGAGTAATTAATGTTTTTGCACATACAAAAACTATGTAAAAATATTCCCAAAAAATCATGCATACATATTTTGCGAACAAAATTTTAAGACATACAATGGATTAAAAAATAAGCAAGAAAAAGCTCAAAGGAAAATCAACAAATCATAGAAACAGTCATTAACCAGAAACCGCTGAGAATGATCCCATACAATATTTTTGTCATAATCTTTTTAAGTAGAAGTCGGAGAGGAAGACGACGGCTTTGATTAGTAATTATTTAAAAATAGAACATCGGATTATAATGGTGGCAAATGAATATCAGTAAGCTTATTAGTGATATATTTTGCTACTTATATGCGGAAACCTATAATTAGTATATCTGTTATAAATTTTTTCAACTATTTTGTATGTAAAAAACTGATGGTTTTCATAAAAATGTAAATTAATAATAATAATATTGTACAACAGTCAGCTACAATAGCAATTAAGCAGCTAAACTAGTAAACTCTATCTAGTTTATCTAGATTTTACAAATTTTACATAAAATACATTCATACTTGAATAATTCATTGCTTTTTACGGAAAATATTGCTGACTCAGCATGATGCTGTGGGCTCTGCTCTTTGACTGAACAGAACACACAGCTCTGGTATTCTGTCAGAACCGAATTAAGAGACATCATTTTATAAAGATTATAAAGCAACATAAAAGTACAACCTTCAGTTTGAATTGCATGTACATGGCAGGTTTACAATAGGAAGAAGAAGAAAATAAGAAAATCAATATTCAGCAGCAGCAAGCAGGTGTGCTTAGGTTCCTTGTGACCATTAGATTAATTATCAATTGTCAAGATAAACTAGATAGAGATTACCAGTCTGTTGTATTAACTGAGCTATTTTATCCAATAAGAATGTACTGTCTTACCCTTTTTACTTTAAGTTGGACAAGACAAGTTGGATACTTACTCATGGGTTCTAGACCTCTCATTGGTATGAGATGTGTATCGATTCACGGTGATCTTGTCATAGACTAGAACTCTGAAAATAAAATGTGTGTTAAGATGTTAGAAATTATAATCAACTACTCTGTAAAAAAAATCGGTCGAGTGTGAGTTGGGGAGTGAGGGTTCTGTACAGAATATGAAAAATTAACATACTTAAAATAATTACTTAATATGCATCCAACAAAACTCTCCCAAAAATGTAATTTTGATTGAAAAGCCAACTTTACTTTGCAGCTGAACTACATATTTGGGTATGGCTTTCAACGACAAAGTTAAGTTTGTAAACATAAAAAGCTATTTTTAATGTCTTATAATTAAAAAATCCTGATTATCAGATTTATTCCTGTAGTTGCGCTGTAAGACCTTGATTCTTGGCAAATTTCACATTTCTAGGTCAACAGGAAGCACCCTATAAATTCTGGTTGCCGTGCATTTTGTATGGAAATGGTCTAAAATACAGCTATATCTTTTTATTGAGTTGATCTATAAGTTTGATTTTTTCACAGGTCCAAAGGAAAGCAGATTTGAGTATTCATTAATTTCAACTTGATAATGTACAACAAAGTGATAAGGGTTCCCTTTTTCCTTTTGAGGTACGGAACCCTAAACAATACCACACATACAGGATAGCAACAGAGATTATTACTTAAAAACCAAAAGGTCCTATACCATTCAACTGTCACTCACTTCTTCAGCCAATAACACAAGTTGAAATTTGGCAATTTCAATGTTTGAATACTAAAGCATATAATAATTAATTTGGCCAATCGGACAGTACTTTATAAATTACATATAACAACATAAAATTGAAAAAGTTAAAAATGTAAGTGTAAAATGTTTTTGGTTTCTGGCTGAACTTGTATTAAATATTGTTTTCGTGTATGAGTCTTGACTCGCTCAGATGCTTTTCCATACCTCCTGTGGGAAGAATCTACTTACATAGTGATATTTTCTATTCAATAACTTATAACAACCCCATGATTTATCAACATATGGTACAGTACTTGCAAACTAAGTTTGCCCTTCTGAAGTTAGCAACAAAAGGCTGTGAAGTATCAATTATTAATGTATAAATGGGAGGCACATATTCTGACTGTACATGCGTGAAATTCCAGAGAGCTAACTTCAGAGCGGCAAACATAGAGTGTGAGTACTGTACCTTTGAAGGCCCAACTTACTTTTTTCCACCTGTCCTGTCATAACCAGAGGTCCATTGGAAGATTTTTCTATTTGTTGCTAAAACATCCAGAATGTTCTCAGCTATAGATCTATTCATATCATTGAATGATTCACAGATTAAAAACCTGTGGTCCACTCCTATTCTATGTAAAAAGGCTTCTTTATATGGCGCTAGGTACGGGAAAGATATCTCCTTTCTATCACTTTGAAGGAAGTCCAAGGTTTTTTGGAGGTATTCAGTAATAAACGATGGGTGTAAAAGTTCGACTAACTTGTCGAATTCCATCACTTTAGGGTCCAGTTCTTGGTTATTATACACCTCTCTATTGATTTCTGTTGTATCTTGTTTAAATAAGCTTTTGAGATCGAATTCAGGTTGCAATCGAGCAGCCAAATTAGGCGCCTTTGATCTACGATTTCTTGGTCGCGACCTCTTTTTGCGCAATTCGTAGTAATTCATGTTCTCCATTATTTATTTAACAATTATAAAACGGTTGTTATAAGTTCTTATATGGTCAACTTTTACAAAAAATTACAAAAATCGATTTATTATAAGTTCTAATAAATGTCAGTTACTCTTCCACAAACACGAAAGGATTAATATTGTATTGTAAACAGAAAATTGACTGTTGTTTTGCAGGTATTTTCGAAAATATCTGTAGGTTTTTTCACAAACACCGTCCGTTGCGTCGATGAAAACTTCTCAAAAGTCTAATCGACACGACACTTGACAGCCATTTGACACTGGCAGCAAATGTCATCAGTATATATTTTTTTATTACTTTTCCGTACAAGCAAGAAACATTAGCTTTTACAACCATGTGTTTATTAGTTTACTTCGTAAGGCATTAATTGGCTTAACTCTTACAAAAGGACACTGAAAAAATCGCCTCCTTGGCCTAAATCAAAGAGGAAATAATATTCATGGACTCAAAAGGTCACGGGCATGAGTTGGGCATTGCTCATGCCCGTAATCTACTACGGACTAAAACGTAGTGATTTACTTGCTCAGTGGGTTTGATCTCTAGCTAGCATTTCGTGGCATTTCGGTTTGATTGGTGGTAGGACTTTTTCTCGTTTGCCTAGATTTACAAGATAAGGACTTGACCATTGCCATTGATTAATTAGGACTTGGTATTTATTTATGTATGTTCCTCCGATGTACGCTATATTTTAATTTAAAAATCGTATACAGTCTTTCGTGATTGACATTCCTGAACGATAAATTTCTATGTCAATCCAGTGTCAATCTGTTATCTGTCTGACTCAATCTGTCAAACATTAAATTTCAATTGCACACAATTCCACTTTTCTAACCGATTTTTCCTAGAATTTATGAGAAAATTATACTTAAATCTGCATAAATACCACTGCCATGTCTTTTGACTCGAATTGGGACATAGATAAGTACAGGGAAGAGCATGAGAGCGACGAACATTGGCAACTAAGGAGAGCATTTTTGGAAAGATGGAAAAATGATTACGATGAAGAAAGACTTGTATGTTTGGCGCGGGTTTTCGCTAATATGGAGCTTTTGGGGTGTAGGTACCCCGTCCAGGTTATGCAGGAGGTGGCGAGGCTCTCAAATGATGTAAATATGGACACTTGTTTTAAACAATAGCTTGCTAATTTCAATAAACACAAATTTTAGCCAGCTATTATTTGAACGTACATATTAATGCCGTGGGGTTGGGTTTCTAAATCCCAAAAGTTTAATCTGATGTTTGTGTGGGCTGGTTTAGAGGGCTGGGCTAGAACCGCTCACAGCTTTTTTATTCTTGCTGGAAATGTGAATTTTCTTTCTTTGAGAAACCATACTTTTTTGTGAAACCCTATCCGTATGATTCGGTTGATATTAAGGGGTTGCGTTTCGAAACCGGTCGCATCAATTTGATGTTTCTGTGTATGTGGGTTAAGGGACTTGAGCTGGAACCCTTCATACCTTTTTTCAGGTCAGATTTTTTGATGGGTTAGGTTTAGGTTAGAACACCGTCCAAAATCCGGCGAAGCGCCGTAATTTTGTAAAAAAAATTCAAACTCATATCTCCTAAAGTATGGGTTTGCGGCAAGACGGGATGTGACAGACCTGGGCGCACACCCTTGTATTCGTTTTCTTTATACAGACTGATATCTACATTCATGCTATTTTACAGGTAGCCAAAGCATACAGAAATGCACGTAAAGATAAACTAAAAAGAACATTTGTGTCCGCATCTGATGCAGCTGAGGACCGAGCTAAAGGGATCAAACGAGAAGGAGGAGTCATCAAAGATACACCACCACCCAAAAACAAAAAAATTAACTTTGTACCTCAAGGCCAAAGTAATTCTGAAGAAATCATAGTGAGTTCTGACAGTGAGACTGAAATTAATGAAGAAGAAAAAGAAACAAAAAATAACCTACATGGAAATGTGATAGAACAACATGGCAACACAGCACAAAATACAATAGATGGAAGTACAACAGAAAACGATGGCAACACTGAACAAAAAGCTATAGAAAGTAGGACTGATTATTGGAGTGAATTGTCCAGAATAAAGTGTTTGGATATTCAAAGTTTTAATGAGAGTATGTTTATGACAACATTCGGCAGGATGGTGTTGCTAGTTAGACCATGGGCTAGTAAATCATGCAACATTCAGTGTAAGTTTTTTTAAATGTCTGTGAGAGGTATTGCTAAATTTATACTTATAGTGGAAGTGTTAGGTGTAGAGTGTGCCCTCAACCGAAGGCTATTTTTTATCTAAACAGTTTATTGTACACAGAAAATATTTACATAACAGAACAATATATAAAAGGAACAGCAACAAAAATTTCTAAAAGAAATTTCTTACAGCAGTCCTAGGTCAAGGGAGAAATATTGAAGAGAGGACACATGTCAGTCATGCATGTACGATATAATAAATATAATAAACGATAACATAAATATGAGATACAAAAACAGAATAATATATATCAACAATAACAACACATACTTTACATACAATAATTATATATTAACTTATGAACTAGGTACTTATAAATGATATAAAATGTTCCTTGACGTTTTTTATTGTAATACCAAATGTCATATTTCTAATTTCAGCAAGTTGTCAGGCATGTAACATAGCAGTGACGAACACGTTCGTGAATGGCTGCTATACTCTACAGCTGAACGGCAAGCTACTGGCTCAAGCGACCGGTGCCACTAAAGCGGAGGCCAAGAGTGTAGTTGAAGCTATGGCATGGAATGTAAGCAACTTCGACCTCCATCTTGTAATGATAGAATTAAGAGGTTGATTAGATAACCTTTCACCTCAAGCTCCTAAACTGTCAAAGAGGGAGGTGCTAAAATTGATTATGTCAGTTTTAGACCCATTCGGGTTAGTTTTCGTTCTCTGGGCAGTTTTCTCTAAAATAGGATTAACACAACATTATCAATTTACATTTTACCGAAATATACTTTTTAAAAAAAGCTCACTGACTGGTAAATGGAATTGGGATATAGCCGCGTGAAAGATCTATTAGCAGTTGTTACATAATATTTATTCACTAATATACAAAGTTAATATATGTAAATATACACATAATACCTTAACTTAAGAAGCACCAGCTACCCCGACAAAAACACACTGAGCTACCACCCTCTGTCACACACACACACATCCTCTCCCTCACAAACACACACACACACCCTCTCCCTCACACACACATACTTCTTCATTCGCCATATAGACTAGAGATAATATAGAGGTACAAACATATATAAGTTATTTTATATTTCTTTTCTGTATTCTGTTTATACGCAGCGCTAAAGGGCCGTGGGCGAGAGCCTGGTGCCCTGTAACACAGGGTCACACCTATCTCAGGCACCAGTCTCTCACAGGTACATCGACCTAGTAAGACTTACGTAGTGTATTATTTATACTATAGATAAGGTGTCACTCTGAGCAGAAATAAATAATCATTTTTTTAATACATGACTGTACAGGGCTTCACTATGATAGATATTGAAATTAATCAGGTCTTTCCAGATATGGTAATCGTGGCTTCATGGATTGTACAAAGTTTTCAGACGAAAATATAAAAAGGAACCCCAATGAGTCAAAAACTGACATAATCAATTTAAGAACCTCCCTCCCTCTTAGACAGCTGAAATTTGGTATTTGGGGGTATTCGGGGGCGAAAAATCGAACTAGATTAGTCTCATGTCTTGGAAAATGCGCGTTTTCGAGTTTTCATGCATTTTTTCCTTCGCATTATTCGACGCAAAATATGATGGGAAATTTCACGCTGTCAAACATAATCACTTTAGCCGAGTGGTTCACACGTGTCATTCCGTCCGAGATATCCGCGTTCAAATCCCGGTTGGAAAATTGCTTTTATTTTTGTTTTTTGTGTGTTTAGGGGCAGAAATAAAGTTTTTGTTTGTTTTTAAAGAACTACGAGCAAAGCCCGGTCGCCCAGATATTGGTCTTTTATTCACACACAGTGTGGTCCAAATAAACAATTTATTTCTTTATTTATACAGCGGTTACGTGGGGAAGTAATAAGCTTGCTGATCAAGGAACAGTTCATAGCGCAAGGGAATTCCACCATCAAAGTGAAGGACATCTCTCGGGGGAGGAATGAGGATGCTTTTGGAACTCCAGTGGAAAACACAGTTGCTATGAAGTCAGTAGACAGATATCATCTTTCTAATTAAAGTTTGGTCTTAAAACGCTTTGGTCTTATAACCACGAAATTTCGTACTAATTCCCCTAATTTTCAAATTACCATTGGCTTATATATACCCTTCCCCCTCACACCTCGTTTGATAATCGAATGCATGAACATGCATCGCCCCATAAATAGATCTGTTATAATCACCATGCATAGCAGGTGGATTGGTGATCTCAGTCAGATGTTGTTACGTACGAGTAGGTAGATGATGCTGACCAATTGACCATCTCAATTTTTTTCTTAAGGCCGTTCAGTGACCCACGTACAATAATAACACGTAAGGGTGTAAGGATAAGAAACAGCGCGTCACATCGACTCTCGTCTCGATTTAGATAGCTTTTCGGTTCAGTTTCACGCTCTCCCTGAAAGTGTTATAATTGCTACTTCACTGAATTATTTTAAAAACAGACTAGACTAGACAGACTAGAGAAACAAGTGCAGTGATATACACGCATCAGCTCCAAGAGCTGCTAGTGTATCAATCAAATAAGAATAATAATTAATATTGGTATAAGATAGAGAAATCCTAAAGATGTCAAATTATTATTACACTTCTGATTGAAATTTAATTAAGTTTCAACAAAGTAACGTTTTTTATATATTATGAATCGTGTTTCGACGTCTGTCTTATCACATATAATATCCTTAACACTCATATGTATTTGTGCCACGTCTACAAATCTCAGAGTTGCTCTTAAAAGTATGATCGTTCGGGGGTGTCTGGGTCATGGAACCGCCTTAATTGCCTAGTTAATTATTCCTAACGCAGAGTTAACATATAGTTACACGCCCTACTGTAATTGCCAGGATGATGAAGCTGATGGGCTGGAAAGGAGGAGGGTTGGGAGTTGAGGCTCAGGGCATCGCGGAACCAATCAAGCCAAACCTGCAGATGGTAAGTTTTTTCATCGACAAATTTGTACTTAAAATCCAATTTGGAAATTGTATCATCAGCCGGGAAACGTCAACTGGTGGTCATAGTCCTCCGTGGTACGACACGTTGATCGGTCCCGAGCCACCTGCATCCAGCGACTCCCCGCGACCTTAACCAGGACGTCGGTTCATCCAGTAGGGGGGCGGACCTATACACGCTTCCCGGTAGGTGGTCGCCTCTCGAGTTAACCCCATCGGTTATCGGTTCTACGAGTGATGTGTCCTGCCCATTGCCACTTCAGCTCACTGACTCGTCGAGCTATGTCAGTGGCCTTAGTTCGTCTATGGATTTCCTCATTCCGGATTTTATCACGTAGAGAAATTCCGAGCATAGCTCGTTCCATTTCTCGCTGACTGACTTTGAGCTTATTTCGGCCCACAGTAAAGGACCACGTTTCGGTTCCGTATGTCATCACTGGCACGCACTGATTACAGACTTTAAATATATAATAAAATTATCTACTTGGCCTTCACCTGATGGTAAATAACTATACGGCAAGTATCTTTTAAAATAGAATTAGCTGGCTTTGATAATTTACCTTAATCAAGGGAATGAAATGTAAATTTTAAAAACCCGACTGCGTAAAAAAATATTATGATTTTGATATACTCACTCTCACAGTAACTACGAATCTAACGACACCTCTCAAGATGAAATCCGTCGAGTCGTTCATGCCGCAGAGCGTGCCAAGCAATTATATACACATGCTCTCGAAAAACATAACCTTCCTTCTTGCGCAGTCGGGTGCCTTTACGCAGCTAATAGTCCCTAGATGGCGTTTTGAACAATAATAAGTGTGTGTAACAATGATAATTCGCGTTCAAAAATAATTAAAACCGACTTCAATTGCCTTAAAAATGTTTACCCGTAGAGGTATAATTGGGTACTTGACACCTAATTAGTTTGGGGTTGAATTGTATTTCATACCGTAACGGACATTAAAAAAAAACACCCCAAATACAAATACGTAAAAATTTTTATTTTTTATTAGGATTTGGCAAGAATTTAAAAAATTGCGAAAAATATTGTTCTTTGAATAGTAAAATGCTTATAACAAGCTTCATACATTTATAGACGTGTGACGTCACAACTCATACCCGATTTATATGGAGCGTTTTAACACAGCGCGAATAAAATCACTTTTCGTCGGGTTGTGATAAAAAAGTATTAGTCGTAACGAAAAAAAAAGTTGATAGAGCTATTTATCTTTTTACATGGACTATCGATTGAGACGAAAATATTTTTTTGTCAAATATCCAATTATCTGGGTAGGTATATTGGTTTTTGTTGATTTTCTCAAAAAGCGCTCATTCAAATTTCGATAAAATTTATATGTAACGACATAAGTACCCTCTACTAAACAAAAAAAGAGTCATCAAAATCTTTCACAACTGGCGGAGTTATCTCGTAACATACATACCAAAAAATACAGTCGAATGGAGAACCTCCTCCTTTTTGAAGTCGGTTGAAAATTGTGATCCACTATGAAGTTGTATGTTAATGTTAATCAATGATACTTCGAGACACTATAATCCGATCTCATATTTACCCGACCGCGCCAGAAGGAGGGTTATGTTATTGTTTGTATTGTTTACAATCGGATGTCCTATTTTAAGCTAATTACTACACAACGCCACGGTATACAAGATAGTCTTGCCACCTTTCACCTTTCTAGGTGAACCGATCAGGGCTTGGCAGCCAAACCACCAGCGTCCAACAGCTGCGACGCGCGGCCCAGTCCTTGATGGAGAGGTACAAGACTTCCGACCTGGTGGACATAGACCTGGTCTTCAGCAGCGAGTTCAGCAAGGAGGAGCGCGCTCAGCTGCACCAGTGCGCGCAGAGGGCCGGACTCGCCTCCAGGAGCTACGGAGCAGACACGGACAGGTGACTTATGGATGCACTTACTTCACTTGACTTATTAGCCCGTGTCTCTCCACTGCTGAGAGTCTTCTCCCAACGTGCGACACTCCTGGTCCTCGTCCTCCTCAGTCACTCGCTCCCCGCCATCTTCTTCAGGTCGTCAGTCCAGCGGGCTGGTCGCTATTTTAAGATTCAATCTAATTTTCATTAGAGCATTGTTCAGTGACCTTCACTTATTAATTAAAGCCTTTATAAAAATTAATGTTCTTTATTTACAGATTTCTGGTAGTGAAGAAGAAACTAGATCCCTTCTCGCTCGTCCGCGCCGTGGTAGAGAAAGATGGCAACACACCCAAGTACCAAGTTTTCATACCTGAGGGATTAGGGAGGGCTAATGGTAGATAATAGTTTGTAAATAAATAGACTTTTTTAAGAAAAATATAAAATAAACACAGAAAAAACTGTAAAATGTAAATTGTTTTTTTTTAACCTTACAAATATTTAGTCTTTCCAGCATCATTATATTACAAGTTTTTTTTCGTCAATTCAAATTCAATTTTGGTGGTAAGTTGATTGGTTAGTAAATACAAAGTTATTGTAATAAAATACATATTACTAAAATCATTAACAAAAATATAAAATCGTTAAGTCACGATTAGACTATTGAAACCCTCTTGAGTGAGCACGCTTTCTAGCAAGCTAATGTGCTGGCCAATGGCTATACTTACTTTCATAGCGGAACACAAAAGTGCTATTAACACTGCTGTTTGACGGCGGACTTAGGTGAAACATGGTAGTGGTCTAGCCATCCGGACAGCAAAATTCCCTTCCTAAACTAAACATATGAAAGTTTCATAGTGAGTCGAAATGCCTTTCTGAAAACTTTCTGAATAACCCTAATGATTTGTATGACACGATAAGCCTACTATACCCTCATCCTATAACATTATGTCGATAACTATCTCCCAGCTGTTTAGTATTCCAGCTAGGTCTCTCGTTAAGACTAACAAATACGGGATGGATCGAATCCAGTCACTATAAAATCGTATCATCGTTATTCAAAAGCATTAGTTTATTCTCGAACGAGAAACGAGACACAAACTGACACGCGCCAAAATTCAAAAGTAAACTTTTAAAAATGGGTTTAAAGCTAGCAACGGTCATAGCTTTTTTCAGCCTGGTCTTATGTTTCATTGTGGAAGGTACGTTCATAAAACCGAACAGCATTCCGCGCGTTGGGCGAAGTAATGAAGCGGACGGGCCTTACGACGAAAATATTATGGGTTACGTTATCAAAACTATTCCGAATAAAAATATACCGCGGATGGGAAGGAGGAACTACGATTCGGTAAGTTCATTAACCAATACATTTTATTAGCTGTGGCATGGCCGTGGCTTTACAATTAAAATAGCTTCATGTCATCCCTTAGAAACAGGCCGGACACTTGAAATAAATGTCGTGATATCGGCTCCTATTCCCATACATCGAACGGTTGACTTTTGTATTGATTATAATCTATCTCGCGAGATTGTCAACTGTCCAAAGGCTGTCCCTGATTGGTCGATCTTACAACTCCGTTCTGTGTCCATAGAGTTGTCAGGTGTCAATAAAATAAATAAATATGTCTGTCTTGTTATTTAAAATTATTTATATATTATTTTTAGATGAAAGTCACTTATTTACAATTACAAACCTAAAAAAATACAATAATAATGAAGAAGAAAAAAACGTATATTTACAAAGTGAACACTTCGTCTAGGGCTAGTCCGGTCCGTGCGGCATGGTGCCCAGTACACTGGCGCTGTTGCATGTAAAATAAATACTATTACGATTATTACGTTTTTTTGTACAGGAAAATCGCTACGACATTCCAAAACTGTACCAAATACCTTCGGAGAACTATGCAGGCAAGTTACAATTCACAGAGCTCTAATATTATAAAATATATACATGTAAAATTTGATATATTTTATTCTTTCAGATGAAGGACAATTAGAGTCATATAGAAACCAACAATATGATAATATGAAGAAGAAATAGATCACGAGAAAATAAAAAATATATTTCGAAAGATTCGAGAAAAAAAAACCACAATGGCTCCTGTACTACTAGAATAAATTGATGTTTAATTAAATTAAAATTTTATTTGTCAATACGAAAATTAAAAATGTTATAATAAAGTATAAATTGTATCTAGTCAATTAAAATTTATTTTATCTATACAAAATATAAAATAAATTAAAAGGAAGGTTTCAGCAAAAAAAAATTTGTTTATTTTTAAAATTGACTGAATCACTAGGTTGTTAAGAAGCAGTTTTTTGCTGTTATACACTTATTACATAGGCATTTTTGATTTTTTTCTTCAAAAAGAAGTAGGAATTTTTGATTTAGTTAGGATTCAGAGTCAAATATATTATGTTTTGAATCTCATTTATAATATCAAGTCAAAGTGAGTGTTTAGTTTATTTATAGGATTTAAATCTATAGCAGTATTTTTCCGCACAATAAAGTGTATTCTATTTTCTTGGCATAAAAAGCACAACTACTGTGCAGACTTGTCAATGTCAACTGATATAACCCTACTGAATTGCAAAAACTATAAATTTCTTCTAGCTCTTTCTATCGTGAAGTAATTCGTATATCTTGTTTCATTCTTATCAAAACATCATACCCAACTAATTTATCCATCCTATTCCTTCAGAATTCTTCCACGGTTTCTGTGGAAGGGAATTTATTTATTTTGTTAGATTAATCATTCAAATTCCTTGTGAAATTATAAGAAACCCATCATGGTTTTGACTGCCGAGGTTTTCCTGCCTGAGGAGTCTGAATTGACTGTGGAAGAGGTGAATCTTTCCACAGCAACATTAAGAGCTGGATCATTCCACCTTGGAAAATATTGTGAACAAGCTAATAATGTGAGTAAAACCATTTTTTTATTTGATTTTTATTGTTGAATTTATTCGCGATAAGGTGTTTCGTTTAAAACTTTAAATATAAACGTAAATTTGATTGCATAACCATAATAATGTAGGTTATGTTTTGGTAAAGCAGAAAAATCTTGAATGGAAGTCTAGTTTAGATAGTTTTAGACAAAATGTAGTTTTGAAAGTTATATAACTAAATACAGCTCTTTTGCCATTGGTAATATAACATACATATAAATATGCAAGATTTTCTATGTCGATAAACAGTCTCAGTGAAGATGTCATACAATTATTTTATTATATTAATTTAATGTTCAGTACTACAATATTTTTCCTGTGTAGTTGGAATGTATGTCACAATAATATACAATTAGATAATCGTTGATTTTTATTTAAATTCTGGGAATGATGGAAGAAATTTCTGTTGATATTTTATCTGTTTTGTTTTTTCCTCTGTGCAATGGAGAAATATATGAAATAAATAGTAAATAGACAGCAGCATCGGCCCATGGCAAGGTAAATTACGTTTGATGAATTGTTTTTTTTAGTCATGGAAGGTAATAAATATGTGAAGATTTGATGGTCTAGGCACTCGAAAAGCATGATTAATATGTTCCACACTCTGAGAAGAAAATCATGAGAAGAAACCATAATTTAAAAAATTATTAACATTAATTTTAAATTGGAAAATGGCATTCTTTGTCACATGATTCAATAAACAGAAAAAATATATCAGCTCCCTCAATTGAACCTAAATTTTAATTTTCTAGGAATTCATGCTTTGTCGTTTGGAAGAAAATGACCCACGTAAATGCATCAACGAAGGGAAGGTAGTTACGGCATGCACCCTCGAGTTCTTCCGCAAAGTTAAGCAAGCGTGTGTCAGTGAGTTCAACCAGTACGCCAACTGTGTTGACAAAAGCTCCGGGGACTATGGATTGCAACAGTAAGAATTTTGCACTATCTGCTTCATAACTGTCATAGTTAAATAAAAATAAAATAAAAATACTTTTATTTGTTCCTCTTATAACTTGTAACATGGTATATCTATATGTATATCTTAATAACTAATCGGAACAAAACGGCCGATGGGCTCAGATCTTCCGTTGGCAAGCCGCCGGCAGACCTGATTTTCAGCCCACGCCTTTTACATAGCATTATCATTTTATAATATTTCAGTTTATGGCAACACTGGCCTGTTTATATGTATTATTAATAATCCAATCCAATTATTAATTCAAGTTAGTATATCAATTTATTGTCAATCTGTTTTAATGGGCTCTTACCACTTATTTTTATGTAATAAAGCCTGAGGCTCTTCCTGCCCATTTTTGGTCAAAAAACTTATCTCATATCTGGTCCTCACTATCTAGAGCTGCCTTTGCCCAACTGTCCAGGACTGACCGGCCTGCCACCTCTTGCAAGTTTTGTGCAACAATTCCATGGGAAGGGGTCTGTTTGATTGTAGTCTCACAGCAAGGAATACAAAAGAGGGGATAAATCACCATATAATAGCTGACAATTAAACACGTAGGCCACATTGTCGCTTACCATCAGGTGAGATCATGAAGAAACGTTAATGTATCTTCTATAAAAAATCTATTGAATGTTCCAGCTGCCGCAAGACGCAGGGCGTGTTCGACAAGTGCATGTTGGAGAAGCTAAATCTTGAACGTCCGCCCTTCGGATACTTCTGCGAGGCTCGAGTCCACGACACCAAGAGGTAAGTCATGACTTTTTAAAGATCAGTACCTGGGTGGCCGGAGTTTTTGGCTAAAAGTACAATTTTCATTATAATTTAGCTTTGTGTCTGACCGGGATTTGAACCCGTGATTGCCATATCTTGCGCCTTGGCTGCGTGACCACGATGCTTATGTCCGTTCGTGTGAAATTAGCGACCATAGTTTGTATCGAATAATGCAAAAGAAAACCTAACTATCGGTACTCTGTTTGATTATTTGTAGGGCATTTTCTATGTCCGCCTTGCTAGCTACCATGTTACCTAAGTCTGCCGCCAAACAGCAGTGTTAGTAGCACTGTTGTGTTCCAGTATGAAAGGTAATAGAGCCTCATTAGCTTGAGGCTTCTGGGTGCGCACGCTTACCATACAACTACCTTATCATCACTTACCATCAGGTGAGATGAAGGCCAAGTGGAAAACCACCATCCTTAAAAATCATGAATATTGTAGTGTGATTATTGTTATTGTATAATAATGGCACTGGTCCCGCGTGGTGGACTGTGTCCCATACACTCTCTGTAGGAGAGTAGGCCTGAGACCCTGCAATGGAGACATATATAGGCTGTTGATGATGAATAATTTCCAGGCCAAAGCCGTTGGAAGAACCGAAGGCTGTGTACCCAGATTCCACGCCGGGCCTGCCAGACGACTACGAGAGGAAACCGGCTCGGTACGGTTCTCGCTTCTACTGGATGACGGAGTAATGTGGTGCGAGAGGGACGGGTGACGAGAGTGGCTCACTAGTGTAATAAGTGCTTATATATATTACAAACACAAGTTTTCTATGTGAACTCTGAACGGAATCCTATACAAAATTGGCCAACGCACCGTAGCTTCTTTCCTGGCCCGTAACCTTATCGACGCTGAACCCTGACAGATGCAGGTCCGACTATAGAGTCCTTTCGGGTCGTCTCTGATAACTTTAATTAGAGAGAATTCAGCTGTATATGTTGGTTTCAATTTATTTCGGTTCAATCAAAGTTGAGTGTCCAAATTTCCAGTTTCTATCTCAAGTAGTTTGGGCTGAGCGTATGTTAATCATTGAGCTGCTCTCATGTCTTTCTTGCTAAAGCACCATACACACTTTGTAGGAAGTAATACATTCGAAAACTACGAACAACCTACATCAAAGTTTCATACTAAATTTATGTTGCCATAATCTTTTAAAATACAATAGCTGCATTTGTGCAGTAACTATCTAAAAATAGGACATCAGATTGTGATGTCGCGAAATGAGTATCATTAACATACAACTTCACAGTGAATCACAATTTTCATAAACACTTTTTTCGATTATTGTTCAAAACGCCATCTATGAACCATTAGCTGCGTAACTGCTATTGTAGCTAACTATAAAGTTGTAAATTAATGATATTTATTTCGCGGTACTATAATGTCATCTACTATTTTTAGGTAATTACTTACCAAAGCCAGCTATTCTATTTTAAAATATTATGGTAACGGAAATTTAGTATGGAAGCTTTAGGAGAGGGATAACGTTAGTGTAAATATACAAGTCATAAAATCATTGTTTTTGTGTGATGTATTACTTTTTACAATAATTTAGCGATATTTGTAATTAGTAGAAGAATAAAATGTTGATATTACAAAGTTTTATTATTATTCCTTGTGTAGCGATTCCTACTATTAATGAACGTCTCATAATCTGCCGAGAAAAGTACAGTCACAGGTCTGACACTTAAAACAAATGTCATGATATCGTCACATCGAACGGATGAGGTTTGTATACACGCGCATGTGTGAGTAAGCGCGCCATATTACCGATCCTTGAGCGGGTCACTTTCTTGCGGGGACAGGTGAGGTATCGCGGATCGGTGGGGGGCGGTGGACGTCCGTTCTGTACGTAGAAACATATTAATTCTGTATGTGACCCAAAAGACTGTACCACGCATAGCGCGAGTGGATGACCGATATCACGACATTTGTTCGAAGTGTTCGGCCTGCCCGGGTGTTAAAGGAAAATCAATCAATAAAAGTACAACTGCATACCTCGGTATGTATCAACAACATCGTACTGCGATCACCAATCCGCCTGCAAAGAGTTCCAAAACATACGTCCAGTAGTGGGCTTATACAACCGTTCTGGAAATAACATGTCAGTAGAATGCATAAATATAGTATGCATAGATAGATCATATGAATCAGGATCCAAATAACTATATTCTAGCCTTTCTAACATCATTGAATTGACATAAGACAGTATGAGATACATATATATTCTCTGTCGCAAATTAAGTGTCAAAATTAAGCAAATAGTACACTTGGTTTAAGACTTTTCGAGAAAAAAAAAAGCTATTCTAGTACTGCATTAGTTAACCTTCAGTACAAATAACAAACATTTCAGTTGTCAAAAACCGGGGCGATGTGTTACAAGACGTGCAAGTGTGGCTATTGTCATCTCGTTTTAATACATAAAAAGCTCTCAGATTCTTGGCGCGAACTTGAATAATGGTGGTTGATTGCAATTTTTCGTAATTCGTTAATAATACTGTTATGCGTTTTTTTGTGTAATAATGGTGTGATATAGTGCAAAAAGGGTCATGGACGGTGTTATAGTATCAATTACGCAAAATTGCGAGGGTTTCGACGCGATCGAAAGGGTTTAACATGTCGAGTACATTCGGCATATTGATTCTTTCGAATTATGTTGAAACCAAGGCTGGCCTTTGAAATTCTCGTCAAGAATCGTCAAAACAAGCGATAAAATGTACACATTATTCATTTTATTGAGAAAACTGAAGAAAATATATAATAATAATTCTTTATTTCGGGCAATAAACCGATATGGGCGATATGTTCAGAGTAGGCTGTATGGCTTTGTTCCATGGCCTTCCCATTCGGGAGAATTAAACTACTACTGAAAAGCTCTCATTAAAATGACGAGAATCTAGTTGAAGGCATTTGTATTGTAGCACAGACACATCTTTGATAGAATGTTATATATATTACGTTCTGCATCTGGCAACTCTGTCGGAAAAAGACTAACTAAGGGCAACTCTTAAGTATGATTCAAATTACAAACAAACTTTTGTAAGAAAAAAAAAAGAAACACTTTCGACATGCAAAGTTTTATTGAAAAACCAGTTCATTTCACAGTGCAAACTAAAGCCAACTTTGAGCCATAGGCTTACAATACAATGTGCTTTAACAACTACAGTAACAAGTCAACCGGTCACATTGACGTGATCATTCATGATTTTGGACTTTATTTCATGTGTGTTAAGAATGAATTTGTATGAATTCTTATTGAAACCGGTAAATCAGTGAAACGTGCAGCAAATGTCAAATGACTACAAAAGTGTTGCCAGGTCTTATAACATTGGTCTGGGTTAGCGACTTAAGTAGCGTTCTTAAACTTGTAGCATTGAGTAAACCAATTAAATCCTCAAAACAAAGATACTTATTTTAGTGTTGCTGTTCATAATATTTGATAATGATTTGAGCGTACGTCGTTTAATTTTACGATGAACTATAAAATATTCACTTAAATTATATATTATGTGTAGCTAAATGTTTATATTTCCCTTTTGATAACCATTTTTAGAATAAAAGTTTCGACCATATTGCATATTCAAATGTATACGATCATAGAAAGTCAGAAGAATCATTAAAAATTAAATAAATATATAAGAACATGTTATAAAATAACATTTTCTTTGATAATTCGCTCATGGAAATGAAAGCCCAACGCTAGATCTATGAGGGTCTATGGGGGTATGTCAAACCGTGAAATTATTATGAAGACTGTTATTGTACAGATACATTTTTTAGTTAAATTTTGTTTTAAAAAAGTGGCAACACTGAAAAATAAAGAAAAAACTTTACTAAAGAATGTCGCGGTGGCGCGCAACGACGCGTCTCTTTCTAAATTCAAATTGTTAAATATTAAAACTTACATCGATTAGACAAAAACAATAGCTTATTCAGCTTAGTGTAAAGTAAAATGGCCGGAAATATGAACTTTTTCTTTTTAATTCTGTTTGCAATGGCTTCTGTGTTCAACGGCCAGACCTTGGAAGGTAAGTGAAAGGAGTTTTTATTTAACTTGTCTAGATAAGTTTTTATTTAAGCAGCGTGACCTTTACGTCATATTGAGTATTTCTGTTTGACTAGAGTTGCAGTAAAACCTATATTATATGATTAAATTTTATAAAAACCGATTACACAATTTGTATGAAGTAATATTTAATTATTGGGATCGGGATTTTCGTGCATGTTAAAAATTACGAAACAAAAAAATCTCATTCGAATTTTTAATATTGATGTTTCAACCTGATTTAGATATCTTCTGAAACCTCAAATCCATACTAATTTTATACATAAATGCGAAAGTGTGTTTTTATGTTTGTCGGAGATTCGTAATGACTACATTTTTGAGACATGTGATACTTTTTATCGCGATGGAACCAGTATTTCCCGTGGGATAATAATTATAATACTGCAGTTTTAGTAACAATCGTAATTATTAACTAGTCAATATTTTAAAATCTACACAAGACATATTTATACAACCCGTACGTAACAGTCTCATCGAGAACGGGTGTTTGTTTATTCCACTTTCACGTCTCAATCGTACAACCCAACGGCGCAAAATTGTGAATGGGTATGAAATGTAGCCTTGTAAGCTATTTCTATCCCGTTCACGGCGTTCACCCATAAGCTAATGACGTGCTGGCTGATAATTTCATACAGGAATACACAAGAGTGCAATTAACACTAATATTTGGAGTCAGATTTGGGTAGCGGACATAGAAAATGTCCTACCACCAACCACTGGTGTGAATCGAACCTGGTTGAAAGCTTTACATCCAATGGCCTTATCTTCAATTACCATCAGGGGCATCAGGTGAAATGAAGGCACACCCAGTTGTTTTTACAAGACAAGCTCTGTCTTTGTTGATCGGCTAAATGGTAGCCAGGGAATTCGCCAAGTTTTGTAATTCGATGTGATACGATAAAATTGATATTACTGTATCATCATCATCAGCCAGGAAGCGTCCACTGCTGGACATAGGCCTCCTTCATGGTACGCCACATCGACCGGTCCCAAGCCACTTGCATCCAACGACTCCCCGCGACTCTAACCAGGTCGTCGGTCCATCTAGTAGAGGGACGGCTTGGTAGACGTTTCCCGGTACGTGGTCGCCACTCGAGAACCTTTAATCCCCGCCGGTTATCGGTTCTTCGAGCGATATGGCGGTATCGTTTACGATAAAACTATTAAGTGTCCACAGAGCGACAGTGGCGCCCTCATTCTCTCTTTTCTACATTTCTCCGCATTTATACAATAATTTAAAAAACCTAGACGGACTTCACGTAGTTTGGCTGGTTTATCGATTCATCATGAATTGATATATCGATTGTGTGCAGTTACTATCAATAGAACAGTTAAAAGTGACCACTTTAGACGGTTCAGTTAATAATAACTACACAGAATCTAAACATGAATCCATAATGTATCGATAAACCGTAAACCAGCAATGACTACAAAAAGTTCGGCTTAGAAAAAAGCGAATGACAGCGCGACTGTCGCTCTATATCCTTTTAAATCCCAGAAATAAACTATATGACTATCTAATCATGTTTCTTGTGATAACTATACTTTTTGAAGCACTTTCAAATAGGAACGTTTCATTATTAATGCCGTTAACCGAAGTGCTCAGTAATTAATTGTTTAACTTAATTGCCAAAACAATTGAATTTTACCGCAAAATTACTTGGAAATGAATCAAGGTAAGTTAATGAGATTAAGTGGTTGAAATTGAGGAATTGACAAAAAAATTAGGTTAATAAATATTCCTTTGTCGTCCCGCGGGTGTCGTATAAAGCGACTTAACAATTAATACGAACCAAAATATTGTATTCTTGATCTTTAACGTTTTTTATTCTTCATTATAGTGCATGAATGTGTTTTTATAATTTACCAGAATTCTTTAATAATGTGATGTAAGTAGATGTAATTTGACATATTTATAGTTGTTTACATTCTTAAAATTGTAATTATTTCGTTATTAAATAAGGTTGCCTCTTTTGGCAGAATTACCATGAAGTTGGTAGTTGCCATAAATATCAAGAATTGAATTGAATTGATTTTTTTTTATTGAAGATAGACCAACACTTGACCTCAATCTCACCTGATGGTAAGTGACGATGAGGTCGACGATGTTACGTGTTGGTCTAGAAGGTGCCTATTTACTCTTCGTTTGAAGATTCCCAAGTTGTAGTTTTCGGGGAACACGGACACCGGTAGTGTATTCCATATTTTTGCTGTACGCATGATTCTATTTTGACTGTATTACTTTTGACAAGATAATATTTTCCATAATCACAACACCACGCTTGTCAGTCGGTTTGGTGATCGCAGTAAGATGTTGTTACATAGGTAGATGATGCTATCCATCTACTGAATATTTGGGTTTTTGACGGTTTTTAAGATACCCGTCACCATGTCGTCCCATGGGGTGGTCCTTTTTTAGAGCTGAGACCACACAACATACATAAAATAGTATAAATAAATATACGAAATATAATACAGTAAAATTACAAGACAAGAATACCACGTGTGAGTATTAATACATATTTAGGAATTTTATCATTTGAATCAGAGGTAATGGATATGATCAATATTACTTCCTCTTTAGGTCGGGTTGCAATTTAATGTCATATCTGAGAATCGCTTACTGTGACTCACTTAGGTATGAGCTGGCTGACTACACGATGACTTAGGGCAGCGTTTCCCAAACTATTGGTTCCGTGCGCCTTGAAGAAAGGACGATATATCGATAGAACTGGCCAAAAGCACGCATTTGACGGGCACTGACAGAACGTGGCGAGATTTTGCTTATGATTAATATTAAAACGAATTACCGAATTAAATTGGGAGTACTTTTTTACAGAAGATAGACCAACGCTTGACCTCAATCTCACCTGATGTTAATGAGGTCGACGATGTTACGTGTTGTTCTAGAAGGTGACTATTTACTCTTCGTTTGAAGAGTCCCAAGTTGTAGTTTTCTGGGAACACGGACACCGGTAGTGCATTACATATTTTTGCTCTACGCATGATGAATGTGGCAGCGAAACACTTGTTGCGAGCTGCAGGAATATCTACAATGCACGGGTGGAGGGCTGACGTTCTTATATTTGATTGGTCTTAAACTCATTGCGATCAAAAGTGACTAAAATTGAAACCGATGCTAAATTATAATAATAAAAAATATATACATACAATACGGCGTGTATTGTTGTGTCTGTTTTCTTTCTAAGTTGAACAGTCAAACAATTATGCCACTTTGTTATTCATGACAGTCAAGAGATGATACCCGATATTTGGAAGTTTTTGTTAGGTGGGTCGCGGTTTAATCAACTTTGGGAACCACTGATTTAGGGTTTAAAAAAAGCCACCACAAGGAACGACCAAAGAGACATTTCGCGAATGCCCAGAACTATACACTACCAATTTTAAAAAAGTATTTTAATCAAATAAAAGTGATTTTTACCATTTTAGAATATTTTCTTGTTGTGTTCGCCTCCGTGGCCTTAATGGTTGAATGGTGGACTATCAAACTGGAGGTTCCGGGTTCGATTCACAGTGGTCCTGTCGGTGCTTAGTCGGCTAGCTACCACCATGTTATCTAAGTCTGCCGCCAAACAGCATTGTTGCGGTATGAAAGGTAGCAGAGCCAGCTCCTCATTAGCTTGAAACTTCTGGGTACCATAAAAATGGTTGTTGTTGACAAAAACATTCAATACGCACAAAATATGCTACAATTAACATAAAAATAAAGATGGCGTCAATAAAATGTCATTTGATGTTTTCGATTTAGTACAACAAAGAATGATTTCGTACAATCAAAACACAAACGAAAGTGCAATTCAATATATTTGCCTAACTATATTCAGATTTTTGTTTTTGTTTTAAATGGTATACAAAGTGCAGATCGGATATCAAAGCCTGTATTTGGATTATAAAAATAATATATTTCGGCATTGATTGTTTCTAGAGATGACATTAACAGTCGAAGGTGAACCGGTTAATTTGAATAAATTGACGGTTTTAGTTCGAAATTATTATGAATATGTGTGGAATCATTATATGGGCATCTGCTTATAGTATTTCATCTGTGAACATATGCAGTTGATGAAGGTGATTCTATCGCAGTCGGGTGTTACTTTTGTGACTTCTTTCATACATTTGAACACGAGTATATAAGCCATGGTAGCTCAGTTGGATAGAGCGTCAGTCCTTGAACAATCGAGGCCTGGATTCAATCCTGGCTCGTTCCAATGATTTCCAATTTGGAATTTATGTACGAATGATAAAATCATTACCATTGGCTTTTCGGTGAAGGAAAATAACGTGAGGAAACCTGCACACTCCTGAGAAGAACTTCAAAGGTGTGTGTGAAGTCTACCAATGCGCACTGGTCCCGCGTGGTGCACTACGTCCCATACACTCTCTGTAGGAGAGTAGACCTGAGACCCTGCAGTGGGGACGTATATAGGCTGGTGATGTTGATGAGTGATAACATTAAACCTCTCATATGTGTCGCACAATACACGGGGTGCTGTTTATTTTAAGCTGCGCTTGCGCAAATTTTGACGCAAGGTGTCTCGCCTTGCCCTTGTTCAGTTTTAAACGTGCGCCATTGTTTGCTATGTTGCACATAAGTACATGCAATGTCACCTTGGGTGGTACCACCATATTCTTTATTTAGCGGTACGTTGGCTTGGCTTTTTTATGCACTGCGGGACATATAGTGTGTACATATAGTAGTTGATAGTGGAGTGTCATATTTTATAAGCCGATCATTAGAAACCTATTTCGATGCCTAATGGCCTTTTTACATTTTATAATATACAATTGGATTTAAACTATATTTGTCATCCATTTTCAATCTTATACATAAACAATTATAACAATTCAATTTAATTCACCGTAAAAAGCAATAATATAGCACCGTAAAAAGTGAAAAATGTATATTAATTAGGAACTTTCTGTGTAGAGAAATAAACAAATTTATTATTATTAAATTTATTATTATAATTTGGGTACAAAATGCAGTTAGTTTCTTTCATAAACATATAGGTCGTTCCGCCAAATCTTGTACCCTTACATTATAAATCTGTGCGTCTACCATGATTCAGTCCTTGTCACTCGCATCTCGACTGAGTAGCATTTCCGATAGTATTTGATATAAGTACGTCATCGACTACGTAAACTCATGGTAGACGCACTGTCTGTCCGTCCGCGGCTTAGCGGCGAGATCCTTACTACTAGAAAGCTGTAATTTGGTACGGGTATACATATTAATCACGCCGACAAAGTGGTAGAATAAAATTTTGAAAAATAATTTTTAAGGGTGTCTCCCGTACACGTAACTTGGGGATGAAATATTTTTTCGCGTCTACCCCAATGTGTGGGGTATCGTTGAATAGGTCTTTAAAAACATTATGGGTCTGGGAAAGCCACTTTTTGATTGAGAGATCCGTTAGCGAAATAGTAAGCTTTAAAGCGATAATTTTTGTCAGAGTATCAGCCCCCTATCTGCTAAACTATTGCTTTTACAAATCTGAAAAAATCTCAGTTGCTACATATGCTTAACTTAAAGGAAAACTATCACGACTAAGGTGGCTTCACAGGTTAACGAGCAATAAGCGACCAAATTATAAAAAAAATCATAATATAATAATAAATCAAAATTACTTTTTATAACACCAGCTTAAGAGGATTGTCTGTTTAGAGCACGTGGCCGCGTTCAAGGTTGCATTGTATTGAAGCTGTCCCTATCCGAGCCCTATCCTACCCGAGCGCGTACGGTGAGACAGTATACACTACGCGAAGTTATCCACCCGTTATTTGGATGTTTCGTAGTCCAGTGATCATTTGAAGGATACAGTATATTATGTAACCATTTTTTTAATACAGTATACTAATGAAATTTCAGATGTCGGTGGTTTTTCCAAATTGTTCTAAATTGATTCATACTCTTGTAAAACAGGTACAAAGTTGGGGCTTTTTATTACCGTAAAATACAATTCTTTGACGCCCTGTAACTCTGGAAGTATATATTTAAACGAAAATCTGACTCACCACCGACACAGATATTTGTTTCTAGATTGTGTCTTGAAAATTTCATATATTTTCATAGCTTAATACTCAAAATATGACTGGACTACGTTTGTATGGGCGCTTTGACACCAGCATACCCTCTTAACTACGGAACCCTACACTGCGCGAGTCCCGACACGCACTTGTCCGGTTTACACCTCGCACCTGTCACCGTTGTCTGCCTCTAAGGCACAGTTAATGAACTCTACGTTTCACAAACGGTGCTCTGGTTATAAACAATACTCACTTGTTTTACGCTCGGGCCCGCGTCACACTCCGCCGGCCACACTGTGAGACTAGCGACTAGCACGAGGTTTCTCTCTGCAAACAGACCATAGACATCAGGGTGCTATTCTATAAACAATGAGACTGATAGGCAACGTTACGCTACTTAAGGCAAAGTTTCAAAGCCTCGAACATAGGCGTCAGGTTGCTTGCCTTTCGGTATCTTACAAGACACATTTTGGAGAGTGTGCGCAGGAGAAATTTTCGTTGATTCCACCTTCGCCATTCAAGTACCTGTCAAACAGTAGAACGTCAGACCTTCACCCGTATACTACTGTTGATATTAACAGCTCGCACGTGGTTCGCACCCAAGCGTTTCGCTTCCATATATATCATGCGTAAATATAAAACTATGGAATGCACTACCGGTTTCCGAGATAGAAGAAGAGTGACTTGGCACCTTCTAGAACAACGCGTAACATCGTCGACCTCATGTTAGGTGAGATTGAGGTCAATCGTTGGTCTATCTTTCACAGGCCGGACACTTCGAGTTCAATACAACAATGCGTTCAGGGCTCTGCTGCGGCTGCCTCGCTTCTGCATCGCTTCGGGGATGTTTGCCGAGGCACACGTAGACTGCTTCTACAGCACGATGCGCAAGAGTGCGTCCTCCAGCGCGCGCAGGGTGCGGGGCGCGGGGCGGGGCAGCAGTCTGCTCTGTCGTCGACCGATGCTGCGACACTGGTTGTCATTACATGCACCAGTGTCACAGTATAGTTATAATTTAAATCACTAATAATAATAACTCCAAACAAATGTCGTGATATCAGTTGCTATACATCGAACCGATGACGTTTGTTTACACGCACATGTATGAGTTTATTCGCGCGCGCCATACTAGCGATCTTTGAGCGAGTCACTTTATTGCGTGTATAGGTAAGGTATCGCAAATCGGTGGGAGGCGGTGAACGTACGTTCCGATCGTCCAAATGACGGAGCGTAAAATTAAACACTAACCTGGTGCAAGAATAGATGTTCAAACCTATTATATAAAAATACTCAGTTGCAGGCAAAGGCCCGACGCATGGCAAGGCGGTGGTGTGCTACGTTGCGAGCTGGGCGGTCTACCGACCTGCTCCCGGGAACTACATGCTGGAAGACCTGGAGCCATCGCTGTGCACTCATCTGGTGTACTCCTTCGCCGGTTTGGACGAGAGCACCCTCAGCATCAAGAGTTTAGGTAAATATGATAATAATAAAGCGTTTTATTCAGATCTATTTTTGATTTAGCCAGCCGTGGTAGCTCTGTTCGGTAGCGCGTCAGTCCTTGAACAATCGAGGTCTGCGTTCGATCCTGGCTCGTACCAATGAGTTCCAATTTGGAATTTACGTACGAATGATAAAAATCATTACCATTAGCTTTTCAGTGAAGGGAAACATCGTGAGGAAACCTGCACACTCCTGAGAAGAAATTCAAAGGTGTGTGTGAAGTCTACCAAACCGCACTGGGCCCGCGTGGAGAACTATCACCCGTACACTCTTAAAATTAAACGTGTAACGTCTCTTTTTCAGACCCTTGGCAGGATTTGGAGAAGGACTACGGGAAAGCCGGCTACAAGAGAATCGTGGCGATAAAAGAGAGCTACCCCCACTTGAAGGTGACAGTAGCCATTGGAGGATGGAACGAGGGCTCGGCCAAGTACTCGAGGATGGCTGAGACACCGGAAACCAGAGCCAAATTCATAGAGAGTGTCTTGCTGTTCCTCAAGTTAGTATAGTCGGTTCTAAACACGTCAATTTCTGCCACCTGTCACTAATGAAACATTTTTAAGAGATTAAGAATTAATTGTAATTGCATTTTTGAGTGCTTTGTTTGTATAATCATTCTTTTATACAAAGTGGAATAATACGTATACGTCATTGCCAGTCATTTTGCTGACGCCATCTTTATTTTTAGGTTAACAGTTTTAGGTTAGGGTTTGACAACAAAATTTGTCAAAAATGTTTTCGAAATAAACAAACCTATATAAATAAAACAAAATCGGGTTACATACACTTTTTGGTCATTGATTTCTTGAATTTGTTTCCGCCCCGAATAGCAGAATAATTTTAAAACATGAGATAAATTAATGAAAAATATATTCATCTCATACATTAACGACTTAAAAGAAAGACTTGACCAAGGAAGCGTTTTATCGCGAACGAAATGAGATAAATCATAAAGTGAACGCGGGTGAAGCTGCGGGCAGAAGCCAGAAGTTATAAATAATGTGATCATTGTTTATTTTCAGCATCTACAAGTTCGATGGATTGGACCTGGATTGGGAATATCCAGCTCGGAGGGACGGTCGCCCACAGGACAAAGCCAATTACGTGTCTTTAGTCAAGGCAAGTTCATAATGTAAGGGATCCTTTTCGAACGGGTGCCAGACAATCTCAACGGTCTTATCATTGAGTACATTGTATGTCAAAAATAATAAGGACAACTACTATCTCTTTCTTGTCCAATCGCTACAAAAAGAAATGAAAAATCTTTTGTGTACCCACTGTATTGGTATTGGTTAGTTAAATAAACAATGTTAAATGTTTCAATGTATTTATTTTAATGGTTTTCACAAAGGTATCTCCCAACAATGCAAAGATCCAATGACGTCTCCAGTGACAACTGACAGTCGCTGTCAGTTTGTCTATTTTAAAATATCTGTTTGGGTGTGTTCCATTACACCCACTCCGTCTGATTGATCCTAATCAATTCCAGGAGCTGAAAGAAGCCTTCGAGCCGAAGCAATATATCCTGACTGCGGCCTTGGGGGCAGGCAAGGAGACAATGGAGGAGGCCTATGACCTGTCCAAGCTGAGTCGCTACCTGGACCTCATACACATGATGTGCTACGACTACCACGGCACTTGGGACGGGACAGTGGGCGCCAACGCACCGCTGAGAGGCAGCGCTGAAGAGGACGTGCTTAGCGTTGTACGTATATCTAATGTT
The DNA here is from genome assembly GCA_910589575.2 of Carcina quercana. NCBI lineage: Eukaryota > Metazoa > Arthropoda > Insecta > Lepidoptera > Depressariidae > Carcina > Carcina quercana. Next base: position 4,780,049 of record OU342454.1, on the reverse strand, counting down.
AGAAAAAGTAAAACCACAGCTAGGTGTATACTGGCTGTATGGCTGGTAGTTCAAGCAAGGAGACTGCGGGTCTCTGTGGTGGAGGCGCGCGGCCGACGTCGACACCGCTTCCCCCGCGCTACCCCCGCAGATTGCGTCAGCTCTTCGTTCTAGAAGCCGAGCTAGTGTTTTGTGTCTATTTGGGCTTTGATATAATTAAATTGTACCGAAATATAGTGGTGCGTATAATACCTAGATCTGATAAAGATAGACCGCACCATAAACATTTTCATGTATAAATGTTGTCAAGACGAGTCTACATAGCTTACCCTGTGAAAAAGTTATCAGATCTCGTATAAAGCCAAGCTCTTAAGACTACACGCTCTAAACCTACAAGCTCTACACTACACCTTAATCAAAATCTTTGAAAAAGTGGTCAGATCTCACGTAGAGCCAAGATTCTTGATCTATGCGCCCTTACTTTACCAGGCCTAACTTCACATACTAAACATTTTAGTCAAACTGTGATGCTTGGCCGTTTTGCTACCGTTACGAAGATTTCATAGGCATTCGTTCATCGTGTGTGAAAAGTAGACTATGTGAAGAACTATATAATCATCCAAACCAAAGTTAGAGTTCAAAAAAACGACGAAACATTTAAAGAAAAGGTAGGTAGTGCCCTAGCGCTCCGCTTGGCTCGTCTTGGCGGATCTGAGGTCTTACAGCCTATTCTAAGTTACGGACCTGTTTCTGTGTCTCCAGGAATACACCATCAAATACATGCTGTCTCACGGAGTCAGTCCCTACAAGATGGTGCTTGGACTGCCAATGTACGGACGCAGCTTCATCCTGCAGGATCCCTCCGTGCAGGAGGTGTTCTTCGGCCAGACTCCAGCCAAAAGTCAAGGGTTCCAAGGACCTTTGACCAGAGAGAACGGATTCCTCGGTTACAATGAGGTAACAACAGAGTTTTCTATTAATTTCTCTTCTACACTTTTCTTCCAAAAAGATTTATGAAAATTTTATTTCGAATAATAAACATTTGAGTTTTTTGTGTTGATCTTATGACCATAGCTGCGCAACGGTTATTGTAGCTGATAATACAGTTGTACAAATACGGTATTAATTTCGCGCCATCACAATACGATGCCCGTTTTTGGTAATAGTTACGTATCGAATTCAGCTATTCTATGTTGAAGGATTAAGGTACAATACATTTTGCATGGGTGCATTCTTAAAGAATCCCCTTTACTAATGGTATAAAGTGCATTATTGAAACTTTCGCAAGACAATTATTATGTAATTTAAAATAGATTGTTCCTATACAAGTAGCTACACCGATTTGACATGATTTAGCCGTTTTTTAGTGATCCGTACCCAAAGGGTAACCAACGGGACCCTATTACTAAGACTCCGCTGTCCGTCTGTCACCAGGCTATCCGGGGTATCTCATGAACCGTGATAGTTGACATTTTCACAGATGATGTATTTTTGTTGCCGCTGTAACAACAAATACTAAATAACAGAATAATATAAATATTTAAAGGGGCTCCCATACAATAAACGTGATTTTTGGGAGACGTGTGTTTTAACTTATTAGTAACGCCATCTAGTGGCGACAGTTAGTTTTGCTACTCGACACTAGATGGCGTTACAAACGTCGAAAACGAAGATGGTATTTAGGCGCATTCGTTAGGGGATTGTTCGGCACATATTCTTTATGATTTTTCGTGTTTTAACTATCCATATTCAGTACGGAACCCTTCGTGCGCGAGTCCGACTCAAACAAATCAAGACGAATCTAATATTTTTATTGTGAACAGATCTGCATGGACCTCGGCAACCAATCGTCGTCGTGGAGCAGTCACTGGCACGCCCAGTCCGCCACGCCGTACCTCAGGGACAAGGAGAGAGTTATCTCGTACGACAACGCTAGATCCATCGCGATGAAAGTCAAGTGAGTATTCCAGACATGTCATGATGCAGAGGACCTAAAGGAATAAAAACCGATCAAACGTTCCGAACGATCGAAAGATCGAAAGAAAGCCTCGAAATATACGAATTTGTAAAAGATATGGGCACCCAAAGAATTGTTTATTGCTCAAGTAAGGTAGTTCGCTTTTAAGTTCTAAAATACGAGTAGAATTGAAATATATTCTACCGATAGTAAAGCAACGTAGCAACAATTTGTTCAAATATTGGTTAGAACTAAACTTTTATCTCTTCAAAATTTGCCTAAAAGTCTACATCAAATTGAAGACCTAAGGTTTTGTCATGGATGCCATTGTCTGAACTGGAACAAATTGAAATGGGACCACACGGGAAGCACCAGCTTTCAAATAAAAATAATCATCAAAATCGGTTCACCCAGTAGAAAGTTCTAAGCTAACAAATTGGAGAACCTCCTCCTTTTTTTAAATCGGTAGAAAAAATTAAACAACAAGTTTGAGTGTAGGAATCCCCTTAACATCTTGTTTTTCGTTTTTCCCCAGAATGGCCATAGACTATGGTCTAGGGGGGCTCATGGTGTGGAGCATAGACACGGATGACTTCAAGGGCGCGTGCGCAGGGGAGCAGGACGCGTTCGTGGACTTCGTGGACCGATACCACCAGATAGCCGATGACCCGATTACCAGGAAGGCTGTGGAGAACTTGAAATTGACTGATTGTAAGTTTAGAGACAAGGAAATATCTAACGTATGCATAACTAGCTTTTGCTCTCGACTTTGCGTGGACTTATTCCACGGCAACTTCGTTGAACCACGCAAAAGATTCACCCGGTAGCTGTTATGGCAGATTGGCGGGAACGTATTATGCTGGGGCTACACTATGTATTACATTTTGTAACTGTATGGATAAATGTTGGGTGTCTATAGAATTTTTTTTTAAAAAAAGAGGACCGTATGTTAAACCTTTTTGTGCGGACAAAGCAAGAATATGATAGCATGTTTTTTTAAACTCGCGATGCATTTCATGGCTCTGAATACTGTCAGTTTTACGTAACAGAAAGGCTTGGCGTTACTATATAACCTACATCTTTTTTTGCCCTTCCACTATACTCGTATATCGTACCTATATAAAAATCATTATATAGGTAGTAATAATTTAAATGTCTTTGTTTGTTATTAATGTTTTATGTAATTTTTTTTCTCTTCAATTTAAGTTTTTTTTACTTCCAGCATCGAAAGCATCCAAGTCTAAATCGTACTACACAGCGACAAACGGGAAACTGCATCTCAGATTACCAGAACAGGAATTCTCTAACTACAACCTCATGAGAACAATCGACCATGCGACAATGCTGGCAGTGGAAGAGAAGAGAATAACAGACGAGATAGAGAGAGTGCAGAAGGAGAATGAGATTGGGGGTAAAAAAGATGACAACGGCGGGGGAAGAGGTGCTGCCGGGTTGATTAACTTGATGATATGTGTTGTCATCGCGATTGTGATATGAAGTGATTGATCATTTTTGTAGTTTAAGACAATCCACCTCCATCAAAGTTTCATACTAAATTTCTGTTGCCATAATCTTTTAAAATATAATAGCTGTATTTGTGCAGTAACTATCTAAAAATAGGACATTAGACTGTGATGTCGCGAAATGAGTATCATTAACATACAACTTCACAGTGAATCACAATTTTCATTTGAAACACTTTGTTTCGATTATTGTTTATCAAACAAACTGCGTAATTAGCTGCGTAACGGCTATTTTTGCGTTGCGTTGCAACAGAATTTTAGTATGAAACTATGATCGAGCGGGATCCCGTTAAATAAATTGTGATTCACTGTAAAGTTGTACGTTTATAATATTGATTTCCTGGCATCGTAATCCGATGTCCTGTTTTTAGATAATGCTGCACAAAGCCAGCTATCTATCCTATTTCAAAAGGTTATGGTAAAAGAAATTTTGCATGAAACTTTTACCGTGCGAATCGATGAAATTTTTTAAGAGACTGCGACTACAAGAATACTCTAATTTAGGACTGAATTTTTAAATACATCTCTAATGGGTTTTTTCTGTTATCCGCCATTGTCCTGGTATTCGAATTGATCCATAGATGGCGCTACGAAATTTTGAGAGCAATGTCAACTACAGGAAAAAGTTTGTCAATAAAATTAAATAATCAAATAATATAAAGCGGAACTGTGTTTTAGTCGAGGTTAAGAATTTAAGGTAAAATGTGATGTTTATTTAAGAATATTTGGGAAATATTAGATTTAAGTTCCGAACGTTAAATTTCAAATCATTCTCGGAAATTTTAAGTTACTTAGCAAAGAAGTTTATTTAAAAAGACTTGTTATAATAAAATTTAAATAATATTTATGTTGGATGAAATACTAAAAACAATTTAAGTTATTTTGTACTGTATTTCTTTCCTTTTGTTAAAAATTTTCTTAAAAATCATGATAACACCAACAAAACTGCTTCGGAAATTCACTGACAGCGTTGATGCTTCCAAACTTCGTTTCACAAACGTGCAACGCTAAGGAAATTTTTTTTTCTTAGTGAATTTAACCCTAAGGATTATCTCAATAGTTGCATGAAACTATAGGATATTATTTTTCTATGTTTATAAATAAAAGTTGTAAATACGACGAGCATTGTTTTATTTTAAAAAACGGTAAAATGCGAGTCAGACTCGCGCACCGAGGGTTCTGTCACTGCGTCTTCCATGAGTTTACGCAGGCGGTAACGTATATCGAACACTATCGGAAACGCTGCTCATTCGAGATGTGAGTGACAAGGACAGAGCGATAGTTAACGATACACGTCATCGCCTGCGTAAACTCATGGTAGACGCACAGAATATGAATAATAACTTAATGAAAAAAATCATAAATAGAGAAATAAAGATAAGGAATATGCATCCAACAATCCAATAACGAATTGTAAATGGTTAAAAAGAAGTAGCGATTTTAATGTGATGTCATGTAAAAAAAATGTATTTTTGTTTATTATTTGCTGTTATAGCGGTAAAAGAAACACGCATTCTGTGAAAACCTATACATGATGGAGATATAACTCAAGTTTACCTGTAGATAATACGACTCAAACGACTTCAAAAAAAGGAGCAGGTTCGACGGTATGTTTTTTAAGGTTTCTTACGCGATAACTCCACCAGTTGTGAATCGATTTTGATGATTCTTTTTTTGTTTGGTAGAGCATACTTCAGAGGTAGTCCCATATAAATTTTATCGAAATTGATTGAGCAATTTTTGAGAAAATCAACAAAAACCAAATATGTACTCAGGTAATTCTACCTGTAAGGGTGAACATTTTTAGGGCAGTTGAAGTTGGTTTTTACTTATTTTTAAATGCGTTAATTATTATTACACACAATTTTAACGATTAGTTAAAATATGTTTTAGTTTGTAAAAACAAATTCCTCTCATATGATACCCCATTTACCTAGCTAGTTAAGTTAGCTAGCTTTAAAAATTTGAATCTCCAATTTTAGCCCTTTTAAAATAAAAAATTTAAATTTACGATTTTTTTCACTTTAGTGACCTGTCATAATTTCCCAGAACAATTACAAATTTCAAGCCGATACCATTAGTAGTTCTTGAGATAATCAGCTATGGCTGACGGGCGGACGGACACCGGAATGAGATTATAATGCTTCCGGACCCTTTATAGAACCATATCATTACCTAATAACATATGACGAATAGATTATAATACTGCTATTATGGAAATAAATCACATTGTTTATGGAAACACCTCCATAGATATCATGTGAAATAACAGTGGTTATAAACACCTGAAAATTAAATAGACAGAGCAATTGACGAGTGTCACCTTACCGTAGAGACAAGAAATCGTAAAAATGTACTCGTATATATAAAGTTAATGTTAGTACGTTAAGACAGGGTTTTCTCTATCACCACAACTCCGATCAACTTCACGTTGTTGTAGTGAATACCTATTGGTCTCCTGATGAAAGTAAGGGAGTTTGGTCGCGATAGGTGGAAGTGGGTGGTTGTGTGGCCAAAATGTGAAAAATATCTATCTATCCTTGTCTAACTCATGTGAACTTAACATGAATGAAGAAGTTGACATGAGAACTTCTGGAAGGTTCTGAGAATTTCTGTAATGATCTAGAAAGCGTTACATTTACTCTACGTTTATTCAAAAATAAATGTCCACCCGTGAGAAGTTGGGTCGGCTCGCTTTTATAAAAACTTGAGGCTCGATTCATCATCAGCCTGGTAACATCGATAGCTGGACATAGGACTCTCCCATGGTATGCCACAAAGCTCCAGTTTCCAGCTGCCCGCTACCTATTTGAGATAAAGTATATAATGATGGGTTTGCAAATGTCCTACATCTAACCTGATGGTAAGTGCCAGTGCCATCCAGAAGCCTCAACCTAATAAAGGAGTCTTTGCTACCTTTCATACTGGCACACAACATGTTTCAACACTGGTGTTTGTCGGCAGACTTAGATAGAATTTCAGTGAATTTGTCCTAGCTTTGGGCATATCGAACGCCTCTACTCTCGGGCCATTCCTCAGCCGGGTGCTAAGCACCACTAGTCCTATATAACCCAAGATTTGTGATTTACAAAGTTTTACGCTAAACACTCAGGAACCGTGCACTACTGTCTATTTCTCAATCACAAATCGGCAAGAACTAACTCCGTCTGTTTACTTATTTCTCTAGTCAAACATAGCTCTGGAATAAATCTTCAATAAAGGTGGCAATTAAATCACTAACAGATTAATTTGCTGTAGGAAGTGTTACGCGATGGATGTATTCTTTTATATACTCCTAAATGTTGCTAGTTTCTGTGTTTGTGTCGACAGCTATCATGAGCAGTATAGAGGTAATTTTTAAAGTGTGCTCTCGGCTTTAGAATACGACAATCCCATGTTAAGAGGCTATGTTGGTTAGACCACGTTGCCGCGTTCAAGGTTGCATTGTTTTGTAGCTGTCCCTATCCGAGCCCTATCCTACCCGAGCGCGTAAGGTGAGAAAGCATACACTACGCGAAGTTATCCACCCGTTATTTGGATGTTTCATAGTCCAGGGATCATTTGAAGGATACAGTATCCTCTTCCCCCCGGACCGCCACAAGGTGTGAACGTATCTGACTCTATACTAATTCGTATTTAAGTGAAATAAAGTACAATTTTGTGAATTAATTCGTGAAGAAAAAATAGGAGTGCAGAAACGCCAAGAGATTGAGGAGTGAGTAACAACAACACTTTACGAAACGCACGCTCTGACACCCTGGTACTTCAGTGCCGCTCACATCTACGCTGATTGGATCGACACGCCCCCTCATTACTGCTCATTATCGCTCATTAGAGTAATCGACCAATAGCAGTGCGCGGTGCGCATGCGACGCCCAAGACTAGCTAAAATAGTGAACTGTACAGAGCGCTCCTCGGAAGATTTGTGTAACAAAAATGGACATGTCAATGAACAAATCAGACACGGAGACAAATCTGAGTTCAGTGGGACTGGAAAACGCTACTTCCCCCAACTTTGTAGCACTTCGAAGAAAGAAACAAGAGAGATGACGTGGATTACACTGTGGAATTCTCAAATTTTAAAACTGAAATGCAAAAGATGATATGTGGTCTACTCTCTGAACATGGAAATAAATTAACATCTATTCTTAATTCCCAAATTGATATACAGCAGACTAACCTTAGTATTGAAAAATCTGTTGCTACACTGACAGCTCAGAATGAGGAGTTAAACAAGAAAGTTATCCAGTTAGAGAATCAGGCTAAGGAAGATCGTAAATATATAACTATACTAGAAGATAAAATCGAAGACATGCAGAAGACAACTCGAAAAGCCAACTTTGAACTAAAGAATGTACCAAAAAGTAAAACTGAGACCAAAGAAGATTTAATTTCCATGGTTGAATGCTTCTCAAAGTCGATAGGCTGCGACATTACCATCGCTGACATTAAAGATATATACAGAGTACGAGGGAAGAAAGAAGGATCAGAGCGCACTCCCATTATAGTGGAGACTACCTCCACTATACTGAAGACAAATGTGCTGAAATTAAGTAAGGAGTTTAATGTCAAGCACAAAGCAAAATTATGCGCCAAGCACTTGGGCCTGCGCACTTCTGAGGACACACCAATCTTCATATCCGAGCAGCTCACTCCAAAAGGTTCCAGACTCTATTTTCTAGCTCGAGACCTGGCTAAATCGAAGGCATATAAATTCTGCTGGACGGCATACGGCAAAGTTTACGTGAGAAAAAGCGAGAACTCCCCTATAGTGGCTATCGGAAGTGAACCTCAAATACAACAACTAATGCAAGAAAAATGACTATATTCTGTTATTTACATCAGGCGGTGCAACTCAAATCGAAAATACAACTCAATACTAAACCACAAAGAAGCAATGTCTATAATATTATGGATAATGTACCAATGTATTTGTAAGTTTAACCCTAATTATATTAAAAACACATTCCCACTCGAAACACACCCCTGTCCACAATTACAAATCATTGACTCAACACATACATACACACAGTATTCACACATAAACAAACATCGGCTATATCCGTACTCACAATTCTTGTCTCAGACTAACACAAAAAGTAGGACAGATAGCGCCTATAAATTTCGAAATAAAAACTCAGAACTCTCATACCACTCGTATCACCCGTACATGATGCACACAGGCAGATCACTGATATCCTTTCATGAGTGACACACTAAACAATTTGAACGCGATAGACCATTCTGAAATAGCGAGTGCTATCTGTTGTGATGTAGAGGACCTGCAAAAATTAATCCCAACCAAAAAACCTGACCTGACAATAATTTGTCAAAATATTAGAAGTATTTACAGTAACATTGACGACCTACAACTGACTCTCACTGGTTTAAGTACTGACATAGATGTACTGGTCTTAACAGAATGCCGCATACACCCAAACAAAACTATTCCTTACCTAGATAACTATTCTTCTTTTTCAACCAACCATCATTTAAATCAAAATGATGGTGTTGTGATTTATGTAAAAAAATCAATCAAAGTAAACGCAAAAGAAATAAAACTAGTTCATGCATCGTGTCTACAAATTGAAACCCAGAACAACACAATACTTGGTATATACCGTTCTCCCTCTAAGTCTAATGCTGACTTATTCATTAACTCGCTAAATGAGCACTTGGAAACCATAAAAACACACAAAAACATAACCATAACCGGTGATATCAACATAAATCTAACTCCCAAAATGGCAGAACAAAACCAAGAGCGATCGAATAAGTGTAACTACTTAAACATGCTTTGTTTGTATGGGTTGTTGCCAGGACACATATTGCCAACAAGAGGAGACCATTGCTTAGATCATTTCATTCTTAAATTAGACAAGAAAACTACTTCCGCAAGTATAGCTATCCTAAATACCACAATAACAGACCATTGTATGATTTTCCTTAGCCTAAGAAACCTTAAACCTATACAAACTAAACAGAAGACCAAAACGATTACTGACTTTAGTCAAGCAGTAGTAAGTCTGTCAAAAAAAGAAATTCATAAACTGCTATTTAGTAACGACCCTCATTTTATAATTGAGGAGTTAACTACAAAAATTAGAGAATCTATTAACGACAACACTACGACAGTAAATATTCCTAAAAGTAAACGAACGATTAAGCCGTGGGTAACAGTAGGTATTCTGCGTTGCATCAAAAATAGAAACCGGATGCAAAAAAGGTTAAGATCTAACCCACATAACGAAATTTTGAAAATTGAGTACAAGCGTTATAGAAACTTTTGCAATAAACTCATCAAAAAACTGAAAAGGAAATATGAACGAGATCAACTACTTAAATCATCAACGAACTCGAAAACTTTATGGAAAAATATCAAAAGTATAACTAATTTAACACAAAATAAAACTGATAACTGTAAATTGCTTAATATTAAAACTTCGTCTCCAGATTCAATCAACTACGTTAATAGTTTTTTTGCTAATATAGGTAAAACTCTTGCTGAGAATATACACGTCAACAAAAATAACCAAAATCTGAACATCAATATGGAGAAAACGTCCTCTCACACCTCGTCTTTCGTTTTGCTGGATACCGATCCTAAAGAAGTTCATAGCGTGCTTCTGAGCCTGAAGTCGGATAGTTCTCCAGGTTGGGATAATATAACAGCAAGATTTCTTAAACTGGCTAAAAACGAAATTGTTCCTATTGTCTGTCATGCAGCTAATCTATGCTTCCAAAACGGTGTCTTTCCGCTTCCCCTAAAACGAGCCATCATCACTCCAGTGCATAAGGGCGGGGACGGAAACGATGTCAACAACTACAGACCTATATCAGTGCTTCCGGTCATCTCTAAAATAATTGAAAAACTTATAAACAAAAGATTAATAAAATATTTTGATAAATACAATATATTATCCAATTACCAATACGGATTTAGACAGGGCAAATCAACTGAGGATGCGGTAGCAGCTCTAAGTTCGCTAATTGTAGATACACTTGATCAAGGACAGAAATGCCTCACCGTTTTTCTAGATCTCAAAAAAGCATTTGACACCGTCTCCGTTCCCATTCTTATACAAAAATTAGAAGCAACTGGCATTAGAGGTAAATCCCTCGATTTGCTGAAAGATTATTTAAGTGAAAGGAGCCAGCGCGTTAAAATTGGAAACCTCCTGAGTAGTAACGCAAACATAAGTTACGGCGTACCTCAGGGGAGTGTTCTAGGTCCTACATTATTCTTAGTGTACATAAACGATCTATGTAACTTGAACGTTGGGAATTGCCAAATATTTTCATATGCTGATGATACTGCTCTCGTTTTCACTGGTGCCTCATGGCAGGAAGTTAGAAAGGCAACTGAATTGGGTTTGGTTAAAGTGGCTGATTGGCTTGAGACTAATTTACTCACACTAAATACCAACAAGACAAATTACATTTGTTTCTCCATCTATAACAACTCACAGCCGGATAACCAATTCAGTATTAAAATCCATAGGTGTGACGACAGAGCTAATGTTAATTGTATATGCCCCAACATTGATAAGGTGTCCTCTACTAAATATCTTGGTGTTATACTGGATCAGCGCTTGTCTTGGCATCAGCAGGTGGAAATAGTAGCCAATAGAGTCAGGAAGTTGACGTGGATCTTTAAAACTCTGAGACATGTAGCCCCTATTGACCTACTGACCAAAATTTATATTTGTTTGGCCCAGTCTGTCATAGCGTATTGTATTCCCATCTGGGGTGGAGCTAATAAAACAGCATTCTTAGAAGTGGAGAGAGCCCAAAGATTCTTGATAAAAGTAATGCTTTTTAAACCATCCAGATTCCCTACTGACCTCCTTTACTCAATCAGTAACGTTCTCACTGTGAGAAAGCTCTATATTGTTCACATCATTCTGAGACTACACCGGCAATTACCTTTTGACGCTGCATGTACAGGAACCAGAAGACACTACACTGTTCCTCACATCAATCCAATAAATACAAATTTTGCTAGACGACAACTGAACAAACTGTCTACTCACTTATATAATAAAAGTAACAAATATCTTAACATTTATAATATGAAATATTATGATTGTAAGAAAACACTTATCAGTTGGATAATTGGCTTAAAATATGACGAGACAGAAGAATTATTACAATTTCTAAAATAAGCTAATAACACACACACACACACACACACACACACACACACACACACACACACACACACACACACACACACACACACACACACACACACACACACACACACACACACACACACACACACACACACACACACACACACACACACACACACACACACACACACACACACACACACACACACACACACACACACACACACACACACACACACAAACACGCCCACAAACACGCCCACGCTCCCTTTCTCTATCCCTATCTTAAATTATTTCCCTTAATCCCTACATAAATTAAATTACAATTATTGTTATAATATGAAATATGTATTAGCATGTTAGCCTAAGCAAATATTTCCTTAAATATAAATTTATTTTTGTTATGGAAGAGTGGGACCCTCTGTTACAGGTATTTTTATACTTACAAGAGGGTCTCAACCTTGTGTCTGTAAACAACTTTGTTCAATGCAATAAACAATTTTGAATTTGAATTTGAGTATGTTATGTAACCATTTTTTAATACAGTATACTAATGAAATTCCAGATGTCGGTGGTTTTTCCAAATTGTTCTAAATTGATTCATACTCTTGTAAATCAGGTACAAAGTTGGGGCTTTTTATTACCGTAAAATACAATTCTTTGACGCCCTGTAACTCTGGAAGTATATATTTAAACGAAAATCTGACTCACCACCGACACAGTTATTTGTTTCTAGATTGTGTCTTGAAAATTTCATAGATTTTCATAGCTTAATACTCAAAATATGACTGGACTACGTTTGTATGGGCGCTTTGACACCAGCATACCCTCTTAAGCATGTGTGACATAATTCGGCGTATAGTTGGACTCAGAGTCGACTCTGCAGCGTATTTCTAATTCACGGTTTAGGTGGATGGGCATTTTTATATGTTTGTCTCGCTAGCTTCCCTATCATCATATTATCTATTTCTTAACGTTATTAATTCGTGCTTGATTCTAGTGCCTCAATCTTGCTCGGACAAGTGGGAGTCTTACGTGCTCAACGAGAAAGAATACCTGATCCAGAATCTACCGGTCACCTGGGAGAATGCCAAGATCTTATGTCGGTAGGTTTATATTTCTTGGTTTATAACTTCATCGTAGATCTAGACTATCTATCGAGGGTACTCGTATTATCAGGTATCGAGTTATGTGTTATTTATGCTATGTTTTAAATTAAATGTAAAAGAATTTCGAAGCGAAGCGTTAGCTTATGGAACTCTCTTCCCGAGGCAATAAAAAAGCCAAATCTATGGCCACATTCAAAAACTTGCTTGAGATACTTTTTAAAGAAGAGAGAGAAGAAATGTAATAAAGAATACAGAAAGTTGTACTCGTTATGTAAAATATTGCCGGTAGATTTAAAAATTAAATATAAAACCTCAATCGATCACTACTATAGTGACGATTATAAGACACCTATTGTTAGTATCCACAGCACCAGGAGCGTCAGAGAGGGGAAGTTCTCTCAGCCAACAGCCGTTAACTACTACGGACAAAGGATAAATAAATATATAGTGACAAGAATTATAATGAGCTCGCTTGGCTGAGAGAAACTCCCAAAACTAGCAAAACATACCTAAAGAATAAGCTAAAACAGATTTTTAAAGATAGAATATAGATATTAGGTATAGATAGTGAATAGCTTTAAGTACATAGCATTATATGTATAAGGAACAGAGCGTTACTCGCCAACAAACTGTTTTTCAATTTGGCGGGAGATAAAATATTGTAAAGTAATATTATGTACTTTTGAAAATAAATGCTTTAGAAAATTGCCTATTTTAGGGAGAATGTTGTTAAATAAGCGATTTTGAAATAAGTGTAACTTTGTAATAATTGGGTTCAAATACATTTATTTACTCAAAGAAATTTAGATTTCGCTTAACTGAGTAAATTAAAACTAAAACACAAGTAATTTTTTATAGCTAATATTGCGCATGCAAAACAGTTTACAGTTTAACAGATAAAACAAAAATATATAAAATCTGTCATGTTTGTGAAATAGGGTATATTTACAAACGGAGGATTATCGCTCATTAGGCCGCGTATTGTTCACAGTGCTATGCAGTGCACTCCCAACCGAACCAAGTAAAAATAACTCTAATAATATGATTCGATGACGTGTTTCTGAAATTGTTTTTTATAAACATTCGTAGACTTTGTGTTTTTTAATTCGGTTGAAAGTCCATTATACAATTTTGCTCCTTCGTACAAAATGTGCTTTTTCCCGTAATTCGTTTTAGGGGCAAGAAGACATATGTTATTGACATTTCGGAGTGTTCTTTTTTTTAAATTTTTGTGTGTGTTGAAATATATAATTATGATTTATAGGATCATAGGTTTTAGGTTCTTTATTTTAGGTACAGACACCTTTTAGATTTAGGTACAGGCCCATTTTGGCTTTGTCAGGGAGTTTTGTATATGTAATTTGAACATCCTTTTGTCTATCAAAAGTAAAACTTCGATATAAGTAGAATTTCAAGTATGTTCAAAAATTATGTATATACAAATAAAACGACAACAAATTAATCTTGAAACTTGGATCGACTGCTTGCCGACTTCAATATACATAGTATTATGTAATATATATTATGTAAATACAGCGGTCACCACAACGGCTCCCTGGCCATCCTGGACACCAAGGAGAAGGCGGAGTTCCTGGCTGAAGCTCTCGCGGAGTCACAGTTCCGTAAGTGATAATGTATATAATTAAATGCTAACGGCAAATTCTTCAAACTGCAAAAAAACAAGTGAAAGCGTTCAAAAAGAACTAGAAACCAACTTCAACTGTTCTAAAAGTCTACAGCAAGATTTATATGGTTTTCTCATATGGGTGCCATTGTCAGATCTGGACCAAATGGTAAACAAACAAACAAACAGACAAACTAACAAACATCATCTCACCCTAAACGCATACACTGTCTCCGTTCCGTCGTGGATAAAAATTTGGTTGTTTCATGGTAGAAACACTTTTTATACTATTTTGATTTTCGTCATTCTGCTTTATGGTTATATACATATATAGTTATTGAATTATCGCTACGTGTAAGGGGGCGTCCATTAATTACATGAGTAATTTAAGGGGGGGGGGGGGGGGCAAATATCACGATGTTTTTCCTTCAAAACCAAGGAGGATTTTACTTAAAATCAGATGATGGACATGTTGATTACAGTAGGACAGTTACTCTTGAAAGTAAGCATGAGTTCAAGTGGTCCGAATTACAGGTCTAGCGTTTAACTTAATCGGTTCTTGAGGTATGGTAGAGGCATTGGAGGTGGGTGGTGCGTTACGGGACGTACCAAATTCCAAATCCCCCTTACCCCGTGCCATTAACATACCTCAGAAACCGACTCAGAATGAATATAATTAGTTAGTTAATTAGAAGTCATAAAGCAAATCATATTTTTTAAATAAATGCAATGCAATGAAGCTTGAACTCGGCTATGCCTCGTACCTATAAATACCTCGACTATAATATCCAGCTTATCGTACTTGCATCATAATGCACTATATAATAGTCAGGCTTATATGTGTGTGGCAAATAAATGGTTGCGATAAATGTGTTGCAGGCTTGGCCAATGGTAATCCTGACTATTTTTAACAAACTGAAATATCTTATATCTGTAAATGAAAGTAGAGTCGATTGCCTCTTTCTTCTTTTTATTAATCTTGGAAGTCCGGAACGTAAAATACTGTTTCAACTCCGCTTTCTTGCAGAGCTGGAGTCTATCTGGGTTGGAGCCCGACGTAGATCCAGCGACGACCCGGCCGGGTACAGGTGGGGGCACGGGCTGGAGCTGCGCCGGACTGCACTTGATGTGCTGCAAATGGACGACGACAGTGACTCCAGACATTATCCCTCCGTGAGTAGACACCAAAGACAAAAGTCTTTAATCAGTGCGTGTTGCCAGTGATGACATACGGAACCGAAACGTGGTCCTTTACTGTGGGACGAATAAACAAGCTCAAAGTCACTCAGCGAGCAATAGAACGAGCTATGCTCGGAATTTCTTTACGTGATAAGGTCCGGAATGAGGAAATCCGTAGACGAACTAAGGTCACCGACATAGCTCGACGAGTCAGTGAGCTGAAGTGGCAATGAGCAGGCCACATCGTTCGAAGAACCGATAACCGATGAGGAGTAAAGGTTCTCGAGTGGCGACCACGTACCGGGAAACGTCTACCGAGCTGTACCTCTACTATGGACCGACGACCTGGCGTACCATGAGGGAGGCCTATGTGTACTATGCGTACTATGTCCAGCAGAGGACGTTTCCCGCTGCTGATGATGAGTAGACTAGACTAGAGTAGACTATCGGTCCAGTGTTGTCTCAGCCTGGTACAGATGGGCGCAGAACGTTCTGGTTGCCACAATCACATAGAAGATCGACGCAATGACCTCGATGCATGATGGGTTTGAACTTGGTCTTCATTTCACCTGATAGATAGAGATGGCAGCACTGCCGTCACGTTTGTATCGGCTCCGTGTTTTTTTAATTAAATAAAATTAATAAACAGTGCAAAAACTATTAAAAACCATTTTCAACCAGTCACAAATAATAAAACGTAACAACACAAATGTGGAAATGGAAACAGTGCAAGTTTAAAGATAAACATTGATATTAGCAATAAAATTAGTGTTAATAGGCCTGTTTCCACTAATAACAAATTGCTTGGTTTATAGTTTCTAATTATAAATGAGGAGACGAAGATAAGAAAAAACTAGTATATTTCTCAAAAAAGTTAAAGATTATTAATATTTTTAGAAAATGGATTCGAAAAAAATAGGCATTAGGTCACGTGACAACGAACACGAAGAACGCGGCGCAAGAAAGTGTGACGTCACGCCTCGCAAAACATCATTGTTGTTGTTGACGTTTTCATATCACAGAGCAGGTTATTTCGCGAGCTGTGACGTCATTCAAGACGCCATGACACTATTCAGCGTTTTCGAGGGAAATCTAAATGGCTTTTTTAAAATACAAAATACGTAATGTAAATATTGATTTTTCTTTAAAATATAGTTTTTTTGGGATAAAATAGATATGTATGCCGAATAAATTATTTCTTTCTTTCTTTCTTTCTTTCTTTCTTTCTATATTAAAGTATATAATTAGCCAAGTTTAGAAATTTAGTCAACTAGCCTATTATTTGACGAACTTAGTGAAAAAATTACAGTGCAAAACTACAACATAAATAGCAAATACAACAAAATAGTTCTAATAAACATTATCTGAAGCCAAAACAGTGATAATATTTAGGAAAATTTGCCCCAAACCGTGGAAATAATGTGATAATTATTATACAGTTAAAGTATAAAGTGAAACTGAAATATATTTTTATAAAACAAGATCCTCACGGTGCTATTTAGCACTGCTGTTTTGCAGCAGACTTAGGTAAAGAAAGAAAGAAAAAAATTATTTGCCAAGTACATAGTTTTTTACACGGTGTTAAGGTAGCAATTTCAATTAGTTCGATGTACTTAACCTGTCTACAGGTGTGCAAATATTATAAACATATCTAATAAGGAATTTAATTGTTAAAAATTAGTTTACATCGCATGTCAATTAGTAAAGTGTTAATAATTTTGTAATTAAATAATTCACAAGTCATCTCATTAATTTATGTCAAACTATAATTACAGGTATATTTAAAATGATTAATGTTTATGATTCAAATATACAGGAAAACTATAAAAGCAGTTTCTAATAAATCAATCCGCAATTTTTTTCTTAAAATCTATGCCGTTTTCTAATTGTAAAATCATTGTGTAGTATGGTGTTAGCTAGCCAGGCGGACATAGAAAATGCCCCACCACCAACCAAACCGGACTCGGTTTCTGCACTGGTAACCGAACCCGGGACCTCCGGATTGAGAATCCAATTAAACCACGGAGGCGATTAAAATAAAATTGATCTAATATTGTATGCCACATCTCTAATGAAAACCCAAAGACATTTAATATTAATAGACCGGACAAAGCAAACAAACATTTTGATCCTAAACTTATTACCAATTGGTAATAAGTTACTCAATCTAGTGTCACATCACGTCACGCGCCCGTACAAGACATTTGACATACCGTTGACTTTTGAGATCAAAATGTATGACCGCTCTATAACCTATTACTATATTTAAATCTCTCTGTGAAAACCAATATTGACACATTTATTAAACTTGCTATGTACGATTAAAACGCTACAAGCACTCTTGTATAGGTGTGTCTTAAACTTTAGATTGATGCTAGTAACGAGATCTGTATGAAAGCCAAGAAAGCAAAGCCGTGCTGCGTGACAGGTAGGTGTAAAGAAATCCCATGGATTCAACACGGCACGAATGTGGTTGATGTTCCTTTCTGTTCCAGTGGCTGAACCGCACCAGGGTTCCAGTCCCCGAAGGAGGAGCTGACTGCGTGGCCATCGAGAGAGTTTCCCACGACAAGCCTGTCTTTGTGGATCTGCCTTGCGTTCTAGAAAGACCATTTTGTTGTGAAAGAGGTTATATGTTTAATGTTTTTTTATTATTAGAAGCATTGGCAAAGTTGCCATCAGCTTAAATACTTTACAAAACAGACTTCAGTTTTCTCAATAAAATGTGTACATTTTATCGCTTGTTTTGACGATTCAGCCTTGGTTTCAACATAATTTGAAAGAATCTGTTCCTTCTGTATATATTTTTTCTGTTTTTGTGTTATTAAAAAAAAAAAATTAAAATCATTTTATTATCAGATGTCAAAGATCCATATAATTGTTAGTACAGCTTATAATTATGTTAGTAAGTATATGTCATAACTGAATTTGTCAAACTATTTATATGTCGCATAATGGGACAGTCAAATTTCCAGGCTATGGTGTTCAGGATGCGATTGGAGCTGGCGCGCACTCGACTTGACAAAGACGCGTACTTTTTTCGGAGGACAGCATGAAAGCTGTCTGTGCGCGCCTCCGCGAACATAGTTGACGCACTGCAGTAGCGCGGCAGCCCCAATAGCATCCTGAACGCGTTATTGTATTGGACGCGCAGAGCGCTAAGCGATTTTTGGGTATAGCTGACCCACAGGCTGCTTGAATAGAATGAAGTACAGTACGCCTTAAACAAAGTAACTTTAACTGCGTCTGTACATTTAGCAAACCTGCGAGTCAGCATGTTCGCCCTCACCGCCAGCGCCCTGCGCTCACGCTCGATGTCCATGTCATCTTTTAGGTCGTCGGTTACAATGTGACCTAAGTATTTAAAACATGTAACTCGGCTCAAGGCCACTCCGTTTAGAGTCAGTGGTGGGACATACGCTGGACTCCTGGTTTTGGCTTTAAAGAGCATATATTTGCTCTTTTTTGAATTGTAAAGTAACCCATGACTAGTAGCGTATGTCTCGCACTGACTCAGAAGTTCCCTGAGTGCACAGACCGAGGGCGCCAGCAGCACCATGTCGTCTGCATAGCTGAAGTTGTTCATACAAACACCATCAACGTGGCAGCCGACACGAGTGCCGCTGAGACCCTCGATCAGTGCATTCACATAAAGGTTGAATAGCCTTGGCGAACTCAGGCCCCCCTGTCTCACACCACATTCCAGGTAATATACATCGGAAAATGAGCTATCCCATTTCACCAAGTTTTGTTGATTGCTATACCAATACCTAAAGACAGAAACAATCTCTGATGGCAGTTTGATCTCGTCCAGCTTATTCCAGAGAATGTCATACGACACCAGGTCGAAAGCCTTGGACAAGTCTAGGAAGCATGCGTACACCGGTGTCTTCCTATCGGTATAGTACTTGACGGTATGCTTGAGGCTCAGTATGGCACTCTCAGTGGACAGCCTTGGACGAAATCCAAATTGTGCGTCATTAAGTATCAGATGTTGGTCTAGCTGTGCGTCAAGCAAACCGTCAAGCACTTTTGCAGTTATCGTAGCTAGAGAGATAGGTCTGTAGTTCGCTTTGTCTGATATGTCTCCAGTTCTGTCTTTAACTATTGGTACAACAATCGTCTTCATCAAATCATAAGGTAGGTGTGAATGTATCACACACAGCGAATAGAACATGGCCAGCACTCCAGGTAAATGAACTCCGGCGTAGCGCAGGTGCTCCACGCTGAGACCGTCGTGACCGGGAGACTTTCCACGGGACATATTGATTATTATTTTAGAAACCTGTTTTGCAGAAAAACGAATAAGTTCATCATTACGATCACGAGGAGCAGCAGCGTGGTGCCCCTGCGCCGCCGGTCCTAGGGGAGACTGCACTCTGAAGTGCTCCATAAATATATTTGCTATGTCACGGTGATCGCTGGCACCCGAGACGCTCACGGGGCGACCAGACTTTGGATTTAGGCTGTTGGTCGCCTTCCAGAACTTTTTAAAATTATTTTCAGCTCGGTGCGAGGCGATGATATCCATCCTAATTTGATCTTGGTGGTCTTGACACCATTTTAAGTTAGATTTAAATATTTTACGACTATTTACCATCTCTTTGTAAACATTTCCGCTACTTGGTTTTCCATGTAAGATCCAGATTTGAAATTTAAGTCTGGCCACCCCGTGCACGTCCCTTACATGTTTATTCCAACCGACGACTTCTTTAGCCTTATGAGTCTTATCATTTTTTTTACAACTAAGTTCAGCCGCTTCAGTAAGGATTTGAGTAATATCGTGGTACATTTTATCTAATTGTATTTTATGATCAACGTTATCACAGTAAGTATGAGAGCACTGACAAAATATTTCAGGGAAGTGTAATTCCCTTAGTTTGGTATTACAAAGCTCATGATACTTATTTATTTCAGCTTGGTTTCGTTCTCCCCATATTACCTTACTGAGTAGCTTCGTCTCAACATTAACATTAACTTTCGATCTAATGACACCTATATTACAATTTATCACTAAAGGAAAGTGGTCAGACCACGATACATTATAGTCAATGTGAATATCAGTGACTGTTTGCCAAGCGGCGCCGGACACGACGCAATGGTCCAGCCACCTCGTGCACCCGTGCGCGTCACTTATGAACGTGAAATTATCACTGTTTAAGCCCAGTTTTTCAATATCAGCACAAATCCACTGCTGATCACAACAGAATTGCGTTAATTCACGACCAAATGACGCACTCGGGTGAGCATTAAAGTCGCCTACAGTAAACATAGCTTCAATGTCGTGCGCATTTGCAATGGAAACTGTCTCACTCAAACATTCCGTAAACTCAACTAAATTTTCACTGATATCTGTGGGCATGTATACACTCAACACTATAAATGAACGATTTTGCAAATGTATTTGTATGCCAGTTATACGTACACTTTTAGTATGAACAGTACTCACAGTTTGAAACAGACTCTTGCGCCACAAGAGCGCCACGCCGCCGTACGGCCTGCCGATCAGCAGTCCCGCCGCCGCATCGATCGCCGACTTACCGACGTACTCAAAGTCTGGATGCACGGTGCCGAGGAGCGGCAGGTCGTGCGGTAGCAGCCAGGTCTCCTGCAGCGACACGATATCGGCGCGATCACACAGATTCCTCACTGTCTCCATTGATCGCTTCAACGATTTACAATTATAACTTACAATTCGTACATTCTTGAATTCATTCATTTCTAGTAGAACTGTGTACACTGTCTGTGATTGAACCATTTCTTGAGTTTCGTCTCAGGTTAAAGCGCATAAAGCGACGGAAACAAATATCCGATGGCCATAATTTATCATCTAAAAAGATACTAAGTTTACACTGAGGCACGTAGAACTTAAAAGCATTATAGGCTCGTTTTCTCTTCATTATAATTTTTTCCAGTGAAACGACTTCATTTGTTTTCTTTCGTATATAATCTACAATGTCTCTTTCAGAAGTTTCCGTGTGGACATTAGATATAAAAAGCGGCACTTTGTGTTCAGCCGCTTTAAAACGACATTCAGGTTCCGAGACGGCTTTACCCATTTTGCCTGTAAAATTACGTAGTCGCTTTCTCTGTATTACAACCCAATCTTCGTTAGGTGTCTCCCTTTTCCATTCCCCGCCGTTCTTTAAGATCCCTGCCATAGTGCGGCGATCTGTAATCTGACTAGGCGCCCTAGTTGTACTAGTCATCACATGCACCGTAGGAGGGGGCGGGTTCTGTTTGTTACACGCAGCATTTTGATATGTGTTCATTCTGACGGGTGTGGCCGCGCTATTTTTCTGCCGAGTTAGTCCGAGTGCTGCCTTTAGATTATCTGACTGTCGTGACGGTAGTAGTTCGCTGCGGCCGAGCACGGCAGCGGCGGCGGCGGCGGCGGCGGCAGCGGCGGGCACGGCCGGGGGTGAGGCGGGCGAGGAGGTCGCGGCGGGTGAGGCTGTCATATCGGGGGTGGGGGGCGCCGCGCCAGTGTCGGCGGCCGCGCTGCGCCCGCCGCCGCCCGACCCGCCGCCCGCGCCCGCGCACAGCGCCTGCGCCTGCGTCGGTGATGACTCACAGCGGGGGGGCGATTGTCCGGAACTATTGCTATGCAACGTTTTTGTAGGTGACAGGTATTCCTCTGTTGTTGTAATGTGTGATAGGCCCATCGGGCCACTATTCATTAAATAACCACCTCTAATCCTGTTAACGTTAGGGTTCATTATTGAAGTTCCTATATGGTCGTCCGTGATTCGGGAGAGATTATCTTTGAGTTCATATAAGTCTGTCTTTGTCGCATAGGTTTCTTGAATATTCCTTATATCCTGCTGTATTTTTAGTATATCCCGCAGCAGTCTTGTCACATCGACATGGTCAAATGTGACCGGGGGTAGTCTGTGAAGGTTTCTCGCTACAAATATGGGCGTTTCATCGGGTTCCGTTTCTTTGAAAAGCCATATTATATCTTGCAAATTTCTCTTTTCTTTTCCTTTTTTAATTCGATTTATTTTACGCAAGGAATTGGGAATAGCTTCAAAAAGAAGGTTCTTTGCTTCTTCAATTTCATCTTCGGAGAAGGAGGTGGCACATAATCTTACGAGGCATTCGTCGTTCATTACTTTCAGCTTATTTTGTATAAACGACAAAACTTCGCTTATTATCACATTGCAAGAGTTACACTTCACTTTGGTACTCATTGTACAACAACAAACTCGCGTTGTGTCGGGTGGATGGATGACACACGCATAGCGGGACGTGTGCGTATGGAGCGCGCGATACGTACCGCGTCAACAGCGAGGTATATTTTATTATGTAAATATTTTCCGTGTACAATAAACTGTTTAAATAAATAAAAATAAATAAATCAATATGCCGAATGTACTCGACATGGTAAACGGTAAACCCTTTCGATCGCGTCGAAACCCTCGCAATTTTGCGTAATTGATACTATAACACTGTCTATGACACTTTTTGCCTTTTGCACTGTACTGTATCACACCATTATAACACAAAAACACACACAACAGTATTATTAATAAATTACTAAAATTGCAATGAACCACCATTTTTCAAGTTCGCGCCAAGAATCTGTTTAATGGTCGAATTTTTGCCACTCTTTGGTACAGAAAATGTAGAATGCGAATAGTTGAAATGTTATCACTCCCACAGATTACATATACCTCTACATACAGAGATCAGAACATCCAGAGGATGTGTTTCTCTGATCACGTATGACGTAACTAGGTCAGACACTTTCCTTTGTTGACCTCATACATCATTAGATCCGTGATTAGATGCTACTCAAGAAATTCAATGAATCCATATTTTATACACTAGTTTAAAGCAACATTTATGATGTTTACAGACGACATCAAATCAAATTGAGGGAAATTGTATTTTAAACTATAAAGGGCTCCGATTTTTTTTAATATTTGATATTATTTAATTTTTTATTGGACTATTACAGCACATAAAGCCCGCTAAAATAAAAACTTTCTCGAATAAATTTTTTATTTTACATTTTGCTTTGTAATTACATTGTGAAGATTTTTTAGTAAGGGCGTGGTCACATGAAAACATTATTTTACGAGATAACTCAAATATTGTTAAAAGTTTCATACATTTTCAACTTCAATACCTGGCTGTGATGTCACTCCTAGGTACCGATTTGTATGGAGCGTTTTGCACCGCGTGACTAGAATCACTTTTCGACGGGTTATATTAGGAAAACTATAAGTCGTATCGAAAAACTTATACGGTCTCTCGAATGAAGGAATAATATTTTTTTGGTCGTCTCTATTGTAATCAGATGCGAGGACATCGGTGCCAGTGAGTGAGCTGAAGACGGTGCGCTGCAGGACTGGTCTGTACCGAGTCTACGACGGCAGAATGGACTGGCATCAGGCGGCCGCGTACTGCGTCCTCAAGAAGATGACGTGAGTCATAACATACAACTAAAGGTTGTTGCTCACTTAACAGCACCCATTAGACACGTGCAAGGTACTGAGTATTGACGTCAGCTCCTGCGCACGCGCCTGCGGTACGATTCACACAGGGACCATTCATTTACTACGTAAGACGATTTAGGGGGAGTGTAGGAGTGAATTTTAAAACACTAATCGTGTTTAGCTGTAGAATTTAAATAAACTTTATATCTTTTCTGTGCACGAATGCCTGATATTGAACAGTATATTTAAATATATTCATTACTAGCTTCTGCCCGCGGCTTCGCCCGCGTGTACTTTATTTTTCGCATTAAAAAGTAGCCTATGTCCTTTCTCAGGGTCTAAAGATTGTCTGTGCCAAATTTCATCAAAATCGGTTGAGAGGTTTAAGCGGGAAAGCGTAACAGACAGACAGAGTTACTTTCGCATTTATAATATTATAGTAGGGAATATAGTAGGGATGTCCTAAACAAAAGCCGCGTGTCTTGTATTCAACAGGTTGGCGCATGTCGGGACAATGCGCTGTCTGAAGAAACTCGGAATGACGATGCTGAAATCAAGGCCCAGTGAGTGTTCACTACTTCACCATACATGTAAATGATGATCAACCTAAATGATATATTGTAATAAAATCACAGTAATATACTAGCTTTGCGACTAGTTCACGATCTTATCACCCGGACAGTATGCGCTTGCTTGGATATTGTGACTCAGTGAGCGACACACTATTGACCAATTATAAAGGTACAAGCACCTTAAGGTTTAGGGAACATACCCATACTACATGACCCATTTCTAATGAATTTTTGACCCCCTCCCAGCAGCAGAGGAATTTTAAATGTTACAATAATAAAAAACGCCCAACCGACATTTTTGGCCAAATGTGCGTCAACGTTGATTTGAACATATTATTTGAAATTTTGAATACAGCTCGAAAAAGCGCAAGATTTCTCTAGAGGTTATCGACTACGGGACCAAGATCTATACTCCCACCCCGCCCCTGTGACCAAGCGTCGTATTTTGGTCCCCTCCCACCCGTAAACGGGTGACGTAGTATGGGTATGTTCCCTTATGTTAAATTAGATTTTATTGGATTTTATCTGTCGCGTAGCCGAGCGTAGTTATTCAAACTAATCTGGGGGCACGGCAGTGCCCCCACCAAGTCGAGCAAAAAGCGTCACGGCCGTACCATCCTTTTCTCGAAGCAATTCAGACCATTTTCGACCCCCTGTAACTTCGTTGTGGATAAAACTAGAAGACTAAAATTTTCAGTAACCATGCAGGCATTGTAAAGACACGGTATATTTCAAATTTCATTCAATTTGAACCAGTATTTTAAGAATTATAACGGGTCAAATTTCTTAATTTTGTCACTCACTGACTCACCGATCATCAAAATTCTAAGGCACTTCTAGCAGACCTAGAAGCTTCAAATTTGGAATATAAGTAGTGTTTGGTGTATGAATCAAGGAAAAACTAAAAAATCTAGAAAAGACCGCAAAGAAAATTAAGCCCATACAGCCAAGTCTTTCAAATTTTTCAATATTGGCTTTATTCGTAACGATGTTTTACGGCAGTTATTATTATTGCGTGCGAAGCCGCGGGTTTAAGCTAGTCCCATATAAATATAGGCGCATGGTAGTGCCCCTGCCAAATCGAGCAAAAAATGGGTATTCCCGTCATGAAACCACGTGTAAATTAAATTATTTAATGCAAAAAACGTACCTACGTGCGTATTCGTACTTATTACGAGTGCGTAAGGTTGTAAATTAATTATTATATCACGCGCTGCGATGCTAGCGAGTGAGCGCGGGCCGTTACTACGCGCTGCGCGGTGCTAGCGCGAGGGCGCGGGGCGGGAACAGTGGCGGGGCGCGAGCGACCCAATGCTGTTCGGATGTGCCCAGAATTCTTACCTATAAGTTTGCGATTTTCATTGATAATTTCGATTGCTATATTAGTTTGACGACTAAAGGCTACTCTCATTGGTTTACTGATATTATTTGCTTACAATTTGTACGTTGTTCGGATAAATAATTTAAATTAAATATTGATACTTTAAGTACCTAAGTATTTATAAATAGAGAGAGAGTAAATTGTTCAAATACAACAGACTAAGAAGCATTTACCGTCCAGATATGTCAAAAATTGTAACATCAAAGCCTCCCAGAAAAACTCATAGAGACAGGGAGTGGGCTCTTAGAAAAACTGTAGCTGAAGCTCAAGAAGTAGTACCGGAAAAGAGAAAACGGAAGGCTACCTACAAAAATAAGAAAAGTTCATAAGTCAGAGAGAGGGCTTTAAGAAAATTCGTTGCTGGTAGATATACATATATACAATAAATAGAAGGTACCGAAAAGGAAAAAAGTAGAACTGTCTACAAAATACAAAAAGAAATGAGATCCCATCAAAAACAATACTTGTCAAAAAAAACAAGTCTCGCAACTCAGTTGTTCTGCGGTAAAAAGTTGTGAGATCCATGTAATACCAAGTCGGTTATTAATTTATTCAGTCTCTACTTAAGCGACTTTCTGTCTTAATACGTCCAGTCTCTAAGACCACGATCGTGGTCCATAACAATTGAAAATCAATTGTGTCTGGAATCTCCGTACTCGAAGCATTAAGTTGTTACGTAATAATTAACAGCATCTTATAGTGACGCATATCAATATTAAAATTCTTTAATGTTTTATATAAATATTTATAGATTCCAGACACAATTGATTTTCAATTGTTATGGACCACGATCGTGGTCTTAGAGACTGGACGTATTAAGACAAAAAGTAGAGACTGAATATATTAATAACCGACTTGGTATTACATGGATCTGAGCAGAACCTGCACATGAACTTTTGAGGGTCTGATGATGGATCAGAACGATGTTGAAGGGAACCTTGCAGAGGCAAATACCTAGTAAGCCGTGTTTGGGTTCTTTTGAGAGTGTTTGATGAGCAGAACCTGCATATGAACTTTTGAGGGTCTGATGATGGATCAGAACGACGTCGAAGGGAACCTTGCGAAGGCAAATACCTAGTAAGCCGTGTTTGGGCTCTTTTAAGAGTGTTTGGTGAGCAGAACCTGCACATGAACTTTTGAGGGTCTGATGATTGAGCAGAATAACTTTGAGGGGAACTTTGTGATGGAACATGGCGAATAAACTGTGCCTGAGCTCTTTATAGAGTGTTTGGTGATTAGCATCTGTACATTAACTCCTGATAATCGAAATTATACATTTTAAAAAACTCCGCCAGATACGGAAACCTTTGATTTTTAACACAATTGCACATATTGTTTGTCATAATATGATACTTCACACGTCACGATATTTAGACTACAACATATGAATTCTCTAAAAAGCTTAAAATCAAAAATAAAATTAAAAATTTTGAAAAAACCCGCGACAAATGTAAAGGTTGTAATGGGAAAAGGGTTAAATAATTTTTTGAGAAACCCTTGACTAAATGGAAGTAAGTAACGAGATAAAAAGAAGGTTACATATTATTACAATAATAAGTCCGAAAAAATCCGTCGGGGGCTGCCATTGCCTAATCTGTTGCCGTTTCCAATTAAAATGTAGGAGTAAGAAAATAATTTTTTATCTCGTATAGATGCAGTCATTTTTTAAATGTATGATGGGTTTGCACTTGGCCTTCATTTCATTCATTGGATGGTAAGTGTGCGCACCCAGAATCCTCAATGTAATGGGGCGCTAGCTATGTTACATTTCATACCGGAACACAACAGTGCTATTAACGCTGCTGTTGGGCGGCAGATTTAAGTAACATGGTGGTAGCTAGCCAGGCAGACATAGAAAATGCCACCTATACTTATACCACCAACCAAACCGAGTACCGAAAGATACTGGGAATCGAATCCGGTACATATAGGTACCGGATTGTAAGTATGTAAGTCCGTTTGTCCGTGTAATGTTTAGTCCGTTAAGTCCAAGTGTGTAGCCATTAGAAAATGGAGATGGTTAATAAAGCGGTATCAATTCAAGACTACATAAAAAAAATTAGGTACCCAACGTAATTTCAACTAGTGACATATTTATAAAACTCCATATTTTAGTTCCTTCAGGAACGGGAATGGCAGCCCCCGACGGATTTTTCGGACTTATTATTGTAATAACATGTAAGCTTCTTTTTATCTAGTTACTTACTTCCATTTAGTCGAGGGTTTCTCAAAAAATTATTGAACCCTTTTCCCATTACAACATTTACATTTGTCGAGGTTTTTTTTCTTCAAAATTTTTAATTTTATTTTTTATTCGCAATATTCGATAATGTATTTAGTCTGGCAATTAGCCTGTAATAATAATAAATAAATAATAATAATAAATTTATTTATTAATTTTAACGAAATGCAGTAATACTGTAAAAAGGTTTTTTCTTCTTATCTTTCTTATATATTTTGCGAGCTTATGTGTGTGTGTACATTTGTCGCGGGTATTTTCAAAATTTTTAATTTTATTTTTTATAAAGTGAATTTATCCCATGTGTGCCCATGTTTTAATATAGTTATTCTGCTATTTAGGGCAAAGACCAATTCGCAGATGTCACGTTTTCAAGATTAAAACCATGTTAAGAAATCAAGAGATAGTTCTATGAAAACCGCTGCCTTAAAAACAGCCATGTGCACGTCGGGCCGTGCGCAGTGTAGGATTCCGTAATTGCCCTTGCCCTTCACAATAACTTCAAACATCTATACGAACAGAAATTTTGAAAGGAATTGTACGAAATTTTCATTTTAACATCTCCAAGTATGTTATACTTTGGTCGACTACTACTCGTTAAACTGTAAAACCAACTTAGTCTGATAGTTTACCTTTAAAGTTCAGTGTGCATACTACTACTGTAAATTTTTACCCGCGACGGAACGGAGACAGTGTATGCGTTTAGGGTGAGAGGATGTTTGTTTGTTTGTTTGTGTGTTTGTTTGTGTGTACATACAAACCAATGTTGCCACTTATCTCCAGAACGGTTTGACCGATTTACATGCGGTTTTTTGTAAAGGGTTGCTGATATGTCAGCGATGGTTCTTAGATAGGTGGTATGGCGCTAGCTCACCAGGGGGCGCTGCAATCAAGATTTTAACTCATTAAAATGAGGGACAGAGAACTTTGCTAAGGCTTGTAGCTACTAGGCCGTGTTTGGGCTCTTTTGAAAGTGTTTGGTGAGCAGAACCTGCACATGAACTTTTGAGGGTCTGATGATGGATCAGAACGACGTTGAAGGGAATCTTGCGAAGGCAAATACCTAGTAAGCCGAGTTTGGGCTCTTTTGAGAGTGTTTGGTGAGCAGAACCTGCACATGTACTTTTGAGGGTCTGATGATGGATCAGAACGATGTTGAAGGGAACCTTGCGAAGGCAAATACCTAGTAAGCTGTGTTTGGGTTCTTTTGGGAGTGTTTGATGAGCAGAACCTGCACATGAACTTTTGGGGGTCTGATGATGGATCAGAACGATGTTGAAGGGAACCTTGCGAACGCAAATACCTAGTAAGCCGTGTTAGGGTTCTTTTGGGAGTGTTTGATAAGCAGAACATGCACATGAACTTTTGAAGGTCTGATGATGGATCAGAACGACGTTGTAGGGAACCTTGCGAAGGCAAATACCTAGTAAGCCGTGTTTGGGCTCTTTTCAGAGTGTTTGGTGAGCAGAACCTGCACATGAACTTTTAAGGATCTGATGATTGAGCAGAATAACTTTGAGGGGAACTTTGTGAAGGAACATGGCGAATAAACTGTGCCTGAGCTCTTTATAGAGTATTTGGTGATTAGCATCTGTACATGAACTCCTGATAATCGAAATTATACATTTTAAAAAATCTCCGTCAGATACGGAAACCTTTCATTTTTAATACAATTGCACATATTGTTTGTCATGTCATGATACTTCACACGTCACGATATTTAGACTCATCATCATCAGCCGGGAAACGTCCACTGCTGGACATAGGCCTCCCTCATTGTACGCCACATCGACCGGTCCCGAGCCACCTGCATCCAGCGACTCCCCGCGACTCTAACCAGGTCGTCGGTCCATCTAGTAAGGGGACGGCCTGGTAGACGTTTCCCGGTACGTGGTCGCCACTCGAGAACCTTTACTCCCCACCGGTCATCGGTTCTTCGAGCGATGTGGCCTGCCCATTGCCACTTCAGCTCACTGACTCGTCGAGCTATGTCGGTGACCTTCGTTCGTCTACGGATTTCCTCATTCCGGATCTTATCACGTAGAGAAATTCCGAGCATAGCTCGTTCCATTGCTCGCTGAGTGACTTTGAGCTTGTTTATTCGGCCCACAGTAAAAGACCACGTTTCGGTTCCGTATGTCATCACTGGCAACACGCACTGATCAAAGTCTTTTGTCTTTAGACGCTGAGGTATTTTGGACGAGAAGATATGCCGTAATTTCCCGAACGCTGCCCAGCCGAGTTGGATTCTTCGGTTGACCTCTTTGTCGAAGTTGGACCTACCTAGTTGAACGATCTGTCCCAGGTATACATACTCGTCTACAACTTCGATTGTAGTGATCCCAACCACTACCGGCATAGGTGCAACATGGACATTTGACATGATTTTCGTCTTGTCCATGTTCATTTTTAAACCTACCTGTTGGGAAACTCTGTTGAGGTCATTGAGCATTACGTTCAGATCCTCCAAGGATTCTGCCGTTATGACTATGTCATCGGCAAATCGAAGGTGAGTGATGTAGTCGCCGTTGATGTTGATGCCCAGTCCTTTCCAGTTCAGAAGCTTGAAAACATCTTCCAGTGCAGTGGTGAAGAGTTTCGGGGATATAACGTCACCCTGTCTTACACCTTTCTGCACTTGGATCGGTTTCGTGCATTCATCCTGTACTCGGACGGACATTGTGGCTTTATTGTATAAACATTTCAACACTTCGATATAGCGATAGTCAATGTGGCACCTTTGGAGAGACTGAAGCACTGCCCAAGTCTCGATTGAATCAAAGGCTTTCTCGTAGTCCACAAACGCCAGGCATAATGGCCGATTATACTCCTCGGTCTTCTGTATAGTCTGCCGGAGCGTATGTATGTGGTCTACGGTGCTGAAGCCTTTTCGGAAACCGGCTTGTTCGGGAGGTTGGAAGTCGTCAAACCTGCGTGCTAGTCGGTTCGTAATGACTCTCGAAAACAACTTATAAACGTGGCTCAGAAGGGATATCGGTCGGTAGTTCTTCAGTAATGCATTATCGCCTTTCTTAAAGAAGAGCACCACCACGCTTCTGCTCCACGCTTCTGGCGTGCAGCCTTCGTGTATGACGGACTGAAAGAGCTTCTGAAGGACTACAAGTATCGGTTTTCCACCCGCTTTCAGAAGCTCTGATGTGATTCCGTCTTCACCTGCCGCCTTGTTATTTTTGAGTTGTTTGAGAGCCATTCGAATCTCATACAGGCTGACGTCCGGGATATCTTCGGTATAGTGTCGGGTCAGTTTGGCTCTTCGGTCACTCACCGGGCTTGCGCCTGGTCTCTGTGACGATGTGTACAGCTGTCCATAGAACTTCTCGATCTCTCTCAAAACTTCCGGTTTTGACGAAACAATGCCGCCCGTATCGGTCTTCAGCCTCGTCAGTTGGCTCTGCCCTATAGACAGATCTTTTGCAAACACCTTGGAGCCTTTGTTCCGATCTATCGCGTCTTTAATACGTGATGTATTAAAGTGGCGAATATCGTGTCGCGTCGATTTAGAGATCTGTCTATTAAGCTGCCTATACTCTGACGAATCAGCTGGAGACTGTAAGCATATGTCGCGTCTATCCCGCATGAGTTTGAGAGTATGATCAGAGAGTATCTGGGTTCTATTTGCGGGACGGGCCTTAAAGAATTTAGACCCTACCGCATGGACAGTTTCCACGAGCCGATCGTTAATATCGTCAACGGTTTCTATAGCGTCTAAGCTTTGGAAGCGATTGTGTAGTTCGAGCTGAAAGCTTTCGGGGTTTGAGATGTAAGCATTATGAGGCCGGAGCGTAGACTTCATCAGACGAGCTCTTTCCAGTTTGGTATTAAGCTTCAGTGTGCCTCGAACCATGCGGTGATCACTACCGATTTTCACCCTGTTGATCACTGAGACATCACTGAAGGTCTGCCGCTTGGTACTCAAGATGAAGTCTATCTCGTTTCTCGTGGAACCATCGGGGCTAATCCAGGTCGACTTCCTGTGCGGCCGCTTTTCAAAAAAGGAGTTCATCGCAAAGAGTCCCTCCTTCTCCATAAAGTCAGCCAGCTTCTGCCCCCTAGGGTTCCGTTGCCCAATCCCAAATTTCCCCACTCTCAGCTCATCGCCGTTCCTTCTGCCTAGTTTCGCGTTAAAGTCCCCCATGACCACAGTGTAGTGTGTCTTTGTGGAGTGTATGGCTCTAGATATGTCCTCATACATGGCCTCTACCTCGTCATCTGGATGTGACGAGGTGGGTGCGTAAACCTGTATAACCTTCAGCGAATACCGTTTGGTTATTCTGAGTATAAGGTACGCTACCCTCGTCGAGACACTCTCCACCTTCACTACATTGTTGACCAGGGACTTCCGGACGATAAACCCGACACCGCCCTGTGACGTTTTGTCGCCTTCCCGGTAGTAGAACAAGTTGCCCGACTTGAGGATTATCGTGTCCTCTCCCTCTCTTCGGACTTCTGATAATCCAATAACGTCCCATCGCAACTTGTCTACTTCTTCCTCCAGCTCCACGATCTTCTCGTCGGTCCTCAGCGTCCGCGCGTTATATGTCGCCAGGTCGAGTCGTCGTTGGTGGTAGCCGAATCTCTTCCGGAGATTCTTCGCACCCCCTTCCCCGCCGTAACCGTGACCGCTACCGTCTTTACCGATATTTAGACTACAACATATGAATTCTCTAAAAAGCTTGAAATAAAAAATAAAATTAAAAATTTTGAAAAAACCCGCGACAAATGTAAATGTTGTAATGGGAAAAGGGTTAAATAATTTTTTGAGAAACCCTCGACTAAATGGAAGTAAGTAACGAGATAAAAAGAAGCTTACATATTATTACAATAATAAGTCCGAAAAAATCCGTCGGGGGCTGCCATTGCCTAATCAGTTCCTGTTTCCAATCCGTTTCCACAAAAATGTAGGCGTAAGAAAATAATTTTTTATCTCGTATAGGTGCAGTCATTTTTAAATGTATGATGGGTTTGCACTTGGCCTTCATTTCATTCATTGGATGGTAAGTGCCAGAATCCTCAATGTCTTGAGGCGCTCGCTATGTTACCTTTCATACCGGAACACAACAGTGCTATTAACACTGCTGTTGGTCGGCAGACTTAAGTAACATGGTGGTAGCTAGCCAGACAGACATAGAAAATGCCACCTATACCTATACCACCAACTAAACCGAGTACCGAGAGATACTGGGAATCGAATCCAGTTCCTACATATTGTAAGTCCGGTTTAGTCCGTTAAGTCCAAATGTGTAGCCATTAGAAAATGGAGATGGTTAATAAGGCGGTATCAATTCAAGACTACATAAAAAAATTAGGTACCCAACGTAATTTCAACTAGTGACATATTTATAAAACTCCATATTTTAGTTCCTTCAGGAACGGGAATGGCAGCCCCCGACGGATTTTTCGGACTTATTATTGTAATAACATGTAAGCTTCTTTTTATCTAGTTACTTACTTCCATTTAGTCGAGGGTTTCTCAAAAAATTATTGAACCCTTTTCCCATTACAACATTTACATTTGTCGAGGTTTTTTTTCTTCAAAATTTTTAATTTTATTTTTTATTCGCAATATTCGATAATGTATTTAGTCTGGCAATTAGCCTGTAATAATAATAAATAAATAATAATAATAAATTTATTTATTAATTTTAACGAAATGCAGTAATACTGTAAAAAGGTTTTTTCTTCTTATCTTTCTTATATATTTTGCGAGCTTATGTGTGTGTGTACATTTGTCGCGGGTATTTTCAAAATTTTTAATTTTATTTTTTATAAAGTGAATTTATCCCATGTGTGCCCATGTTTTAATATAGTTATTCTGCTATTTAGGGCAAAGACCAATTCGCAGATGTCACGTTTTCAAGATTAAAACCATGTTAAGAAATCAAGAGATAGTTCTATGAAAACCGCTGCCTTAAAAACAGCCATGTGCACGTCGGGCCGTGCGCAGTGTAGGATTCCGTAATTGCCCTTGCCCTTCACAATAACTTCAAACATCTATACGAACAGAAATTTTAAAAGGAATTGTACGAAATTTTCATTTTAACATCTCCAAGTATGTTATACTTTGGTCGACTACTACTCGTTAAACTGTAAAACCAACTTAGTCTGATAGTTTACCTTTAAAGTTCAGTGTGCATACTACTACTGTAAATTTTTACCCGCGACGGAACGGAGACAGTGTATGCGTTTAGGGTGAGAGGATGTTTGTTTGTTTGTTTGTGTGTTTGTTTGTGTGTACATACAAACCAATGTTGCCACTTATCTCCAGAACGGTTTGACCGATTTACATGCGGTTTTTTGTAAAGGGTTGCTGATATGTCAGCGATGGTTCTTAGATAGGTGGTATGGCGCTAGCTCACCAGGGGGCGCTGCAATCAAGATTTTAACTCATTAAAATGAGGGACAGAGAACTTTGCTAAGGCTTGTAGCTACTAGGCCGTGTTTGGGCTCTTTTGAAAGTGTTTGGTGAGCAGAACCTGCACATGAACTTTTGAGGGTCTGATGATGGATCAGAACGACGTTGAAGGGAATCTTGCGAAGGCAAATACCTAGTAAGCCGAGTTTGGGCTCTTTTGAGAGTGTTTGGTGAGCAGAACCTGCACATGTACTTTTGAGGGTCTGATGATGGATCAGAACGATGTTGAAGGGAACCTTGCGAAGGCAAATACCTAGTAAGCTGTGTTTGGGTTCTTTTGGGAGTGTTTGATGAGCAGAACCTGCACATGAACTTTTGGGGGTCTGATGATGGATCAGAACGATGTTGAAGGGAACCTTGCGAACGCAAATACCTAGTAAGCCGTGTTAGGGTTCTTTTGGGAGTGTTTGATAAGCAGAACATGCACATGAACTTTTGAAGGTCTGATGATGGATCAGAACGACGTTGTAGGGAACCTTGCGAAGGCAAATACCTAGTAAGCCGTGTTTGGGCTCTTTTCAGAGTGTTTGGTGAGCAGAACCTGCACATGAACTTTTAAGGATCTGATGATTGAGCAGAATAACTTTGAGGGGAACTTTGTGAAGGAACATGGCGAATAAACTGTGCCTGAGCTCTTTATAGAGTATTTGGTGATTAGCATCTGTACATGAACTCCTGATAATCGAAATTATACATTTTAAAAAATCTCCGTCAGATACGGAAACCTTTCATTTTTAATACAATTGCACATATTGTTTGTCATGTCATGATACTTCACACGTCACGATATTTAGACTCATCATCATCAGCCGGGAAACGTCCACTGCTGGACATAGGCCTCCCTCATTGTACGCCACATCGACCGGTCCCGAGCCACCTGCATCCAGCGACTCCCCGCGACTCTAACCAGGTCGTCGGTCCATCTAGTAAGGGGACGGCCTGGTAGACGTTTCCCGGTACGTGGTCGCCACTCGAGAACCTTTACTCCCCACCGGTCATCGGTTCTTCGAGCGA
This sequence comes from Carcina quercana, assembly GCA_910589575.2. Classification (NCBI taxonomy): domain Eukaryota; kingdom Metazoa; phylum Arthropoda; class Insecta; order Lepidoptera; family Depressariidae; genus Carcina; species Carcina quercana. The sequence continues at coordinate 4,744,460 of OU342454.1, read as the reverse complement.
TGTGGCCTGCCCATTGCCACTTCAGCTCACTGACTCGTCGAGCTATGTCGGTGACCTTCGTTCGTCTACGGATTTCCTCATTCCGGATCTTATCACGTAGAGAAATTCCGAGCATAGCTCGTTCCATTGCTCGCTGAGTGACTTTGAGCTTGTTTATTCGGCCCACAGTAAAAGACCACGTTTCGGTTCCGTATGTCATCACTGGCAACACGCACTGATCAAAGTCTTTTGTCTTTAGACGCTGAGGTATTTTGGACGAGAAGATATGCCGTAATTTCCCGAACGCTGCCCAGCCGAGTTGGATTCTTCGGTTGACCTCTTTGTCGAAGTTGGACCTACCTAGTTGAACGATCTGTCCCAGGTATACATACTCGTCTACAACTTCGATTGTAGTGATCCCAACCACTACCGGCATAGGTGCAACATGGACATTTGACATGATTTTCGTCTTGTCCATGTTCATTTTTAAACCTACCTGTTGGGAAACTCTGTTGAGGTCATTGAGCATTACGTTCAGATCCTCCAAGGATTCTGCCGTTATGACTATGTCATCGGCAAATCGAAGGTGAGTGATGTAGTCGCCGTTGATGTTGATGCCCAGTCCTTTCCAGTTCAGAAGCTTGAAAACATCTTCCAGTGCAGTGGTGAAGAGTTTCGGGGATATAACGTCACCCTGTCTTACACCTTTCTGCACTTGGATCGGTTTCGTGCATTCATCCTGTACTCGGACGGACATTGTGGCTTTATTGTATAAACATTTCAACACTTCGATATAGCGATAGTCAATGTGGCACCTTTGGAGAGACTGAAGCACTGCCCAAGTCTCGATTGAATCAAAGGCTTTCTCGTAGTCCACAAACGCCAGGCATAATGGCCGATTATACTCCTCGGTCTTCTGTATAGTCTGCCGGAGCGTATGTATGTGGTCTACGGTGCTGAAGCCTTTTCGGAAACCGGCTTGTTCGGGAGGTTGGAAGTCGTCAAACCTGCGTGCTAGTCGGTTCGTAATGACTCTCGAAAACAACTTATAAACGTGGCTCAGAAGGGATATCGGTCGGTAGTTCTTCAGTAATGCATTATCGCCTTTCTTAAAGAAGAGCACCACCACGCTTCTGCTCCACGCTTCTGGCGTGCAGCCTTCGTGTATGACGGACTGAAAGAGCTTCTGAAGGACTACAAGTATCGGTTTTCCACCCGCTTTCAGAAGCTCTGATGTGATTCCGTCTTCACCTGCCGCCTTGTTATTTTTGAGTTGTTTGAGAGCCATTCGAATCTCATACAGGCTGACGTCCGGGATATCTTCGGTATAGTGTCGGGTCAGTTTGGCTCTTCGGTCACTCACCGGGCTTGCGCCTGGTCTCTGTGACGATGTGTACAGCTGTCCATAGAACTTCTCGATCTCTCTCAAAACTTCCGGTTTTGACGAAACAATGCCGCCCGTATCGGTCTTCAGCCTCGTCAGTTGGCTCTGCCCTATAGACAGATCTTTTGCAAACACCTTGGAGCCTTTGTTCCGATCTATCGCGTCTTTAATACGTGATGTATTAAAGTGGCGAATATCGTGTCGCGTCGATTTAGAGATCTGTCTATTAAGCTGCCTATACTCTGACGAATCAGCTGGAGACTGTAAGCATATGTCGCGTCTATCCCGCATGAGTTTGAGAGTATGATCAGAGAGTATCTGGGTTCTATTTGCGGGACGGGCCTTAAAGAATTTAGACCCTACCGCATGGACAGTTTCCACGAGCCGATCGTTAATATCGTCAACGGTTTCTATAGCGTCTAAGCTTTGGAAGCGATTGTGTAGTTCGAGCTGAAAGCTTTCGGGGTTTGAGATGTAAGCATTATGAGGCCGGAGCGTAGACTTCATCAGACGAGCTCTTTCCAGTTTGGTATTAAGCTTCAGTGTGCCTCGAACCATGCGGTGATCACTACCGATTTTCACCCTGTTGATCACTGAGACATCACTGAAGGTCTGCCGCTTGGTACTCAAGATGAAGTCTATCTCGTTTCTCGTGGAACCATCGGGGCTAATCCAGGTCGACTTCCTGTGCGGCCGCTTTTCAAAAAAGGAGTTCATCGCAAAGAGTCCCTCCTTCTCCATAAAGTCAGCCAGCTTCTGCCCCCTAGGGTTCCGTTGCCCAATCCCAAATTTCCCCACTCTCAGCTCATCGCCGTTCCTTCTGCCTAGTTTCGCGTTAAAGTCCTCCATGACCACAGTGTAGTGTGTCTTTGTGGAGTGTATGGCTCTAGATATGTCCTCATACATGGCCTCTACCTCGTCATCTGGATGTGACGAGGTGGGTGCGTAAACCTGTATAACCTTCAGCGAATACCGTTTGGTTATTCTGAGTATAAGGTACGCTACCCTCGTCGAGACACTCTCCACCTTCACTACATTGTTGACCAGGGACTTCCGGACGATAAACCCGACACCGCCCTGTGACGTTTTGTCGCCTTCCCGGTAGTAGAACAAGTTGCCCGACTTGAGGATTATCGTGTCCTCTCCCTCTCTTCGGACTTCTGATAATCCAATAACGTCCCATCGCAACTTGTCTACTTCTTCCTCCAGCTCCACGATCTTCTCGTCGGTCCTCAGCGTCCGCGCGTTATATGTCGCCAGGTCGAGTCGTCGTTGGTGGTAGCCGAATCTCTTCCGGAGATTCTTCGCACCCCCTTCCCCGCCGTAACCGTGACCGCTACCGTCTTTACCGATATTTAGACTACAACATATGAATTCTCTAAAAAGCTTGAAATAAAAAATAAAATTAAAAATTTTGAAAAAACCCGCGACAAATGTAAATGTTGTAATGGGAAAAGGGTTAAATAATTTTTTGAGAAACCCTCGACTAAATGGAAGTAAGTAACGAGATAAAAAGAAGCTTACATATTATTACAATAATAAGTCCGAAAAAATCCGTCGGGGGCTGCCATTGCCTAATCAGTTCCTGTTTCCAATCCGTTTCCACAAAAATGTAGGCGTAAGAAAATAATTTTTTATCTCGTATAGGTGCAGTCATTTTTAAATGTATGATGGGTTTGCACTTGGCCTTCATTTCATTCATTGGATGGTAAGTGCCAGAATCCTCAATGTATTGAGGCGCTCGCTATGTTACCTTTCATACCGGAACACAACAGTGCTATTAACACTGCTGTTGGTCGGCAGACTTAAGTAACATGGTGGTAGCTAGCCAGACAGACATAGAAAATGCCACCTATACCTATACCACCAACTAAACCGAGTACCGAGAGATACTGGGAATCGAATCCAGTTCCTACATATTGTAAGTCCGGTTTAGTCCGTTAAGTCCAAATGTGTAGCCATTAGAAAATGGAGATGGTTAATAAGGCGGTATCAATTCAAGACTACATAAAAAAATTAGGTACCCAACGTAATTTCAACTAGTGACATATTTATAAAACTGCAAATTTTAGTTCCTTCAGGAATGGGAATGGGAGCCCCCGACGGATTTTTTCGGACTTATTATTGTAATAATATGTAAGCTTCTTTTTATCTAGTTACTTACTTCCATTTAGTCGAGGGTTTCTCAAAAAATTATTGAACCCTTTTCCCATTACAACATTTACATTTGTCGCGGGTTTTTTCAAAATTTTTAATTTTATTTTTTATAAAATAATTTAGAAGATAGAGGAGGGTTTACGCTCGAATCTGTCGAAATCTATCACTTTAAAGTGTAGTATTTTGCAAATGGATCCTTGAATCCAAAAGTTATGCTCCTAGTTTCAAAATATTTTTGAAAGACCTACTAAATGATACTTCACACGATGGGGTAGACGCGAAAATAATAAGTCATCCCCAAGTCATGCGTATGAGAGCAACCCTAAACAATATATTTTTCAAAATTTTCTTCTACCACTTCGTCGGCGTGATTAATAACTGTATAACCATCATCAGTCGGGAAACATCCACTGCTGGACAGAGGCCTCCCTCATGGCACGCCACATCGACCAGTCCCGAGCCACTTGCATCCAGCGACTCCCTGAGACTCTAACCAGATCGTCGGTCCATCTAGTAGGGGGACGGCCTGGTAGACGTTTCCCGGTGGCCGTGTGCCGTGTGGTTCCGGCTTAGAATGTAACCACCACATCTCTTCCTGTGGGTGTCGTAAGAGGCGACTAAGGGAAAACCTACAACGGGGGGAGGGACAGCAGCTTCCTCCTGAAGAACTAAATCGAATACTGCGATCACCAACCCGTCTAGCAAGCGTGGTGATTATGCTAAAACCCCTTATGGCAGTACGCCCATTACTACGGCCCCCAGTCCCCGGCGGCCCCGCTATTCCTGGCTACGGTAGCAATCACGGTTACGGCGGGGCAGGGGGTGCGATGAATCTCCGGAATTGTATAATACCCGTACCAAATTACAGCGTTCTAGTAGTGAGAGTCACTGAGCTACGCCGCGGACGCAGACGGACTTGTTTGACTACGGAATCCTAAAAACTCACGAGCCCCCACACAAAGCTGCTCTTTTTGCCAATTTGCTAGTTTTGTTATTTGACAGGTGACGTATATGACAAATTTATTATACAACATAAGGTACAAAATAGTGTTTATTCTGTTACGTAGTCTAATAGTTTAAAGAAACAAAATAAATTTCAATATCTGACGTAGTACATTCAAATAGTCTTCACACTGATATTATAAACGCGAAAGTTTGTATATACAATTTACATATTCTATGGTCGGTTGCTAGGCAACGCGTTTTTGTTATGCCTAAATTGCGCATGTAATCCCACTAATATTATAAGTGTGATTTTGGACAATTTACACAATATGTCTTTATAAATTATAGCCTATATGTTATTCTGATGTATAAGCTATATTATTGTAAAGTTTCATTCAAATCCATTCAATAGTTTTTCCGTGAAAGCGTCACAAACATCCAAACTTTCTCTGTCTCTGTCTCTGTCTCTAGTCTGTGGTTTAGGCTGTGTTGATATCTCAGTCAGTCAGTCAGGACTTTCAATTTTATATGTATAGATTGGCTTTTGGCATTGGCTTTTCGGTGAAGGTAAACATCGTGAGGAAACCTGCACACTCTTGAGAAGAAATTCAAAGGTGTGTGTGAAGTCTACAAATCCGCACAGCGCCCGCGTGTTGGACCATGGCCCATACACTTTCTGTAGTAGAGTAGGCCTAAGCCCCTGCAGTGAAAGCATATATATGTACAGGCTGTTGATGATGATTTGTTCTTATAGCGGCCGGCCACAGTACACACTCTGAAAATTTGGTCTAGTCTCCGTAATTAGGTACTTGACAATTAGTTTGGGGTTAAATTGTATTTTATACCATGACGGACATTAAAAGAAAGCCCAAAATCTCAAAAATTTGAAGATTCTTTGCATTTTGAAGATTTTTTATAGGGGCATATAATACATTTATCACGCCAATATAGTAATGTGACGTCACAAAACACGCCCGATTTATATGGAGCGTTTTATCACCGCGTGACTAGAATCACTTTTCGGCGAGTTGTGGTAAAAAATCTATTAGTCGTATCGAAAAAAATTTAATAGAGCTATTTATCTTTTTACATGCACTATCGAGTGAGACGAAATAATAAGTTATTTTGTCAAACCGAACTGTTGAGTTACTGATGTGTTACCTTATAGTTACCTATTAGTAAACTCTTAACATCCGGTGCAAGGGATACCAGCGACATCTTTAAATTATTAAAATATTAAATTAAAAATTAAATAATTACTGCTTTTGTATTTTGATATTTTATATGTGAATCTATGATTGATGATTCTCTGATCTATTTATTAACAAGAAAGATTATAATTGTATAATATGTCGTCGCGTCGGCATTTAGTTCCGGTGAGGTGCTGCCGGCGTCGCAAGCGACGCTTATTTTCGGCACGCTGCCTCAACCAGCTCTGGTTATCAAATTTTTAGGAATAATTATGTATTTAAACAATATGAGCATTTAGTAACAAATATTGAATATAATTATCCATTTTGTAATTTCAGTATTAACGTAATTGGTCATAGGGATTAATTAATATTGTATAATTGCGTCTGTTTTGATTCACGAAGTTGTTGTTTTCGAAGTAGAAACTGACGATGGTGGGAGTTATGAAGATCGTATTATAAAACTGATGAACATTAATTTTGTAAAAAATTCCTGATGTGAATTCTGTTGAAATAGTACTAATAAACGTTACTCTGCCCAACTGTGTGTTGAGAATATATTGAAGAATATTCATGCCTGATGGATTGAATCAACTCAGAGTTTTATTACTAAAAATACTGCACACATTTTACAAAATAAACAAAGTATTGTAGATTATTTTAAACCATTTTTAAGTATCATAGCAAGCATGTGTATTATAAGAAAATGTACACTCTTTTGTTTAAAACAAATATTACGCTATGTTTATATTAATTGATAGTGGATACTTTAGTACCAGTAGTCCGGGGTTAGGAACGTAAACATAAAAGTATAGAGAACAAAGATACAATTATTTATCTTACGTACTATGTGGTAATAATAATAACAGGGTATGTAACTATTTACAAAATACTAAGATAATACATCTAGATTAGCGGTACGATTAACATTTTCATGATAAAAGCTTTAAAAAAATTCTTTTTTCATTTAATATTTTTTTCGATTCATTCTTTGTATTTCATTTTTTCTCGAATTGTTTTCGTTTCTCTTTTTTTTTTTTTTTAAAACGTGTTTATATTTTTTTCTTTATTTTCATTTTTTTAAAATATGTAATAATACATTTTGTTAATTAATTTATTTCAAATATCTCGATAGTGTTAGTTACAATAAATCGTCTTACATACTCTTAATGGTAATAATAATAACAGGGTATTTAACTTTTTAGAAAATACCAAGATTCGTCTAGATTAGCGGTACGGTTGGATGGAAACACGTGCATTTTGGTGAAACTCCCTTTGACGGGGCCGTCCACCCGGTCCGACACTGTGTTCAGGAGGCTGTTGGTCTGGTTGGTTTCATCATCATCATCATCAAAAGCCTATATATGTCCCCACTGCAGGGGCTCAGGCCTACTCTCCTCCTGGTTGGTTTACTGGCTGCCAATGCCCTTCCCTTTTAATGTCTACGTCATCCTTGAGCGAGTCAGTAACCCAACACCCCAGGTATTTGAACTCCGACACCACTTGTAGGAGTATCTTTGAGAGTGCCAAAGGGTATATCTATGTAGGACTAGGACTACTTGTTGTCCGCCTTGTAAAATAGCAACTCACTCTCTTGGTGTAATACCTGACGTTGTGGACCTTAAAATACCACTCGCGGGTATCTGCGAGTGGTATGCAACAGCTGCTTTAGGGCACTTGAGGGGCACAGCGACACAGTCACCGTAACTAATGTTATTTACAAATTGACCGTCAATGGAGCATACTACCATCGCGTTACTGAGCTCTTCAACCATCTGATTCACGTACACACTGAAGAACTTGGATGAAGATTCTTTTTCTTAGTCAGTCCTGTCGTCAGTCAGTCCTTAGTACACTCCTGTCGGAGTGGTCGGAGTTATGGATTGTCTGGTATGTGGCTTTTGCGAGAGTTCTTCGAAGATGTCTCTCTATTTGTAGCATTCCGTTTGCACTGAAGATCTTGGGTGAAGATTCTTCTTCTTAGTCGTACACTCCTGTCGGAGTGGTCGGAGTTATGGATTGTCTGCTATGTTGGTCGCGGCTTTTGCAAGAGTTCTTCATCTCTCTCTATTTGTGGCATTTCGTGTGCACTCAGAAAGGGAACACATTCGGTGAAGATTTAACTGCTTCTTTTATATATAATATAGAAGAAAAAAATTAACATAATTTTTTACATTAAAGAAAAGTTTTTTTTCATAACGATTTTATTGTATAATTTTTTTTAAATCTTTTTTTTAGCTAATCTTTTTCTTTTTGTACATTACGCTTTTTTTGCACATTTTTTAAATTCTTTTTACAATTTTTTTTTCTTTTTACACATTTTTTAAATGTATTTTTCTTATTTATTATATTATTTTTTAATTTCTTTTTCCTTTTTTTCTTTAAACTTTTTTCTACGATAAATCGTCTTACATTCTGTTAATGGTAATAATAATAATAACAGGGTATGTAACTATTTACAAAATACAAAGATAATACATCTAGATTAGCGGTACGGTTGGCCGGCACCACGTGCATTTTGGTGAAATGCCCTTTGACGGGGCCGTCCACCCGGTCCGCCACTGTGTTCAGGAAGCGGTTGGTCTGGTTGGTTTACTGGCTGCCAATGTCTACATCATCCTTGAGCGAGTCAGTAACCCAACACCCCAGGTATTTGAACTCCGAAACCACTTGAAGACGAGTATCTTTGAGTGCCAAAGGGTATATCTATGTAGGATTAATTGTTGCCCGCATTGTAAAATAGCAACTCACCCTCTTGGCGTAATACCTGACCTGACCAACAGCTTCCTGAAGGCACTTATTGAGGTAACTAATGTTATTTACAAATTGACCGTCAATGGAGCATACTACTATCGCGCTACTGAGCTCCTCAATCAGCCGATTTACGTAATACTAAAAAGCTTGGGTGGAGATATATTAATATAAACATATTATTGGTCAAAACATAGTGTTTGTTATTGTCTTTTAATATATTAGGTACATTTACTTAATACAAACATACTTGCTATGATACTTTAATAGTACGAGGGGCATACCGAAATGATCGGGAATATAAAACAATACATACAGGAAATAACTAAATTTATTTTTATTGCTTTTCGAAGTATTCTCTGTTGCAGTTAATGCACTTTTGCATTCGTTCGAACCAATTATTATAGCAGCAATTCCAGTCCGAAGTTGACATGGTCAAAATCGTCGATTTGTATGCTTCCACTGCTTCTTCTGGACCTTGAAACCGCTGACCACGCAATAAATCTTTGATTCTAGGGAATGTAAAGTAATCATTGGGACTCAGATCAGGGCTGTATGGAGGATGATCCATTAATTCAACGTTTTCCTGCTTCAAAAACTCGCTTGTTTTCTGAGCGGTGTGAGAGCTCGCATTATCGTGATGGAGGATTATGCGTCGTTTCGGGTTACCTCTACGGAGTTCGGATATCATCTGTGGCAAACAAACCGTTGTATACCAATCAGCGGTAACCGTTCTCCGTTCCTCTAAGGGAACTGTGACTACATGTCCTGTTTTCGCGACAAACGAAGCGACCATTTTCTTCGATACGCTGCGAGAGCGGACAACTTTTGTTGGCTTGATCTCACCTGCGAAGACCCAGACAGCCGACTGATGCTTTCTTTCTGGCTCATATGAATAGATCCATGATTCATCACCAGAGACAATGTTATAAACTGCTTTTGACTTTCCTCCGTTGAAGCGTTGCAGAGTAGACCGGCACCAATTGACACGAGCCGCCTTTTGCTCTTCGGACAAATTATGGGGCACCCAGCGGGAAACTAGCTTTCTCACTCCCAGTTCACCATGTAAAACAGTTTGTATCGCAGTCATACCTATCCCTAAAGTAGCCCGAATCTGCTCATATGTAATATGTCGGTCATCCTGTATCATTCGGCGCACAACAGCGACATTTTCTGGTGTAACCGCTGTTTTTGGCCGGCCTGTGGAAGGTACGGTGCCAAGAGAAGCACGTCCACGCCGGAATTCAGAATACCAGCGATATATTGTCGTCTGGCTAGGCGCTTCACTCTTGAATATAGATATAAGCTCAGCGAGACATTGTCCCTGAGATAATCCTCGTCGAAAGTTGTAAAAAATTATGGCACGGAAACTTTCTCTTGTAAGCTCCATTTTTTTATCGACCTATCAATTTCAAACTGATATTGTTCTTTAAAAAAAAATTTTTTTTTAATTCTGTCAATTGTATTCGATTTTCAACTAACCAGTGTTTATTCATCAAAAAGAGTTTTTAATCTAATTAAATCGAAAGTACTCGATTACCGATCTTTTCGGTATGCCCCTCGTAGTAGAGGTGTTCATAGGCATGAGCCGAATCAGAGTGCATATTAAACAGATCGCTACAATATCCAGCTTGCTGAGTACGAGCATCATACCACGTTTTTCAATCAATTTGCGATTACCATAAAATAAAACTACATAAGAAAATTATTTCAGTTAAGAATTAAAGCAGTTGGTAAAAGTAGAATATTATACTAATCGGGTATATTAATTTAGTTTTTTAAATCACTCGCGTTCAGCATGCATTTGTTTTCTCTGTTTCGATGCAAAACGTTTCAATTTTGTATCTGTATAAAGGCTAATGATCAATTGTGATTGGTGTAAGTAAAGAAAATGGCCTAGTCTCAACTCAACAGTTAGATTTGACGTGATAACTAATCCAATGAAACAAAAGTGGTCTCAGTTGTTACCGACGATAACATCCGGTGCAAGGGCTACCAGCGACATCTATATGAAGAGGCATGACAAGCATCTACAGCAGGTGCCCGCAACGCGCGTCACATCAAATTAAGTTATTACAAGTTACTCGGATACGTGACAACGATATTTATATTTAGTCATAAATGTTTAAACAATAACTACTTTTATAGTTTGATATTGTATAGCTGATTCTATGATTTATTAACAAGATTAATATTGTATAATATGTCGTCGGCAATTACTTCCGGTGAGAAAGCGATGCACGCTGCCTCAACCAGCTCTGTTTATCGAATTTTTAGGAATAACTATGTATTTAAACAATGTGAGCATATAGTAACAAATATTGAATATAATTATCCATTTTGGAATTTCAGTATTGACGTAATTGGTTATAGGGATTTATTAATCCTACTAATATTATAAGTGTGAAAGTTTGGATGTTTGTGACGCTTTCACGGAAAAACTACAGAATGGATTTGAATGAAACTTTACAATAATATAGCTTATACATCAGAATAACATATAGGCTATAATTTATAAAGACATATTGTGTAAATTGTCCAAAATCACACTTATAATATTAGTGGGTTTACATGGGAAATTTGGGCATAACAAAAACGCGTTGCCTAGCAACCGACCATAGAATATGTAAATTGTATATACAAACTTTCGCGTTTATAATATCAGTGTGAAGACTATTTAAATGTACTACGTCAGATATTGAAATTTATTTTGTTTCTTTAAACTATTAGACTACGTAACAGAATAAACACTATTTTGTACCTTATGCTGTATAATAAATTTGTCATATACGTCACCTGTCAAATAACAAAACTAGCAAATTGGCAAAAAGAGCAGCTTTGTGTGGGGGCTCGTGAGTTTTTAGGATTCCGTAGTCAAACAAGTCCGTCTGCGTCCGCGGCGTAGCTCAGTGACTCTCACTACTAGAACGCTGTAATTTGGTACGGGTATTATACAATTCCGGAGATTCATCGCACCCCCTGCCCCGCCGTAACCGTGATTGCTACCGTAGCCAGGAATAGCGGGGCCGCCGGGGACTGGGGGCCGTAGTAATGGGCGTACTGCCATAAGGGGTTTTAGCATAATCACCACGCTTGCTAGACGGTTTGGTGATCGCAGTATTCGATTTAGTTCTTCAGGAGGAAGCTGCTGTCCCTCCCCCCGTTGTAGGTTTTCCCTTAGTCGCCTCTTACGACACCCACAGGAAGAGATGTGGTGGTTACATTCTAAGCCGGAACCACACGGCACACGGCCACCGGGAAACGTCTACCAGGCCGTCCCCCTACTAGATGGACCGACGATCTGGTTAGAGTCTCAGGGAGTCGCTGGATGCAAGTGGCTCGGGACCGGTCGATGTGGCGTGATGTGTGGGTCGTCAGCTTCCTCATAGAGCTATGAGAATTCTACGCATGCCAAATTTTAAAGCAATTTAGGAGCAATCAAACTTTAGCATTCATAATTTAGCAGCAACCATAACTCAGTTACAGCGAGCTGTTTTTAGTGTGTCAGCTGGAGACATGGGTCTCCAGCTGACACATGCCAGGAAGGCAAACCAGTCAGGTACGGGGTTTAGACTATAGTCAGGCATTTAAAGCACAATTACAGCAATGAGAGCCAAAAAAATTGACGATCACATTGATAAACTGTTGGATCTACGAACGAAATACCGTGTGTAAGCTGGCGACCCGTGTCACCAGCTTACACATCTGGATCTTCGTAGTTATTCAAGTTACGATTATGTATTGTACCTCATATTTTAGAGCAAAATAGCAGCGCCAGGCGCCAAAATTTTCGAATCTCTAGTGCTAAAACTGTTTGAGCTACGAGCCGATATGTGTGTGTAAGCTGGTGACATGGGTCGCCAGCTGACACATGTTGTATCTCTGAAACTACATAAGTGAGAACTTCGTTTTAAAGATCAGATGAGACCATACAATAGGAGCGTTCACGAGTCAAAATTTCAAATCTCCTGGCTGTCTAGATTCAAAGTTATAAGCAAAAAACTATTTTCCCGCCAAAAAATTCAAAATAATCGCACGGACGCCGCTGAGCGGGCCGTTGCCGCTCCGTGCGCTACGCTATTACAATAGAGTTTCAACGTAGCCATCATTGTTTTAAAATTCATTTTAACCTGCACTTTCGTATGGATTCAATTGGTATATTGAGCGTGTTAGACCAGGAGCCGACTGAAATAAGCAATGGTATACTACCGATTAACTTCATAGAAAGATTACGAATGACCTTCACCAAATTTGAGGTCTAGCTATAACCTAACCCTTCACCGTTGGTGCATAATTCAAATCTACTAATTTGACTAATACGGAATCAAGATTTAGTTTAGTAATGAATCAACATATAAGAAACTAGCTTCTTCCCGCGGCTTCGCCCGCGTGGACTTTAGGTTTTATCCCGTGAGAACTACATGGCGTAGTACTACAAAATATCAAACTGACGCGAGACTTCCTGTCGATGACGTACCATTATTCTAAAGTCGCGATCAAAATACGGGGGTGGGGTCAAGAGAGTGCAACATTCTCAGACCTACCAAATATATGTAAAAAACAAAAAAATTGCTCAAGCCGTTTCGCAGAAGTGCAACTATAAACACCTTGACACGAAAATTTAATATATTAGATTGGATTGGGGGATTTTTAAAAACGCTAAAACACGTCATTTTTATTTTTAGTTCATAACACTGAGTATCAATTTTCATGATATTGACTTCAAAAACAACAGAGTTCCCATACAAAATTTCATCCCCATTATATAACCATGAAACACGTAATCCTTCCTTTGTTTGAAATCTAATCGCTTACCAATTTTCATGGGGCATTATTTTTATTCCTTGTTGATTGCTGTGCAATTGCATTGATGTCAAACTGACTCATGCTTTACTATATCTGATTAGCTCATCAATCGAAAGAGATAGAGCTGTAAAATAATTTCAATATCACGTTTTATCTAGACGGTGGCGCCATCTATCGGTGAGGTGTGAAACTATTTAGACAACCGTAACCACAGAGAACAAACCTAAATGAATTAGTATTCAACTAATTTTATGGACTTTATATCGAATCAACAGCCTAAAAAATAAGTTTCAAGCTTCTAGCTCTGAAAATAACGATACCTCTATACGACTTTTCATCCCCCCTTTCAACCCCTTTCAACAAAACCCTTTTTCGCATTAAAAAGTAGCCTCTGTTCTTTCTCAGGGTCTAAAGATTGTCTGTGCCAAATTTCATCAAAATCGGCTGAGAGGTTTAAGCGAGAAAGCGTAACAGACATACAGAGTTACTTTCGCATTTATAATATTAGTAGGGAAAGTAGGGACTAGTAGGGATAACACTTTACGGTGTGATATAACATAGTATAAGAGGTATATGTGCAACATATACAGCTTATATCAATATGATCAATAATTGTTGAGCTCGGTATTTAGTATATTTTCAGTAGCAATTATTGAATAAAACATGATATAGATTTCTCAAACATTTATTTTTAGTTATTTTCATATATCTCTTATATTGTGTTATATCACACACACCATAAAGTGTTATTTCTTATATGTTGATTCATTACTAAACTAAATCTTGATTCCGTATTAGTCAAATTAGTAGATTTGAATTATGCACCAACGGTGAAGGGTTAGGTTCTAGCTAGACCTCAAATTTGGTGAAGATCGTTCGTAATCTCTCTATGAAGATAATCGGTAGTATACCATTGCTTATTTCAGTCGGCTCCTGGTCTAACACGCTCAATATACCAATTGAATCGATACGAAAGTGCAGGTTAAAATGAATCTTAAAACAATAATGGCTAAGTTGAAAATCTATTGTAATAGCGTAGCGCACGGAACGGCAACGGCCCGCTCAGCGGCGTCCGTGCGATTATTTTGAATTTTTTGGCGGGAAAATAGTTTTTTGCTTATAACTTTGAATCTAGACAGCCAGGAGATTTGAAATTTTGACTCGTGAACGCTCCTATTGTATGGTCTCATCTGATCTTTAAAACGAAGTTCTCACTTATGTAGTTTCAGAGATACAACATGTGTCAGCTGGCGACCCATGTCACCAGCTTACACACACATATCGGCTCGTAGCTCAAACAGTTTTAGCACTAGAGATTCGAAAATTTTGGCGCCTAGCGCTGCTATTTTGCTCTAAAATATGAGGTACAATACATAATTGTAACTTGAATAACTACGAAGATCCAGATGTGTAAGCTGGTGACACGGGTCGCCAGCTTACACACGGTATTTCGTTCGTAGATCCAACAGTTTATCAATGTGACCGCCAATTTTTTTGGCTCTCATTGCTGTAATTGTGCTTTAAATGCCTGACTATAATCTAAAGCCCTAACCTGACTGGTTTGCCTTCCTGGCATGTGTCAGCTGGAGACCCATGTCTCCAGCTGACACACTAAAAACAGCTCGCTGTAACTGAGTTATGGTTGCTGCTAAATTATGAATGCTAAAGTTTGATTGCTCCTAAATTGCTTTAAAATTTGGCATGCGTAGAATTCTCATAGCTCTATGAGGAAGCTGACGACCCACTTATTGTGGCGTGCCATGAGGGAGGCCTCTGTCCAGCAGTGGATGTTTCCCGACTGATGATGGTTATACAGTTATTAATCACGCTGACGAAGTGGTAGAAGAAAATTTTGAAAAATATATTGTTTAGGGTTGCTCTCATACGCATGACTTGGGGATGACTTATTATTTTCGCGTCTACCCCATCGTGTGAAGTATCATTTAGTAGGTCTTTCAAAAATATTTTGAAACTAGGAGCATAACTTTTGGATTCAAGGATCCATTTGCAAAATACTACACTTTAAAGTGATAGATTTCGACAGATTCGAGCGTAAACCCTCCTCTATCTTCTAAATTATTTTAAAATTTACAGTAGTAGTATGCACACTGAACTTTAAAGGTAAACTATCAGACTAAGTTGGTTTTACAGTTTAACGAGTAGTAGTCGACCAAAGTATAACATACTTGTAGATGTTAAAATGAAAATTTCGTACAATTCCTTTCAAAATTTCTGTTCGTATAGATGTTTGAAGTTATTGTGAAGGGCAAGGGCAACTACGGAATCCTACACTGCGCACGGCCCGACGTGCACATGGCTGTTTTAAGGCAGCGGTTTTCATAGAACTATCTCATGATTTCTTAAGAGGGTATGCTGTTGTCCAAGCGCCCATACAAACGTAGTCCAGTCATATTTTGAGTATTAAGCTATGAAAATCTATGAAATTTTCAAGACACAATCTAGAAACAAATATATGTGTCGGTGGTGAGTCAGATTTTCGTTTAAATATATACTTCCAGAGTTACAGGGCGTCAAAGTATTGTATTTTTCGGTAATAAAAAGCTCCAACTTTGAACCTGTTTTACAAGAGTATGAATCAATTTAGAACAATTTGGAAAAACCACCGACATCTGAAATTTCATTAGTATACTGTATTAAAAAAATGGTTACTGTTAAAGACGCATTTAAAAGCGCCTGTGTAATATAGTAGAGCAATAGTTTTTATGTGCACAAAATGTCAAGTGTTTTTTCACTCTCTCATTAAACCTTCAAAAGGAAGCATCGATTTTATTTTCTTCTCCCACTTACGGCCAAATACATGGTCCTGGACCGAAGCCGGATTCGAGGATACCAGCTGGATGGTGTGATTAAGTGATAATTAATGAAACGTGGAGTGAGTGGAAGAATTTAATGCATATTTGAGGAGTCGCCGAGTGCAGGGAAGGATCGAGGAGTAGATGTCGGCATACAAGGAATGGTTTGCCAATTTGATGTCTATGTTATAAGTTCCCTTAATTTATCCCATCAACCCATCACTCGCCAGGTATTATCTAGATTAATGTGTTAGTTTTAAGGAATCAAATCAATCAAAGTTGCTTGCCAATTTATTTTCGAGGTAGGTAATCTTAAAAAATTATGCAAGAGTTATTTTTGTTTAGTAGGCGTGAGAAACACATTTAAATGCATTTTAAATGCTGAGTTTTGTAGTTAATTGTAATACAATTGTTTTGTGTTCGTTATTTTAGTTTTTAACTACAAAGTTAGTGTTCTCAAAGCCATCAGTTTTCACTAGACAAAGTAATCGTTCAATTTAATGTTATTCCTGTAACTTTGAACATTAATTTATATAGAATTACATTAATAAAGATTTATAATTTAAAGATAAAACCAAATAAAATAAAAAGGAAACCTATTCTATTTAATCAAAAGTAGATAAGCAGATGAGAAAATAAATAGTATTGTATAACGTTAACAGTTCATTCCTTTGTTTTACATACTAATTAAATAACCTTTCATTGTGCTATTATTAAATTCATCTACTTTGATATTGATTTCCTGTGTTAGGTAAGCACCTATTTGTACTTTGGTTTTCAAGTGTTATTGTAAACAATTTCAGGTTGACTACATTTGTCTCCCATTATGACTGAAGAAAAGGAATTGGTCAAAAAACGCGGCAGCTACAAGGGTCGTCTAACGGTATTCATCAGTCATTTAAACTCGTTGGATTCTGCCTCGTTGTCTGCTGCTGATGTCAATGAGTTACAACTGAGAATTGGTAAGATCGAAGTGGTCTACAATCAATTTGATGATGTTCAGACATCATTAGAATGTTTGGGTGATTTAGACGCACAATTGCAAGAGCGAGTCGCATTTGAATCACAATATTTTAAGGCTTTATCTACAGCACAACGAATGATAGATCAGTTTTTACAGACCGAGTCCAACTCGACTGACTCACGTTCTCACGTAAGTAAACAAAAGCTCGTTAAATTACCAACTATTCAGTTACCGAAGTTCAGTGGCTCGTACAGCAACTGGCTTGAGTTCCGCGACACATTCACCAGTCTCATTCATGCGAATGATGATATTGACGAAATAAATAAATTCCATTATTTACGTGCGTCGCTGGACGGAACTGCTGCAACCATAATACACTCAATTGAAGTGTCGGCTAACAATTACACTATTGCTTGGACGCTTTTATGCGAGCGGTTCGATAATAAGCGATTATTGATTCAGCATCATGTGTCGGCTTTGTTCAGCATTGAATCAATAGCTAGGGAGTCGTCATTTACTTTAAAGCGTCTCATTGACCAGGTTAATAAAAGTATACGTGCTCTAACCTCCCTGGGCGAACCCGTGCAACACTGGGACACTCTTTTGATTCACATAATCACGCAAAAATTAGATTCGAAGACGCTCCGCGAATGGGAAGAGTTTAAAGGTCGTTTGGATAAAGAATGTGCTGTTAAATTAGAGTCATTTCTTAATTTCATGCGTAATCGTGCTGATTTATTAGAAACATTAGAGTTTTCTCAGTCAAAAACCTCAAACAGTAATAATAGCAGCACCACAAAATCCGTGAAACTTAAAGCCATGGTTTCAGTTCACGGCACTGAAAATAATCAGCCTTCATCATCCAAATTATGTCCTAAGTGCAACAGTGAACATAGCTTGTCCGATTGTTCACAGTTTCTTGCCTTGAGCAATGAAAAAAGATTAGAACTGTTACCGACTTTTAAGGTTTGTTATAATTGCTTTCACAAAGGTCATTTCGCAAATCACTGTAAAAAATCTGGGTGTAAATTATGCAAACGTAAACACAATACGTTAATTCATTTGTCGAATTTTAAACCAAGCAAGGTAGATGTCGTGTCATCCGCGTCCACCCCGCCGCACAGTCCGACACCACGTGACACCGGCATTGTGTTATCAACGAGTGTTACGTCATCGAACCCGTTTGTTCAACACGACGAAGTGTTGTTGTCCACTGCGCTCATTAAGATATGCGATAGTTCGAATAATGAAGTTATTGCGCGCGCGATACTGGACAGTGGCAGCACTTCATGCATAATGACTCAGGAATTATGCAATAAATTAAACCTGGATGTGAGGAAAATTGATAAATCCCTAGTAGGTGTTAATAACTTGCTATCACACGTAGGTAAAATGTGTCAGGTCTCAATTAAATCTTTGAATGATCAATATCAATCCAACCTGAAGTGTTTCATTTTGCCATCTATTACAGGTAACGTCCCGTGTGAACAAGTTGATTTGTCACAATTTGATTTTCCATCAAACATTTGCCTAGCAGACCCGCACTTCCATACACCAGCCAGTGTTGACATGATATTAGGAGCTGATGTATTCTGGGATTTATTAGGATCTCGACGAATAAAATTAGATAAAGGTAATGGCAACCTTACGCTGTGCGAGACTAGGCTTGGATGGTTAGTATGTGGTACAGTCGCATCAGTGAGGTCATCGCATATTAAATGCAATTTTATCAACGCCAATCATGATTCCACTGAGATATTAAATAATAAAGTACAAAATCAGATATCTCAATTTTGGAAGCTCGAAGAAGTTAGTACTGACTCATGTCCATTTTCTGAAGAGGAAAAACGATGCGAAGATCATTTTATAGAAAATACTACTCGTTTGCCAGACGGTCGTTTTTGTGTAAAACTGCCACTGAAACAAAGTGTAGATTTACTAGGGGATTCGATTCAACGTGCTAAGCGTTGTTTTCTTTCTTTAGAGCACCGTAATAAAGGTTGCCCTAAATACAACGATATGTATAAAGAATTTATGCTGGAGTACAGAACATTAGGCCACATGTCTGAGGTACCAGGGAATGAATTGATGAGTCATGGTTATTTTATTCCACATCATGGCGTCCTGCGTGAAAGCAGCTTAACCACAAAATTAAGAGTCGTTTTCAATGCCAGTAGTCCAACCACGAGCGGCCTCTCGCTCAATGACATTCAGATGGTAGGACCTACTGTGCAGGACGACCTGTTATCAATTCTTCTGCGTTTTCGCCAGCATAAATATGTTTTGGCTGCTGATGTCGAAAAGATGTACAGGCAAATTGTTGTCCATCCTGATGATAGATATCTTCAGCAAATAATTTGGCGCGATGACGTCACTGAACCTCTCAAGGTATTTAGTTTAAATACAGTGACCTACGGCACAGCTAGCGCCCCCTTTCTAGCAACACGGTGTCTGAAGCAAGTAGGACTAGAGTGTAAAGACAGACAAATCTCTGACATTATCTTGCACGACTTTCACGTCGATGATTTGCTGACGGGTTCTGACAACATAGATGATGCCAAACGTATTCGTCAGGAGTTGACGTCTGAAGTTAATGGCGCATGCATGCCTTTACGTAAATGGAAATCTAATGATCCCGAATTGATGTTAGAGTCTTCTTCTTCATCAGTCAATCTCAATATTGGCATTTCTGAACCGAGCAAGACATTAGGTCTAGGTTGGTTGACACAATCAGATGAGCTCTGCTTTCCTGCAGGTCCATCCTCTCCGCTTGAATATACCAAACGTGAGATGTTGTCAGTTGTATCCCAGATCTTTGACCCTTTGGGTTTATTAGCTCCTTGCGTCATTCAAATGAAAATGCTTCTTCAGAAGCTTTGGTTACAGAAATTGTCTTGGGACGAAAAACTCCCGTCAGATATTGCAAATAAATGGACAGATTTTGTTGCAGATTTACCACATCTGAATGAACTTCGGATTCCTCGTCATGTCCTATGTCATGATTATCAGTTAGTGGAGCTTCATATATTTACTGACGCTTCTGAACGTGCCTATGGTGCTTGTTTATACGTCAGATGTGTCAGCAGTAATGGAGACGTTTCAGTGCGTTTATTAACAGCCAAGAGTCGTGTTGCTCCATTGAAACCTACCACCATTCCCAGACTTGAGCTTTGTGCTGCTCTGGTAGGAGCTCACTTATACCAAAAGGTGATTAAATCATTACGGCTTCAAGTCTCAAATGTCACATTCTGGACCGATTCTATGATCGTCTTGGGATGGCTGAAAATGCTGCCAAATAAATTACAAACGTTCGTTAGGAATCGTGTGGGTGACATCTTAGAGAACTCTAGCGGTTACACTTGGAGACATGTCCCTACCAACAGCAACCCTGCAGATCATATATCTCGTGGTATTGACTTAAAGTCTATACACTCATTGGAACAATGGTGGTCGGGTCCTCATTTTCTAAAAGAAGATAAATCAGCTTGGCCAATTATGGCGAATTCTAACAAACAATTACCAGAATTACGTCCTGAGATTACATTACATTCAATCAATGAGAAGCACTTGAATAATGGCTTCATAAATTTTGATAGGTTCTCAAATCTGTCCCGATTAAATCGTTCAGTTGCATTAGCGCTGCGTTTTGTCAAATTATGTAAGAAACAACCGGTGCCCACTCGTTTTCTGAATAAATCAGAATTACAAGACGCACTTAACTTAATAATCAGAGTTTCTCAAGTAGAATCGTTTCCAGAGTATTCACTTCTGATGAGTAAGCAACCATTACCTCATAAAAGTCCGCTTCTCAAGTTTAACGTTTTCTTAGACAGTCATAATATCATGCGTGTTGGTGGCCGTTTATGTAACTCACGGTTTCCATACGAGAAAAAGCATCCTATTTTAATACAGTCCACACATCAATTTACAAAATTGTTATTTCAATTTGAACATAAAAAATTAAAACATGCAGGGCCGCAGCTATTATTAGCTTCAATTCGAGAAACTTACTGGCCAATCGGTGGCCGTAACTTAGCTAAGTCTTCTTATAGACAATGCGTTCAGTGCGCTCGTATGAGAGGTCAGGTGACCTCTCCTGTCATGGGTAACTTACCTGAGAATCGAGTATTATCGAACGGCTTTCCGTTCCAATCAATAGGAGTAGACTATGCTGGTCCCATCCTATCTGCTAGCCGTCAAGGTCGTGGATGCAAGCTGGTGAAGGTCTATATTGTAATTTTTATATGTTTTGCCACGAAAGCCATTCACATTGAATTAGTGGGTGATCTAACGAGCAATAATTACTTGTCTGCTCTGCGCAGGTTTATCGCGCGTAGGGGAAAGCCCAAAAACATTTACTCCGACAACGGTCTATCATTCGTTGGTGCATATAACGAGTTGTCTAAGTTTTTAAAGGATAATTGTGACACATTGTCATCGGCAGCAGCCAACGAACAAATAGATTTTCATTTCATACCGGCTTATTCACCGCACTTCGGAGGTCTTTGGGAGGCAGGTGTTAAATCTGTTAAATTTCACCTGCAGCGAGTGTTGGGAAATTGTAATTTAACGTTTGAGGAACTTTATACTGTGTTAGTCCAAATTGAGGCGATCCTCAACTCCCGACCGCTCACCCCTCTGTCGTCTGAACCTGAAGACCTCATGCCACTCACACCAGGACATTTCACTATCGGCAGACCGCTAACTTCATTACCAAGTCCAGACTATGAAGATTCATCTTACAATCATCTGAATAGATTCCAACGAATCGAGAAACTGCGACAGCATTTTTGGTCCAGATGGAGTAAGGAGTACATTTCGGAACTCCAACAAAGAACAAAATGGCGAACATGCAAAGGTGATTTGAAGATAGATTCTTTGGTGCTTCTGAAGGAAGACAATTTACCGCTTTTAAAGTGGAGACTAGGGCGAGTCGTGGCTGTATTTCCTGGCAGTGATGGCGTCAACCGAGTAGCCGACGTCAAGACTTCAACTGGGATTGTTCGACGGTCTTTCAGCAAGATTTGTCCCCTTCCTGTACTCAGCGTGTCTGGTTGAAAGGCAAGCTTTCAACGGCCGGGGGAATGTTAAAGACGCATTTAAAAGCGCCTGTGTAATATAGTAGAGCAATAGTTTTTATGTGCACAAAATGTCAAGTGTTTTTTCACTCTCTCATTAAACCTTCAAAAGGAAGCATCGATTTTATTTTCTTCTCCCACTTACGGCCAAATACAGTTACATAATATACTGTATCCTTCAAATGATCCCTGGACTACGAAACATCCAAATAACGGGTGGATAACATCGCGTAATGTATGCTGTCTCACCGTACGCGCTCGGGTAGGATAGGGCTCGGAGAGGGACAGCTACAAAACAATGCAACCTTGAAACCGACCACGTGGTCTTACCAACATAGCCTCTCAACATGGTTTTAATCTTGAAAACGTGATATCTGCGAATTTGTCTTCGCCCTAAATAGCAGAATAAGCAGAATAGCTAAATAGCAGAAGTAGCGAAAAATATATTCGCAACGGAAACGGGGCCACACCGTTTCCGCCGCCCTCTCGGGATCGAGGAAAGACATCCAGAGCCCCAACTCTGTCTGTCTTCGGTCCCCAGCCCTGTACAACCGGGGCTATGGTGGTGGGACTACAGAGCGAACGTTTCCGTTGCCCCTTCGCCTCCTCCTCCGAGCGGGGTCGGCCCTTTCCCGCTCCCGCTCTGCGATCTCCTTCTGCAACATTACTGTCTCACAGAAGGAGACCACTGCTCCCCATGCAGATTCCCTCTCCAGCATCACCGATATGACGGTAGCCAGAGAGAGATCGCCCCCCACTTCATGTACTAGGATCTGCCGCCCATCCTGCCACGCTGGGCAGTCTTCGAGCGTGTGCTGCGCAGAATCCCGGCTATCCCCGCAACGATGGCACTGTGGTGTGGGTTCCCTCCCAATCCTGTTAAGGTACTCACCGAAGCAGCCATGTCCGGTGAGCACCTGAGTGAGCCTGTAAGTAACACGCCCCTCCCTTTCCAACCAAGCCTGGAAGCTTGGCAGGATTGCGCTGACAACTCGCTGGCGCACATTTCGTGGTTCTGTGAGTCGGGGTCCGCAACCCTAGATAACCAGAAACCGGTTAAGTGCGAGTCGGACTCGCGCACAGAAGGTTCTGTACAGAATATGAATAAACTTCAAATCATGCTCTACCGAAAATACGAGTCCGGTTGAAGAACCAACTTTACTTTGCGGTTACATTACATACCCGATGTATGGCTTTTACGGACGGATACCAAGTTTTAAATCTCTTCGGATGCAGCACCTCGTATAATTATGGTTGAACTTAAGGTAAGCTCAATTAACCACTAATTATACTTCTGTGCTGCATCCTCGAGATTTAAAATTTGGAAGATGTTTAGCGTTACTCAGAATGATGTCTTCTCTGTTAATCAGTGTACATTATAGAAGAAAAATCAAAGAAGCTAGTATTGTATGTAGTGTGTGACATTGTTCAAATATGTATACCACTACTAACTTTACAGTTAGTTTTAAGGTTTTAAAAGATTTAAAAATATGTATATACATGAGCACGATAGTCAATATATATATACTATATTATCTACCTTGTACCACATTTATGGTAAATAAAGTCATCTTATTTGAACAGAACCTAACTCAACGGGTAGATATGTGTCGTATAAACTGACAAATAAGAATGTAATGAACATTGACTTATTATTTCTTGTGTGACAAGCATTTTATTACAAATCGTGATACCTTGAAAAATAAACAAATATTAATGTTAAACATTTTCCTATATTTCTCCAATACAATTTACAACATTAAATTCCGAAATTTTATGATAGCAGTTGCCTGGTCTATTATTTCACAAGATTGCCAGAGTAATAAGAACCATGCTGGTTTAACTTTAGCTCATACTAGCTTCTGCCCGCGGCTTCGCCCGCCTGGACTTTAGGATTTATCTCATCTTAGCTACTACATAACAAATATCAAACTGACGTTACACTTTCCATCAACGAACTTCCCTTCAATTACTTCACGTCTATACGGATACGGATAAATCAACTACATAACAAATATGTAACTGACGTGACGCTTTCCGGCAACGAATAATTATTGGGATATTATTCATACTACAATTCTAAAATCGATATAAAATATGGGTAAGAGGGTGCAAGATTCACACATAAAAATTGGTCAAGCTGTTTCGCAGAAGTGCGATCACAAAAACCGTGTCATTTTTATATATTAGATTGTTTCATTATGTGTAAAACTACGGCACACTTAATTTTTATCAGTAAGGCTAACTACCCATTTTCATGGCTGACTTCGGAAAACACAAACTTTCAACCCTTATTCACCCCCATTAAAAATATGCGGAAACACGTATTTATCTGTTTCCACTCTATAACCACTAAACAATTTTCTTGTTATTATCTTCAAAAATGAGGAACTGAAATTTTTAATTTTCATCCCTGATTTCACCCTTTAGGGGGAGAATTTTCTAAAACACTAAAAACGTTACCCTTAAATGTAGGTCATAAGACTGAGTATGAATTTTTATGCTGATGACTACAAAAACATCGAAGTTATCATACAAAATGAACCACCCCCATTAATAACCCGTGAAACACGTATTTCTTTATATCTAATCTAACCACATAATAATTTTCATGGAATTATCTTCAAAAATGGTTGACTTTCTAATAATTGTGTATCCCTGTTTCCACTCTTAAGGGGTTGATTTTTCAAAATCGCTAAAACACGTCGTTCTTAATTTTATTTCATAAGGCTGCTTATCAATTTTCATGATATTGACTTCAAAAACAACAGAGTTCCTATACAAACTTATCTTCAAAAATAACGGACTTTAGCGGATACTTTCACTTTACAAAGAACGCAGCCTCCAAATTTCATGGCTATAGCACCAGTGGTTTAGGCTGTGCGTTGATATATAAGTCAGTTAGTCAGGACTTTTATATAAGATTCAAATCAAAATGTGTACCTAAAAAAAATATCTATTGTTTAAAAAACTATCTGCCTACGTGTCTTAAAAATGGTAACATGTTTGTACTAACAACCCTGAGGTCCCATGTTTTGATTGATTTTTTTTGTACATACAGCTTTGACCATAAGTCCCAGTACCTATCGGTACTTGGTTTGGATGGCGGCAAGGCATTTTCTCGGGACCTGTCGATGTGACGTACCACGAAAGAGGCCCATGTCCAGCGGTGGACGTTTCCTGGCTATTCCTGGCTTGATTTTACTTAGAAGGATAGTTGAAAAGTCGGAAAGGATATAATCGTAGCTACTTTTTATGCCGATCGAACAAGTAGTTCCCATAGGATATTAAATCCTAAAATCCACGTTGACGAAGGCGCGGGCAGAAGCTAGCACGGAGGCAACAATGTCCATATGTAGCTGTTTATTAAATCAATGATGACGATTTATGACATATACGCCGTGGTAGCTCAGTTGGGTAGAGCTTCTTGAACAGTCGAGGTCTGGGTTCGATCCTGGCTCGTACCAATTGGAATGAATGATTAAAATCATTACCAATGGCTTTCCGGTGAAGGAAAACATCGTGAGGAAACCTGCACACTCCTGAGAAGCAATTCAAAGGTGTGTGTGAAGTCTACCAATGCGCACTGGTCCCGCGTGGTGCACTATGTCCCATACACTCTCTATAGGAGGGTAGGCCTGAGTCCCTGCAGTGGGGACATATGAAGGCTGTTAATGATTTACGCTGTATGATATCCTCAGGCATCGAGAACGCGTGGGTGGGAGCGCGCGGCTCGCTCGGACGATGGACGTGGCTGGACAGCGGCGACAGTATCTTCAAACCGGAGACATACAGCGACGTGCCTGCAGAGACATGGCCGCCTATGAGGTCCGTATGCACTACCAACACAACACGCTGTATCTACCAAGCTCACTTATTGACTCACTGCAAAAATTAGGAACGCGTGGACGGGATGGGATGTCTTTTGAACAGAACCCCAACCCAGAAGGCAAAAAATATATTCAGGAGACAGGCAGCAGCATATCTTATCAACGTTAAACGAGTAATTCTTGTATATTTGTTTATTTATACCGTCGATCTCGGAAATGGCTGTAACGGTTTCCCTTTTTGGTATGTGGAGGTTTTCGGTGGCGAAAAATCAATCTAGATTAGTCTTATGTCTGAGAAAACTAGTGTTTTCGAGTTTTCTTGGGTTTTCATTCGCAAGCAAAATATGGTCGCTACTTTCACACGCTAAGCATCGTCGTCAAGCAGCACGGTGCAAGTTGAATCACAGGTGTTCGGGTTCAAATCCCGGTCGAAGATAAAGCTTTTACTTTTAATTATTCCAGTTTGTTTGTTCTAAGCCAAATTAAAAAGAAAATTGTACTTTGGTCCAAAATTCCGAGCAAATATCGGGCGCCTCGATATTTGCTTATTATGGAAAGTTCAACGTGGCAATCTGATCTATGATCTTATGCCCAACAGTCAACTGCATGGTCTCAGGACTTGGGAGAGTTCACAACCAGCTGTGTTATTTAATTATCTGAGAGTTATTATTTATAAGTGGTAATCTTGTCACCAGGGACAGGGGCTCGGTAAAACAAAATGGCTGCCTGCAACTCGACCGCCATTGGGCGCACCCGCCCGTCTTCATGGAGGCCAGATGCGAAAGAAAGATGCAGTTCATATGCTATCAGAGTATATGTACACAATACTTATTTTTATTAAGTTTTTTTTTAAAAAAATGAACCTAACCCGACAGTCATCTATCATGATGGCGACCCGTTGGATGATAAGTCTGCTTACACAGAACCCTCAAGCTTCTCGTAAGCGGCGCTGCAAATTCGTTACCTGATCATGTTTGGCAGCAGACTTAGGTAACATGGTGATAGTCAGTTCGCTTAGATAGTGTCTGTACACTAGTGTACACCCGAGCGGTATAGTGGTTATTGCAAAAAAAGAGTATTACATAATGCACGTAATTGAATTTAGGCAGCAAAAATAATTTAATTGACAAAACAATGAGCGCACATGGCACAGCAGAAAATTAAACACAAACATTTTCTATACACAAGTAGCTGTCACCACAAAGTCACAAATATAACCTAAACAGTCTCAAAGTGACGATGCCTAGATATAAAATGTCCAATTCACCTTGATTCCTAGTCAATTCAGATTGACTAGAGGTCGACTTGTCAGAGCGAATTTTTTCCAAGGCGAGTCATCTACGCGAACGGACCTTACTAGCTAGTTAGGCGAACATATTATAAAACTCAAATGAAAGCAATATGGTATAATTCTTGTTATTGAAGTACCTTCAACTAAATAAAAAATACACACAGCATACGAACTTCCCTGGAAGCTTTCATAACCCGGGCAGGACAGTAAAAAAATTATGGATACCCTGAAAATCTAAAACATTTCTCCAAGGGGTAATCAATATGCATATATTGATCCTATTTATCAAAACATGCTTTAATCTAGAGCTGTAGAGTATTCATCTGGGAAGGATCAACAGTTGGATATAAATTACCTGTGGGAGAAATGTTTTAGGAGCAATAGATGGACTAACCTGACAGTTTGTATTGTTTATCAGCGGCGCCATCTTTGCGATCGTCTGTGCTGCCACCTAGCGACGACAGGTATTACTACGTGCTGGTGCGACAGCCGCTGTACTGGCAGCACGCCTTCGAGAACTGCCGCAGGATGAACGGGACGCTCGCTGGCCTAGAAAGCAATGAGGTGCTAATACAGCTGCTGCTAGTCATGGGCGAGAACAAAAACGAACGTGAGGATTTTCAAGTTTATACGATTGATTTAAGCGCCATCTGTTGCAAGTTTTATGTATGCAAGAGCCAATATCTATTTTTTTCTTACAAGGCGATGGCAGGGAGCCAGTGGTCTGTGGCAGGGAGTCTTGATTGTTTTTGACGTAAAAATTACAAAAATGGGTATAGTCAAAATTTATACTTTGAAAAAGCGCGGGCGGGCTGACCCCAAAAACAAAGTACTAACTGTTTGTAAGTTTGTTTAAAAACTTTAGAATTTGGAATTTATGGACGAATGATAAAAATCATTACCATTGCCTTTTCAGTAAAGGAAAAGATCATGAGGAAACCTGCACACTCCTGAGAAGAAATTCAAATGTGTGTGTGAAGTCTACCAATGCGCACTGGTCCCGCGTGGTGTACTATGTCCCATTCCCATACACTCTCTGTAGGAGAGTAGGACTGAGCCCCTGCAGTGGGGACGTATATAGGCTGTTGATGATGTTGATAAAACCAAACGTGTATTCATTTTTTCCTTTGGATCTTACGTAATAAATGAATGGCCCCACATGAATATTGTTCCAGCCGTGGACCACATCTGGGTGTCAGGTCGTCTGAACATGACTCGTGACGTCGCCACTGACGTCATCACCTACAGCTGGTACAACCCGGCCACTATGAAGAACATACCCCACAGGGCGGCCGGAGAGACGGCGGGCATCTATGTAAATATTACGTTAAATACTATTATTATAAATTGGTCAGTAACATAACGTAATATTGTTGGTAATGAAAGATACCATAGCCAGCAGATAATAAATTTAATGCGATTTTTTTAGATAAACTGACTTTTTGGTGTAGTGCTATAGGACGCTGAAAGATCCTAAGAGTCTCAAGTAAAGTATGTATTTCTTCATGGCTTTATCTTCTCTTTGCAAGTACCAGAAACGGAGTTCCATGATTTTGGCCCGATATATTTTATTTTCGAAAATACCTCCCTAAAATAATATTTCCTCAGATTATTGTTAAACACTATGCAAATCTAAATTTCTTTAATTAATAGGTATAATATCAATATATCGGCGATACTTCGGGTTTACCGATGTATTTTTTTGGACGATTCCACGATACTTTTCAAAAGCCCCTGTCTACTCTGAGTTGTAATCCTCTCAAAAAAGAAGTCGAGAGATACCTGTCTCCTAATATATCGCGAGATGCAGATCCGTTCATTTTCTGGGGCAATGACATCTTATACCCAAACTTCCTTCAGTACATAATATTCCAGACAATTGCTAGCCCCTGAAACCGACACTTTACAAATACACCGTCTCCGCCGGCGGAGACGGCAAAGACACACCTTCCCCACGACGAGCAATAATCCTGGCGCTTACCGCAGATATCGGCACATTCCGGGCCGATTTTCTCCGATCTCTTCATCACAAAGCAACGCCCTAAGCCGAGGACGAGCCCGAGCGGGCGCCCTTAGGCCTGTTGCTAGTAATAACTGTACCGGCTGAGCGCCTTCCGCGCTCGCCGTTGTCCGGGTGAAGCTGTAGAGGTCGCAGGACCAACAGCATCAAGTCCATTCGAGAAAAAAAACTGACATTGTTGTGCAGGTCCCGCAGTTTCTGGACGAAGAGTTCACCATGGACAGCCCCTGTCTCAACCTGGATCGTGAGGACCACCTCAGCAGCATGGTCTACGGGTTACCGTGTGATACTAGACAGTACTCCATCTGCATGATAGGTTAGTATCATATCATGTGATTCACAACGACTTCCGTGGCGCAGTTGACTGAGCGAACTCAGACGCACACAAGTCCGGTTTGATTCCCGGTGGGACTATTATAAAAGTTACTTTGTTATACTTTCCCCAGTTTGTTTATGACATTGCAGTCTGAACCACGTGATTGTCTGAACAGTGATATGATTCCGTGCTTCGTTAGTCACGTTAATCCGTTGTTACCGGTTACTATCTACGATGGTAAACGGTTTACCAATAAGTCGCACGGAATCGCTGGATTGGCTGGATGCAAGTGTCTCGGGACCAGTCAATGTGAATACCATGGCGGACGCCATGGCCCATAGTTGACATTTCCCGGCTGATGATGATGATAGGAACAAGGGTGAGAATGTGACATGGTACAAAAGTGGGTACATACTTTTATACGAGTTGAGCAAGTCACTCAGGTAGAACCTTGTCTTACCAACTTTACATAAACGATATCGCCCAACTAAAAAGCACTTTTGTCGGTGTTACGGTACGATATCTATAGTACCAGACATTACTTCTCTTAGCTCTATTTCGTTCTCCGATCTTGTATACAAATAAAATCAATAATGATGTCATACCTTTTTCAGAGAAAGGACTTCCGCCAGTCGCAACTATATCTCCACTAAAAGTAGCTGACAGCCTACGCATTTCCAACACAACAGATGGCAACGAATCATCTTAGAAATATAAATTATGTGATAATTCTTTATAAACAATAATATCATTTACTTATTTAAAGGCAAAAACATGTGGACTCCTTTCACAAATTATCACATGTCTCCTTTTTAAAAAAAAGCACCCTATTACTACGGCTATAACTCTAAGATCTGTCTGTGTCTGTCTGTCTCTTTGAAATATGTATCCATAAAATCTATTTGTATGTTTATTGGTCATACATGAAAAATGTTCTCGAATAATAAATAAAATTTTTAGTAGAAAGTATATGTTGGTTTTATTTACACTAGCTTATAAATGCAATGCAAGTCACATATTAATAATTGCGGCTTAAGTCAGAGTTCTAGCGTGAGGAGCTATCTCATAGAGATAGCTCACTAATTAATAAACACTCCTTATGGCTTATGGCTCTTTAAAACTCAGCTATCAAACAGCTAACTAAGGCAGAGATTTTCATTACGATTTTGTCAGATTTTCGGTCTCAACGCTGAGTGTGGTCATTGGATGACTTAGAGATCTTTTCCATATGTTAGAATGTCAGCAAGGATTTCAAACATAATTTTGTTATTTCCATAAATTATTTTACTGTGCCCAAATCTGAGCATAAAACTGAAGTTATTCCTTCACTCATTCAATTCCATTCGTTGTAGGTCTTAAGAGATAGAGATGAGTCGAACTTTATAAATCAAGCTATTACTTGCTAGATGTTAAGTTCTAGAATACGCTGCGTTTATCAATATGAGCCTAAGTTTACAACCTCACTCTTTCTAATGGCTTGAATTCTATATAACTTAGGAACCATTTCAGATGTAGACTGACTAAAACCCATCTCATTATATGTTTTGTAGAATTTACAGATGAAAAATACAATTATGTTTGATTTTTACCAGCAAGCACGTACATAGTAAAAGTTAAAGCTTGTAAATATCATCGCTGCCTTCGAAGATTTAATTTCTTTTGTGCTGTTTTATAGTGTTTAATGTGTCAATCCATTCTGTATTTACTTTACTAAGTTGCTTGTAGTTCTCATTCATATCCAACAGATTCTTTTTGAAGACATGAAGGTGGCTCAAATACGCTCTCATACTGGCATTGAGTGCGCGTATCGATTCTAGCTCTTGAACTATATCTGTATTGTTCTGATGGATAGGCGGGTTCTGAAAACAAATATCTAAATTGGGTAATAGCAAAGTATGAAGCTTGTTATACTTCTAATTACGACGTTATCTAATTATGCAGAGAGCTACATGTCTGCTGTCAAAATCTAATGTTAACAGCATTGCTGTTTCAGCAATGAAAGGTAACAGAGACAGCGTCTTCTGGCTGAGCACGCTTTCCATCCACTGGCCTTATGGTTACCATTAGATACGACAAAAGCCATGTACTTTTAAAAAAAATACTTACCTCTCGCCTAGTCGATGATATTGAAGTGTTAGACATTGTCGATTGTTTACTGTGTGGAAACTAAGTGTAAGATAATTTTTAAGAAACTACTTAGTAAAGATCACAGGATGAATTAAAGAAAAAACACCAAATCTGCCAAACTTAATCCGAAATATTCCGAAATCGAAATCAAACGGTTTCGTTTTAGGGGTTGCTTGTTTCGTCTTAATTTCACTTACCCAAGTTGCCAGTTTCTAGTATGCTGTTTAGTTATATAGTTTTTATACTTGTTAAATGAAGTTTGAAAAACCAGAAACCTACGAATAAATATATAAAAAATATCCCATGCATTTTTTATTTATTAATTTTTTCAAGTATTTTTTTGTATGACCAATTTTAATAGAACGAATGTTCATCTAACTTTTATGTCACTCTCTGCGTTTTATTTTTACATGATGATTATTGTGTAATTTATTAATTTTGGAGATTTCATCAGTCGTCCATATATGAAATAAGATTGATTATGTTATCAGAAAATAGAATATTATGATTTTTCAGCTATCCAATTATTATTATTATTTAAAACGCGTATCGATCTTCGAAAAGGCGGTACAAAACGCATGCGCACAAGTAGCGCCATCTCAAGAGAAAACGTGGAACCAGAATAGAAAGGCCGCCATTTTGACATTTGTTTGGCCCTCTTTGTGGCTCTTTTGTGTTGGACAGTGAAAAATATCATGTAAATAAATGAATTTCAGCATAATTTGTGTACGTTTCCGCATTTGGACTGTTTGTTAATGTTTCGTATAAATAATATCTAACGCATCAGTGAAAATCGCTTTCGTTTAGCAGCGCACAAATCGATAATGCGCTTGTGCCGCTCTATTATTTTATAGACGCTTATTTCTTAGTTATTTTTTAATATTCGGGCGATACATGTTTTAAATCGCGATTAAAGTGTTCTGGGCGGCTTCTGAAAGTCGGTTGAGAGGTTTTAATACTTGATATCGGTTGAAAAGTGCTAAGTGAAAAAGGCGCGAAGAGTTTTTGCCGCGCCGCAAATGGGACGAAAATAAAACAGAATGTGTACGGAAACAAAGGCGATTGAGACGCGCGATATGCTAGTTGTACCAGTGGCTTATTTTGTGTAAAATATTATTTAACTATCACGCTTTGTCCATGGGATAAAAAATAACTTTCTAATTTGATATTCAGTTCATGTAAGTACCCATGCTTGTAATACATTTTCCCTTAGGCCCTATGACATATCAGTATGTAGCTATTCTGTTTAAATACCAGTTTTATACTTCTAATATAGAATTTATATAGAATCCGGTATGTAATAAATTTCAGCTAAAGCTGCAAAGTTAAGTTGTTTTTCAGTAAGAATTACATTTTCAGTAGAACATTGTTGAGTGCATATTACTGTACCTATTATTTATTATTTTCAATATGTTGATAATGTATATTCTATGAACCCTTGGTGCGCGAGTCCGACTCGCACTTGACCGGTTTTTATGTTTGTGGTTTTATTAGAATTTCTCAAAAACTACTGGATAGAGACATTTTCCATTAGATATAAGGTAAACTGTCATATTTCCTCTACTCTATTCTAGTCTGTAATGAATGTTGTAGTTTTCTCTACTTTTTTAAGGGTTTTTGTACGATGTACATGGCAACCCTATCGTACCCAACTTTATTTTATTGTTATAACTTAGACTAACTATTACCTAGAGGGCCCTGCTGACGAGAAGCATCAACCAACTTGTACAGAGCTACTGATTTGAATGAATGATGATAGGTGTTCTCACAAATATAAAGTAACATCTGCAAGTATACAGTTGGGTAGGAAGATTACTTTAAAACCTAAGTATAAAAAAATGAATTCAGGCAAATAAATGGTTACACTAATCTTGTTATTTGAAACTCACATAAGAATAATAAAAATTATTACCATTGGTTTTGCTTGTATGGGCCTATATGTAGATTACGTCCCAAAGATGGATATAATAAGGCCAGCTATGGAGCTGTTGCTCTTGAGATGACGAACCATAAAACTATGGCTTCTGTCACATGTCTTCCAATCTTACTGCAATGCATCAATAAATTGTCATAGGATTGTTGAACAAACAAAAACTTTATGAAAATTATTTATTTTGATGGTGAGCATGGTTCCGTCCTAACTCCTAAGGTTTCATCAATGCAGGAGAGATGAAAGCAAAGTACAAGCTTGATGTGAATAATTTTTAAAGTTTGTTCCTAGTGTCGTAACCAACAAATGTTTTTATCATTTTTAGGTTCGTCTCCTGATCCTGCGATGCGTCTAAGGAGTAGGAAGAGAGAGCGGCCGCTCTCGGTGAAGAGAAACTCACAAAGAGTTACGAAACTAAAAAACAGAGCAAAGTCAATCAATAAATCTCTATTGAAGTCCTCCAGTGCCTCTTGGAAGAACATTTTGAAACGTGACACAGCCAAAAATGTCTTGCAGGTTGATATCACTCCATTTTGCATTACACGGTCACAAAAGAAACTAAAAACACGCCCCGTTAGAACCATAACCAAAACCATGGAGAAACCGATCGAAACTCCGCACAAGAGCAGAGCCAAAAAACCGGAGGGAAAGAAACCAATCTTTCAAACAGTAGTCAGAAGTTCGACTAAAGATACCGTATCATCCTCCACATCAATCAAGTCGAAGACAGCTCAAAATGACAAAGTTTCTACAACTTCAAAAGCTAAAGTCAAAGATGTACGTACGACCAAAAGTGTTCAACTTCGTCATAGCTCTTTAAATAGAGAATTACGAAAGACTGAGGTTTCAACCGCTATGAGTTCTCCAAGAAAGACCAGACGAATGGATAAGATGGATAAATCGGCTTCCTTAAACAGTTCTCCAATACGTAAAGTCAGACAATTAGGACTAACAAACCCTAAATTGACAAAGACAGCAGTGAGTTCTACCGTTGAAAGTCCGAAGAAAAAGGCCAAGTCGAAACCGATCTTAGTACCAGAAACATCTAATTGGAACTCTGAAGACAATGACATAACTATGTACGAACCACACACGACTACATTACTTGACTTTCCAATTCAGAAGAATGATGATTCTGATTCTGAAATACACGTTGAATCATCAGAACTATGCCTTCCGAATGACTGCTTAAATGATTTTATAGCTATAGCTGAATGTGCAGATCTGATACAAGACATCACTCCAGAAGACGAAGATATTAATCTTCTAGCAGATAAAGCAGCAAGAGTCATGACTACGGAAAAAATGGAGAAGGAAAGGAAGAATTCAGTGGAGAAGAGAGTAGTGAAGAGAAGGAAGTCAAGTAACGATTTAGAGATGTATCAACCTACATCAACAACTGACGATTTAGATTCTTGCACTGATTTCTTGACAACGGGGGAAAAATATGTTCAGGTAATGTAACCGATTTGAATTGATTTTGATTCTTTATGGAGGACTATGAGTAGTGAAGGCAATAAAGTGAATAAATTGTTTTTATGCAACAATCTCATAGCATCTAAATATCTTCAAAGTCATTGGAAGTCTAATTCAAAAGTATATTGGAAACATTACATGTAAATTACTAACAAGTAAATTGAAAATGTAAAAAAAAATTACTATGCAACAATCACACGATTACTAAATTTAGCTAAGAGTCACCGCAAGGAAACTTGCTTTCACATAGAAAAAACCATTAAAATTCATCCGTTCGCTAGAGCTACTATGCCAAAGACATTGGACATTGACATTGACGTCAAACTTATAACACCCCTCTTTTTGCGTCGGGAGCTAAAAAGTAGGAGTTTATTTGCACATTTCTTACCGATGGCTCTTTTAAGCATACTCCTAAGCATTGTTTTACCAAGCTTATGATTTGTCGATTTTTATTTTTTCATGGCAAAAAGACTAAAAATTCTACTAAATTAAATGATCTACAGTCAGAAAAAATGCATACTCACAATTCATCTACTTAAAGTCAAACGATTGATTGCAGATCACAAGGCAAAATAAATGAATAAATATTTTTATAAATCATTTTACAAAGCCATGGTAGCTCAGCTGGGTAGAGCGTCAGTCCTTGAACAATCGAGGTTTGGGTTCGATTCTGGCTCGTACCAATGAGTTATAATTTATTATTTGGGATTTACATACAAATGATAAAAATCATTACCACTGGCTTTTTGGTAAAGAAAAACATCGTGAGGAAACCTGCACACTCCTGAGAAGACATTCAAAGGTATGTGTGAAGTCTACCAATCCGCACTGGTCCCGAGTGGTGTACTATGTCCCATACACTCTCTGTAGGCCTGAGCTCCTGCAGTGGGGATGTATATAGGCTGTTGATGATGATTTAAAAAAGACAGCACCTTATATGACCTCTTTTCTCCGACAGCCTGACTTCGTAACCATGCTAGAACAAGATGGCTACGTCCGTGATTCTGAATGCGAGATATCGTCGACGTGCGGCGAGGCTCACGGCACTGCGATTGAGAGCCTGGAGGCACTATCAGCTCGGAGCCCTAGCTCGGGTTTTTTGGCTGAAATCAGCCAGAGCTTGGCTAGTGAGGGGCATCAATGGGTGAGTGGCATCATGTTAATTTTTTAAATGTATTGGCTAGCAAACCCAATTTGGCCTTCAAAAAGCCGCTGAAACTGATTGTTGTTCCAAGAATGAGACGATATAAGCATAGTCAGATTACTGACTCATCGTGTAGGTTGTAAGCTCTATGGCCGCCCTCACATGCCCTAGTGTCAGAGTTGATCCGCCACAGTCCTCTGCCATGTCTCATGCAGCTACTACCTGTCGTAGATAGTAACCGGTAACAACGGATTAACGTGACTAACGAAGCACCGAATCATATCACTGTTCAGAGAATCACACGATTCAGACTGCAATGTCATAACCGAACTGAGGAAAGTCTCATAAATTGATTTTTGAAAAATGTCCCCATCAAGACTCAAACCGGTGATTATTTTTTCAACTATAACTGTGTTATATATTAGTAGCTGACATGTTTTTGCTTGTCCATAGAACGGTGCTGACATAACGGCAGATGAATCATCATTGGTATGCCACGATGAGCAGGCTCCTTCGGATATTGAGGTAAATTGAGATCATACATTCTTTGTAGTGATACAACCATGCAATAATCAATACAATCAAAAATAACTAGAAACCGGATTCAACTGCCCTAACAGTCTACAGCATTCGTCTCCTAAAATGTTCACTATTAGAAGTAAAATTATCCTGGTACATATTTTTTTTTTTAATTTTTTTAAAAAGCACTGAATCAATTTGGATAAAATTTACCTCTGAAGTAAGCTCTGCCAAACAAAAAGAATAATCAAAATCTATTCATAATTTATGGAGCTATTGCATAACATACATACGAAGAAAAAAAATACAGTTGAATTAAGAACCGCCTCTTTGATGTCGGTTGTAAAGGAGCAACCAAGCATTTTAGCAACCTTTCTTCATCTGCTCCCTTATCTCTCCAAAACTCGTCATATTTTGATGAATGCGGTGTCATTGGAAGCGTCGTGTTTATCCGTGGGTTATAGGCTACATGACGTTACATGAAATCCGAAATGGCGGCTTGTATACAGAAGATACAGATACCGGTAATGCAGTAATAAAATAATTGAATTGATTCGTCTCGACCCCTCCCTCTTTGAAATGACTCACGTAATTGATGGCCAACCGGGAAACGTCTACCAGGCCGTCCCCCTACTAGATGGACCGACGACCTGGTTAGAGTCGCGGGTAGTTGCTGGATGCAGGTGGCTCGGGACCGGTCGATGTGGCGTACCATGAGGGAGGCCTATGTCCAGCAGTGGACGTTTCCCGGCTGATGATGATGATGAATTAATGGACCAAAGGACTAGGAATGAAATTTGAATTTTACATTGCCGTGTTTGTTTCAGGAGGAGACGTCAGATGTGATATCGTCTTGCAGTAACCGCGTGGACAGCGAACAGATCTCCTCGTGGGTGGATACATTCGATCCGTATCTCTTCATTAAACATGTAAGTAATAAAACGATACAGTACTATTACATCACCTGAAAAACGTCCACTGCTGGACATAGGTCTCCTCCATATTCACTAAAATATTCATTTTGTCACACATCATCAACAGCCTATACACGTCCCCACTGCTGGGTCTCAGTCCTACTCTCCTACAGAGAGTGTATGGGACATAAGTACACCACGCGGGACCAGTGCGCATTGGTAGACTTCACACACACCTTTGAATTTCTTCTCAGCAGTGTGCAGGTTTCCTCGCGATGTTTTCCTTCACCGAAAAGCCAACGGTAATGATTTTTATCATCATCATCATCATCAACAGCCTATATATGTCCCCCCCACTGGAGGGGCTCAGGCCTACTCTCCTACAGAGAGTGTATGGGCCATAGTCCACCACGCGGGCCCAGTGCGGATCGGCGGACTTCACATGCCTGTTCAAGACATGCAGGTTTCCTCACGATGTTTTCCTTCACCGTTAAGCGATCGGATAATGTACTTGAATTGAAAAAACAACTCATAGGTACACGGCTGGATTCGAACCCGGTACCCTCAGATTGAGAGTCCGCGCCTTATCCACTGCGCCACCGACGATTGTTATCATTCGTACATAAATTTCAAATAACAAATTGTAACTCATTGGTACGAGCCAGGATCGAACCCAGACCTCGATTGTTCAAGGACTGACGCTCTACACAACTCAGCTGAAGTAGCTTAAATACAAGACCGAAAATAAAATTAGAATGTTTTGATTTTTGATGTGTAACATCATTCCTTTCGATTTCGTGAAATGGAACGGAAGTGTTTTAAAAAGAAATAATTAATCCTAATGTTTAGGAAACTTCTCCATTGATATTTTTAATTTTGATTAAAAACAAATTAATTATTTACACGAATAAATTTCTAAAATATACTTCTCATCAGAAAAATCGAAACACCTTGCAAGTTTATGTTTTGTAAGGATTAACAGAAAAACCTATGGAAATTAAATTCGAATTTAGAACGTTAACATTGGAATTTGAAAACCTCATATTATTCACTATTAAACGACATTTGACATATATTACTAAATATACACATTTTTCTGAAAACAAACTTGCAAGGTGTTTGTTTGCATTTTTCTGATGAGAAGTATATTTATAATTGTAATTAAACGCCTAGTGTTAAATAAATAAAGTACAAATTTCATTAGAAATATTTATTCTTCGTTACGAAAAACCATTTCAAATAATATCTGTATAATTTTTACCCGACTGCGCCAGAAGGAGGGTTATATTTTTTTCAAGAGTATGCATTTATTATTGTATGGCACGCTCTGCGGCCTGAACGGCTCGATGGATTTTAGCTTGAGGGGTGTCGTTAGATTCGTATTTACTGTGAGAGTGACACTGGGTATATTGAAATTGCAAATAAAAATTTGATTAATTGATTAAATGATAAAAAGTTAAAAAAATACGCAATCGTTTTTTTTTTTAAATTTACTTCTCATTCACTTGTTTCTGGATGTATTTATTTTGTAGAGGGATAAATGACAGGTCGGAAAAGAACATAGGCTATTTTTATTCCGATCGAACAAGTAGTTCTTAGTTGTGTATTTGTTTCAGCTGCCTCCGCTAGAGACAGTAGCGACCAGGGCCCTCCGAGCAAGATTCCCAGCTCTCCCACTCAAGACACGGACCAGCCCTGACTTCAGTTTGGTAAGTGGAAATGCCCTTAGAATAATAATAAAAAATAATAAAATTAACATACAGAATATAATCTTATATATGAAATAGCTGTGTGTGTATAATAATAATAAAGTCGAATTCAATTTAAACTAATTACAATAAACAAACAGATTGTTATTTTAGATTTTAATTTATCGCTGCACTTTACTGAGGAATTCATTAATCGTGTAGTAAATGTTTTCTGACAAGTAGTTGAACAGATTTCGTTTAAACTCTTTTAAATCTCTCGTATGTTTTTGAGAATGTTATTGTAAATTTTTGGTGCCATGAACATTACACTTTTCCTGTATAGAGCCGGTTTGTTGTGAGTTGGTTTTGAGGAAATCATGGCGACCACTGCTTTTTGGGTGGATTTTTGGAAATAACCCCTCGTTTTTCCTAATAAATATAGCTATTTGATATAGCTAGCACGGACTAGCCCTAGACGAAGTGTTCACTTTGTAAATATAAGCTTTTTGATTTTTATTAGTATTATTGTATTTTTTTATTATTATTATTGTATAAGTTGGTAATTCTAGGGATTGGAAAATCGGATTCTATATCAAAACAAGAAGCATCAAAATCTTTGATATATAAATAATGACATCAGTGTAAAAAAATAGTTAAATTTTTGAAATGAGGTCTACAGCTTTCCTACAGGTCCTGAGAAACATTGTCTTGACAGACAGACATACGGACAACAAAGTGATCCTATAAGGGTTCCTTTTGAGGTGCGGAACTCTAAAAAGAACAGCCTTATATTCATTCACACTAATCACTTCACAGTTATGACTTGTAACTCGCACAAGAACTAAACACTAATCACTTGTCACTAGCACTTGCTACTTCTATAGATGTCAGGGCTCTTTATCAACTGGTACATAGTATCTCAATGTGCTACTGACTTGTGACCAGGTCCTGGACCTGGATGAGACGCTGGTGCACTGCTCGCTGCAGGAGCTGCCGGACGCGAGCTTCCACTTCCCCGTGCTCTTCCAGGACTGTAGATACACCGTGAGTATTATTTGTTAAATGAATGAAAAAGATTTAGAAATGGAAAATAGATATCACGAGCCTATAGTGTATGGGACATAGTCCACCACGCGGGACCAGTGCGCATTGGTAGACTTCACACACACCTTTGAATTTCTTCTCAGGAGTGTGCAGGTTTGCTCACGATGTTTTCCTTCACCGAAAAACCAATGGTAATGATTTTATCATTCGTACATAAATTCCTAACAACATTGTAACTCATTGGTACGAGCTAGGATCGAACCCAGACCACGATTGTTCAAGAACTGACGCTCTTCCCAACTGAGTCATTATGTATTATACGCACCACTATATTTCGGTACAATTTAATTATATCAAAGCCCAAATAGACACAAAACACTAGCACGGCTCCTAGAACGAAGAGCTGACGCAATCTGCGGGGAAGCGCGGGGGGTGTAGACGTCGGCCGCGCGCCTCCACCACAGAGACCCGCAGTCTCCTTGCTAAGAACTACCAGCCATACAGCCAGTATACATCTAGCAGTGTTTTTCTACCAGTATATATGTTGTTGGAGTGATGACATACGGAACCGAAACGTGGTCCTTTACTGTGGGCCGTATAAACAAGCTCAAGTCACTCAGCGAGCAATGGAACGAGCTATGCTCGGAATTTCTCTACGTGATAAGGTCCGGAATGAGGAAATCCGTAGACGAACGAAGGTAACCGACATAGCTCGACGAGTCAGTGAGCTGAAGTGGCAATGGGCAGGCCACATCGCTCGAAAAACCGATAACCGTTGGGGGGTAAAGGTTCTCGAGTGGCGACCACGTACCGGGAAACGTCTACCACACCGTCCCCCTACTAGATGTACCGACGACCTGGTTAGAGTCGCAGGGAGTCGCTGGATGCAGGTGGCTCGGGACCGGTCTATGTGGCGTACCATGAACGAGGCCTATGTCCAGCAGTGGACGTTTCCCGGCTGATGATGATGATATGTTGTTGTCAGGTATTCGTACGCACTCGTCCTCACTTCGCTGAGTTCCTGTCGCGGGTCTCCCGCCTCTACGAGGTGATATTGTTCACGGCCAGCAAGCGCGTGTACGCGGACCGCCTGCTCAACCTGCTCGATCCGGCGCGCCGCTGGATCAAATACAGGTATACCATCGTCACACCTGGCCAAAAATCAGCTGATACTCTTCAAACTGCGCAATCTGTTCTTAACAAATATAGCTAAGAAACACTGCTAGGAAAGAAAGAATTTTTTTGGTCCAAGTACATAGTTTTTTTACACGGTGTTTAGATAGTAATTTCAATCAGTTCGATGTACTTAACCTGTCCACAGGTGTGCAAATATTATAAACATATCTAATAAGAAATTTAATTGTTAAAAAATTTGTTTACATCGCATGTCAATTAGTACAATGTTAATAATTTTGTCATTAAATAATTCACGAGTCATCTCATTAATTTATGTCAAACTATAATTACAGGTATATTTAAAATGATTAATTTTATGATTCAAATATTCAGGAAAACTATAAAAGCAGTTTTCAAGAAGCCAATCCGTATTTTTTTTATATCTATGCCGTTTTATAATTTTGTAACTTGCTTTCACAAAAAAAAACTCGTCAAAATCGGTCCGTCCGTTCGAGAGCTACGATGCCACAGACATACATTGGCGTCAATTAAGTCTGACGTGTAACACCCCTCTTTTGCGTCGGGGGCTAAAAATATTTAACTATGTGCCCACTACCAGGGCCGTGTTTCATATAAATAACATTCGTAATAAACTGACAAATGTGATGTCATTTCCGCCAATAGTGTCCGTTGATTGGTCGAGAAGTCGAAAATGGCCGACATTTTTGTGAAACACGGCCCAGGTCTCTCTAAATATAATAAACACTGTGTAATTCAGATTGTTCCGTGAGCATTGTCTACTGGTGAACGGTAACTACGTGAAGGACCTCTCGATCCTGGGCCGAGACTTGCGCAAGACAGTCATCGTCGACAACAGTCCACAGGTGAGTAAAAATACTTTTCAACACACTTGCTCGTAAAGTGAGCATTATTACATCACTTTTAGGGCCATAAACCAAGCTATAACGCACGCATTTGTAATAACATGCCACACTAGTGCGTAATATAATTATACCTACATAGTTAAATGCAAGTTTTTGCAAGTTATGTGCGTGCAAACAGAGCATTCTCAATTTAGCTGGGTAAAATATTTTTTGGTAAAAACAAAGAGGTTTTATGCCGCTGAAAAGCCACGTACATTTTTGGAATAAATAAATGTACGTCCTTAATTAAGTCAAACATTTATTATTATCAAATTATTCATAATAATTTATAATAAATTGATTTTAATAATGAAAATATTTGCATTTTATTACTTAAAATTATAATTTTGAACAAGGCTGTATGTTCATTCACCTTGTATTGGGCGAGCGAAAAAAAACTTGCGCGCCATTTCCCACAATTTTCAACCGACTTCAAAAAAGGAGAAGGTTCTCAATTCGACGAATTTTTTTGTATGTGTGTTACGCGATAACTCCGCCAATAGTGATCCGATGTTGATAATTCTTTTGTTTTGTTCGGTAGAGCATACTTCAAAGGTCCCGTATAAATTTTATCGAAATTCGTTTATCTCTCTTTTAGAAAATCAACAAACCCCAAATTGTTAAGGCAATTGAAGTCGGTTTTTACTTCTTTTTGAACGCTTTA
Organism: Carcina quercana; assembly: GCA_910589575.2. Taxonomy (NCBI): domain Eukaryota; kingdom Metazoa; phylum Arthropoda; class Insecta; order Lepidoptera; family Depressariidae; genus Carcina; species Carcina quercana. The sequence continues at coordinate 4,701,391 of OU342454.1, read as the reverse complement.
ATTATCATATTTTATTTTATCGTATTTGTCGCTATGTTGTAAATTATTAAACAATATAACCAATACATAGTTTTTTTTTGCAAATATGTTGAAAAGCTTTGTATGAAACTCGTGAGTTATGCTCATTACACACTTGATTGTAATGAGCAACTTAACTCACGTGTATCATAATGTACTATTATCGTTCAGGCGTTCGGGTACCAGCTCGAGAACGGCATACCTATCGACAGCTGGTTCATGGACCGCAGCGACAACGAGCTCATCAAGCTGCTGCCATTTCTGGAGTGTCTAGCCACTGTGAGTAGAAATACATTTTAGTATAGTTACATTAAATATGCCTCAATATTAATAATATTCCATATCTAGGGGTGAAAACAATATGTCGCGAAACACTTTATTTCCTTTACGCAATCAATTTTTGTTAACAACATTATGATTTACCTAACCAAGTTATGTACAAGGTCTGCAAGAAAATATTCCCCGTAACAAACCATATCATTTTATATTACAAATAAACATTTATGGGAATTCGCTCAGAATGCTTCCATACTAAATTTCTATTGCCATAATCTTTTAAAATAGAACGTCTGGCTTTGATAAGTAATTACCTAAAAATATCAGACGTAATTATAGTGACGCGAAATAAATATCATTAATTTACAACTTTATAGTTAGCTACAATAGCCGTTACGCAGCTAATGGTTCATAGATGGCGCTTTGAACATCAAAAATAGTGTGTAAAAATGAAACTTGTGATTCACTGTGAAGTTGTATGTTAATGATACTCATTTCGCGACATCACAATCCGATGTACTATTTTTAGATAGTTACTGCACAAAGTCAGCTTTACTATTTTAATAGATTATAATAAAAAAATGAAACTTACCGGCGAAATCACCTTAGGCAATATTTCCCTTATTCTTACATAGGTAGATTATGCTGCCAATAACCTGAATATTTTCCATTAGTCGCCTTCTACAACTGCGAGATGACTTGGGATCACCCTTTGCTAAGGTAGACCAGACGGCGGAAAGTTTCTGCTTTATCCATCGTTTTAAAGGTCCTGTGCGTCTACCATGAGTTTACGCAGGCGGTAACGTATATCGAATATTATCGGAAATGCTGCTCAGTTGAAATGCGCGTGACAAGGACAGAGCGATACTTAACGATACACGTTATCGCGTGCGTAAACTCATGGTAGACGCACTGGTTTACCAGTCGGTTTTTTCTTTTGCAGAAAGACGACGTCCGGCCGTACATCCGCGACAAATATAAATTATTCAGCTACCTGCCTCCGGACTAAAGTAAACTACTTTAATTATATATCATATATATCTGTATGTTCATTTAGACATTCTTATTGTTTGCTAATATCTGATATAAGGCGCGGGACGCTCGAGTCAAACATTCATGTTCATTACGTCATGAAGTTGGCTATACATACATTTTAAAACGTATACAGTGAAAGCTGTGTCATAAGAAACAGAGCTACGCGATAGAAAGAGAAGGTGCATGTAGGTTTAATGTTGCAGCGTTATCCAAACTGAATTGCTCCTTATTGTGTAGCTTCAAGAGTCGATATTTATTTAACTGACGTTGCGAAACAATCTTGTTATTTTATTAAAATAAATGTATGCTCGGGGCGTAGAATTTGTTAATTTCTTTTTAATTAAACATTTTATGAAATATATTTGTGCGGGGTTGACGGATTGGACGCCGTATAGGAGGCTTAACTCTCGATGTATTTTTCCGATATCTTTTAAATTAAACACGCAACTGGGGTAGTTGAAAAAAAAAGAGACCACGCGGGTAGATAAATGGTCATGTTAAAAAACATTGCTCTATTGCTACGTTAATAAAGACAAACCAACAAACTTACTTTCGCATTTATTACATATATATTTGTATGATTTTCATTTTTTCATTCAATTTTTTTAAATTGTAATTTTTTCCCAAACCATACGTTAAACATATATTGTGTGTCGATTAGAAAACTAATGACAATTAAGGTGTATAGCAAAACTAAGAATGTCTAAATTGTATGATTATGATTTGTATGGAAAATGATGTTAAATACGAAATTGTTTTGGAGAACTTTTGGAAAACATATAAAATCTATTAAGTCATTCTGACTCTCCGTTACAACGTAAAGGAAGGACTAATAATAATATTAGTCTTTTATTAATTTGAATCGCCGCCAAACAGCAGTGTTAATAGCACAGTTGTGTTCCGATATGAAAAGTATCAGAACCAACGCCTCCTTGGGTTGCAGCTTCTGGGTGCGCACGCTTACCATTCAAAGGCCTTATTGTCACTTACCATTAGGTAAGATGAAGGCCAAGTGCAAACCTATCATACATTAAAAAATGCATTTCCTTCAAGGAAAGAACGCATTGCCATTAAGAGTTCTGGATTCTACGATCTTCTGGCCTTATCTTCACTTACCATCAGATGAGAAAGGTAAATTCAGTGTTATGAATAAATATGTATTAAAATAAAAACAATTACGTATTTAACGCCAATTCCATCTTCATCTCGCGTAAGACTAGACAAAAGTACTGCGTTAATTCAACGACGGTTGTTTTAAGAACTAATACTCACAGTACTATAAATGCTAGCATTTTTTAGTACACTAGCGACGCCCTTCACTTACGACCTTACTTTTGTAGAAACCGAATTTTTCCAGTGACCTATGTCGCCACTGTACTAAAGAAATGCAATTTATTTTAAAGTTTTCGTTCGAAAAATAACCGTTGGCAGTGTTGCTATGTACTTTACTGTCCGCAACTAGTTTTATTTTATATGTAAATATGTATTTATGGCGACAGCAAATGTCAGATGATTTTAATTGTCTAATAGTGAATGCTTTTCTGCACTTCAGCTGGTAGCATCGCACTTTTTACGGATTTCAATAATTCTTTAATATTTCGAATAAAATGCCTTTATGCATTAATGACCGGTCTACGATCAAATGTAGATAAAATAATATTAAAATAAAACACATGATTGTTTGTCTGGCATTTGCTGCTAAAACCTTGTAAAGTTAATAATTTCTTTTAAAAAAAAACTTTTTAGGCGGAAATATTCTAAAACTTTTTAAATTATTACTAATAGGTATGTAGTGTAAAAATTGGCAGTGTAAGTTTAAGCTGAATGAAAATTTAAAATAAGTACTAGATTTAATTAATTGAATAGTTCTCTGGATAAAATATTTCATTCTTATTTTAATTTTTATAATCTGTGATTTTAAATTTTCTTATGGCGGAAACATTGCTTGCTTATCTTTTCAAAAAAGGTATAAATTAATTTTGAATTTACGCAAATACGCGAAACTTTAAAATCAATTGTCTAATTCTATTTATCAAAAGTTAATATAAAACTCGTCGCCATTTATCGTATAGGTCCTTCCTCAACGACGGTCGGCATCCGACTGACGCAATAATGCAGCGCTGCGCCAATTTTGGCAAACTACCTTTTAAATAAAGACAATATACTTAAAACCCTGAAAAGTTTGCCCCTAGTTTTTTGTATATAAAACAACAATATGTATGTAAAACAAATTACTACCATTCAAATCTAAAACTACTAGGGTTCATCTTTCACTGGGCATACTTTAGTCAGATTAATAAAATAAATAGTAAGAGGGCAAAAAGATTAGTTGGCGTTTTGCGTTAATTTTAACATCACCACGTTTTCTTTGGAAAATGTAAAGAATAATAGTGTTAAAAATAATTACGACTTTAAAATTTTATTATTTACTTGTGAGTAAATTCGGTGCTATTTTGTTTTTCGTAGTATCAATATACGCGTAAGGTTTTATTTTTTGACATACTTTTTAATTTAAATTAATATAATTATGTAATTTGTGTTTAGTTATAATTTATTTTAGGTATTTTTATGTCCGTTATATAAAGTTGAAGAAAATATATATAAAATTTAATGCAGGCTTCGTTTCCATTACATAAGACCATAATCTATCAAAAACAGTGTTTTAAAAAATCTGACAAGGAAAAGGACTAAGGATTTCTTTAACAATATTAATTATCTTCAAACAATTTTTAGCTGATTAGTATTTGACGTTGACGTTTCTGGATCTCTTTGCTAAAACCTTTTTAATGTTCGCCATCTTTAATTTTAAAGTGTCAGTTGACACTGACATGTAACCTTACTTCTGGCAATTTCGGATGGAAAAACAACTATACTGACCCTTAAGCTCAATTCTGGTGCGATATCCTTGTCTAATTTGGATTTGAACAAATAACGTTTTCAGCTTCATCAAATGTGATACTAAACATGATAAAAGATTTTCAATAAAAGCTACATTAGACAAAGACATGTTCCGTCATTTTCTCGAAATGTTAATAAAATCTTTGTCAAAGATATACGAATTTCTTGGGCACTTGACAAAATATATTTGCTTCTTCAACTTGTAATGAATGTTATAAAATAATAGAATTTTAAAAAAACTGTTTCAATTTAGTTATAAAGAAACCGTCATTGAATTTTTTATCTATTTTCATAATGACGTATATATTTTATTTGATCATATGTGTTGTAAATCTCTAATGAAATCAAATATGTACATTTTTCGTACAAGAAAAATTAAAATTACTAGTTTTTTTATAAACTTTTCGAAATGGTCTCTCGATTGGATAGCCGCCTATTTTCGTTTATGTCTAGGTTCTAAGCATATGCTGAGACCAGGGTAAGGTCTAGCGCCATAAACTATCGCTTTGACGGAAAATATAGCTGCGGATTTAATGCGATAGTTGATGCCATTAAAACTCACTGTGGCCTCAGCATTAAAAATATTGTGAAACAAAATGTTGTATCCAGTCTTTAGAGTCTGTCTCATCTAAGTTAACCATGCACAAGGCGTTACCTTGGATCGTTCAGAATTATATTTGACATGTGTCAATACAAATAAATACGATAATTTAATAAAAAGCATTCGTTGAAATTTGCTATTAATAAAATATATTTTTTGAGCTGGAGTCAAATAAAACTAGTATGTATTTTTATTGCACCAACAAAACATTTATATTACATGTAGATTTAAAACATGTCGTGTATTCAGGTGGCCCTATAGCATACGTAATTTCACAAAACCAAAGTTTGTATGATTCAAACAGAAAGATTCATGCATCAGGAAATTTAATTTATGTTTAAAATAAAATGACGTCTTTAGATTGTATTGTTAAAAATTTTAACATGCATATTTCATTTTTTCGTCACTTTTGTATGATTTTTGTACAGATGACCCTATTATTTCGATTCTGACATAATTACGGTACTAAAGCGGCAATTGGAAATAGCAAAAAGTGAGAATGCTAAGTGTTAACATAGGCTAGGCAGACTCTAACTACTTTTTAACAGAAATTTACCTTTCTGCTGTAATCATGTATGTCCTAAATATATTGTTTTTTGTTAATAGTTTTATGCGAAACTCGACATTTGTCAAAATAAATTGTGTTTTAATGATAGTTTTAAAAATATGTAGATAGCTAAAGTTTTCTAAGGCCGTCTTTAAACTAAGTACTAAGCTTCATACAAGACTTAGGCCTGTCGTTCGTTATGCTTCACATGAACGACACAAATCCGCCAATCGTTGTTGATATTATCTTTCACACTTGTCGTGTTAAGAGTCCTTTTCGAGTAGGCTTGGCAACGTCGCATTATAATACGATTTCGTCAAACCTAGATGAGAAGCCCCAGTAAAGCTTGTAGTATATAAATTGGAGCCTAATTCTAGTAAATAAAATTGTGTTCATAAAGAAAGAGTGAATTTTGTTTGAAGCTGTTGAGGTCATGAATTTATTTATATTTATGATTATGAGTAATATTTGTGAGTAAAAAGGTCCTATATTATTATTCACAACTTTTAAAAGGTTTTTGCGATTAAATAAATATATAATTTGATGACCGTATTTTGATGTTTATATTTTTAAGATCGTCTAAGGCTAGATGACACCAAATCAGATTGGGGTTAAATTGTATTTTAAACCATAAAGGGCATTATAAAATTTAAAACATCTAATATTTTTTATTTTTTATGGACTTTTACTGCTTATAAAGCCAGCAAAAATTCAAAAAGACTAACTTGCTCGAATTAATTTTTTTATTTTACATTTTGCTTTGTAATTACATTGTGAAGATTTTTTAGTAAGGGAGTGGTCACAGTGAAACGTTATTTTACGAGATAACTCAAATATTGTTAAAAGTTTCATACATTATCTACTTCAATGCCTAGCTGTGACGTCACTCCTAGGCACCGATTTGTATGGAGCGTTTTTGCACCGCGTGACTACAATCACTTGTCGACGGGTTATATTAGGAAAACTATAAGTAATATCGAAAAATCTTTAATAAGGATATTTAACTTTTCACGCGGTCTCTCGAATGAGGGATTAATTTTTTTTGTCATCATCCCTTTTGGTCCTAAGACGTCAAATTAGCACCAAATTGCATTTATTGAACTGGACTGTTTTGCAAAGAATTAATTACAAATGTGACAAAACATGGACTATCTTTTTTCCAATAAAAATTACAAACATATTCTAACAGATGGCGCTAGTTTTTCGTGTCCGACGAACACTTGAAGTAAAAATGACATAGAATAAAAGTAATGTTATACATTTTTTTCTTAATATTAAAATTATTTTTTTAATATTAAAAATATTCGGTCAAAATATGTTATCTATAAAACGTTGCTAATAATATAGGACCTTATTTTAAAAAAATCTACGTGAAATTGTAGGCATGCGAATTTTTCGGGGGAATTCCCTTCTCAATTCTCATATCGTACTTCTGTAATCGCCTGCGTGGCCTAATGACTTATTGGACTCACAATCCGGATGTCCCGGGTTTGATTCCCAATTGGTTGATGGTAGGGAATTTTCTATGTCCTCCTGGCTAGCTACCACCATGTTACCTAAGTCTGCCGCCATATAGCATGGACTTTTTTAAGCTGTATCTTCACCAGAATAAATTATGGTCAAATGTTGAGATGTCAGAAATGAGTCAGATTATTTGTCGTATAGCTCCAATTTCAATGTCATATTTTTAGTCCGATATTTTCGACAAGGTCGATAAAAAAGATAAAAAACTTCGACGAAAAATAAACTTTTGTGATAAAATTAATGGACTGTAGTCAAGATTAAGTCAATTTCAAGATACTTCAAATGGCATTTTAAAAATTGACATTTCATAATTTCATCTTGAGTACAGTAGCCAGTAAATAATTACAATAAAAATCTGCTCAGTGGTAGTTCGCGCGTCGAGGCGCAGTGCGGATGACATGGGGGCAGGACTGAGGTCAATCACGCGTCTCGACGAGTCAGTGATATGAAGTGGCAATAGGTAGGCCACATCGCTCGAAGAACGGAGAACCGTATTGATTCGGTTCATAAATTACAAAGTTTCTTGCAAGGATCTCCGAAACGACAAATAAAGTGCTGTTTTGTTTATTTATTCGATTAAAAACTAATGACACGATAACTTCCGCGGTAGTTCTTAAAAGTCCGCAGTAAGCAGCGCCCGACTCCGCGCTGAGATCACGCGCCTAACACTTCAAAATGTTGTTGTTTCAACTAGAGTGAGACAGGGTGTTAGAAAGAAAACCAAGGACAAATGGGAGCCCCTACCGCCCTTTCCTCCTATCGTTCCCCGCGCTAGTGTTCGGCTGCAAATTCGCATCATAATTTTGTAGTTTTTAACTGATTTTCGTAGTTTCGTTTTCATTTGAAAACCATTAAATCAATTTCGAAAAATCGTTTTTCGTGTGAAACTACATAGTTTAATAAATATCTAGAATAGGGTTTGAATTTAATCTAAACCATATTTTGGCCGTAATATTCAGCCGAACTGAACAGGGTTTTGGTGGTCTAAAATACAAAACTTATACTCGATTTCAAGAGTCATAAAATACACTAATTGAAGACTGAGATATATCTCATTATATTTGCCCAATTTTATGATTATGTTATTCAAAAATAAGGACGTAACTGCGTATGTATACTCGAGCTTGCTGCAGACTCTTGACGCGCGTTCTAATGTCATAATAATATATATCTACCGTCATTTGTTATTTATTTGCTGGTTATTTACTCTAGAATGAGATGGTTCATAAATTCACTGCATGTTTTGTGAATTTAAATACCTTAAAAATTGACTTAATCTGTAATACTGTTCTAAATAGCGCCAATACACCTCAAACACAGCTCATACGATCGGCTAAAAATCAGGACGATTTCTTATAACTTTTAATACTAATCGAGCTCTTGAAATGCATTTTGTAGACTACACATCTCCGCTAAGTGGTTCGAAATGAATTGGTTTCATTTAATCAATCTTAAAACCAAATTGTATTTTAAGAGCTTCACTAGTATAGCTATATTCCAGATGAGGTTAGAAAATCAAATGTGTATTTACACAGCAAACTTTACTAAGTACAAAAGTTATTTGAGGAAACTTAATTCTAGCATAATTACAGGTAACGACGACAGATTTAAATCACTACTAATAGTATAAATGCGAAAGTAACTCTGTCTGTCTTTTACGCTTTCCCGCTTAAACCTCTCAATCGATTTTGATGAAATTTGGCACAGACAATCTTTAGACCCTGAGAAAGGACATAAGGCTACTTTTTAATGCGAAAAAAGGGTTTTAAGGGTTTGTTATGATGTAGTTCTCACGGGATAAAACCTAAAGTCCACGCGGGCGAAGCCGCGGGCAGAAGCTAGTTATTGAATAAATTAAAGGTTAATTTAGAAAGCATAGTTTTAAAAAAAATTACTGCAATAAATCGCTATAGCGAAAAGTAAATTATCCAAAAATATATTTGTGTATGATAAAAATAGCCTTAATGGCTTTTGATCGTCTAATGTGAGATTGTCTTGCGTATTCGCAAAGGCCTCCCCTAGAGCTGGCAACACTTTTCGATAATATGTCATACTACAACTACCACCAGGTATTATCACTTCCTAGCCGCTGAAAGACATTGCCGTCCTGTCTGGGGAAGATAGCCGGTTTAATAGCAGTCAAATAACGAGTTATTGACCACACCTGCGCAGAATCGATTTTTAGATCTCAGCCTCCGGATTGGCTGAATGATCTTCCCCCTTCAACTGCTGCGCCTCGATGTGCCATCTTCTACATTTAAATCATTTGAAGGCTGTTGTAGATTGCGTCACTAACTGATTAGTGACTCTAATTTCAATTTTCATCAAATCAAATCCATTCTGTTTCAGCCGGTTCTTTCAACTAAATAAACCATTTCATAACGTGAATAAAATTACACTGTCAACATTAAAAATAATAATAATGTGGCCTACCGTGTCTGCTATAGGAAACTTCTCTAAATAACCTTGCCGAAAAATGGCGCGACTGTGTGAGAGAAATGTAAGTTTGACAGCTGTCACAATTAATTCCTAAAACTACCGGCAGAGTTACTGGTATGTGTTCATTTAAATTCTAATCTCTGGAATATTGCCGTTAAATGGGTTGGTAATGTAAAAAAATGTTTTTTTTTTTGACATCGTTTGAAAAAAAAAACGAGAACCTTTTTCTTCAGTTGAAAGAAACGAAAGAATGCAATAGGTAATTGCAGCGTAAGAAAATGTTTTTTATATTTATAACTGTTTTCAAATATCCAGCCTAGGAAATAGTTTTTGTCTCGTAGCTAAGCAGAATTCGACTTTATCACACATAGACTAAGTACATAGTTGAGTGATCTAAGTTTATGTAGCGATCAAAATGTTCTTATAGATCCCGATGTTTAACCTTTTTAAAGTATTTAATGAAAATATGTGTGTTTTATTTATGATTCCATACAAAGACTAGAAAAACCCGCGGCAAACAAATTACAACCTCCTCCTCGGCTAGAAACTTTCCCTGGTTCTGGCTGTATTTCTGCTGTTCTGATCTACTCGGATCAGCACAGCACAGATTTGGAATCGGAAGGCTAGAAAATGTACCGATCGTGACACCTCTACCCGTACGGTCAAGCACGCCCGGCCATCATCCCCGGAGAACGTGCTGGCCGGTCAAAAAGAGATGCGGATTACACACAAACTACATATATCGTGACACACTGGCCGATTGCAATCCGGAGCCGATTTTGCCACAGTACGCTTGCAGTTGTGCACTACTAACACAGCGAAAGTAAAAGGTAAAATATTACGTCTCTCGGCAAGCGCCTGAGCGCACGCAAATCAAAGTCCGGATCAACCCGGATTCTGATCTAGGTCATTCTAGGAAGATCAGCACAGACTCGGTAGGTGTGGCGGGGCCCTAACAAGCTTTACAAAATGCATTTTTGTGCGATTTGTAATCTGTGATGCAATAGTGAGAGACAGATATACTGTCTTAAGCCGGAAAACGACAGTCAATCCAGAGGCCGACTGGGGTGGCCAGAGTAACAAATGCCTAAGATTACACTGATTATTTCATTCATGCGGGGATTATCTAAGTAAATAATCCGCTTACGTCGACTCAACTAATTTGGGTGCGAAATTTTATCTAACTCTTGAAAATAATAAGTCTTAAAAGTTACAATTTTAAGACTTAAAATTACTTACAATGCCCTCCCTCTATTTGCTGGTCCTACAGTGTTCTCTTCACAAAAATGTATAAAAAGCGAAGCACGCCTAGTAACGAGGAGAAAAATCTAGATCATAAAGTACATCCAAACGTAGCAGTACAAGGCTGTTCAGCTGTTCAATAAATTACCGGTTGATTTAAGAAGTACGAACAGTCAGTGTATGTAAGTCCTACCTAAGACGACTCAACTTAGAGAAACATACAGTACTCGCACAATAAGTTTGCCCCTCTGAAGTTAGCTCTCCGCAATTTCAAACTTGTACAGACGGAATGTGTGACGTGTATTATTTTCTATAATAACTATATAACTATCCCTAGATGACATACAACACTAGGACATTTCTTTCCATCCGCTAACAACAACAGCTTTGCCTCCCATTTATACGTTAATAATTGATACTTCGCGGTCTTTAGTGGCTAACTTCAGAGGGGCAAACTTAGTGTGCTAGTACTATAGTATTAAGGAATTTGTAGACGGTGTTTACTATATAATATTAATTATGCTTTTTTATTACCTTTTGTGTGTCAAATACAAGTTCCCGCCTGATCAACATTAGGGCCAGTTTCGCATACAGTCGTGGCTCCGGCTGCTCCCCTTGCTAGGTTTTTCGGATAGATAATAAAACTATAAAAACAAGAAAGCATTGTTGCATTTATAAAAATCCTAAAATTTGGCAAGAAGCAAGGTCTTACAGCGCAAGTATAGGAATAAATTAAAATTGCTTTTTTAACGATTGCAAACTTTCATTTCCCGACATTATGATCTGATTGATGTGCTAAGCCAGCTATCTTAGCTATCTATCCTAGCCAGCTATAGGTAAGATTGTGGTAAAATAAATTTCTGATACATGATGATATAAATCTAATCGATATATTTGATACGATATTGATAATGTCATAAGTACAATAAGATAGCTATCATTATAATTTTCACAGAATTGGTATTTCTATTGCCGCTCACAACTCACAACAAATAATCATTATACTGTATTAAAAATAAAAGGGGGCTCCAATACTAGAAATTTTACAGTTGAAAGCCATAACATCGGAATTATAATTTAACTGCAAAGTAAAGTTTGTTTTGCTTCAGAGACGTGCGTAAATATTCGAAATTCCGAAGAGCTAACTTCAGAGGGGCCAACATAGCGTGCGAGTACTGTATCATGAATTTGTAGGTAAATGATCTTAATTTCCCGGATTTACCCCGACATTACAATCCGATATCCTATTTTTAAATAATTACTGCACAAAGCCAGCTTTCCTATTTGAAAAGATTATGACAAAAGAGGTTTTGTTAGAAAATGTTCTCGTACGAATCGACAATACGCAGTTCTAAGAGGCTATGTTGGTAAGACCACGTGGTCGGTTTCAAGGTTGCATTGTTTTGTAGCTGTCCCTCTCCGAGCCCTATCCTAACCGAGCGCGTACGGTGAGACAGCATACAATACGCGAAGTTATCCACCCGTTATTTGGATGTTTCGTAGTCCCGTGATCATTTGAAGGATACAGTATATTATGTAGCCATTTTTTTAATACAGTATACTAATGAAATTTCAGATGTCGGTGGTTTTTCCAAATTGTTCTAAATTGATTCATACTCTTGTAAAACAGGTTCAAAGTTGGGGCTTTTTATTACCGAAAAATACAATACTTTGACGCCCTGTAACTCTGAAAGTATATATTTAAACGAAAATCTGACTCACCACCGACACAGATATTTGTTTCTAGATTGTGTCTTGAAAATTTCATAGATTTTCATAGCTTAATACTCAAAATATGACTGGACTACGTTTGTATGGGCGCTTTGACACCAGCATACCCAAACACAAACGGTAATTATTGTGTGATCGCCCTTTCCGCCCTTTTAAAATACAAATGGACACGTAAATGTACTTAATCATGCTTAGGGTTTATCGTAGCTATATCCGGTGCCTTAATCCTTACAGTCATGCGTAGGGCATGTGTTAGAAAACGATTAGTTAATCAATAGTTATTTATTTATAACAAAAACGTGCGTATATTATGACTTCAAAGGTTGGGGTGAAATTAAATAATTTACCTTATATTACTTATTATTTTTAACCGACTTCCTAAAATGATGATATATTGTGTGTGTATGTTTGTTACGCCATGTATTCGACAATCGTGAATCGTTTTCGATTAGTATTTTAACTTGCTTATTTTATTCTTCACAGTATGAAGCTTGAAGAATATATTTCACTTGTAATGGTGGAGAATGAGGGGATGAAAATCCTGTTCACACATTTTGATAGAAATTGCAAAAAATTGAAAATGTATTTGCTGAAAGTGTTAGCCGTTTGTTAGGCGACTCGTGGGTATATGTGATGTTGTTGATGTTTGAATCAATTTCAATAACAACTAGGCAGGGTTTACTGGCAAACCATAGTATATTCTGAAAAAAATTAACGCGTAAAAAAAACTAAATACAGACTTCAATTGCCTTAAGTGTTTTACCGTTAGACGTAGAATTATCTGGGTATATATATTCAACCGACTTTAATAAAGGAGGAGGTTCTGAATTCGACTGTATATATATTTATGTGTATATTTCTCTTTTTCTTGTATGTATGTTACGCTAAACTGCCAATTATGAATCGATTTTGATGATTCTTTTTTTATTTGGTAGGTAGAGCATTCTGCAGAGGAGGTCCCATATGAATTTTATTTTGTTGAGCGATTTTTGAAAAAATCTACAAAAACCGATAAGTCTACCTCTAAGGATGAACATTTTAGGGTAGTTGAAGTCGGTTTCTAGTTCTTTTTGAGCGCGTTAATTATTGAAGTCGTTTGAAAATATTTTTCAAATATAATCAAACTCCGTTTATTTAAAGTCAGATATGTACATGTAAGGACCTTCCAGCAGCTCACTAGCGACATCTGCAACTGCTGTTTGGCGACAAGCTTAGGCAACATGTGGTGGTAGCTACCGAAGCAGATATTCATTCCCTACCACCAACTAAACCGAATACCGATAAGGGAATACCCACTGGGAATTGAACCCGGGATCTCCGTGTCTAAGTCTGAGCGAGTATCCACGGCCATGGAGGCGATCAAATTCCTTAATTCGTTGACCTATCCTAAAAGGCAACGCCCGATCGTTAATAAAGAAAACCTTAAACTTGGCATTTCCAAAGCGTAATTAATGAACTCACAATCATTATATTAACACTAGCGATTGAATTATCAAAAACCGATATCGCGTTAATCCAACCACAAAATACAATCTACCTTCTCACAGCCCGATAATTAATACAAACATATATTTGCAGCTGGACAAACACACCTAGTTACAACAATCAGGGCTGAAATAATACTTTATGCTAATTGACCAACGGTAAATCAAACTTTGTCACCCTGTTGGATAGTCTATAAAAGTTGCAAGCTCCTAAATTCATCGTAGACAGTATTTAGGTGTTAAGATAGTTTGTTTCATTCTTAGTGTTGTTTCCCGTGCCTTTGTGTCATTTTTCACGTGCTTTTTATTGTGTTAATTTAATATTGAATCCATCATGATTGGTGAGTATTCATTTGTATTGACTAATTAAATATTTAGTAAAAAAAAACGGCTGCAAAAACTGACGGCAACCAAATGGCGTTTACTATCCGCCATATTGGTTTTTCAATGACGCGTCTACTGGCAGTGACTGGCGGACTAATTAAATATTTAGTAAAAAAAAACGACTGCGAAATCTAACGGCAACCAAATGGCGTTTACGATCGGCCATATTGGTTTTTCAATGACGCGTCTACTCACTACTGGCAGTGACTTGCGGAAATTAGATGACAGCTTCCAGCTTTACCTAGGAAATAAATGCCACACGCATAAAAACATAACTGTTCTTTTTCTATGCGCAATCGGTTAAAAAAGTAATGCGTTGAAAAATGAACAAGAATTAGAACTACTCACTAGTGTAGTTTTTAACCGATATCGCGTTTACATCAGATTTGTATGAAGAAGCACAGTTTCGTAAACGTGCCGCTAGAGGCGCTGCACATTTCTAACGTAACGTAAACGCGATAGCTATAAATTCACATCAGAGGTCAGACCTACAGATCTTAATTGAAGATAAGGCGGTGGAATCGAAGCGGGCTTATCAAGAAGTCTCAAATTAAGATGCTCCGGATTTAATAAAAGTATTAAGTCGGAAATAGGTGAAAGAGTATTCATTCGTCTATCAGATGGTCACTCAATGATATAATAAGTCTTACCCAAAAATATGGTCTAGTTTCCTCTTTGGGTTGGAGGGCCAGATGGAAATCGATTCCGTAAAACCTTGGGTTTAGATATAACTGATCACGATTGAGAAAAGGGCTGAGGAGTAAAGGTATCGCCAGTTCGATGCCCGGCGGAGTACTTGTTAGAAAAACGTCGAATTGATAACCTCCTTATTTGAAGTCGGTTAAAAATAGGGCATCGGGTTGTAATGTCGTAAAATAAGTATCACTCCATAGTCAATTACAATTTACACTCCTATTTTTTGACTTATCATTTCTTCTGCATATTCTATTAAAAAAAAATTAGGGCAAAAGAATTGTCGTTAAGTGACTGGGCAGGGTTCAAATTAAACTTGTCTTCATTGAAGACATTAATCTATTTTGTTGGTATCTGGCCAAGCTTACTCGGCAAAGCTAGATTCGTCCACGTGGATTCCGCAAAGTATCCCACGGGAACTACTAGTACGATTGGGATAAAAAGTATCCCATGTCATTTTCCATCCTTTCAACTATACCTATTAAAAAAATCCAGTCATTCTACCTATCCACTGCAACATCAAGGATGGACAAACAATTAGACTAACTTGCACATTTATAATATTAAGGATAATAGCGAAATTACTCTGGGCAGTTTACATAAATAAAACCAAACATGAAAAACTGACATGAAAAAGTAATATATATAACCTAAAAAATTCTTGTGATGATATTTTGCCTTATAGAAAGTATGTACATTGACAACAAGTTCGGTACGTATATTCAATCTATTAAACATTCAATCAATTGAACATTTAATTGATTGATCATTAAATTCATTGAACATTAAATTGATTGATCATTCAATTCATTGAATCTTAAATTATTTGCACATCAATACATTCACCACCTTCCAACTCCAAGTCTCTTGCTGAGCTTTTACCTGAAACAAGAATAAAAACCATATATTACAAAAGTAATAATTAATGTGTTCAAAAAGATCTTGAAACTGACTTCAACTGCCCTAAAAGTCTCTCATCCCCCCATAAAATGTTCACCCTTAGAGGTAGAATTATCAGATTTTATTATATAATTATGATATTAGTTTTTTGGTGATTTTATCGAAGAAGAAGACATCTCATTATCATTTTTGAAGACCTATCTGTAGATATCCCACACGTATGGGTCTGATAAAAAAAATTGGAGTTTCAGTTCTAAGTAATTTTTTTTGTTATTTTTGTGTGAAAGTTGTAATGCGGTTCACAGAATACATCTACTTACCAAGTTTCAACAATATAGTTATTATAGTTTCAGAAAAAAGTGGCTGTGACATACGGACAGGCAGACAGACATGACAAATCCATAAGGGTTCCATTTTTTGCCATTTGGCTATGGAACCCTAAAAATCTCAGAAAGATATTTTGATTGCTGTGTCAATATAGAATGTATGTGGTTTGGATACAACTTGGGATTTATAATGATCTCATAGTAATATTACTACTATTTTGTAATACATAAGGACTGGGACCAACATACATACATTTTGAAACCAAATTGAAATAAATCTTAATTAAAAATGATCCCCTAAATGTAGGGGCATCAACCATCAGTTCCACAAAATCTGTGCACTTAAATATTATTTAGTAAATAGGCCAAGATTCCTCACCCAATATACTGTCACCATCAAATTGAAACTTCAGCTTCTCCAACGGCATCTCTAAATACTCAGCACACTTCATCATAGCCACGGAAAGTTTATCATCTAGCTGTATAGCTACTTCTACGGGCTTTTTAACATTTTGACATTGAAACTTGAGTTTAACTCCATTTTTTACTTCTGCTGCATCACTCTTATTGGTAATCTGTGATAAACTCTGATTCACAATACCTCCATCAATAAATTTTACGATACTGTACCCGATAGAATCTGGCGTATCATTCGGCTTCAATATTCTATCATTAAATGTAAAAAGAAGCTTATCTATACTAACATTTTCTCTGCTTGCGAAGAAATCAAATATTTGTTTCAACTTCTGATACTTTCTTATCGTAAATTTGCATAATTCTGAACTCTGCCAATAAACCTTCACTGATAGCTCTTCATTCTCATCCAGCGAGCTTTCCTCTTCTATTACAACAACATCACTAGTTGGTTGCGACTTAGGTTTGCTAAACAAAGCTTGACCTATAGATTGGTCTTCATATTCTTCTGTGTTTCCAATGCTGTAGGTGGGTATGGCAGATTGATAAAAACAGGACTGAACTAAGTTTTCAATTGAGTCTCCATCAGATAAAAATGCGACCAGCGCTCGCCTATTGCAACGATTCCTCCCTCCACGCCCCCTGGGACTAGGATTACTCTGAATTACGCGCCCTCTTCCCACTCCACCTCTCCTTTTACCTCTACCTCGACCTGTAGGTATGACAACAGGATTTGAACTACAATCATTGCCTTGAGAAGGTACAGAAGGCGTGCCTAAGCTCCGAGAACTGTTTTTACGACGACTATGGCTCGCTGGTGGCGGCATTTCAGTCACAACAACATTAGTATTCGATTTTTTGGCGGCAGCTCTTGTCATGCGTCTCATAGGTGGACTTGAGCTTCTTACGTCTAGTGAAACGTCTGGTAGCTCACTTACAGACGGTCCAGCGAAGACTTCTGAGTTATTTGACGATGTACGTGGTTTTTTTGGGTTCGATTGGCAGTTCTCAACAATTTCATCGAGTTCGGCAGATTCGTTAAGCATATTTGAAGTATCGATGTTTTCCTCTTGATATTTGTTCTTAATTTTGCTCAGTTTTTGTGCAATATTGCCGTAGCAATCATCTTCCGAGTCCGAAGACATTCTTGTAATACGATGTTATATATTTTCAGAAATATTTCTTGATTCTTCGAAACGGCATCAAACAATATTACAAAAACTTAAGTCGCCTTAGGTCTGGAAGGAAACGAACGACAGCTGCGTTTAGTTTTTTCACAAAAAGAGCTTCTGATAATAACGAATGTCATACTCATATCAGTTGTTCAACAAAATGGTAATAATCACGTAGTAATCACGACAAAGAAATATTATAAAAGCTCAAAAAATCACTAATTAATCACACATAAGGCGCGCGATACCATCTGATATGGAAATAAAGACAGAAGTCAACTTAATGATAATATCGTCCATAGATAAAAATGAAGAAACGAAACGCTCAAAGCAAAGATATATTATAATATTTATGGCTCAAACACATCAAAGCCACAAAGTCTGTTTTGTTTATTCATCAGGTAATAAATTACAGACTTATGAGTTATTTATTTCTGTTCTTATGATATCTAGATATCTATTTTTAGGTTTTTATTATTGTACTCATTTCCTGCGCAATAGCGTGACGAAATCGAATAATCTTCAATAGGTGCTACAAGTATTTTTTAAGAAAAAAGTATTACTTATTTCAAGTTTTTTAACCATAAATTATACTCTCCAACATCATATAAACAACAATTTTATAGAGGGCTATCTAAACAAGACCTGTAATAGTTGTTACGCAGCTAATTGTCCCTAAATGGCTTTTTGAAGTATCGAAAAAAGTGCCTAAAAATGAAAATAGTGATTTACTATGAAGTTGTATGTCATTGATACACATTATAATCCGATGTCGTATCTTATTTTCGTATTTTAGATAACTACACAAAGCCAGCTACCCCATTTAAAAAAATTATGGCAAGAGGAATTTATTATAAAACTTTTATCGTGCGCTTATACCCATAATGAAACTTTATGAAACAAATTAATCAATAATTAATAACATTAATAATAATTTGACAGCTTTAGAATTTCTATATCTTATGCAAATAATGTTTAGTCTTACCTGTTACGGGAAGTGGGGCCCAAAAACTTGATTTATAACGGGTATTCAAACGATCACGACTAACCCTTATATACAAATGACCAAATTATGCAGGTAGGTAAATATTCTTCTGGAGACGGTGGTTACAAAAAAGGTAAAGCAACTCTAACCTGCTGCGACGATTGTCTTCCTTGGAGACTGAGCTAATTATTACCTACTCTGTTAAACAAACTATTTAAAGAACACCGTCCGTGTCCGTAGTAAAAAGTATTCGTACATTAAATTAAAATAAACTATTTTGACAAGTAGACAAAGTGTGACAAAAAAAAAAAAATGATAAAAATTGACGCAAAATACTTTTTTTTACATTAAATATTTAATTTTTTTACATACATCCAATCTAACTGACAAACTAATTAACTACGTCATGACGACGTTCGATATTCGATAACCCGCATTATATCGAGATTATAAATGGAAGACTGTTGCTAATTTATAATTTCCGTTTTGCTAAAATAATATGAAAGCCATTTTATTATGACCGATAAAGCGTTTAACCCTCATTCAATATTGAAAGTTCGAAATACCCTACGCTAACCCCAAAGTGATCCTTTATTACGCGCAGACGGGAACTCGCTCTCACTACTTCAGGCTTCAATTTAAACTATAAACATATAACATTATTTTACTACAACGACAAATACTCAAACACAGACTTTTACATATTTTAAAATATTAGTTACGTCCAATAATCCAAAACGCATGTATCTAGGAGTTATTGTGGTATTCCCATCCCTAGTTTCAACGACGCCATGTTTTCCATGCGCCATAAGGCAATCCACATGCATCACAGTTTGATACAAATTTTCTGTTGCCATAATCTTTTAAAATATAATAGCTGGTTTTGTGCAGTAACTATCTAAAAATAGCACATCAGATTGTGATGTCGCGAAATGAGTATCATTAACATACAACTTCACAGTGAATCACAATTTTCATTTTAAACACTTTTTTTCGATTACTGTTCAAAGCACCATCTATGAACCATTAGCTGCGTAACGGCAACAGAAATTTAGTATGGAAGCATTAGGAGAGCATTAGTTTTTCTTGCGTAGTATTAATGAGTACTGAAACCAATAATTATAATAAATATAGGTACATAGATATGAATCAGGTTCCAAATATTTAACTATACTATAATATATAATAACTGAATATATAACTAACTAAAATGTGATTCTCATATTGCCATTTCATCAAGTTACTATGTAACAGACTCTATATAAATTTAAATTTATTTCATTGGCAACTTTGTATTCCATCAATATTTTTTAAAATGTTTTACTAGGAAAACTTAACAGCTATTTACATATTAAAATTAGTAGTTTAATTCTCCCGAATGGGTAGACAAAGGAACAAAGCCATACAGCCTACTCTGAATATATATTTTCTTTAGTTTTCTCAATAAAATGTATAAAGTGTACATTTTATCGCTTGTTTTGACGATTCTTGACGAGAATTTCAAAGGCCAGCCTTGGTTTCAACAAGAATCCATATGCCGAATGTACTCGACATGGTAAACCCTTTCGATCGCGTCGAAACCCTCGCAATTTTGCGTAATTGATACGATATCACACCATTATAACACAAAAAACACACATAACAGTATTATTAACGAAAGTGACAGTCGAGTATTATATTCTTTGTGACAGCCTGACTAGATTATTTTCATTCAAATGCCTAAAGAAATCCCCAAATAACATCAGTATATTTGATATTATACTCGTTATCGATAATAAATCATTTGGATTCTATTGTAATTAACTTGTGCCATTATCTAAGCTGTAAAACATTCCGCTACTGATTTTTATATGTACCTATCTACTCGCTGAAATCGTTAGACGATTAGATCGACATTCGGGTGCTATTAAGCTATTTTACATGTGTTTTTCAAACGTTAATTTGTTATCTTCTACGTCTAATTAATCAGTCATTTGTTCTAATCCATTCGTATCGATAATTTATAAATTTTTTATCACTCTAATGGTTTAAAAAAGGGGGTTTCCACTTTGCTTTCAGTTACTTGGCCTTAAGTTAATGAGGCGCTGACTTCTATAGTATCGGAACACAACAGTGATATAGTACTCGCAAACTAAGTTTGCCCCTCTGAAGTTAGTCACAAAAGACCGCGAAGTTTTTATATAATAAAGCAAACAATATGTTTTCTATTGGACAAAAATCTAAATATGAAACCAAGTCACTAGTACTCTCGTGGCTTCTTTCCCTGGGCTACGACGACACGGAGGCGCTTCTACATCCTGTTTCATAACACACACACATTGAATGTCTGTCGGTTGTATCAACGTGCTAGCCAGTGCTTATGCTACAGGACTTACAGTCCTATTTTAAGCACTAGCTGATCAATAATTTTGTATGACTGTTGTTGTTTTGTATGTTAATTCATAAATAACTGGTGTAGTTTTGGACAATAAATCATTTTTATTTTTAAGTATCAATTATTAACGTATGAGTGGGAGGCAAGGCAAGTTAGCGGGTGCAAAGAAATGTCCTAGTGTTGTATGTCATCTAGGGATAGTTATTATAGAAAATGACACACACATTCCGACTGTACATGTTTGAAATTGCGGAGAGTTAACTTCAGAGAGGCAAAGTTATTGTGCGCGTACTGTTACACGTCTGTTTGGCGGCAGACTTAAGTAAGAATGTGGTATCTATCCAGGCATATACATATAGAAAACTCCAAACCGAATACCGATAAGGAATGAGGAAATCCGTAGACGAACAAATGTCGTCGACATAGCTCGAGTGAGCTGAAGTGGCAATGGGCAGGCTACATCGCTCGAAGAACCAATAACCGACGGGCAGTAAGAGTTCTCGAGTGTCGACCGCGTACCGGGAAGCGTGTACCAGGCCGTGTTGGCCAATGTGGCGTACCATGGAGGCGGCTGCTGCTGATTATTCATACGCATAAAAATTAAACTAGATAATAAGAACGGGGGAAAAACGACTTGCAGAATTAAGACTTGCAAACATACGACGTAAAAACGTCGGTGTTGTAGTGGATAAGGCGCGGACTCTCAATCTGAGGGTTCCGGGTTCGAATCCAGCCGTGTACCTATGAGTTCTTTTTCAATTCAAGGACATTATCCGATTGCTTAACGGTGAAGGAAAACATCGTGAGGAAGCCTGCATGTCTAGAACATGCATGTGAAGTCTACCAATCCACAATGGGCCCGCGTGGTGGACTATGGCCCATACACTCTCTGTAGGAGAGTAGCCCTGAGACCCTGCAGTGGGGACGTATATAGGCTTTTGAAGATGAAACATACGTAAGGAAAAAAATACTGAGTAAAAAGAAATACAGGAAAAATGCGAGTAGAAATAAAAATACAAGTAGCCGATTTTGCCGAGAAGAGGTCAGACAAATCCTAGATAATCATATACGTAATCAATAACGGAAAATTTGTTAATCCACACACAGTTATTTGTTAATAAACAATCGATTTCCGAGAATATGTTAATGCAATAATACTCCGATAAGCTAATGAAGGATTTAAACATAGCGATAAGATGATTATTCACTTTGTTCGCGCCGTATCCATCATGCATCTTCCACGATAAATAACATTGCATAGAATTGCAATTAAGATTGTCTAATTTAATTATTATAGAAGATTATAGAAGCGTCGGTGGTGCAATGGATAAGGCTAGTCCAGTCATATTTTGAGTATTAAGCTATAAAAATCTATGAAATTTTCAAGACACAATCTAGAAACAAATATCTGTGTCCGTGGTGAGTCAGATTTTCGTTTAAATATATACTTCCAGAGTTACAGGGCGTCAAAGTATTGTATTTTTCGGTAATAAAAAGCCCCAACTTTGAACCTGTTTTACAAGAGTATGAATCAATTTAGAAAAATTTGGAAAAACCACCGACATCTGAAATTTTATTAATATACTGTATTGAAAAAATTGCTACATAATATACTGTATCCTTCAAATGATCACTGGACTACGAAACATCCAAATAACGGGTGGATAACTTCGCGTAGTGTGTGCTGTCTCACCGTACGCGCTCGGGTAGGATAGGGCTCGGATAGGGACAGCAACAAAACAATGCAACCTTGAACGCGGCCACGTGGTCTTACCAACATAGCCTCTTAACGGTGAAGGAAAATATGATGAAACCTGCATGTCTTGAACAGGCATGTGAAGTCCACCAATCCGCATTGGGCCCGCGCGTGGTCCCATACACTCTCTGTAGGAGTCAGAACTAGACCAAATTGAAATGGGACCACGTGGGAAGCACTAGCTTTCAAATAAAAAAAGAATCATACAAATCGGTTCTCCCAGTCAAATATTACCTACATTTGCTAAATGTGAAAAAAATATGTAGTGAAAGTAGATTTTTAGGGCTATTGAAGTCGGTTTCCAGTTCTTTTTGAACGCATTTACTTGTTAAAATTAACAGTTCGAATTTAGTTCTCAATTTAAGAGTGAGCTGAAGTGGCAATGGGCGGGCCATTGCTCAAAACCGGCCAAGTTCGACATTCATTATTTCTTCTAACATATTTGTTTGTTTTCATTTTCAGTTAAAACTGTAACTGTTCTGCTGATGTTGGGCGCTGCCCTCGCCACGAAGCCGTTCGAGGGAGTTGACCCAAACACCCTCACTTGCGACCCTGCTGGACAGGTGAGATATACCTGCAATTTATAGGATTCCATACCTCAAATGAAAAAAGAATTTCTTACTTTGTTGTCCGTCTGTCAAGACTATTATTATCAGAAACTCGTGGAGGTATCAAGTTAAAATTAGTATGGAATACGCAAGTCCCTCAAAACTGTGAAAAATGAATCTTCTAGGTCGACGCACTAAAAAGATACGGCTGCGACGAAGAAGGAATCAAAACCATAAAAAAAACATAGGGTACATCCCTTTTACCTAGTATCATGAAATTTGGCAAAAGTCTGGGAGCACAAGTATAGGAATGAAAAGTATAATTTTTAAATTGTATCTCATTAAAATATTACGATTACAAAATATTCAAACGCCTGTCGGTTTTTGTAGAGTGTAAATTAGCAAAAATTGCTCTTGTTTTTCGTCAGACACAACTCATATTTAGGGTTCCGTAGTCAGACAAGAAACCCTTATAGTTTCGCTCTATCCGTCCGCGGCTAGCTCAGAGATCCTTACTACTAGAAAGCTGTAATATGGTACGGGTATGCATAGTAATCACGCCGAAAAAGTGGTACAATAAAATATTGAATCCTGAATCATACACGTAACTTGGAGTTGAAATATTTTTTCGCGTCTACCTCAATGTGTGAGGTATCGTTGAATAGGTATTTAAAAAAATTGAGGGTCTGGGAACACCACTGTCAGGAGTGGTCAAAATGAAAACTTCGTAAAATTTCACTCCTATTTCAATCAAGACTACTTTTTATAAAACTAGTTCGGCTACGGAACCCTACACTGCACGTGTCCCGACACGCACTTGACCAGTTTTTATAAAATATTTTTTTCGGTATTTTAATTATTAAGGTTTTGTTTGAAATGCAATTACTTTTTTAAAATTAATTGTATTATATTAACTGCGTAGTTGTAATAATTAGTAATGATTATTTGTATGACAATTGCAGGTGTTCCTGCTGCTCCCTCACTGGAGTGACTGCTCTATATTCTTCATGTGCACCCACGGCAGGGAGGTGCAGTTCCACTGCAGCGCGCCGCTCATCTTCGACTTTGAACTACAGGTGACGACATTCTGAAATAAACTGACTTTTTCCTCAAAGAATATGTAATATACGTAACGTAATAAGAGACAGTGCGTCTACCATGAGTTTACGCAGGCGGTAACGTATATCGAATACTATCGGAAATGCTGCTCAGTCGAGATGCGCGTGACAAGGACAGAGCGATAGTTAACGATACACGTTATCGCCTGCGTAAACTCATGGTAGATGCACTGGACTCCATAAGCGAAAATAAAATTATAATATTAGAGTTCCAGATTCTTACACAAGTCACCCCCATTAGGGTTTCAATATAGCGATTAACGAGAATTCGTTCAGAGCTCTTCCGTACGCTTTTCCATAATCTTTTAAAATAGAACTAGGCTTTGATAAGTAATTACCTAAAAATAGGAGCTCGGATTACAGTGTCGCGAAATGTAAGCTACAATAGTAGTTACGCAGCCAATGGTTCATAGATGGCGCTTTGAAAATAATAATAGTTTTTAAAATGATTATAGTCATTCACTATGAAGTTGTGTGTTAACGATACTCATTTTGCGACATCACAATCTGATGTCCTATTTTTAGATAGTTACTGCACAAATCTCAATCACTATTATACTTTAAAAGATTATGGAAAAAGAAATTTTTATGAAACTTTTACCGTCGATTCCACATGCATGTCATTTTTTCAAATTAGAAATAACAGTCCAAGATTTGAGATAAAAATCTCATTATCAAATTTAATTCAATTATTTATAGAACACGAAGCTAAGTCACGCGTATTGCACGCACCAACTGACGCAATGTCCAAGAATTTTGATTGTATCACACACGCAACAAATAATGATAAAACTCCGCAGAAAATTCCATACGTTGCAGATAATGCACCCTAATAAATAACACATAAAGTCAATTATGATATCAATTAAAATCTTCTCTTATTACATCGATGCCGGCAATCAGTGATTAACTTAAAGCGATCCCTCTCCATCAAAGTTTCATACTAAATTTATATTGCCATCTTTCAAAATATAACAGCTGGATTTGTGCAGTAACTATCTAAAAGTAGGACATCAGATTGTGATGTCGCGAAATGAGTATCATTAACATACAACTTCACAGTGAATCACAATTGTCATTTTAAACACTTTTTTCGATTATTGTTCAAAGCGCCATCTATGAACCATTAGCTGCGTAACTGCTATTGTAGCTAACCATAAAGTTGTAAATTAATGCGGTTTATTTCGCGACACTACAACTTCACCTCCTATTTTTAGGTAATTACTTATCAAATCAAATCAATTTATTCAATCCGTAAAACTTAGGTAGAGGTACAGTTGGAATTGATATATAAACAGATCGGCTAAGTTTTGCCCCGTAATAGGCGTACGAAAGTTGTCTTTTACAAATATAAAGTTTAGATGACATACAAAATACAAATATAACAACAAATAAGATATCACAGCCAGCTATTCTATTTTAAAAGGTTATAGAAACAGGGATTTAAAAAACAACTCAAGTAGCACTATTTATCCCTCATTTAAATAATAGGGAGTTTATATGTATGTATGTATTTATTTATAGTTATGTATATTATGTAAATCGTGTTTCTATTTATTGTTATGTGTTTTTTTCTTTTCTATATACGTTATCTTCTTCTGTAATATATACTTTTGCGTTTATGTACATGTATGTAGATCTACTTTCAGTATATTTATTTTTTGACAGCTCCAGTGTGAGTGCCGGGAGAAATCTCTCGTTAGGGATAGGCAACTCTAATTGTACAATTATAGATATAATTGTCTTTGTAATTATTATTTTTATATGTACAATAAACAATAATAAACATTTAATATGGAAGCATTAGGAGAGGGTTAATACCTATGACAATAGGCCTGTTTCCACTAAGAATAAATTGCTTAGTTTATAGTTTCTAATTATAAATGAAGAGACGAAGATAAGAAAAAACCAGTATATTTCTCAAAAAAGTTAAAGATTATTAATATTTTTAGAAAATGGATTCGAAAAAAATAGGCATTAGGTCACGTGACAGCGAACACGAAGAACGCGGCGCAAGAAAGTGTGACGTCACGCCTCGCTAAACATCATTGTTGTTGTTGACGTTTTCATACCACAGAGCAGGTTATTTCGCGAGCTGTGACGTCATTCAGCGTTTTCGAGGGAAATATAAATTGCTTTTTTTAAATACAAAATACGTAATGTAAATATTGCTATTTCTTTAAAATATAGTTTTTTTGGGATAAAATAGATATTAAAGTATATAATTAACCAAGTTTTCAAATTTAGTCAACTAGCCTATACATTCTTGACAGGGTTTCTTTCACTCAATCATGCCAGTGATGATCTACTTATGCTGATAATTTTCGTATATTTCATTCCTCTAATTACTTGTTTCAATCATTTCTGACTCGTAATCCGGATGGTGATAAAGTAGATTATGTGATTAAAGTAATTTGTTGTATTGGACAATATTTTGTTAATCAATACTGCTAATATAACTTGGTATTAATGCACTGGAACAGCAAGGCTCTTATACATTATGTAATAATTTAATGCCATGCAAAATAGGGCAAAAATTTTAAACGATTTGAATATTTTATTATCTTATTTTATAATTTTTGGGTGGCTTACAGCTATCAATTCAGAACATAGAGTGAAAAATTAATGACTAACAGCCATTGATAAGCCATATGGCTTTTGTATCAGTTACAAATTTACAATCATATATACTTACTAATAAATAATATATGTATATAAATAAATAATAGCATCGAAGAAAATTTAAAAAAAACATAAACAGGACAACAAAAGAGTAGAATAATAGCTGAGCATACAATACATACTATCATTTATACAATAGACAAGAAGTGAAGTGAATAGCATCATAATGTAAATTTAAATTAAAAAAAACTACGCAAATAATCATAAAATTGCCAAATATAGCTACGAGTAAGAACCACCGCAAGAAAACATGCTCTCACGTAATAAAAGCATCAAATCGGTCCATCCGTCTGAGAGCTACGATGCCACAGACAGACAGAATGTCAAACATATAACGCCCCTCTTTTTCGACAGGGGCTAAGAAGAGTAGGAATGTATTTCTATACAATGCTCTACATGAAATCTGTTCTAGCCAAATAGATTTAAATAATTGAACCAATACATAGAACACCAACGAAAATTTCTTTTTCGTAGTGTTAGTTTTGTATATTATTGGTATCGTATTTTTAATTCTGAATTTAGTTTAATAGATTTTATGTTGTGTATTTTTTATATGTGCACAGTTGCACACACCCACACAATAGTCTTGTGTGTGTTTTTAAATTAAGTTATGTCTATGAAAATAAACTGAAGTGACGTACACTTAGTTTTTTCTTTTTCTCACACTGGACCAACACTAGACCAAGAGGTGCCATAGAGATTTGTAACCAATTGGTAATACGTAGTAGATTATTTCTTTGTTCTCAATGTCCTGTCTGTATGAATATTTTGAATTTTTGAAACTTTAAATCCAATTCAAATCGTTTATTATCAAAACAAATTCCTCACAAATTCAATAGAAACCACTTAATGACTGGGGTATAAAGTATAAAGTAGCCCGTATCCAATAGGAGACCCAAATGTTATCATAATGACACGATTTAAAAAAAATAGTTCTTCATTCATGGATAGATGGCAGTAGTAGTCGTAGTAAAATATAACTGTCAAATGTAGCCAGATATATGACAGATTAATTTCGAAATCCGCCATGATGCAATCGATTCTTGAAGTGGTATCAAATCAACTAACAAAAAAATATGTCTCTTTTAAAAAAAAAATTGGAAGACAACTTCTCCCCGGTTTTATTTTTCCACGTTTCTCCAACTTATGGCTATCTATTAACTATTCCAGGGCTGCAATTGGGAGCGAGATGCTCAATGTATCCTACGGAACCCTCCCAGCGAGGAAGATGAGGACATTGAGGGCTCCGGCGAGGAGTCTGGTGACTTCGAGTGGTCATCCTTCAACGAGAACCTGCCCCAGGCCGAGCCCGTCGGTTAGTAGATGTTCATACCTCACCTCTCCTCGCAAGAAAGTGACCCGCTCAGGATCGGTAATATGGCGCACTCGAATTCATTCACACGTCATCCGTTCGATGTATGGGAGTAAGAACCGATATCACGACATTTGCTTGAAGTGTCAGGCCTGTGGCAGTTGAAGACAACTAAGAAGAAGTCCAGGAGTTAGAACTAACATCTTGATGCGATCAGTATCTTCTATCAAGCATGGTGATTATGGCAAATCCGCTCAGCCTCAGCTGATTTGCTTGACCACAGTCTCACGTGTTATTCAATGATGATATGGATGAGTATAGTATACTAGCCTATAAAAGTTTGTTCACTTTAGCCTGTAAGAACCTGTAGTTCTCAAGCTCTCAGAAGCCGAGAGGAATTCCCTCTTTGAAGTGAAATGCTTCGTGCATAACGATGGAATTATAAGGTGGAAACCTGACGCTCTTCACATAATCTCAATTTTTGATTATTATTCAATACGCCACCATCTAGGCACCATTAACTGCGTAACAGCTATTGTAGCGTAAGTTGTGTAATTACTTTTTAAAGACTGCTATTCTTTTTTAAAAGTTTATGGCAAAAGAATGAACTCCCGCTAAGCAATGATAAATAAAGCGCAACCTATTAGAGTTTATAGATGGCGCTGTATCCAAACATTTATATGAACTACAACGCCATCTGTAGTTTTTAATAATTAGTTAACAGATGGCGTTATATTTATGCAACTTTGTAGAATAGAATACTCTTTACTATGGAAATAGGTGGTACAATTTTGTTGGTTTTAATACATTCCTAGAATCTCTATTTCCTACCCTAAGGCGTACTATAATTTATATTACAATATCTTGAAGTATTTTGCGTATTTTAAAAACAATTCTTAATTAAAATGTCATACAATTTGGTTTTAAATAACTTTACATTGAGATCTTTTACATTGTCAGGTAAATTATTATTCAATTTTGTTCAATTTACATAGAGTAAAAACCATTCTATGTGTCCAGGTGCCATCGCGACCATAGACGGCGTGGTCCGCACGGTGCAACACACCGCGGAGGTGAAACACTTCAACGCTATCATCGACTGCAGCCGAGCTGAGTCTTCGGCCAGGCAGCTGCCCTTCAAGTGCGTATAGGTCCAGCTAGCACATAGCACTAAACAGGACGAGAAACTCTATAATTAATCGTGTCGCAAATATACAAATAAATAGCTACGCTTGCGCAGACACAATAAGGAAATATTCGGATCACACAGTGCTGCCACCCTAAAAGTATTATCTTTTATGACGTGACCAACGACATACCCAATCAAAAGTCTAATTTACGCTTGACATAATAGACGATTTGAAGCGCCATCTAGTTATTTTCGATGGAACTTTAACTGACAGCTCTGTAATTCATCAATTATCCATTTGGCCTGTTTATCACCTGATGGCAGCTATAGACAGGTAGAGAGTTAATTTTATTTCCTTTATTTAAATATTGCACCTGTCTCCTCTGTTCACCTCACTGCGTGAGACTCTGGAATACAATTACATATGATATACACCATCAACAGCCTATATACGTCCCCACTGCAGAGGCTCAGTCCAACTCTCCTACAGAAAGTGTATGGGACATAGTACACCACGCGGGACCAGTGCGGATTGGTAGACTTCACACACACCTTTGAATTTCTTCTCAGGAGTGTGCAGGTTTCCTCACGATGTTTTCCTTCAACGAAAAGCTTTTATCATTCGTACATAAATGACAAATTGGAACTCATTGGTACGAGCCAGGATCGAACCCAGACCTCGATTGTTTATGAACTGACCTTAGATAACAATTAGCTATAACATGAGTTTGTGTCCTCAGGGGCGACTGCCAGCGTTACTGGCGCTGCGTGAACGGGCTCGCCGAGTCCGTGTACTGCTCGGACGGCCTCTTCTTCAACGAGAGAACAATGCAATGCGATTTCGAATCCAACGTGCGTTGCGACGTGAACCACGAGTACGAACTGGAAGGCGAATTCATGGTCTACAAATAGAGCGCAACCATTGTTACTCGATAGTAGAAACCTCTCGACAGATAGGAGAAATCTCTGACTAGATACTTGGGACTCTTGTGTTGTTTTACTAAGGTCGCGGAGAAGGAAGAATTTCGTACGATGACCCCATTACTTGGCTTTGTATTTCGCGCGCGTGTGTTGGCATTCGCTTGCACAATATGATTAATCCAAATTGATTTTCATATCTCAATATTTTGTTTAGTACAGTAAAAAAAGGATTTTCATGTAGTTTTGATATTTCAATTTTAATACTACTTTCAAATATTCGTACAATGTACCTATATTTTTCTCATCATCAGCCAGGAAACGTCCACCGCTGGACTCACTGACTCGGTGACCATCATTCGTCTATAATTTTCTAGATGCTGCTATATGAATTAATGATGAAAATTGCATGTTATTTAAATTGTAAGACCTTAAAATGTATTTT
The DNA here is from genome assembly GCA_910589575.2 of Carcina quercana. Classification (NCBI taxonomy): domain Eukaryota; kingdom Metazoa; phylum Arthropoda; class Insecta; order Lepidoptera; family Depressariidae; genus Carcina; species Carcina quercana. The sequence goes on along the minus strand of OU342454.1, from coordinate 4,670,440 downwards.
GTTCAACTTATGATCGATTTACATTGATAATAGCTAATTAAAAAACTCGAAAAAAAAATACTAAAATTAAAAAATAACCTATAAAAATCTGTATTAGAATTCAAACTTGAAAACAACACATCAGCTTCCGGCCTCGGCGTGGTACTATACAAATAAGTATATAGTTAGTTGTGTATAACTTTAATTAAATATTATCATTCATCCAAATTGAAATAGCATTAAAATTATTCACAAAACCCTGCGTACTTATATTCAGCTACTGACTGATGAGCTATGCATTTTTGTAGGATATTATATATGTCCATTTCATTCATTTCGTGTTAGTCTGTAGTTGTATGTTATTTTATATATAAACAAATAAAACAAATAAAACATTATGTATTCGTTTCCTTATTTGTCGGGTTGTAATAAATAGCATTATTAATCCTGTATTTTAATTTATAATAATATTTAAATAGTAGCGCCCTTTTGAAGATTAACGCCATCTTTTTGTGTCTGAAAGAACCACTTAATAAGATTTGGTTCCATTTCATATTAGGAATCCCGATTCCGTTCGATAAAAGTTTCATACTAAATTTCTGTTGCCATAATCTTTTAAAATATATTAGCTGGATTTGTGCAGTAACTATCTAAAAATAGGACATCGGATTGTGATGTCGCGAAATGAGTATCATTAACATACAACTGCACAGTGAATCACAATTGTCATTTTAAACACTATTATTCGATTATTGTTCAAAGCGCCATCTATGAACCATTAGCTGCGTAACGGCTATTGTAGCTAACTATGAAGTTGAAAATTAATGATATTTATTTCGCGACACTATAATTTTATCTCCTATTTTTAGGTAATTAATTACTTATCAAAGGCAGCTATTCTATTTTAAAATAGTATGGCAACAGAAATTTAGTATGGAAGCATTAGGAGATGGATAACGTTAATGTACTTCTGTAATGTGTAACTGTAATGCCTTGCATGTGGAAAAGATTCAATGCAAAGATCAGTTCCTCTGGAAGGGGTCCGGGTCGGGAACGTCTTTCTTCTCGTACGGGTAGTAGGGATGATCCTGCCAGAAACTAGGGAACACCGTACGGTAGTCCTTGTTGAATTTACCTGAGGTAGAAAGGGAGAGAGTACATGAAATATGTACATATTTACAAAATATCTGTTTCAAATACGGCCTGCACTTGTAGGCTATTCAAACTGACTACATGTTTAAAAAATCTATACGGTACCTATTACAATATTGTACAAAACAAAATGTCATCCGTAGAGAGAGAGAGCCTACACCTGTCGCACAGGGCTGCTCTATGACAGACTGCACGGCTTCACCATGTTTATTCTATTGTTTTTGTCAATAAATATTTTTGAATTTGAATTTAAAAATTAAGGATGTATCGAAAAATACGAGAGTTTAAGTTTTGTTTTGATTTTGTTTTTACAAAATCATTGCTTTTGTACTAAGTGACAGCGTCAAATGTCATTTTATTGACGCCATCTTTGTGTTCTAAATTAAGTCTTGTCTGTTTCGTGCGTTTTTAATGTTTTTGTACAAATAAACTAGATTAAAATATTCAAAAATGCGTTAATATGTTAAAATACGTTAAAAATGCGATGTTAATTAACGCGTTCAAAAAGAACTAAAAACCGACATCAATTCCCTTAAAAATTTGGTTTTTGTTGATTTTCTCAAAGAGCGATCAATCTATTTTGATAAAATTAATATGGGACAACCTCTGAAGTATGCTCTACCAAACTAAAAATAATTATCAAATTCACTATTGGCGGAGTTATCGCGTAACACACATACAAAAAAACGCGTCGAATTGAAAACCACCTCCTTTTTTGAAGTCGGTTAAAAAACATCTCTGCAACTTATGAACTTACTCAACGTCTTCATTTCCTCGTCAGTTAATACAAAATCGAATATGTTGATGTTTTCTTCGATCCTTTCCTTTTTAACCGACTTCGGTATTGGCACCAGACCGCGCTGTACCTGAAATTATAATAAAATCGTAATGAGCTGCATGAGTCGAGTACTGAACAATTCAATATCATCATCAACATCCTACGCCGTAGATAGCCACCATGAATTGTTATTCCATTGGGGGATTAGCCACTGTCACTACGATCGGCAAAGGGTTTAGTGAGCAGTTAGATATTCGGCTAGGAACACCATTTATTCTGTAAAGAAACCTCCAGTGAAATAAAAAAAATGCTTCCATAACTGGTCTGTTCTTTTACTTTCTTTCCCAAATCTTTCCTATCAAATTTACCCCAAAACCTCAATAACGAATCCTTCTGGTTCTAGAAGAGGTTATTTCTTCGAAATAAATGGTTTATGGTCTCTAATTGTCTGTCTCGATTAAGCTAAACATTTACCAGATACGAGTATATGGGCATAATCTGAGACATTTTGAAAACTACGTAAAAATGAACTCATATTGTAAATCTTATTGTAATATATCTACAAATACATTTACTAAACTCTAATCACAGCATAGAATGACTCATTTTGTGTCGGATTCATACTCGCCTTTTCTGATGAGTTGACTCAATACGGCCAGAACGAATCATTCTGGCTCCTAACGGTTACTTCTTCGTATTCTCCGGCTAGGTTGAACTTACCAAATATCTGAGCACAATCTGAGGGACAGTCTTGCTGTACTTCTTGGCCAGGTCTAGCAGAACTGGATCGTCAGCTCTGGGAGGCGGCAGTTTAGTCGATTTGTCGAACATGCTGCCGAAGGGTGTGTATGCCATCACGACTATGTCGTGATGCTTGCAGTACTCCACCACACGGTCCTGGGCAAGGTTCAAGTTCACCTGCAATTCAAATAAGCTTTAAAAACCTTAATAGCGCTACCGCTCTCCATGCCCTAGTGGCTACCCGTTGGCTCTAAGTCCCGAAATTGTGGGTTCAAGTACCGTTGCAGGGTATATCTGATGTTCGATATGGTTGGTGGCAGCGTATTTCTATCGTTATCTCTTTCATAGTTCTATCTCGTTATTATTTAGTCAGATGACCCACCCCAAAATGCTTCGTTTCGCGGATTTGGTAGAAAGAGTGAGTGAAGTGGTTGGAAAATTGGAAGGGATATAATGAAATCTAATCGTTGGTTCTAGCCACGGCAGCCAGTGTAACAAAAGAACAAGAGAAAAAGACGCACGCGATAGCTTTTGATTGAAATTGCTAGACAAAAGGTCGAGGACCATTCGTGTTAAGGACCTTCGAGTCTAGTGCGTCTACCATGAGTTTACGCGAGCGGTAACGTAAATCGAATACTATCGGAAATGCTGCTCAGTCGAGATGCGGGTGACAAGGATAAAGCGATAGTTAACGATATTCGTTATCGCCTGCGTAATCTCATGGTAGATGTACAGTCTGGAAAACCAATTTAAAAAGTGGCTTGTCGATCAGTGTTTCTAAAAAACTTTCTTCTAAAAAAGTTTCTAAAAGCCTTAATGTTATTCCTCTCCTAATGCTTCCATACTAAATTTCTGTTGACACAATCTTTTACAATATAATAACTGGCTTTGATAAGTAATTACCAAAAAATATGAGACGAAATTATAGTGTCGCGAAATGATATCATTAATTTACAACTTTATAGTTAGCTACAATAGCAGTTACGCAGGTAATGGTTCATAGATGGCGCTTTGAACATCAAAAATAGTGTGTAAAAATGAAACTTGTGATTCACTGTGAAGTTGTATGTAAATGATACTCATTTCGCGACATCACAATCTGATGTCCTATTTTTAGATAGTTACTGCACAAATCCAGCTATTATACTTTAAAAGATTACGGCAACAGAAATTTAGTATGAAACTTTGATGGAGGATTGATGAATGCCTTAATGAGCCACCAGTAACAATAAATGATAATTATTATTATTTGGTTTTATTTAGGTTTACATCTGTGAAATATTATCTCACCTTTTGATTAACTTAAAGTAGTACTCTCTTTTGATACTAACAAACTAATAGCATTTGAGGGTCGCCTGCGCTTAAAATAGCGTATGTTTGGTGAATGTATGCCGCCCTCCAATAGATATTATGGTGGTAGAGTAAATAGTCTAGTCTGAGTTAACTGGAATAAAGGTAACCTCAACTTGAAGAACAGCCGGTTTAACCCCACTGTTGGCCATCAGTCTGTCCATCTGGCTGATGTTGAAGTTGGAGATACCGATGGACTTGGCGAGGCCCAGCTTCTGAGCTTCTACCATGTCTCTCCAGGTGTCCACATAGTCTACCACGTCGAAGGATTTATGATCAGGCTGAAAGATAAGCAAACAATAGCCATTTTAACTACCTCCTTGGCCTAATGGATATTCGCTTGGACTAACAATCGATTCCCATTAGGGTACCTATCGGTACTTGGTTTGATTGGTGGTAAGTCATGTTATATGTCCTAAGTCTGCCGCCAAACAGCAGTGCTAATAGCACGGTTGTGATCCGGTATGAAAGGTAATAGAGCCTGCGTCTCATTAGCTCGAGGCTCTGGGTGCGTACGCATCACCATCACCATAAGGTGAGATGAAGGCCAAGTGCAAACCCATCATACAAAAAAAGACAACACTTGACCAGAAAATGAAGATGGCGTTAATGATTTGACAGCTGACGTTTTTCCGCTTCAGAAAAAAAGGTTGACTTTGTAATTTTTTTGTTGTTGCCTAAAGTGCAAAATCTTGAGATTGTTTTATTCATCATCATCAGCCGGAAAACGTCCACAGCTGGAATTATTCCTCCTCCATGGTGCCACATTGACCGGGCCTGAGACACTGGCATGCGACATGCGACATCTAGAAGGGGGACGGCCTGAAGAGTTTTTTTTATTGATTTTGTAATTGACACGTTCCGCGAATGTATGTTGTCAAGGCCTGGTCTTGTAAATATATTCTTTTAAAAGGCCATTATCAAATAAAAGTGATTCAGTTACCATTTTTGTATATTTTGGTTTAGTTTGTTTGTACAAAAACATATAAAACGCACGAAACAGGTAAGACTTGACGTTGAAAACAAAGATGGCGTCAATAAAGTGACATTTGACGCTGTCATTTAGTACAAAAAGAATGATTTTGTACAATAAAAATACATGCAAAAATGTTATTCTAGTATATTTCTATACATATGTAGATTATTACTTGATTTTTTAATCGTGTACAAGTGCAGGTTAAATTTGAAACAACTCTTATCATAATTTACTAAAGTACAAGCCATATTTGCTGTTTATTATTATTAATAATTCATTATTTCAAGTGTGTCTCACCGTGAATGCGACAGGGTTGTGAATCAAATACAAATCCACATAGGACAAGCTCATCAGCTTGAGAGAGTCTTTCAATGCAGGCACCACTTCTCTTTGACGGTTGGGCGCCAGCTGGAACACATTATGAGCGGATCAACATCTCAAAAAGCTTCTAGATAGGGCACGAAAAAGTACATAAAGCACATTAAATTCTTTGGGTAGGCCACATATATTATAAATTAAGAATATACGGAGTCCACCGCGTGTAACAATTCGTGAGGTCATCAAAAATGCACACACGGATAACTGGCAATGACGTGCGCTGTCTGACGATTGGTGTACGTTTGTGTGTACCTTGTGTATAACAAACGAAAGTGTCTGACCCAGTTAGTTGCTACGTGCTCAGTGAAATCTGGATGTTTAGATCTCTGTGGTGTGATCCTACCTTAGTGACCACGTATATGTTTTCCCTGGGCACAGTCGAGGCGCGCACCGCCGCTCCGACTTGCTTCTCGTTGTTGTACGCCTGCGCAGTGTCCAACATCCTGGAACGCGAGAAAATATGTTTGTTTGGTCGTCTTTCACGGCCGAACCGTTCAATCGATCTTCAGGGAATTTCGACGAAAAATATTGCTCTCTCCTGAATTTTTACCTTAGTCGCGTTTTACGACACTTGTAATATCATGTTGTGGTCCCTAAGCCGAGACCACAAGCTTTACAATACCAAAAAACCACACACAAATCGTCAGAACAAAATATACAAAAATACAATATAGTGCTATGAAAAATAGCACCAATTTGAGACAAGTGTTTATACTAGGTTTTGCGTAATAGAACACTTCTCATTCAATATGTGATGCATCTTCGCTATAATTAGATAGGTTATCTTTTGACATCTCAAGACGATGTGGTCTAGGATGGTTGACGGTTACCAAGAAATAGCCAATTCACTCTGGCCTTGAAGACATCCAGTGCATCTACCATGAGTTTACGCAGGCGATAACGTGTATCGCTCTGTCCTTGTCACCCGCATCTTGCCTGAGCACCATTTCCGAGAGTATTCGATATACGTTACCGCCTGCGTAAACTTATGGTAGACGCACTGGTTGTAGCGCTCGTTAAACACAAAAGCCGGCAGGGAATTCCACTCTTTAGCTTTACTGTACCTGTATCCAGCTTCGAGTGCCCATTTGACCGGCAACTTCACTTCACCATCTTTGACTTCCTTCTGTCCATTCTGGAACATGAGGATAAATGAGGGGAATTACTTATGGGGTGGTAATAGTACATAATCTATAGAAATAACACAATTGTTCCTGGCTCAGGTCTGTACATAGGATATATATCATCATCACCAGCCTATATATGTCGCCACTGGAGGAGCTCAGGCCTACTCTCCTACAGAGAGTGTATGGGACATAGTACACCACGCGGGACCAGTGCGGATTGGTAGACTTCACACACACCTTTGAATTTCTTCTCAGGAGTGTGCAGGTTTCCTCACGATGTTATCCTTCAACGAAAAGCCAATGGTAATGATTTTTATCATTCGTACATAAATTCCAAATAACAAATTTAATCTCATTGGTACTACACAGGATCGAACCCAGACCTCGATTGTTCGCAAGGACTGGTGCTCTACCTGAGGTCTTTATAAGACCAATAGAAGCCAAAACAAGTATATTCCGAATTTTTGTCTGTCTGTAAGTTTGAACGTGCACCACGCTGAAACTACTGCACAAAATTGGATGCGGTTTTCACAGTCGTATTGCTAAAGGTGTAACTTAAAATCGGGTGCATGTTTTATATTGATACCATGCCTAGAAGTCGAGTTATGTCACGATAGCTTTTGTCCGAGACCTCATCCGCTCGGACTTGGAAAAGTATCCCACAGGATAAAAAACATCCTATGTCCTTTTTCGTCTCTTCAACTATCCCTATACAAAGCACAAGTTATTCTGACCCAAGAAGGACAAACAAAAAACTAGCTTTCACATTTGATGGCGCCATCAATACGGGCGAGTAACTCGCAAAATGTAGGTTAGTTAGCAGAAAACTACGATAAAAACTCGCAAATCAGGGCGCTAAACAAATCACTATGAGATTTCGATTAAACTCCAGCAGTAATCAAAGTGAGAAACCATGAGATGGTGAAGATTATCAGCGATTCGTCTAGAAGCCGATGCATGGGCTGCCGTCCTAGATAAAAGGTGACGTAACAATATGGCCGCCCCGCAACCGTTGACAAAGCGCTGCCCTAGAGTTCTTTCATTCGTTCTCGGTCCATCTTGTTCCATAGACGCGCCGCCACATTTATAATTTTAGTAAAGAATATGGCTTAGTACATTAGGGCAGGTCGCTAGTTATAATTTGATAAACTTTACCGTATAAATAACTTAAAGTATAATATGGGGATTATATAATGAGGGGATTTACCATAATCTCGCTTGTTACGCGGATTGACGATCGCATTAAGATGTTGTTGTTACATAGGTAGATACGGCCTATTTTCTGTTTAGTCGGTCCTTAGTCGCTTTTACGACTTCCGCGGAATAATATGGGGTGTTTTATAGGCTAAAGCCGAGACTACACGGTAATTTGAACATGATAATGATATAAAAAATTACCTCGTCGAATCCTAGGAAAGTTCCCAACCCCAGTGTTGGTATAGAGTTCCCATCGTTGAGTGGTAGCCGTGGGGCTTTACCATCGCTGTCCTGGTGGTCGCAGAGCTGTAAACAGATCGCAATCACTTGTGAAAAACACCCCAACACAACAGATTCGTATACAAAACCACTTTAACAATAATATTTTCTACGATTGTAATTTCGCGAAAAAATTAGTATCATTAACACACAACTTTAGATTTGTTTTATGAACAGCCTATATACATCCCCAGTGCAGGGTCTCAGGCCTACTCTCCTACAGAGAGTGTATGGGACATAGTCCACCACGCGGGACCGGTGCGCATTGATAGACTTCACACACACCTTTGAATTTCTTCTCAGGAGTGTGCAGGTTTCCTCACGATGTTTTCCTTCACCGAAAAGCCAATGGTAATGATTTTTATCATTCGTACATAAATTCCCAATAACAAATTGGTACGAGCCAGGATCGAACCCAGACCTCGATTGTTCAAGGACTGACGCTCTACCCAACTGGGATCTAATTCGGTGTGAACCGCCTTCGTGGTCTAATCTCTGTCGGAAGATAGCTACCACCATGCTACCACAGTCGGACGCCAAACAGCAGTGTTAATAGCACTGATGTGTTCCGGTATGAAAGGTAGCAGAGCCAGCGCCTCATTACGGCCTTATCGTAAATTACCATCAGGCGAGATGAAGGCCAAGTGCTAACCTGTCATACATCAAAAAGAACTAGCACAGATAACCGTCATACTGGACTGGACGCACACAATTTGGTCGGAGCAAAAGTGGTCGGACTGATTTGGTCGGACCGATCAAATTGTATTCACTTAGCGACACCGGTGTAGGCCACATCGCTCGAAGAATGAATAACCGATGGGGATTAATAGCTATCGAGTTGCCACACGTACTGGAAAACGTGTACCAGAACGTCCCCTTACTAGATGGACCGACGACCTGAGAGCAAGTCTCTCGGGACCTATCAATGTGGCGTACCATGAAGGAGGCCTATGTCTGATGATGTTTCCCAGCTGTTGATGATAGTGACACCAATTCTCAATGTATAAATTAGTTTTGACAAACAAAGTTTAGACAAAAGCGTCGGTGGCGCAATGGATAAGGCGCGGACTCTCAATCTGAGGGTACCGGGTTCGAATCCAGCCGTGTACCTATGAGTTGTTTTTCAATTCAAGTACATTATCCGATTGCTTAACGGTGAAGGAAAACATCGTGAGGAAACCTGCATGTCTTGAACAGGCATGTGAAGTCCGCCGATCCGCACTGGGCCCGCGTGGTGGACTATGGCCCATACACTCTCTGTAGGAGAGTAGGCCTGTGCCCCTCCAGTGGGGACATATATAGGCTGTTGATAATGAAATTAGTTTTGTATATAATAGGCTCTACTTACCGCCACGACTAAGTAAGAACTTAACACGACAAACAAAATCCGCATCTTGTTAAGTTAGCTGTCAAACAAAGACTGAACAGAAACTTTATACAAAATAACTTCACTGACCTAAACCGTATAACAATCTCAGCACGTTTAAAATTAAACACTACCATGTAAGACTCAAAGCTTTATATAATAAAAACAACTATACAACAATGAAAAACAGTGATCTAAACAAATCGTGTGAAATCAAACCATAACAGCTTTCAAATACATGTGATTGTTGTTTAGCGTGGTTTGTTCACGGTTACTTTTCAAGGCGATCCACTTTTTATACCTTATAAGATACTGTTTGCGCTGTTACTGTATTATAATATATCACTTTATAGATGTGAGAATAATAACAAGTGCGAGTCGGACTCGCGCACTGAGGGTTCCGCATAGAATATAATAAATACGTAACATAGCCTTTCAACCGTGTGACGAGGTAGGCGTCAAGCGTCACCAGTCGGTATCGTTCTGTATGGTTGCCAGGCGTCCGGATAAAGCCGGACATAGGCTTTTTGTTGCGTGTCCGGCCAAAATAAACGGTGTCCGGCTTTTTAAATTCCGCGAACGACCGAGTGCCGAGCGTTGCCGAGCGCAGGCGAGTCGACTTTCGGTCGCTCTGCACTTCTCCGCCCCCTTTTCGGGAATTCGATTTCATTTATATTTCATTAGAATTATGGTAATAATAAAAAAGCTTGATTTTACCCAAAAAATTGGCATACCTATTATCCATTATATGTATGTATAATATGTATATATTTATTTATTTATGTAGCACAACTTACCCCATGTTATTTATAGGATTCTGCTGCCCGGGGTTGCCTGGAAGAGATCGCTCTTAGCGATAAGGCCGCCTTCATTGTACTTTTTATATTCTTTTCTGTTATGTTTTGTGTGTGTGTGCAATAAAGTTTATTTGAATTGAATACTAAGATACAAAATCCACAATATTGCAGGGTGTCCGGCCTTTTTACCCAAATGTCCGGCCAAACTGACTGCTCGATCAGGCTTTGGCTTTGGCGACCTGGCCCCCCTAGTTCTGACTGCGTTCAGTTTAGCGCTTGTATCGTAGAATACGGGTACAATTATTTCCGTATTTTGTATGTATTTTTTCGTTCTATATAGTTGTAGTAGTTTTTCAACTAGAATCGATTTTATCGAGAAGGTTGCGGTCAAACAAACGATGATTGTCGACCGGACGAGTGAGTGGAAAAACTTAACTTTGTAGTTGAAAAAATGGTACACCTACATGCATGTATATGAATCAGGATTCAACAGCAAATGTATGTTTGTTATCGTGAAAAAGCGATTTCAATGCGACACAATGAACAATTTTGCTCTAGCCAAATTTCAGGATCTTGGTCAACCTTGAATTGTAATGCCGAGAACAGAATATCATTAATGTAAGACTTCAGGTAATAATGTCTATTTTAAAACACTTTTGTTTAGTAAATGTATTGAAAAAGACACGTTCCGCATCGAGGTCATGGTTCGATCCTGGCTCAATGAGTTCCAATTTGTTACTTGGAATTTATGTACGAATGATAAAAATAATTACCATTGGCTTTTCGGTGAAGGAAAACATCGTGAGGGAACCTGCACACTCCTGAGCAGAAATTCAAAGGTGTGTGTGAAGTCTACCAATGCGCACTGGTCCCGCGTGGTGTACTATGACCCATACACTCTCTGTAGGGGAGTAGGCCTGAGCCCCTGTAGTGGTATGGGGACATTTGGCTGTTGTTAATGATGATGACTTATAATAAAAAAAGAAAATGTATCGGTATAGGATAGGATAGGCCCCTAAATTAAAAACAAAAATGGGGCAAATGAATTTATATTGTCACAGAGCTTAACAATATTTTGCGTTTCCAAGTGCAAAAACCGATTTTGTACAAAGAATATACAGTGCAGGACGGATTCGAATTATCTCTTTTATTCGATATCCAAATTGATTCCATTCTTCCATTTCTTCAGGGCAAGCGGTATATCCACTTGTATACCAGGCAGCTTGTCAAACGGATAGTTGGTATAATCCTGCCAGAACACGGGACGAACGGTCCGGTAGCCGTTGTCGAACTTGGCTATCTGTTCCACGTCGGACGCATCCAGCTCGAAGTCGAAAATAGACGCGTTCTCGAGAACCCGCGCCTTGGTAACGGTCTTCGGAATTGAGATTATGTTGCGCTGGTACTGAAATGAACGAATAACAGAAATAAAGGACACAAAACTGCTGCTTGGATTTACAACCCAGAGGTCCCGGGTTCGATTCCCCCGGGTATCCCTAAGTAGAATGATAGGGGTGCTGACAGGCCACTGTCCACTCAACAAACACATGTTTAACATGAACATTACAGACAACCCTCTGTGTCGAGGGTGCATGGTCGCCGAGGAAACTCCCGCCCATGTGCTCACGACCTGCAGCAGCGTGGCCACACAACGGGCGACGATCCTGAACAACCCGGGATCACTCCAGGAGGCGTGCGGAGACATCAAGCGACTCGCGCGCTTCTGGGAAGAGATCGGCTGGCTGGAGTAGCCGCCACCATTTCCATCCCATTCACGCGCAATGGCCAATATATGGCTGAGTGCGTAAACCGCTCTGATTAAAATAAAACCTTTTGGTTTTTCTATCGGTACTCAGTTTAGTTATGTTACCAAGTCTGCCGTTAACCATAATTGTTAATAGCACTGTTGTTTCCGGTATGAAAGGTATCAGAGCCAGCACCTCATTGGCTTGAAGCTTCTGCGTGCGTATGATCACCATCCAACGGGCATATAGTCACTTCCCATCAGGTTCGATGAAGGCAGTGCCAACCCATCATACTTAAAAAAGATTAATGTCGAGATATTACGGTTTATAAGATATAGACTTGTGACAGACGGACGGAAGGACAAAGGAGGCACAGTAATAGGGTACTTTGGGATAACCTATAGGTTCAAAATCCTTAAAAGGCTAAATTGGCAAAGGTAAACCTAAAAAATTAGAGAAATTTTGCGAATTTCTGCGCTCTGAGTCACTTCACTGGCTTGCAGCTTACCAAATATCTCAAGGCGACCTGGGTGACAGTTTTGCCGTGTTTCTTCGCGATGTCCAGCAACGTGGGGTTGTTCAGCTTGGGCTCAGGACTGTCAGGCTGTGAGCGGGACGGCACCATGGTCCCGAACGGGGAGTAGGCCACAACGGCTATCCCTTGCTCATGACAGAAGTCAACCAGCTCTTTCTGGCCGAGGTTCAGGTTGATCTGAGAAAAAGAGAAGAATATACGTTGATTTGCACAAAGAAATAGGTGGTTACAACATTTATATGCTATAAGTTAGTGGTCGATCGGAGCCATTCAAGTACCGGTCAAACAGAAGCACGTCAGCCCTCCACCCGTACACTGTAGATATTCCTGCAGCTCGCAACAAGCGTTTCGCTGCCACAGTCATCATGCGTACAGATACAATATGTAATACACTACCGGTGTCCGTGTTCCCAGAAAACTACAACTTGGGAATCTTCAAACGAAGAGTAAATAGGCACCTTCTAGAACAACGCGTAACATCGTCGTGAGATTGAGTTTAATCGTTTAACAAAAAAGAGAAGAAAAAGACAAGATAATTTAGACAAAAATTCTAGACCCAGGACCATATCATATTTTCGGTAGGGTTTTAGAAAAAGTATCACCTCGACTTGGTTGGCAGCTGGTACAACTTTGCTGTTGGCGATTAGCCTCTTCAGCTGATCCACGTTGAAGTTGGAGACTCCTATACTCTTCGCCAGGCCCTTCTGCAGGACCGCCTCGAACCCTCGCCACGTCTCTAAGTAGTCTATCTTCTCATCCACGCCGTCTTGCTGGAAAATATCATTCATTGTCAGGTGTCAGGATCTAGATATAATGTGATATTTGCTTGCATCTTGCAGCTGCATCTGAGTGGTGAGTTCAGCCAGAAGTACAAGTCAGTGCTATCTTTTCAATAACTATAATTCAACTGGCTTAGGTAACATGCCGAATGACGGATGATGCTAGGAATCGAACACAGGACCTCCTAGGAAATTGACAGTTTATCCATGAAATCATTCATCATCAATAGCCTATATACGTCCCCACTGCAGGGTCTCAGTCCTACTCTCCTACAGAGAGTGTATTGGACATAGTGCACCACGCGGGACCAGTGCGGATCGGCGGACTTCATACACACCTTTGAATTTCTTCTCAGGAGTGTGCAGGTTTCTTCGCGATGCCTTCCTTTACCGAAAAGCGAATTGCAAATAACAAATTGTAACTGAGACCTCGATTGTTCAAGGACTGACGCTCTACCCAGCTGAGCTACCATGGCTATCCTAAATCATTAATTAAATCTAAAGCATTCTTGTGGTAATAGAGAACTGCGAAAGGTCTTGCGCTTCCAAGTGAATTCCTACTATCGGGGTCCCTATAGTCAGGGAGACAGACCGGTCAGGACAGGTTAGTTGTGTCAGTCCACCCTGGCTTTCTTGGAGGGATCTTCGACGGAAGTTTGGTCTGGAATAAAACCCTCCCAATATGTCTTACTTCTAGTGTTGTTCACCAACTCACAGTGATGGACATCGGCCAGTGCATGAGGAGTTGGTCCACGTATTCCAGGCCCAGGCGTCGCAGCGACCCTCGCACGGAGACCTCCACGTCAGCCTCGCGGTGAAAGTGGTGCCATACCTGCAATCAGCATCATATAGAGATGAAAGTCATCTGGTTAACCAAGGCTCTCATAGAACCCTGCAACAGAATTTCATCATCAAGGGATTTGCCAAAATCACCACGATACGCAGAAGGGTAGGTGATCGCAGTAAGATGTTGTTGTTACATAGATAGCAGCTGCTGACCATCTACTGAATATTATCCCTGAAATGATGATGATGATATGGGGTGGTCCTTTGTACACAAAGAGATTTATATACATTATTTAGAAAATCAATGATTTTTTTGTAGAATTTGGTTTTTACAAAAAACATACTTTTTCCTTTAATAAACAACTTCAAAAATGGAGGAGTATTTTTTATTTAATTCTATGTTCAGCAGCGAACATTTCGGCTGATGATGATAGTGATTCCTTTTTTTACTGCTGATGATGGCAAATGAAATATCATTGACGCTAAATTGACGCCATCGTTGTTTTTCGTTAATTAGTGTTACACACAGCGTAGATGGTGTTTCTTATTTCTAATTGTACATTTTTGTACAAACAATATTGTAATTCTTTAATAGTGATTAATGACGTTTTAAAATTAGTACAAGTCCAAGCCGGGATACATTCTCGAAATTTATCTTTTCAATGTTTTTTTTAAACAGATGCATCTGGGTTACGCTAGCATTTTATTGCAAAATATTTTTAAATAATTTGCTCGATGCAATTAAAAATCAAAACAATTAAATTTACTGAAAATATCCACCTTGGTAGTAACGAACAGTTCCTCTCTAGTGACGACGCCATCTTGAATTTTCTTTGCGATCACCTGTCCCACTTCCGGCTCGACGCGGTAGAGATGCGCCGTGTCGATATGTCGATAGCCGATATCGATAGCGTACGACAACGCCTCAATCATCTTAGGGAGGTCTGTCGTTTCTAATTCCATCTGAACAATTACAGGTGTGTGAGTTTTTGTCAGACAAGTTTGTTAAGAAATAATCACATAAAAAACATCCAGGTGTGAATCGGATTCGTGCATCGAGGGTTCCGTACAGAATATGGATAATTAACATGCTAAAACATAAATATTATGCACCGAACAATGTTTTAACAAATGCGCTTAAATGCCAAGCATTTTCGCTTTAGTTTTTCTTCGAATCACTAGATGGCGCCAGTAGTATTATTAATCACGATAAACTTTATTTTGCAGTTAAGAGCAAAGATAAGTTTGTAGTCATGATACACTCTCTGTAGGAGAGTAGGCCTGAGACCCTGCAGTGGGGACATGTATAGGCAGTTGTCTATGTAAGTAACAACATCTGCGATCACTAATTCTTCTGCCAAGCGTGCTGGAAACTCTGACGTGGCGATCTATCAGTCCAACAGTGGACATAAGCAGTCCACTATGACTGTACCTACCTTGTCATTAAGGCCGAGCCAGGTGCCGTACCCGAAGGCTGGCATCTCTTTCCCATTGTTCAGTTTAATCGTTGGTATCTTGACCTGTAACAATAGCTATAGTTAAAACATCGTGTATATGCATAAGGGCATATATTTATGGCAATGAGTGTTGATCTCAAACAATACATTTACATAAATGACACGTTCCTGATGACACTTGTAATTTTAAAAGATCAATATCAAATATCAGTGGGTTACGTAACATTTTTGTATATTCTGGTCTTGTTTATTTGTACAAAAACATTAAAAACACACGTAAAAGGCAAGACCAAAGATATATATATATATATAGTAGCTTATAGAGAGGGCATTGGAAAAAGATTCATATAAAATCTGTGATCTCATGCATCAGTATCGCCATCTAGCGTTGTAAACCAATAACACGCAACTATCTGACATTTGATTATTTAGGTAGGGATATACCCATATCGATATGAGGGTATCGATAATTAATTTCAATAATGATATCAAAATTGACAGAGAATTTTATAATAATTTAGATGTCTTTGGGCAAAAACTATCATAGAAAACAAAGATGGCGTCAATAAAATGACATTTGACATTGTAACTAAGCACAAATGATTTTGTACAATTAAAATATGTACACAGAATATGTAATTGTAGTATTTTTCTATAAATATTTAGATTGTTCATTGATTTTTAAAGTAGTTTACAAGTGCAGATAAAACCGGGTGTGTCTTATTTAAAAATCGAACTCCTAGCAACGTATTTCTGCTGATACTGATATAAAGCCGTGATCACATTGATAGATACCTTTCATTGGGAATCGAATCCGGGACTTGTGGTCTATAGCTGTGTATACAGGCGGATTCAAAATTTTAATGAGCAAAAGTTTATCGTCAGTTTTAGATAATTTACTGCTGTTTACTTTACTCGTAGCTTGTGTTGTAAATAAAAATGTGCTAATTCATGTTAAATTATATTGTTTGGTAACGATATAATAATGTTCATTATTTATAAGCTTCAGTTAAAAAGATTGATACGGGGACCCCATAGGTCATGCATACCGGAGATGTATTTCGTCGACAAACATTTCATGCTATAGTTCTTTTACGAAAAAATTTAGGGTTCCGTAGTCAAACAAGGAACCCTTATAGTTTCGCTCTGTCCGTCCGCGGCTTAGCTCAGTGACCCTTACTACTAGAAAGCTGTAATTTGTTACGGGTATACATAATTATACACAACTAGATAGGCCCACAGTAAAGGACCACGTTTCGTTGCGTTCAGATCCTCCAAGGATTCTGCCGTTATGACTATGTCATCGGCAAATCGAAGGTGAGTGATGTAGTCGCCGTTGATGTTGATGCCAATTGTTTTTCATATTCAATACTTACAAAACCTGATCTAAAAACTAAATACATAAAAGAGGTAAGATATTACCATATGTACAAATACAAATAGAAATCATAAATTTATTTATATATAGTACATCAGGCGTGCAAACATTACGTAAGTAATTTTAATTATAATGATTATCATTTACACGTGGAACAATAATTATGGAATGGTTAATATGGTATACACAACCTCACAAATAAAAATTAATTTTAATCTTTTCATTCTTTCTTGTATATTAGTAAATACACTTCTCATCAGAAAAATCGTAACTCTTCGGTTTTTATTTTTTCTGTCCTAATTTAAAACAAAAGAGTTTTCATGCCATAAAAAATCTCACGATTGTATAGCTGGCAGTTTGGTTATTATGAACCTAAATATGAACACTTTCCTGATAATCCTTACAAAACATAAACTTGCAAGGTGTTTCGATTTTTCTGATGAGAAGTATATTAATCTGTGATACAAATAACAATACACAATAGAGAAATGTTATAAATTACTTACTTTAGCCATTGCTGTTTTGCTTGTGTTTTATTTGTTACAAAATTGCACGATATATCAACTCGTAACCTGTGCGGGCGCCGGCCGGCTCCAATAGCTGACTGACTCACCGCCCGCGCCCCGCGCCCCTCCCCGGCCATGACATGACAGCTGTTTAGTATTCAACAGATTAGAACAGTTGGGACTATAGGTAAATATCAATTCAATTCAATTCAAATAATCTTTATTGCACACACACACAAAATAAGAAACAGAAAAGAAAAGAGAAGAACATAAAAGGTACAATGAAGGCGGCCTTATCGCTAAAAGCGATCTCATATCATCATATCAATATCATACGGCCTTGATATTTGCTTGGTTAATAGTTTTATATTATTGGCAGATCCGTAGCCAGATTTCTTTTTCTTAACACTTTTAGAAGACCAGACATGAAATACATGTTATTAATTCTTTTAATTTTTTAGATTTAGGAGCGGTGCGCCTAGATTGTGCAAACGTTTGTAATTCTTCTCTGGAGTATACACTAATTACGTAAAAAAATTAAAATTTTGTATTCATTCTTGGGCTGTATTATTTTAACACTTTGATAACTCCCAAAATGTAATTCTTACTAATAATTTACATTTGGCCTCTGACGGTGACGCTAAGGCTCATAGTATAAGATAGAAAAATAAAACGGGTGTAAGTCTGAAAGTGATCCCTGTCAGCTCTGTGTTTATAATCTGTGACCGTGAGTGGCGTGTTGATAAATATACCGAGGTCTATTATAATACAACACCTTCTTCTAATGTAGCTTCTCTTAACAATCACTGAATGTATAAAACCTTTTGTTTATTGTTTAATGTGACCGAAAAACACCATTACAATAATTGCTACTGTCACAGACTTCCAGAGAAAAATTAATTTCCATCACAAATTCCACTTCGCTTTTTATACACTTACTACAAAACTATCATACAGCGCCATCTGTAAGAAGACATTGTTCCTACACACTAAAGACACAATAAACGCTACTAGATTTTGTGTAAACAAAGCCATCTATAGATTACCTTCAGATACACTGTAGTTTGTAAATTAGTTTATCTATTCGATGTAAGATGGCGCTAGTAACAATTAATCTAGTTTGTAAAGTTGAAGCAACAGTTACATCTACTCGATACGAGATAGAGCTACTGGTGCACAAAAATGAATTCATTACAGATGTTATCGGGAGAAATTGTTGCAAGATTCATATCAAAACCACAAAGCAAAACGTTTAACTGTAGCAAATTACTCGATGAAATAGTCGAGTCGTATCATTAACTGTGATGTATGATCTCTATTACTAGAGTTGTATTTGGTTTTTTGTTATTTTTTTCGCAATTTATCGTGAGCATCGAATACTCTCGGCTCTTTTTGTTCTTCTTTGTTGTTAGCCGATATTTTCACCGTTGCAATAGTTGGTTGGGAAATAGGAATGTAAATATGTGAACACTGATTGCTTCCTTATTCCTCAACGTGCACTTTTTATGTTAAGTCATTTCTCCAAATCAATTATAGAATCTATTTTTATTACTGAATCTTAAAATCATGCAATAATTACGTATTTGCTTGTCTCATAATTGTATGAGCTATGAACGATGAGGCCACATCGCTCGAAATATGGATAATCGTTGGGGAGAAAATGTTTTGGGTAATGTGGCAAACAAAGGAGGCCTATGTCCAGCAGTGGACGTTTCCTGACTGATGATGATGATGAATGGTGATGTAAAATTATAAATATTTATGATTTATGTAAACTGTCTAAAAGTAGTCAAAAATCTAAAAAAGATGGCAGGTTAGAAAAAAAAGGCAAAGTGTGAATTGAACTCGCCCATGGAGGTTCCGTTTATAACAAGTACTATATTGTTACTTTTAATTGTTTTAAATATTTTTAGGGTTCCTTGCCTCAAAAGGAAAAAAGGAACTTTCTCATGAATGCGTGGAGATATCAAGTTGGTATTAGTATCGAATACGCCAGTCTGCCATTCCTTGGAGATGTGAATAATTCATGCTTATTTAAAAAAAGTGTTTGAACTAGGTATTGTTAAACTTAGGGAAGACTGCAAGTTTCATCGAAATCGGTTCAGTAGTTTTTGAGATAGGAAATGTTAAGTATGTATTAGTTAAATGTTTGTCACCTCAGAACTTTTGACTGGGTGAACCGATTTGGATGATTCTTTTTTTATTTGAAAGCTGGTTTGTAATTTGGTCCAGTTCTGGGAATGACATCCATAAGAAAAAGATATACATCTTTTAGGGCAGTTGAAGTCGGTTTCTAGTTCTTTTTGAATAAGTTACTTGTTTAGTATTGAAAATGAATCAGTTCAGCAGTGGCTGATAAGTCAAGTCAGTAATTACAAGTACCCTTTTATATATAAGAGAATCATATTATTGTGTGAGAAATGACATGAAGTTGTGTAATTATTGTGTAATATGGAAATGTAACGAGAGTAAATATATTGCTTATGATTAAAAAGATATGGTTGTTTACGCTGACGTACGACGTAGAAGAAATCCAACCCTACAGGGTACTTCCTGTTGACCTAGAATCATGAAACTTGTCAAGAAGCAAGGACTTATAGCACAAGTACAGGTAGCAATAAATCGGAAAATTATAATTTTCAATTAATAACATTAAAATTTGATTATTACAAACTGCTCCAGCGTCTGTCGGCTTATTCATAGGCAATTGCTCATTGATTTCAGTCAGGCATTTTAACCTATTATTTATGATTTTCAGTATGTTAGTTATCAATATTCTGTACGGAACCCTCGGTGCGCGAGTCAGACTCGCACTTAACCGGTTTTAATTTTACAAAAACCACATATACCTACCAACTAAAGTCCAAGTACGAATCTATACACAAAATGTAAACATCATATAATTGCTTGAACCCTCATCGATCTGGCGTTTTAGAAGGAAGATTTTTTAATTAAAATAATTAGAAGAGGTCGTACTCTTCATCTCACCTCGCCAGTGTCAAGTTTATGAGACAGACAGAGCCAGTATGACCCTTTGACTTGACGAGCGTCCGGTGCTGTGTTTACAGTGGATAGTTGAAGAGACAGTTGGCTGAATAAATCGCTTCCGTGGCCCAGTGGCTCAATACCGTATTTAAAACCAAATCAAAATAAATTGATGCTTTCCGTTGCGTCCGTGTGGACTCCGAGGTGTGCCTGTTTCTGCTGTGAGGAGTATCACAGTGGCAGTGGATGTGGATGGACGCTTCCACATCCTCCTGATAGAATCTGTAGACTTTCCTGTCAGGTCCATGTGGGTCTGGTGTTTGTTTAGCTTGCAGTGGCAGCACGTCAGCTTACTTCTTCCATCTATATCAGTAACTTTAGTTAGTCGACGGTAGGACGATATTCCTTAATGATTTCCTTTATACACTTTTTTAATCTCGTCGTCACGGCACGGGTAGGGCATCCAATCCCGTAATGTTATTTGTTATCTCGATGTTTGCGGGATTCAACATGTTTGTATATATATGATGCCTGCTGAGCTATGAGGACCTGACCAACTCATTAACATATTAATGCTTAGAAGAAATCTCTTTATAAAATTTGGAAACTGGGATCGAATTTTTTTTCATTGATGATTTAGAGTACTGCTAAGAAAAGATGTATTTTCTGCTAATATTACGCCTCAAGAGGATGAAAGGGTGAGAACATAGATAGAATAAAGATAGAAAGATCTTAAATTTTAATCTAAAAGAAATGGCGCCAAACATCTTTTGCCGGAAATATATAAGTTGCAAAAAATTCAAACTTAAACGAATTTTGTACTGAATTGAGCTATTGAATTGTCTGAAGTTAGTTTGCAAAGAAATTCGGATGGTTATTTCAGGACCTTACTTATACTGTAAGTTTTTGGTTCCCTTGTCATAACCTATAATGTGCTTGCGATCGCGGGACGATGTCTTTATGCTTCTAGGTATCTACCTAATTCCGCATACGTGTAGACTTCGGTATTTACGTTATCAGACAATCACGCGGGATCACGGTATTTCGAGATCACGGCAATACCGTGATTTAGCGCGATGCCGTTTAGAATGCTTCCATACTAAATTTCTGTTGCCATAATCTTTTAAAATAGAATATCTGACTTTGATAAGTAATTACCTAAAAATAGGAGATGAAATTATAGTGTCGCGTAATAAATATCATTAATTTACAACTTTATAGTTAGCTACAATAGCAGTTACGCAGCTGATTCATAGATGGCGCTTTGAACAATAATCGTAAAAGGGGTGTAAAAATGTAAATTGTCTGTGAAGTTGTATGTTAATGATACTCATTTCGCGACATCACAATCTGTTGTCCTATTTTTAGATAGTTACTGCACAAATCCAGCTATTATATTTTAAAACCTTATGAACTAGTTCGATGTCAACGCGGCACAACTCTTAAACTTGCTCTTAAAAATGGTGACTAATTAAAAAGCGCCCTCCTCGCGCGTATCTTTTATTTTTTCTCCCCCTCGAGAAGTTTCTTCCCCTAACGGGAGGAAGTTAAGTGACGAGCGAATTTGAAACAAGGAATTTAACAATTACCTATCCGTCTGTCTTGTAACAATGAATTACAATATGAGTTGCTAGCTTCAAACTTCAATCCCTACTAATATTATAAATGCGAAAGTAACTCTGTCTGTCTGTTACGCTTTCCCGCTTAAACCTCGCAACCGATTTTGATGAAATTTGGCACAGACAATCTTTAGACCCTGAGAAAGGACATAGGCTACTTTTTAATGCGAAAAATAAAGTCAACGCGGGCGAAGCCGCCGGCAGAAGCTAGTTACTTATAAAACTCCTTAAAACAAGTAAATGCGTTCAAAAAGAACTGGAAACCGACTTCAATTGCCCTAAAAGTCTACTTTTATCAAGGCAAATTTAATATTTATATAGTTTTCTCATGGATGCCGTTGTCAGAACTGGACCAAATTGAAATGGGACCACACGGGAAACACCAGCTTTCAAATAAAAAAAGAATCATCAAAATCGGTTCACCCAGTTAAAAGTTATGAGGTAACAAACATAAAAAAACATACCCGGTGAATTGATAACCTCCTTCTATTTTTAAGTCGGTTAAAAATACTTTTTAATATACTACATTTTTAAAAACGGCTAAGTGCGAGTCGGACTCGCGCACTAGGCGCTCCGAAGCATGGAAAGAAATGTACATATATTATTACCATGAATTAAGGGTTTTTATGGTTTCTCAAAAACTATACAAGATGTACCGACAATGTGGCATACCATGACGGAGAACTATGTCCAACAGTGGACGTTCCCCGGCGCATGATATTACCGGAGCTAGCTAGCTAACTAACTAAGGCAATTAAAAACAAAAAGAAAAACTTTTTTGTTGTAGGTGCCTATTCTATATTGTTTGTGAAAAATATTTGGAAGATTTTTTACTACACATACTTCAATGTTATTCAATTTATTTATGAAAATGTAGAATATTTAGTTGATAAATAGTTAAGAAAAGGGCACGCCTTGTCCATCCGTCCGTCCGTCAGCGGGCTGCATCTCATGATCCATAACAGTTAGACAGTTGTGTTTTTTCTAGATTACGAATCTTAGCATTATATATTGTAAGATGTTGTGGAACCCTTCACGCGCGAATCCTACTCGCTCCTGACCGATTTTTATTTGATAGAATATGTTGTTGCCATTACTTTCATGTTTTAATATTTAATTTATGATAAAAACTATGATTTCATTTTCAGGAAATTCGGCGCCATATGGACTCCGACGGTACTTCCCCGTGGCCGAAGTAAGTATTAATTGACATAACAAAAAACACGACACCTAATTAAATAAAACGAATACACATGACGTTTGGATTTTATTTAATATTTACAAAAAAATTGACACATCACAAATCCCCAACAAAATTTTAACTTAATTATTAACACGCAAATTATGATATTTTATTATTATTACTATTTAATAAAGATACCAGTGCTTTAGCCTTATTTAATAATCAACTAAATAAAAAGATGTATAAAAAACAACATGTGCCTAAAGACAAAAAAAATACAAACTCAATTAAGACGTAAGCGTAATGTCAATGGCACAATGACGAAATGACAACTTCACTTTTATTTAAATAAACGCACAAACAAATATAACGTTACAATATAATAAGTTTCCAACGAAAATATAATAAAACGAAAGGAGGCTCGTATAAATAGGCAAAGGAAAAAACGCATAAAGCCGCGCCACGCCTCGCAGTGGGCGAGTTAGGCCACGCCTTCAACAGTGGGGGTACAGATGCTATTTGCCAGTCTTTGGAGGCATTCGCGCATCTCGCACAGTGCCGGCTCCAATTTAACACAATTATTATTAATATAACTGTCAAAAAACTGTCAAAAATTCAACGAATGCGATCTCCTTTGTGACGATTTTCAGTTGATCTGTGGTTTTGATTCGCGCGCGCGTTTGACAGTTCCTTTTTTTTTCTTCGATTTGTTTGTTCTTCGCGTTTCGTTTCGCGCTGTGCCAGTGAGTGAGTGGGTTTTAGGATGTACGAATTGTTTGTTGATGTAATTACAAATTTTAATGGCGGATTATTCAAGGATTTCTAAGTGGAAATTTTGACAAGGTAAGTAATTATGAGTCTTTGCACGACGGTGGAGTAATGTGTTTTTTTTTAAATTATTGACTAAAGCAGTTAAAATACAATTTATAATCACCATCAGATGACAAAAAATCAAGTCATTATTTCCCTTACAGCGTGAAGGACGTACAAACAAACATTATTATACAAAATTCGTATGAATTGCCGACTTACGCGCAAAAGGAAAAATACAGCAGGCAGATCCAAAATTTAATACCTACTTGTTTTATAAGATCCCGGATTTTCTCCCTTCGAGACCAGAGAGATTTACTACTAGAACTAGTAAAAAAACGGCCAAGTGCGAGTCGGACTCGCGCATCAAAAGTTCCGTACGGAATATGAATTATTAACATACTGACAATCATAAATATTAGGTAAAAATGCCTGACTAAAATCAATGAGCAATTTTTAACAAAATTGTTAGCGCTAAGAATAAGCCGACAGGCGCTGGAACAGTTTGTAATCATTAAATTTTAGTATGTATAATTAATATAATTTAAAAAATATACGTTTCATAATTATTGCTATACTTGTGCTATAAGAGCTTGCTTCTTAACAAATTTCATGATTGTAAGTCAATGGGAAGTACCCTGTAGGGTTTGATTTCTTCTACGTCGAAAAATGCAGCGTAATGTGTGTTATTCATTGATCTAGAAGCTTGAATTTTTTCACATCTCAAGGGTCAGCAGACTTGAGTATTCGACACTAATTTCAATTTGATATCTCCACGTGTTCCTGAGAAAAAGGGTCTTGACAGACAGACAGACGGACAACAAAGTGATTCTACAAGGGTTCATTTTGTTCCTTTTGAGGTACGGAACCCTTAAATTGTATATATATAAGATATGGCACACGGAAAATTCCAGGATTCTGATATGTAAGGCCAGTTATTTTACTCATGACATTTATTGCTTTTCTAAATATAAGTTTCAAATAAATAAAATATCATACCAGAGCTACGAAACGGGGCTTCATCACCAAATGACAGTTGAAGTTTTAAGTGAAGATTGTATAAAATTACAGCAAGAACATTTTCTATAATTTACAATTCTGAAAACTGCACAAGCCAAAATGTTACAACGAATTACTGCCTTAGTAATTAGCAAAATAAGCTTAAAAGTACTAACATAATTAACGCATTCAAAAAGAACTAGAAACCGACTTCAACTGCCCTAAAATCTACAGCTTTCACCCCCTAAAATGTTCACCCTTAGAGGTAGAATTATCTGGGTACGTATTTCGTTTTAATCGATTTTCTCAAAAAGTGCTAAATCAATTTCGATAAAATTTATATGGGACTACCTCTGAAGTATGCGCTAACAAATAAAAAAAGAATCATCAAAATCGATTCATAATTGTGACCAGTGACCACGCAATGAAGACCCATTATACTGAAAATAAATAAAAACCGGTCAAGTGCGAGTCGGACTCGCGCACCGAGGGTTCCGCGCAGAATATAAATAATTAACACACTGAAATATGCATATTTTATAAGAATAAGTTTCGCCTGGCGAAAATACACGAGCAATCGTTTATTACGAGGAATCAATCCATCATTTATTTATTTGTGAATATTGGTAAATATTACAGGTGGTGGTTCATATTTCGTAACATACAATTCTGTTTCACTGATGTGAGCATACAAATATAAAATTAATAATTATAAATAATGTAAAATAATAATAATAATTACATGTCAAAGTAAAGTATTAAAATCCATGGTCAGTTTATGGAATCAAGCATTAATTCTGTAATACTATAATAGCTTTTACAATTAAAAAAAGTCCTAAGTTGTTTTTTAAATTCATTTAGCTGTGAGTTTCTCATCGACATTGGCAATTGATTATAAACTTTTGGTGCCATACACAACACACTTTTCATCATGAAGGCTGTTTGTAATCGTGGTATTTTAATGAAATATAATTAACCGGGAAACGTCTACCAAGCCGTCCCCCTACTAGATGGACCGACGACCTGGTTAGAGTCGCAGGGAGTCGCTGGATGCAGGTGGCTCGGGACCGGTCGATGTGGCATACCATGAGGGAGGCCTATGTCCAGCAGTGGACGTTTCCCGGCTGATGATGATGATAAACTAACATATACGAAAACTGGGCAGTTGTGGAAATATTACACACATACAGATCGAATTGATAACCTCCAATTTTGATGTCGGTTAATTACAAATAATTACAAAAACAAGTAATAAATCAATCGTCTAAATACAGTTCTACGAACCGGCGACTTAATAAATTATAATATAATAATAAATTATAATATAATAATAAATTATAATATAATAATAAATTATAATATAATAATAAATTATAATATAATAATAAATTATAATATAATAATTAATATTTAACACATTATAATATTAATGTGTTTATTCAGATGTAATTTTATTGTTGAAAACTATACGCCGTTAAATTCATTGTCTTGCTATGAACAAAATATGGTGTATTCAATAATGTGCTTTTAACAATTAATTTCGGTATACTGCTATAAGTGATATATCTTTTCATAAATCTTAACTACTAATATCTCAAGGGTTTGCTTGTAAATTGGCACAAAATTTAATCAGCAAGCTTTTCCGGCTTTATTATCGCCCTGGACTTCAGTAATTAATTTTATCTTAAGGTTATTCTCTCGATAAAAGTTTCAAACGAAATTTCTGTTGCCCTAATCTTTTAAAATAGAATAGCTGGCTTTGATAATTGATAAAAATAGGAGATGAAATTATAGTGTCGCGATATAAGATGGCGCTTTGAACAAGAATAATGAAAATTGTGATTCATTGTGAAGTTGTATGTTAATGATACTCATTTCGCGTATTACAATCCGATGTCATATTTTTAGATAAATTACTTGCACAGAGCCAGCTATTCTGTTTTAAAAGGTTATGGCAACAGAAATTTAGTATGAAACTTTTATGGAGTGGGATCCCGTTAATACCTTGAATGGGTTTTTATTACGACAGTACTATAGTCCTCTGTGGGTTTTATGACATCAACTTAAAAAATTAAAAGTATCGTATAACCAATAGATGGCGCTACCATATAAAAGCCACCAACATTTTTGACAGCGTAAGTTTTGCTGCGACATCATTTTAACCTCCTTGGCCCAGTAGCTACGCATTCAGACTGACAATCGAAAGGTACTGGCTTCGATTCCAAGTGGAAATATATGGTTCCTGGTGGTGCTCGATTTGGTTGGTTCAGCTTCTTTGTTAGCACGCTGTCCATATAATGGTCTGAGTATTCGTTATCAGGCCAGGTTTCTGCAACTCGGTGCCTTATTCATGCCACCCCAGCTCCAGCAGAAAGCCCAACAACGTTGGGCCCAACAATGTTGTTGAAGGCCTTTGGGAGCGACCTCGGTGTTCCGAGCTACATTGCCAGCAGTGTTGCTCCTGCGCACTCCATCAGGACGTGAGCAGCTGTCTCCTCGGCCTCCATGCATGCTCTGCACAGAGGGCTGTCAGTGATACCTAGAGTAAACAGGTTCTTGTAGAGTCCATGTCCTGTGATTGCTCGTCAATCAGGCGAAGTTGACATCTGCGTGGTTGTAACAATTGTTTGGTGAGGCGACTACAGGTAGGCATGGCCATACATGGCCTTATAGTCACATACCTCGAGTGAGATGAAGGCCAAGTACACGCATTATAAATTAAAAAATATCGGTTGTTATCCTAGGCGTATTATTATGCTAAGCCCATCGAAATATCAAATGCTTAATTCTTATAGATCACCAATAAATAACATATCAGTAGAGAACAGGTTTCATTCGATTCCGCGCGTTAAATACATCATTTTATACAGCTAACCGCGATTGGATGTTATTTATTGTGCGTTCTTTATTTGAAATTGTCGTTAAAATTAGTTTTTAACAGTAGTGGCCAGTTGTTTTATTCTGAATTGCTAACAAGGACCTTTAATACTCTATGCTTGCTCTATGCTATACCTGTTGACACTTTTCCAAATAGACAGTATTTATTATTTATATTTATTATAATATTGATAAATTTTTATTTTTAACCTACTTCAAAAAAGGATGAGGACCTCAATTCAACGTTTTTTTTTAAAATGTTTGTTACCTCAGAACTTTTGGCTGGGTGAACCGATTTGGATGATTTAAAAATGGAAATATTTTTCTGAAATAAAGTAATTTGAATTTTGAATCGAGACTGGCGCCTTCATTCGCTCTTTTCTTCATTTCAACGCAATTATAGTAGTACAATTAAAGTAGGTTATTGCAAACAAGCTGTCATTGGCAAGCCTGAGCCGAAGGAGAGGGTTTTTAATGTCATGAGTTGGTAATAACTACTACTTTCTCCTCCTCCTCATCATCATCAGCCGGGAAACGTCCACTGCTGGACATAGGCCTCCCTCACAGTACGCCACATCGACCGGCCCCGAGCCACCTGCATCCAGCGACTCCCTGCGACTCTAACCAGGTCGTCGGTCCATCTAGTAGGGGGACGGCCTGGTAGACGTTTCCCGGTACGTGGTCGCCACTCGAGATTCTTTACTCCCCACCGGTTATCGGTTCTTCGAGCGATATGGTGGTCCATTGCCACTTCAGCTCACTGACTCGTCGAGCTATGTCGAGCTTTCTCCTATTTTTAGTTAAACCTACTTATCAAAGCCGGGACGGTATGCTGAAAAGTTTTACCTTAAGTATAAACAAACATACAGACAAACGTACATTATCATGACTATTAAATACGAAATAATAATGTTGTATTATTGACGCAGGTGTTATATTAACAATTACAATTTTCCTACCATAATAATTATTAATAGAGACAGCTTCTTTGTGTTCTATTGTCGTAAATTACTAATAGTTTGCGTGAAGCTTAATTAAACATGCATATATTGTTAAAAATGTTGCGCAGTGAATTCTGAGATAAACACATACCGGGAAAAGCAATATTTCCGTACCGCGTTTGTGTTATAAGCTTAAGAATCGTGTCCTTCTTTTTTGGATGGGGAAATCTTGCAAATATACCCGACATCTTAGGAGAGAAGTCGGGTTATGTGAAATTTCCATCAACTAACACCCCCTCGGTGGACATCGTCTGCGCAAGTCTAGGAGCCCTGGGAACTCCACGAACACTCCAGTGCTCCTCTCGCGCTTTGCTCCTACCCTCGGCGATTCAGCCACGACCACTCGGCAGCTCCGGGCTGCAGCGGGACGGGACCACTTGGACTTACAATTAGGAGGTCTCGGGTTCGATTCCCAGTGGTATCTTATCTACCTATCGATATTCGGTTTGGCTGCCATGGTATCTCAGTTGGGTAAAGCATCAGTCCTTCAACAATCGCAGTCTGGGTTCATTACCTTTGGCTTTTCGGTGAAGGAAAACATCGTGAGGAAACCTGCACACTCCTGAGAAATTCAAAGGTGTGTGTGAAGTCTACCAATGCGCACTGGACCCGCGTGGTGTACTATGTCCCATACACTCTCTGTAGGAGAGTAGGACTGAGACTGTAGTGGGGACATATATAGGCTGTTGATGGTGAGAGCATGATTGTCTGACTGGCTAGCATCAACATGTCACATGTGTCTGCAGTACTTTAGTGTTCTGGCTTGAAGGTCAGAGCCAGCGTCTAATTAGCTTGAAGGCTTCTGGGTACGCACGCTTCCATCCAGCAGTGCTATGGTCCTTGCAATCAGATGAGACGTAGGCCAATTGCAAATCCATCTTAGATTTTGATATTTGATGGTAATATTATAGAACACCGAAATTAAGAAAAACGTCAAGGAACATTTTCTATCACTATAAGATTATATATATTTATAGTATGTAAAGTATGTATGTATTATTATTGATATATATTAGTTTGTTTTGTATCTCGTATTTATGTAATCGTTTATTATATTTATCATATCGTACACGCCTAACTGCCCTCCTTTCTTCAATATTTCTCCTTGACCTAGGACTGCTGGAAGAAATTTCTTTTAGAAATAAGCTGTTCCTTTTGTATATATTTTTTCTGTTTTGTGTTATGTAAATATTTTCTGTGTACAATAAACTGTTTAAATAAAAATAAAAAATAAATCGATTGACATGACATAATGTTGACTTTTAAACTAGATGACATTTCGTCATGCTTCCATACTAAATTTCTGTTGCCATAATCTTTTAAAATAGAATATCTGGCTTTGATAAGTAATTACCTAAGAATAGGAGATGAAATTATAGTGTCGTGAAATAAATATCATTAATTTACAACGTTATAGTTAGCTACAATAGCAGTTACGCAGCTAATGGTTCATAGATGGCGCTTTGAACAATAATCTAAAAAAGTGTTTAAAATGTAAATTGTGATTCACTGTGAAGTTGTATGTTAATGATACTCATTTCGCGACATCACAATCCGATGTCCTATTTATAGATAGTTACTGCACAAATCCAGCTGTTATATTATAAAAGATTATGGCAACATAAATCTTGTATGAAACTTTGATGGAGGTGGATCGCCGTAATAAGTTAACTTATGGCTGTTTTCTTACCTCCCTGCAAAGCTCACGGTAATGGCTTCACCGAATGCAATGCCTCCATGTCATATAATGGATTAATGGATAGCCATGTTAAAACACCGACCAAGTGCGAGTTGAACTCGCGCACCGAGGGTTCCGTAAGAATATGAATAATTAACAATAAAACATAAATACATACGCGTAATTGTTAATCTCTATATTAAGAATAATGTGGTGTCCATTAAGGTATATTATTTTAATTAAACAACCCAGTGATTCAGCAGGCAGTCACTCAAGCTCCAGGAAAATGAAATCTTTATTAGAAAACGTCTGCTCGACATAGTTTTTTTTGATAAGATGTTTTCCTACCAAGAAAAGGCAAAGGCAAAACACCATACAGCCATGTCATTGATAATGATATTCTATCTTAGAATTTTAAGGTTATAAAAACAAGGCCGAAGCCATTTCTTCATTTTGCTCAATAAAATGTATAATGTGTATTTGTACATTACATATTTGTACATTTTATCGCTTGTTTTGACGATTCTTGACGAGAATTTCAAAGGTCAGTCTTTGTTCCAACATTATGCGAAAGACTCCATATGCCGAATGTACTCGACATGGTAAACTCTTCCGATCGCGTCGAAACCCTCACAATTTTGCGTAATTGATACTATAACACCGTCCGTGACACTTTTTGCACTATATCACACCATTATAACACAAAAAACACACCTAACAGTATTATTAACGAATTACTAAAATTGCAATGAACCAACATTTTTCAAGTTCGCGCCAAGAATCCCCGCCATCGATGACAGTTTGCAAGTGTTGCCAGCAAGAAGGCGCTACCGAGTGCTGGCGTTACGTCACCGTTGAACTGTATAACACATTTATTGATATTGCCACAGACAATATTCTAATAATAATATTACATATAATAAAGTGACGGTTATTATTTTTAATGTGATACTTAAATAACGTTTATATTTTATTATTTGTTGTGTTGCCGACGCCGAACTTCTTAGAATAATTGTCTATGAAGCTTTTTATTCTTAAAGGACATTATCAAAGAAAAGTGATTTAGTTACCATTTTTATATATTTGGGTTTAGTTTGTTTGTACAAAAACATATAAAACGCACGAAACACGTAAGACTTGACGTTGAAAACAAAGATGGCGTCAATAAAATGACATTTGACGCTGTCACTTACAGATTATTTGTCACAAAAAGATTGATTTTGTACTATTAAAATAAATGCAAAAATGTAATTCTAGTATTTTACTATACATATTTAGATTATTGCTTGATATTTTAAATAGTGTACAAGTGCAGTCCGAATCGCGAGATACAGCCCGCTGACGGATGGACGGATGGACAGCGAAGGTC
Organism: Carcina quercana; assembly: GCA_910589575.2. Taxonomy (NCBI): domain Eukaryota; kingdom Metazoa; phylum Arthropoda; class Insecta; order Lepidoptera; family Depressariidae; genus Carcina; species Carcina quercana. The sequence continues at coordinate 4,638,613 of OU342454.1, read as the reverse complement.
TAGCAATAGGGTCCCGTTAGTTACCCATTGTGCGCGGAACCCTAGCAAGATCAATATAAATACAAGAAATGAAACATTACACTACGAAGGGTAAAGCCCTGCCCAGTTAAAAAGCACTAAGTATGAATAAATTGAAGTTTTTGTTCGACTCCCGCGCATCGCATGGAATGAACATATCATTTCTTAACATCTGTAATTAGCTCCTGGCTATAAGACAAGTATAGTGTTGATTAATGGTTTATGTTGATCATAAATTTGCTATTTTTAATTTAAATTATATTTTAAAAAAAATATACTTACTGTCCATGTTCTTGCTAGCGTGCAGAGAAGTTTTTCGAATCCACCCAACTTAAGAGGGTATGCTGGTGTCAAAGCGCCCATACAAACGTAGTCCAGTCATATTTTGAGTATTAAGCTATGAAAATCTATGAAATTTTCAAGACACAATCTAGAAACAAATATCTGTGTCGGTGGTGAGTCAGATTTTCGTTTAAATATATACTTCCAGAGTTACAGGGCGTCAAATAATTGTATTTTACGGTAGTAAAAAGCCCCAACTTTGAACCTGATTTACAAGAGTATGAATCAATTTAGAACAATTTGGAAAAACCACCGACATCTGAAATTTCATTAGTATACTGTATTAAAAAAATGGTTACATAATATACTGTATCCTTCAAATGATCCCTGGACTACGAAACATCAAAATAACGGGTGGATAACTTCGCGAAGTGTATGCTGTCTCACCGTACGCGCTCGGGTAGTATAGGGCTCGGATAGGGACAGCTACAAAACAATGCAAATTTGAACGCGGCCACGTGGTCTAACCAACAAAGCCTCTTAACTAAAAGTTTCATACTTTAGCATATTTTATAATCTGTGACAATAGGATAGCTCGCTTTGTGTCGTAATTGTCTAATTATAAGACATCGGATTGTGATGTCTCGAAATGAGTATCATTAACATACAACTTCGCAGCGAATCACAATCTTCATTTTTGTACACTATTTTTGATCTGATAAAGCGCCATCTAGGGACCAATAACTTACTGAACTGAAAACGTGGTAATTATTGAGAATTATCTCAAAGTACTTTGGGCTCAGGACGGATACTTCAAACAAACGTCGCGATATCGATTCCTATTCCTATAGAACGGATGACATTACGCAACATACTACCGATCCTTAAGCGAGTCACTTTATTGCGGGGAGTGGTGGGGTATCGCGGAGCGGTGAGGGGTACTTGGGGGGCAATAAACGCGCGTTCTGTACATCATCATCATCCGGGAAACGTCCACTGCTGGACATAGTCCTCGACCGTGATATGCCACATTGATCGATTTGACTGGTCCATCTCATCTTCAACATCATCATAAACGGCCGTTCTGTATATTAATTCTGTTGTAATTTTATTTCTCTTTAACAATCCTAAATAATTATTATTAATAATGATGGCTACTTAAAATCGAGTAGGTTGACAGCGAGGAACTTTACTATGTCCGCCTCGCTAGCTACCGTCAGTCTTTCGCCAAACAACAGTGTTTATAGCACTCTTGTGTTTCGGTCGAGTGAGGCTTCTCGGTGGCTTTACCAAAAAAATAAAAATACAAAAATATTTATTGAGTAAAACAATTAAATTAATATGGTGTAGCCATACAGTCTGTCATTGGGGGAGCCCTGTGCGACAGGTGTAGGCTCTCTCTCTCTACGGATGACATTTACCTTTAGCGTCACTTGCTATCAAGTGTCATGAAGGACAAGACGATTTTGTATTAATTTTTTAAAAAAAAGCAGAACCCTTCGGCTAAACAAGTGAATGAAAAGTAAATTTTTTAAAACCCAACTGCATTTTTTTTAACTTTTTATGATTTTGATATACCCAATTTGACTCTCACAGTAAATACGAATCTAACGACACCTCTCAAGCAGACCGTGCCAATATATACTCTCGAAAAACATAGCCCTCTTTCTGTCGCAGTCGGGTAAATAAACGATTCCCACTTTTCCAGTTATCATTGCCGTTCAATACAATTTCGACGGTTTTTCGTTAAGATTATGTGAAATAAATTCATTACGAGTTTGGCAACACATACTATATAGGCAGAAACAATTACATGATACTATCGATGCTTGAACTAAGATAACTGCGCAGACGGAGCGCTTGGAGTGTTTGAATAATCAAAAATTCCGAATAGATGTTATCTTTTTGGTGACATTTATTAACTTCAAAAATGCTTCAAAACCTTATATGTTGACAACATTTTCATGTTTTACATGTCAGACATTTGACGGTGACATACACAAATTGAACAGTATTGACACACTAAATACAAATGTCATTCCGATAGAAACCAAAAGATTCTCAACTTCCATTTTGAGTGCAATTCCTAATTGATTTTGTCAAAGTTGGTCTAAATTTCAACAACGTAACTGTAGCATTTGTAATTCTTAAATTCTCACCTGGGATGAAATATATGTATGGAGGCCCGACATGGAATATGTATTTGAAAACTTAATTATCGAATAATAGAGTTCTAATTACCAATTCAGTTCGGTCTCGTTTTTGTTTATAAAATAGGCAAACTTTTCCCAAAAAATAAAAACCAGGTCAAGTGTGAGTCGGACTCGCGCACCGAGGGTTCCGTATAGAATATGAATAATTAACATACTGATAATCATAAATAGTATCTATCCTAATCATAAGTAGTATGTATCAAACAATGGTCTAACGAATGCGCCCGAATACAGAACATTTACGCTCTAGTTTTGCTCCGCGTCACTAGATGGCGCCACTAGAACTATAAATCACGCAAGTAAAACAAATTTTAGTTTGCAATTCAATGCCATATCCGATGTATGGCTTTCAACTGCAATGTTTAGTTTGTACTCATAAAAAGACGTTGCTGGTAAAAAGCCTCCCGATTTTTGACTTATTTTTATTATTTATTGCTATAGCCGCAATAGAAATACACATTCTCTGAAAATGTCAACTGTCTACCTATTACGGGTCATGAGATACAGCCCGCTGACTGACAGACGGACTGACAGCGGAGGCTTAGTAAATAGGGTTTGCCTTTTGACCAATCGAGTGAAGCTGTAATGAACGCAGGTGCAACAGCTATCAATTACATTCGAGAAGAACCAACAAAACACTACAAAAAATGTTATCCTTGTCTTTTTCGAATAGACACTTTTGAGGATTAAGATAGATAAAAATCTTTATTTCCACAAAATTTACATAAAATACATTCGTGCTTATATGTATAATTCGTTGCTTTTTGCGGAAAATGTCGCTGACTCAGCATGATGCTGTGGGCTCTGCTCATTAACTGAACAGAACACACAGCTCTGGTATTCTGTCAGAACCGGAATTAAGAGACGTCATTTACAAACATGTGCTACAATTTTTACAATGAAAACCTTTAAATAAAGCAACATAAAAGTACAAATAAAGCAACATTAACGTACAACTTTCAGTTTGAATGGCATGTACAAGACATGCATACCATTTGAAGAAGAAAAAATTTTGTACAAATAATTAAAAATGTTTGTTTTATTCCTTAACCCAGCTCTGTCTAATTAACGACTTTAGTCTGAATACGCAGTCATTTAACGTCACATAATACGACAATTTATATTTTAATCATGGCCTGCGACGGTTTTTTACTTGCATTTCATTTTTTAAATCAATTAACACCATAAATGAGGGTGCAGCTGCTACCACCTACCACCAGCCATTAAAAGCGTGTGCATTCTTGTTCATTTCTAATAAGGGTTGGAGTCAAAAAATGGCTGAATTGCTTGATATGATAGAAGCAGAGAGATTTAAATATAGTGATAGGTATAATAAACTGAACGAGTTTTGCTCGGAATTTGCTCGAAAGGGTCACCGACATAGCTCTACGAGTCAGTGAGCAGGTCACATCGCTCGAAGAACCGATAACCGATGTAAGTGTTCTCGAGCGGCGACCACGTACCGGGAAACGTCTACCGGGCCGTCCCTCTACTAGATGGACCGACGACCTAGTGAGTCGCTAGATGTAAGTGGCTCGGGACCGGTTAGTGTGTCATGTGAGGAGGCCTATGTCCAGCAGTGGACGTTTTCCGGCTGATGAATAGGCATAAAGCGGACAAGTTTTCACATATAAACTTTGATCTCCAACGTCAATGATATGTCAAATGTCTTGTAAAATACGTGATGAGATTAGACTGAGTGACTTATATTACCAATTGGTAATAGCTTTATTGTTTGCTTTTTCCGGTCTATACTAGTTATTTCAAATGTATATGATTTCTGTGATTAGAAAAATTAGTATGTTTCTAGCCACCTCTATACCCATAAAACGTTTTTTAGAGTTCCGTTCCTCAAAAGATATAAGGAACCCTTAAAGAATCACTTTGTTCTCCTCCTGTCTCTTCGTTTTCTCAGGAACGCGTGGAGATATCCAGTTGAAATTAATATCAAATGCGCATATATGTAGTGCTTTGGATCTGTGAAAAGATCAAACTTCTAAGTCAACGCAATATAAAGATATGGTCATTTATGTCGCATACGTGATTTGAAGATTTCCCTTGCGAGCGCAAGGAAGCAAAACCTATAGGATACTTCCCATTGTCCTAGAATTATGAAGTAGAATTTTTTAGTTTAATAGAAAATTGTATTGTAAATTCAATTGGACTTACATTTTCGTTTCAGCACTGTTCGGTGACGTTACCTATTATTTTGGATTTTTAGTATTTTAATTATCTTATACCTTTAAACAAGCAATTCTTGTATATATTCTTGTATATATAATTCGGATCTACGAAACGGATCCAGCGATTTCGCAGAAATTTGGTATTTGGGGGTATTCGGGGGCGAAAAATCGATCTAGATTAGTCTCGTGTCTGGGAAAATGCGCGTTTTCGAGTTTCATGCGTTTTTTCCTTCGCATTATTCGACGCAAAATATGATGGGAAATTTCACGCTGTCAAACATAATCACTTTAGTTGAGTGGTTCACACGTGTCATTCCGTCCGTGATATCCGCGTTCAAATCCCGGATGGAAAATTGCTTTTATTTTTGTTTTTTGTGTGTTTTTATTTATTTATTCAAGTTTGTCATTTTTTAGTGGCAAATTGTTCCACTCTTTAAGGCTAACCAGGGGCAGAAATAAAGTTTTTGTCTGTTTTTAAAGAACTACGAGCAAAGCTCGGTCGCCCAGATATTTTATATTATGGAACCGTCGGTGCGTGAGTCCGACTCGCACTTGGCCAGGTTTAAAAAAAAGGTATATTGACATTAACTTTCCCTACCCCATTTCACGAAAGCTTCACATAGAAAATAGAACTACAAAACATAAACCGTATTAACTGAATCGTGATACAAAAATAAAACGACGCGAATTCGATATATTTTACACTTTACACACTTTAACAAGTCACATTATCTTTAAAGTAATAACCGCAAAGTCGAAAATCGATTAATTTGGCGTCGGAACAAAATTGGCTTATACCTTGAGAGAAGCCAACTTTAAACCATTGATTGATCCTTAACTTGTACAGCATAAGATCTGAAATCGATTAAACCCGTCTAGAAAATAAATTTGTGCAAATTCTAGCGAAAACAGAGTTAACTTTGCGGTTGTTTAAACGCTTAGTTCATAGCAGTTGTATGGAGAAGTTTGTTGGGCAGTGGTAAATGTTAAGTTTGCAAACAGATTAAGCGAAATGTCTGCGTTGCTTGCGCAGGCGCTGCTACGTGTGTGGTCCGGAATGGCTCCGCGTGGAAAGGTGCTCTACTTTGTTTTATTGCCATTTATACTACTGATTTAGCCATGTTACCATTCAGTTGGTTGGATAGTTTTTATGTGAATATGTCTGTTTCAAATTAGTGACAGTTCGAATCGTTAATTCCCCATTGGTTGATTTACGTGAAATGAATCTGTTATATTAAATTTTGGGAATTGATTTTGGATTGTTCAATTTTGTTCCTATAGTTGGTGGGTCACAAATGGGGGCGCTGAGAAAAAAAAACTTAGAATTTTTTTGTTGCGTTTTTATTCGTTTTTAGATAGTTTGGTAAAAGGTACACATGTCACAGTTACAACCTGCTGACGGTGGCTACAACTACGGGTCTAAACTAACTAACAAATGGGTCAAAATTAGTTTTTTCATCATTTCTTAATAAATAAATGTTTATATTAGAACGTCACCACACCACCGGCGTTGCCTTAGTGGTATTCTTCATCGGAGAGGTCAATTCATCAATTCAAGAATTTAAATGTTCATACCCAAGTGACCAACGCGACCTAACGGTCTAGGCATTAATAAGTCAATCAATCAGATAAAGTTTTGTTTAGGAAATTGATCACTTGTTAATTTATGTTGTTTATACCGATACTTAGCCATTTCTTTTTCGTGAAATAATTCTACGCTAAATTTCATCAAGAATGTTTCATGAGTAATAAAAAGGCGACATACAGACCTTAGCGCCCCCTTTTGTGCATCCCAATCGACTCATTTACTCAAAGAAATTTACATTTCGCTAAACTAAGCAAATTAAAACCAAAACACAAATAATTTTTAATAACTAATACTGCGCATGGAAAACAATTTACAGTTTAACAGATAAAACCAAAATATATAAAATTAGACATATTTAAGAAAGAGGGTATATTTACAAACGTTTACGTGCTGTGCAGTGTACTCCCAACCGAACCAAGTAAAAAAAATCTCGACAAAACCCATGACAAATGCAAAAGTTGTAATCGGAAAATGGCCAAACAATCCTTTGGGAATACAATCCTTCCTTTTTAAGTTCAAAAGTATAAAAGATTCGTGCATAAATAAAAATTGCTATTTTACGAAATTATACGAGTACGTTTAAGATTTTCATTTCTTGACATAAACGACGTATTTTCTAATGACAACAATTAAATCCAAAAATCCTTAAAAGATTATGGTATAAGTAGGTGTTGCAAGTTCGGCCTGCACTTGTACACCATTAAAAAATCAAGTAATAATCGAAATACAGTACAGAAAAACACTAGAATTACATTTTCCCATTTATTTCAATTGTACAAAATGATTTCTTTTTGTGCTAAGTGACAGCTACAAATGTCATTTTATTGACGCCATCTTTGTTTTCAACGTTAAGTCTTATCTGTTTCGTGCGTTTTATATGTTTTTTTATATAAATAAACTGAACCAAAATATACAAAAATGGTCACTAAATCACTTTTATTTGATAATGGCTTTTTAAAATTATAAGTGTACAAGACCAGGCCTTGGCTTCATATCATATGGCACATAGAACGTGTCATTTCGTATTTCCCGAAGTCGGTTTATCAAGTAGAGCATCTGTCGATGTGGTTCCGTTGTAACCAGTTTTGTCGTCCGCGGTTACCACCGCCCGCCGGCGGTTACCATTCCATAATTAGTGGCGTTCGAGTAAAGCGACCCGTTTCCCAGTTTACCTAGTTTTATTTATAGCTGGGGGGTTAAAAATTGCATATTGTTTGTTTTACACTTGCACTTTATAATGTTTATAATTAGTAAGGGGCCATGTTGTGGCAGAAACAACAGCTATATTATATATATATATATATATCGAAAAGATAATGTTGTTATTGATCTGAATTAAACAAATAATAATTATTAGCTGTTTTGGAGTTACTCTGCCGTAATTATTGTATAAAAAAGGGTTCTGAAATGGTATAATAAATTATGATGAGTCTTTCTTGAAATTTTGTCATTTCACATCCGTTTTGTTTCCTAAATGGTTTAAATAATAAGGAATATATGCCAATTTAATACCACATTTAATTAGTTATTTGTTATCCATTCAAATTCATTTTAAAAGACGCTAGCCTTAATATTAAAATGTAACTTTTGAGCTTTTATAGTCAAAAAGCTTCAATTAAAAGCTTCTTTTTTTCCCCACAGATGGCGTAGCGACATCTCTCCAAAATGGCGGCGGTATCCACCACCGTCCACTTGGACAACAATATCAAACTCCAAGAACAGAGCGATGATGAACCTTACTCCCCAAACACTAGGTCCACTACCCCCGACTACCATGAGGAAGAGAAGACGGAAGAGCGACCTGTACACACGTCCTCTTTCTCTATTCACAACGTGCTGAAAAAAGAAAGAGACGCCAATAGCCCTGAGAATGTCTTCTCGACAGAGAAACTACTGCAGAGCACGCCGAATTTCGAAGAGGCAGAAAGTAGGAATTCTGAAAGTCAGAGCCCTAGGCTTGATGATGATGAGAGGCATCATGATTATAGAGCTGAAATAAGCGTTGATGATGATAACTCCTGTTGCAGTGATGACACTGTACTTTCGGTTGGTAACGAAGCCCCAGTTTTCGATCCAAGTGATAAAAATAGCCCTGAAACCTCTCAAGGATTAACATCCTTCAAACACATCCAGACCCACCTAAACGCTATATCTCAATTAAGTCAAAATTTAAGCATAAATCAGCCATTGCTTCTGCGGCCCAGTCCTATTACCCCTAATCCTTTAATGTTCCTAAACCAACCGCTGCTATTTCAGAACCCTTTGATGGGTCAGGAGTTGAAACCTGGCATGAATATGCCGAACAGGTTGCCGATGCCTCAAAATAATGTCAGCCTTAGTCCTCAACCTTATGGCCTGAATTTCGGGGTTAGAATGAAGAATGGGACCCATACCCAAGACCTTAGGAATACAAGAACTGATGAAAATAGGAGGCTGCACTACATGATGCCCAAATCTCCGGATAACGAATCCGGGAGGGACTTCATTAACCAAAACTGCTTGAAGTTTAGCATAGACAACATTTTGAAGGCGGATTTCGGGAGGCGAATAACGGATCCGCTGTTGAAGCGAAAAAGTTTGAAGGCGCGGCTTGAGGCGGTGAAGTCACCTGTAAAGGAGACGATGCCACCGAGTTCTAAACCTGAAGTGCATGAGGCTAGGGTTCCTGAAGTGAAGTCGGGAGATAAAGCTGGAGCGATAGACTTGTCTAAAGGAGAAGATAGTGGAAATAGTCAAGGCTCTAACCAAGGTAAGCGTTTTAATTTATCGTAAAATTCAAATAAGCTTTATTGCACACACATACACACACAAAACAGAACATAAAAGAACATAAAAGGTACAATTAAGGCAACCTTGGGGCAGAAGAATCATATAAATAAGAAGTGGTTATCGTTCTTCTTAACCAAAAAATTTCTGTTGATATCAGATGACGAGCTTTATGTAAGAATATTTATGAAAAATGTACAATTTTTAACATAAAATCTAACTGGACTAGAAAAGCAAGACATCCAAATGCGTCTGTAGCTAAACAAACCATTTATGATGGGTTTGCACTTGGCCTTCATCTCACCCGATGGTAAGTGACGATAAGGCCGTTGGATAAGCGTGCGCACACAGAAGCCTCAACGTATTAACGTTATCCCTCTCCTAAAGCTTCCATACTAAATTTCTGTTGCCATAATCTTTTAAAATAGAATAGCTGGCTTCGATGAGTAACTACCTAAAAATAGGAAATGAAATTATAGTGTCACGAAATAAATATCATTAATTTACAACGTTATAGTTAGCTACAATAGCAGTTACGCAGCTAATGGTTCATAGATGGCGCTTTGAACAAAAATCGAAAAAAGTGTTTTAAATGAAAATTGTGATTCACTGTGAAGTTGTATGTTAATGATACTCATTTCGCGACATCACAATCTGATGTCCTATTTTTAGATAGTTACTGCACAAATCCTGATATTATATTTTAAAAGATTATGGTAAAAGAAGATTAGTATGATACTTTGATGGAGGTGGATCGGATCTATATTTAGCTAGAAGACTGGTAGCATATAGCCAACCAAAACCGAGTACCGATACCTACTAGAAATAGAAGCCCGGAACTTTTGGATTAATCACGTCTTTACAAATAATCAAAGCATTTGGCATTTATAGTATAGGTAAGGATATTTATCAGTCGTTTCATGGTAAGTCATAAGTGTAAAACAATTCTTTCTTCTTCAGGGACGACGTCCAGCGATGGACCTATGGTGTGGCCTGCGTGGGTATACTGTACGAGGTACAGTGACAGACCCAGTTCCGGTGAGTGAATGAAATTGATCAATTCTTAATAATTGTATCTATAAGTATCCGATTTCTAATTGTAATCTTGTCTTTGACTGAGATAACAGAACGGCCGAGAGTCTTTATCGAGCGTAAATTGGGTACTTGACACCTAATTAGTTTGGGGTTGAATTGTATTTTAAACAGTAACTGACATTAAAAGAAAGCCTCAAAAATGAAAATACGTAATAATTTTAATTTTTTATTGGGATTTGGCAAGAATTTAAAGTCTCAAAAATTTTGAAAAATATAGTTCCTCGAATATTAAAACACTTATTAGATTTAGTTTTCCCATTGAATTTTGAACATTTTCTTATAGGGGTATATAACACATAAAAACATTATTTTACGAGATAACTCAAAATATCTAACAAGTTTCATACATTTAACGCTCCAATTACTGGTGTGACGTCACTAATGTCACCCGATTTATATGGAGCGTTTTAGCACCGCGTGACTAGAAGCACTTTTTGGCGGGTTGTACTAAAAAAGTATCAATCGTATCGAGAAAATGATAGAGGTATTTACTTTTATACATGGACTATCGATTTAGACAAAAATATTTTTTAATGAAGTACCCAATTGCGTGATTGATTGACGATGAAAAGTTTATATCCCGTTAAAGAATTCCTGGATAGCAGTTGAGAATATTTTTAGGTTCAGTAGAGAAGTTATAGCATAAAAATAATTGAATTCGTCATAAAATAGTGGTAGTAGTAGGTGTAAATAGTCACTTTTATTTTTATTTAAACCATGTTGTTAAAATATGTAACAATTTAAAACATTTTCATGACTCTAAATTATGTTGGGATGTGAGAAACTAAATGACACATTCCGCGAATGTATGGAGCCAAGGCCTGGTCTTGTACACTTATAATTTTAAAAAGCCATTATCAAATAAAAGTGATTTAGTTACCATTTTTGTATATTTTGGTTCAGTTTATTTATATAAAAAACATATAAAACGCACGAATCAGGTAAGACTTAACGTTGAAAACAAAGATGGCGTCAATAAAGTGACATTTGACGCTGTCACTTAGCACAAAAAGAATGATTTTGTACAATTAAAATAAATGCAAAAATGTAGTTCTAGTATTTTTCTATACATCATTAGATTATTACTTGATTTTTAAATAGTGTACAAGTGCAGGCCGATTTCGAAACAACTATTTTTCTGACTGACATCATATGCACCAAGTTCGATAAATAAACTAATCTGTATATTTATAAAGTATCGCAAAAATTTTCTGAAACGTTGTCTGTAACCGATTCTTTATAATATTCTCTAACAACTAAATTGTTAATTATAATGTCGTCTCTGACCAATTCTTCGTAATATTGTACCAGATTAGTTCTTAATAATATCGTATCTGCATCATTGGCACTTCAGCTTAGTAACTCGTCGAGCTATGTCAGTCACTTTAGGTTTAGCTAGTCTACGAATTTAGTTACAAAATTATTAACCGCTGCGTAACCTGCTGGATTTTTCTTCTTCTTCAAAGAAACAAATATTCATTTATAATCTCAAAAAGTAAAACAAAACACGATGTCCTTTAACAATGTGTTTTAACTAATTAAACTAGAGAATGTATTTTATTTTAATTTTATTTTATTTTCTTCGGAAAGCTAATAGCTTTATTTACAATATTTGCAGTAATATAGACAAACATTGGCCAATTACAAGCTTCCACATATAAAAGTTTCCTCTGAAGAGGAAAAATAATACTAAAAAAAACTATATAAAACAAATCAATCATAACTATTTTGACTTATCAGAGCTAGAATACATTCTCCAGATCAACTCCTCGGGGAACGGTGCCCAGAACGCTGGCGACATTCCCGCGCTGGATCTTCAAACCCATTCTTTGGCCAAGATTGTCGCCAGCCCTCCGGTTACTACCTACTGGTTACTCCTGATCATCCGTAGTTCCCGGGTTTGACTCCCAGTACCTGTCGATATTCGATTGTTGGTGGTAAGGCTCGCTACCAGTCATTTTATACCAATATCTACCCCCTAGTATCAGTATGAATAGCACTATTGTCTCTCGGTATTAAAAGAAAAGAGGGTATGCTGGTGTCAAAGCGCCCATACAAACGTAGTCCAGTCATATTTTGAGTATTAAGCTATGAAAATCTATGAAATTTTCAAGACACAATCTAGAAACAAATATCTGTGTCGGTGGTGAGTCAGATTTTCGTTTAAATATATACTTCCAGAGTTACAGGGCGTCAAATAATTGTATTTTACGGTAGTAAAAAGCCCCAACTTTGAACCTGATTTACAAGAGTATGAATCAATTTAGAAAAATTTGGAAAAACCACCGACATCTGAAATTTCATTAGTATACTGTATTAAAAAAAAGGTTACATAATATACTGTATCCTTCAAATGATCCCTGGACTACGAAACATCCAAATAACGGGTGGATAACTTCGCGTAGTGTATGCTGTCTCACCGTACGCGCTCGGGTAGGATAGGGCTCGGATAGGGACAGCTACAAAACCATGTAACCTTGAACGCGGCCACGTGGTCTTACCAACATAGCCTCTTAAGGCTACTGGATAAGAACTCATCACTTAGCATCAGATGAGATGCAGGCCAAGTGCAAAAACCGTGTAAATAAAGATAATAATATAAGCTAAATCTAAAGCTAAAAATCTCAGTGTTAAGGGGTGTAATACAGATTCAATGAAGTGAGAGTTGTGATAATTTCCCAAGTGCCCCCTCGGGCCCCCTAGGGCCCCCTAGGGCCGGGGGCGCAAGATAACGGGGGCGTAACAATTTATTGCTATTAGTTCTGAGGCTGTGTTATGGCTTGACGATAAGATTACGCCTTTAAAGTTCAGGGGTTGAGAATGGGGTAGTCTGCTTATGTTATGAATATGATACAATTCAATAAAGTACCGCTCGGCACACACCGCCTGTAATCAAACAATCCCTAGCGATATCAAAGTAAGCCGGCTGTAGCGTACACCCACTGGTGAATTTGGCATTCGAGGTATCGAGGTTTAACAATTTTGTGTATAGCTCGACGAGTCAGTGAGCTGAAGTGGCAATGGTTAGTTATAGCTTGTTGAGGACTGATTATCTAGAGGAGGCTTATGTCCAGCAGAGGACGATTCCGGGATGATGATCAAAAAATATTATACCTATCTTATTCGTAATGATTTAAAAGAAAAACACAGTTGCTGGAATCCGCCGCCCCAACAAACAGACAACTAATCGAATTAAAGATCATTAACCGTTAAACTGCGAATGTACTTGATAAATATTTATAATGGTCCCCTCCCTAGCGGGACAAGGGTGGCTGAGGAAAAATTGCTTTTTAGTGATGTGCGAGTATCGATAGATGTTGGCGATAAACATTGAAATAAAGTAATATTTAATTGCACCAAAAATCTAACACAATATGACTACAACATTTACCTTAAAAATACCAGCCAAGTGCGAGTCGGACTCGCGTAAGAAGGATTCCATACATCAATAAAAACGGCAAAAAAACCGTTCGTTAATTAAACAATATTTGTTTTATTTTAAATAATTTTTAAAACGAATATATAACTATTATGTCAATATTTCAATCGTCTACCTGTTGCCGATATCGATATCGAGCAAAAACGAGCAGAAATATCACGTTTGTTGTATGGGAGCCCCCTTACATATTTATTTTATTCTATGTTTTAGTAGTTGTTGCTATAGCGGCAACAGAAATACATCATCTGTGACAATTTCAACTGTCTAACTATCACGGTTCATGAGATACAGCCTGATGACAGACGGACAGCGGAGTCTTAGTAATAGGGTTCCGTTTTTATCCTTAGGGTACGGAACCCTAAAAACGGACATGTGCATCCGCGTGGCCTTATGGCTACACGTTTGGACTGACAGTCCAGAGGTCTGAGGTTCGATTCCTTGTCGGAACTAGGCTTCGTTTTAGTTGTAGGGTATTTTCTATGTCAGCTCGACTAGCTCCCACCATGTTAATGTCAAATGCAGCAAAACCTTCGCCTTATTAGTTTGAGGCTTCCGAGTACTACTAACCAAAGCCCTTATCTTCACTTACCATCAGGTGAAATGAAGGCCAAGTGAAAATTATTCATTATATAAAAATGTAAGCCCAACTGTTAATGGTCTACAATATCATTTCATATAACCCCTTAACTAGAATGTGTTCAATTTCATTGATTTTTTGTCCAGTCGCGTGATTTTCAGCAATTTATAACTCTATCTGGATCAATCTTGGTTTATTATTGTCTCAATTCAATTAAAATCCGTTTTATCGATAACAGCTAGTGACGTTCTTCGTGATTTATGGTTTATTTTGATCGATTTAGTTTTTACTCAGGTACGTACTCTTGGGTTTAATATTGACGTTTGAATTAATGATGAATGGAGTCCGGTTGGAGCTCTGGTTAACCGTTTCCGTAAAGCTAAACATTTCGATTTGTTAAATCTATAATAGGTTTCCACTTGACCTGCTTATCACCTGATGGCAACTATAGATAGGTAGAGAGTTAATTGTATTTCCTTTATTTAAATATTGCACCTGTCTCCTTCTCTGTTCACGCACTGAGACTCTGGAATACACTTCCATATGATATACATCATCACCAACCTATATATGTCCCCACTGCAGGGGTTCAGTCCTACTCTCCTACAGAGAGTGTATGGGACATAGTGCACCACGCGGGACCAGTGCGGATTGGTAGACTTCACAAACACATTTGAATTTCTTCTCACGAGTGCGCAGGTTTCCTTACGATGTTTTCCTTCACCGAAAAGCCAATGGTAATGATTTTTATCATTCGTACATAAATTCCAAATAACAAATTAGAAATCATTGGTACGAGCCAGGATCGAACCAGACCTCGATTGTTCAAGGACTGACGCTCTACCCAACTGAGCTACCATGGCTGTCTCAGACCGACCTCTGAAACGACTCATTTCTTGCGAGAGAGGTGAGGTGAGGTATCGCGAATCGGTGGGGGGCGGGGAACGTCCGTTCTATGCTTAGTATACACCGTGTATATTGCATACGGGCGTATAATTTATCCAGATATAGTTCACAATCCTACAAATCATATGCGAAAGCAATTTTATTAAATAGCTTAATTAATAAAGAGTTAATCATTTTTTAAAGTACGACCGAGCAGCAATGTATTACGTCCAAATGGACTTGACTTGACAAAGGATAAACGTTTTATTGAACTGTTATGAAATGACGCGTGAAAAGAACCGTCAATCAGTCGACAACTTTAGATGTAATTAATACTTCTTTTTTAATGAAAAAAACCCACAATAAACTAACGAAATTTATGTAAATGTAAATTTATGTAAATGATTTAATAAAGTTTATCGATAATAAGAATAACGGCGGCGTACATCACTAAACCTCCCCTAGGAACATCTGTTTTCACGGTTCGTACTTATACGGGACTCGAGTTGCGCTGTATCATTGACTATCGAGTGCTACTTTACTATATTGCTTTTATTAGGGTCTCAGAACTGTGGCTCAGTTGATTGTATCCTTGCGCTGAGTGTAAACCTGTGTTTTTAATCTCAGTAGTAGTAGTAGTTTAATTCTCCCGAATGGGAAGGCAATGGAACAAAGCCATACAGCCTACTCTGAACATATCTTTTCTTCAGATTTCCATGTATAAAATGTACACTGTGTACATTTTATCGCTTGTTTTGACGATTCGTGACGAGAATTTCAAAGGCCAGCCTTGGTTTCAACATAATTCGAAAGAATCCATATGCCGAATGTACTGACATAGTAAACCCTTTCGATCGCGTCCAAACCCTCGCAATTTTGCGTAATTGATACTATAACACCGTCCGTGACACTTTTTGCACTATATCACACCATTATAACACACAAAACAGTATTATTATTCAATTAACAAAATTGCAATGAACCACCATTTTTCAAGTTCGCGCCAAGAATCCACCAACTTATTACTGCTGTTACAACACGACTAAATCACAAAGGTTCTAAATTCAAATACCTACTCTACGAGCAACTGTTGTGCTCGATTTCATAGTGGCTAATCGACAATCGATATTTCGATAACAACCGCACCCCATCACTATTGTAAAGCGTTTCATTCCGAGCCATTTGTCTCGAGTCTTGAACGATTCTTTTTTTCTCCTTACCTAAGTCGATTTGAAATTCGAAGCCGTGAAAATGGTACATATTCTCAATTATGTTGCCCGTTTCGCTGGTAGAACTTCGATACTGTTTACTCTTCGTAATTGGTTTTGTAATTATTTATGCTATTGATCGCCCAGTGGTCATGGGGGTGGCATTTTCTACCTGGCTAGCTACCACCATGTTATCTAAGAGTGTCGCCGGTATGAAAGCTAGCTAACAGTAGTAGAAGATCTGCCGCGAGCGCTCGATTCCTATTGATTTTCGTTCGACGTATGAAATTTGGTATTTTTGAATCGCTCTTCTGCAACGAGTGGTCGGGACCACTCTTTGCGGAGGCGAGCGATAGACTACACGTCATCGTCGAACACTGACATTACCACTTATTGACATTGACAGTAGGAACTGTTCTATGAACGTTGCGTTCCGTTTTCCTTGCGTGAATTACCGGTTTTATTTTTCTGCGTAAAACGGATAAAATTAAACACTTTAAGTTATATTGGTAAAACCTGAGGCGAATGATTCAAAAATACAGTCAAACCTGTTTTCATGCGACTTGTAGTCGATCGTGACTTAAGTCGTGTGCGACGAAGCTGTCACACGAGCGAATCAAAAATAGAGCCCCTGGCGCCTCATTAACCTGCAACTAGCGTGAGCTTTAAGTTCAACGGCCTTATATATAGACCGACATAGCTCACCGTATTAGCAAACTGAAGTGTCAGTGGGTCGGTCATATTTGACGAAGGACGATAGTCGCTGGAGTAGACGAGTTCTCGAGTGGAGACCACGCCTAGGCAAACATAGTGTAGGACGTCCCCTGGTGGAAAGACGACTTACGTAGGGTAGCCGGACGTGAATGGATGCGGAGAGCAGAGGACCGAATCGCACTGCCGTAGGCTGTACATGATGATATATAGTCACCATCAAGCAAATTGCAAACCCATTTAAATATACATCTAATTTCTCACCTATGTACTGAACAAGCTGTCATTACAGCACCACCCACCATGGATAACGCGACTAAAGCGTTGTAAATTAACGCCTCCGGTTACATAACGTGAAATTAGCGTTGTAACTAACGCGCAACGTCATCTAATTAACACTATGATTGCGTTGTAATTAGACGCTGAGTACAGGGATTGCCTGTTTAATTATAAACAAGCTGTGTCTTTTTATTGGGGCTTCTTTTCTATGTAATTAAAAAAATACAAATACAAAAATATTTATTGGATAAAACAATTGAGTAACAATAGTATAGCCATACAGTCTGTCATAGGGGAATCCCTGTGCGACAGGTGTAGGCTCTCTCTATTGATGACATTTTGCTTTGTTTTGTACAATATTTTCAACATTTTTAAAAACATGCTTTACTAAGTAGGGTGAGTGTGAGAGTGTGACTGTGTGTGTGAGTGTGTGTGTGTGTGAATTATTGTGTTTGATTAACTACGGCGTCGCACTAGCCATTTTTCTGCTTCACGATAAAGGTGCATGGTGAAATCTGAAATATTTAAACCGCATCCGTGGCCTAATGGCTAAATGTTGGATTTACAACCTGGTGGTTGGGTTCGATTCCCAGTGTGCGTACGTAGGTCATTTTCTATATCCACCCGGCAAGCTGCCAAGTCTGCCGCCAAGTGCTCCGGTATGTATGTATGTATGGTAGCAGACCCAGCGCCTCATCAGGTTGATGCTTCTGGTTGATCACGCTTACCATCGGTCTTGTCGTCACTTTTCATCAGGTGATATGAAGGCCAAGTGCAGACCCATCCATACATTTAAAACATCGTGTTCACCAAGAATACTCTGGCGCTGGCTGTGCTACCACAAATCTTCACTGTAAAAATATTTTGAGTAGTTCGTTTTGCAAAGAAAGCGGTTTTCACGCGATTTTTATAACAATGCAGTGAATAAAAAAGTGTACCGTATAATTGTGCGAATTTTGACATAAAACCTTTTTGCCTTCTGGCACTTACTGACATTTAGCACGGTGAATATGGATTTTACATGGATTTGTAAAAAATATACGGATTCCACCTCGCCTAATAATGCGTGAGGTCAACCAAAATACAAACACGTGCGCTGCGTATTGAAGAACGAGTGTCTGACGTTTGGTGTACTTATGTCTGTGTGTTATTAGTTTAGCCTCTTTAATGATTAACACACAGAAAATAATCGAAATAGATCGAAAAATAGTAAATATAACAATTTGGATAATTTTTGAGTATGGTTACGCGAAATGTGAGAAATTCAAAGGGATTGGTTTATTCTTTTCATGAACTTTAATACTGAGGTCTTTCAGCTTTGTTTTGGTCCAATCAGAATATTTTTAGGTGCAGTATTTTGTAAAAAATAAATTAAATCCTCGCGCTCGCTGCGATACTCATAGTGACTCAAAATTTCAAACGCGATTTACTCGAAATCAATTACTTTACCTTAGGTAAAGCAGCAAATCTGCTATACTTGTATAATATAAATACTTTGATTCCGCGACTACCAAGACCTCCCCACCCTTCCCCCCTTAAATTTCACGCAGAAATTTCAATTGGCACCAAACTTTCCCAATTAAAACTCGCTACACTCGGCCCATTCAGCCGCTGAAGCGCTTCATCAAGCGGCTGTAATCGCTTTATTGTAAAACGAAGGAGATCGCTCGTTACTGACGCAATCTGTTTGGTGCCGATCTTCATGGTCGATGGCGAAAATTAGTTTTCGCTTCGGAAATATTAAAATGAATATTAAACTGATTAAAAAGAAATTTAAAAGTGCGTTTGTTTGTAACTATTATAGCAGAACGAACCGATAAAGTTTCATACTGAAATTTTACCATAATATATAAAAATAATGTTGTCAACCTCAGATATAGATATCGGATTGCAATGTCGCGACTAACTTACATAGACCTATGATTACTAACACTATGGATGTATATCTGATTTAAATAAATAATAATTATAATTATCATTCTTTTCAACCAATTTCAAATTTTACAAAAAAAAATTCCTTTATGCTTCAGAGGTCTTGAATTGATTGAGCAGTTTTTGAGAAAATTAACAAAAACCAAATACGTGTATGTACCCAGATCATTCTACCTCTAAGGGAGATTTTTAAGGCAATTGAAGTCGGTTTTTAGTTAGTTAGTCGAGTTAATTATTCACATCACAATTTCCATTTTTACACTGCGTAATGGCTATTGTAGGGGACAAGAAAGCGATATTTTATTTTTACAGATCAGTAATTAAATACTTATCAAAGTCAGACATACTGTTTTGAAAGATTATGTAAAAAAATATGAAGACATATGGGCACAATTTGTAAACGGACGGAACGGTCAACAACTCGTGTACAGTACGCGCACAATAAGTTGGCCCCTCTGAAGTTAGCTCTCCGCAATTTCAAACATGTACAGACGGAATGTGTGTGTATTATTTTCTATAATAACTATCCCTAAATGACATACAACACTAGGACATTTCTTTACACCCGCTAACTTGCCTTGCCTCACATTTATACGTTAATAAATAATTGATACTTCGCATTCTTTTGTAGCTAACTTTAGAGGGGCAAACTTAGTTTGCGAGTACTGTAATTGACTGACGAGTGTTTGATGTTTTTACATACAGAAAAGATGGCGTCCATGATATGGCATCAGAAAGAATTGTTTTGTAAAAAGCAATACTATACGCTCTCTTTCTGTGTTTTAATATATTTAACCACCAAGCATAGATTAAAGAAATAATCGCGGCCACCACCAACGATCACAATCAGATGGTATTGTCATACGTAACAGACCGGAGATATCCACTGAACTATTTTAATTGTTGCTCTTTCTGTAACCGTCGTTGGCAAGCGTAGTATGGGACGAGTCACAGGACGAAGCGTTTAAAATAAAGACAATATTTTAAAAATGGCGGTTACCTTACGCTTTCCCTTACCACCTTACCTTTTTTATTAAGATATAATAATATTTTTTGAATTGCTACATTTTATCGCGATAAACAATAAATTCCATGGAAATTGAACCGGGGGCAAAACTTTGCAAATAAATGATTTTGTTTTTATTGAAAAATCATTTAACAGAGAAAGAAGTACGAACATGACCTATTTTAACCCCCGACGCAAAAAGAGGGGTGACGCCAATGTCTATGTGTCTGGCTGTGGCATCGTAGCTCTCGAACGGATGCACCAAATTTTATGTGTTTTTTTACGTGAAAGCAAGTTTCTTGTTGTTCTTAGATATATTTGGCAAAAATCGATTCAGCGGAGAAGAACATCAGCTGATGTTAGGCATAATTGGCATAAAATAGATTTCTATAATTTAATTCACTTGTTTGAAAATGTATATATCTTTGCGCCGTCCTTCATGAAGCTAATGAGGCTTTGGCTCTGACAGCACTCATACTGAGTTTTTTATACTGTTGTTTATATTTTGTATTTTTTGGAGAACTAATTTTTTTGGTGTAATTATGAATCGCTCTCCGCTTATCGCTTGCACATCACACTTCTCTTAATCGCATTTTCCGCTCGTTCCGTCTCCTGCTAATTCCTGAGCTCCCGTACCTATAGCGGACGTAGGGTACGGGTTCGTCTTTAGGGTTCGGAACCCTAAAGGTGCTTTGGGACCCTATTACTAAGCCTCGGCTATCTGTCCGATCTGTATTATCTTTAAATGCCCTAGTCATACACGAGACGTGTTTCTTCAGCGGCTTTTGCTCGATATTATGATAGACATTGCACTCTATAAGTTAGTACAACTCTTGTGTGGGTTTTATCTCTTGTCTTGGTTTCGATTAAATGTCGACCTTAAAGAGAGAAGGAAAGAGAAGACCTATTTTTATGTTGTGTGCCTCCTAAAGCGTGGTAAGTGTCGATAAAGCTTGCTTGCAAAAAATGCTTGCTTACCCAGGACTTTACGACATCGAAAGATAAACGATATGGAACGCAGTCAACGAGCGACCCGGACCCGCTGCGGCACCACCCACCCACCTTCCTGCTGCGAGCCGCAACACCTACCACGGCCGCGTATCTCCACCTGTCACGCCTTCACGTCACCATCATGCAGGACGTCACAGAGTACATAAAGAAGAAGGCCAACTACCTCATGAGAGTAGTGTAGCTGGAGCGACGCGACGATACATTCTTCAAGGTTTCGTGGTGCGAGACCCGACCTCCAAGCTGAGACCTTCATGAGGGAGGACTTCTGGACAAAGGAGTGGTGTACCGTCGCCACTCGAGAACTGTTACTGTCCGTCGATTAATCTGTTCTTTGCCCCTTCAGCTCACTTCAACGTCGAGCTATGTCGGTGACCTTCGTTCGTCTACGGATTTCCTCATCCCGGATCGTATCACGTACATAAATTCCGAGCATAGCTCGTTCCATTGCTCGCTGAGTGACTTTGAGCGTGAATATTTGTCCCACAGTAAAGGACCACGTTTCGGTTCCGTATGTCATCACTGGCAACACGCACTGATTAACTTTTGTCTTTAGACGCTGAGGTATTTTGGACGAGAAGATATGCCGTAACTTCCCAAACGCTGCCCAGCTGAGTTGAATTCTTCGGTTGACCGATGGATCGAGAATGTTCTGTCTTACATTCGTCCACAACTTCGATCGTACCCTCCCAAACACTAATAGGTGCAACAAGGGTTCTTTCCTGTAAACTGTATTGTATAGGTTCAGTGTACCACTGTAGAGCAATCAATACTAGCTGGCAACCAGCGTCGCGCCGTCGTAGTCGGGCGGACTCAATAATTAAGGCAAAGACTGCTCGGTCATTACCTCAACTCCTTAGCTTTAAGGAGGGACGCCTGTTACACCGCAGCGAATGGAAGTCGTGTCAAGACTACTACACAGCTACTCACTCTCACTGATCTCTGGCTCTGGCACAAGGTCTCTTGACTCACTGATCAGCGCTGGAGGGCCATGTTGAATGACCCTGCAGCGCATTCTTTATGTATGATAGGTTTGCATTTGGCCTTCATCTCACCTGCTGGCAAATGTCGATAAAGCCGTAGGATAGTAAGCGTGCGCCAGAAGCTTTATACCTAATGAGGCGCTGGCTCTGCTACTTTCATACCGGAACACAACAGTGCTATTAACACTGCTGTTTGGTGTCAGGCTTAAGTAACGTGGTGGTAGATAATGGACATAGAAAAGACCTACTACCAACGAAACCGAGTACCGATAGGTACCCCTGCTGGGAATCGAACCCGGGACTTAGCCATTAGGCCACGGAGGCGGTATGATAGCATACTGAGTAAGAGTCCGTTCTTTAGTCACGACTCATGGTAAATAGAAATTTAAAAAAATCATAATAAAAGGGGATTCCCCTACTACGAGTATAAACATGTTTTTATGTTTACAAACTTAACTTCGCAGTTGAAAGCCATACATCGGGCATGAGATTTCACTGCAAAGTAAAATTTGTTTTGCTTGAGAGGCATTTGCGCGATTTATAATACTACTGGTGCCATCTAGTGACGCTATGCAAAACTAAAGCGACAATTTTATTATGTATGTCAGTTTCGTTAGATCATTGTTCGGTGCATTTTTTTAAAGATTTTCAGTATGTTAATTATTCATATTCTGTACGGAACCCTCGGTGCGCGAGCCAGACTCGCACTTGGACGTTTTTTTTCATTATTTTTCCATGCGCCTATGTGGGCTTCAGAATGGACCGGTTTAAAAGGGTCACGTCCGCTTTCATATCCTAGGCTGCCTGCAAGCTAAATTTTAGCACGATTGGTTGTGCCTTTGAGGCTTTAAGTGGTAACTTGAATGGCATAGAAAAACATAAAAACAGGTGCGAATTTTTTTAAACAAAGTTTAATACTCGTATTACTTATCAAGACGAATATAATAGTAACGAAAACGGATACCCACTCATTCATGATTAAGTTTCAAAAGGACGTTTATCACACCGTAGCGTAACCACACGTCCCATTGATCAACTCTGTCGCGCTCACATTAGATCAGTCCTGTCCATCCCTTCCCATCATATTACCGATTTCTTTTCCTACTCGTTCACGGTTGCAGCCAGATTGTGGAACTCGTTGCCTCACACTGTCATCATCAGCCGGGAAACGTCCACTGCTGGACATAAGCCTCCTTCATGTTATTCCACAATGACCGGTTCCGAGCCACTTACATCAAGACCAGGTCGTCGGTCCATCTATATGGGGGACGGCCCGGTAGAGGCTAATTGGTACGTGGTCGCCACTGGAGAACTTTTACTGCTTGGTTATCGGTTCTTTGAGCGATTGCCTGCCCAGTGCCACTTCAGCTCACTGACTCGTCGTATGCCAGTGATACGGAATCCCTCACACTGTACGTGACAGTAAATCTGTTTACTTCTGTAAGAAAAACGTCAAGGAACATTTTCTATCTCTTGTAAATAGTTCACATACATATAATTATTGTATGTAATGTATTTTAATTGTCCTGACTGCCCTCCTCTGTTTACTATTTCTCGCTTGACCCAGGACTGCTGTACGTTTCTTATTGAAATAAGCTGTTCTTTTGTATATATTTTTCTCTGTATTTTATGTTCCGTAAACATTTTCTGTGTAAAATAAATTGTTTAAAAAAGTAACAAATTGATCTTTTTATTATTATTATTAAAGATAGACCAACACTTAACTTCAATCTCACCTGATGGTAAGTGACGATGAGGTCGACGATGTTACGTGTTGGTCTAGAAGGTGCCTATTTACTCTTCTTTTGAAGATTCCCAAGTTGTAATTTTCGGGGAACACGGAAACCGGTAGTGTATTCCATATTTTTGCAGTACGCACGATAAATGTGGAAGCGAAACGCTTGGTGCGAGCTGTAGGAATATCTACAGTGTACGGGTGAAGGTCTGCCGTTCTTCTGTTTGACCGGTACTTGAACGGCGAAGGTGGAATCAACAAAAATAGCTCTTGCGCACACTCTCCAAAATGTATCCTATAAAATACCGAAAGGCAGGCAACCTGACGCCTATGTTCGAGGCTTTGGAACTTTGCCTTATGTAGCGTATCGTTGCCTATCAGTCTCATAGCTCGACGCTCCGCCGAGTCCAAAGCAGCTAGTTGATAGCGAGCTGAACCATCCCAAAGATGGCAGAGGTACTCCATGCATGATCTTACTTGAGCGCAATATAGACTCAAGATCTGTGATGGCTGGAAGTACCGCCTGACCTTCGATAAGATGCCTAGTTTTTTGGCCGCAGTTTTTGCTATGGACTCGATGTAGCTCCCGAAATTGAGATCAGACGCGATTTCTAATCCCAGGAGCTCGAGACGGTTTGTTAACGGTATGGATACATTTTGGAAGGATGGAGCAAGATGAAATGGACTCCGCTTCGCTGTGAACAGACACGCCTGTGTCTTCGACGCATTGAATCTAACTGAATTGGCTTCGCCCCAATCGGACACGGCCTTCAGCGTCAGTTCAACACGTTCTACCATTTCCTCTCTGAGGGAACGGGTGTTCAGACTACTGGCCTGTGCGGTGGACACATAGCTCTCCGTTACTGTGCTGTCATCTGCGTACCCAAAGATACCGGGCATTATAAGCAGGTCGTTAATGTGCAGCAAAAATAGAGTAGCAGAGAGAACAGATCCCTGAGGGACACCAGCATTGATGCTCAGCAGATCAGACGAGCAGCCGTCAATGACTACTCGAATCGATCTGCCCCTCAGGAAGTCCGATATCCACAGGCACAAGCCAGCAGTTACCCCATAAGCTGGAAGCTTACTGATAAGGCTATCATGCCAGACCCTATCAAAAGCCTTCGAAATGTCAAGTGACACGGCAATAGCCTCGCCGTGTTTCTCGATGGCTTCGCTCCATTTGTGAGTGGCATAAATGAGAAGATCCCCAGTGGACCGGCCACGGCGAAATCCGAACTGGCGGTCACTGAGGAGATCATTAGCTTCCAGATATGCCAGGAGGCGGTTGTTTAATGCACGCTCCATAATCTTGCAGAGTATGGAGGTGATTGCGATTGGTCGGTAATTGTTAGGGTCAGCACGACTGCCTTTTTAGGCACAGGCTGCACGTTAGCCAACTTCCAGGACTCGGGGACTTTCCCAGTGCTCAGGGAGAGTTTATACAGGCGTGTCAGGACAGGGCACAACTCGGGTGCACAGTTCCGCAGGACTATTGCTGGGATGCCATCTGGACCACTGGCTTTATTCACGTCTAGATTGCGAAGTATCTTCAGTACCTCCCTTTGATGTAAATGGATATCCGGCATTTCGGAATCACATCGGGGTACATTTGGTGGAGTTTTGTTCACAGTGTCTAGACGTGAGTTGTTCGCAAAAAGAGATGCAAATAGGTTTGCTTTCTCAATCGCGGAGTGAGCCAGTGATCCGTCAGGTTTCACCAGTGGAGGCAAGGACGGTCGGCAGAAATTTGCCTCGACAGATTTGGCAAGATCGTCACAAAGTTGATGATAAGCAGTCAATTTATATACACACTCAATTTCACTAATTAACCATGCGACTGAATGGTAATTACCTACACTCAGTTACTGTAATTAGTGTCGCCTCTTTCATTTTATTGAACGAATAAACTGCAAATAATTCAGCAAATAAAGAATAGCAAAGTGGCTGGATAGGATGGTAATTACCTGAGCTTTTAAAATTCGTGGAATGGCATCTGCCACATTGCAGCGATTGAAAGATCACTTTGATTTCTGATTTAATTTGGAATCCGTGTTCTTTAAATCTTGACTTATTTTTGCTGGGAATACCCAATTATTTTAGAACTATAATTTCTTCTTCCTTTTCATATACCCTTTATAATCCCAAGTCAAGCGACATAGGTGCCTGTTTATTTGATGTCACTTTGACAGAGAGACTAATAAAAAATATTTGACCGGTTGGATGACAGCTTGCCATGTCCATGCAGTTGCGGCACCAAGATGGCGGCCTGTCAGATATGACAGTTCTCAGATGTTGACAGTTGAAGAACAATAGTTATTTGTTAGAATGCGTTACGTGTCGGTGTGAATGCGGCCAAGGAGGTAAACGCTTGACTAATAGTCCCAGTAATTATCTGCAGAGTTATTGAGAGTAACACGTCCGGGCGGACGCGGCGCCAAGATGGCGGACTGTCAGATTTGACAGTTCGCAGGTTAAGAGTTATTGTGGAAATATTTGCGATGTTCCAATGATCTTTATCGATTGGTTGGGATAGTTAACGGGAATTCGCTCAGAATGCTTATTCCAAAATAGAATAGCTGTCTTTTATCAGAAATAACCAAAGAAGCACATCCGATTTTCATATCGGTAACTTTAATGTAGGTTAGAAAAGCAATTGTGCAGCTAATGGCAGTTGCCAGTAAGCCTCTAAGTGGCACAAGAGTGGTTTTTAACACTGTCCAGTAGACTTGGATGACCAGGTGCTAGTAGCTCGCCAGGGGCTCTATTTTCGATTCGCTCTACGCGCCGCGAGCGCTCGATTTCTACTGATTTTTGTTCGACTTATGAAATTTGGTATTTTTGAATCGCTCTTCTGCAACGAGTGGTCGGGACCACTCTCTGCAGAGGCGAGCGATAGACTAAACATCATCGTCGAACACTGACATTACCACTTATTGACATTGACAGTAGGAACTGTTCTATGAACTTTGCGTTCCGTTTTCCTTGCATGAATTACCGGTTTTATTTTTCTGCGTAAAACGGATAAAATTAAACATTTTAAGTTATATCGGTATATTGAATGATTCAAAAATACGGTCAAATTTGTTTTCATGCGACTTGTAGTCGATCGTGACTTAAGTCGTGTGCGACGAAGCTGTCACACGAGCGAATCCAAAATATAGCCCTAGGCTGGCATAGATAACCCATGAAAGCAAGTACCGATAGCTACCCCCACTGTGAATCGAACCTGGCGTCTGTATTGTGGGTCAAAGCCACTAGGCCACGGGGGCATACTTAACGATAACGAGACGGCCGTTGGTTTGAAAGCGTGCTCACCGAGAAGCTTTAAGCCAATGATGACTATTGCTAATCTGAAATACATTTCTTTAAAGCAACCACGTCGGACATGAGTCGCGTGGCATAATAAATTCGTGTATGTTTATATACAGGGTGTGTATCGCCCCTCACCTACAGGGTGTTGACTAATGACTCGGAATGAATTCACTTTATCTACAGCACGCACTCGATACGAACAGCGTTGCGATGGGTGATGGGTGCGCGAGGGGCGGAGGGTGAGGGGGCTTTATTGAACCGACGGTGGTTTGTTTATGTTGATTGTGATGGTTTTTAAACAGCCTGTTAATACAAATTGATCAGGGAATATGTTGAAAATTCTTTATTGCTTTCAGTGAAAATAAAATATCTTTGTAATCGATGGAACGTTATTACTAAACCCTTGCTGTCCGTCAGCATTCGCAGAGTCTCATTCTGTGTGTTGTGCCAATACGAGAAATAAATTAAAAAGGGATTTCGGTAGGTAGCCAGGCGGACACAAGAAATGCCCTACCACTACCAGAGTACTGATAGGTACCACTGGGAATCGAACCCGGAACCTCCGTGTTAGTTCAAGCATGTAGCCATTAGGACACGGTGGCTTGAGACTAATGCCAAGTGCGAAAACACTGTGTATTTTATTATATTCTGTTCGCTTTAAGTCGCCTTTTTACCCGACTGCGCCCGAAGGAGGGTTATGTTTTTCGAGAGTATGTATGTATAATTGTTCGGCACGCTCTGCGGCCTGAACGGCGCGATTGATTTTAGCTTGAGAGGTGTCGTTAGAATCGTATTTACTGTGAGAGTGACACAGAGTACTGAGTATGTTAAAATAATAATTACAAAATAACGGAGTCGGGTTTTTTAAAACTTACGTTTCATTCACTTGTTAATCACAATAAACAAGCTCAAAGTTACTCAGCGAGCAATGGAACGAGCTATGCTCGGAATTTCTCTACGTGATAAGGTCCGGAATGAGGAAATCCGTAGACGAACGAAGGTCACCGACATAGCTCGACGAGTCAGTGAGCTGAAGTGGCAATGGGCAGGCCACATCGCTCGAAGAACCGATAACCGGTGGGGAGTAAAGGTTCTCGAGTGGCGACCACGTACCGGGAAACGTCTATCAGGCCGTCCCACCACTAGATGGACCGACGACCTGGTTAGAGTCGCGCGGAGTCGCTGGATGCAGGTGTCTCGGGACCGGTCGATGTGGCGTACCATGAGGGGGCCTATGTCCAGCAGTGGACGTTTCCCGGCTGATGATGATGATTCACTTGCTAATATACCACTATAACACACGCCGCCTCTGTTCAAAAGAAATCAAAGGGAGCCGACTGCGGAGTACAGACGCTAGCGAATTTAGCAATTTATAGTGAGGCAACGGAGTGAGGTTGTGTTTAAATCTACGCTCCCTCATGTGTAATCATTTTTTGATCGATTAAATTATAATTGCTGCCAAAAAATTATCTGCATTATTTCAGGGACACTAGTTAAGAGGGAACAGCAGATAAAAAATTTCATATGAAATTAAGGGTTTGGGATATAGCTGTTTTCTCAACGAAACGTTAGCCAAATTCAATCATTTTGATCTTATTCTCTTTATCAAAGAATAATCTAGGCCCGTTGGTTTTGCTTTTTTCAATATTTTGTCTACAATTAGAATTATGGGCATCTCAAAACTCAAAATTTCAGAAAAAATTTCTTTCAACTTATGGTACTCATTATTTAGAGTAAACGTAACATTTTCAGAAAAAGCAAAACCAACGGGCCTAGATTATTCTTTGATAAAGAGAATAAGATCAAAATGATTGAATTTGGCTAACGTTTCGTTGAGAAAACAGCTATATCCCAAACCCTTAATTTCACGGCAAAACTAGGCAAATACCAAAAAAAGCTTCAACTGTCCTTCTCGCACAGTTCGGTTCGGGAGGCAGGGTACACTATATCACAACTATATACTGTGTATTATATGTATAAAAATAAAGTAAGCATGCATTAGTGATGTCAATAAGCTTTATCGATTTTTTCGACTAATAGTGGTGGGAAAAATATATCGATAGATACCCTTTCTCGAGCTATAATGGTTTTACCTGTTAGTTTTAATGTTTAGATTGATCTAAATAAACAAATATAAAGACAAATAATTCTAAGGAAATTTATTTTATCTCTAGAACAGAACATTTTCCCTGAAATTCTTAGTTGTTGTTACGTTTTGTTACGTGTAAATAATTAAATATGATTTATGAATAAGTGACTTATGTTTCAAATATTTTTTTAATGTTAAAGTTCGAGTCGGACTCGCATACAAAGGGTTCCGTACCACTGTAAAATATCTAAACAGAAAAAAAACACAGAAAAAACATAGCATTTATTGCATGGACATCCGTTTATTTATAACTTTTTTAAAAGCTTTTTTATATTATTTTTTGTTATTTATTATTATTGAAAGTCTTGAGAGAGAACGAGAAGTTATATGGACATCGCATGTACAAATCGCTACGGAGACTATATGACCCGACACAGATATCCCGGAGATCAGCCAGCAAGAGCTTGAAATGGCTCTCCAACAACTCAAAAACCGGTCAAGAGCAAGTCGGACTCGTGCACCGAGGATTCCGTACAGAATATGAATTAATGACATACTGAAAATCATAAATACTAGGTACGGTAATATGCACCCAACAATGCTCTACCGAAAATGAAATTCTAAGCTAAATTACATATTACGAAGTTAAGTTTGTAAACATTAAAAAATCAATTTTACTGTGTTACAATTAAAAAATTCAGATTTATTCCTATGGTTGTGCTGTAAAACCTTTCTTCTTGCCAAATTTCAAGACATTCGGTCAACGGGAAATACCGTATAGATTTTGGGTTCATTGCATTTTGTACGGAAATGGTCTAAAATACAGCTATATCTTTTTATTGCGTTGACCTATAAGTTTCATTATTTGACAGATCTAAGGGACAGCAGACTGGAGTATTCGATATCACAGTGATCCTATAAGGATTCCTTTTTTCCTTTTGAGGTACTTAAAATATAATAGTATAATATGAAGTATGACAGTAGGAAATACGATAGATTTCGACGATATTATTATTCATGTCGACAAATAAAAACTTGAAATATTTTTTCCCAGTTATACATCTCATACACTTAAGACGGGATTTTTAACTCGTCTATTCTATTGTGTGAGGTGTCGTGAAATTACAGTTTTTTAACCGACTTCAAAAAAAGAGGTTATCTATGCGACCTGTATGTATGTAATATTTCCAGAACTGCCCAGTTTTCATATATGTTAGTCTATACCAGCTTCTAAAGAAGTGTGCCAAATTTCTAAAGTGTATGTTTATTTGTCCTCGCATATATCCGGAACACACACACAAAAGAAAAACACACATAGGGTTCGTGGATTTCAACAAAGCATTCGACACACTCGAACATAGATTTATCTGGGACGCACTGGAAAAACAAGGCGTACATGCAAAATACATAAGAATACTGAAAAACATATACACAAAAAGCACCGCACAAGTGAAGCTAGAATCTACAGGCGAAGAATTTTCGATTGAGAGAGGGGTACGCCAGGGAGACCCAATTTTACTTTACTTTAATCCTGGAAATGATATTCACAAATCTGGATTGGACGAATAAAGGACTAAATATAAATGGCAAAAAGCTGAGTCACCTACGCTTTGCAGACAACCTGATCTTACTTTCGGAAAACCCGAAAACCCTACAGACAATGTTCCAACAGTTAGCGGAAGAGAGCGAGAAAGCAGGCCTGTCAACGAACTTAACGAAAACAAAAGTAATGTCAAATTCCTCACAAACAGAGCCCATAACAGTAAATAATGGAGAAATAGAGTATGTAGAAATGGACAAGACTAATAACTGAATGGCAACCACGGGATAGCAAAAGAAAAAGAGGCAGACAGACTAGAAGATGGGAGGACGACATCAGACAAGTGGCGGGTCCAACATGGACCCGCATAGCGAAAGATAGAATAGAGTGGAAATCCTTAGAGGAGGCCTATGTCGAAAGACAAGCTGAAATGTAGGAACGACCGGTTACTGATACTTAATATAAAAAGATAAGTGACGTATAAAGTAAGCATATTTTTAAGAAAATTGTAACAAAAAATTAGTTCAGCAATAAAGGCTATTTTATTTAATTTATTTTTTATATATCCGGAACTACAAGTTCGATTTAAATAATCCCTTTTTTGTTTACCTAGGTATTGTAAAACTTAGGGAAGACTGCAAGTTTCATCAAAATCGGTTCAGTAGTTTTTGAGACTGGGAATGTTAAGTGTGTATTTCGGCGTTGCAGTGCAGCAGAGCAAATTTAAAATTAATGTTTTAACTGTACTGTAATCTGTATGCCGAATAAATTATTTCTATTCTATTCTATTAGTTAAATGTTTGTTACCTCAGAGCTTTTCACTGGGTGAACCGATTTGGATGATTCTTTATTATTTGAAAGCTGATGCTTTCCATGTGGTCCCATTTCAATTTGGTCCGGTTCTTAGAATGGAATCCATGAGAAAACAATATACTTCTTAAATTTTCGTTAATAAAAGTAGACTTTTAGGGCAGTTGAAGTCGGTTTCTAGTTCTTTTTGAACGCTTTAACTTGTTAGTCCTTAGACTCTAGCACTCTAGGTACTAAAACACCTCTAGGTCACCTAAAGTATCGTTGGAAGACGAACGTTCGGATATGGTGAAACTAAAAGGTTTCTTTGTTGACCGTAGAACCCTAAAATAGCAACGCCATAATTTATATTGTATTTATATGTGATAGGTACTTACTAGTCAATTATATCAAATACAACCACAGTATGTCGAGACTAAACCAATATGCGAACAATAATTTCTCAAAACGTAAAACAAGGGTTGACGCACGCTCACGTCAAGTTTATTATAATTTTGAAAAATACACTCTAGCCCAGGCGGAGGGGTAGCGACTATGCGCGGCGCGCAGGGGCCTCTTTGGGATGTTATGCAGCGTTATTTGTGTGAGTGAAAGCATGTGAAAGGCTGTATGTGTGCGTACCGAATCGCGACAGCAATAACATATTCAAATACCTACTATTCTACGGAGACTTTGCTTCATTGGCCTCTTAAGCGAATGGACTATAAGAGACTAATTATACGTGCTATATTTGTATTTCATATATCGCTGATATGTATTAGTTCCGGCGAACAATTACCCACCTCCGCTACTGTTCGAGAAGGATTACAATAGGGTATTAAAGTTATAAGGTATTATTTCATTATTAAGATTTAAAACCATTGTTATAAACTCTACACAGGTTGCTTTCGCTGCCGGTCATAGACTTACGAAACATATGGAGCTACTATTACGCGTGCAAAATTGGCACCGAATTCATGTAAAGAACTTTTTAGGTTTACTTTTATTTTTATGAAGCTTATAGGCATGAATAACCATTATTCATGCTTATATTTAACTACAATTTCTACTTAAGGCGATCCACCTCTATCAAAGTTTCATACTAAATTTCTGTTGCCATAATCTTTTTAAATATAATAGCTGGATTTGTGCAGTAACTATCTAAAAATAGGACATCAGATTGTGATGTCGCGAAATGAGTATCATTAACATACAACTGCACAGAGAATCACAATTTTCATTGTAAACACTTTTTTCGATTATTGTTCAAAGCGCCATCTATGAACCATTAGCTGCGTAACTGCTATTGTAGCTAACTATAACGTTGTAAATTAATGATATGTATTTCGCGACACTTTAATTTTATCTCCTATATTTATGGAAAGTACTTATCAAAGCCAGCTATTCTAATTTAAAAGATTATGGCATCAGAAATTTAGTATGGAAAATTAGAAGAGGGATAATGTTAACGAACGATTTTCAATGTAATATAAAGCAGTGCTGTGTTTGTTCATTTGATTACAAAATATTTCAATTTTGTCAGTTTAGTCCCTTCACTTGGCATGGAATATATTTTCTTACACTTATTTTGATTTAAAACTTATTTGCATCTCTTATTTGAGGATTTACTATTCGATATAAAAGTCTATACCCTATTTAATATAGAAAAAACACAAATACTTTTGAGACTGTTATTTAAGTTACATCAATACACAACAACCAGTTACAAAAATTGCGCCTAGAAACGCTCATTTTTATGATGCAACCGAAGGTGGACTGCTCAAATTTAAAATAAGCCGTAAATATTCGAAAAGATACAACGAGTATTGAATTTTTTGTGTACGCACTGCCGTATCCATAGTTTTAGTAAATCAATGGTTTTTAGTATCAAACATTAAACCATTGTTTTCAAAAGTTAATAAAAGGTTTTAGATTACTCGTGAAGAAGTTATTTCTCATGCTTTCTTTTTGAGCACTTCACCCAGGTTTTAGCTACTGTTGAATTCTTCTGAAAGGAATTTCTACACTCGTAGAAGATTAGAAGCCATATTCAAGAAAATACGTTAAAAACTGGTTGACTTGCGCACCATTTTTATAGATGAATGATCTCACCTGATGGTAAATGACGATAAGGCCGTTGGATAGAAGCGTGCGTACCCATAAGCACAAGCTGATGAGGCGCTGCCTCTGCTACCTTTCATACCGGAACACAACAGTGCTATTAACAGTGCTGTTTAGCAGCAGACTCAGGTAACATGGCAAACATAGAAAATGCCGTTCCACCTCCACTGGGAATCGAACCCGGGACCTCCGGAGTCTTAGTCTAATTTTTAGCCATTAGGCCACCGAGGCGGTTACCGCCCTTGAGAAAGAAAGTGACCCGCTCAGGGATCGGTAATATGACGCACCCGAATTCACTCTTTATCCGTTCGATTTCACGATATTTCTATCAAGTTTCCTTATAAGGTTTTTTGATGATTTTTCAAAACTAACTTTATAGAACCCCGATCTGCCCCTTTTCTTTTGCACGTATGCTCACATATAATAAATGTTTATGTACCCGCAAATAAACCACCAACACAAATGAAACTCTCTTTACAGCAAATACATATAAAAGCAACCAAAAATAACAACTATCTAAAAATTCAATGTTGGGAAAAAAGCTTCAACATAAACAGGTCAAGCAGCGGCTCTCAAACTGTTTTGCGACGGAACCTATTTGGATTATTTAGAAAAATGAACCCCCAATTTTTTGGGTTCCCTACCCAAAGGGTAACCAACGGGACGCTATTACTAAGACTTGGCTGTCCGTCCGTCTCATGAACCGTAATAGTTAGACAGTTGAAATTTTCACAGATGATGTATTTCTGTTGCCGCTATAACAAAAAATACTAAAAAACAGAATAAAATAATTGTTTAAGGGGGCTTCCATACAACAAACGTGATATTTTGCCCGTTTTTGCTCGATATTGATAACGGCAACAGGTAGATGCTTGCTTGCTTGAAATATCATCAGAATACTTCTTTATATTCTCAAGTATTCACAGGGACCTGGGCTCCGCAAAGCACACTTTAAGAATAGCTGACTTAAAGAAATTCATATCTCCCTCGAAAACGTACAATTTTCTAGTAATTGTCTTTGATAAGTGCTTTCGACGAATTGCAAACGGATCCATGCCAAGAAAAATACGGAAAATGATAGAAAATTACAGTGAATAACGTATCTGCGGAATAAAACTTTGGGAAACCAGGGCTTTATGACCCATCATTGGAACATTTGTTTTTTATGGGTCAAGGAATTCTGCTTTAAAAGACTGAAAGTAAATTTATCATCATCATCAGCTAGGAAACATCCACTGCTGGACATAGGCCTCCTCCATGGTATGCCATGTTGACCGGTCCCGAGCCACCTGCATCCAGTGACTATCAGCGACCTTCACTAGGTTGACGGTCCATCTAGAAAGGGGACGACCCGGTACGTGGCCGCCACTCGAGAATTTATGGCCTGCATATTGCCACGTCAGCTCATTGATTCGTCAAGATGCTAAAGGATTTCTAGCATATCTTCATGTTTACGATGATTTATTTGTACTGCATTAATATGAACTAAAGCACTGAAGTTGCTTTAACTTAATGAATTGATTCGCAACAGTGCGCGGGAGCAGGACGGGTGTACTGTGACGTGGCACATCGCTGTCTCATTCGCACCAGTGAACACTTATTGGTTTTGTTTCAAGCTGTCGTATCGGACAGGCGGGCCACCCAGACTTAGCCGTAGGGTTGGCACTGTTCACATTTTACTTAAAACATTCTTTGCAAAAGGCTGAACCACAGTAATATAGCAAATGAAAAAGTAACTCTGTCATTATGTCTGTTTGTTGCAGTTTCCCGACTAAACGGTTAAACTGACCTTGATGAAATTCTTAGCATTATTAATCAGCTGCATATAGTGGATATATATCCACTATAGGCGGGAAGATGTTTAAAAAGTTTTGAAAAATGACCTTGCCTGCGCAGTAAACGATTTTCGGGTCTATTTGGCGGGGAGCGGGAGGGGTCATTTCGACGGTGTTGAAGCGCATGATTGGCTGAACCCTTGCGCCCTTTCTGTCACCCGAGATGCGCGAACTCATCCCCACTATGCCCATTTTCGTTCAAGTTGTTTGCCGGCAACTATACGTAGATAGACGCTGCGGACGATCTCGTAACCCTCGGTACGACATTGGGAGGGACATTGGCCAATTTTAATAAAATAATAATATAACAAATGACTTGACTTATCAGCCTGTGTCTCTCCAGAGCACTTCTTCTGGTTTCAGTCATCATCCACTCGTCTTCTCTAGCTTCGTTAGACCAGCGGGCTGGAGGCCCTCTCCAACCCACGCTTCCGGGTCCGAGGATCTTTTTGCGCCAGTGACCGACTGTTCGTCGACAGATATGGCCTGCACATTGCCACTTCAGTTTGCTGGGTCGAATCGATATGTCGATCACTATGGGGGTTTCATCATTCCTGACTTTGTGACGCACGGATATTCCAAGCATAGCCCTCTCCATCGCTTGCTGTGCAATTTTAAAGCGGTGGCGTCCATGTCTCTGATACGTAGGTCATGACCACATGACGTAGCTCGACTAGTCAGTGAGCTGGAGTGGCAATGGACAGGCTTCGCTCGAAGAACGGACAACGAATAAAGTAAGGAGTAAAAGTTCTTGAGTGCCGATCACGTGCCTGGAAGCGGGCCCTCCCCAATTTGATAGACCGACGACCGACATAGTCGCGAGGAATCGCTGGATGCAAGTATGAACCGGTCAATATGGCATACCATGGAGGAGGCTTATGTCCAGCAGTGGACGTTTCCTGTCTGATTAAGAAATACAGTCATGACCGGGAGAACGAACTGGTTATGTTATAGTTTGGTCTTATGGCATTGCAGTAAACTGGACGTGAAAATATTGCGGAGTTTTTTGAACAGTGCCCTGAGTCTGAGTTTGTTAGTTTGTCATTATTTCGCGTGATTTTTGGATAGTTTATGAGCCGCAAAATGACATAGGCTGCTTTTCATCCCAATGAGTTCCCGTACGAAAGCGAGTAAGATAAAATATAAGCTTCTAAAATGTGTAACAATTCGTAGCGTCAACCCTGCAGTGAAATATAAGTACCAGTATCGTCCAACAGAATTAATTTGTCAAAACATACGTCGAGTGAGACAGGCCGGCTTAATACAAGATAAGGTCATACACACATACGTACGAACACACTCATACAATGGCAGTTGGTGCTAGTTCTCTGCGAAGGCACAAAGCACTATGTCCTTCAGGCTTTAGTAGACAGCTTCTTAAAAATAATTTTTTATAAACAAGATAGATCAACGCCTGACCTCAATCTCACCTGATGTTAATGAGGTCGACGATGTTACGCGTTGTTCTAGAAGGTGCCTATTTACTCTTCGTTTGAAGATTCCCATGTTGTAGTTTTCTGGGAACACGGACACCGGTAGTGCATTACATATTTTATCTGTACGCATGTTCAATGTGGAAGCGAAACGCTTGTTGCGAGCTGCAGGAATGTCTACAGTGTACGGGTGGAGGGCTGACGTTCTTCTGTTTGACGGTGCTTGAATGTCGAAGGCGTAATCAACGAAAATAGCTCCTGCGCACTCTCTCCAAAATGTATTCTGTAAAATACCGAATAGCAAGCAATCTGATGCCTGTGGATGCTTTGGAGCTTCGCCTTAATTAGCGTATTGTATCGCAATATATCTTCCATACATTCTACTTCAGCGTCTAAAGACAAAAGTCTTTAATCAGTGCGTGTTGCCAGTGATGACATACGGAACCGAAACGTGGTCCTTTACTGTGGGCCGAATAAACAAGCTCAAAGTCACTCAGCGAGCAATGGAACGAGCTATGCTCGGAATTTCTCTACGTGATAAGGTCCGGAATGAGGAAATCCGTAGACGAACGAAGGTCACCGACATAGCTCGACGAGTCAGTGAGCTGAAGTGGCAATGGGCAGGCCACATCGCTCGAAGAACCGATAACCGGTGGGAAGTAAAGGTTCTCGAGTGGCAACCACGTACCGGTAAACGTCTACCAGGCCGTCCCCCTACTAGATGGACCGACGACTTGGTTAGAGTCGCAGGGAGTCGCTGGATGCAGGTGGCTGGGGACCGGTCGATGTGGCGTACCATGAGGGAGGCCTATGTCCAGCAGTGGACGTTTCCCGTCTGATGATGATGATGAGACATCAAATCAAATCAGTTTATTTGCATTCATGTACATCCTACTTCCCATAATGTCTTCATTCACTTACAGTTACACTTATTCAATGTCGTCATGCTTATTACGTCATCATTCCCAAAACGTCGTTATTTCCATCATTCCCTTTACATTTCCTTGTCCTAAAGGCCTATGTCTAACAAAGCCTCTCCCAACGTACGCCACTCCTTTCGGCTCCTCAGTCCTCTTCCATTTCAGGTTGGACCAGTGGGTGACCGGTCCCAGTTGTTTTTATATTCATCTCCTCCTTCCTTCATCTCACCAGAAGCCTCAATCTAATGAGGAGTTCTGCTACCTTTCATATCGTATCACTTTGGTGGCAGGCTTAGGTAGGATAAATTGGCGACAGGTATTAACCAATAGATGTATGGGTGTAGTCTGAGTCGTACAGAAAAGTCATAATAATAATCATAGTTTAAAGTAAATAAGTAAATAACTAATATAATATATAATAATAAAAAGTATTTATTCTCCAGAATATTTAGGTACAATTTACTTATAAACTACTTATGTTTAAAAATTTGGACAAAATTAAGTGTAAAGGCCTCCGTTGCTGAACTCGGTACAAACATGTATTTCAGCATCCAGCGCCTCACCCCTCCGGATTATATAATTTATAAGTTCAAATAACCAATATTTGGTTTATTACTTAAGCACTAAGTTATACATATAATAAAGTATGTGTGTGAGTGTGTGGGTGTACCTCTCGGTGTGTAGGGTGAGTGTGTGCGTGGATGGTGTGAGAGGGGATGTGGTGTATTTTATTTATAGTTAGAATTACATATAATATTATTTGTTGTATACTACTTTGATTTTATAAAGTTAATATTATTTGTGTATATTAGTTATGCTAAAATAGATAAAGATTAGAATAAGGTTGTATTTTTAAGAGATGATTTTAAGAATTTCTTCCGTGTCATCATAATTGTTACTTTGCAGCCAAATAAAAATACTAAATGTTTAAAATAAGTAAAAAAATTGGTTTAAACGGGATCTTGTAAGTACTTTTTTTTAATACGTCACACATAAATCCTAAACCGCAATTTACCTTTCATTCAATCAACTCAAATACATTTAAAACTACACTATTATTAAAACATCGATCAAAGTTACAATGAACTACAAGAACTTTTATGTTACTTGCTGCTACGGAACCCTTCATGGGCGAGTCCGACTCGCACCTGGCCGCTTTTTTGAAGTTGACATTCTTGGACTGCGTTTTTAGGATTCCGTATTGATTGCGTACCTCAAACGAGTGAAGGTATCAAGTTGAAATTCTTATCAAAGACTCAAGTCGGCCTTCCTTTGGTCTGTGAAAATATCAAACTTCTCAGTCAACGCAATAAAAAGGTGCGGCCGTTTATATCCCATATTTTAACTATTTACTTAGAGAATGCAAGGAATCAAATAGGATACTTCCTATTTGCCTAGAATACTGTAGCAAATAAACAAGGTCTTAGGTGTATAGGAATAAATTTGAAAATCTTAATATTTTTTATTCATATCACATTAAAATTGCTTTTAGCGATTCAATCAGATTTACGTTTTCGTCACACTCGTAGCATTGTTTGATGAACTTAGCTATTATTTATGATTGTTAATATTCTGTATGGAACCTTCGGTGAATGAGTCCGACACACACTTGGCCGTATATTTACCGCTAGGGATGGCAACAATGTTAGTTTACGACCGTATTCCACTAGCAACAGCATGTGACGATGTGTGAGGCCTGTAGAGTCATTTGAACCTTACAATTGTACAAAGTTTATAGTTTTTGAGATTGTAATATCGATCGAGATATATTTTTTTGTCCGACTACGGCTAGAAAAGGAGCCCATCTACGATTTTACCGAGCGTTGTATTTCTAATTTTCGTTTTTTTACAATTAATGTATGTAGTAAGCGGCTCGTAGGTTATATCATCATCATCAGCCGGGAAACGTCCACTGCTGGACAAAGGCCTCCTTCATGGTACGCCACATCGACCATCATCATCATCAACAGCCTATATATTATGTCCCCACCGCAGGGGCTCACACCACACGGGTCCAATAGTACAACCACTACGCCCAAGGAGACGATCAAAACTGGCATTCCGTAACGGATAATTAGTTTTGGCAACAGATAATTATCCATTCCGCAACGGATAATTGAGTTACCCAATCGTGAGTATAAATAATCGACCGTTAAACTTTTAATGCAACAGATTGCAATATCAGCAAGATAGGATGTTTAAAGCCGATCAAACCTGGCGTTCCGCAACGGATAAGTATTTTTGGCAACAGATAATTATCCATTCCGCAACGGATAATTGAGTTATCCAATCGCGAGTATAAATAATCGAGCCTTAAACTTTTAATGCGACAGATTGCAATATCAGCAAGATAGGCTCTTTAAAGACAATAATAGAGTCTTACAGGCTATAAAACATATTTTACTGCAAATCTACACTATTCGACCATATCTTAGTCGTCGTGTGAGGTCCGTATAGAGTCATTCCAACCCACGCTTCTGTGTAGTATCGGGCTTGGACGAGACAAATTTTAATGGCTGATTCTGCTGCCTTGAGAGGCACTCTTAACTGTCCATTGAGAAAGTCTCAGAGTTAATAAAATAAATAAAAACCGGCCAGGTTCAAGCCGGACTCGCACACCGAGGGTTCCGCACAGAATATCAGAAATTAATTATTCCTGGGGTAATCCTGATACTTGGTTTGTTTGTTGGTAAGGCATTTTTCTATCTAAGTCCAACGAACTTAATCTACGACCTCTGATTTAAAAATCCACAATTAACAAGCCACAAAAATAATTCAAATGTTGCATAAATTTTGGATTAGTCAACGCAAGTATAATAAAAAAAATAGCACTCATTGGCTCCACTTCTAAGATTGACGGAACGCGCCTCTTTTGTTTTATTTTTACAGCATTTATCTTTAACGTTTTATTAATAGCGTCTATTATGCCTTATCCGTCAAGTCGCAACTTTATCTTGAAGGTGACCGTATAAAATTGACCCAAAAAATTTAAAAAATTGCCCTCCATTAGTCAGACAGCATTGTGAGTGGCACTAGTGCAGTCATTTAGAATTACTTACTGTTTAAGTTTAACTAATTTGGTAGCGGATCCTTAAATACAGGTTAGCCATACGAGTAGCAAGAACTATTTAAAATAGTACATTGTAACACAAGGGTGGAAAGAAGGTTGTTGCAAACGAGCTGTCAATAAATAATTTTGGAAATCCTACTAATATTATAAGTGTGAAAGTTTGGATGTTTGCATGTTTAGATGTTTGGATGTTTGTGACGCTTTCACGGAAAAACTACTGAATGGATTTGAATGAAACTTTACAATAATATAGCTTATACATCAGAATAACATATAGGCTATAATTTATAAAGCCATATTGTGTAAAAATTGTACAAAATCACACTTATAATATTAGTGGGATTACATGGGCAATTTTGGCATAACAAAAACGCGTTGCCT
The DNA here is from genome assembly GCA_910589575.2 of Carcina quercana. NCBI lineage: Eukaryota > Metazoa > Arthropoda > Insecta > Lepidoptera > Depressariidae > Carcina > Carcina quercana. Next base: position 4,597,212 of record OU342454.1, on the reverse strand, counting down.
AGCAACCGACCATAGAATATGTAATTCGTATATACAAACTTTCGCGTTTATAATATTAGTGTTAAGACTATTTGAATGTCAGATATTGAAATTTCTTTTGTTTCTTTAAACTATTAGCCTACGTAACAGAATAAACACTATTTTGTACCTTATGCTGGAAATGGAGATAGATGCCTTCTATGCCTATCGAACAAGTAGAATAAATCCTGAAGTACACGCGGACAAAGTCGCGGGCGGAAGCTAGTTCTTTATAATTTACATTATAACGTTATCACAGTATACTGGCAGGTCGATTTAACTCATAAGTTCATAACAACTATTGCTACTCGTATTCTTCCATTTATAATTATTTCTTATCTTTAAACCACATCATCACATCAACAGCCTATATACGTCTCCACTGCAGGTGCTCAGACCTACTCTCCTACAGAGAGTGTACGGGACATAGTACACCACGCGGGACCAGTGCGGATTAGTAGACTTCACACACACCTTTGAATTTCTTCTCAGGAGTGTGCAGGTTTCCTCATTATGGTTTCCTTCACCTAAACCTAATGGTGCCGATTTTTATCATTCGTACATCAATAACAAATTAGAACTTATTGGTACGAGCCAGTAACGAACCCAGACCTCGATTGTTCAAGGACTGACGCTCTACTCAACTGAGCTACCACGGCTTTTTTTCGGTGTCTTACAACACTTCAAATCTAACCTCATATTATGAGGATATTAAGACATTGCAAGCCAGCAAATGTATTGAACCAAGTATTTAAATATTTAACTACGAAATCGATCTACAAACGTATTCTCTTGCTAAATCAAAGTATTCATTAAATCAAAATGAAACAGTTGTTACAAACATAATCAGAGTTATTTACTAATGGACGGTATATTTATTTTAGTTTGTCGTACCAATAATAATGTAATGATAAATAATCTACAGACAAAACTAAGAATAAATTATTCAGGTATATATTACTCTTTTTCAAAACCTCATCGACATTTTTACGCCCAACAGTTAAGCAGACAAACACCAGATGGCGCTACTGCGCACAGATTCTATTGTTTAATTATTTATCTTGGTCTTTACTTTTTAATTAGCCAGTGCGAGTGTAAAACGAACGTGCCGTTTAGAACAACAGACGCCATTACGCCAAACAAAACAAACCCTTCCGTTCATTCAATCCGAAAACATCGCGGTGTGTGGTCCGTTTTAATAAATTTTATTAATTCACACCATTTTTTATTTAACCGTTGTTAATGGTGGCGTATTTATTTCGGTCGCGCGTTGGCCGCGTAAATCATACGAGCGCTGTCAAAGTGACAGCGAATTTGGCGCCAAGCGCCCGCCTGTCAAACTATAATTTCTCACGATTTTCTCGATTTGTTTCTCGTTTCTAATTTCGGGTGCGTTTAATACGTGATTAGTGGAACTAAAATGTTCCCGCGGACGTATTTATGTCGGCCGTTACAAAACAAAATTGTTTTTACGGCCGTTTAAAATGTTTTTGAACGTAAAATCAAAGGAGGTGGGTTTAAAAATGTTTGTTGAGACGGCAAGTTGTTTTGGTTCGGTCTCGCTGACTAATTTTCTGTATTCAATGCCGTGACAATTATGGCCGCGACAATTATGGCTGCTGTCAATGGGGTTTCAAGTCGACTCGCGTTAATTAGCAGGGTAGGTAGTCAGTTTAAGTTTATAAATATTTATGATGTTGTGCCTACTATTAAACCTGTTAGCACATTCACGTGCGAAGTAGACCCCTTTTTTGAAGAAGCAAATAACTTGAATTTATCATTAATGAAAATTATTTTTAAGAAAGTTATACTTATTTTATTCATTTCCGTAAACGAGACAAAAGGTGTGTTTAAATAGAAGTCATTAAAATAAACTTGAAGCGATCTGAATAATAATTTTTTGGGTACACCATCTCTCCTTTCCGTCTGAACAACAATTAATATTTCAAACAAACACTTCAATGGACACCACGTATCGTAATCACCTATAAACAACCGTAGGGTATTCTATTAAAAAACCGGTAGCTCCTTAACATTCCACAAGACTCACGTGAATGCCATCCATCACGCCCGTTTAAATGCTGTTTTGACAGCTGTCAAATTAATGTCAAGATGGCCGCCAGGACGCTTTGAAGTTGCGCCATTGTAAAGCCACAATAGGGTGGGGTGTAGCCGGGTAAATGGTAGTTTACAATACGTAATTATCTGTTTATTACTCGGCTAAGTTCTAGAGTAAATATTGCGAGGGGCAAAGCTTTTCTGCGACTGATAATTTATGTACTCATTTTTAGAGTTCCGTCCCCAGAGGGTAAAAAACGGGACCCTATTACTAAGACTTCGCTGTCCGTCTATCACCAGGCTGTATGTCAGTTGAAATTTTCACAGATGATGTATTTCTGTTGCCGCTATAACAACAAATACTAAAAAGCAGAATAAAATAAATATTTAAGGGGGCTCCCATACAACAATCGTGATTTTTGCCGCTTATAGAGAATGATACAGAACCCTTCGTGCGCGAGTCCGCCTCGCACTTGGCTGGTTTAATAATGATAATACAAATACAAGTAAGTAGACAAAAAGGCTTTTCAACGCGTAAATAAATAAGAGGAAGTAACTATTTTTTCCTGTAATTGCTCATAAGGATTATTCATTTATTGGTTAATAATGCACAATTGCGTTATAAAGGCCGTTATACACTTTAAACAATTGTGTAATCATTTTTGAAATTTTTATACACATGTTTTTGATTAAGTTTTTTTAGGAATTAAGAAGGCGTTAAAAGGTGTTTCTACACACTTGATAATTAAACGTCTCAAAGTACGAGTAGATAATTTCTCACTGGTTCCTTGTTGACGTTAATTTCAGGTACTGACAGTTTTTGCTGCGCGCATTATTATAGATTCCAACAGCTTCTTAATACATTAACAAAACAATAACTTACATTTGTAGTCAGTATTTTGTAACTAATATGTATTACCGGTTGTAGTGTATGTGCCACCGCATAATCACACTGACTCGTGTGTCTATGTGTTGGTTTGCTAAACGTCAAGGCGTCGATGACTGACAGTGACGTGAAAGCGGTGTGCCAGGGCGGAAGTTTAGTAGTACCGAACGTGTGGATATTTCCGAGCCAGTGAATTGATAAACAATGTCCTAGGGGACAACCTCCGTACACATACAGTTGATATACATTACATTCACGGTCATATCACAGACGAGATTGGCCAATATCGGCCGATCAAATTGCCCCATGAATTGTCTTGTTTTCGAGCGCTTTCAAGGTTGGAAAGTTCGTTAAGAAAAAGACCCAAACAGCACAATTTGATCGGCCAATTTCGTGGCAATCTCCAATCGAAGTGTGCCGTGTAGTCACAGTCCAATCACAAACAAGATTAGCACGAAATTGGCCGATCGAATTGCCCCGTGAGTGCGCTTTTAAGTCGAGTCAAACAGGTTGTTTGCTGTATTTTTCGCTCACTCGTTAATTTTATATGATCTTATGGTCATATGTCTACACTACGAAGGATATATTCTGAAGTAACAAATAATGGGATAGAAAAAAATCATAAAAATCAAAAGATATACGACTAGTACACCGGGACAGAAACTAGCTTTATTTTGTCTAAAACAGCTCACTTGTATATCGCAAATATCTCCAAGATGCGACTAAAATATGACATATAATAACGAACTTGTTGACCTCATATAAAAACCTACTAAAGTGTTATATGACGGTCATTAAATAAAATGTCATGAGGATCAGTCCGTATCACATGTGAGGAAACGGCGTATATCACTGGATGTATCAAATAACAGGACTGTACAGTCAAACGACATAGTGGCCAGCAGCTGTCACTTGTGTTATTCTTGCGTCAGTGTAAAAATTATCATGATATGCAAAACAACTTTGTCGACTAAGGGATGGTTCTGCTAAATATTGCTGCCCTGGACTGGACTGGCTATGGCTTGTAAAGGTCAAACTCCAAAGCGAAACAGGCGAATGTGGTTGGCTTATCTATATTCTACAGTACAGGGTACATTTTGGGTGTGCGCTTGCATTGCGTGCATTTAAGATGAACAGCAGGGCTTCACTAGTACACAGTTATATCAATGGCTTGTACTAAGCTTTATCATGCGTACAACCAGGGACTGGAACGCAATGCCGGCAGTCTGTATTCTCATAGAACTACAATCTGTTTGCCTTTAAGCGGAAGGTGAACTGGAGGTCGTGGTGTAACTTTATGTGTGTTTTAATGCTAACATATTATTTGTATATGTAAACAATAGTAAATTAAAGGTGAAAATGACGCAAACAATATTTTTGTACTCGAGTGTACCAATATGTCGTGTGTCTGTACTCAGTGTCCGCTTACGACGCGGTGGTTCTAAAAATTAAGTCATCACTCACCGACAGGCGTGTTGGTTCTTTTTGAATGCCACGCGGGACGGTCACATGCAGTATTGTCTATGGATGAATATTTAATACGATCTGAGAGAGGAAATGACAACCGCCTCCGCGGCACATCTGTCTGAGAGTTAGACTCAGGTACGCAACACACGCACAGGTCCCGGGTTCGATTCACGATGGGGACATTGTCCAAAAATCACTCTGTGAGACTTTCCTCAATTTGTTTAGTACATTGCAGTCTGAATCACGTGATCGTCTGAACAGTGATATGATTCCGTGCTTCGTTAGTCACGTTAATCCGTTGTTACCGGTTACTATCTACGACAGGTAGTAGCTGCATGAGACATGTCAGAGGACTGTGGCGGATCAACTCTGACACTAGGGTGTGTGAGGTCGGTCATAGACCTTACAACCTACACAATAAGGTGAAGATAGAGAGAGAGAGAGAAAAAAAAAGTGACTCCCTAGAAGTGTATTATAGAATAAGCCATATGGGATTGTTATGCCGAATTGAAAATAAAATTAAAATAAACACATTTTTAAAACTGGGCGCGCGTTACAACATTTTACATAATGTAAATAGAGAAAAACACGCCTATGCTATGGAGATCCCCTTTAATTTTTATATCGTTGACGTTGATACGTAGTAATAAATAGTATGTGAAAATTTCGGTTCTATTGACGTTCAAAAGATACAAACTTATGATAGGCGGAATAAGAGAAAGACGGGTGGACAGACAGCGGGTATTTTTGTGGTTTCTCCAATAATAATAATAATAAAAAGTATTTATTCTCCAAAAAATTTAGGTACAATTTACTTATAAACTACTTATGTTTAAAAATTTGGACAAAATTAAGTGTAAAGGCCTCCGTTGCTGAACTAGGTAGAAACCTGTATTTCAGCATCCAGCGCCTCACCCCTCCGGATTATATAAAATTTATAAGATCAAATAACCAATATTTGGTTTATTACTTAAGCACTAAGTTATACATATAATAAAGTATGTGTGTGCGTGTACCTCTCGGTGTGTAGGGTGCGTGTGTGCGTGGATGGTGTCAGAGTGTGTCAAATTTGAACACTTTGAAAAAAGTTGAACATTTTATGTAAAGAGTTTCAAAGAGTATTAAATAAACATTTATAAAATGGTGCCATGCATCCTTTAGCCTATCGTTACTCGGCAGTTAATACGTATTACTTTTCTAAGTAATATTTTACAAACGTAACTCTCGTTAAACACAACCCCACCGTTTGACTATCGTTATCGGGTAATACAAATAGAATTAAATTTATTTCAAAAAAGGTTCGTACCTCCAAATGCTTACAGTGGCATGAACATCTCCAAACGCTTTTATAATCCTTATTTTGACAGCAAACTCTTCAATGGAGGTAGAAAAAAAACCAACTCTCGACAGGGACGCAGCTATACGAGCGAGCAGGGCAGAGACTCACCGTCTCGTTGGGTGGCATAGAGTGACTCATACGCATCGCTTATGGGTAGCGAAAGGAGATTAAAAGTAAAAAGTTCTTATTCGGTTTAAAAAGATCGAAACTTTTTTCTTGGGACTTGTAAGTTTGTGTTGTGCCAGTATTAAGTCATTTTGTCTATGGTTAAGTGGGTTTATTGAGAAAAAAGGGTTGTCGTCAAAACAGGAGTTTGTGAAGTGGAATGGCAACAGTGGTTTATGAATTTATGACCTTTTGCTGTTCGAAGTGTAAAAATTCAAGTTTTTTTTGCTTGTGGTTGAACACTTTGCGTAGACCAGTTTTTTCTAGTTGAATGAGTCGCAGTTTTTTAATGTAAATTATACAACCATATATTTACTTGTAATCTACTAAAAGTGCCAAACACGGGGCAATTTGATTGGCCAATCTCGTGACAATCTGAGAGAGTGTAGAGTAACGGTGCAACTACAAAAGACTTTGGCACGAAATTGGCCGATCAAATTGTCTCGTTAGGGTTAAAGCTTGGGGTGACAGCGAGACGAACTGTCAAATCACGGAAATACAATATGAACCTAAATTCTCAGTTCATTAAGTTCTATGTAAATTGACGAGATTGTATAGAGACTTGATTTTGACACTTTTAGGATTGCGGGTCCAAAGTGTGCCCAAAGGAACCCTGAAGGCTCTGTGTCTTTCAAACCGTAATTTGGACACTTGAACTTTTCACAGAGTGTGTATTTTACATGTCTAAAATGACCTCATCTGGGGCCAGCTCGTTGTACACTCTTTTAAAATAATGCTAAAAATATGAGAATTACTTTAAAAATGGTAATGATCAGATTATATGGATGATTTACGTGTACAAAATACTTTCTTTTTCTAGGTCAACTTCACGTTCATTTTTAAATGACAGCTCGAGGACGGCTCCGACTACTTAGCATTTTGCGTTGTTACAGATTCGTTCAGAAATTGTTATTTTCACGAGTAAATATAAAACACCTGTTGTTTAAACAATGCATTATCAATTATTACATGTTTAGTTTATTTCTAAAGGTAGATAATTAATTACTTTATTAATGATTTAGAACTTAACTAGAACTAGATAAAAATTGCGTCTTTATAAATCTTATCTATGATATGGATCAAAGTGGCTAGGTTTCTGAACGCAGACAGCGATGTTGATATTGACAATCAAAATGGCGGGTATGACGTTAACAAAACATAAAACAAATACCTACATGTACATAGATGTACATGTTTGATTGTAACAGTCCGCCATTGTTGTTTTTTCAATAAAATTTCAATTTTCTAGTTTTTAATTTATCACGCGCGTTGATGTCTTTCGTACACTGTAGTTGTCGCAAAACGGCGTGTTTTGTTTCTGAAGCTTGATCACTCAGAAATTGGTCTGTGACGGCTTAGTATATCATCAGAGGACCGGCTCAGTGGCACAATGCAATAACTGCCAGATTTCGTCAAAGGAAACTGTAATGGCAAAAGGAAATAACTCGTAATGACCGTATTTCGAAACTCTCTCGACTTCGGCAGGTGTATGGCTGGGGTGGTCCCAGAGAGGTTGGCGGTAAGAGGGGGTGGGTGATCATGGCAAATCTCCTATGCAAGGAGAGCTTGCAGCTGTTATTTTAGATGCTCATATGTTGATTATATAGTGGCTTCCGTGGCCTAGTTCTGAGGTAGTCATTTTAAAAAAAAGTCGAAATGAGAACGGAGGTTGTTGTTTTTGGAAGTCGGTTTAAAAATGTTATCCAGTCACAAATACAATTCAGGGGTATGTTTGTTATTACCAGAGAGATTTAAATATAGTAATAGTTTATAGAGCGGTCATTGGGAAACGTTTCATATAAACATTTTGATCTCAAAAGTCAACGGTATGTCAAATGTCTTGTACGGACGCGTGACGTGATGTGACACTAGATTGAGTAACTTATTACCAATTGGTAATAAGTTTAGGATCAAAATGTTTGTTTGCTTTGTCCGGTCTATTACTATTAATGTTAAATGTCTTTGGTTATTACCGACGAGTGGACTGTAATTGCACGAGGAAGTCTCGAAGGCGAAATAAAAAACCGACTTTTATCTTGAGAGAATCCTTTTACTACAAACTGACATCAATATCAAAGACAATATGTCTCAAAAAGGCTGAAAAAATAAGGCTGCCAGTTCTCCATATTTGTGTTTATGATAAATTAGATGCTTCTGTTTGTATAAAGCTATACAACGTGTACAAAAAAGGAGTGATAAAACTTAAGTGCGGTATATGTTAGGTAAGGTTTTACCTTTGGAGCGGTAGTAGACATCTGTAAACCGTACGAATCTGGAAAAAAACGAATTTAAAATATTGACTAAAATTTTTGAACTTCATCCCTATCCTAGTTCTACATGTGTCAATAACCCCTAAAACCAAAGATAAGAACATTCATCATTGACCCCAGTGCTCGCGTTGGTAAACAAACATTTAGGATTGTCAAAAATTACGACGTTACACCTATGAAATAAAAATGTATGGAAATGTAAACTAACCTTTACAACGCTGCTACTTTCACAGTGTATTCTATACAAGGGATATATACCCACCTTTAAGTATTATCACTCCTTTTTTGTACACGTTGTATATATTCGATTGAAATAAACCCTATTGCAGTGTAGCAGAAGAAATACAATATAAAAGACATCAACGCGCGGGTCTCAAGAATAATCTGTACACTCGAGTAGGTATACAAATATGTATCCACTTTTGAACCATGTCACATTCGCCTTTAATTGACATTTCCTTCAACACACTTCTGAAATTAATGTATTTCAAACCACTTAGATTCTCAACGGAAATGCTGTATTCAATTTGCGATCTCTTATCTGTTAGAAAACTATACATCCTCCAAGTTTGCCTAAAGGTTCATAAGTCACTGTTCTATGACCCTAGTATTGGCACAGATAGTCGAAGGAAATATTATGTAGTTTCTAGAACTAGTAAAAAAACAGTTTTTGCTAGACAACAACTTAAAAATCAATCTTCACACTTATACAACCAACTAAACAAGCAACTATCCATTTATGACAAAACACTGTTTGACTGCAAAAAATTATCTACTGATTGGCTAAAAACTCTAAATTACGAAAAGACTGAAGCATTAAAATCATTCGTCACTTAATACTACTAATAACACTCCCCCCCCCCCCCCCCATCCCCACCCCACCCCGCCCCATCACTTCTCCCACTAACACACACAACCCTTACACACATACAAACTTTCACACATTACACATTCCCCCACATTACATATTCCTCACTCATACCCTCTTAATTTTGTTTCTTTTCATTTACCTTTTATTTATTTCTTTTTTCTTTCAATTTTACAAATTATTTTTATATAATTGTCATTATTATTTTTATTTCTAGTTTATTTCATTGAAAAATATCATTTAGGTAGGTTCGGATAAGAAGAGCGGAATCTCCTGGCACAGGTATTGTTATACTTACAAGGAGATTCCAACCTTGTATGCGGCTTAAGATAAGTTTTAAAAAGAAATAAACAATTTTTCATTTTCATTTTCACTACATAGGAACAAGCAAGGGTGAGTGTGACATGGTACACAAATGGGTACATATTTTTGTGTTCGAGTGTGCCATATTTTCTTTAATTTAAGAGGCTATGTTGGTAAGACCACGTGGTCGGTTTCAAGGTCAAATTGTTTTGTAGCTGTCCCTCTCCGAGCCCTATCCTACCCGAGCGCGTACGGTGAGACAGCATACATTATGCGATGTTATCCACCCGTTATTTGGATGTTTCGTAGTCCGGTGATCATTTGAAGGATACAGTATATTATGTAACCATTTTTTTAATACAGTATACTAATGAAATTTCAGATGTCGGTGGTTTTTCAAAATTGTTCTAAATTGATTCATACTCTTGTAAATCAGGTTCAAAGTTGGGGCTTTTTACTACCGAAAAATACAATACTTTGACGTCCTGTAACTCTGGAAGTATATATTTAAACGAAAATCTGACTCACCACCGACACAGATATTTGTTTCTAGATTGTGTCTTGAAAATTTCATAGATTTTCATAGCTTAATACTCAAAATATGACTGGACTACGTTTGTATGGGCGCTTTGACAACAGCATAGCCTCTTAACATGTCAAATATTATTTTATATTTTGTATAACTTGATGTAGTATTACACAATCTAAACAACTTAATTAAGTATAATTAATTACAGTCATTAATTTGATGATAACATTCCGCTGAAAATGCTTTTTAAAATATAATTAACGCATTCAAAAAGAACTAAAAACGCGACTTCAATTGCCCTTAAAAATTTGGTTTTTGTTGATTTTCTCAAAGAGCGATCAATAAATTTCGATGAAATTTATACGGGACCACCTCTGAAGTATGATCTACCAAACAAAAAAAGAATAATCAAAATCGATTCATAATTGGCGGAGTTATCGCGTAACACACATACAAAAAAATACGCGTTGAATTAGGACACTCCTCCTTGTTTGAAGTCGGTTGCAAATAGCTGGCTTTGATAAGTAATTACCTAAAAATAGGAAATGAAATTAGAGTGACGTGAAATGAATATCATTCAATAACAATAATGAGAAATAGTGCGTAAAATGAATATTGTGATTCACTATGAACTCTGCCGCCAAACACCAGTTTTAATAGCTCTGTTGTGTTCCGGTATGAAAGGCAGCAGAGCCAGCGTTATATTAGGTTGAGGCTTGTGGGTGGGCACGCTTACCGTCCGACGGCCTTATCGTCACTTACCATCCGGAGACATGAAGGCCAAGTGTGGACCCATCATATATTAAACAATTCATATTTTAAATTTTAAATTCAAATAAAGTCTCGTTTCATTTCATTGTTGTGATCTGTGCTCTTCCAAGATGGCCGTCACGAATAAATTCGTTTGAATTTGGAATAAAAGATTGAATCATCAAACTTTATGCGCGTGCAAAATCTTAAGAGGGAACAGCAGATAAAAAATTTCATATGAAATTAAGGGTTTGGGATATAGCTGTTTTCTCAACGAAACGTTAGCCAAATTCAATCATTTTGATCTTATTCTCTTTATCAAAGAATAATCTAGGCCCGTTGGTTTTGCTTTTTTCAATATTTTGTCTACAATTAGAATTATGGGCATCTCAAAACTCAAAATTTCAGAAAAAATTTCTTTCAACTTATGGTACTCATTATTTAGAGTAAACGTAACATTTTCAGAAAAAGCAAAACCAACGGGCCTAGATTATTCTTTGATAAAGAGAATAAGATCAAAATGATTGAATTTGGCTAACGTTTCGTTGAGAAAACAGCTATATCCCAAACCCTTAATTTCACGGCAAAACTAGGCAAATACCAAAAAAAGCTTCAACTGTCCTTCTCGCACAGTTCGGTTCGGGAGGCAGGGTACACTATATCACAACTATATACTGTGTATTATATGTATAAAAATAAAGTAAGCATGCATTAGTGATGTCAATAAGCTTTATCGATTTTTTCGACTAATAGTGGTGGGAAAAATATATCGATAGATACCCTTTCTCGAGCTATAATGGTTTTACCTGTTAGTTTTAATGTTTAGATTGATCTAAATAAACAAATATAAAGACAAATAATTCTAAGGAAATTTATTTTATCTCTAGAACAGAACATTTTCCCTGAAATTCTTAGTTGTTGTTACGTTTTGTTACGTGTAAATAATTAAATATGATTTATGAATAAGTGACTTATGTTTCAAATATTTTTTTAATGTTAAAGTTCGAGTCGGACTCGCATACAAAGGGTTCCGTACCACTGTAAAATATCTAAACAGAAAAAAAACACAGAAAAAACATAACATTTATTGCATGGACATCCGTTTATTTATAACTTTTTTAAAAGCTTTTTTTATATTATTTTTTGTTATTTATTATTATTGAAAGTCTTGAGAGAGAACGAGAAGTTATATGGACATCGCATGTACAAATCGCTACGGAGACTATATGACCCGACACAGATATCCCGGAGATCAGCCAGCAAGAGCTTGAAATGGCTCTCCAACAACTCAAAAACCGGTCAAGAGCAAGTCGGACTCGTGCACCGAGGATTCCGTACAGAATATGAATTAATGACATACTGAAAATCATAAATAATAGGTATGGTAATATGCACCCAACAATGCTCTACCGAAAATGAAATTCTAAGCTAAATTACATATTACGAAGTTAAGTTTGTAAACATTAAAAAATCAATTTTACAGTGTTACAATTAAAAAATTCAGATTTATTCCTATGGTTGTGCTGTAAAACCTTTCTTCTTGCCAAATTTCAAGACATTAGGTCAACGGGAAATACCGTATAGATTTTGGGTTCATTGCATTTTGTACGGAAATGGTCTAAAATACAGCTATATCTTTTTATTGCATTGACCTATAAGTTTCATTATTTGACAGATCTAAGGGACAGCAGACTGGAGTATTCGATATCACAGTGATCCTATAAGGATTCCTTTTTTCCTTTTGAGGTACTTAAAATATAATAGTATAATATGAAGTATGACAGTAGGAAATACGATAGATTTCGACGATATTATTATTCATGTCGACAAATAAAAACTTGAAATATTTTTTCCCAGTTATACATCTCATACACTTAAGACGGGATTTTTAACTCGTCTATTCTATTGTGTGAGGTGTCGTGAAATTACAGTTTTTTAACCGACTTCAAAAAAAGAGGTTATCAATGCGACCTGTATGTATGTAATATTTCCAGAACTGCCCAGTTTTCATATATGTTAGTCTATACCAGCTTCTAAAGAAGTGTGCCAAATTTCTAAAGTGTATGTTTGTTTGTCCTCGCATATATCCGGAACACACACACAAAAGAAAAACACACATAGGGTTCGTGGATTTCAACAAAGCATTCGACACACTCGAACATAGATTTATCTGGGACGCACTGGAAAAACAAGGCGTACATGCAAAATACATAAGAATACTGAAAAACATATACACAAAAAGCACCGCACAAGTGAAGCTAGAATCTACAGGCGAAGAATTTTCGATTGAGAGAGGGGTACGCCAGGGAGACCCAATTTTACCAAAAATATTTTCAGCTATCCTGGAAATGATATTCACAAATCTGGATTGGACGAATAAAGGACTAAATATAAATGGCAAAAAGCTGAGTCACCTACGCTTTGCAGACAACCTGATCTTAGTTTCGGAAAACCCGAAAACCCTACAGACAATGTTCCAACAGTTAGCGGAAGAGAGCGAGAAAGCAGGCCTGTCAACGAACTTAACGAAAACAAAAGTAATGTCAAATTCCTCACAAACAGAGCCCATAACAGTAAATAATGGAGAAATAGAGTATGTAGAAATGGACAAGACTAATAACTGAATGGCAACCACGAGATAGCAAAAGAAAAAGAGGCAGACAGACTAGAAGATGGGAGGACGACATCAGACAAGTGGCGGGTCCAACATGGACCCGCATAGCGAAAGATAGAATAGAGTGGAAATCCTTAGAGGAGGCCTATGTCGAAAGACAAGCTGAAATGTAGGAACGACCGGTTACTGATACTTAATATAAAAAGATAAGTAACGTATAAAGTAAGCATATTTTTAAGAAAATTAAAACAAAAAATTAGTTCAGCAATAAAGGCTATTTTATTTAATTTATTTTTTATATATCCGGAACTACAAGTTCGATTTAAATAATCCCTTTTTTGTTTACCTAGGTATTGTAAAACTTAGGGAAGACTGCAAGTTTCATCAAAATCGGTTCAGTAGTTTTTGAGACTGGGAATGTTAAGTGTGTATTTCGGCGTTGCAGTGCAGCAGAGCAAATTTAAAATTAATGTTTTAACTGTACTGTAATCTGTATGCCGAATAAATTATTTCTATTCTATTCTATTAGTTAAATGTTTGTTACCTCAGAGCTTTTCACTGGGTGAACCGATTTGGATGATTCTTTATTATTTGATAGCTGATGCTTTCCATGTGGTCCCATTTCAATTTGGTCCGGTTCTTAGAATGGAATCCATGAGAAAACAATATACATCTTAAATTTTCCTTAATAAAAGTAGACTTTTAGGGCAGTTGAAGTCGGTTTCTAGTTCTTTTTGAACGCTTTAACTTGTTAGTCCTTAGACTCTAGCACTCTAGGTACTAAAACACCTCTAGGTCACCTAAAGTATCGTTGGAAGACGAACGTTCGGATATGGTGAAACTAAAAGGTTTCTTTGTTGACCGTAGAACCCTAAAATAGCAACGCCATAATTTATATTGTATTTATATGTGATAGGTACTTACTAGTCAATTATATCAAATACAACCACAGTATGTCGAGACTAAACCAATATGCGAACAATAATTTCTCAAAACGTAAAACAAGGGTTGACGCACGCTCACGTCAAGTTTATTATAATTTTGAAAAATACACTCTAGCCCAGGCGGAGGGGTAGCGACTATGCGCGGCTCGCAGGGGCCTCTTTGGGATGTTATGCAGCGTTATTTGTGTGAGTGAAAGGCTGTATGTGTGCGTACCGAATCGCGACAGCAATAACATATTCAAATACCTACTATTCTACGGAGACTTTGCTTCATTGGCGTCTTAATGTTCACAATAATTACAGTTTTATGAACGATCTGCACGGTGCGCGCATCAAAACATTCCTGAAGAGTTACTCATTGATTCTTTTATCTAAATCTTTATACAAGATTGATCTACGCTTGACCTCAGTCTCGCCTGATGTTAAGAGGGTATGCTGGTGTCAAAGCGCCCATACAAACGTAGTCCAGTCATATTTTGAGTATTATGCTATGAAAATCTATGAAATTTTCAAGACACAATCTAGAAACAAATATCTGTGTCGGTGGTGAGTCAGATTTTCGTTTAAATATATACTTCCAGAGTTACAGGGCGTCAAAGTATTGTATTTTTCGGTAGTAAAAAGCCCCAACTTTGAACCTGTTTTACAAGAGTATGAATCAATTTAGAACAATTTGGAAAAACCACCGACATCTGAAATTTTATTAATATACTGTATTGAAAAAATGGCTACATATTATACTGTATCCTTCAAATGATCACCGGACTACGAAACATCCAAATAACGGGTGGATAACTTCGCGTAGTGTATGCTGTCTCACCGTACGCGCTCGGGTAGGATAGGGCTCGGATAGGGACAGCTACAAAACAATCCAAATTTGAACGCGGCCACGTGGTCTAACCAACATAGCCTCTTAAGTGACGATGTGGTCGACGATGTTACGCGTTGGTCTAGATTCTAGATCTAGTCCTACTAGTTACCTTCTAGACTTTAGACGGACCATATTGTATCTGTACGCATGATAAACGAATGGACTAACGGGGGAAGCCATTGTAATGGGGTCTAGGGCCAAAGGGCTATGGAGCCCTAAAAAGTTCCAATAAGATTATTCGCGGAATCCAATAGCAATAATGCGAAATAATGTAATCGGGAATGTGTTTTTTTTTTACAACTAATCGCGTTGCAATTTAGCATGCAGTCAGCTTTTGGCATGGGCAAGGTCATAGGCTACTTTTATCCCGCTATAAAAATATTTGAAGTTACAGTTACAAAAAACTAAATATTAATAACGCCGTATTTGAAGATAAGTATTCTACTATTTGTCGCGGGGATTTGCTGTAATCACCACGCTTCGAATTCAAATTTCGAATGTCACAAAACTATAATTATCACTTCCTCTATCAAATTCGATGCACCAGTTTTATAACCCCATAAACAAGCAAGAAGAAAACAACAGAAAAAAACAGAAAAAATCATTAATACTAAACACACATTCACTATCCAGACAGACAGACAGAGAAAAAGAATACGAACAAACGGAAGAACGTCTCAATTAGTTCACACAGCGCATGCTCTAAATAGATATCAAATAACACAAACCTATAACCAACCTTAAAACTACTTGAAACAAACCACAAAATCGATTACCTTTCATCGTCATCAGAAATTCCTCTATAATCCTTTACTTGCAAAAACAATTGACAATAAACCTTAAAGTGTCTGCAATAAAGACCAAAATGAATGGTAAGTGTTATCATGGAGACGCAAGATAGATCGCGATATGCAAATTTGAAGCGTATGCGCAAGTGATTGCGGTTTAAATTGGAATGGTTTGTGTAGGAGAGATGTGCCTCGTAACCAGCGGAGCTTGAAATGTTTTGGTGACATGAGCGTGCGACGCGGGACAGCGGAACATGTGGAGTAGATCAATTACAAATATGTTTTGAACACGATTTTATTAACTTCACCTGTATGTTTGTTTATATGTGCTACGACTCCTTTGGACTCGATTTTGATTCACTTTAAACGGACAGATTTAATTCAAACTTTGTACAATTATCAAGAATTAGCGACAATATAATAATTTCATAAGTTTATCTTATTATCCTGATTACGATCGCCAGGATTAAATAATTTCCTCACACATCCTCTGTGTGAGAGCGAGTGAGACAACCACACCCTCTGTTCCAGATTTACTATACTACCTGCACCAGTATTTTATTATGTTGTTCGAAAAAAATTTTACATCCGCGCACCCTCTGTTGGAGATTTACAATACTAATGACAAGAACTTTGAGAATATTTTTTTTAAATAATTTTTGTGAAAAAAAAGCGTCTGGCGCTCTGTTCCATATTTTTCGTACATCGAGCGACCGACGTTTTTTTTCTTCACAAAAATTATTTTTTTATCTTTTAAGTTCGAAGTGGTTTAAAGCGTGTTTTTTAGTTTTTTAAATCTATTTTTTATTGACAATGGACTTGCACTTGGCCTACACATTCTTCATGAGAATTCTCAATTTACTGAGGTCGTGGCTATGGTATATTTGGTTTCTGGAAATACTCTGAAAATACTCCATTGGAACCAAACCGAGTCCCAGGTAGGTTTGACGTGTCGTGATTACAGTCCACAATCTCTGGTTCGACATTCAAATGGCAATTGAAGTAATCATTGCTGGCGAAGGTAGATTATAATGTAACAAGTATTTGTTCTACAAAATAGTTACAAATTACTTATTAACTAATTAAATTTAAGAATTAACTAAAACAATTCAGTCGAGGTCTCCATTGCTAAACGAGGTTTAGAAAACACATCGATGTGTGTTGATATCATCAGTGTCCGGCCTGTGACGTTACTGCACTCATAGTCTTTAATATTAAAAATGAAGTATGAATGTGGAAGCAGCGACTCCACGTCTTTTAGCCCGCTCTGGGTGGGCAGACCACCCATAGGCGAGTCAGCTCACTGCCACATGTTTGAACGTTCAAATTAGGCGTCCAGGGCATGCCCGTGCGCTGCGCTTGCGCCGAAATCATACAACACGCAGCTTGTGCTCCGGAATAGATCGTTACAACACTTGCTGGGGTACCTAGAATATTGGGGTGAGCTTTTCATGTTGCTGTCGCCTTCGCGGACACAGACGGTTTTCGGGAGCCGTTTTTTAAAAAATATCAGATAGGGTTCCCTTTGACCATACTCTCACCTGATAGGACGGTTCACGGATGACTAGAAATATCATATTCACTCTGACCTTGAAGCTATCCGGGTTGAGAAACACAGAAGCAGGCAGGGAATTCCACGCTTTAGTTGTACACATTATAAATGAGGAAGCGAATCGCTAGGTGAAGTGTCAACCAAGTAGGGGTGGAACCCAGCCGTTCTTCTGGTTAACCGGTTGTAAACAGAGATCTTCAGTCATCTTCACAGGATAAGGAGGGAATAGGACTGGTCTCATCTGAACATACGCAGGGCTACCCAAGGTACCTTCATTCATTCTTATAGCTCGCACGAAGTTATTAAAAAATTGCCTCCGTCGCCTCATGGCTAAATATCCCAAGTTCGATTACCAGCTCTCTATGTACTCGGCTTGGTTGAATATCTATCGCCAAGTTAGCTAAGTCTGCCGCCTGCTGTAAGAAAGGCTGCAGTATGGCTTGAGGCTTCTGTGCGCGCACGCTTACCGTCCAACGGCCTTATCGTCACTTACCATCAGGTGAGATGAAGGCCAAGTGCAAACCTATCATACTCTATCCTTTCAGCCACTGTTATGAGGGTGTGGCCTTCATTCCTTCACCATGCTGTGGTTTAAATCGCCCACTGCTATAATTTACCTCAACTGTATTCTCTTCTACTAAAACTACCATCGTCATATGAGTTACATAAGTCCACTGTTGGACATGAGCTTGTCAGTCGGATTGGTGATCGCAGAAAGATGTTGTTGTTACATCGATGCTGCTATACATCGCTTGAATATTTTTCCATACGCAGGATGATAAGGGCTCGGCTTCGAAAGTCTCATAAAAGAGATTTTGACAAAATTGCAGTAATTATCTAAAGATCACATTGTGATGTCGCGAAATGAGTATCATTAACATACAACTTCACAGTGAATTTTTCATTTTACACACTATTTTTGTTTATTGTTCAAACCGCCATCTATGGACCATTAGCTGCGTAACTTCTATTATAGCTTGTAGCTGACAATAAAGTTGTACGTTAATGATATTCATTTCGCGACACCATAATCCGATTTCATATTTTTAGGTAATTACTTATCAAAGCCAGCTATTCTATTTTAAAAGGTTACGGCAACAGAAATTTCGGCCAAAAAAATTGGAAGCATTCTCGCTTACTATATGCAAATAATGCTACGAGTATGTACTTTATTATGTTCACATAAAACATATTCAAACAAAAGCTTTAGAGTACGTAATGGCCAATTATATCCCCGCAGTTGCGTCAAACATTAAAACAATAAAATGTGGATTTAAACAAATGAAAAGCGTAACGTAATAAAAGTTAACTATCAAATTTTTGACATATTTCCCTAAAATGGCCAAATACCGGCCGTTTAGCTTTTTGTTCATATTTTTTCTACGAATATAATGGAAACAGGAAACGTGTCAGGTTTAATCTGCATTTCTGGGCGCTCAATCGAATAATTAACGTTTATTTTTTGTTTGTAGACAAAGCCATGGCAGCTCAGTTGTGTAGAGCGTCAGTCCTTGAACAATTGAGGTCTGGGTTCGATCCTGGCTCGTACCAATGAGTTACAATTTGTTATTTGGAATTAATTACGAATGATGAAAATCGTTACCATTGGCTTTTCTGTGAAGGAAAACATCTTGAGGAACCTGCACACTCCTGAGAAGAAATTCAAAGATGTGTGTGAAGTCTACCAATGCGCACTGGGCCCGCGTGGTGCACTATGTCCCATACACTCTCTGTAGGAGAGTCGACCTGAACTCCCGCAGTGGAGACATATATAGGCTTTTGGTGATGACGATTTGCATGCATGCAGTTTGGATGACAATACGATACTTTGTCAACATCGACCTGATCTGACTCTTGAGTCAGGATAGAGGAACTCTTCAATGGGTAAAAGTAAACCCTTCGAGTTTGAACTCATTTTGTTGGTCTTGAAAAGTTTCAGACATCAAACTTGGTGACGGCTGTCACCAAAAGAGTAAAAAGTTGAACTCTATTATATTAGTAAACCCCTCGAGTTTGGGGTTTTGGGACGCAAAAGTCCGCTAAGAAAGATGGCCACTTGATACAGTTTCAGTTTCAGTTTATTTTTAGTCATGAACAATATACATTGTGTTTGACTTAAGACTAAAAGTAGACACAAAAATTTAACAACAAATACATAATAGATTAATGAACACATTCTTATAATAAAGTCAAATTACGTTCTAGAGGAAATGTCAGCGTTTAAAATGTCAGTACATAATGACCGCATAATAGCTTTGAAAGTGGAATTAGTACACCTAGAAGGATAGTCTCATATCAGACGCTTCAGCGACGTACGAAGACACAATGGCTTACTTTTACTTGCTTCACTTTTCAAGTTAAACTCTATCTCTGAGTCTGTTTCTCGATTCTCCCTTGTTATAATAACTGAGTTCTATATAGACGAACTCACGAGCAAAAGTAGTATTAAAATGAAAATCTAGAATGCTTTTAACACAATTTTTACTTTAAAAAATCCTACATAATTACACCACCTATTCGCACCTCAAAACCATAGATTAACTAAATAAATAAATGGTAAAATAACAGATATGTCACTAGTATAATGGCGGCTTGTGAAAAACCACGCATAATTAGACAGCATGATAAATATACGTTGCTTGCTTCGTGCCTTGAATTATACATACGGTTGCGTACAATGAAAAACAACAAGTGTAAAGTTATTGCCTTGGTAAATACTTAATTATTGACACCTGTATTTCATCAAGTGTCTTGATGAATTATTTATTTGTAACGGAATTTGTATTTACTTGTATGTACATTGAGTATTTTCAATGAGCACGCGTTGACAAACCCGTTGTGAAATTAAATTTACTTGGTTTGTAAATATAAAAAACTAGCAGCCCGTCCCGGCTTCGCACGGGGTAGACAATTATTTATTTTTGGAAATTTGGATATAAAACACTTTTTTTCACAAATATTTTTATTTATTAAAAAATTATTGTTTATTAATTATATATTAAAAAAAATTATTTCAGTGCAACCTCCACCCCGCCCGCCGCGATGCCCGGCGCGCTTTTCAGACTGCATCGCAAACAACGGCCACGGCGCTATGGCGGTTTTGTTTACTGTTTGAATTTTTTAATTCGTAATATCTTTTGAATGGAAAGTCCAATTTAAATAATTTAAAAACTATTTTATAGGTAGTTAAATGGTCTTGACCATAAAATAATTTATTTGGATAAGGATTAATATAAACACATAAATAGCATGCTTTGAATTTGGTTAGCATTTTTATTAATGTTTAAAATGAAAAAAATTGTTGTAGTGACATAACTACAATAGTTGGACATATGCTACCGCGGAGTTTTTTGTAGACATTATGATGTTCTTCAATATTGTTGTAAATTATTTTGTTCTATCGCTAATAGTTTCGGCAGCGCATTCGACGAAAGACATTTTAAGACTCATTTTTCTACACCTTCGGTTACATTGTTCAAATTTTACCAAGGATCCCTAATTTTTTTCAAAATGAAATGTAGCCTATGTCAAATTGGAAGAATGTAGCATTCTATTGGTGAAAGAATTTTTTAAATCGGCCCAGTACTTTTTGAGCCTATTCATTACAAACATACAAATATAGGTACAAATCTTTCCTCTTTATAATATTAGTGTAGATAAAAGCGTAAAAAGTCGGAGTTTTAGTAAGGTTTAACTTTTTCTTCTCCTTTTTTGAGTATGCGATTTTATAATGGCATCTTTTTTATGCCATTATTTCATTTATGAATGGATGGAAAGTGTGCCCACCCAGAAACGTCAACCGCGCTGACTCTGTTACCTTTAATACAGGAGACCAACAGTGCTGTTAACACTGCTGTTTGGCGGCTGACATAGGTGGCTGGCCAGGCCATTATCTCTTGTCTATTGATAAAATTAATATTTGCTTAAAAACAGTTTAATTTATCGACTACTTTTCTGACAAATATTATGTATCCATTGTGATGCATTTTGTATTGAATAAAAGTTTCAATTTTTTTCGCTACAAGTTTTCCATGTAATTTTGAATAAAACCAGCTAAGTGGGAGTCGGACTCACGCACCCATACCATCATCTATAAATACGGCAAAAATATCACGTTTGTTGTATAGTTGTTTAACATTTATTTTATTCTGTTGTTTGTTGTTATAGCGGCAACAGAAATACATCATCTGTGAAAATTTCAACTGTCTAACTATCACGGTTCATGAGATGCAGCCTGGTGACAGACGGACAGCGAAGTCTTAGTAATAGGGTCCCGTTGGTTACCCTTTGGGTACGGAACCCTAAAAAGTAAATTAATTGTTACTTGAACGCACTCTTCATTCAAGTAGCTCATCACCAAAATTTTACTGCGATATGCGGTACGATCTAAGAATTTAATTGTTTTGTGGATTCGTAAATCATTAACTTTGCCGTTAATAAATAAATAATAAATACAATGAGCTTGGGCGAATTGAAGTATGTGAATCTGATAAACAATGTAATTCCTCGACCGTCATTCCAAGCATGATGGTTGATTGTTACAGCAAAAACATCATGGTAAAGACTATTTGGTTGTTACGTCTGAATCAACTAAAGATTTATTCGGCTATTTAAAAAAAGACAAAGCGTTTTCACTTGATGGTAAGTGAAGACGCCCGGAGATGGCAGCGTGCTATGAGGTTTCATTTTTAATGACAATTATAAAATTATTTCCAACAGATAACCCAACATTTTCGCTCGCCATCGCGACCGCCCGTGTGTCGCATTGTAACCCAACCTCTAAAATCAATCATCGAGTATGCAAATCCAATAATATTAACAAATCTTAACCGACGTCGCGTAAATAAAGTGTATTCCGACGTTAATGACTATATTATCTGTTCCCACTCTAATGAGCGGCCATTTTGGTTTGACAGACGATTTTTTTTATTGCTAATCAAATATGTAATACGGTTATGTAGTTAAAAATTCAAATTAAATGATAATCTTTGACAGTTATTTCGCGTTTGACGCCTACATTCGGGTCCAAGCACGTGTGAGGTCCGTGTCAGTTGGTTTCGTGTTAGAAATATCCAAATATACATGTTTTCTCGTGGATTTCTTTTTAAAACATGTTTTTCATTAGTTTTCTGTAATCTAACGTTACACTCTGGTTTAAATTTGTGCTTGTGATTATAACACATTTTCATTAAAAATGTAGCAAGAGTCGCTTCTGGAAAAAAAATCGTATTTGAAAAAAAAATAATCTTTTTTCACTTAGAAAATTTTTGTTTATATATTTATGATCATATATAATATTTGTAAAATCTCCAGAAACCCCCAAGATGAACCCCGTTGCAATGAAACAACTGTAGGTTCTGTGGCAAGTCTCATTTAATAAGCAGTAAAGAAAGAAGGTCATTTCTGGGCGATGACAAGTCTATATGGCCATTTATATGTATACTAGCGTCATCTGTCTACGAATGACTGGTACCGATAATTATATTCATACATAAGCGAGGACAAGACTATAACAGTCGTGTCGCGACTGAGCATATTTAATTTGCCAATTAAGAGCAACTAAGGAATTAATATTAAATTCCAGCCAAAATATTATATATGTCAATCAGAAATATTTTAATCAATCCCGTACGGAACCAAAGGTGCGTTCCAAAGCTCCGATGTTCCGAACCCGCTACCACCAACGACGTTCTTAAATGAAGACATTTTGCCTCCAATAACCAACCCATTATTACTGTTTAACTGATAACAAGAAAAAAACACGCATCGCAAGCAAAAAATTATAATATAAGCCTTATTGAATAAACTCTACAGTTGATATTCAATCTCATCAGTGAAATACTCTTTCGTTATCCCAGTACCATAGACGATTTAATGATTTTAAATTTCGAATTAAGATCTTGGGACTTCGGAAAGCGATTCCAAGCTTTAATTTATTAATGTTTAAGAATCGTTTTCCAACAAACTTTTTTGAATTATAGAATAAAAATTGCGTTTTTCTAAAATCAATTTTTGATTGAAGCGGCCAGAGTCGATTTTTGATTGACAAGCGCTGTTTATTAATTAGAATCATATTTTTTAAAAGTAATTAAGGGTTGTGTTTATGGCCAGTACGTTTAATGGTTCTTTTTTCGTTCCTTTTTCAAAAATTCGGGCCGGATCAAAGACTGATTCGTTACGGAAGCTAAGATCGGGGAGATTAAGAAGTTCCGGTTTTTTATGGACATAGTTTGGATAACTTTAGATTTGGGTTTTATCAATATTTAAAAAAACCATACATACAACAAAAACATGCTGCTTATATTAATATTTTTATTGTGAGTGATAAACCATGTCAAATGGTTGTTTAGCTGATCAGCGCATTTTAAAATATATACACGATTAAAGCACCCGCTACTTAGATTAATAAAGAATAGAAGGTGAATTCAAGTCCGACAAGTGAAGCACGTAACTAAGCCAGTCTGGTTCCTCAAAGCTCAAGGTAACTTTTAAAAAAATTCGGTTTCGCAATAAATGGTTACAAAAAAGAAGTTAAAATAAGAGCGTAAATACGTTTTGATTACGGACACGTAATATTATTATACTTCGAATTTGACAGATTCGGTTTCTATGAGATTATCCTTCTAAGGTATGGGGCATAGATTATAGGAGGACGGTTCACTCCGCTATAGACTGCGTCTTTGAATCTATCCCATTTTCGCACACTGAGCCCTCCGTATGCAAAACAAGACTGCGACATGTTTATCAGTACGTCGATTACAACCTATTTATTTCAATCTGTTAAAAACTAACAAATAGATGTGAAAAAAGGAGGTCAAATGACGATTGAGGTAGTTTGCTGTCGTGAAGACTTTATCTATGGTATGGGTATCACAGAGAAAATAACATCCAGACGCTGTGTTCCCTTAAACACGTATGAAGGTACTACATCAGACACTTTCTTTTAAGTTACACGTGTGTGTGTATTTTTTGCCTCACGTATTATCCGTATATTCTTTAAAAATCCGTGGTTTTCAATCAATTCGAAATTTAAAATGGTAACTCAAGTCGGTTGATTCCAAGTAACGAACTGTAGTGACGTCATTAGACCACCCATGGTCTCGCGGCGTCCACTGTTAATTAAGACATTATCCTCTAATTACAAGATATCGAGACAACGGACAGACGGAAATCGCTACTTGACCGTTCTGTTTTATATAGCTATTTAGATTAATCAGGAATTTTTATACCGAGTTTGTTGAGGCTTTGATCCGATCGTGTTTTTTACCGACTTCAGAAAATGTTGTTATCAATTCCACACGTATGCATTCAATATTATATTATTAATATATATTTACATATAGGAAAGATTACGGCAACAGAAATTTTGTATGAAGCTTGGATCGAAAAGTATAAACCAAATGGCGCCATATTTGCGACAGAGAATGTATGTTTATCTCATTCTGTATTAAGAGGGTATGCTGGTGTCAAAGCGCCCATACAAACGTAGTCCAGTCATATTTTGAGTATTAAGCTATGAAAATCTATGAAATTTTCAAGACACAATCTAGAAACAAATATCTGTGTCGGTGGTGAGTCAGATTTTCGTTTAAATATATACTTCCAGAGTTACAGGGCGTCAAAGTATTGTATTTTTCGGTAATAAAAAGCCCCAACTTTGAATCTGATTTACAAGAGTATGAATCAATTTAGAACAATTTGGAAAACCCACCGAAATCTGAAATTTCATTAGTATACTGTATTAAAAAATTGGTTACATAATATACTGTATCCTTCAAACGATCACCGGACTACGAAACATCCAAATAACGGGTGGATAACATCGCATAATGTATGCTGTCTCACCGTACGCGCTCGGGTAGGATAGGGCTCGGATAGGGACAGCTACAAAACAATCCAAATTTGAACGCGGCCACGTGGTCTAACCAACATAGCCTCTTAAGTCAATTCAATAATGTTAGAAAGGCTAGAATATAGTTATTTGGATCCTCATTCATAACTCTATCTGCGACGTTATGTTATAACGTTGCGTTAACGTTTTTATATTTGTATGTATAACGGTTGTGTTTCCTTGTCACTGGATTGTGTTATTTATTTTGCAGCGTTGTTTTATTGTTTTATCAACTGTCTAATTGTCTTTTCTCTTTTGTTCTAGGACGAAGTAAGTACGAGGCGAAGCGATCACGTGAGGACATTCCATTTTAATTAATTTCTAATTTAAAAAAATCCCCCGAGCTATTTTAATTAATCCAAACTCATTTTAATTATACACTTAATTAATTTCACCTTATTTGCATACCTAGTTACTTGTGGAAGTTCGTTAATTTTTACGATATTTCAAGTTTACTATTTTATAGTTTTTATTATGGCTGAATTCCTGCTTTAGGTTTTGTATTGAAATATTTGTTGTGTTTTATTATTATGTATTTAGCATAATTATTATAATTAAGACTTGTGAATATATTATGGTATTAGATCGTTATCTGTTTTATATTGTTTATGTACGGGGATCATTAAAATAACACATTAATTTTTAACGTATTTCGTGTGATGAAAATTATGGTTAGTGATGTCGCAATTTCTTATACAGCCCAAGTAAGGTTCGAAAAGGTATATATTTTCGATAGACATTTTAAGAATCAAGTCACAGTACTGAAAACTTGCATTTCTAAAAGACAGTGCCGCCATCGGTCACTGAAGAAGTTTTAATAACATTTACTGATTGATTAGTGATAAGTGCTAGTGACAGGAGATTAGCTCGTGTGGACAGGTGCTCGTGTAGGCTAAGCACCTGCCACTTTCACTTGTCACTTCTCAGTGTATATTGCCGTTACAGTGTTACAAACGTAACCTCGGCAGTGACGAGTGGCGCTACTGTATTACAGAAATGCAAGGTTTCAGTGCTATGACTTGCAATTCCTTAATCAACCATCGGCAATTAATACATTGTACTTTTTTGAAGTTATTCTTTTTAAATTATATTATAGAATAATAATAAAAATATATTATACTATAGAAGTCACTCGTGTTGCACTGTGGTCTCGGCTTTAGAATATGACCACCTCAAGTCATCCCGCGGGTGTCGTGAAAGGCGACTAAGGCAAACATTCTCTATTCTATTCAGGAGTTGGTCAACAGACATCTATTTATCTAAGAACAACATCTTACTGCGATCACCAATCCTCCTGATAACAGTGGTGATTAAGAAGAGACATGTCCAACAGTGGACTTATGAAGCTTATTACGATGGGAGTTAATAGAACTTGGGGGTACTCGTAGTTTTTTGAAATGTAAGATGGGTTTGCTCTTGGCCTTCATCTCACCTGATGGTAAGTGACCTCAACCTAGTTAGCCATGCAGAGATCGAAAAATGACACCACCAAGTCTACAAAGCTCTACATAGGAAGTAGCATCTAAATGTGTTTTAAAAATTTCGGGCTCACACATTGCCCTCTTTTTCACAACAGTCGACTAAAAAGTCGCTCCTACTTTCACTCAAGCGTACCATTTATTCCATACAAAAAACCATCTCGAAATCTAGATAAAACATCAATTTAACACCTCCTAATGGATGCTTTTCAAAGATGTCACAATATACCAAAAAAAGAGGAAGCAAAAAAATGTGAAAAAATTTGTGTCGGGGGACTTTCTTCGCTTTACAATTTTGTATAAAAAACCTAAGGCCAGTGAACTTGGATCGGACTTCATCCATCATAATATGGTTAGAGTACAAATGGAGACAAAAAATTCTAGCTGGGTCATTCTAATATACTCGGAAAAATGTTCATTCGGAACGTCAAGTCTTCAAGTTGTATTTTTTACGGGTAATGAAGGGTTTTATCACTTTGGGTAAAACCCTTAGAAATTCCACTAACAATAACCACACAGAAACTGTTTTGGGGACAGTTCATGTTCAGATATGAAGAAAAAAAAAAGGTTCAACGTGACACAGGGTCAAAGATTGGCAATAGGCCAAAATTTGTTACTGAATAAAGTTACACTAAAATATGTCAAACCACAGACACATATGTTGGTTTAGAGATGGTGTCTAGTAAATATCACAAACCTTGATTGTGTAATGTTCAAGAGAGGAGATACGTTTGTCTTTAATACACTGTATATCACTTTGAGGGTAGCTTTCAAAAACAACATCATACACATTACTTTTTGACAACTGGAAGTTGATGTGCCATACACTTTTTGACAACTCGAGGCCAATATGTTGGTACGAAATGGGAAATATCAAATGTCATTTTATTTTATAAGTGTTTCTTGTTGTGTGTAATTATAGTAGGAAAACCGACCTGGATCTATTTAGCATGGGTTTTAAGAGCAGAAACCTGGATAAAAAAAATTGGTTGCCTGTAAAGTCGGTATACGGGCGAAAGTTTTACGTGACAACGACTTTGAGTGGTAAAATAATTTTAATGTGAATATTCATTCAGGGACGCGTGCCTTTCACTTTTTATGTCTGTCTCTCTCGCTCTTAGGCGGGCTAACCATGCCCGAGTGGAAGGGACGCCTGCCTCTCACTCGCTCTCATTGTGAGCGCATAACGTGAGCGGAGCGTAACGCAGTTTCTTGAAGTGTCACCCGGCAAACCAATTTATAAGACGTTGTCACGTCAAAACTTAGATATGCGTTTGGGAAAAAAATATTGGTACGTTTATATCCATTGCGCGACTTGGCAGGTTTTTTTTCTAACAATATTTATATTGTTCCTTAATTTTAAAATAGTGTAAAATCAAGTGCATTTGAAGCGCCTCTTATCCCTGTCAATCGTTTTATTGATTTTGTTAAGGGCCACCGTGTCGCAGTTGAGCGTTACACTTAGACGCACAGGTCCCGGTGGTGACATTGTCAAAAATTCCTTGATGATACTTTCCCCAGTTTGATTATGACATTGCAGTCTGAATCACGTGATTGTCTGAACAGTGATATGATTCGATGCTTCGTTAGTCACGTTAATCCGTTGTCACCGGTTACTATCTACGACAGGTAGTAGCTACATGAGATATGTCAGAGGACTGTGGCGGATCAACTCTGACACTAGGGTGTGTGAGGGCGGCCATAGACCTTACAACCTATGCAAAGTTACACCTGCAAAAAAACGTTAATAACATGGCTCAGTACACTCTCTTACGAAGGAACGGAGGCTCTCTTATCAAGAGTGACATAAATATGGCTAGATTATGTACCATACTGCTATACTCATTAATTGTACACTCATATGTGGCCACACTAAACCGATCCCAAGGCACTTCAGTATCCGTAGGGCATAGGAGTGTGCAATTCTTCTCGCAACTCACACACAAACACACACACACACACACACACAAGCGCGCGCGCGCGCGCGCGCACGCACACATATGAGCATAGCAAACTTAAAATAGGAACTAAGATTTTAAATAATACTGTGTAAATACGTCTGGAAGACGCGGTGCACTTCCAACACAAGTGTCGAAAGACTACTTTCTGGAAGGCCCCTGCAAAACTCTGTAAAAATTATTTAAGAAATAAACACTTTTTACTTTACTTACTTTTTACTTTACTTTTACAACCTACACGATAAGAAGAATTGATTTTATTTGCTGAACCAGGCTAGACATTTTAGAAACATATTTCAATAATAAATAAAATTAATTTCAAGAACATAACACTTTACTTTACACGGTCGAGTAACACGGCTCGTGGAATGTCCCTGGACCTCCGTCAGAGTTTAGGATCGCTTCACGCTTCAACGAGTACTTACACACAAACTGACGACCGAATGACTTACAAGTAAAGACACCGATACACTGTCCCGATACTAATTAATTTATCTGTGTATATGAAGGAATTCCTTGACTAATTGATACATCAACGCCCAGACCAAATCATTTGAGCTATATCACTATATGCGTCTTGAAAGAAAAAAAATTATGACATAAGTAGTTTATAATTATATTGTAATGCCCTATCAGGGTTCATGTCTGGTCCACTGAGCTGCCTATATATGTCCCCACTGCAGGGACTCAGGCCTACTCTCCTACAGAGAGTGTATGGGATGGTTTTTTATTTAAAAACAGGCCAAAATGTCGGAGTTCCAAATTTAAAAGTGACTTAATATAACACCTACCAAAGAGAATATAACTGCTGTGTTAATAAATCTGTAAATTGTTGACAAGACTTTTTGGTATGTGTGGCCTGTTTTATGACAGATTAATTTATACTTCCACGCCATCTATTGACACCTTTGAGAACTCAACTGGCAGACGTTTCTGAAAACGCCTCATTGAAAGTTGAAAGTATTTCCAATAAAATGAATAATTTTCGCTACAAAACTCAAATATATATTTTGAAAATTATTATTTGGCTGGTCTGTTACTTAGAAGGTGTGATCAAAGAAAAGGAAGGATTTTACTCATTAGCTGAATATGGAGCTTAGAAGTAATAACGATAACTTCGATTTCTTGACTTAACTACATACTTTATTGAATTATAACTAAATATACCGACACATGTCCTGCACAACAACAACAAAATAACAACAAGGCGACGTCGAGATTCCAACAACAACATCCAATATCAACGACAATCATCAACCAGCCTCAACCGCCCGTCAGGCGGTCGGTGAAATATTTTGACCAATTTTAAATATCGAATGCTGCGTGTTCGATTTTTGAACACACATTGAATTGGTTAAGATATTGCATCGTCTGCTTGCTTCGGGAATGTCTTCGGGGACGCTTCTGCCTGTGTCTATTTTCATATAATTACTCATAGTGCCAAGCTTAGAATACTCGCCTAGAAGATGAAGCAAGTACAACTAAGCCATTTTGGGTCAGTTTGCCTATTAGCCAGTCTGTGAAAAGATCGATTCTTAGTGTTAGATTTGTATTGTAACATACCAACGTAAATACGTGTTGTTTACGCTAACACAATATTTGTTTGCTTCACACTTATGATATAATCGGTTGATTTGAGACTTATCCTTCTAGGCGTCTTTATTCTAATCATCCAAGTGCCAAGCACGTAGCAAGTTGGAGAAGCATCCATTACCTATAATTCTTCACTAAATCCTTCTATCCCGCTCGTCTATATGTAGAATGATAGAGTCTGGGTTATGTTAAAAGTTATAATGGACGTTTCTGAAACTAAAGATACTGGCTGGAACGTGGTGTTGCGAGGTTGCCTCTCTCAATGTTGCCAACCATAACATAAAAATCGCAATCAAACAAAAAAAGGGCCCAAATACGTATTCCTAAACAATATTGTGGATATTTTACTGTAGTAAATATAATTCTTAATGTTTAACAAGTCCACTTAATCTTCCTTATACAAGCTTTTAATATTTTAAAATAAATACCAATTAAAATTCTTAAAGTCTAAAGTTATAATTAATTTTAGCAAAATAAAATTGACCAGCACTTTTTACATTTATTTTTTAAAGTAACTAGATGGCGTTGCAAAACATCAACTGTCAAATGATCAAAAAGTAAACGTCAACGCGGCAGCGTTATCTGTCGGACGGTTTCTTATTTTTTAATAGCTATCAAGAAAAGTCCTCATTGCATTGAATCCTAACGAAAGAGAAAGGCAAACTTGCAGCAAATCCAAAAGTTTTATTAAATTAAGCACGTTTTTTGACACTTTATATTTGGTATTCCACTTTGTGCTTGTTATGTGCCACTTTGTACTTTTTGTGTCACTTTGTGCTTGTTGTGTGTCACTTTGTGCTTGTTGTGTGTCACTTTGCGTTTGTTGTGTCATTTTGTGTGTGTTGTGTCACTTTATGTTGGCTTGTGTTAAGTTATGCTTTAAGTTTGTTAGTTTGAAACAAGATTAATTATTTAATGTTTTAACATTTTGCTTTCACGCCGCGAGAACATTTTGATTTTCAAAGTAAAAATGGAGAGGGACGAACCTTCACGTACTTTTATATTATGGTGTTAGGTCCACAGAATGAAAGCATGCTCACCTATAAGCTAATATTCGACTGTAAATTAGTCATTGAATAATTTATCTTGGTTTATTCCCTGTAGGTCGACTTCGATCAGGTTTTGCCTGAGATACTAAATAATAATTTTTGTGTTAACAGTAATTAACTAAAAATGGGAGATGAAAATATAGTGTCGAGAAATGAATTAAAACTTTATTGTCAGCTACAATAGCTGTTACGCAGCTAATGGTTCATAGATGGCGCTTTGAACAATAATCGAAGAAGTGTTTAAAAATGAAAATTGTGATTCACTGTGCAGTTGTATGTTAATGATACTCATTTCGCGACATCACAATCTGATGTACTATTTTTAGATAGTTACTGCACAAATCCAGCTATTATATTTTAAAAGATGGCAACAGAAATTTAGTATGAAACTTTGATGGAGGTGGATCGTCTTATTATGGCCAATCAGCGCGCCTTCCCTTCCCCCCGCACACACGTCACTGTGACTGCATTCTTTATATTAGAATTATTAGACATAAGTAATATTACGGGTCTATCGGATAGTTGTTGTGATTTTTTAATTAATATTATTGTATTACTTTGCTACGTAATATAATGAACTTCCACATGAAACCTTTTCATATACAGTTTACAGTTTATTTTAAAAAAATATGTTGCCTCACATTTTATTAGAAGACAACTTTGAATTTACGGTAGGTACAGTCCTCGCAAACTATGTTTACCCCTCTGAAGTTAGCCACAAAAGACCGCGAAGTATCAATTATTAACGTATAAATGTGAGGCAAGGCAAGTTAGCGGGTGGAAAGAAATGTCCTAGTGTTGTATGTCATCTAGGGATAGTTATTATAGAAAATGACACACACATTCCGACTGTACATGTTTGAAATTGCGGAGAGCTAACTTCAGAGGGGCCAACTTGGTGTGCGAGTACTTGAATGTAACTATAATGCTTTTTATTTATATTATTGAAATTATCAACCAACCTCATATAAATAAATTCGGAAATTGCTTAAACAATTGCAAGTACAAATGAAATCTTTTATGTAAGTAGTAGACCTGAGTTCGATTCCCGTATCTGGTTTGTTTGGTGGTAGATCACTTTTATATGCCAGATATGAAATCTGGTGTCAATCTGGAGTTTTAATAGCTCTGTTTATGTTCGTAGCCAGTGAATAACGTTATATGTTTGGATGATCACGCTTCTAGGATATGGCATGAGATGAAGGCCAAGTGCTACCACATTGTTTACATGTAACAGAAAGTACAGTATGGGTCACTCAATCAAACAATTTATTTGTGAATATTGGTAAAACTTCAGATGGTTCATAAATTCATTTAACTATGAGCATACAAATATCAAAGTGAGAAATAATGTCAAAAAAATTCATGTCGAATACTTCCAATGGTATTCTCGTAAAGAACCTCATCCACTCCTGCGCAGGTCCTAGGACTAGAAGACCTAAGAAGCCTCCCGGGGACGGGCCCACGGACGAGAAGAGGCCCCGCACAGCTTTCTCCGGCCCCCAGCTGGCTCGGCTAAAGCACGAATTCGCCGAGAATCGCTACCTAACCGAGCGGCGTAGACAAGCACTCGCGGCAGAGCTAGGATTAGCCGAGGCGCAGATTAAGATATGGTAAGTGGCTAATGGATTCCCTTCCAGAAGAAGCCTTAGTGAACAGCTACTACGGGAAATAATGTCCCATTGCAAGCGTCTCGCTCTTACAAGTATAAGATTACAATTAGCTATCCCGCTCGGGATGCCTAGATATAAAATGCCAAATTCACCAGCGGGTGCCATCATCATCATCAGCCGGGAAACGTCCACTGCTGGACATAGGACTCCCTCATGGTACGCCACATCGACCGGTCCCGAGCCACCTGCATCCAGCGACTCCCTGAGACTCTAACCAGGTCGTCGGTCCATCTAGTAGGGGGACGGCCTGGTAGACATTTCCCGGTACGTGGTCGCCACTCGAGAACCTTTACTCCCCACCGGTTATCGGTTCTTCGAGCGATGTGGCCTGCCCATTGCCACTTCAGCTCACTGACTCGTCGAGCTATGTCGGTGACCTTCGTTCGTCTACGGATTTGCCATGGACACGGGTGCCATACATGCGCTATTTAACAAAGTCGACACCGTCTAAGTCTGGGTGGTCTCTGAAATATCTGCATATCTTACGGTTAAGCACATACGACACACACATAAGTAGACATTATAATAAATACAATTAACTCTCTACAACACACCACACATTATCACAAATCACACACACTCCTTTCAGTCCCACAAACATCTCACTGTCCCCCTCACACAGCCTCGGCTAGTATGCGGTGCATTGCTCCTTATAAGGATAAAGATACTGGTAAAGCTGTAGCGGGAGACGAGAAGAGTACCCAAAACTCAGGTTTACTCCTTCCTTGGGTATGATTCTCGTCTTCTCAGCTCTCATACCACACGCCCTCTCACACCACACGCACATGTCTTATAAGTGAAATGTAACAATTTTTGTAAAATAAATACTTTTTATTTATTTATTTATTTATCTTTGTGCACAGGTTCCAGAACAAACGGGCGAAGATCAAGAAAGCATCCGGTCAGAGGAACCCGCTGGCGCTGCAGCTGATGGCCCAGGGTCTGTACAACCACAGCACGGTGCCGCTCACCAAGGAGGAAGAGGAGTTGGAGATGAAGGCCAGGGAGAGGGAGAGGGAGTTGCAAGCGCAGAATAGACAGTGAGAGAAACACATTTCTGGTGTTCTATTGCCATCGAGTACCCTGAATGTGCTGTTTCCGCTCTTGAACAAAAACACTTGTCGCAAATAAAATAAAGGTTTTGTGGTGGTCACTAGCCCATTTCATACAAACGTTGACGTTATTTTGAATATTAAAGCGATTCGTAACGATAAAAGCTTCATTCACGATTTCATTTACAGTAAAAGGTTTTTTTTGAGTAATTATCAGCAGAACTGAAAATCATTAATTTTACTTTTGTCAGCCTTATTTTTCTTTTTTCAAAACGCCATTTATGGACCTTCAGCTGAGTACCGGCTATTGTAGCTTACATAAATGATTTACGTTACATAAAATCATTTCCCGCCATTTAGTTTTTTTTAAAACTAGATTCTCAATTTTAATTTTTTAAACTATGGTAACTCAAAAATATGGTTCTGAATTCCAAAGCATAACATTGCTGTTTGGCGGTAGACTTAGGTAATATGGTAATAGCTAGCCAGGCGGACATAGAAAATGTCTTACCGTCAAACCAAAACGTGTGCCAATAGGTATAGTGGTACCAAATCCATAGACTTCCGGATTGTGAATTTTAGCCACTAGACCAAGGAAGCGGCTAAGAACATCTTCTACCCGTTGTGAGCAATTCCACCCTGAATCAGTGGCACACGCTGCAGTATTTGTATTGCCAACAAAAAAGGCATGGTTTATTAAAATCCGAACCTGTACGAAACTCTAACAAACTACAGTCACTCACAGTCTCACACACAGTGATTTGCAGATCGTAAATATAGAAACAGTGACTTCAATATTTATTACGTTTGTATGAAGTGTGTTGTGTATCTTCTCTCAAATACATTTTAACGAAATCAGGATCTATTATGTGAGTTTCCGATTGTTAGTCCTACAGACCCAGCTTACAACCCGCTAGTTTCTTCGTGATAATGACGACTTCTGACGAAATATTTGGACTACAGTTCACGCCATACTTCTAGTCCTCTCTGAAATTGCTCTTAATTCCCGTTTTTTTCGAGGGGGAAATGTAGCAAATATACCCGACATCTTAGGAGAGAAGTCGGGTTATGTGGAATTTCCATCCACTAAAACCCCCTCGGTGGTCATCGTCTGCGCAAGTCCTGGAGCCCTGGGAACTCCACGAACATTCCAGTGCTCCTCTCGCGCTTTGCTCCTACCCTTGGCGTTTCAGCCACGACAACTCGGCAGCTCCGGGCTGCAGCGGGACGCGACCACGCCGTACTGACTGACTTGACAGCGTAATCTGACACGACATTTTACCTGACTTTTTTTCGTCGGATAATTAGTTAATTTTTGACAGATTGTGTAGTAAAGAAGTATAAAACGATGAAGGAAAACATCGTGAGGAAACCTGCACACTCCTGAGAAGAAATTCAAAGGTGTGTGTGAAGTCTACCAATGCGCACTGGTCCCGCGTGGTGTACTATGTCCCATACACTCTCTGCAGGAGAGGGACATGTATTGTCTGTTGATGATGATGAGGTATAAATCGACGTACTGATAACAA
The DNA here is from genome assembly GCA_910589575.2 of Carcina quercana. Lineage (NCBI taxonomy): Eukaryota > Metazoa > Arthropoda > Insecta > Lepidoptera > Depressariidae > Carcina > Carcina quercana. The sequence goes on along the minus strand of OU342454.1, from coordinate 4,561,567 downwards.
GTTTGCTGTCTTGCTTTTCCATCAGGCGGATTACGTGTGCGAAAGCAGAATAGACGTGGGTTTATGCTCAATTAGATTTTATCTGTAGCGGAGCGCAGTTTTTTAATCTATGGTCCCTCAATCCAGACATTTAATACTGGCCACGCGAATCGCCTCGTGTTCAGAGCGGACTAGAAGTTTGGCGCGGGCTGTACAAAACTAGCTTTCAAATCCGGCCTTCACTTTGTTCACTGTTTACAAAATAACGTATTTGAGGAGTATTTTTTGGTGTAAAAATCATTCTTCTTTACCTGGTGTAAATGTCAAATGTCTTTTAATTGACGCCATCTTTTCTTTTGTGTCGCCTGAAACATTCAAAAGTTATAATTTTGTCTACATTTATTTGTTAAAAATGTATTTAAAAGTGTACAAACTTCAGGCCTGGGCTTTATACATCATTTTGTACTTTGACATGATTTTGTTATTATTGTTAATTTGAATGTATATCTTTGTTACTTCGTAATTGTTTACATCACGAACTATAAATTAATATTTTCATTATTCTTGTTTTGGATAACAAAGTCCAATAGGATCCATTAAGATTGCTAGTGTTGCGCACATATATCGATGTGAGGCATAGTGAGGTACCTAGCTATGTAAATATTTGTCGATAAAAATATTTTTTATTTATTTTTAAAGTTGTCCTATAACTTAGATGTTATTTATCTCTCGTCTGAATCCTTAAAGTACAAGCCACTTGTATTTTTTCTAATAATTTTTTATTTCAAATTCTTAAAACATTTCTGATTGTATTTTCTTCTCTATTTATTGTAACTTTTGAATATAAATATATTGAACCTAAAATTCGCATTTGTATTTAAATGAAGAAATTTGTAAATAAATTATTTGATTTAACGTTATTACACTTAAAACTTGTAAATTACTTTTTTATGTAAAGAATAATTAAATGATAGTCGAATTATGACCCACACGATTTGTATAAAAATTGATAAAATAGAAATCTGGCTTTAGTGTAAATAAATAAAATTAGTAATAATATAAAATTAACAAATTTATTTATAAGTTATTTATTGTGCAATGTAGCAGTATTAGTAGAAAAATTAAATCTTGACAGAAATTCGAAGGAAAAAAACATCCCAATTCAACAATATTTAATCTATTTACGAAATTCTAAAAGTCTCTACTACTAATTGTCTGTTTTTACATAATTTTGTTGATTTTAAAATTTGCCGTTAACATTTAATTAATAAAATTGAAGAAGAAAAAAACTAATCAAATTTCTGTCAATTTATTATTTGTAAAAGTAGCGATTTATAGAAAAAAATCCTAATTAAAAGAAGTTAAAGAATGACACTGTTTTTTTTGTTGCGTCATCACTAATATCTGGACGACGTCCACTGCTGGACATAGTCCTGCTCCATGCCACATTGATCTGTCCCGGGCCACTTGCATCCAGCGACTCCCCGCGACCTTTACTAGATCGTTGGACCGTCTAGTAGGGGGACGGCCCGGTACACGTTTTCAGGTACGTTCCACTCGAGAACTCTTACTCCGCCAATGCCACTTTAGCTCACTGACTCGTCGAGCTATGTCGTTGTGTGGATTATGTATTCTGGATTTAATTTCAATTTTTGTGGTAAGGGGCCGTCCATTAATCACGTGAGGCTTGAAAGGGGGGGGGAGGGGTTTGACAAAAATCACGAAATGTCACAAGGGGGGAGGGGGGGTGTAGTAAGATATCACGTGTATTTATTTTTTCAAACGCGCGATTTTTAAATCGAAAAGCGGCGTGTAGTGTGACTTGACTCGCCGTTGCTAGACAACGAACGAAGTACCTTCTCACGCGCCGCCGACGACCGCCCGCTCGGCACGCCAATCGCCAGTTATTCTGTTGTTTTCGCGCCGAATACATGCGTAAACGGATATAATACCTTAGTACGTTTTGCATTATTAAAACAATGTTTAAAGTAGGTGATCTGTATAAAGACCTTTTTGCAGAGTATAAGAAAGGAAAAAAACCTAGTATCGCTCAGAAAGAATTTAATGAGTTGTGGGCTAGTGCGAAACAAAAATATACTACAAAAGAAGAATTTATGAAGTGGGCGAATGATCTTTTAGTAGATTACCGCCGAAAGCACCAAACAAAGAAATCTTCCAATATTCTTTATTATTGTTCTAATTCTCAAAAGGTAAGTTAAAACTAGTAGGTATCTATTTAAGGGGATTGTACTAATAAATAAGACTTTATACCTATAGTTTATTTACAGTATAAATGTTATTGTTAAATCTTACAACATTTTTGATTTTGAGAAAATAAATATAGATAAAATATGCATAGCATATCTACTTTAAGTTTTACTTAAATCCAAAAGATATTATTTTATTTTTAGGTTATAAAAAAGTTATTTAAATAATCTCTTAGGTTTTTAATAGTTTTAGCTAGTCATTGGCGCATAGGAATATTATATTGCATTCTATAAAAAATACTGAATACACATCACGTCGCCCCATATGCCTACATATCACCGCTCGCTGGACTTTAAAAAAGTAGGTGTATTGAGCTAAATCTTGTCTACGAGGCATGGGTTTATTAAACGTAAAAAAATATATCATGACATATACGATACCAAATTAATATATAAATTCAACACGCGCGCTTGCGCGCACAAGACAATTCTAGTTCTAAAAAATTTAAGATTTTTTGTAGATACGAAAAATACACGTGATGTTGGATGGGGGGTGGGGGGTAGTCTTAAACCTCACCATGTATCACCAAGGGGGAGGGGGGGTTAAAAAATGCTTAAAAAAAGATCACGTGATTAATGGACGGCCCCTAATGGCATCAAAAACAATTAAATCGACCAAAAAATGTTTTCACATGGCGGAGCATAAAATTAAACACAAAAACCTTTTCTATACATGCAGCAGTGACCACAAAGTCACAAAAAAAACCTGACAGCGATGCCTCGATATAAAATGCGAAACTCACCAGCGGGTGTACTGTACACCTTAGCGTAGCGGCACTCTTTGATTTCGGAATCGAAATCCTTTGATTAGAGGTGGTGTGAGCCGGGAGGCATAAATCCAAGGCGAGACTTTATATACTCTGTATAATACATGCTTCAAATGATTGTAGAGAACAAAACGTGACTTTTTTCGTCAAATAAACTCCCCTCGAGCTTTATCGAAAGTTAAAATTAAACGTCTCAGCCGGGAATCGAACCCCGGATGCCTGATTCGCGCTGCCGCAAGTATTTCAATAAAACGCCCGTCTGTCCTTCTGTCACTGTGAGCGAGGTGCGGGCTTGATTAAAACGGGGGTACATCGAAAAATGGGGTTGTTTTTTAAGAGCGAAAGAAGATCAATATGCAAACGTTAGATCTGTTTAAAATGAGACTAAATGAAAGGAACATTTATTTGATTGTTTCAATCTACTCCCTGGCCGAGACAGCAAATTAAAAAGTTACTTTTCAATGCAGTTGTAAAACAAACATGGCGTACTTTCAGAAGCTATAATAGGCTAGATGACACCAAATCAGATTGGGGTTAAATTGTATTTTAAACCATAAAGGGCATTATAAAGCTCCTCTAAAATTTAAAATATCTAATATTATTTAATTTTTTCTGGACTTTTACACATTATAAAGCCCGCAAAAATTCCAATTCCACGTTTTGCTTTGTAATTACATTGTGAATATTTTTAGTAAGGGCGTGGTCACATAAAAACTTATTTTACGAGATAACTCAAATATTGTTAAAAGTTTCATACGTTATCTATACTTCAATACTTAACCGTGACGTCACGCCTGAGTACCGATTTGTATGGAGCGTTTTTGCACCACGTGACTAGAATCGCTTTTCGATGGGCTATATTAGGAAAACTATACATCATATCGAAAAATCTTTAATAAGGCTATTTATCTTTTCACACGGTCTCTCGAATAGGGGAATAAAAATAATTTAGTCATCATCCGTATTATGATTCGAAAATTAAATCTTTTGCACAGGCAGCTTTCTTTTATGTGCTCGATCATTATTTTAAGTTTATAAGTCTAACTCAGTTTTAAATTTATAAGTCAATTTAAAAAGGTTAGTAGCAAGGAGTTTTCATACACAGAATAAAATCGGATAGATTTTATACGAGGAAAAATGAATGAGTCCATATGTCTTAGCATTGAATCCTTTGATTTGGTTTTTACTATTTCCCACAGCTGTATGGCAAAACGTGTGATACTCGGGTATGTAGGTTATTGCAGACTCGTGGCATTAAAATCCCTCGTCTTCGGCTCGTGTGTGTGTATTATTTTCGTACACGTGCTGAAAAAAGCCTTTTTGTTGCTGTGTATCATTCAATTTTCTATATGCTATGATCGAGACGAGTTTAAGAAAAAATATTCGGGAATTTTATATATACATTTGAAGGACGACATATTTTTAAATAAAATATTTTCACTTTGAGTTTGGCAATCAAAAATTCAGGAAATCACTTCTGAATATATCAATTTTTTACATATATTCTTCTCCAATTTTACACACAAACATCATTCATCATAACTAGTCCCTCACTGTTGTATCCTGCCGGTCATAACCACGGGACTTCTGATGAACGGGTTTGTAGCACCTAAAAACATCAATGAAATTCAACGACGACGCTATCGCTAGCGGGGGATGATTTAGAAAATAAAATAAATAAAAAATACAGTTAATTTAGGAATGTCTGCTGAGAGCGTGCTTCGCGTGCCGAGGCATAAAGGTGAGTTCACATGGCGTAAGTATTAATATTATTTTTATTGTGAAATAACTGTATTAAGAGGCTATGTTGGTAAGACCACGTGGCTGCGTTCAAATTTGGATTGTTTTGTAGCTGTCCCTATCCGAGCCCTATCCTACCCGAGCGCGTACGGTGAGACAGCATACACTACGCGAAGTTATCCACCCGTTATTTGGATGTTTCGTAGTCCAGGGATCATTTGAAGGGTACAGTATATTATGTAGCCATTTTTTTAATACAGTATACTAATGAAATTTCATATGTCGGTGGTTTTTCCAAATTGTTCTAAATTGATTCATACTCTTGTAAATCAGGTTCAAAGTTGGGGCTTTTTATAACCGTAAAATACAATTCTTTGACGCCCTGTAACTCTGGAATATTTAAACGAAAATCTGACTCACCACCGACGCAGATATTTGTTTTTAGATTGTGTCTTGAAAATTTCATAGATTTTCATAGCTTAATACTCAAAATATGACTGGAATACGTTTGTATGGGCGCTTTGACACCAGCATACCCTCTTAAGTCATTTCAACTGGCTTCACTTGGCCTTCATCTCGCTTCATGGTAAGTGACGATAAAGCCGTAGTATAGAAACCTTCTCACTCAGAAGCTTCATGCTGATGAAGCGCTGATCATCTTTCACCTGGAACATATGTAAGAAATAATGAAAAGTGTGGTACCACAAACCAAACCGAGACTCTGGTAGTTACCTTACTAGGAATCGAACCCGCGACCAACGTATTATAAGACCAAATGTCAAACTAAAAATCTAATACCTACCCGCACTGCGCAGAAATTAATTATCATCAATAGCCTATATATGCACTGCAGGTCTCAGTCCTACTCTCCTACAGAGAGTGTATGGGACATAGTCCACCACGCGGGACCAGTGCGGATTGGCGGACTTCACATGCCTGTTCAAGACATGCAGGTTTCCTCACGATGTTTTCCTTCACCGTTAAGCAATCGAATAATGTACTTGAATTGAAAAACAACTCATAGGTACACGGCTGGATTAAAACCCGGAACTCTCAGATTGAGAGTCCGCGCCTTATCCACTGCGACACCGACGCTTTCAACACCGACGACCCGCACTGGGCAGAAATTAATTATAGAGGTAAGTATATTCAGAATAACAATTGTGTTAATAGAGGTCCAAATAAATTGAATTGATGAAATGAAAAATTAATGCAAAACACAACAGATTAATAATAATAAAAAAGAAATAGAAAATTTTCATGATCAAAACAATCTATGATGGTTTTTGCATTTGGCCTTTGTCTCACCTGAAAGGCCGTTGGATTGTAAGCGTGCTCACCCACAAGCCTCAGCCTCAGGAACACAACAGTGCTATTAACACTGCTGTTTCACAGCAGACTTAAGTACCATGGTACTAGCTAGCCAGGCGGACATAGGAAATGTCCTACCACCAACCAAACCGTGTACCGATAGGTGTGAATCGAACCTGGGACCTCCGTGTAGCCACGGAGGTAGCTAAAGTACTTCCTTTTCTTCTGAAAGTTGACAGAATTTATTCCAATGCAACTTTTCCGGCATAAAAAGCAGCCTATGTCCTTTTACATCCCATTTGAATGCTAAATTTCAACACTATTGGTTATGCCATAACGCCATCTAGTGACCATTAGCTGCGTAACAGCTATTGTAGCTGACAATAAAGTAGTAGATTAAAGATATTCGTTTTCCGACGTTATAATTAGATGTCATTTTCTATTTTAAAAGATTACGATATACGAAATTTTTTATTGTTTATTGCACATAATAATAATTACAAAGTCAATCAAACTTAAATTGTACAATTAGAGTTGGCTATCCCTAATAAGAGATTTCTCCCGGCACTCACACTGGAGCTTTCAAAAAATAAATATACTGTAAGTAGACCTACATACATGTACATAAACAAAACAAAACAAGTATATATTAGAGAAGATAACGTAGGAAAAAAAAGCATAATAATAAATAAAAACACGATTTACATTACTGTATTACATACATATATAATACTACATATATAAAAAATACATATATAAATTATAAATAAATATACACATACATACACATGTATGAGCGAATTCCCGTTACTTCTAGTTTCTAGTTCTAGTCTACACTATCACCATATAAACCCACCCTTATCCAGTTCTCCCCACATTCCGCACCCAACTGTATCAAGGTGACGTTACTTTTACAGTTAGGGTTGTTCTCGCACCCTCTATCGATATACGCTCGATTACTGTCACATCACTAGGTGGCTACACTTTTTAGGGTTCCATAGTCAGACAAGGAACCCTTATAGTTTCGCTCTGTCCGTCCGCGGCTAGCTCAGAGACCATTACTACTAGAAAGCTGTAATTTAGTAAGAATATACATATTAATCACGCCGACAAATTGGTGGAACAAAATTTTAAAGAAGAAAAAAAGTTTGGGTGGCTCCTACACGTAACTTGGGGATGAAATATTCTTTCCATGCACCGCATTGTATGACGTATCGTTGAATAATAATAAATAAATATATATATATATATATAAAGTTTTTTATTTGATCCTGCTACATTGCTGCTTGATTTCCTATTATTCTAATACACTATATTTAATTAGCCAGGTCCCCAGGTTGGGTAAAGGCCTTCACCAATAGTGTTCATTTCTCTCTATCTTGTGCTATTTGCCACCACTTTGGACCAGCGGCTTTTTTAATTTCGTCCTCCCGTTCGTTGAATAGGTCTTTCTAAAATATTGAGGGTCTATCAACATCACTTTTCGGTTAATAGATCCGTTTGTGAAATATTAAACTTTAAAGTGTTAAATTTTGTCGGAATTGCGCGTCCATCTATCTTCTAAACTATTGCTTTGAAAAATCTGAAAAAATAAGACAGTAATTGTATATGTTTATTTATTTTATTTTATTTAAACAGTTTATTGTACACGGAAACATTACAAATCACAAAAACAGAAAAAATATATACAAAAGGAACAGCTTATTTCTAAAAGAAATTTCTTACAGCAGTCCTAGGTCAAGGAGAAATAGTAAAGAAAGGAGGGCAGTTAGGCGTGTACGATATAATAAATATAATAAACGATTACATAAATACGAGATAAAAGAAACTAATATATATCAATAATAACACATACATACTTTACATACTGTAATTATATATTAACTTATGAACTTATAGTAATAGAAAATGTTCCTTGACGTTTTTCTTAAAGGCGGAAACAGTTTTACTGTCGCGTAAAGTGTGAGGCAATGAGTTCGAGAACGAGAGAATATGTATTATAGTTAAAAGGCAAACTTTGACGACTACACGACCCTGGTTTTAACAAACTACCTTGCATTGGTTTTTCTTAGTTTGCCCTGCCTTGCCGTCGTATCAGATAGTCACAATTATTTTATGTATGAAAAGGGCATTGGCTACTTTTAGCTCGATCGATCTAGTAGTTCCCGTTCGATAATTGCTGTACTAAACGCGACCTAAATCACGGGTAAAAATTAGTATACATTCAATTTATATATTTAACTAAAGACAACCTATGAGAACGTTTCGGTTCTTGTTCGGTTCCAATTCTGATAGAATGACAAAGTCTAAAACCACCATGACCTACAACTTCAAACAATGTGTATATAATGCGGGGTCAAGTTATTTTGGTTGGAGCCGCGTAAAGAGCGGGCCATCGTGGGTGGTCCACCATTTTTATTTAACCGTCAAAAGGTCAGTGACCCCACCCGATTACGGCCTCGTCACACCTGTGGCCCTGCGATCTCTTTCTTAGATGCACAAGCAGGATGATTCGACATTGCTGCTGGAGGCTGTTAAACGTTAAAAAAATTAAAATAAATTAAAAACCAAAGCATCGAACGTAGAGGAACGTATAAGTGACTTCACTAAACCACGTATTTTAATTGTATTTACAACCGACTTCAAAAAAGGATGAGGTACTCAATTCAACAGTTTTTTTTGTATCTATGTTACGCAATAATTCCGCTAATTATGAATAGATTTTGATGGTTCTTTGTTTGTCTAGTAGATCATACTTCAGTAGTGGTCCCGTATACATTTTATCGAAATTGGTTCAGTGTTTTTGGAGAAAATCAACAAAACAAAATATATGTCCAGATACAGACCTGTAAGGGACGAACAAAGGAATTTAGGGGATGAATGATGTAGACTTTAATGGCAAATGAAGTTGGTTCCTTGGTTCTTTTTGAAAAATATAAAAATTCTACTTAAATATTCTCGACCCAAACTTTTTGTGGAAACTCCAATTTTTCGTTCAATAGTCAAATCAAATGTTGAAAATAGATGACTCAAATCCGGCCTGTACTTGTACACAAAATTTAAAAATTCAATTTCTTATAGTTCTTTTTTAGGGTTCCTTACCCAGAGAGTAAAATACGGGACCCTATTACTAATAAACTTGTCTGTCCGTCCGTCTGTCACCAGGCTGTATCCCATGAACCGTGATAGTTAGAGAGTTGAAATTATCACAGATGATATATTTCTGTTGCCGCTATAACAGCAAATACTAAAAACCCAGAATAAAATAAACGTTTAAGGGCTCGCATACAACAGACATGATTTTTGGCCGTTTTTATAATGGTACGGAACCCTTCTGGCTTGTTTTCTTATTTTTATTTGTACAAAATCATTATTTTTTTGCGATGCGAAAAATGACATTAAAACTCGCAATGATAATTCCATCACTTTCATTTGTTAATGACATTTTAAAATTACTAGTGCATATATAATTCCAGAGCGTTGATCGCTTATCCCTACTCCCTACTAATATTATAAATGCGAAAGTAACTCTGTCTGTCTGTTACGCTTTCCCGCTTAAACCTCTCAACCGATTTTGATGAAATTTGGCACAGACAATCTTTAGACCCTGAGAAAGGACATAGGCTACTTTTTAATGCGAAAAATAAAGTCAACGCGGGCGAAGCCGCCGGCAGAAGCTAGTTATTCATAAAGTGCCAAAAGAAATATGTGTGCCGTTGATGTCTTTTGTATGTGTCAGATTTAAAGAAGGCTGTGTATCGCGTGTTAGATATCAAAGTGTCGATGAGTTTTTCTACATATATATTTTTAGTTTATACAGTTGGTACCGTATACTGATATATCTAGTTAATTTTATGGGTGATCTTATACTCGTAAATGGAGCGCAGTGCAGTCCGCGGCAGATTGATGGCCGGTGACGGAAGTAGCTGTCTTTACTTAGCTACGTCCCCATCTTGAGATCTGGCTCAAGTTCCAATCTTGAGACTGAGCTCAAGTTCTAACTTGAGACTGAGCTCAAGACACGGCGAATGTGACTCAGAGTGAAAAACTGACTCAGGAAATGTTGAGAGTAGAATTACAAATCTAATGCATAACCGAGTCTGTTCCTGAGGTATAGGAGCGGTACGCGAGCGGTGACAAGTGGCTTGTCGCGTGACGCCCGACTGACGTTGTGTGCCGTTGACGTAAATACAACCTCCCGTACCGCTCCCATACTTACCTCACGTGGTCACCCAGACGCCTCAAGCTAATGAGTTGCTGATTTTGCTACCTTTCATACCGGAACACAACAGTGCTATTAACAGTGCTGTGTGCTGGCCGAGCCGACATAGCCAGTAGGGCTCATACGGCTATATATAAACGAAAAACGAAAAATCGAAACCGAAAAAAATTTAAAATTTAATTTGAATTTAGAACATTATCATTAGGATTTGAAAACCTCATATTATTTACTATTAAACGACATTTGACATATATTCATAAATATACACGTTTTTCTGATAATCCTTACAAAACATAAACTTGCAAGGTGTTCGATTTTTCTGATGAGGAGTATATATCCATATAATAAATATCCAGATATGTGGTTTAGGGATAGACACTTGTATCTAAGCTAAGACCACCTTAACCACAACACCTAGGCCAGTAACCGAATCGTTACCGTATCAATACTCACAAATCAGTTATAAAAAGTCACTGTGATTTGTATCATTAAAGTTATCCACACGATAACAGTTTCATAATGGTATCATACAAAACTTCTTTTACAAAATCTTTTAAAATATAATAGCTGGCTTTGTGCAGTAATTATCTACAAATAGGATATCGGATTGTAATGTCGCGAAACCTCCATCATAATCATCAGCCGGGAAACGTCCACTGCTGGACATAGTCCTCCTCTATGGTATGTCACAGTGACCGGTCCCGAGACACCTGCATCCAGCGACTTGCGACCTTCACTAGGTCGCCGGTCCACCTAGTAGGGGGCCGGCCCAGTACACGCTTCCTTCTTCATACGACTTCATTGTGAATCACAAATTTTTTCACATTTTTTATTATTATTGTTCATATCTATGAACCATTAGATGCGTAACGGATACTGTAGCTAAGAAATAAAGTTGTACGTTAATGATATTTATTTAGCGATAATCTGATCTACTATTTTTGATTATTCTTATCAAAGTCAGCTTTGACCGTCTCCGGGGCCTATACGGAAGTCCCAGGTTCGATTCCCAGTGGACCTATCGGTACTCGGTTGGTTGGTGGTAGGCATTTTCTATGTTCGCCTAGCTAGCTACCACCATGTTATCTGAGTCTGCCGCCAAACAACAGTGTTAATAGCACTGTTGTGTTCGGTTCTCATTACGAGTAGGCTTCTATGTGTGCATCTGAGGCATCAGGTGAGACGAAGGTCAAGTGCAAACCCATCATACATAAATATAAAAATTTAATTTTTTTTCTTTAATTTTAGAAGATTATGGTAACAGTAATTTTGTATGGAGGCATTCTGTAGAATTACCGGATTACTACCCCATCCCGATTTTAAGATTTTATCCGCCTCGCAAGGCTTAGTGTCTACATACACGATTCGATTCCCAGAGGGGGTCTAAATCTGTCGTTTAAAAAATGAATAATGGGTTTTGCAAACGTTTAGAGAAATGGTAAAGTACTTCTTTGCCCGCCTGATCAAGCGCCAAACATCGCTTTTAGTAGCACTGTTGTGTACCGGTAATGAAAGATTAGCTAGGGTGTTGTAACAGGCCGCTAAAGTAAGACGAAGATAAAGGCAGTAGTATTTTATTGTATATCAACAACGTACTGCGATCACCAATCCTTGTGCCAAGCCTGGGGATAATGGCAAATCCCATGGAAAGTCCGACATGGCGATCTACGAGGTAAGAATATCATCAGCACCTACATCTACGATTTCTTGTTGAACCCGGAACCAAGAGACAAACAAACAAATCTAAACAAATACCGAACATATTTTTAACAACTTTTTCCAAAACTCTAAATAATGTTCACAAAAACACTAATAAATCTAAAAACGTTCGAGATAAAAAATATTTACATGTAATGTTGTAAACAATTTTCGTAATAAATCTTATGCTCCAAAAATAAAACAATGTCGCTGTTATTTTTCAACACAAGCAGAAATTAACAGTTACTTATTAAATATTAATACTAGGTTCCGTAACGGCGCCACGTCACAATAACACCTATCAAAAAGACAAATAAACATTTGAAAATCGAACTGCAACAACCAGTTTTGGTTATGCCTTTCATTAGACGAATCCGTAGTCTTTATTCGTTGAGCGTTTGAGATCAATTTACAAAGGAATTGTGTTTTCTAAGTGCAAATAGATGTCGGGAAAGATTTAAAAGCGATCGAACGGGATCAATACAAGGAGGAATTTTGAAAATAGAATGTGCGAGGCGCCAGCTAATCAGGTTTTAGGGTTGTCCAATGTTCGATAGTTTATTTTATCGATTACTTTATTTGCTGATTGATGTGCATTCAATACCATTACTACGACAACACTTAAATCTTGTTGTTTTATCAGTTTATAGAAACTTACACATTATGTTTTCGTTTGTACAATAAATTGAGTGAACGATGATAAAGCATAAAACGATATAGTTCTGCAAACCAATATTTTCACAAATTCGCGCCTTTTTCTTTCTTTTCTACATATCGTTTCTTTTTGTATATTTTTTTAAATTGGAATATAGAAACAAGCAGTCTTACTAAGTACAATTTAAACTAATTTATAACTTAATTCTAGACATTCAGTTTCCTATTTGTAATATAAGATTGTCGACATAAACAAAAAAGTAGTAAGCAAAACAGTGAAATCATGAGCTTTGGTTTCTATTCGTTATTGTTTTAGAAATAGATAAACAAATCAACATCAAGCTGTTATTAAATTCCGTCCATTCAATTAAAGTACCTAATAAAGTTTGAAGTGCGTTATAAAGCACTTGCGCATGAGTTGTCGCTTACGTCATAAAACGCCTTATAGAGTGGTAACGGTGGGACAGGTATACTGTTGATCAATGTCTCGTGGACGATGCAATTGCGACAGGGCTGCCTGACACTTATATTAGAAACTTCTCAATAAAATCTGCATATTTCTAAAAACAGTAATATTTTGGTATTAATAATAAGTGAGTCGGTTGTCGTGACATGGTTATGCGGATATCCACATAGCTTCGCAGTGCAAATTAGCACTAAACAAGAGCAGAGAGAGAAATAGACAACTAAAAAACGTCTCTTTCGAAACTAGCAAAGATCAGATCTGAATCAAAGAGTTCCTTTTTCGACACGAACAGGATTCAAACTTGCATCTATCATCAATTCCCTCAGTCTTGGATTTGATTATTCACGAAATTAAACAAAAGCTAATGGGAGCCCTTAATCTTATAGCATCTACATACTCAAGAGGTTTATTTTAAAGTAATCATAATCATCTCAAATGTCTACAGCTGAACATCGGTACAAATTATTGTAATAAAATTACAAATTTAATTAAAATCAACTAAAAATCTGGAAAGTGTTTCCGCAGCCCTACGACGCGGACCAATCAGCGCGTTGCGCGCGCGCCGATCTATCACCGGCGACGGAGCGCGTGCACAAATAAAAATAAATAATCGCTAGCTGGGTGGCCTTACTCTTAATATATCAATTTACAATTTTTCGTTTTAATCGATATCGGTATCCTGGGTGGTTGGGCAGCACTAGTGAGATTCATTTGAATTGAGAATTCGTATTTTAAAATTGTGTGATTTCAGTAAACTCTACTTACCATACATCTCCAAACAGTGATTCTTGGGATGTCCCCCAAAACAACGTGTTTTCAATAAAACTGTTGGGCTAGTGCATCATGCAAGCGTCAATATGTTTAAACTACACGATTATCAACAAAAACATAGTTTTTCTTCTTCTATTTTTTTGAAGTCGATTGAACATAGATCCGCAACTGACGTAAAAGGCGACTAACTAAAAATATTCATTAGATGGTCAACCTATGTAACAACAACATCTTACTGCGATCACCGATCCACCTGTCACGCGTGGGGATTACGTCACCAAAAAACCTCACAGAAAATCAAATAAAAAGTCCATAACAGTAAACTGTCAACCGTCAGAGTTCGATATTTGAAATTCAAATATGGCGGAGGGAACACAACAATTTAATTGTATAACACACGTCGTCACACGGAGACCTGTCAAACTTGACACTCCCACTCGTAATTGTTTACACGGCCACGCGCTCACCTGTCACGACACCTGTCAAAACCGTCGAACTGTCACGATGGACGGAGCTGTCAAAGCGCGTTCTGTATACGTCATTATCTGCCTAATTGATCTTCGATAGTCATAGCATCATAAAAAGTATGACTTCTAGAAATCTAGATTCTTCTAATAGTAATATGTTTTTTTTATGCATTTCAACTAGATGTTTAACGCGGCTTTGTCTGTGTTTATTTCTGTAATTATCATATCTCGTACCCAAAGGCACAAAACTCTAGTACTACGTACATATAACACCCCCCCCCCCCCCCCCTTCCCACCGATCCGCGATACCTCACCTCTCCCCGCGAGAAAGTGACCCGTTCAGGGATTGGTAGGGCGCGAGCTTACGTACAAATGCGCGTGTATACAAACGTCAGCCGTTCGATGTGTGCCGATATCACGACATTTGTTCGAAGTGTCTGACGTGTGCCAAAGATCAAACGGGATCATTTCTGTCAGTCGTCGGTCAGTCTGTCATATAGGTGTAGCTTTTGAACGGTAATAGGGAGATACACAAATAAAGTTAGAGCTGGGGTGATTTTTTACGATTTTTGCTCGCCCGAAGTTGGTGGTACGTAACGTTTCGTGTTCAACTCGCACTTGACCGTTTTTTTAATATACTCAAGTGCTTGTTTGCGCTTGGCCTTCATCTGACCTCCTTGCAAACGATGACGAGGAAATTAGTGCTCAATTACCAGATATAGTACGTCATAGATAGATTATATGAATCAGTATCAAAATAACTATATTTCTTTCTAACATCATTGACTTGACATAAGACAGAATGAGATAAGTATAAATTCTCTGTCACAAATTATCTGTCCAAATTAAACGAATGGCACCATTTGGATACAAACTTTTCGAGAAGAAGAAAAAAAACCTTCAATACAATTAACAAACAATTCAGTTGTCAAAAACCGGGGCGCTGGGTTACAAGACGCGCAAATTGTTAATTACCAAACCTACCGAGTACCAAAAGGTACTCGATATCGAATCCACAACCTCCGGTCTATGTACCAAAACCACTAGTTTACTATAAATGTGAATATTTTATCAAATTCGATCCACCTATTTCCGAACTGCACTAGAAATGCAAAACCTCGTTCTCCTTCCCAACTACAAAACAATACAACCTGCATTAATTAGAAGGAGACAGCATGCAGCTCAGAGGTCAATAGTGCACGCGTTGGAGAGAGAGGGGTGTAGGGGAGGGGTGTCGCGAAAAGGGCTAATATT
This sequence comes from Carcina quercana, assembly GCA_910589575.2. Classification (NCBI taxonomy): domain Eukaryota; kingdom Metazoa; phylum Arthropoda; class Insecta; order Lepidoptera; family Depressariidae; genus Carcina; species Carcina quercana. The sequence continues at coordinate 4,545,971 of OU342454.1, read as the reverse complement.
GAAAGGTGAAATGCATAGAGTACATAGAATATAGATGTGACATTTTTTACCTATAGTACAAATTTAGGTAAGGGTCGATTCAATCACAGAATTAATAGATTCTCCTCCTCCCACCGATCCACGATACCTCACCTCTCCACGCAAGAAAGTGACCCGCTCAAGGATCGGACTATGGCGCGCGCGAATTTACTCACACATGCGCGTGTATACAAACCTTTCGATGTACTTACATGAATAAGAACCGATATCAAGACATTTACTGGAAGAGATCCCTATATAGGGATAAGTCCGCCAATTCAACTTTTGTTATTGTTTTTTAAATGTAATTATTTAAGTTGACATATGAATGAATAAAAAGTATTCAAACAAACAAACAAACAAATACTATGACTCAACTAAGTCCTCTTACTTCTGACTTCAGTTTGATTTTTGTTGCAAGTTTTGCCTAGCTGAATTAATTTAGATGGTGATGAAAGATTCTATGTCTATAGAGTTTCTTTCTTTCTTTCTTCTGCACTCATTGCTGAACGCTTTCCCGATGAAGTCAAAAAAGGTAACTGAAAAAATAATTATGAATAAAAATTATTTGATCTGATTGGCCACACATAAAATGGAAAATGCAGAAGTATGGTGCTATTTATTTTTCATAGAGATACTTATAAAAATTTAAATTACACGTTCCGCGAATGTATGGAACCAAAGCCTGGTCTCGTACACTTATAATTTTAAAAAGACATTATAAAATAAAAGTGATTTAGTGACCATTTTTGTATATTTCGGTTAAGTTTATTTGTAAAAACATTATAAAACGCACGAAACAGGGAAGACTTTAGCGTAGAAAACAAAGATGGCGTCAATTAAATGACGTTTGACGCTGTCACTTAGTACAAAAAGAATGGTTTATAAATGAAAATATGTAATTCTATTATTTTTCTATACATGTTTAGATTATAACCTAATTTTTTTAAATAGTGTACAAGTGCGGGCCAAATTTGAAACATCTATTTTGATGATCAAATTGAAAAAATGTTTCTACGTACCTTTCTGTTTTTCGAACGCTATACCTTGTACACACCAAGATCATGAATGTAGTTTTGTGACACTGAGACCTAAAAACCGTCACTAAAATTTTTCCAGTAAGAGTTTTCGAAATTTCATCCTTCACATTAAAAGTTGCAACACCAAAAGTAACAACCTAAAACCAAAAACGAGAACCTTCAACCGCCTCTATTTACATAATCTTTGACCGCGAAACCGCAAATGAGAGCGAGACAGCACACTGCTCCTTGGTGTATGCGAGAGAGAGACGACCGCTCTTGATACTCGCGGACCACCCAAGAAGACGCGGTATTCTTGCTATGCGCTCCGCACGGCAGGTCTTGATCGTTTTACTTTTTTGTGCATATTTTTTTTCGTTTTCGCGTGTGTATTTTTTTCTTCATGATTTTGCAGTGATTTTAATGATGGACGGTGGAAATTGTTCTGGGGTTGTTAATGAGAGTAATCGAGTTTAGCGATATTGTGGTTTAGGTGAATAAGAGTAGATTATGGTTTTATTTGTCAATAGTTAGTCCCTTGGCTTTGACATGGAAACGTCTTTCATAGTGGTAATTATTTATAGTCTACTCGTATTCCAGAAGTTTATATCTCAAATAGTTTTTAAAGAGGCTTTATATATGCAGCACATTTGGATGAATGTTTTAATACTTTGTTTGTATTACTTTCCTTTTGTATTGGTGTTCTACAGTGGGTGAGATCCTGGTGACCTGACAAGAGGGCCACACTTACCTTAGGCACTAGTCTCTCAAATTGTAACATGATATCTAGAACTTTCATTTTTAAGCAAAAAAGTTATTTTATTGTTATTTCACTGCTGCTAAGTTTTCTTCAAGTGGTCCAAACATGAAATGCGGAATTTCAGATCATCATCATCGGCCGGGAAACGTCCACTGCTGGACATAGGCCTCCTCCATGGTATGCCGCATTGACCGGATCCGAGCCACTTGCATCCAGCGACTCCCCGCGACAATTAAGTCCATCTAGTAGGGGGCCCGAACGGTACACGCTATTTATGAAATTTTTGGTGAAAGAAAGTATTTAAAAAATATCTTATTTAACGTTTACTTCATAGTTTGCTATTTAGATCAGTATTGATTGTAGATACAATACATGCATTTCTTTATTTGAAAATTTGTTATTATTCAATTGTTATTAAAGTAATATTGTTAAAATATTTACTTCCTATCATTTTAACCCAAATTCAATACTCAGAATTAGGTTAAGACACACTAATTCTGATACACGCTTGACATCAAAACAACAATTAAAACGACCAATTAGCTCAGGATTCAATTTAGCTTGATTGATATGGGTGTGCCAATTGAATATGTCATAAATGGATATTTAAATGCGCCATGAAATCGCGAGCGCACGAATGTGAAGGACGCGTCACGAAATGATGACACGCGTCAGGTTTTTTAACACAATTTTAGGAAGCGAATTTAGATAGAGATCTTAAAGTTAATTTAAATCTCAGCACAAAAACTCGTGTGCTATTTAAAACTAACTTTGGTGTGTAACGTTTTCTTGGACTTCAAGTATTCACCGGAAAACTTTGCCGGGACAAGAGAATAGAAGAAGTCGTAGAAGTAGTTGTCACTTCTTAAAGTCTACAAGCTATGTGCGTGACAAACTTTGTTACGATTCGTTGTGCCGTGAGGGAGGTAGGTCTAGAGTTATAAAAAAAGTCACTTCTGCGTCTTTTTATTGGAACGAAGTTCCTTATCGCGCTTTGTGAAAGGGGGCTAGACGGAAAAAATTCTTACGAAAAGTTGTCACGACACTTTTTGCTACCAACGATAGACGATACCAACAGTACAGCTATGTGACGACAGATGGCTCTGATTAGTTGCCGCTACTCAATGACAGATGTCGCTAAAAACAAAACGTATCACGTACATAAAAAATCTAATGAAAAAACCTTCAAAACCATATTTAAAATATAATGTTAAAAATCCGTTCAAACCTTATTGAAAATTTGTAAAATTTTATTACAATTCCTTCACTTCGTTCCATCCGGGTGTCCCTTGACACCTCTCAAGTTTTATATTAATAGCCAAGTGGTTTGATAAAGATAACTGTTATTTGCGTAGACTTACAATCCAGAGCTCCGGGTTCGATTTTCAGTAGTACCTATTGGTATATTTTATATCCGCCTAGCTGGCTAACTACCACCATTTCAAGTCACCAACCACTGTGTTAAAAGCACTATTGTGTTCCGATATGAAAGGTAGTAGAGACAGCGCCTTACGAGGCTTCTGAGTGAGCTCGCTTCCCATCTAACGGTCAGTATGTGATGAGTGATGACGAGTTGAGAGATTTGATTAAGTACAAAGTTTATAAGTTAACTATTCTCATTGCATCAGCAAGTATCAAAATCCTGCAGTTTTCGCGTCAAGTATCAACACGGGTGAGTCGTAGTGCATCAGTGGTAATAGTCCGAGAGCTTTGCACCAATACATTTTTTGATCTCAACCAATGATTGTATGTACTGCCCTGCGACGGTCCATGCGAAAACGTACGGGCAACAGTTTTGTACGGATACGACTGTACTTTAAGGAGAAAGTACAGTCAGTATCACTTAAAATTACAAAATTAATTGCATATTATTTTTATTTTGCTTCTTATTCAATTAGGTGTTTGAATTTTGTTAAATTTACTTTTTATCCGTGCCGCGTGGTTATGGCTTAGAATGAAACCACCCCATCAATTCCCGTGGGAATAGTAAGAGGCGACTAAGAATAAATTTATTCATAAAAATGTACGAATTGTTTTCTTAAATCTAATTGGCTAGAATATTTGATTAAATACTAAAGCGTCTGCAGCTAAACTAAGTTGTAAAAAACTTGTATTTTATCATACAGTGCCTCACCCCTCAGAGCAGCAGACGGAACGTCTAGCCGCCATTATAAAATAGATCAATTTCTATGTAATAAGCAAAAACCACTTATTCTAAGTTCCACAACACTGTGGAGGGAAGGGAAAACCATTCCGGTGGAGGGCATTAGCTAGCCTGCGTCTAGCAATGGTGGTCATTGTGCTAAAAACCCTCGCGGTAGTACGCCCTCTACAACTACCCCCGGCCCCGGCGGACCCGCTATTCCTGACACCGTTACGGCGGGCCAGGGGGTGCGAAGGATCTCCGGCAGAGATGCGACCTAAGGAACCGAAATGTGGTCCTTTACTGTTGGCTGAATAAAGCTCAAAGTCACTCAGCGAGCTGTAGACCGAGCTATGCTCGGAATTTCGCTACCTGATAAAATGGAATGAGGAAATCCGTAAACGAACTATGGTCACCGACATAGTTCAACGAGTCAGTGAGCTGTAGTGGCAAAGGGCAGACCACATTGCTCGAAGAAACGATAGGGAGTATGAGTTCCCGAGAAGCAACCACTTACCGGAAAACGTCTACCGGACCGGTTGCGGAAAGTTGCTGGATACAAGTGGCTCGGGACCGATCAATGTGGCTTACCATTGATGAGGCCTATGTCCCGCAGTAGGCGTTTCCTGTGGACCCTTTTTCTCAGGAACACGTGCAGGTATCACGTTGATATTATCATCAAATACTAAAGTGTGCTGACCCTTGGATCTGTGAAAAATTAAGCTTCTAAGTGAACGCACAAAATATCGAGAAGAAGAAGAGAGAAAAAAAAAGATTCGGCCATTTATGTCGCATATTTCGACGAAGAAGGAGTGAAATCCTATAATCCTAAAATTTTTCAAGACCCAAGGTCTTACAGCACAAATATAGGAACAAATCTGAAAACCAGGATTTTTACATAATAACACAATACAAATAGCTTTTTATGTTTACAAAGTTAACTTTGTAATTGAAAGCCATACATTAGATATGTAATGTAACCGCAAAGTAAAGTTGGTTCTTTAGTCGGACTTTTTGCTAGAGCATGATTTTAAATATGTCAATTATTCATATTCTGTACGGAACCCTCGGTGCGCGAGTCCGACTCGCACTTGAGCGGTTTTTTCTTCCAATTGAGAACCGTCTCGGCACGCAACTATCTCCCGTGTGTTTCCACTAACCAATGTTTGTTTAACGCCTCTCCATAATAGAATAGTACTTTTAATCACGTTTTTTAAGTGTATTTTATAATTTGATGGATGTGGTACCACTGGAGTGATCGCTTAGATGTGTTTAGTGCATCGACTTGTTTGCTATGAGGATGTCAGTTTAGTGAATGTCCACCAACAAGTAAACTTATAGAGCTGGGATGGCGAACCATTGGCAGACACAACACAATATTTTAAAAGTGTAAAATAGCTATTATATGTAGATAAGAAACGTCGGTGGCGCAGTGGATGAGGCACGGACTCTCAATCTGAGGGTTCCGGGTTCGAATGCAGCCGTGTACCTATGAGTTGTTTTTCAATTGAAGTACATTATCCGATTGCTTAACGGTGAAGGAAAACATCGTGAGGAAACCTGCATGTCTTGAACAGGCATGTGAAGTCTACCAATGCGCACTGGTCCCGCGTGGTGTACTATGTCCCATACACTCTCTGTAGAAGCCTGAGACCCTGCAGTGGGGACGTATGTAGGCTGTTGATGATGATGATGATGAGGTATTATATGACTAGTGATCGCGTATTAAATATTTTATACGCTTATATATGAAACATTGCAAAACGTTGCTATTTTTGGTAGTAAATTATGAGTTTTGAGTGTATAGTATTTATTAATATTATTTTTCCAATATTCAGAAATCAAAAAATTATTTGCTGGCACGTCTATGACCACATTAAACATTTCTAATGAAAAATGGCTCGTTGGTACGTAAAGGTTCGCCACCAAAGACATTTAATATTAATAGACCGGACAAAGCAAACAAACATTTTGATCTTAAACTTATTACCAATTGGTAATAAGTTACTCAATCTATTGTCACATCACGTCACGCGGACGAACAAGACATTTGACATACCATTGACTTTTGAGATCAAAATGTTTATATGAAACGTTTCCCAATGACCGCTCTATAACCTATTACTATATTTAAATCTCTCTGTTCGCCACCCTTGTTATAGAGCTGGATGATAAGACTATTTTATAGCATAATTTCAAGCAATGGCAGCACTATGAGAGCTTTATAGAACCTTCATACATAACATCGAACTGTGCCTATAATTGCAAATTGACCAATCATGAGCTTTCGTTAACTTTACCCGTCTCCCTCTCCTAATGCCTCCATACTAAATTTCTGTTGCCATAATCGTTTAAAATAGAATAGCTGGCTTTGATAAGTAATTACCTAAAAATAGGAGATGAAATTATAGTGTCGCGAAATAAATATCATTAATTTACAACTTTATAGTTAGCTGCAATAGCAGTTACGCAGCTAATGGTTCATAGATGGCGCATTGAATAACAATTGAAAGAAGTGTTTTAAATCAAATTTGTGATTCACTGTGCAGTTGTATGTTAATGATACTCATTTCGCGACGTCACAATCTGATGTCCTATTTTTAGATAGTTACTGCACAAACCCAGATATTATATTTTAAAAGATTATGGCAACAGAAATTTTCTCGTTCTTTTCTCGGCCTTGTGTCAGTATTTTATGCTAGTATAAAACCCTTCGTGTGTGAGATTGTGTCGCTTCAGACACTCTTCTCTCCATCACAAGTATATCTATTCAATGCCACTAGACAATCTTTGATGAAAAGTGTTATGGCCCACAATCTAAGCTACTGTTATTCCTGGAGGAACCACATTTACGATTGAATTACAGCTTACATCAAGGGATAAACTATAAAGATGATGTCTGTGGTGGCTGTTAGAGGAATGCCTTTCATCCGTGTGGTCACGGCTTTAGCATAAGTCCGTGTCTAACAATTTGGAGGTCTTAGATTCAATTCCCAGTGGGGGTACTCGGTTTGTTTGGTGGTAGGGCATTTTCTATGTTCGCCTGACTAGCTGCCACAATATTATCTAAGTCTGCCGCTATTGTGTTACGGTTTGAGAGGTAGCAGAGCCAGCGCCTCATTAGGTTGAGGCTTCTGTATGCGCACGCTTCTATCCAACGGCCTTATCGTCACTTACCATGGTGAGGTGAGATGAAGGCCAAGTACAAACCCATACCGGAATACAACATGCTATTAACACAGCTGTTTGGCGGCAGACTTAGGTAGCATGGCTATTATTACTAACCAAACCTAGTACCGAGTCACTCACTCACGGGGAATCAAACCTGTGACCTCCGGTCCTCCTCAGTATATCCTTCTCCTAAATATTTAAATGTGATAAAGCTCAAGTTCCGCTAAACAAAGTATAGGTAGCTTCACGTAGCACAGTATCGAACCCGCAAACATCAGCACAACTAGCCACGGAGACCTGGTCACAGTCCAGACACTTGGAACAAATATCGTGATACCGGCACACAGCGAACGTATGACGTTTGTATACACGCGCAGGAGTCCGCGTACTGGCCATTTTCTTGCGGGGGAGGTGAGGCATCGCGGACCGGTGGGAGGCGGTGACAGTTCTGTCCTAGTGTTAAACAAATATCGTGATACCGGCACACATCGAACGTATGACGTTTGTATACACGCGCATGTGTGAGTCCGCGTACTGGCCATTTTCTTGCGGGGGGTGAGGCATCGCGGACCGGTGGGAGGCGCTACCATTGCAACTCACACGCAACTCGCCCGCGACTAGTTGTCGAGACGCGCAACTGGTCATATCGCGAACGTATTGTTATTAATATTGTACGTTTATTGCTCCCGTCCGACGAGGTGGGTCGACGATAACGTGGACATGGTCCAGATGTAATCGTCGCATTTCACATACACAATAATATTTGGAACATGTTGATTTTACGTCAACCAAACCTTGCTTTTCCAGAATACGGTGAAGATAAAAGGTGAGCTATGATTTTAGTATCTTTATTGCGTATATTTGATTTTTATATCTAAACTAATCAGTTTTAAAATATCTTAAATTATTTGATTCTGAAAGAATATCTCAATTTAATCTGAATGTCACACAAAATCCAATATGGTGGCTTGCAAATTGTAGCAGAGGTAGTGTTTTACTTAAGATTCCATAGAGCGACAGTGGCGCCCTCATTCATTTTTTTTCTACATTACTACGCAATTATACAATAGCTAAAAAAGTCGTATTTTTTGTACATTACATTTATGTACATATTTAAATTTTTGTGCGGGCATTATATATTTTACCGACTTCAAAAAAGGAGGAGGTTATCAATTCGATGGGTATGTTTTTATATATTTATCTTTGTTACCTCAGAACTGTTGACTGGGTGAACCGATTTGGATGATTTTGTTTATTACTTGAAAGCTAGCGCCCGTGTGCCACATTTCAATTTCGTTTAGTTTTGACAATGACATCCATGAGAAAACGATATAAATCTTAAATTTGCCTTAGCAAAAGTAGACTGTTAAGGCAATTGAAGTCGGTTTCCAGTTCTTTTTGAACGCATTTACGCATTACTTGTTATTCAAACTGCTGTTGTAATTGATTTTAATCTTATTTTGTTTTGGATACGAGTAAATGTATGTCAAATAAAAAAAAAGATGAATTGTTAAGAGGTACACAGTACATAGAGATAAATAGAATGACTGACAGAACGTCACATAGGTAGCTTGCGACAAAGATAACGCTTTACGAAGCCAATAGCCAGTTGTCTCTTTCCAAAGGTCGATATGCAATATTTATCACGGCAATGTGTACCGCGTCGTATCCCCGCTATGCGGTCCCGCGCCGGTGCTCGAGATCCAGCCACAGCTCGACGTGTGTGGTCCCTGCGCACGCGTCGCAGTATGCTCTACTTTGATTTATGCAGTATCAACTTTAATATATTTATTTGCAAGTAGAGTTGTTTTGCATACTGTTCGAAATGCCTTGAATACTTTGTGAAAAATGAAAAGAAAAAAAGAATTTTTTCAACTAAAAAATTTGTTCTATTGAATGTGTAAGGAACTATATACATTTTTATATAAATTATATATCAACGCTTGACTCAATCTGACCTTAAGGTCGACGATGTTACGCGTTGGTCTAGCCGGTATTCTCAGTAAATCGACCTAAAGATCAAGTCTAGATTCTAGACACAGTAATGAAGTACTACAGAACGTACGTTATCCGCCTCCCGACGAACCGCGATGCCTCTCCTCCCCCGCAAGAAAGTGACCCGCTCTGGGGTTGTTATCGCTCATCATTTAATCTATCGCTGCGCAGAGTATTTCTAGATCAGTGATCGCAGTAAGATATTATTGTTACCCAACTCCTGATTATTTTTTCCCTTTTCCGTGACGTGTTTCCCGTGGGATTTATGGAGACCTCGCAGACAAAGTCGCTGTCAGATCGGACTCGTTAAGAGAAAACAACGGTCTAGTGTGAGTTGAACTCTCGCACCGAAGGGTCCGTACATAATATAATTATTAACATACTGAAAATCATAAATAATAGTGTTGTCATTCTCAGTTTTGTATGGTTAATTTTATTTAATTATTTATTTAATGTACAAGGATTACAGTGTATGAGGTAAAGGTATCAGAATTCAGAGACAAAGAGAATGGTTGACAGTAGTAGTAGTTTAATTCTCCCGAATGGGAAGGCAAAGGAACAATGCCATACAGCCTACTCTGAACATATCTTTTCTTCAGTTTTCTCAATAAAATGTATAATGTGTACATTTTATCGCTTGTTTTGACGATTCTTGACGAGAATTTCAAAGGCCAGCCTTGGTTTCAACATTATTCGAAAGAATCCATATGCCGAATGTACTCGACATGGTTAAACCCTTTCGATCGCGTCGAAATCCTCGCAATTTTGCGTAATTAATACTATAACACCGTCCGTGACACTTTTTGCACTATATCACACCATTATAACACAAAAACATACTTACATAACAGTATTATTAACGAATTACGAAAAATTGCCATGAACCACCATTATTCCAGTTCGCGCCAAGAATCCTTGACAGTAGTTAGCTAGCTGTCATTGTGACAGCTACTTTTTCTTTAAACAATTTGATGGCTCTAGACCTAAGACAAATTTGCCAATGTTTAACAAATAGGTATGGTCACTGAGCAATGCTACAAAGACAATGTAAGCCATATTGAGTCGTATAAAAGCGATTTTAATGTGACATAAATAAAAAATATGGTTTACAGTTTTTTTCCTATACTTTTGCTGTAAGAATTTGTTTCTTGCCAAATTTCAGGGTCCTAAGTCAATGGGAAGTGCCATATAGGTTTTGATTCCTTACCCTCGCAAGGGGAAACGTCAAAATATGCTACATGCGGCCGTATCCTTTTTTATTGCGTTGGCTTCGAACCTTGAATTTTTCACAGATCCAAAGGAGCGAAGTACATTTGAGTGTTTCGTATTAATTTCAACTTGACACTTTGCGTTCCTGATAAAAACTGGTTTGACAGATGGACATATTCATTGCATGCGGAACCCTAAAAATTGATTTCATCATCAGTCGGGAAACGTCCACTGCTGGACATAGGCCTCCCTCATGGTACGCCACATCGACCGGTCCCGAGCTACCTGCATCCAGCGACTCCCCGCGGTCGTCGGTCCATCTAGTAGGGGGACGGCCTGGTAGACGTTTCCTGGTACGTGGTCGCCACTCCCCACCGGTTATCGGTTCTTCGAGCGATGTGGCCTTTCCATTGCCACTTCAGCTCACTGACTCGTCGAGCTATGTCGGTGACCTTCGTTCGTCTACGATTTTTATTGTGATCAAATAAAATAATAAAAGCTGAAAAAGATTGATGTCAAAATTGATGAAAGCTGCAAAAACTTTTCCACAATATTTATTTATTAAAAGTTATTCCAACTCAGCTAGCTCAGCTAGGCTGTTCAAAAGGCTGATTGCCTTCAAATCGCGTTGTAAAATACACGCCGGCTTTAAACCTGTACTTCGCTAGAAGTTCATTAGTTCGATACCGCCTAAGATAGAGTTAATGGCTTATAGCTTAATAGAAAGAAGATAAACTGACTGGTTTTACAAAGAGAAAACGATTTTACGCCTGCGTGGACTCTATAGACTATATAGATTTTATAATAGAGCTTTTACCCGCGATTTCACCTGGGAGGACATTTTAGAGGAACTATTGGAGTACTAGTTGTATATTTTATCAAATTAAATACTAGCCTATGTGTAAACTAAAGCTCAGTTTTGCTAAGCTTTTACCCGCGCCTTCATCTGCATGTGCTTCAGAAAGTAATTGTTCGATCAAGATGAAAAGTTGCCTATATCATTTTTCGGCCCTTCAACTATCTTTATACAAAAAATCAAGTCATTATGAACCTCCGTTACGACGTAAAGATCAAACAAATTAACTATAGCACGTATGGACTAACTTCTGCGCGATTTAGTCGGAAACCCATAGTTTTTGTCACGACTTTGCAACTTTATAGTGTGTAGTATATATTTTTATTTAATTTCTTACATATTGAATGTGATCAAATCATTAAACATTTCTTTGTGGCACTTCGCCGGTCGTCGCCGCGGCACGCTAGTTCAAAATATATATGAATGTGAGAATTAAAACAAATATCTCAAAAATAGCTTGTTTCCAAAACTTGAGCCCTTTCACCTTCAAAGGTATCATAAAAAGGCATAATATATAAAAAGAAGTTTTCCCCTCTAACGACTTTATAAGGAAATAACTATTAAGAAGAGTATTTTCACATTCGAACTAAGCTCGATTGCTACAGTTACCGAATTATCACCAATCAAGACCGTTTACCGAACAACGCCGATGTTTGCCGAAGTTCACCGAATGTTTACCGAAAACTCCCGATGTTTACCGATCATGATCAACTTTAGAATGCACTATCAATATTTAAGCTTTTCATAGAGAACTTTAACCAACTTTCATTTGCAGTTCAGTTGCAGTTGCATAGCTAAGAATATCTACGGAGCCAAAAGACTTCCAACTGAATCTGTAAGTTTGTACTCTAAAACGAATTTTACAAAGTTACATTTGCAGCCGCTTCACTAGAATTACTTTGCGATCTGTATGAGCTCTAAAGTTTCTTAACAGCATTGGTTATATGGCTACGTGTGAATTTTACAAAGTTACATTTGCAGTTGGTTTCGGAGTTATCCTTTAGAATTTGTTAGAGATAGTAAGTTTTCCGTGTGCAGAATTAAATTGGTTTTAAGATTAAATATTTTTACAAAGCATGATACGCTTTGTATGGGTACTTAGAGCTATTTAGAACATTTGTATACGGTCATGGTTTGTTTGCTACGTTGCTTAGTTGATTGACTAGAGCATTTCGAATTGACTTTTTATATTAGGCTTTCTAATTTCGTTCTGAGAAAACTGGGGAAGAATTTTTAATACGTGTTTCTTTAAAAATGAATTCAAATTTCACAAGTTATCTAACTGAACCGCCTCTGGTTGAAGGTACCGGGTTCTATTCCCAGTGAATCCTATCGGTACTCTGATTGGTGGCTCATTTTATATGTCCGCATGGCTAGCTACCATGTTACCTAAGTCTGCCGCCAAACAGCAGTGTTAATAGCACTGTTGTGTTCCGGTATGAACTTTAGCAGCACCAGCGCCTATTTGTTGAGGCTTTTGGGTGCGCACGCTTGTCGTCCAGCGGCACTGACCTGTCCCGCTTGCATCCAGAGGACGGCCTGGTACACGTTTCCCGGTCGTCACTCGAGAACTTTTCCCTCCTACAAGCGATGTGGCCCGTCCAGTTCAGCTTATTGGCTCGTCGAGCTATCTCGGTGACCCTTGTTCGTGTACGGATATCCTCATTCCGGGTTTTATCTCGAAAATAAATTCCGAGCATATCTCGTTCCATGGCTCGCTGCGATCGCTCGCATCGATATTTTACCCGTCTACGGCGAAGTAAAAAGGCTATAGTTACTCAACATGCAACCAATATATTATATATACAAAAGGGTGTACTTGTCTGTTTATTTTGCGCTTCCCTAAGAGGTGGTGTCAAAAACGATGTATGTCATGCGGAGTGCACCCGACAAATGATTTATAATTTATTATTAATAGCACCCAGGGTGTTTCTACGCGTATATTAAATATCGCCCACAAAACTTTCATATTAAATTTCTTATATCATAATCTATTAGACAGGATAGCTGACTTTGTGAAGGGAAAATACAACATACATCATTTTTTGCCGTTTTCAGGGTTCCGTAGTCAAACAAGGAACCCTTATAGTTTCTCTCTGTCCGTCTGTCCGTCCGCGGCTTAGCTCAGAGACTCTTACTACTAGATAGCTGTAATTTAGCACGGGTATACATATTAATTACGCCGACAAAGCGGAAGAATAACATCTTGACAAATATTTTTTAGGTATAACAACAAATACTAAAAACCAGAATACAATAAATATTTTAGGGGGTTTCCATAAAAACAAACATGATATTTTGCTCGTTTTTGCTTGATATTAATAACGGCAACAGTTAGATGCTAGAAATATTAACAGAATATTATTTATATGTTCACTTTAAAAATTAAAAATAAAACAAATTTATGAGGGACAACACAACAGACGTGACTTTTTTGTCATTTTCATAAATAATGGTACGGACCCTTCGTGCGCGAGTTCAACTCGCTTTTGAAAGAAAGAAAGAAAGAAAGAAATAATTTATTCGGCATACAGATTACAGTACAGTTAATACATTAATTTTAAATTTTATAATAATAACTTTTTTCTTTCTTTCTTTCAATACTAGGCCATATCTTTCCTAATCCTCAAATGTCCGACACAGTCCTCCCCACATTGTGTATGCCACATTGACCCGTCCCGAGCCACTCGCACCCGACTACCCGCTACCTTAAGAGGGAACAGCAGATAAAAAATTTCATATGAAATTAAGGGTTTGGGATATAGCTGTTTTCTCAACGAAACGTTAGCCAAATTCAATCATTTTGATCTTATTCTCTTTATCAAAGAATAATCTAGGCCCGTTGGTTTTGCTTTTTTCAATATTTTGTCTACAATTAGAATTATGGGCATCTCAAAACTCAAAATTTCAGAAAAAATTTCTTTCAACTTATGGTACTCATTATTTAGAGTAAACGTAACATTTTCAGAAAAAGCAAAACCAACGGGCCTAGATTATTCTTTGATAAAGAGAATAAGATCAAAATGATTGAATTTGGCTAACGTTTCGTTGAGAAAACAGCTATATCCCAAACCCTTAATTTCACGGCAAAACTAGGCAAATACCAAAAAAAGCTTCAACTGTCCTTCTCGCACAGTTCGGTTCGGGAGGCAGGGTACACTATATCACAACTATATACTGTGTATTATATGTATAAAAATAAAGTAAGCATGCATTAGTGATGTCAATAAGCTTTATCGATTTTTTCAACTAATAGTGGTGGGAAAAATATATCGATAGATACCCTTTCTCGAGCTATAATGGTTTTACCTGTTAGTTTTAATGTTTAGATTGATCTAAATAAACAAATATAAAGACAAATAATTCTAAGGAAATTTATTTTATCTCTAGAACAGAACATTTTCCCTGAAATTCTTAGTTGTTGTTACGTTTTGTTACGTGTAAATAATTAAATATGATTTATGAATAAGTGACTTATGTTTCAAATATTTTTTTAATGTTAAAGTTCGAGTCGGACTCGCATACAAAGGGTTCCGTACCACTGTAAAATATCTAAACAGAAAAAAAACACAGAAAAAACATAACATTTATTGCATGGACATCCGTTTATTTATAACTTTTTTAAAAGCTTTTTTATATTATTTTTTGTTATTTATTATTATTGAAAGTCTTGAGAGAGAACGAGAAGTTATATGGACATCGCATGTACAAATCGCTACGGAGACTATATGACCCGACACAGATATCCCGGAGATCAGCCAGCAAGAGCTTGAAATGGCTCTCCAACAACTCAAAAACCGGTCAAGAGCAAGTCGGACTCGTGCACCGAGGATTCCGTACAGAATATGAATTAATGACATACTGAAAATCATAAATAATAGGTATGGTAATATGCACCCAACAATGCTCTACCGAAAATGAAATTCTAAGCTAAATTACATATTACGAAGTTAAGTTTGTAAACATTAAAAAATCAATTTTACTGTGTTACAATTAAAAAATTCAGATTTATTCCTATGGTTGTGCTGTAAAACCTTTCTTCTTGCCAAATTTCAAGACATTAGGTCAACGGGAAATACCGTATAGATTTTGGGTTCATTGCATTTTGTACGGAAATGGTCTAAAATACAGCTATATCTTTTTATTGCGTTGACCTATAAGTTTCATTATTTGACAGATCTAAGGGACAGCAGACTGGAGTATTCGATATCACAGTGATCCTATAAGGATTCCTTTTTTCCTTTTGAGGTACTTAAAATATAATAGTATAATATGAAGTATGACAGTAGGAAATACGATAGATTTCGACGATATTATTATTCATGTCGACAAATAAAAACTTGAAATATTTTTTCCCAGTTATACATCTCATACACTTAAGACGGGATTTTTAACTCGTCTATTCTATTGTGTGAGGTGTCGTGAAATTACAGTTTTTTAACCGACTTCAAAAAAAGAGGTTATCAATGCGACCTGTATGTATGTAATATTTCCAGAACTGCCCAGTTTTCATATATGTTAGTCTATACCAGCTTCTAAAGAAGTGTGCCAAATTTCTAAAGTGTATGTTTGTTTGTCCTCGCATATATCCGGAACACACACACAAAAGAAAAACACACATAGGGTTCGTGGATTTCAACAAAGCATTCGACACACTCGAACATAGATTTATCTGGGACGCACTGGAAAAACAAGGCGTACATGCAAAATACATAAGAATACTGAAAAACATATACACAAAAAGCACCGCACAAGTGAAGCTAGAATCTACAGGCGAAGAATTTTCGATTGAGAGAGGGGTACGCCAGGGAGACCCAATTTTACCAAAAATATTTTCAGCTATCCTGGAAATGATATTCACAAATCTGGATTGGACGAATAAAGGACTAAATATAAATGGCAAAAAGCTGAGTCACCTACGCTTTGCAGACAACCTGATCTTAGTTTCGGAAAACCCGAAAACCCTACAGACAATGTTCCAACAGTTAGCGGAAGAGAGCGAGAAAGCAGGCCTGTCAACGAACTTAACGAAAACAAAAGTAATGTCAAATTCCTCACAAACAGAGCCCATAACAGTAAATAATGGAGAAATAGAGTATGTAGAAATGGACAAGACTAATAACTGAATGGCAACCACGAGATAGCAAAAGAAAAAGAGGCAGACAGACTAGAAGATGGGAGGACGACATCAGACAAGTGGCGGGTCCAACATGGACCCGCATAGCGAAAGATAGAATAGAGTGGAAATCCTTAGAGGAGGCCTATGTCGAAAGACAAGCTGAAATGTAGGAACGACCGGTTACTGATACTTAATATAAAAAGATAAGTAACGTATAAAGTAAGCATATTTTTAAGAAAATTAAAACAAAAAATTAGTTCAGCAATAAAGGCTATTTTATTTAATTTATTTTTTATATATCCGGAACTACAAGTTCGATTTAAATAATCCCTTTTTTGTTTACCTAGGTATTGTAAAACTTAGGGAAGACTGCAAGTTTCATCAAAATCGGTTCAGTAGTTTTTGAGACTGGGAATGTTAAGTGTGTATTTCGGCGTTGCAGTGCAGCAGAGCAAATTTAAAATTAATGTTTTAACTGTACTGTAATCTGTATGCCGAATAAATTATTTCTATTCTATTCTATTAGTTAAATGTTTGTTACCTCAGAGCTTTTCACTGGGTGAACCGATTTGGATGATTCTTTATTATTTGAAAGCTGATGCTTTCCATGTGGTCCCATTTCAATTTGGTCCGGTTCTTAGAATGGAATCCATGAGAAAACAATATACATCTTAAATTTTCCTTAATAAAAGTAGACTTTTAGGGCAGTTGAAGTCGGTTTCTAGTTCTTTTTGAACGCTTTAACTTGTTAGTCCTTAGACTCTAGCACTCTAGGTACTAAAACACCTCTAGGTCACCTAAAGTATCGTTGGAAGACGAACGTTCGGATATGGTGAAACTAAAAGGTTTCTTTGTTGACCGTAGAACCCTAAAATAGCAACGCCATAATTTATATTGTATTTATATGTGATAGGTACTTACTAGTCAATTATATCAAATACAACCACAGTATGTCGAGACTAAACCAATATGCGAACAATAATTTCTCAAAACGTAAAACAAGGGTTGACGCACGCTCACGTCAAGTTTATTATAATTTTGAAAAATACACTCTAGCCCAGGCGGAGGGGTAGCGACTATGCGCGGCTCGCAGGGGCCTCTTTGGGATGTTATGCAGCGTTATTTGTGTGAGTGAAAGCATGTGAAAGGCTGTATGTGTGCGTACCGAATCGCGACAGCAATAACATATTCAAATACCTACTATTCTACGGAGACTTTGCTTCATTGGCGTCTTAACCAGGTCGTCAGTCTTACTCCCTATTGTAACATCTCTAAACTTACCCAGAAAACCATCGTATATCTTTACAGAATCCTGCTGTAGCATCGCCGCCATATTTCACTGTTCTATGACACGTATAATTGGCGCCCAATTAGTGCAGCTTCCACAGTCGTCCCCCCCATCTCCATGCGCCTGCGCACGCGACATCAAATGGACCGGGTCCGACCTAAATAGATGATGATTTATACGCAGCAGTTGATCCTGGAAATATTTTGAGAGAAAATGAACAATTGGGCTTTAATAGCATAGTGTTATTAATTGGCTATCATTGCTAAATTATTTGATATAGTTACGCTTATGAAATAGAAATACAGGCGCAGAGAAATATGATCACTACACACATTTATTTTTAACAGAATTTCAAATTATTGAGTTTTCGGATGTAGATATTTTCTCCTCATCATTTGGTGTTTTTAAATCAGATATTTTACAGGTAACGTTCATGTACGAGTATACAACGTGTACAAAAAAGGAGTGATAATACTTAAAGGTGGGTATATATCCCTTGTATAGAATACACTGTGAAAGTAGCAGCGTTGTAAAGGTTAGTTTAAATTTCCATACATTTTTATTTCATAGGTGTAACGTCGTAATTTTTGACAAGACTCAATGTTTGTTTACCAACGCGAGCACTGGGGTCAATGATGAATGATCTTATCTTTGGTTTTAGGGGTTATTGACACATGTAGAACTAGGATAGGGATGAAATTCAAAAATTTTAGTCAATATTTTAAATTCGTTTTTCTCCAGATTCGTACGGTCTACAGATGTCTACTACCGCTCCAAAGGTAAAACCTTACCTAACATATACCGCACTTAAGTTTTATCACTCCTGTTTTGTACACGTTGTATATCTACTAATTAAATTTGACATACTTTTTTAACCTTCGATCAACTGTTGATCGAAGGTTTTAACTTAGAAATTTGACATCATTCAAAATTGTAATTTAAAAAAATATGGACCGATGGTCGGGATTAAATGTTTTTCATTTCATTTCATATGACACTCACCTTGTGAGACTTCATAAGGTGCGGGGCCGTAAATATTGCTCATCGGCAATACTAATTCCATGCCCATTAAATTTATTGTTTATCAAAATTTGAATTCAAGACTAAGAACTTCAGAATTGTGGTTTTGATTGATTCCAGCGTGAACTACGAGTATATAGAGCTGGTAAAATATTATCTTGATTAACTTGTATTTCTTGTTGTTTAAACCCTTTCAGACTGTTTATAAACAAACAGTTATTATTACTTATTGTAGATGATTTCGCGTGCCCTATAGATGTCATCGTTCAACTGCAAATTATTAAAAGTGTCTGGTTTTAACAACTCTCTATATATATTTATATGGCCGCGACTGCACTCTATCGCATTTGAACCAAGATTGACAAACGTCATATAAATTGTGTGCGACAGAGATAACGCTCTACGAAATCAATAATAGCCGATCTCTTTCCAAAGGACGATGTGCAATATTTACGGCCCCGTTCTTAACATTTTGTATTTAGATTTGTATGTTCATATCAAAGACATTTAATATTAATAGACCGGACAAAGCAAACAAACATTTTGATCCTAAACTTATTACCAATTGGTAATAAGTTACTCAGTCCAGTGTCACACCACGTCACGCGGCCGTACAAGACATTTGACATACCGTTGACTTTTGATCAAAATGTTTATATGAAACGTTTCCCAATGACCGCTCTATAACCTATTACTATATTTAAATCTCTCTGGTTCATATCTACTTCCGCGACAACCAGTAAAAGCCAATCAGTCCCGATGAGTTGCGAGCACTTACCATGACGGATGGCGTCCGTGACTGACAAAATATTACTGACATGCGCGTCATCGCAGCGTTTTACCAGCTCCAACGACAGCAGCTGTCATTACTCCGCATCAGACGCAATATCGAGGGTAGGATGAGAATTTAAAAAAGTTATACATGCATGGATAGCTGGCAGTATCTATTGAACTGTCAAATATTTTTTTCTCTTATGAATGCAAAGCAAGGAGTTTATATACTAAATTGCTACACCTACTAAAGAGTTGTTAACAAGACTTTTTGGAGTGTAAGGACTGCCATGTCGTTTTATGTCAGATTAATTTCTAAGTCTACCACGCCATCTATTGACACATTTGAGAACTGAACTGACAGACATCTATGAAAACGCGTCATTAGATATCTATATATATCGAGATCATATTTTTGGGTCTAGAAAGATTGTATACCAGCTTTTGACTGAGATTTCTAAATCTATTCCTTTCCATATTAACTTTTGAAACCTGATGTTCAGTTAATCTTGGTAAACAGTCGAGAAGACGATAGTTCTAGCATCATATTTGTAACAAATAAAAATAATGATGAGTGTGCACTTGGCCTTCATCTCACCTGATGGTAAGCGTCACCCAGAACCCTCAAGCTAATGAGGCACTGACTCTGCTACCTTTCATACCGGAACACAACAGTGCTATTAATACTGCTATTTGTTATCAGACTTAGGTAACATGGTGGTAGCTAGCCAGACGGACATAGAAAATGCCCGACCTCCAACCAAACCGAGTACCAATAACTGGGAATCGAACCTGTGTATCCACTATTCCATGGAGTCGGTTCAAATAGCAAGTTTACAGAAACACCATTGTTTCAAGCGAATATTATAGACGAATACAATATTGAACCAAAATAGATCAAAGCAAACCCCACAAGTGGTTAACGGTTAAATTCCAACTAACAATTAGCGAGGGTTCAATTCCCGGTAAACCTTTCAGTTAAATTATTACAGTTAAAGATTGATTTACTTGTTTAGACTAGTGATGCAACGAATATGATAACCTACACGTATTCGGCGAATGTAATCGAATTACCGAATATTCGAATAACTTGATTGCATTCGTTTAAAATAGTTTGAACCAAACTAGATTAGTAGTATTCCATTGTATGTTACTTGACGATGAGGTCGACGATGTTACGTGTTGTTCTAGAAGGTGACTATTTACTCTGCGTTTGAAGATTCCCAAGTTGTAGTTTTCTGGGAACACGGACACCGGTAGTGTATTACATATTTTATCTGTACTCACGATAAATGTGGAAGCGAAACGCTTGTTGCGAGCTGTAGGAATATCTACAGTGTACGGGTGAAGGTCTGACGTGCTTCTGTTTGACCGGTACTTGAACGGCGAAGGTGGAATCAACAAAATAGCTCCTGCGCACACTCTCCAAAATGTATGTACTGTGTGTACATCCATACTAATGTTATAAAATCGAAAGGGATTTTGTTTGTTTGTCCGTTTGTTCTGTCTTTACGTTGTCAAGAGTCAAGTATTTCTTCTGTCTTTAGTGTTTTCTAAAGGTTACCCAAGACGCGATTACTACGTTTCCGCTGTCCGTCCGTCCGTCTGTCACAGCTATATATCTTTTGAAGCTTGCCCGCTGTAACAACAAATAATAAAATTTGGAGTATTTTTCGCGATCTTTCGTTAAATGAATAGGGTCACCGACATAGCTCGACGAGACATTGACCTGAAGTGATAATATGCAGGCCACATCACTTGAAGAACCGATAATTAGTAACTTTAGATGATATCCGCCATGATTGCTATATCGCATGTAATTTTCAGGCAATACCAGAATAACAGCGTCTTTGAAGTCTTGAACCTCTTAGACATATGCTGAGCTATTAGCCCATTCATCATACATACATATATATAAAGATAAACTGACGACCTAATTAAGGTCGCGGGTAGTCGCTGGATACAGGTGTCTCAGGACCTATCAATGTGGCATACCATGTAGGAGGCTTATGTCCAGCAGTGGACGTTTCCCGCCTGCTGATGATGATGTGTCAAATATAGTAAGTTTTTAAAATACCAAGTTAAAGTGCGAGTCTGAATCGCATTTGGCCGGTTTTTTAAATACAAAGTTATTTGTTGTTTTTTGATAATTAAATTACTTGGAATTATTTGTATTGCTTAGCGTGTAATAATGACCTTATTTGACTAGGTAATATCAAGTGCAGCTAAAGTATGAGCAGAATTCGTAATCGTCGAATAGTGAATCGATATTCGGTCAAATGTTGTTAGTTACATCACTAGTTCAGACATGTATGTTGTGCCAGTAACTGTATATTTACTCACGTTTTGATTTGTGTAAACGCAGAAACTAAATCTTATATATATAAAGCTAATGTTAGTACGTTAAGACAGGGTTTTCTCTATCACCACCAACTCCTATCAACTTCCCGTTGGGGTAGTGGATACCCCTTGGTCTCCTGATGAAAGTAAGGGAGTTTGGTCGCGATGGGTGGAAGTGGGTGGTTGTGGGTGGCAAAAATGTGAAAAATATATATCTGTCCTTGTCTAACCCATGTGAACTTCACATGAGTGAATAAGTTGACATGAGAACTTCTGGAAAGTTCTGAAAATTTCTGTAATGATCTAGAAAGTCATTTACTCTACGTTTATGCAAACAATGAAATGTCATTGTCAAATTGACATTGTTTTTCTTGTTGGCTCAAAATATGTGTGTGTGTGTTTAATTATGTAGGTTTTCAACCGTCTTCAAAAAAAAGGAGGTTGTCTATTCGACGGGTATGGTTTTAAGGGTACCCAAAGGGTAACCAACGGGACTATACTTAGACTCCGCTGTCCGTCTGTCACCAGGCTGTATCCCATGAACCGTCATAGACAGTTGAAATTTTTACAGATGATGTATTTCTGTTGCCATAATCTTTTAAAATAGAATAGCTGGCTTTGATAAGTAATTAAATTATAGTGTCGCGTAATAAATATCATTAATTTACAACTTTATAGTTAACTACTGTAGCAGCTACCCAGCTAATGGTTCATAGATGGCGCTTTGAACAATAATCGAAGAAAAGTGTTTAAAATGAAAATTGTAATTCACTGTGAAGTTGTATGTTAATGATACTCATTTCGCGACATCACAATCTGATGTCCTATTTTTAGATAGTTACTGCACAAATCCAGCTATTATATTTTAAAAGCTTACGGCAATAGAAATTTTGTATGTAACTTTGATGGAGGTGGATCCGCCTTCATTGAATGTTACCATTATTACCTCTATGTAAATATTTAATTTAAAAAGCAAATATTAGAGTTTTAGTATGTCAATATTTAAATTGAAGATTTAGTTTAGTTTGTAAACGAACTAAGCCAGAATGGCTTACCTTCGAGGGCGTAGTATTCTAAGTTTTTCTTCATATTATTCCTCAATTGTGATAGTGATTAACAAGGGGTAATAAATTAAAAAGAATGTATAAATATTGAAAACCATATATTTATAATTTATATATTTTTACACTTAACACAGTCCACGGATAACTAAATAATTAAAATAATATTATTATTTACAACAAAACAAAATTTTATTATCGAAGAAAATTAATGGAAGATGACATGACTACAAGGAACTCACTTATACATGTAAATAAAGTTGTTTTTTTACAAAATCAAGCACAGAAATAATACTAAACAGTTTGTTCAATAAAAAATGATGTTGAAAAAAACAGCCAAGCTCCGACAAAAATTGAATTTTTATATGTTTTAATTGCGGATCTTAAAATATTTGACCAGATTTTTCCAATTCTAGGATTTCTTACAACAAACAATTTGATTCAAAGCTGTTTTTTTTAACATAAATGGAACAAACAGATAGAATAAATAGTAATGTCACATTATCTATTTAAAAAACTATATTTGGACTTGTCAAATAGCACGTAGCCCAACCCATAAACGAGTAACCGTTCAATATTTTTTGACACTTAAAAAATATGACAATACTCCACTCATCATTAATACATCATAACTGATACAGAAAATCATTCATACATTTGTACAAACAGTACGCAACAGTTCGTTCGGAAATAGGACGCGCTGTAGTGCAGCAAGCCAAGTTTAATAATAATACTTCAGTACTATGTAAATTACAATCTTATCCACCTATCAATTTTCTATTTAAATTAAATAATAAAAGATCTTTTTTCCCTAAAGCTACTTGGTTATTGTATCGCATCATACTTAATTTTATTTTTAGTTGCCAAAAACTTGTTTTTCTCAATAGATCGAAATGTAATATTTTTTATTACCATATAAAATATTTTTACAGGCACGCTACAAAACAAAATAATTGGATTAAACACCAAAACATCCTGAAAAACGAGTTATTTTAACGAAATAAATACATTAAAAGTTATTATATACAAAACAGGAACTAATAATCTTTCATTTTCGTGACTAACATTATTAATATAGTATGGCTGCATAGTACAATTATACAATTTAGTCAAGTAAAGTATGATTGGAACTTTGACGTCAGAAACTGAACAGAAACCGTGTTGTTTTTTATTGGCATTAATTTTACTAAAATAAAACTGAATCCTCGTAAGACTTGTTGATTTTTGACGTTATCTATGGTTCGGTTCAATCAACGAACAAACATATCCCCACATCACTTATTTATAGTCTTCAAATTGTAGCACACAGCTTATTCAATATCATCAAGGCTATATAGTTTTACAATGTCGCGTTTCCAGTTGTTTTTCTATTGACATGAACTTTCGTATACATGTTTAGTGTACAGAACACAATGCCTTATTATTTAAAACGTTAGTTATACATAACATAAGTAGTAAATGTAGTCCGCGACGACTTACGAGGTCACAGACATCGACTTTTTTTTTAAAAGTACAACCAAACGTAAAAAGACGCCAAGTTCCTAAATTTCTAGCCTCAAAATTTTTACGTAACATTAATTTCTTCCTCTTCATCGCTTTCAGTGACGGTGCTGTGGTTGTAAAGGCCTTGAGCCATCAGCTGCAGGGCTAGAGGGTTCCGCTGTCCGGTAGCCTTCTTGATCTTGGCTCTCTTGTTCTGGAACCAGATTTTGATCTGAGCTTCGGCGAGGCCAAGTTCTGCCGCTAGAGCTTGGCGCCTGCGCTCCGTTAGGTAGCGGTTTTCGGCGAATTCGTGCTGTAGACAAAAAAAAATATTATTAGATTACTACTTAAACTATTTCTATTGTAGTATTAAAACGCCCGTGAAGGAACAAATTAGGCGTTGTATCGTCTAATAATGGATCAATGATTCATAATCTAGCTCCAGAAGTTTGCCCATAAAAACTTATCGCCTTTTTTCAGGGACAGAGTTTCAGAAAATGATTTCATGTGACTGGCCCATTCGGTTTGCCTTAAGTGTTGATAAAATCCTTTTTATGAGATCAGATGAATGAAGAACCCACCTTTAGTCTACCTAGCTGGGCAGCACTGAAGGCAGTTCTCGGTCTCTTCTCTTCTACAGCGGCCTTCTTCTTCATTCTTCTGCTGCGAGGACCTGCAGACAATTAAGAAAAAATACATTTATGAATGTTCCTCAAATAGTAAAACAAAAAACCATGTCCCAAAAAAAGTAAATGCGTTCAAAAAGAAGTGGAAACCGACTTAAATTGCTCTAAAAGTCTACTTTTACAAAGGCAAATTCAAGATTTATATCGTTTTCTCATGGATGCCGTTGTCAGAACTGGACCAAATTGAAATGGGAGCACACGGGAAACGCGAGCTTTCAAATAAAAAAAGAATCATCCAAATCGGTTCACCCGGCCAAAAGTTCTGAGGTAACAAACAAAAAATACCCGTCGAATTGATAAAAAAAGTCGGTCAAAAACAGATTGTAACTAATTAAACTAGAGAATGTATCTAATCAGATATAGAATACATTCTCCAGATCAACACCTCGGGGAACGGTGTCCAGAACGCTGGATACCGCGCTTCTTTGCCAGAGATAGTCGCGCGCCCTCCGGTCACCCGTCGCGTCCCTCAACCGCACGCGCAGCTCCTTATACAAACTGCGCGCCTCAGGCCCCCATGGACCCATGGTCTCTACTGCCAACGCGGTGAACATAATTGGATACAAGCGCAGAATATTTTCTCCGTTTCGTGCTCTCCGCGCTGGCAGCAGCTGCCCTACGAGAGCAGAAGTTCCCCCAGTTATATAAAAATAACAGCAAAATTGTTACCTAGTATAAGACATAGAGATGAGTTTACGTGCCAATAAAGCTTTTTATATTTTATTTTATAAAATACAGTGTAACCCCAATAAATTAATTATTTTCAATTAAAACCATACCCCCATGTTTCCCCAAACATCGTTGCATCGGACACCCCATAATTTCTTGTTATTAGTTAACTAATACACTATCCATTGATATCAATTTAATTGATATCAAACCCTTTTTCAATTAAATTAAATTTGTAACAAATGAAAGGGTCTTATGTAATCCGTTGTTGACATTTATTGGACAAGCTTTGAGTCACTTAAACGCCCCCTTGGCTTTGTGGCTTTACTTTGAGTAGGGATATCAGAAAGTTGCGGGTTCGAACTCTTTAACTAATATTAGTATTCTGTCTGGCTAGGTTCATGAGAAGAAGGAAAGATAAGGTCCGGTTTACATCTGCAACGTTTTTATAAGGCAGGGATAAACCATAGGAAAGTGGGTGACATGTAAAAGAAATTTTCTCAGCACGGCACTCTTTAAAAAAAATTTGTAATGATAAAAATGGAAAAATATATCATGTGTATGTACCATGTATAATCTTAAAAACATTTCCTCTTTAAATCTATTTTGACAATTCAAAATCATCAATATGATTGGGAATTTTCTATGTCCGCCTGGCTAGCTTAAATCTTAAATCTGCCGCCAAAAAGCAGTGTTGTGTTCCAGCATGAACGCTAGCAGAGCCACTGCCCCATTAGATTAACGCTTCTGGGTGAGCGCGCTTTCCATCTAACGGCTTAAAAATACCGAATTCAAAAAAGGAGGAGGTTTTTAATTCAACTGTATGTTTTTTTGTATGTATGTTACGCGATAGCTCTGTCAATTATGAATCGATTTTAATGATTCTTTTTTATTTCGTAGAACATACTTCAGAGGTGGTCTCGTATAAATTTTATCGAAATTGATTAAGTAGTTTTTGAGAAAATCTATAAAAACCAAATACGGTAAACATACAACCTAAAGGTGAACATTTTAGGGGATGAATGCTGTAGACTTTTACTTCAGTTGAAGTCGGTTTCTTCACATTTAAATTTTTAAATTATTTATTGAATTTAACTGTCATTACTTTGTTTTATTAATATGCAAGTTCTTGACCACAGAACTCTGAAAAAAGAAACTCAAGTTTCCAAAAAAATAAATAGTTGACGAGTTGTTTAGAGTTCTCATTTGAGAAATTTCTGGATAATTTAGTTTAATTAGAATTACTTTTAAAAAATATTTTTTTCTAAGTAAAAAATAATATTATGACGAGCAAACCTGCGGCACGCTCTTGTCTCTTGTTCTGTCCCTATTACAGGGGCAAATAACATGGCCGCTACGGATAATAAAAAAATTCCCCAATTATGGGGCCCGGGCCGTAATTAGATAAGTGGGAGGGGCTTGGAGGGGGCTTTAATTGTTACCTCGCGGTGTCTGTAATTGTTAACTATGTAGTTTGTAACAATACAGCCTTATAAGGGTTTTAGAAAAAATGTGTTGATATAATTTTTTTTAATAAAAATTATTTTAAAAAAAAACAACAGATTTTTCACGTCCGAAGTTTTTGCTTAATGTATGATGGCTTTTGCACTTTTAAGTGACGATAAGGCCGTTGAATGGAAAGCGTGCGCACCCAGAAGCTTCAACCTAATGAGGTTCTGGCTATACTACCTTTCATCCGGAACACAACAGCTATTAACACTGCTGTTTGGCGGCAGACTTAGGTAACATGGTGGTAGCTAGCCAGGCGGACGTAGAAAATGCCCTACCACCAACCCCCACTGGGAATAGAACCCGGGTCGTCCACATTGTGAATCCAACATTTAGCCATTTAGCGACTCGTAAGTCTGAAGTCGGTCAAGCGTAGCTTATCCCAAGAAAAGAAACTTTACTAAAACACCAATAGATATTAAAATTTCGCAACTGCAATAAAGTACCGTCGCTCCCATTCAGAAACAAAGTATTAAATCACCCCGCTATCTAAACACTAGGATCTTCGCGTGCGACTGTACGCTGCAGTAACTCCGCTCCGCTCCTCTATCCGCGACTGTACCTATAAACACTTCTGCGCTTTCCTGTTACACTGTTTTATTACGTTTTACATTTTTTCTCAGACGATTTGTGCTCAAAAGAGATTGTATACATTTGGATACTGTGAAATTTTGATGATTCTACGGAAGAGGTTCTATTGATAGCACTGGCCATTTTTTTAAGATTTTTGTCCAAAGAGATTTTTAGTACTTATTCATGTTGATACATTGAGTAAAAAGCACTCTATCTCATGCAATCTGATTAGAGACTGGTGAGAAATCGAGATTTTTAGACGATTGTGCGAAAAAGAGATATTGATATTAAACACAAAATTTTAGTATTGTGCTAGTGTTGAATAAATTATTTAACTATTACATTTGCAACTGAGTGGAAATGGACACATGAAGGACGAAAGGCCTTTTGAAAGTTGACGGTAAGATTTCTTAACCAAGAAACTTATAGTAGGTATAATCATTGGAATTGATTAGCTTGTAAACTTGTAAACATGATGAAACAAAAACTTAGTAACAAAATTATAAATAAAGTAAAAAATACTAACACTTTCGAATTTCACAGCATTTAGTTTCATCAACCCTTTATAGTTGGTAGCAACAATCAACTTTATTTCGCCGCGAATAAAGTTGAGAAACCTTTTTACGCAAACCCTAAACAAAAAGTCTCGTTAGCAATCAATTTTGAGTTTTACTGCTTTTAGAATAGAACAGGAAATGGAACACAAATTCCCATTTCAAGTTTGAAAAATGTACTTTGCATTGTTTTAATAGGCATTGCGTAATCAACTCTATCGCTATTAACGCAAGGTCTATTTTAGACTGTTTTTCTGTATCGTTTATCACCCGATAAAACGGAGTAACTTTTTATTCGTTTTCTTTTTTCATTCTTTTTTTAATTAAACAAAGTTTACCGCCAAAACGTTTGCCTGCCAGTAACGAGCCGCAATGTTTTAGCTGTTACTGGTCGGAAAATATTGCCTCCGCTTGCGTTCTTTTCTCAAATATTTTCCAGCCAGTGTCCAGTATGTAGGAATACGAATCTTTTTTGTGCCGTGCTCGCGTTCCTATTTTAAATTCGCATTCAAGACAGTGACAGCTACCAAATTTTATGTTTTAAATTGCTTGCCGTTTTCTTTAGTCATAATATTTACAGCCTGTAATTCGTTTAGAAATAAAATGTTAATTCAAGCAGTATGAATTGAATTTCGATTTGTTGTACCTTGCTGAGATGTATTTCCAATGGACTTATAACAATTATATGATCGTCAGTTCGACATTCATTTTCAAATATTGTAAATTTTGGACAGATGTTGGATGCTGCAGAGACAAAATTAAGATCCGCGAACCTAAATAGCCATTCCATAATAAATTATTACTTACATGGTCAGTGAATGTTACGACTAAACCACACAATGAAAGCAAGTTTTAAAATTTTTGTATTTTTTTTAAAAGCATCTAACAATAATTAACGCATTCAAAAAGAACGAAAACCCGACTTCAACTGCCTTAAAAATGTTCACACTTAGAGGTACGTATTTGGTTTTGATAAAATTTATATGGAACATCTGAAGTATGCTCAAACAAAAAAATAATCAAAAATCGATTCACAATTGGCGGAGTTATCGCGTAGCATACATACAGAAAAACATACAGTCAAATTGTGAGCCTCCTTCTTTTTTGAAGTCGGTTAAATACGTCATAATTCTCCCTGGTAAAAAAGGTTGTTAGCCACTACCTTTAATTCTGGACAAAAATGAGACCCTATCCTAAAGCTCATCTCCTAATATTCGAAGTTGTATTACATTGTATTTCATTTAGATAGATATATATATAGATAGATTATTCCCTCCTCCAGTTCGTACTCATTTAAATAAACAAAACATGGCAGCAACACAAACAACACAAATACAACAAACACGGGCGCGGTTCGCTAAAAAGACATTAAATTCCAGTTTTGAACACCCCTAACTTTGAGCTATTAACATTCCGACGCAACCCTAAACGGGCATTACCCGGACAAATGAGGAGTGTAATTTATTTATACCAAAACACTGGATTAATTCATTACTTTTGCAATTGGTGGTCTAATATGGTCATAGCAAAGACATTTAATATTAATAGACCGGACAAAGCAAACACACATTTTGATCCTAAACTTATTACCAATTGGTAATAGGCTACTCAAACTAGTGTCACGTCACGTCACGCGGCCGTACAAGACTCTCTCTGGGTCCTAGAGAAATAGAACGTGGACTTGTCGCTCTTCATGACTTATCGCGCGCTTAGCTTGCCTATGACGATGGTATGGTATGGTAGGATGAGATTCGTCTCGACCCCCTGCCTTCCTTCGTAATTAATGGACCCCTTATCTAAAAAAAGGATATCGGATTATAATGTTGAGAAATGAAGATATGGCAAAAGAAATCTTATATGACTGAATCACTGAATTGTCAACCATAATGAAATTGTATCAATAAGACCACCAGAATTATATCTGGGGACCCACCACCACTCCCCCTATCCTACCCCTTTGCCATTGCTACTTCAGCTCCCCGACTCGTCGAGCTATGTCGGTGACCATAGTTCGTCTACGGATTTCCACATTCCGGATTTTATCACGTAGAGAAATTCCGAGCATGTCTCGTTCCATTGATGATTATGTCATCGGCAAATCGAAGGTGAGTGATGTAGTCGCCGTTGATGTTGATGCCCAGTCCTTTCCAGTTCAGAAGCTTGAAAACATCTTCAAGTGCAGTGGTGAAGAGTTTCGGGGATATAACGTCACCCTGTCTTACACCTGTCGCTTACATGAATAAATTGCCGTGTCGATTGTAAAAATAAATGGATTGTTAAGTTGATGACGTCACAATTACAGTTTGAATCGCACGCTCAGATTTGTTTGTATCGCTGCGCGTGCGTCGCTTTTTGTTTTGTTTCGGAGCCTTGACCTTGTACAGTTAGGTTTGAGGCTCCGTTGTCCTGATTTTTTGTATCTTGGTTTGGTCTGAGCTTTAGTATCTTAGCTGTTTGACAATTACGTCACCAATCACTCCCTTGCCACCCCACTCCCCGCAGTCGTCCAGTTTACAATTATTAATGCAGTATCTCTGTCTCTCTCACTTCTTATTGCCTTTTCATGTCTGTCTGTGTTATCAAACGTCATTATCAAATATAGGTAAGTTTTTTAAGCCATGGTAGCTCAGTTGGGTAGAGCGTCAGTCCTTGGACAATCGAGGTCTGGGTTCGATCTTGGCTCGTACCAATGAGTTACAATTTGTTATTTATGTACGAATGATAAAAATCATTACCATTGGCTTTTCGGTCAAGGAAAACATCGTGAGGAAACCTGCACACTCCTGAGAAGAAATTCAAAGGTATGTGTGAAGTCTACCAATCCGCACTGGTCCCGCGTGGTGTACTATGTCCCATACACTCTCTGTAGGAGAGTAGGACTGAGCCTGCAGTGGGACATATATAGGCTGTTGATGATGGTGATTTTTAAATAATATGATGGGTTTGCACTTGACCCACTGAGAATCGAACCTTAGTTAGTCCAATATTGGTCTAGTTTTTTGTTATCGAAATATTAAATACCCATAAAGTAGGCATCGCTTATCAAAATAATAAAGAGGCCATCAAAGAAATGTCATTTGACGTATTTCACTTAGCTCTTAGTAGAGAAAGAATGTACAAACAAAATACTACCAAAAATGCAATTCTAGAATGTTTAGAATTTTCCATGGTCTTTAGGGCTTCTAACATACGAAATCTTACTCTGGTGTCAACAAACGCTATCGTTAACTATCGCTCTGTCCTTATCACTCGCATCTCGACTGAGCAGCATTTCCGATAGTATTCGATAGAAGTTAAAATGAAATCTCCAAAAATTGTACAAATTTCACCGTGATTTTTACTACAAAACCTTATGCGAAAGCCAATAGCAAAAATCAATTTGTGTAAACCCTACCAACCCCTTGTTCATACAAAACTCAACGTAATTACACGTTGTTTACGGTTCAGAATTGAACAGCGGTATACGGATAATAAAACTGTACAAGTATATAGGGATTTGAGTCTTATTTATAGTAAGTTAAGGTTTAAATTGATTAGAAAGTAAATATTTGTATTAGGGAGTGTAAAGTACACGCTTTGAATACTGATGAGACAAGGATGTTAGACGTGGTGGATGAATTGATGTGGCAATCTTTCCTTCACCTGTGCTCAAACATTCAAAGTAAAAAATTAGGATTTTAAGTCTAGTTAATATACTAAATTATATATTTTTCCGCAATTTCGTTTGAATTAACTTCATAAATTATACCACTGGAAATGCTGGTTTGATCGGAATATAATTAACGCGATCAAAAAGAACTAAAAACCGACTTCAATTGCCTTACAAATTTGGTTTTTTGTTGATTTTCTTAAAAAGGATCAATCAATTTTCATAAAATTTATATGGGACTACCTCTGAAGTATGCTCTACAAAACAAAAAAGAATTATCAAAATCGGTTCACTATTCAATTCTTTTATTACTTCATGTCGTGTAGGACTATTTGCAGAGTTATCACGTAACACACACATACAAAAAAAACATACGCGTCGAATTGAGAACCTCCTTTTTTGAAGTCGGTTGAAAATTATTAGTCTGTATTATTTTTCAGCACATCAACCACCCCTGTACAAAAATCAAGTCATCTATCTATTACGATGTAAATAAATTAAAAAAAAAAAACTTCATTCGCCCGCGTCATGGGTAGTGGGTACGTTTGACCCGGGTAGTCCCTGTTACTGCTTTAGTTCATTCTTCTACTTTAGTGACAGCTGGTGCATATTTATTAATTCGATTTAATATGTTATTAGTGGATCGATAAAGAAAATAAAAATATTTTTTTATTTATTTTAGTGGGTTTTACAATATTTTTCGCGTTCCCGTTTTCAAGATTAGCTTTTAAATTTTAATTGTAAATAACTATAATTGTGTTTCCTTTGTCTTTTCTTTTAAGTTGTTATTAATAAGTTTGACAATATTTAAGCCAATATTAAGCAAAGATAGCTAAACACAGGTACTATCTTATTCTGTTAATGTATACTATGTACTCCTTACTTTCGCATTTATATTATAATTATAACAACTGTGTCAAATAATGCTATCTTTAATACAGAGGTAATATCTTAAAACCTTTATAGATGTTTAAAAAGTTCTCCAAAAATATCTGAAAGGAAACGCTACTATGAATCATCTACTGTCAAAAGCAGGCAAAAAAGTCATATCTAGTGTAGAGTAGCGATTTTTGTGAAGAATTGTGCAGCGCCTCTAGCGGCACGTTTACGAAACTGTGATTCGTCGTACAAAAAAATCTGACGTAACGCTAATGGTATCCGTAAACTCACACCAGAGGTATTGATATAAAATAGATCTACAGATATAAAATAAATGAATTGTATGTGTCAGAAACCATGTATTGATACAAAGAGCATTCCTTATTCAATAAAGGTTATAAAAGCTATAAAATTTGTTATACGGAAATTTTTTTTAGTTTGGGAAATATCTCAATATATTATATCCTCAATGTTGCTTTCACGCGCTTCTGTATCCGTGCAGAGCCGGGGCGGGACGCTAGTATTATTTCATCATTGCCGCGTCCAATATTTGTTTCGTTGGTCATGGGACAATCAGTAAAGCGAGGAAACACGTGTCTGAGCGAGTTGCCGCGTCACTGAATCTCAGTCCTCGCTCCGGCCCTGTGCTGCACAGCACAAATATACTGACTCAGGGACGTACTCAGGTGACAACCACCAAAAAGATTCAATAGTATTAAGTTATATATAACATTTTATTTTTTGACATGTTAATTTTGTTTTTTTTTTGATTTGAGATTTGTGTATTTGACATGTGAATATTTTGACATTAAATTTTATAAAATACAGTTACATACATAGATTAACTTTATTTTAGTAGTAGTATTTCAATGTTATAGACATACAATGGCTATGGTACACTCGAGTACAAAAATATGTATACACTTTTGAACCATGTTACATTCTCTCCTGCTTGTTTCTATGTGGTGTGTTGAAGGAAATGTCAATTAAAAGTGAGTGTGACATGGTTCAAAAGTGGATACATATTTTTGTACTCGAGTGTACAAGCAAAACTAGACTTTAAAGTGACGTGCCCTAAGATACCGCGACTGTACTTTATCTCAGAGTAACAAATTGACATTTAATTATTTGGTCTGTGTTTGCAAAATTATACTGCTTTTGCTTTAGTAATCATCATCAGACAGGAAACGTCCACTGCTGGACATAATAGTCCTCCTCCATGGTATGCCACAATGTCCGGGCCCGAGACACTTGCATCCAGTAGGGGGACGGCTCGGTACACGTTTGCCGGTACGTGGTCTCCTCTCGGGAACTTTTACTCCACATTCGTTCTTCGAGCGATGTGGCCTGCCCATTGACACTTCAGCTCACTGACTCGTCGAGCTATCTCGGTGACCTTAGTTCGTCTACGGATTTCCTACTTCCGGATTTTATCACGTAGAGAAATTTCTAGCGTAGCTCGTTCCATAGCTCGCTGAGTGACTTTGAGCCTTTTGATAATTTTGCCGGTAAATCAAATAAAAAATATCTTTTGTTACTTTTAAAAGACCTAACCACTTACTGTTAATAAAAAAAATGGCTTTATTAACGATTGTCTTAAAACAAAAATTCAATAAAGACATCGTACAGTAAACCACATTCCGTTATAGTTAATTTTCACTACCAAGTACAAACTCATAAAGCATTGGAACGGCCGAAAATGTGTCCAAAAAAGCCCCAAAATGAACCCCAAAAAACCCGCAGCCCACCTGAACAGTCGAAATCAAGTTATTAACGAATTCTTTGGCGGGGAAAAACACTGGAGCCGGTGGTCGATTCCCGGTAGGCTAATTAGTGTTGTCCGCGTGCGACTTGACGACATATCGATAAAGCGATTGAAGACTTCAAGATCGGATTCTTGTCGATGTTTTTTTGAAAAGTTCTGCGAGTCATATGATGTACTGGCGTGGCTCAGTTGTCTGAGCGTTAGACTCAAACGCACAAGTTCCGGGTTCGATTATCTTTCCCCAGTTTGTTTAGGACATTGCAGTCTGTATCACGTGATTGTCTGAACTGTCATATGATCCCGTGCTTCGTTAGTCACGTTAATCCGTTGTTACCGGTTACTATCTACGACAGGTAGTAGCTGCATGAGACGTGTCAGAGGACTATGGCGGATCAACTCTGACACTAGGGTGTGTGAGGGCGGTCATAGACTTTATAGAAATATTAGTATTTTTGACAATGTCCTGATTATTGTTATTTTATGCTTAGCAAATAAAATTGTGAATCGATAAGAAAACTACAGTGTGTGATGTGGATTTGTAATATTATTTTAAAATGTTGTATATTTTATGAGATTTGTATTTTTATTATCTTTGACTTTGTAATGTATCCATTTCTATTATAAAAGATTGTGCAATTTGTAATTATTTATTTTTCATTGACTGCTTATTGACAACTAGCTTCCGCCCGCGACTTTGTCCGCGTGTACTTCAGGATTTATTCGACTTGTTCGATAGGCATAGAAGGCATCTATCTCCATTTCCAGCATAAGGTACAAAATAGTGTTTATTCTGTTACGTAGCCTAATAGTTTAAAGAAACAAAAGAAATTTCAATATCTGACGTAGTACATTCAAATAGTCTTCACACTAATATTATTAACGCGAAAGTTTGTATATACGAATTACATATTCTATGGTCGGTTGTTAGGCAACGCGTTTTTGTTATGCCTAAATTGCCCATGTAATCCCACTAATATTATAAGTGTGGTTTTGTACAATTTACACAATATGTCTTTATAAATTATAGCCTATATGTTATTCTGATGTATAAGCTATATTATTGTAAAGTTTCATTCAAATCCATTCAGTAGTTTTTCCGTGAAAGCGTCACAAACATCCAAACATCTAAACATCCAAACTTTCACACTTATAATATTAGTAGGATTAGTAAAATATCTGAACTGTACTATATGTATTTTCCAGCTCTAATGTACCCAAACTGACACACAATAAAGATTTGATTTCTTGGTGAACTGTGGAAGCATTTGTGTCCGAAGAACTGCCAATGTAATCCGTGAAATGATGGCGTCGACTTTAGTGTTGGTACCATTTCGATAAATTAACATCGATAATCAACAATAATGACATAATAATTCAGAAAAAACAATTGAGCGCAAACAAATAATTGAATAGTTAACATAGAGCCGCAATTCTAACAGTTAGCTAGCAATTAACTGGAGTTTGTTACGCGATGATTTGTTCAATTACGTAGGTTTCCAATCACGAAACTGGCTGACTAAAGAAAATTATATAGACGTAGTACAGTTGTTCTATGGAAACAAATGCAATGGAACTTAGTTAAGAGGCTATGTTGGTAAGACCACGGGGTCGGTTTCAAGGTTGCATTGTTTTGTAGCTGTCCCTCTCCGAGCCCTATCCTACCCGAGCGCGTACGGTGAGACAGCATACATTATGCGATGTTATCCACCCGTTATTTGGATGTTTCGTAGTCCAGGGATCATTTGAAGGATACAGTATATTATGTAACCAGTTTTTTAATACAGTATACTAATGAAATTTCAGATGTCTGTGGTTTTTCCAAATTGTTCTAAATTGATTCATACTCTTGTAAATCAGGTTCAAAGTTGGGGCTTTTTACTACCGAAAAATACAATACTTTGACGCCCTGTAACTCTGGAAGTATATATTTAAACGAAAATCTGACTCACCACCGACACGGATATTTGTTTCTACATTGTGTTTTGAAAATTTCATAGATTTTCATAGCTTAATACTCAAAATATGACTGGACTACCTTTGTATGGGCGCTTTGACAACAGCATACCCTCTTAAGTGGGACCTGGATAAGTGAGAAGGCTCCTGACACTAGCGCTGAGAAGTCTCTGTTAGTTGGTCAAAGCAAACATCTACATTTGGCATTCGTTCTTTAGATTTTATCGTCATATTTACCTCAATAACTGAGACAGAGAGTGTATTGTATCTAATTTAATAAGACTATGTAGCCATGGTAACTCAGTTGAGTAGAACATCAGTCCTTGAACAATCGAGGTCTGGGTTAGATCCTGGCTCGTACCAATGACTTCTAATTTGGAATTTATGTACAAATGATAAAAATCATTACCATTGGCTTTTCGGTGAAGGAAAACATCGTGAGAAAACCTGCACACTCCTGAGAAGAAATTCAGAGGTGTATGTGAAGTCTACCAATCCGCACTGGTCCCGCGTGGTGGACTATGTCCCATACACTCTCTGTAGGAGAGTAGGACTGAGACCTGCAGTGGGGACGTATATAGGCTGTTGATATATTTACCCTAGTCTTGGCAAGTATAGCAATGTTTGGAAAGACGAGAATTGAATAATTATCATCCAGCACTTACCGAACGCAATAATTTCGATGTACGAGTAATCGGTCCACTTTGAAGGAAAGCTGAAAATTAAAAAAACTACCATTTCGTAAAGTACTGTCGTACACTAATCTGTATTTATAATTACGTCAGATGAATGAAATCCGTAATTATTTTGATAATTGAAAAAAATCCTAATATATATCTATTTAGACAAATTTAACCATGATAGTTTGTTAGATTTTAAGAAAAATATTCAAAATTTCTATTTCAAATCCCCAGTGTAAAAACGTTATACTTCTATACTTCTATTTTTGACTGTCATTATTTTTAATGTGAATTTTTGTGTAAGCTGTGGATACCTATAATTAAGTTAACATTAGTAATTAGTTATGCAAGTTTGTATTTTGTATGCATTTGGAATGTAACTTGTTTTTGTCAATATAAATAAATAAAATTTTATAAATGTTTATTATATTACGTAAATAATTATAGAATAATATACTTTTAAGACTTGCTCATTACAATAAGATTTCAGCATCAAGCATATCGATAAAGTTATCAAGATTTATCGATACAAAAACAAAAATCTGTCCATCACTAAAATTTCACTTTTACCAATCAACACATTTAGCAGGAAATGGCTGAATTAAAGCCATCGAAGTTATTATGGTGTTTATTCGCAAAACTGACTCACGTTAAACAAGGTGCAAACATATTTAAAAAATATATACCATTTATATAAAATTGACAATGATTCGTCGACCCACGATGGAAAGCACACCCATAAGCCTCGAACTGATGAGCCTCTAGCTATGATATATTTCATATTCATTATTTCATATCGGACAGTTGTGCTACTAACTTTGGCGTTAGACTTAGATGGTGATTGACTTCACACACACCTTTGAATTTCTTCTCAGGAGTGTGTCGGTTCCTCACGATGTTTGCCTTCACCGAAAAGCCAATGGTAATGATTTTTATCATTCGTACATAATTAACAAATAACAAATTGTAACTCATTGGTACGAGCCAGGATCGAACCCAGACCTCGATTGTTAAAGGACTGTACTTGATATGTTTATTTACTATCTGCGTATCCCGTCGAGCCTACTTGAAATTTTTGCTGATTGTCACACTAATCAGCACAGTGTAAATTAAATTAACTTTCGACTTGTGTAAAAAAAGCA
This sequence comes from Carcina quercana, assembly GCA_910589575.2. Taxonomy (NCBI): domain Eukaryota; kingdom Metazoa; phylum Arthropoda; class Insecta; order Lepidoptera; family Depressariidae; genus Carcina; species Carcina quercana. Next base: position 4,507,660 of record OU342454.1, on the reverse strand, counting down.
GAAGGTATTGAGTCCACTTAAGGTGCGTCTAATTATTATAACACTCCGCCTTAACGGTCCACACGGCCTTAATGAGATAATGTTTCTCACTAATGAATAGACCTGTTTACTTGCTGGCGTTAATAGATATATTCCAAGAAATTGCACAATGAGGTGGAACGCTCAGGTTTTTCTGATACAAGCACTTATAAGGTTATAATAGTTATCTATGGAAGACTCATCAACTCAATAGTCCACAGAAATCTGACATACCCAATAGAAATTCCGAAGACTTATATCTGCATAATATACTCAAAACAAAATACTGGCCACCTAAATTTTTAAGGTTCCATACCCAAATAGTGCCCAAATTCACCAACAAGACACTATTATTAAGCCTATGCTTTCCGGAACCATCCTAACAGGTAGACACTTGATCACACAGTTAATAATAATAACAAGGTTAAGTATTCATGAATTTTAAATACTTTTTTCGATGTTTTTTACTCGATATTGTGTTAATTATTATACGATGGTCCGGAATAGAACCCTTTGTGTGCGTGTCTGTGAAACTTCAGACGGCTTTTTAATTTATTTAAATTACCTAAATTATTGATAAGAAATGATTACAACAGAAGTGCGATTCGGTACGGTAAAATTTGGATCTCGTCGATGAGTCACTTGGTAAGTACTTAATTTCCGATGCCATAAACAAGTGAAAACTTTTGCGTGACTATTTCGGTGAAAAACTGTTTTTTTTATAATATAAAATAATGAGTAGTTACCTATGATAATTATACATTTTAATGCTATGATAAAAATAGTTATTTACATCATTCCATTTTTACACATAACAAATATAATTGGAAAAAGGGTTCATATATTAAAGCATTCCTTGACTGATTGATTGACACACAAACGTTTATGCTAAACCGAAATTTAGAGCATCAATCCCTTTGATGATGCAGAGCACCACTAAGGATATTCTCTTAATTTTAACCTATGCATTAATGCGAAAGTGTGTTGATTTGCCCTTCCTTTACGTCGGAACGGGGAGTCAGAATGACTTGATTTTTTGTATAAGGATAGGTAAAAGGACGGAACAGGACATCAGCTACTTTTTATCCCGATCGAACAAGTAGTTCCTTTGGCATAATTCCTGAAGACCACGCGGATGACGTCGCAGACGAAGTAGAGGTTAAAAAATGATAAATATATTATGCACACAAACATCTATTGATATATAACTTTGAAATCGGAAACATCAATCTATTAGTAATCGCAACCTACTAGGAGAATCGAAAACTTTAAACCGAGAAAAGTTGCGACCGTTGAGGCACTTCTATTTACATTGAAACTTCTGTGGTGCAATTTTTGCAATTTCTTTCGATTTTTAATGTATGCCTATTGTAATATATCTTGCCTACTGTTTCCTTTTTAGAAAAGCTTGACGTGTGAATGATAATTTCAACGGACAGCGTTTTACGGTAGCTGCTGTAGAGCGGATTGGTGATCGCAGTGGTCAGTGATGATGAGAAACAGCTAGAAGATGCTGCTTGTGGCTAGGAGTTTTCAACCGACTTCAAAAAAGGAGGAGGTTTTCAATTCGTCGCGTATGTTTCTTTTGAATGTGTGTTACGCGATAACTCCGCCAATAGTGAACCGATTTTGATAATTCTTTTGTTTTGTTTGGTAGAGCATACTTCAGAGGTGGTCCCATATTTTATCGAAATTGATTGATCGCTCTGAAAGAAAATAAATAAAAACCAGATTTTAATTTAATGATTTAAGTCGGTTTTTAGTTCTTTTTAAACTGCCAGTAGTTTTAGAATAGTCTAAAACAGTTTTTTTATGAGTCGCATTTTAAATATTTGGATAATACGAGTATATTGTTTTTCTATATTTTCTTATTCTTATTTCAAATTTCAAAACGATGGCATTAATAGTTGCAGGTTGACACAGCTGACAGACGGACGAACAGAACAGGGGTTCCGTTTGTTCAACTGATGTACGGAACCCTAAAAACTATATCTACTTGCCACTGCGTGAAAAGGAATGACAACATATTACTTTTCGCGCCAACTGGGCGTGCCTTGCACAAAATGGCGGACCGAGTTAAGGCTCCGGCTGGCACGAAATAATTGAAGATAAATTAGTTCATTATACTTCACCTGTCTGCCGTGTAGGGAAGGTATATGAACTACGGGTTTTCAGAGTTCCCTGGGCAAAGAAAGACCCGTTGTTATCATTGGCACAACCCTTTGCTTGCTAGACGCCAAATAGCGCCTTCAATTCCTTATATCCCATGAAAAAATATAACCATGGCTCAGCTGGATAGAGCGTCAGTCCTCGAACAATCAAGGTCTGGGTTCGATCCTGGCTCGTATTAATGAGTCCCAATTTGGAATTTATGTACGAATGATACAAATCATTACCATTGTCTTTTCGGTGAAGGAAATCATCGTGGGGAAACCTGCACACTCCTGAGAAGAAATTCAAAGGTGTGTGTGAAGTCTTTCAATGCGCATTGGTCCCGCGTGGTGTACTATGTCCCATACACTCTCTGTAGGAGAGTAGGACTAAGCTCCTGCAGTGGGGACATATAGGCTGTTGACGATGATATACGGAACATCCTGTCCAAGAATCCAACTCTAAATTCTGAAGCTAACAATAAAAGCAAATCGGTACCCATCGCATTCTTCCGAGAGACTCACTCATGCATGACAAATAAAACTACACACAGAGCCCATAAACAACAAACAACAAGCTCTACAACAATTATTCGGTTTATTGTTGCATTTTGTAGGCAATGCTAACCGAAAATACCGAGCATTCCCAAGAATTTCACCGAACATTGCGCCACGCACGATCGACCAATCAAACACCGAATCTAGAACGACAGTTACGTGAAAGTTTCAATCATAGGTGCCTCTGATGAATAAATAATGTTACATCTTATAATCTGGGTATATTTAAGAGAAAACTGATCAAAATTCTACAATCTATACACTATTTAAAAAAATTCCTACCAGAAAAAGGCAAAGGCAAAACACCACACAGCCATGTCTTTGATAATGATATTCTATCTTAGAATTTTAAGGTTAAAAAAAAACAAGGCCGAAGCCATTTCTTCAGTTTTCTCAATAAAATGTATAATGTGTACATTTTATCGCTTGTTTTGGATTCTTGACGAGAATTTCAAAGGCCAGACTTGGATTCAACATTATTCGAAAGAATCCATATGCCGAATGTACTCGACCCTTTCGATCGCGTCGAAACCCTCGCAATTTTGCGTAATTGATACTATAACACCGTCCGTGACACTTTTTGCACTATATCACATCATTATAACACAAAAAACACAGATAACATTAACGAATTACTAAAATTGCAATGAACCACCATTTTTTAAGTTCGCGCCAAGAATCTCACAATCTAACATATAAACATTGAAGATATTTTAAAGAGAAACAATCACCTTTGTAATTTAAGTCTATCCTGTCTGTTTGAACGCGCATCACGCTGAAACTACTGCACGAAATTGGATGCGGTTTTCACAGTTGTATTGCTGAAGATCTAACTTAAATCTAGTGTATTTTTTATCTTGGTACAATGAGTAGAAGCCGAGTTATATCACATTAGAATATTGCATCCGTGCGAAACAAGACTGGGTCGTTAGTACTTTATAATAGCATATTATGCAATTAGTGAATAAAGGACGGATTTACGGATTTAAAGCGATATATGAATCACGAGCAACTGAAGGATTCTAACGAGTGAATCACGACTGTAGGGAGTGATTCATTATTGAATCACGAGCGTGTCGAGTAGCGTTGATGGTAAGCGTGCTTCTAGATATTAGCGTCTTCTTTCAGGTCATTTCCATCCGAATACAGTTCTTCTGAGGTCTGAAGATGGTCGTGCACAGTGCAGGAGGCACAGAGTGACCAACAAAACATTGCTGGTGTTACTGTAGCCTCTTAAGCAAATGTTTCATAATTCTACTTTAGCTAGTAGATTCTTTGTCTAATTAGTCAGTTTGCACCTTATATCTTTATAAGGGTTCCACTGCACCTTTCCGCTCCTAAATGTGTCAAACGGAACTCTATTACTAGTTTGTCCGGCCCCGATATGTGTCACAGGGCTGTATCTGTCAAACTGTAACAGGTAGACACTTCTAATTTTGAAAGATTGTGCATTACTATGACAACAAGTCAGAAAAATTAAATTGATTACATGGGATGACCCTATTATAAAGCCCAGAGCGCAAATTAAGTGGGTAAAACAGTAACTAAATAGTCCGTTACCTCGACATATTTTCTTATTTAACGCAAGTTATACATACTTTATATATAATATAAAGTCAAGTTGCCAAACCGCATTTCAAATGTAGCCTTAATAGCACCTCATTCCCTCTCCCCCAGTCCCCCTTTCCTCTGACCATTACAGTTTTTTTACACAATTACCTTGTCAATATCAATTTTGTTGTCTTTTTTTTATAAATAAAAAATATTTCATACCGCTGTCGTTAAGTCGGTGCAAATAAAAATAACAGGTTCCCTTGTTATAAATAATTGTGGTTGCTGACGCTTAGGCTCAAGGGTCCCATCTGTGTGAGGTCGGGCAACTTCGCCTCGACATATATTTGTAAGCTTTATTCCCGAGACTTTTAAAAGACGCATTCAGGTACAGATTTTAAAATTTTAGAAATAATATGCTATTCTCATTATTTACGTCATCTGGGTTAATTTAAAAGATTGGATGATTTCCTGAAACCCTTTTTCGGTAAACAAATTAACGCATATGTAGGCTAGTACTTGCCAAATTTCAGCAAGATCAGTTAAGCTGTCTTGTTGTGAGGTGGCTACAAATAGATTTAGAAACACATTTAAATATACTTACACAAAAGGAAACTTTAACAAACTACAATGTACTAAATTATTTACAAAATAACGAAACCAAGGGACTTTAAAAAGGATAAGAAAAAAACTATCACAATGATTGTAAAAAAATATTAATTAATATCAAAGTGACCATCACCGCCAATTAAACGTTAACTAAACAAAAAACAAAATATTTTTTTAATGTTTAATAACACTCTGTTCCGTTTAGTACAAATAAAACAATTCAATATCTTAAAAAATAATTGAGAAAGCTTCCAGCATATGGCATTCTCGTTTAAAGAAAATATAACATCTAAGGGTGGAAAATTCATGGATGAATGCCGTTTATTAAAATTAATCTGACTTCCCGTTAACTGATATTTATATTCCTTGTATATCAAGGTTCTCTATTTTAAAGACAACTATTAAACTTAAACCGTAAATATTCTGTTTTATTACAATTCAGTTTGTAAAACAACGACAACAAAATCCATTTTGCCACGCAGTTGTCAGCAAGCGTCACGATACCAAACCGTTCTCATAGGGGAGCCTTAACAAGCTTAAAGTTTTTTCGAAGTTGACATTTCGAAAAAATGTTTCTTTGCAGCCTGACACTTACAAATTAGGGCTAATTTTCTTGTTACTCGTGTAAAAACAACATAACACTTATACGTGGGTGTGCGATCGCAAGAACTTGTACAAAGTAGCTTTTTGTCAATAAACACGTAAGTACATCGCACTCAATTATATCTTGAAATAGATATACAGCGGCAAGCTTCTATGTAAACATACTTTAGTTATAATCATAGTTTTACCCGACTACGGCGATGCCGAAAGGAGTGTAATGAGTTTCTTTTTTCGAATACTTAACTGTACACTCGCACTTGTATGTGGCTTGCACTTGGCATTCTTTTCACCTGATGGTAAGTGACGGTAAGGCCGTGGAAAGCGTGCGCACCCAGAAGCCTCAAACGGATCAGGCGCTGGCTCTACTACCTTTAATACAGGCACACAACAGTGCTATTAACACTGCTATTTGACAGCAGACTTACGAGTAGGAAAGGTAGCTATCCAGGCTGACGCAGAAAATGTCCTACCACCAAAGACATTTAATATGAATAGACCGGACAAAGCAGACAAACATTTTGATCCTAAACTTATTACCAATTGGTAATAAGTTACTCAATCTAGTGTCACATCACGTCACGCGGCCGTACATTTGACATACTTTGACTTTTGAGATCAAAATGTTTATATGAAACGTTTCCCAATGACCGCTCTATAACCTATTACTATATTTAAATATCTCTGCCTACCACCAACTAAACTTAATGCCGATATGTATCCCCACTGGGAATAGCCATAGATAGCGTAGTGTGGTCCCAGCTTTAGAATAGGATCACCCTAGGTCATGCTACGTATGTCGTAAAAGGCAACTAAGAAGAAACTAGTCAGTAAATTGGCAGCACATATACATCAACATCAGGAACAACAACATCTTACTGCGACCACCAATAGTTATTATGGAAAATAACAAAGGGAGACACATGTCAAGCAGTCCACGTCGTTATATTGGAGCTTTTACGTAAGCACGCTTCCCATCTAAACGCCAGTATCGTTAATGTAGCAGGTGGAATGACTGAGGGTAGGTAGTATTTTTTGTATAGAAAAATGGAGAAATAAAACCAATCCAAAAAGCCAGACCACGTTTGAGTCACCCATTAATCAAAAATCTGAATCTAACAAGAGTACGATTCTAATTGGTTATTCATGTGGCAACATGTCCGTTGTGTCAGATTGACAGCTGTCAGTGCGGTCGCCATCATGGATCCACTGTCAAATAGATCAATGAGGTTTTTTTTACAAAAAAGATCTTCATTCATGAATAGACGGCAACGTTTTTTCGTATGAATTAAAAGCAAGGAGTCTAAATAGTAATTATCTTGATGTAAAGCTATGAAAGCTTACTGTCATACACCTACCAAAGAAAGATAATATATTAGTGTGAACATAATCCTGAAAAAAACTTACATTTAAATTTTGCCATCTTGCAAGTGAATTTTAGTAAGTTGATTCTATTTTTGTTTTATTTAAAACTAGCTTCCGCCCGCGACTTTGTCCGCGTTTACTTCAGGATTTATTCTACTCGTCCGATAGGCATAGAAGTCATCTATCTCCATTTCCAGCATAAGGTACAAAATAGTGTTTATTCTGTTACGTAGGCTAACAGTTTAAAGAAACAAAAGAAATGTCAATATCTGACGTAGTACATACAAATAGTCTTCACACCAATATTATAAACGTGAAAGTTTGTATATACGAATTTACATATTCTATGGTCAGTCGCTAGGCAACGCGTTTTTGATAAAACTGATAAAACTTCCATAATCAATTATATAAACAGAATCACATGAACCATACAACCATAAAAAGAACACACAGCCACACTTATCAATACACCCCGATGGCGGTAGCATTTCACGCCACACTGACAGCTGTCATCGCGCCATCTTGGATCGCCTGACCGATTAACTAAACACAATTGTTGCCAGAGCTTTGTGAGTGCGACTGTACCTAGATAGCTGGGACGTCTTTTTCTAATTTAGCTAACGTAATTTTTTATTCTAAAAAATTCTAATAAGATTTTGTTCTAATTCAATTTTATAAACTGTAAATATACATATACTGGACTGGGCACCATGCCGCACGGACTAGCTCTAGAGTATTCACTTTGTAAATATACTTTTTTATATATATTATTATTATTATTTTAGTTTGTAATTGTAAATAAATGACTTTGTGTATATTATGTGTCTTTAGTGTTTATAATATAATTCATTAAAATGTTAATTCCATACAATTAAGCTATGATTTTTTTTCTCTTTTTGCCGCACAGTTTTTACTTTTGAATTAACACCGTTTAATCCGCCTGCCAAGCTGGTGATTACTGTAAAGCTTCTAATTTTTCTGATCGTTGCGCCTGACGTGGCGATCTATAGAAATTCATAAACAAGAGCGGACTTATGCAGACCACTTAGATGCATTTCACTGTCACACTTAACGAAACATGTCAACCGTTTAAAACACTTAAAATCAAATCTATAATAATCAACAATTACATTTAAATTAGAAACAAAGGCAGACACGGCTAAAGCTGTCATCGTAGCCGGTCTCCGTCACGCGTCCCGTCGCACTGACAGCTGTCATGGCGCCATCTTGGATCGCCTGACGTTTAATTTTGGCGCGTACCCTGACAAAGCTGTGTGTGCGACTGTACTTCTAGGACTGGTTTTTAAAAGTGTAAAACTGCGCTTAACAAGTTTTTTTCTCTGTTTCCGATTGTATTGTTCAATAAATATCAAGTGAAAGCTTGCCACTACTTGGCTATTAATTATATTTTAAGGACAAGTTGAGGGATTTTTTTTAACAAGCGCATAAGGCGCTACTTCTTCGCTTTCGTACCGGAACACAACAGTGCTATTAACACTGCTGTTTAGTGGCAGTCTTAGGTTATATGGTGGTAGCTAGTCAGACGGACATGGCACTGGGAATCGAACCTGCGACTTTTGGATTGTGCGTCCGTGTAGCCAGTAGGACACAGAAATGGCTATATTGTGTCTTAGTTTTGATAGATTTAAATTTGTTTTTATTATAATTGTATCTTAATAGCTTTTTTCGCGATGAATACCACTCTATGACTCATACTATTGACATACAGGGTGTCTTTTTTGTGGTTGTGTTCCAGCGGTAGATTTGACATCAATAGTACTATAAAAAAATAGAGTAAAAAGGATTAGAAGATTTTGGCCTTAGTGACAGGGTGCCATCTTGCTTTTTTCAAAACTCGGCAGCATAATTCTTTTGATGTATAACGATAGAGGACTATTGTATGAACAACAAATGCCATGAAACACAGTGGCCTAAAGCGGCACGTTTCCCAGATATTTCCAAGTAAAGATGGACATAATAAGTACTACAAACGTGATTATAAATGAACTGCGCGTGTTTTTTTTCGCATCGATTTGTCGTTAATAGAATTCCCAATTCAATTCACTCACACTTTTTGTAATTCAAGTAAAAACAACGAATGTAATAGTGAAATAGTCTTCTCATTTCAAAAAACGCGACATGCCGCTCTCGTCGCCCCACTCCAAATAATAAACTAAACACGCAGCTACGAGTACAGTATAATTTTAAAATAACATTTATACTAACAAAAACCAATGTAAAAACAGTTTGTCTGTTCGTGCATATGTCAACGACACTTGTTTCAGAATTATACGATGCGCTCCATTTAGTTTTAAAATATTTTGATCTACAGAATGATAAAAAAACGTTTGGATAAGAAATTGTTATGACGCGCTGTCAATTGTCATAGACAATGTATAAAAACTTTTTGTTTAAAGACTCCCAAATCATGCCTTTTTATTACTAACTAGCTTCCGCCCGCGACTTTGTCCGCGTGTACTTCAGGATGTATTCTACTTGTTCGATAGGCACAGGTGACGTATATAACAAATTATTTCACAGCATAAGGTACAAAATAGTGTTTATTCTGTTACGTAGTCTAATAGTTTAAAGAAACAAAATAAATTTCAATATCTGACGTAGTACATTCAAATAGTCTTCACACCGATATTATAAACGCGAAAGTTTGTATATACGAATTTACATATTCTATGGTCGGTTGCTAGGCAACGCGTTTTTGTTATGCCAAAATTGCCCATGTAATCCCACTAATATTATAAGTGTGATTTTGTACAATTTACACAATATGGCTTTATAAATTATAGCCTATATGTTATTCTGATGTATAAGCTATATTATTGTAAAGTTTCATTCAAATACATTCAGTAGATTTTCCGTGAAAGCGTCACAAACATCCAAACATCTAAACATCCAAACTTTCACACTTATAATATTAGTAGGATTTTATTTAATGTTGTAATTGTGAGTTTGGTTGTTTGTGAATGTAACACTTTTGTACGATTTTACAAGAAATTAAGCAAACAGATGTAATATGTTATTGATTTACATATCGGATACGTTATTATGCTTGAACTGGCTACTCTATTCCCACAGTTTGTAAAAATGATAGAATTTTCAAAACATAATTTTTTTAACTTTTTTAAATGGAACAAGGAAATTTTCTGTGCAGAGAAGAACGTGAAAAACTCTGCAAATATATGTCAAAAATGATTTAAATATATACGTTTACTTTATCGAAGACGGTATTATAAAGCATATGATCTCACAATGTAAATATGAAAGAATTAAAAAAAATTTTTTTTTTACTTTTTTTTAAATGGAACTAGGAAAGTTTTTGTACAAAGAAGAACGTGAAAAACTCTGCAAAATTATGTCAAAAATGATTTAAAGATTTACGTTTACATTATCGAAGACGGTATTATAAAGCATATGTTCTCACAAACTTTAAAATCATTACAAAATGTCTGCCTCAAACCAATCGAAACATATGAATTTTATTAGAGCATCTACGTATCAAAGAAACCCGTAGAAAGCAAGTATAAACACAACAATGTCCATCTTAAACTTTAAAAATAAAACAAATACAAAAAGTAATGACGCGCCGGACGGCTGAATGTGGTTGACCTTTGCTCGAAAAAAATAAAATTAAAAAGTTATCACAGGTACCCCTACAAACGAGGCATTTTGTCATAAATGTACATTCATGTTGAATTGCGGTTTATAGCATTGACGGTTCGCTCAAAAGATATACTGGTGACAGAATAATTACACTAGGCAGATATGTCGTCTTATTTCTTAATTCCTTATGCAATTACCTTTTACAGTAATTACATGCAGTTTCGCTTTAATATTAATCTGACATATGATATAATTATATAAATTGCTAGGATTTACAAAATAAAAATTCAAGTCAATTGTGCAGCTATAAACCGTAGAAGTACGCCGTACACAGCCCGATCTTTGTTCATCGTCAGCCGGGAAACGTCCACTGCTGGACATAGCCCTCCTCCATGATACACCACATCGACAGGTCCCGAGACACCTGCATCGGTCGGTCCACCTAGTAGGGGGACGGCCCGGTAGACGTTTCCCGGTACGTGGTCACCACTCGAGAACCTTTACTCCCCACCGGTTATCGGTCCTTCGAGCGATGTGGCCTGCCCATTGCCACTTCAGCTCACTGACTCGTCGAGCTATGTCGGTGACTTTAGTTCATCTTCGGATTTCCGCATTCCGGACCTCATCACGTAGAGAAATTCCGAGCATAGCTGGTTCCATTGCTCGCTGAATGATTTTGAGCTTGTTTATTCGGCCCACAGTAAAAGACCACGTTTCGGTTCCGTATGTCATCACTGGCAACACGCACTGATCAAAGACTTTTGTCTTTAGACGCTGAGGTATTTTGGACGAGAAGATATGCCGTAATTTCCCGAACGCTGCCCAGCCGAGTTGGATTCTTCGGTTGACCTCTTTGTCGAAGTTGGACCTACCTAGTTGAACGATCTCTCTTATTTCGCTTCAAATCAGCATAGTTCGTTCACTTACAGATAGTGCCGTGCATCCGAAAGGAATATGCATCTATGTAATAAAAAACCCAGCACTAATTACAGCAAAAGTAATTGGTACTCTAAAAATAAAACAATTTCTTTACACGCTGGACAAAGTCACAAACACAACCCCTGGCGATGCCTCGATAAAATTGCCAAATTGCCGTATGCAGCTTGCTTTGAAATCGTGTGCGGTATTCTACAAAGACACTTACTTAGCGAACGTAACTTTAGCAAGCTCGTAATTGAATTCCATCAGATGACATAACCTAGACCGATAAAACAATATCTTACCTGAGCTAGGTCGATCGCTGTACCTCGTACAATAGACCCACGCCGGCCATAGATTACTGTTCCCTTGAGAGGTTTGACTGTTCGTATCGGTACTGCCACACGTCGACAAGGCTCCACTGGATGTAGACGAAACCACTGAACTAGCTGAATCCGGCCTCTTCTGAGCTTCAATCGTCTTTGGTACCTCCTTCTCCTTGATTTGCTCCCCGATCTGCGACACAGTCTGTCTCAACCCTCCCAAAGGCGGTAGACAATTAAATTCGCTTTGCTCTTTCGATTTGACATAATCGAAACTGTATTTTTGCAACTCGTTCTGTTTCGACAGGTCATACGGCTTGTATAAAATGCTATGGTTCGGACCGACGGCTTTCGGCCCTTCTATTTTGCTAGTCTTTCTTATTGCGTTCAATCCGAATTCTGGATGTAGTATATTGCTAATTGAAAATGCTATAGGTGCAGTAGCCTGTGGTCTTTGGTTCCTAAATCTGTCTGTGTCGAATCTCTGTTGTTCTTGGTTTATGATTGGTTTGACATCTGGCGTTTCAGGTCTGTAGTAGTTCTGATAGGTTTCTTCGTTTTGGCTTTGCTCTGGACTCGGTGGCGGTGAATTTGGTTGTACTTTCACTATGGTCATCGTTGGACTGGTTCTTTCGTACCTCGATTCTCTCGTTGTGCAGGTGTATTGATTTTGCGGGCAGTAGTTGACTGGGTTGTCGGGGTGCGGCGCGGGCACTCGGCCGCTGACCGGACCGGGGCTGTTGGCTTGATTCGGACTGCATCTGTCCTCGAACGCCATTGTTTTTGAATAAACAGTCACTTGTCAATACGAATTACGGTCCGTTGCAGGTTATCACGCCGCAAATGTATTTAAATCGTCCGCTATATCATTCAACAACACTGAACACAATGTCTACAAAATTATACAGTCAACACAAGATTTAAATACATTAAAACACCAGGTCGTACTCGATTATTATACGAATGTCTCGATTGTAACACTATTTTGATACGAGCATTAATATTTATCGATTTAAGAATAGAGTCATTACGGCGATTGCTTAATTTGATATCGATTGTCTCGTGGCAAGTTTTTGAACGGACCCGGTTTGGTTTATCGATTTCTTTTTTTAAATGGCACAGGACGCGTGACGGACAGCTGTAGCTGTCAAATTGAAACGTCAAATGCTAATAGGACTGCGCTCGCGGCGGCTGCGGCCGAGCAACTGCGCCCCGCGGGACAGACGGGGGACACGCCCTCGAGCAAACAAGCTTTTTTCCCTTCCCCTACAGTTTTGTAGGCGTTACCCGGTGCGCCTTTCATTCCGACAATACCACCAAACATCTACCGTCTTGTTTACCCTAAAGGAAATTTCAATAGTCTGAAGAGGACGGCTGTATCACAATTGATTTAACCTGATTGTGTATTTAGTGGGCTTGGTACAGATTTGTAATTCAGTTGTAAATTGGTGCTATGGCTCTTTCGCGGGCTCGTAATGTATCAATAATAGTGCTGGCCGCTTTTGAACGCACGCCGTACAGAATTTCAATTAAACTTTGACAGAATTATTATATTGATAGACTTGGGACGCCATTTTGATGAATTATTAAACGAAGTGCGTTCAGAAACTTGTGTTTTGATTGTTTTCCTTTTTCTTTAAGGATTATGTTAAACATTTATTTCATTGTTAAATAATGTAGAGGTTTGATGGAATTTAGCGACATTTTGCGTGAATAATGGAACGTTCACTACGACTTTTTGCAGGTATAGATAAAAGCTTATGTTTCTTGTGTTACTACTACTAATTGATTTAATACAAGTAAATGCGTTCAAAAATAACTGGAAACCGACTTCAATTGCCCTAAAAGTCTACTTTTATGAAGGAAAATTTAAGATATATATCGTTTTCTCATGGATGCCGTTGTCAGAACTGGACCAAATTGAAATGGGACCACACGGGAAGCACCAGCTTGCAAATAAAAAAGAATCATCCAAATCTTCACCCATTCAACGGTTTTGAGGTAACAAACACTAAAAAAACATACCCGTCGAATTGATAACCTCCTCCTTTTTTGAAGTCGGTTTTAAAACATAAGAAAAAAACTCCTTGAGATATTGCTCCGTTATTTCTGTTGGAGCACTTATCTAAAGTTAAGCGTAAAATTTTAAAATCATGCGGAAGGTATACACAAAATTTAAATTAATTACAAAATTTAAGTATACTGCACACACATTATTGGTCTATATTTAGCCTCCGTGGCCTAATAGCTAAATGTTGGAATAAAAACCCGCAGGTCCCGGGTTCGATGCCCAGTGGTACCTATCGATACTCCGTATGGTTGGTGGTAGAGCATTTTCTATCCTCGCTAGCTGCCTACCACCGTGTTACCTAAGTCTGCCGCCAAACAGTAGTGTTAATATGTATAATGGATGTGCGCTTGGCCTTCATCTCACCTGATGGTAAGTAACTGTGCGACCGTTGGATGGTGCGCGTGCGCACCCAAAAGCCTCAAACTAATGAGGCGCTGGCTCTGATACCGTTCACACAATAGTGCTTTAAACACTGCTGTTCGGCGGCAGACTTAGGTAAAAAAAAACGAGTGTGAATCCAATGGCCATTAGGCCACGGAGGCCGTTAAAAATTGACGAAAATAACTGTCAATCTTAACACTTAATTAAACGTTTCAATCGAGAATAAACAATCAGTAAACAATAATCACTGTCAACCCGGAGAACAGATCGGAATGCACACGTTGACAGCTCCACAATGGAGATTGACAGTTGACAGTTCAGGCGGGAGAGTGGAGTGACAGCGCGTCCGCTCGTTAGAGACGCCATGTTGGTTTTCTCATCCCGCTCCAATATGACCACAGACATGACGGTGCATTATTTGATGACATGCTTAGTTTAAATCTACCCAATCGAAACGAGAAATAACATAAATAGATGCTGTTAGGCGGCAGACTTAGATAATGAATTAATGTTTCCATTGTTTTACAATTAATCACACATTTTAACTGATTTATCCACTCACAGCCACGATATTTGACTTCGTATATACAATACAACAACAAAAATACAAAAATATTTATTGGATAAACAATAGTGTAACAAAAGTATAGCCAAGTAGGGTGTGTGTGTGTGTGTGTGTGTGTGTGTGTGTGTGTGTGTGTGTGTGTGTGTGTGTGTGTGTGTGTGTGTGTGTGTGTGTGTGTGTGTGTGTGTGTGTGTGTGTGTGTGTGTGTGTGTGTGTGTGTGTGTGTGTGTGTGTGTGTGTGTGTGTGTGTGTGTGTGTGTGTGTGTGTGTGTGTGTGTGTGTGTGTGTGTGTGTGTGTGTGTGTGTGTGTGTGTGTGTGTGTGTGTGTGTGTGTGTGTGTGTGTGTGTGTGTGTGTGTGTGTGTGTGTGTGTGTGTGTGTGTGTGTGTGTGTGTGTGTGTGTGTGTGTGTGTGTGTGTGTGTGTGTGTGTGTGTGTGTGTGTGTGTGTGTGTGTGTGTGTGTGTGTGTGTGTGTGTGTGTGTGTGTGTGTGTGTGTGTGTGTGTGTGTGTGTGTGTGTGTGTGTGTGTGTGTGTGTGTGTGTGTGTGTGTGTGTGTGTGTGTGTGTGTGTGTGTGTGTGTGTGTGTGTGTGTGTGTGTGTGTGTGTGTGTGTGTGTGTGTGTGTGTGTGTGTGTGTGTGTGTGTGTGTGTGTGTGTGTGTGTGTGTGTGTGTGTGTGTGTGTGTGTGTGTGTGTGTGTGTGTGTGTGTGTGTGTGTGTGTGTGTGTGTGTGTGTGTGTGTGTGTGTGTGTGTGTGTGTGTGTGTGTGTGTGTGTGTGTGTGTGTGTGTGTGTGTGTGTGTGTGTGTGTGTGTGTGTGTGTGTGTGTGTGTGTGTGTGTGTGTGTGTGTGTGTGTGTGTGTGTGTGTGTGTGTGTGTGTGTGTGTGTGTGTGTGTGTGTGTGTGTGTGTGTGTGTGTGTGTGTGTGTGTGTGTGTGTGTGTGTGTGTGTGTGTGTGTGTGTGTGTGTGTGTGTGTGTGTGTGTGTGTGTGTGTGTGTGTGTGTGTGTGTGTGTGTGTGTGTGTGTGTGTGTGTGTGTGTGTGTGTGTGTGTGTGTGTGTGTGTGTGTGTGTGTGTGTGTGTGTGTGTGTGTGTGTGTGTGTGTGTGTGTGTGTGTGTGTGTGTGTGTGTGTGTGTGTGTGTGTGTGTGTGTGTGTGTGTGTGTGTGTGTGTGTGTGTGTGTGTGTGTGTGTGTGTGTGTGTGTGTGTGTGTGTGTGTGTGTGTGTGTGTGTGTGTGTGTGTGTGTGTGTGTGTGTGTGTGTGTGTGTGTGTGTGTGTGTGTGTGTGTGTGTGTGTGTGTGTGTGTGTGTGTGTGTGTGTGTGTGTGTGTGTGTGTGTGTGTGTGTGTGTGTGTGTGTGTGTGTGTGTGTGTGTGTGTGTGTGTGTGTGTGTGTGTGTGTGTGTGTGTGTGTGTGTGTGTGTGTGTGTGTGTGTGTGTGTGTGTGTGTGTGTGTGTGTGTGTGTGTGTGTGTGTGTGTGTGTGTGTGTGTGTGTGTGTGTGTGTGTGTGTGTGTGTGTGTGTGTGTGTGTGTGTGTGTGTGTGTGTGTGTGTGTGTGTGTGTGTGTGTGTGTGTGTGTGTGTGTGTGTGTGTGTGTGTGTGTGTGTGTGTGTGTGTGTGTGTGTGTGTGTGTGTGTGTGTGTGTGTGTGTGTGTGTGTGTGTGTGTGTGTGTGTGTGTGTGTGTGTGTGTGTGTGTGTGTGTGTGTGTGTGTGTGTGTGTGTGTGTGTGTGTGTGTGTGTGTGTGTGTGTGTGTGTGTGTGTGTGTGTGTGTGTGTGTGTGTGTGTGTGTGTGTGTGTGTGTGTGTGTGTGTGTGTGTGTGTGTGTGTGTGTGTGTGTGTGTGTGTGTGTGTGTGTGTGTGTGTGTGTGTGTGTGTGTGTGTGTGTGTGTGTGTGTGTGTGTGTGTGTGTGTGTGTGTGTGTGTGTGTGTGTGTGTGTGTGTGTGTGTGTGTGTGTGTGTGTGTGTGTGTGTGTGTGTGTGTGTGTGTGTGTGTGTGTGTGTGTGTGTGTGTGTGTGTGTGTGTGTGTGTGTGTGTGTGTGTGTGTGTGTGTGTGTGTGTGTGTGTGTGTGTGTGTGTGTGTGTGTGTGTGTGTGTGTGTGTGTGTGTGTGTGTGTGTGTGTGTGTGTGTGTGTGTGTGTGTGTGTGTGTGTGTGTGTGTGTGTGTGTGTGTGTGTGTGTGTGTGTGTGTGTGTGTGTGTGTGTGTGTGTGTGTGTGTGTGTGTGTGTGTGTGTGTGTGTGTGTGTGTGTGTGTGTGTGTGTGTGTGTGTGTGTGTGTGTGTGTGTGTGTGTGTGTGTGTGTGTGTGTGTGTGTGTGTGTGTGTGTGTGTGTGTGTGTGTGTGTGTGTGTGTGTGTGTGTGTGTGTGTGTGTGTGTGTGTGTGTGTGTGTGTGTGTGTGTGTGTGTGTGTGTGTGTGTGTGTGTGTGTGTGTGTGTGTGTGTGTGTGTGTGTGTGTGTGTGTGTGTGTGTGTGTGTGTGTGTGTGTGTGTGTGTGTGTGTGTGTGTGTGTGTGTGTGTGTGTGTGTGTGTGTGTGTGTGTGTGTGTGTGTGTGTGTGTGTGTGTGTGTGTGTGTGTGTGTGTGTGTGTGTGTGTGTGTGTGTGTGTGTGTGTGTGTGTGTGTGTGTGTGTGTGTGTGTGTGTGTGTGTGTGTGTGTGTGTGTGTGTGTGTGTGTGTGTGTGTGTGTGTGTGTGTGTGTGTGTGTGTGTGTGTGTGTGTGTGTGTGTGTGTGTGTGTGTGTGTGTGTGTGTGTGTGTGTGTGTGTGTGTGTGTGTGTGTGTGTGTGTGTGTGTGTGTGTGTGTGTGTGTGTGTGTGTGTGTGTGTGTGTGTGTGTGTGTGTGTGTGTGTGTGTGTGTGTGTGTGTGTGTGTGTGTGTGTGTGTGTGTGTGTGTGTGTGTGTGTGTGTGTGTGTGTGTGTGTGTGTGTGTGTGTGTGTGTGTGTGTGTGTGTGTGTGTGTGTGTGTGTGTGTGTGTGTGTGTGTGTGTGTGTGTGTGTGTGTGTGTGTGTGTGTGTGTGTGTGTGTGTGTGTGTGTGTGTGTGTGTGTGTGTGTGTGTGTGTGTGTGTGTGTGTGTGTGTGTGTGTGTGTTTGGGGTCTGCCACAAGTCACAGCTTTCACTTAACAATCATGTGTGAGGTGAGTTGAGAGTTGAGTGTGAACAGGAGCGTATAAACCAATATTATGATTGTGACCATTCTTCAAGAAGTAGATATCCGCCATTACCATTACGATATATATCAAGGATGAATTTAATTTAATAATTAACATTTCCACGCTCAAGGTGAAAGACGACGAGATGAATTTTAAACCACTTCCTATTAAATATACATGAAATAAAATAATAATAATGTTTACGCCATATTGTCAGTAGATCATTGATTTCCCTCCTGAAACTAACAGTGTCTCTTTCTAACACATTATTCCAAATTCGCCCCATCCTTGTCTCACCAACGGCGGTTAGTACGAGCGAGTGCGCGTCCGCATACCGCCGACACAACATCGAAGTAACCAAATTGTGTTCTGTGACAAACTGTTGCACCAAATCAGTGCTTTACTGTGCATAATTATAATTATCATCGTCCCATCGACTGTGGGATCATCGCAGAGTGGCCACTCGAGATCCAGAAGCGGTACGTCATCAGGTGAGTCCTTGCCTCTTCCTTTCCCGACCGAATCAATCGTCTATTGACAATAGGGTCAAATCACGAACAAAATAAATCAGAGAAAACCAGCGCGTTCAAATAAAATCATATTAATTTTGTCTCCACAAAGTTTGTAGTACATATTAATTATAAAATCACATATTTCTATGGTCTCGTAACTTTGTTAAGACTGGCTCCTGAGCTAGGATCCCCTGTGCTACAGGAACCAGGTCTCCACCACCGGGCATGTGGTTTTTTAAGTGATAAGAAATATGATATTTTGTACATTATCTAGTATTAAAAAATAGTTTTACATTTAAATATATATATATATAAAGAGTGTTCCGGTATGAAAGGCAGAAGAGCCAACGCCTTTTTGAGGCTTCTGGGTGCGCACGCGCACCATCCCATGGCCTTATCGTCACCATAGGTGAGATGAAGGCCAAATGTAGACCCATAATAAAACTACACGCAACACACCGCCTTAAGGTGTTCTATAAACCGTGTTACCACAACAGCGCGGACCACACACGACGAGACACAAATAGCTGCCGTCCTGCTTGCACGTGCGCGAGCACTGGGCGCAATCCCACTGAAAACATCATTACAGTACAGTCACAAGTCACACTGTCAATAGGCGACTTGAAAAAGGAATACGTTCTCAATTAGGTTTAAATAATTTATTTCTAAAAAAGTTTTCAGTTCACTTATGTACGAAAGGACACGTTCCGCGAATGTATGGCGCCAAGGCCTGGTCTTGTACACTTATAATTTTAAAAGACCATTACCAAATAAAAGTGATTTAGCTACCATTTTTGTATATTTTAGTTTAGTTTATTTATACAAAAATATATAAAACGCACGAAACAGGTAAGACTTGACGTTAAAAACAAAGATGGCGTCAATAAAATGACGTTTGACGCTGTCAAAAAGAATGATTTTGTACAACTAAACTAAATGCTCAAATATAATTCTAGTATTTTTCTATACATATTAACCTCTAGATTAGAGGGCGTCCTAGAAGTAAGACTTTTTTCAAAATCAAACTGGCCGCGGAACTTTTTTTTCTTTCGAAGATAAATACATGGTTGTCATGGTAACCATAGATACGTACACGTGAAAATAGGCGGGTTTTCAAATCCAATTGAAATTTTTTTCAAAATGAAGAATTCAATACTATTTGTGTCAAGGGAAATTTGAGACCTTTGTTTGAGACAGTACGTCATTTTATTCAAGAGTAAGCAAGAAGAACTAGTCTGTATAGAATAATTAAAACGTTATGAAGAAACGGAAGAGATTGATTTTAAAAATGTTCCAGGCAGACCATACAGTATCCACATCTAGAAATATAAACCAAGTAAAACATATTTTTGAATAGGCATCTTCAACATCGGTGAGAGTTGCGGCGGATAAATTAAAAATTTCTAAGTCCAGTCTATCTAGGATAAAATGTAATGTAAGTAATGTAATAGGCTTGAAAGTTTTTTGTAAAATCAGCTGTCCCCAAATATCTCAAAGACCAGGAGGCGCGTGCCAAGCGTAGGTGCCGATTTTTTTTGGAAAAAACTTTGAAAAAATTTATTATAATTGATGATGAGACATGCGTACCAGTTGACTGTAGCGACGTTCCTGGGAAACAATATTTTTACGCAACCAGTCATGACGTTATTGATTACTAGCTTCCTCCCGCGACTTTGTCCGCGTGTACTTCAGGATGTATTCTACTTGTTCGATAGGCACAGGTGACGTTTATGACAAATTATTGTACAGCATAAGGTACAAAATAGTTTTTATTCTGTTACGTAGTCTAATAGTTTAAAGAAACAAAATAAATTTCAATATCTGTCGTAGTACATTCAAATAGTTTTCACACCAATATTACAAACGCGAAAGTTTGTATATACGAATTTACATATTCTATGGTCGGTTGCTAGGCAACGCGTTTTTGTTAAGCCAAAATTGCCCATGTAATCCCACTTATATTATAAGTGTGATTTTGGACAATTTACACAATATGTCTTTAGAAATTATAGCCTATATGTTATTCTGATGTATAAGCTATGTTATTGTAAAGTTTCATTCAAATCCATTCAGTAGTTTTTCCGTGAAAGCGTCACAAACATCTAAACATCCAAACTTTCACACTTATAATATTAGTAGGATTGCGAAAAAATCGTACCAAAGGCTAAATAAAAAACCTTGTTTGGCAAGCTATTGATGAAAACGGTAATGTTTCCGAAGCCTATTATCGTACAGGGTCCATGAACTCCCAGCTGTATCTTAGAGAGTGCAGTATCAAACGTCTAATACCTTTTATAGACAAGTGTTATCATAGAGAAGATGTTTTGTTTTGGACGGATTTGGCTTCATGCCATTATGAGTTTGAAGTTACTCAGTATTTACAGACTGAAGGTGTTGAGTTCATACTTGACAAAACAATGCCCCGAATGTTCCTCAAGCTCGAGGTATCCAAATGTTTTGGTCTCTTTGTAAAAAAGAGTATAAAAAGTACACAAATCACCACAAACATTGACATCTTTCAAACACCGATGGACTATATTGGCTAAGATATTAGCTACATCTGGAAAAGCGGTCATGAAGTAAAGGCATTGCTGTAGTAAATTTGATATAAGTAGATATTAAAAATAAATTAGTTTAACATTCATTTGCATACCAAATTCATATGATATCGGATTATTTTTCATTCATCACCAGCCTATATATGTTCCCACTGGAGGGGCTCAGGCCTACTCTCCTACAGAGAGTGTATGGGCCATAGTCCACCACGCGGGACCAGTGCGGATCGGCGGACTTCACATGCCTGTTCAAGACATGCAGGTTTCCTCACGATGTTTCCCTTCACCGTTAAGCAATCGGATAATGTACTTGAATTGAAAAACAACTCATAGGTACACGGCTGGATTCGAACCCGGTACCCTCAGATTGAGAGTCCGCGCCTTATCCACTGCGCCACCGACGCTTGTACGACCGTAAGCCAAAAACAATAATTAATATGTTTTAGAACGTCATTTTGCCAATTTACAAAGCCCTTTCATACTACCCCACTTCACCTAGTTTCACTGTGAAAATTCGACCCTATTTAGCCCTTTTTCAATAAAAACATTTTATTAATTCTTTCAGTTGCAGCAGCTGTGGTCACAATTTTCCATAACTATACAAATTATTAATTTATTTTTTATTAAATATTACTAAGTATTTTGACTTAGAATTAATTTAATACAGGACTTTAAATTATACAGTTTAAAACTGAATGCAAACTCGACATACATTTTTTATACTCGTAAGTAAATATATACGAGTAATTGAAAGCCGTAACTGAAATTATATGCCAGGTTAAATGCAGTATGCAATTTGCTGGGAATTACCGATGTTTACACTGCAATAGCTCAGTTCAACGCTGTAATTACCTAATTAATGACTGTCTTTATCAGGTAGGAACTCACAGCTGAATATTTCCCCCATGGACCCCCATAAATAACATTGGCATTGGCAATATATGACATCTGTGTAAGTTGGCGTGGATATCGTAGTACTTACGAGTAAGTGAGACAGCAACAATTACATATGTATTAGACAGAGACAACACGAAATACGAATATTTCGTGGTCTCAGAAATTGTCAATTCGCAAAAAAAAAGAATTTAAATTCAAATTCAAAAAATAGGGCTTTAATAAAGGGGTGGCATTACTCGTATATGATGTTGCTTAAGACCTATTTTTATTATTTTATTATTTTTATTGCACAAGTCTGACTTGCACTTGGCCGGTTTTTGAATGAGTATCATTAACATACAACTTCACAGTGAATCACAATTTTCATTTTAAACTATTTTAAACTTGATCATTGTTCAGAGCGCCATCTATGAACCATTAGCTGCGTAACTGCTATTGTAGCTAACTATGAAGTTGTAAATTAATAATATTAATTTGGCACTATAATTTCGTCTCATATTTTTAGCTCCTGGGGTCTATTTTTGATTCGCTCGTGTCGCTTCGTCGCACACGACTACAAGTCGCATGAAAACAGGTTTGACTATATTTTTACCTTAGTCGGATGACATATGATAGTATTATTTAAAAGCAGAAACCACAAGGTATCAAAAACAAACAAAAAAAATAAAAACTTTTTGCTCGTTAATTCACCAGCCAACAAAAAAAAACATTTCCGCTACAAATCTCTTTCGACCTCTGACCTAGAAAGCAATCATTGCGCATGATTCGAGCGCGCTCTGCCGACGTATTTGACATTTGAAATTACAAACAATGCCTGCAATAAAGGCTTTGGGAATGACCCGACCTGACGATTAACCTTACAAGGCTCGGCGTTAGAGCTCCGTTTGTATTTACTTAGTGGAACGAAGATTGAAGCAAGCAACTTGAGCCAGTTGGGTCTTCTTATACCGCGTGGTTTTGGCAATAGGATACAAAGGTGTCTAAACGGGCGACCTACGACCATGGTGGCACGTTTTTTTTATTTTCTTTTTTTATTTGAGACTTCCTGCGACCTTGATAGATCTATTGTGACCCCTATGTGGTGAAGGACTTCCCCGAGGCCCACTCCGGTCATATATCGGACGATATCTCCAGGGGTCGAGACCTTACTATCGTCTGGTGTGACGATATGTCCTCCAAGGTACTTTTGTCTACTGTGATGGAGTGCATCGCAGTGACAGAGGATGTGGATGGGTGTCTCGTCTTCCTCTTTACAGAATCTGCAAAGCTTATCGTCTCCTAGACGCATGTAGGTCAGGTAGTGGCACCTTAGTCGACCATATTACGAGAGACCTTCTAGCTTCTTGCATTTTCAAGTTCATGGTTGGTTAGGACAGTCTCTATGCCAGCCTGGCTAGCTACCACCATGTTACCTAAGTCTGCCGCCAAGTGTGACGGTATGAAAGGTAGCAGAGCCAGGGCCTTGTTAGATTAAGGCTTCTGGGTGCGCCCTATCGTCCAACGGCCTTATCCTCACTTACGAGTAACATCAGGTGAAATGAAGGCCAAGTGCAAAACCATACAAAAAAAATCAAACAAAAAAATGTAATTTGTAGACATAGACATATTTTTATTGACAAACACAATACAGAAAGATATACAAGATTCAAGAAGAAATAAATACAAAAAAGCCACAACAAATAATACAAATACAGTAAAACATGAACAGAGGAAAAGAGAACACAAAATAATAA
Source organism: Carcina quercana (assembly GCA_910589575.2). Lineage (NCBI taxonomy): Eukaryota > Metazoa > Arthropoda > Insecta > Lepidoptera > Depressariidae > Carcina > Carcina quercana. The sequence goes on along the minus strand of OU342454.1, from coordinate 4,484,087 downwards.
TAATAATGTGTGTTGTATTGCGGTTGTCAAGTGGGAGCCGAGCTCATCGTGTGCTGCAGCACAGACCGCGGCGATGGTGAACAGTCGGACCCTGGGGTGGTTGTCACAGTTATGTAGGTATTTCATTGCATTATGTTTGTTTTAACCAACAAATTTTCGTCGTCCACTGCTGGACATAGTCCTCCTCCATGGTATGCCACATTGACCGGTCCCGAGCCAATGCATCCAGCGACTCCCCGCGACCGACTACATCTTGGGTCCATCTAATAGGGGGACAGCCGGTTGCACACATCCCGGTACATGGCCGAGAACTTTTACCCCCCATCGGTTATCGGTTCTTGGAGCGATGTGACATTGCCGCTTCAGCTCTTCAGCTCACTGCCTCGTCGAGCTATGTCGGTGACCTTAGTTCGTCTACAGATTTCCTTATTACGAATTTGATCGCATAGAGAAATTCCGAGCATAGCTCGTTCCATATCTCGCTGAGTGAATTTGAGCTTGTTTATTCGTTCCACAGTAAAAGACCACGATTCGAAATTGAAACAGGCAACCCCTAACGAGGCACTGTCATTAATTCCAAGGCTTGCTTTCACCGAAAACGATCTATTGATGTACCTATGAAACGAGCGCCCCCTCAAGTGACAGCTGTCAGATTTCCCGCGCTAGACCGGTTCCCGCGTCATTCTCGATCCTCGAATCATTGGGTTTTCTTTTGTAAATAGAACAGGGCAGGGGTGGAGTTAGGAATGTCCAGTTTCTCACACACCGTCGCCATTTATTTTCTTATTCATCTGTAGTACTGTGCTGTCAGTGACAACACTCAATACATACATACCTGCTTTGCTGTTGCGTGGAATATTGACAAACCTGCAAACAAACACACTTTTGAACTAATTATTCTATTTATTTATTTATATTTCAGCATGTTTACGTGGTAGCTAAGTTGATTAGAACGTCAGTCCTTGAACAATCGAGGTCTGGGTTCGATCCTGGTTCGCACAATGAGTTACAATTTGTTATTTATGTACGAATGACAAAATCATTACCATTGGCTTTTCGGTGAAGTAAAACATCGTGAGTAAACCTGCACACTCCTGAGAAGAAATTCAAAGGTGCGTGTGAAGTCTACCAATACGCACAGGCGGACTATGGCCCATGAGCGTAGGCCTTGAGTCCCTACAATGGGGACATATATAGGCTATTGAATGAATGAATTGAATGACTAGAATAAAATTACGTTTTCGTAATTAGAATAAAATTTCGTTTGTATTTTATTTGTACAAAATCATTCTTTTTGTACTAAGTGAAATCGTCAAACGTCATTTCAGAGATGCCATCTTTGTTTCTTAAGTTAAGTCTTACCTATTTTGTGCAATTTCAATGTTTTTGTACAAATAAACTAGACCAAAACATTAAAAAATGATAATTGAAACACTTCTGACAGTGATGTATATTAAAATAAGTAATGCGTAGATTCAAATCCATGTTCCGAATGATTTATTTCTAGAAAAGAGATTTTGTCAGTTTATAAAAAAATCGCTACACATATTCATTTCTTTCGATTACGTATATAAAACATTGAATTTTATTGGTAACATCCAGAACAGGATTAAACGACAACCGCACGGGAACGTGTAATTGAAAAATAAATTCAACAATAAAAGATCTCAATAGATTAGACACTCCACTGTACCTAATTATTACCGACCAACCCCAAATGCTATAGAATAGAGTCCTTTATATAAAGTTCACCCCAAAGCGTAAACACACCCACGAAAATAGATTAAGAAAAATGTTCAACAGATTATAAAATATGATTCCGACATTTAGGGGTTGGTGTTAGGGTGACCATAATTTATATAAAATAATGGATTTGACTTATTTTCTATCTCTTATAAACAGTTCATAAGTGAATATATACTTATTGTGTGTAATGTATGTACTACTGATGTATATATATTAATATTTTGTATATCGTATTTGTGTAATCGTATATTATATTCACATTAAATACAAATATACACGCCTAACTAGTTTTTTTACTCTCTCAAGCGAGAAATATGTCGCTGTAAGTTGTATGTCTTTTTTTGTATATTTTTTCCTGTATTTTTTGAATGTTTTCTGCGTACAATAAACTGTTTAAATAAAATAAATTTAAAAAATTATATATATAAAATTTACAAAGAAACTACGAGTAAGTAAGAAAATCATGAACTTTGTACTAAATTATTCTACTAAGTAAAAAATGTATTAAGAGGGTATGCTGTTGTCAAAGCGCCCATACAAACTTAGTCCAGTCATATTTTGAGTATTAAGCTATGAAAATCTATGAAATTTTCAAGACACAATCTAGAAACAAATATCTGTGTCGGTGGTGAGTCAGATTTTCGTTTAAATATATACTTCCAGAGTTACAGGGCGTCAAAGTATTGTATTTTTCGGTAATAAAAAGCCCCACTTTGAACCTGTTTTACAAGAGTATGAATCAATTTAGAAAAATTTGGAAAAACCACCGACATCTGAAATTTTATTAATATACTGTATTGAAAAAAAATGGCTACATAATATACTGTATCCTTCAAATGATCACTGGACTACGAAACATCCAAATAACGGGTGGATAACTTCGCGTAGTGTATGCTGTCTCACCGTACGCGCTCGGGATGGATAGGGCTCGAAGAGGGACAGCTACAAAACAATGCAACCTTGAATGCAGCCACGTGGTCTTACCAACATAGCCTCTTAAACCTAAACTTTGGAAGCACGGAATCTCACTCAAGTATTCCATTACATTGATGAGCTAGGGATGTGAGAAGAGCGTAACCTGTTATTTAGTTCAATTAACCGACCGTTATACTTTCTAACTGCCACCAAATTACAACTCAATTATAATACAATAGAACGTTAGCGTTAATGAAGTAATAAAACTACACAAATCTCCTTTATTGATGTTAATCTGGATCTGTGATCTTGCCGGTATGAGCTTATGCTTAACATTTACACCAGCACATGTATGCGGCTGTATCAAATAAATCGAGATTTCTATAAAATTATCAGATATATATATATTATATATATCACGGAGGAAATTCTCACAATATTACAGTAGCAGAACACACACACACACACTCACACTAATATATCATGAATTCCCTACCATTTATTTGAATTGTATTCAGTCAGTTAGTTTATTAATTTTCCTCATGTAAAATAAGTTACTTGTTCTCCAAAATTGTCTTCCCGCAACACAGGTCTCCTAGTGCGGGAGATAATGTAAATTGTATTTGTTTGTAATTATCAGTAAAATAAACATTTTTGTATTTGTATTTTTGTATATTTCATTCTAAAAGTAAAATTTTAATAGCCCGATTGTCTATATTTTTTACAGCATTTATTTTGATAACAATGGAAACAATAACAAAATTTTAGTCAAAAAATTTGGTGAAAAAAATTTCCCGCATTTGTTTTTAATATTTTCATTTTTTTCTATTTTTCATCATTCTCACAGTAAAATATTTCTAACGACACCTCTCAAGCTAAAATTAACCAATCCGTTTAGGCTACAAAGTGTGCGAAAGAAAGCCACCTACACGAAAAAAAAACCTCCTTCTGGCGCAGTGGTATAAAAATTCTCAAAAAGTGTGTTTGTCTAGTTTTCCGCCTCGCGTTTTCTAGTGGCTACACAGGTGGCATAATCGTGGTTGTGTTAGTTATTATTAGTGATATTGTGTTTTTCTATGCCCGCCTGGCAAGCTGCCATCGTGTAATCTAAGTCAAAAAGTAGTATTAATAGCACTTTATATTTATATAAAACACTAACCGAATTCTGTAACCACCATCAAGCTTGGTATAGGCTTCATATCACCTGGAGGTAAGTGCAAGGTTGTATGATAGCGAACGTACTAGCGTACCCAGAAGAAGAGTTAATGACTGATGAAAAAATATATGGAAAAAAGTTTTTTTTTCTTTAGATATGATTTTCCTTACTATAACAGTTTCTGCGACACACCTTTTAAGTTAAAATAAACTTACATTAGCTACTGGCTATACATAAAGCTTGGGCTTCATTTGTACAGCCCGATACAGGCGATACAAACAAGTGGCTACAAGCGTGCTTACCTAGAAGCCGAGTTAAGGACTGTCTAGACGTAAGCTACAATTAAATAATTATTAATGCCTGTCCGACAGTTCTGTCGTCGCGTGGTCACCCTATCCGTAGTGGGAGAGGCCAGGTGCGTCCACAATGGAGGGCTAATGCGCCTCCCACCCTGCGGCTTTATAATGTAAACTGTATTTATCTTGTATCTACCTACACCTAGATATTACAGTGGTGTGTTACTCAGAATTAGAATAATAGCGCGAGCTATCATTTTGCAGACTACAACATTTAACGGGATTCCGCTCAGAATGCTCCCATACTAAATTTCTGTTGCCATAATATTTTAAAATAGAACAGCTGGATTTGATAAGTAACTACCTAAAAATGGGATATGAAATTATAGTGTCGCGAAATAAATATCATTAATTTACAACTTTATAGTTAGCAACAATAGCAGTTACGCAGCTAATGGTTCATAGATGGCGCTCTGAACAATAATCTAAAAAAGTGTTTAAAATGTAAATTGTGATTCACTGTGAAGTTGTATGTTACTGATACTCATTTCGCGACATCACAATCTGATGTCCTATTGTTAGATAGTTACTGCACAAATCCAGCTATACTATTGCAAAAGATTATGGCAACAGAAATTTAGTATGAAACTTTGGGCAGAGGTTTTGTTACTCAATGAACAGTATTAGTTGCTTTCCTATGTTTTTGTTGTTTATCCTACTGTATAATTTAGATTTAACGATCTTTTGTAAACAAAAGTCACCAAACTTAAAATATACTGAACATAAAAGCACCTGTATCATTTTCAGGCTCTTCAACCTTACCTATACAAAAAATCAAGTCATTCAAACTCCGATACGACGTGAAACAAGGACAAACAAAATCACACCGCCTGCGTGGTAAGTTACACGCTTCGACTTACAATCTGAAGGTACCGGGTTCGATTCCCAGTGTACACTCGAGTACAAAAATATGTATCCACTTTTGGACCTTGTCATATTCACCTTAAATTGTCATTTCCTTCAACACACTAAATTAAAATTAAATTAAAATTGTTTTATTTCATTTCACATAGTTGTTTAAAAGGTTGAGACCCTATTGTAAGTATAAAAATACCTGTAACAGAGGGTCTCACTCTTCCATAACAAAAATAAATTTATATTTAAGGAAATATTTACTTATGAAAACATGCTAATACATATTTTATATTATAACAATAATTGTTATATATATAATATAATTACGGAAAAGTAATTTAATTTATGTAGGGATTAAGGGAAGTAATTTAAGATAGGGATAGAGAAAGAGAAAGGGAGCGTGTTTGTGTGTGTGTGTGTGTGTGTGTGTGTGTGTGTGTGTGTGTGTGTGTGTGTGTGTGTGTGTGTGTGTGTGTGTGTGTGTGTGTGTGTGTGTGTGTGTGTGTGTGTGTGTGTGTGTGTGTGTGTGTGTGTGTGTGTGTGTGTGTGTGTGTGTGTGTGTGTGTGTGTGTGTGTGTGTGTGTGTGTGTGTGTGTGTGTGTGTGTGTGTGTGTGTGTGTGTGTGTGTGTGTGTGTGTGTGTGTGTGTGTGTGTGTGTGTGTGTGTGTGTGTGTGTGTGTGTGTGTGTGTGTGTGTGTGTGTGTGTGTGTGTGTGTGTGTGTGTGTGTGTGTGTGTGTGTGTGTGTGTGTGTGTGTGTGTGTGTGTGTGTGTGTGTGTGTGTGTGTGTGTGTGTGTGTGTGTGTGTGTGTGTGTGTGTGTGTGTGTGTGTGTGTGTGTGTGTGTGTGTGTGTGTGTGTGTGTGTGTGTGTGTGTGTGTGTGTGTGTGTGTGTGTGTGTGTGTGTGTGTGTGTGTGTGTGTGTGTGTGTGTGTGTGTGTGTGTGTGTGTGTGTGTGTGTGTGTGTGTGTGTGTGTGTGTGTGTGTGTGTGTGTGTGTGTGTGTGTGTGTGTGTGTGTGTGTGTGTGTGTGTGTGTGTGTGTGTGTGTGTGTGTGTGTGTGTGTGTGTGTGTGTGTGTGTGTGTGTGTGTGTGTGTGTGTGTGTGTGTGTGTGTGTGTGTGTGTGTGTGTGTGTGTGTGTGTGTGTGTGTGTGTGTGTGTGTGTGTGTGTGTGTGTGTGTGTGTGTAGTAGCTCAGAAACAAGCAAAGGAGAATGAGACATTGTTCAAAAGTGTATACATAGTTTTGTACTCGATTGTACCTATTGGTATACTGTAAGCCAGAGAGCCAGCGCCTCATTGGCTTGAAGCCTTACCGCCGCCTATAAGCCTCAATTTAATTAGGCTGGGTCTGCTACGTTTCATTCCGGAACACATCAGGCCTTTTTAGCGGCAGACTTAGATACTATAGACATAGAGAATACCCTACCACCAACGCAATTGCTCGTAATGAGTGCAATATATATTTCATTTAACAAAGTATGTATATAGCTTTCGCTTATAAAACTTTACGCAGTAAACCGCCAGATCTGTATATTTAACAGCCAGTTCTGCCTGCTCCCTAATAAAATACTTAAGAGTGAACCTTAAAACAAACAAAAAAATCTTATAAAATATACACAAGCCAGGATCTTTATCTTGGTTCACTAATTCTTGGCAATTAATATATTTATGTGTTCGGTATCTCCGAGGCCGGTACCGAAAAAAATACCGAAACCCATCTGCCGTCGGGTGATACCAGAAAAACGAAATAATCACGGGATTGGGGATTTTTTATGAAGTGTTTATGTCGTTGCATATATAGGGTGCTCTGTCTTTAAAGCTCGTCTTTAAATCTTAAAAAGGTAGTTTTATGAAACTGTTACGTAACAGGGGTTACGTAACGCGTTCAAAAAGAACTAGAAACTTACTTTCTAAAAGTCTACAGCAAAAAGACTTATATCGTTTTCTCATGGATGCTTGCAGAATCGGACCAAATTGAAATGGGACCACGCCAGCTTTCAAATAAAAAATAATCGTCAAATTCGGTTTAGCCAGTTGAAAGCTTTGAGGTAGCAAACATTATTTTTAAATACACGTCGAATTGAGAGTCTTCTCCTTTTTTAAATTTAAAAACACGAGCGTAAGATAGTACCTTTTGCATAAATTAAGTAATTTTAAATGATACTTTACTTCTTTGGTCTTAGACTTTTATTTTTCAAAAAGTAAAAAAGTTTAGTCCACTTTTAAGGCGATTCCATGACCTAAACACCCCCGAAGACCTTTTAAGAGTAATGAATGAGTGGGCAAAATACACATGAATCTTAATTTTAATTATTATCTTTGATAAGACAACCACCGATACACGATTCATTCGGCGCTTGATACAAATAAATCACAAAGTAATCTACAAAAAGTCATATTTAGTTTTTAAACATACTTCGTTCTACACTCAATGAAATTTTATGAAACATTATTCATAAGTTTATTATTAATTATTTACCTTTAGAATTTCTATATGCTATGACAATAATTTTTAATAAATTAATTGACACAAAAAGGTGTCGAATTCGAGACGAGAATCAATATGGCGCACTATTCCTTACGCTTTGACTCATACGTGTTATGATTAGTGGAGAACAGCGGCGAAAAATTGAATTTTTTATGGGTCAGGGAACGGCCTTATAAAGGTGTCAACTCAGGCTCTGATGTGAATAAAACCACATTAATTTTTAAATGTTTGAAATAAAACTCCATCGAAATGTTATAAATTGACACACCCTCTGTATAATCCCTACCATGGACGACACGACAAAGTCGCAATTTACTCAAATGACATTCTACCGAAAAATATAAATTTGTATTCCGAAAAATAAAAATTATCAAAAAAACTAAAACGCACCGGCCTAAGTATCCGCGCCCGAAACATCGATAATTAAAAAAAGAGCAGGCAACATGGCGGCTTTCAACGTCCTTCGGCGTTCGAAAAAAAATAAAAAGCTTCCAAATTCAAATCGGGCGCGGTGGGAGATGAAAAAGCGGGACTAATTTCATGCGCTCACGCGGTGTTCCATTTTCAAAATGACCTTAGAGAAGAGGACAGACCATATGTGTAAGAACGGGATGGTTGCATTATAAATGTATTAATCGGGTCGTAATTTTGGGAATATGTTGTTTATGTTGGGGATTATCATTTTTTTCGTCTTCATATGGCGCGTTCAGAGAAACGGAATAATCAACCGTAAAACTGTGGGTGAGAGAAATATTATTACATAATTTAAATGAAAATATTTTAGACGTTAAAAAATGGAGTCGGGAAGGACACTGCAAAACGACCATCATATGAAATTATATATTACATGCAAATATCAGTTTATCTCTTTATTATGCAGCAGTGAGCACCTGAAGGACTTAAGACAATTTTATCCTGCACAAGTACATACTAAAGTTCTAAAGAAAATGAGTAAACGCATTCAAAAAAACTAGAAAAGCGACTTCAATTGCCCTAAAAGTCTACATTTATTAAGGCAAATTTAAGATTTATATCGTTTTCTCATGGATGCCGATGTCAGAACTGGATCAAATTGAAATGGGACCACACGGGAAGCACCAGCTTTCAAATAAAAAAGAATCATCAAAATCGGTTCACCCAGTCGAAAGTTCTGAGGTAACAAACATTTAAAAAATATACCCGTTGAGTTGAGAGCCTCTTCCTTTATTGAAGTCGGTTGAAAATTAGCCTCTTATTTTATAGAACTGCGTTCCGCTCTAGATACTACGTAACTGCAACTGCATCGAGACTGCAACATAATCAGTAGGTACTTCGATGTCAACCTGCATCGTTACTGCACAATCTGTGTAAAACCGATATCAACGGCGGATTAATAAAATAACGGCTTCGTCTGTGGTCTTTCTAAAATATAGCCTCCGTACCGATGAAGGGTTTGCACTTGGCCTTCATTTCACGTGAAAATTCAACCACCCACCCTTTACCGATAGGTACCTCCACTGGGAATCGAACCCGGAGTTGTCAGTTCAAGTAGTAAGTGTCGGTAAGTTAGTTATTACTTTGTAGTAAGTACATATATATATGTAAGCGCTTGATTGCTATATCCCAAGTCGAAGCTCACAACGAACCTTTCACACACTAACGACTCAAGAAATTAAGTTTTTAAACGACTAGCCGGCGACTTTGTCCAATATATCTAACTTGTAGACCGACAATGATCACTGAACTTGTCCGAGGTAAATGGATGCTTTAAATGAATGCTTTAATAGGCGATACTGTTGTTTGTTGAACAAAGCCTGCTAATACCCAGATAGTCCTAAAACATTGGCCCATTTATATACGTGTAGCAGTTGGTTCGCGACGTTGCTTTTGAATTAGGTTTACTTTTTTTAAATGAGATTACTATTTAAAACATATGTTCCAATCGATACAACTCGACTTGTCAAATGTAATCGTTGATTTCAGGCCTCGAGTTTAGCATGGGAACCTCTCCCACAACTACTAATTTTGTTTAATAATTAGAATTTTATTAAAATGAAAATTTTGTGGAGGGTATTTTTTTTATATAACTGTATTGGATTATACTTATGTAATTTCAGAGTAAAGAGAGAGACAACTAATCATAAGTCTACGTGACACTTCTTCGTGGATTCTCACGTCGCACTTTCCATAAGTGCATTTGACTGTAACCACGGCTGGTAATCGCAGTAAGACGTTGATTCTATCACCGTCTCCTGCGTTTTCTTGCTCGTCCCCTTTTATGACACCCTCGGAATGACCTGAGCTGATCCTATCCTAAAGCTAATTGCACAACAAGTTTAATGTACAACTATTCACAACAAACCAAGTATTGTTATTTTTAGCAACTATAGGATTAAATTAAGTAATAAGTTTAAGAAATGTAATGCATGGGAATTGGGGCCATTTTCCTACTAATAAGGAGGTGTTGGTGTATCTAAGTGTAAGATATCGTTGCTGAACAAGTAATCACGCATCCAAGATGGCCGCCATCGAAAATTTATATTTTTTTGTTGTACCCTCACTTGACTATAATTACAGGGCGTGGGTGGGACTTTATATATGACTTGATTTGTTATCGTAGATTTAGCTCGGGGCTCATTTTACAACAAAAATTGTAATTATTAGAAATATCTTTCTTAGAAATAGTTATTACTACCCACACAGTTGAGTAATTATTGTTCATTGAATATTACTCAAATGTAAACAAAATGACAGACCTTGACCTTGTACAGTAGGTACTTATTTTAAAAATTCATTATCAAATAAAAGTGTTTTAAGTACTATTTTTCAATAGTTTGACGTAAGTGTTACATGTGTGAAAAAATAATAAAATATATTTTTTTTCATGTTTATTTTCCACACGTATCAAAAAGAAAAATTTCTTGCTTCGTTCGGGCGCCATTGATAAATCGGGATGCAATTGCTCACTTTCATCCCTTGTGCAACAATCTACTACTCCTTTTTTGTCACTTAATGATCTACTACAATATATATATATTAGTTGTATGTGGCAAAGAAATAGCCTTGTCTCTTTTGTGCAAATAATATTTCTATTATTTATTTCATACTAATCGTGCATCGAATTAAAAACTCACTCATTTCCAAAAAAGAAAATATTCGCAGAATCATTTAATTCTCTTTAATTTTAATATTTAGCTACTACTACTATGTTTTAACTAAGTATTGTCTATTAAGATATTTCAACGAAAGAATTTTAGGCGTAAACAAAATATAAACTTTTAAAGTAAACTTAATCAATGTTTTTTTCTAAATACATAGTTGATTATTCGATAATAAATAACATGTGGGTAAGTTTACTTATATTAATAAATATAAATTATAGGGCAATAAAAGAAGCGGGGTGGCGCTTGGAGCTTTAAATAAAAACACTACAAAACATTGTAAATAAGTACATATATCATACTTCTCAGAAAAATGGAAACACTTTGCAAGTTTACGTTTTGTAAGGATTATCAGAAAAATGTGTATATTTAGGAATATATGTCAAATTTTGTTTAATAGTGAATAATATGAGGTTTTCAAATCCTAATGTTATTGTTCTAAATTCAAATTAAATCCTTACTAAACAAACTTGCAAAGTTTTTCGATTTTTCTGATGAGAAGTCTATAATCTCTTTCGGTGTGTGATTTTTCACGAGCTTATCATTAAAAACAAGCCAGATATAAGCTCCCTTTGACACTAAACTACAAAAAGTGATTATTAAACAAACACCCCGCCGTTCCTGATCACGTACAGCACCCCGCACCCCGCGGAACGTGTTCAATCGCAATGAAACGAGCACGCCTTTTAAAAATAGAATGAATAATCTATGCTCTGTGGCGAGGCATAAATTAATGATGTCGTTGCCTAGTGCTCATTACGTTTTGTTTTTAAAGAGATCTGTTCGGAGTGGTGGATTGGTAAGCGCGGGTTCCGTACAAGGCTTTTAAAAGATTTCAAAAATAGAATGTGTTCAGTTCAGTTGTAGGATTTCTTTGTGTGTGTTACTTGACGTTGACGATTGGGAATCTATTTTATTGACACATACATAGTCATCATCATCATCAACAGCCTATATACGTCCCCACTGCGGGGTCTCAGACCTACTCTCCTACAGAGTGTATGGGACATAGTACACCACGCGGGACCAGTGCGCATTGGTAGACTTCACATGCCTGTTCAAGACATGCAGGTTTCCTCACGATGTTTTCCTTCACCGTTAAGCAATCGGATAATGTACTTGAATTGAAAAACAACTCATAGGTACACGGCTGAATTCTAACCCAGAACCCTCAGATTGAGACGCTTATATTCGTAACATATTTCTTCCCAAATAATCGTATAGTTGGAATTCACGCGTAACACTAGAAAACAGTAGTATAAACTCTTTTAATGATCAACAAAAACACAATTTGACAATGGTACAAAAGGATCAAATTCAATTTTACCACGGAAAAGAAAAAAGTCTTAGAATAATTTGCAACGGTGTAAACAAGCCATTGTCTATGGCAGGTGATGGCCAGAGACAATTCAGATTGACAGTCCGCGCCTTATCCACTGCGCCACCGACGCTTCTACGACATATATAGTAATGTTTCTCAATTATATTTCTCGAATGTCATGAGGGAATACATCCACATATTACCCACTACCGTTTTTTAAAAAGCTTTCAAATTGTAAATGCGTAAGAATTAAAACTCCGTGAGCAAATCAAGTCATTTCCACAGTTAGTTGTGAAAGCTGTTTTTCTATACAAATACCCCCAAAAATTACAAAAATATTTATTGAGTAATATGGTGTAGCCATACAATCCGTCATAGGGGGAGCTGTGTGCGACAGGTGTAGGCTCTCTTGCTTTACGGATGTCATTTTTGTATTAGGTAACGTAACCAATAGATTTTTAAAACATGCTGGCGTTACTAAGTAGGGTGAGTGTGAGTTAGAGGTGTGTTGTGTGTGAGTGAGTGTGTGTGTGAGAGTGAGGTCCCTACGACGAGTGCGTGTCGGGATCGGCACACCAAGTGACAGCTACCACTAACATTCATGTGTGGGGTGAGATTTGTGTGTGAGGAGGAGCGTGTGATATATTGAGTGTGTGTAAACCGATTTTATGATACCTAGTGAAAATTCTTAAGAAGCAGGATTTGCTTTATTTATTTTAAGGTATTTAGTAATTCTTCAGTCTCAATATATTCTTTTATATGTCTAAGATTGACGAATTTATTCATAATAATATACTTACAATGATAAGTAAAAAACCAGTGAGTTTTTTGCAAATGCGTTACGGAGCAGCGATATAGCTGGGCAATTTCCATTCTATTTTACATTACAAACAAGTATATATTGTGTTTAAATGTAACATAACCTAGGTACAATATTAAAATGTCATAATGTCATTTAAAATTATATAAAAACTCAAAGCGTTAAATGTAAAAATTAAACTTTTAAAAAAAGATCAAAGAATTAAAGTTCAAAATAAATTAAATAGCAATTAATGTCAAAATTATTTTACATTGCTCTTGGTTTTTGTCGTAGAAAATTTACTTTCGAGTGCTTAATATTTCAAAGTTAAATTAGGAAAATATCAATATTAGCATGTAATTATTATTATTGATATAATTTTTCACCTTTCGAATTCAGTAAGAGGCATTCTATAGAAAAATAAAGAACGATCTAAACTATATAATTACCATATTTTACTCCCATTTTGTTTTTTGTTTTGCCAACATTATTATCGATTGACAGTTTCTGAGGTTGGTTTGTAATACCGGTACGGAACCCTGAAAGTAAAAAAGCTCGTGTTCAAAGCTGGCCCGCGCTTAAACAATCAACCGCGAAAAGCTTCACGAAAATCGAACACGATGTTCCATCGCCTCTATCGGGATCGTTTATTAAGGGAGTAAAAGAGTCGGCTACACTTGCACCGTTGCGCGCGATGAGAACAGCCGCGACGTCATTGGCGGACGGGTCTGCACCAGAGGGCGTCACCGGCGGCTTCCCGCCATAAATTGAGTTGTTGACACTTTAATAAGGTTATGTTTTAATATTGTTGTTTTTTTTCTCTCGGAACTCGCGAGCGCGAAATTATAAGCCAACGAAATATAATTATTGTTGTTACGTTTTCCAGTTTTAATGAGGCGACGTGTGTGGTCTTCGCTTGGAATAATTAAACTGTGTTCATGCCTCGCTCGCCGGCGGCCATATTTTAATTCGTTTTATAACCTCGGCTGGGTTAACTAGTTGGCGATACCGCCACCGTAATGTTCCTTTAAGAGGGCGATGAGATGTGGTTTTGGCAACGTTGCAATGTTGAATTTAAAATATTTTTCTACGCCTTAACTTCATGTTGATATCTCAAAAAGAGTTGACGCCATGTACCATTTATTCACTAATTGTTAAAACCTAATAATCTATTATCATCATCAGTCGGCCAACGTCCACTGCTGGACATAGTCCTCCTACATGGTATGCCACAAATCCACTTGCATCCAGCTGTTCGTTGTCGGTCCATATTGTAGGCGGACGGCACGGTACACGTTTTCCAGTACGTGGTCACCATTCGAAAACTCGTATTATATATATTTATCCGTTCTTCAAGCGGATGGCCTGCACATTTCCACGTCAGCTCATTGACTCGTCGAGCTGTATCGGTGACCTTACTTCGTCTATGGATTTTCTCATCAGGATTTTATCGCGTAGAGAAGTTTCGAGCAAAGCAGAGAACGTAGAGAACTCGTTGAGTGACTTTGAGCTTGTTAAATATCTATGCTTTATATCAATTATGCTACAGAAATATAATTTTAAAAAGATGCCTCTTCAACGAGCAATTACAATTTTCTGCAAAGCTTATTCCTACAACGCCTTCAAAATCAAATTCAAAAACAGTTGCTTCTAACCTTTTCATTCTATTAAAAACACCACACCTGCGATGTAGCCTATGGAATATTAAAACAAACAAAATCGATTCACAATAGGGAAGACGAAACCAAATTAGATTCGATTGAATTGTATTTTACAGCATAACAGACATTAAAATAAATCCCACCAAAACAAAAATACGTAATAATTTTGATTTTGGATTTTGCAAGGACTAAATGTCTCAAGTACATTATCCGATTGCTTAACGGTGAAGGAAAACATCGTGAGGAAACCTGCATGTCTTGAACAGGCATGTGAAGTCCGCCGATCCGCACTGGGCCCGCGTGGTGGACTATGGCCCATACACTCTCTGTAGGAGAGTAGGCCTGAGCCCCTATATGGGGACTATATGGGGACATATATAGGCTGTTGATGATGATGATGAAATGTCTCAAAAATATAGTTCTTCGAATAGTAAAATGCTTATTAGATTTAGTTGTCTCATTGCATTTTGAACATTTTACTATAGGGGTATATAACACATAAAAACATTATTTTACGAGATAACTCAAAATGTCGAACAAGTTTCACACATTTTAACGCTCTAAAACACGTGTGACGTCACAAGTGTCACCCGATTTATATGGAGCGTTTTAGCACCGTTGGCGTTTGGCGGGTTGTTCTAAAAAAGTGTAAGTCGTATCGAGGAAAAACATTTATAGAGGTATTTACCTTTTCACCATTATGTCGGAGGATATATGCAAAACTTTTTAAGATGATGGCAAATACCATTTTTTATTCAAATTGGTAGCCGATCATTGTGGTGAAGCTTTTCCGAAAGGGTAGTAGATTCAAAGCAGTAGTTTATAGATGTCCAAAAAAAATTTTTCTCTTTTTAAAAACTACTTTAGGTAAACAATTTGAATTTGTTTCTTCTCTAACGCGTAAACGCAGCGGGTGCCAAATCACCGCACATGGAACTCTTTATCGGATAAATTTTATTGTTATTTTATAATGTTTTACTGTTCGCTCAATGTTTCCAGCACTGCCCAGCGCGTTTTTACATTGCACCAGTTCCAGATTACAGTTTATTGTTGTTTTATGTTGGTAGTAATAATAAGAAACCTAACCAGGTCTCTCCTTGCTACATCAGTAAAAAAGTGATTAATCTGACCTATTTACTTGTGTTTTTATTTAAATCGTGCAATTTTATAACCGCCTCGTGTTCTAATGGCTTCGCTTGGACTTACAATATGGAGGTCACGGGTTCGATACCCAGTGGGAATAGTTACGTAATCGGTACTACCGAGAAAAATGTTAACAGACACTGACAACAAAGTAATCTGACAAAAGAGTGACAACAAAAATCCGGGGCTCGGCAACTAGTTAACTACATCTTACTGCGATCACCAAACCGCAAAGTTCTACGGATAAACAGTGATAACATCCAACGTTATGATAACTATGGAAAAAACCAGCTTTGAGCTTCGCAGCCTTTAAAATTCCATTTCAAAAACGACTTCATTCAAAACTTCACGTCGTTAATATTTTTTGAAAAATTACATGCAAAAGTCACAACAAATCCTGCCCAAGTTTACGGTCAAAACGATTTCATACCGTGGCTGTAACACGGCGTATCCACTGGCCGCACAAAGCACGCCATTGTTGAGCGTTTTCGAAAAACGAAACAAAATGTCACAATACACTACCACACACCTCATAATCAATTTGCGGCATACATTTACCAAGTTATTTTACGGCTCACGAAATTGAAATCCAAACGAAACTGTTCAGAAACACACTGCAACGACAGCAAATGCAAAATTGTTTCTTAAATACTTCTCAGAATCTTTTAAAGGTAAAAATTAGACCTCACCGTGTCTTATCAGGCATTTGGAGTCAACAAACATATTCAATGCAGGCAAGTGATATCGAAAACACCCCAAACACAATACGAAAAGGTTTAAATTTGTTGTGTTTGTATAGAATGAAAAATAAACACCCCGTTGCGTTTCGAATCGCGCCAAAATATTGACGTCAAGTTTGACAGGTGGGAGAAAAAAAGAAAAATTGTCTCTGGCCATCACCTGCCATAGACAATGGCTTGTTTACACCGTTGCAAATTATTCTAAGACTTTTTTCTTTTCCGTGGTAAAATTGAATTTGATCCTTTTGTACCATTGTCAAATTGTGTTTTTGTTGATCATTAAAAGAGTTTGTACTACTGTTTTCTAGTGTTACGCGTGAATTCAAACTATACGATTATTTGGGAAGAAATATGTTACGAATATAAGCGTCTCAATCTGAGGGTTCCGGATTCGAACCCAGCCGTGTACCTATGAGTTGTTTTTCAATTCAAGTACATTATCCGATTGCTTAACTGTGAAGGAAAACATTGTGAGGAAACCTGCATGTCTTGAACAGGCATGTGAAATCCGCCGATCCACACTGGGCCCGCGTGGTGTACTATGTCCCGTACACTCTCTGTAGGAGAGTAGGCCTGAGCCCCTGCAGTGGGGACGTATATGGCTGGTGATGTTGAGAATGGTTTGTATAGCAAAAATCTTACGCCTTCTCTGTGAATTACTTTGACCAAGGAGAGCGTGTTCAGGGTATTATTTACACATATCATCATCAACAGCCTATATACGTCCCCACTGCAGGGAATCAGGTCTACTCTCCTACAGAGAGAAAAAAATATTTAAGGAGGCTCCCATACAACAAACATGATATTTTTGCTCGTTTTTGCTCGATATTGATAACGGTATCAGGTAGACGCTTGAAAGATTCACAGAATATGTATTTATGTGTTCGCTTTAAAAATAAATAATTAAATTAAAACGAATATTTAAGGGCTCACATACAACAAACGTGATTTTTGGCCGTTTGTATAGATAATGGTACGGAACTCTTTTCACGCGAACCGAATCGCACTTGGCTGTTTTTTTTTCCCTTAAAATATACAAACGGGATCACAACCAAGGAGTTTACAAACTCCAAAAAATTTAACAAAGAGTTTTCACTGAATAAGACTGCATGCGGGCAGGTATAGTTGTCGAGTTGAATGACAGCTTACATACGAGGATTATTGAAATTAGGTAGAAAATTAATAAGCGTTGTTTGACTTATCGTTTATTGTCATGAAGTGTCTAACACGTTCTATGTACGAATTAATAAAAAGTAAGATTGACATTGCAGTGTAAAAAGTATATAGCTACAACACCCTCCCTCAATGGAAATAATCTAAACAGTAAACATACATAGAACTACAAAAACAACATAAAAGGGCATAGAAAAACTAAGTGTTGGTTAAGCCTATACCTAAAGTACATCTTAGATGCGCTGTGCGCCTAAGAGGCTTAGTCAAAACATCAGCAGCCATTTGACTAGTCTGTTGATATTTAACTTCTATGACACCATCACTTATTTTTTCCCTAATGAAATGAAATTTGGTATCTATATGTTTAGTCCTATTATGGTGGATCGGATTGAGTGCAATTTTCTGTGCACTCTGGCTATCGTTAAAAAGAATCACCTTATCAGCGTTACCAGTAACATCAAACACTAACCTCCTAAGAAATGTAGCTTCTTTAGCAGCGCTAGCTAATGCCATGTACTCGGCCTCAGTAGAAGATAACGCTACCGTAGGTTGCTTCTTACACTCCCAGCTGATGACACCGCTTGCGAGCGTGAAGTAGTAGCCAGTATACGACCTTCTGTCGAACGTACAGTTCGCCCAATCTGCATCCGTATACCCACACAAATAGGCCCCCGTTTGGAAGGACTGCACTTTAGGTGACTAAAACTAGCGCCTTCAAACTTTTTTTACTTATACTCGTAGAACTACTTATAACAAACAACTGTGTAAAATCTCAGATTGCGGAAATGCGCCGTTTTAACGATATGATTTTTTAAAGTTTCAGAAAATTCCTTAGCACAACGCCATATTTAAGTGAAAACCAAGTGCACAGATAACTATATATTGAAAACAGACCTAACTAAAGAGATTGCAATCACTGACAATTATGTTTAAATTCGCCATAAAGAGGATATAATAATATATGACTGGTAGTCAAAGATCTAGGACAGCCTTGTCTAAACTGGCATTTCTTTTTCATCATTCGTATTCGTTATCGGGGCAGGTTTCCGCAACTCGACGTCAGATGCGTCTATTTTGCGTGTTTCTTTTTCATCATGCAAAATATGTATTACAAATACAACAATCTTTCGTCCAAGTGCCGGAAACGGTACTCTATGAAAATTTTAACAAACGATAGATAGGGTGGGGTAGAGATAGTTAAACGCCAACATTTTGTTTCTGGCACTTCGCCGGCCGCTGCCGCGGCACGCTTCGCTCGGCTCGTGCTTTGGGGTTGGAATAACCATGTGTTTCTGCCCTGGTTGTTTTATTTGTGACGATGTTTTATTTCACCCACTCGATTCCTTGAACCATACTTTTAACTCCATATTTTATTTTACTCCGTGTTACATACATTTCATTGAGAATACTGAAAAAAGGCTTTGGCCTAAAATTCACCATAAGGGACTGAAATAAACTAAGACATGGCTGTAAGAACTAATGACCATTTTCTTCTTGTCTTCAAGAAGATTAATAAAGGAAATGTCAGTTTTGTGTCGGTTCTTCTTTCGTGGGAAGATATTTTGTGGATAAACCCTCTTAAGCTTTGTTTTCAACTAAAAATTGCGATATTTTATGGAAAATATGTACAACTTTAAAATATCTTGGAAGGACTGCACTTTAGGTGACTAAAATTTTTTTGATTGTAGAACTCATCATGCAAATCTATCCGATAGGATTTCTGCACTGCACTCATCTCCGGGTCTGTATAAAAAAAATAACCTAACAAACCTAATCTATCCGACGGGAAATCTGCCCTGCAGTCATCTCCGGGTCTGTTGCAGTCACCTAAAGTGCAGGCGAGCCAAAATCTTATCTTTAAAACGGTGCGTTTCCGCAATCTGGGATTTGGGACAAATTTGATTCTAAAAAAGTTTGAAGGCGCTAGCAAAATTCACGTAATACATATTTTGCATGATAAAAAAGAAATGCCAGTTTAGACAAGGCTGTATGGTCCTAGATCTTTGACTACCAGTCATATATTATTATATCCTCTTTATGGCGAATTTAAACATAATTGTCAGTGATTGCAATCTCTTTAGTTAGGTCTGTTTTCAATATATAGTTATCTGTGCACTTGGTTTTCACTTAAATATGGCGTTGTGCTAAGGAATTTTCTGAAACTTTAAAAAATCATATCGTTAAAACGGCGCATTTCCGCAATCTGAGATTTTACACAGTTGTTTGTTATAAGTAGTTCTACGAGTATAAGTAAAAAAAGTTTGAAGGCGCTAGTTTTAGTCACCTAAAGTGCAGACGAGCCCCCCGTTTTCCTGTAGGAAATACAGTAATCAATAGTACCATTTAGATACTGTAAAACTCTTTTAGCAGCCAGCCAATGTTTCTTCTCGTAACAATTGTTAAATTGGCTTAGATAGCTTGTAGCGTAAGCTATATCTGGTCTAGTATTTACCGCCAGGAACATAAGGCATCCAATTAAACTTTGGTAAGGATAAGACGTATCACACTCTTTACCTTTTTCCAGTTTATTGTTTTCCAGAGGAGTTGACATGTGCTTACAGTCCTGCATATTAAAACTTTTAAGCACTTTCTGTATATACGTCTTCTGATTAATGCAGATTTCATCCTTTTTATACGTTATATTTAAACCTAGAAAATAATCCTATTTTCCCAAATCTTTTATTGAGAAAAAATTCTGTAAATCTGTTTTGACAGTTTCAAGAGACGTTTCATTTTTAAAAAATATACAGATGTCATCGACATAGACAGCGAGAATGACGGTTTCGTCGCCGAATCTTTTTAAATAGACGCATGGCTCCGAAGAGGTTCGTATAAAACCTATAGAGGATAAAGATTGGTTTAATTTAATGTTCCAAGCTCTAGCCGCTTGCTTTAAACCGTAGAGGGATTTTTTTCAATAGGCAAACTTTTCCTTCTTCTCCTTGTTTTGCAAAACCTTGAGGTTGATGCATGTAGACTTCTTCCTCTAAGTCACCATTCAAGAACGCGGTATCGACGTCCAAGTGCTGCATTTTCAGACCCATCTCTGCCGCTAAAGCGATCAGTGTACGCAGGGACGAATTTCGCACTACTGGTGAAAAAGTTTCATAGTAGTCAGCACCACATACTTGAGTGAAACCCTTTGCAACAAGTCTTGCTTTGTACTTCACCACTCTACCCTGGGCATCCTTCTTGATTTTATACACCCATTTACAAGGTATGACCTTTTTATTAGGTTTATCCACTAACGTCCATGTTCCCTTTTTTATTAATGAATTGAACTCATCTTGCATAGCAGACTGCCAGCTTGCGCTATCTTCTGAGTTGATAGCTTCAGCAAAACTTTGTGGCTCGTCAGGTTCACCTATCACAGCAGCATTGCAATCAAACTTGTTTTGATTTTTCTGAGCAAGTCTATTACGAAGAGGGTATCGTTCCTCAGGCGTTTCTATCACGGCCTGTCCAGGAACAACTTCTTCATTAGACTGATCATCAGCGCTATGAAAAATTGAAGTGTCGTGAACTTGACTTTCTGGTTGCAAATTAGCAATTTCTTCTACCGAGCTCGTTTGACTGCTCTCTTGCGAAGTAGAAGCAACTGGGCGCGTTAAATACTGCTCGATTCTATAAATCGATTCTAAAGTTGATTCAGAGTGGTTCGTCAAAGGATCTGATTGTGTAGTTCTTGCCAACAAATCAGTGAAACAATCCTCAAAAAACACCACATCTCGTCCTTTTACTGTTACGTATGCGCGCAGGTTACAATGAAACAAGTTGATTGCACACTGAACTCGTTTTATTGTCAAGAGTAGTGGCGGTCACCGACACGCACACTACCGCACATGTTGTACATACATTCACATACACAACATCTCCTTCCCCCTAATATGACAATTTCTTTTACAATTTAAAAATATTGAGCTGTGTTAAATCTAGACACGGAACGCGGTCGTAACCGAGCCAACCAGTCCGAAGGTTCATTCGGTGTGTCCACCGGCGCTGGTTCAAATGCTTCCGGTGGGAGGCTATCCTCGAACACATCCTCCTCCCCCTCGTTAGACGCTAACCCCGATGCTTCTAACTCCTCGTCCGACATGTGCGTGTCTTCTGTCGCGTGTACCGTGGGAACTGTCCTCTCTGCCGTCGGAGGACTCGTCGTTGTCGGGTGTGGAGGCGGTGGTATCGGCGGCGCCGACGGTGCTGGTGGTGGGGAGTGCACGTCATGCACCGTCCGCTCGAGGTTCATGCGGCTCGGTTCGGTTCCCGGCCCCTTATACTTCACAATCTGATTTTTGTGCCTTTTAACAGACAATGACGTCTCACTGTCTTTAATCAAGTAAAGAACTTTTCCTAACCTTTTAAGAACTTGTCCTTTAATCCATGTAAACTGGCTTTTATTTATAAACTTTTTATACAAAACTAGCTCGCCAGGCACAAGGTATTGCAATTTTTTCTTAGTTTTACTCGGTGAACACTGTGTATATGGAGCCACGTTACCGACGACGGTCGGTGAGGAAGGCGCGGCCGCGGCCGGGGCCAGCAGGTCCAGCCTGGACCGCACGTTACGACCGAACACTAGCTGAGCCGGGGAGAACCCTGTGCCGGAATGAACCGAATTGCGATAATCCATTAAATATTTTAACAGTTTAACTCTTCTTTGTCTATCATTACCCCCTGACAAAATACTAGATTTTATTCCCTTTTTCACCACTTTAACAAAGCTTTCGGCCTGACCGTTGCTGGACGGGTGATAAACTGGCGATGTCATGTGTACGATACCATTTGATTTACAAAAATTCAACCTTCTTGGACAGCTTGGCTCACGAAATAAGTAGTTCTGCCGGTCGTCTGAATATCCGACAAAGATATACTGCGCTGCTTTAGGATCCAATTTCCTTCTCAGCTGATCCGGAATCTTCACCATCGCGCGACAGCCAAAGACTTTCAAATTAGTCAGGTTCGGTTTCTTGTTATTCCACAATTCGTATGGCGTCCTCCCGTCGAGAGCTCGATGTGGAGACCTGTTCTTCAAAAACACAGCAGTTTCCACAGCATCCTGCCAGTAACCTTTTGAAAGAGAACTGCCTGAAAGCATACAACGCGCTTTCTCAACGATCGTTCTGAAAGTTCTTTCAGAAACGCCGTTCTGTTGTGGGTTGTAGGGAACTGTAGTTTGATGTTTAATACCTTCTTTGCCTAAGTATTCTGAGAACTCACTGTTCACATACTCAGTACCGCAATCGGTTCGCAAAGCTTTAATTTTCAAACCTGTTTTCCTCTCGACCATAGACTTAAATATACAAAACCTACTAAAAACCTGATTCTTCGAAGAAATAAAATATACAAAAATCGTTCGGCTAAAATCATCTATAAAAGTTAAAATGTATTTATTTCCCTGAAACGAATTTTCAGACATCGGACCACAGACATCCGAATGTATAAGTTCCAATTTAGATGTTGTTCTTTTGTGTGATTTGAAAGGTTTTTTAGCCTGCTTACCTTCTATGCAAGCCACGCATGGATCTTTATCAACCACAGAGTATTCTACGCCAAGATTATCCGCTTTTAATTTCTCTAATCCTATGCGGCATAGATGACCAAGTCGTTTGTGCCATAAACGAAAACTTGCGACGTCATCGCTTTGTACCTCTAACGCTGATAAGGTGTTTGAGGGACTAACTGCGCAATTTAAGGAATACAAGCCACCATAACAGGACCCATGTAGAACTGCATCACCTGTACAAGCAAAAGTTTTAGAATTATAAAATGTACAACCTTTCGTATCAAAAACAACACTAAATCCATTTTCAGTAGCTTTCTTAACAGAAATCAAATTAGTATTTAGATTAGGGACATATACTACATTTGAAATATTTGACACTATAGTTCCCGTTTTAAAGTTATTTACAATAGGCACATTACCTATTCCAGCAGAGGACAAAATGTCTCCATTAGCGATCTTTATTTGAGCAGTAGTAAATTCTTTGTAATTTACTAACCAATCTGATCTACCAGTCATATGAGCACTGGCTCCTGAATCTACATACCATTTGGTAGACGAGATATCTTCAGAAAAGGCATTTAATGCGCCAAGTAAACTCGAGAGTTTGTCTTTGTCTTTGCTTGGGCCTTCATCTTTGGACTTTCTGTTGAGTGGACAGTCCGGTTTGATGTGTCCAGGCTTCTTACAATTAAAACAATGTACTCCTCGTTTCTTTTTGTCCTTTTTAGTCTTAACGCGCAAAGCTATTTCTGATGTAGAACTAACATTCTCAATGCTTGTTCTCGAAAACTCTGTCAACAGCTTCGTCTTTACCAGCTCACTTGTAATGGGAAAACTAGAGCTTTCTAAACTCATGATCAAAGGATCATAACGCGTAGATAGACCGCCTAAAATAATAGCTGCGACTGAGGCATCGTCTATAATTTTGCCTATGTCAGCCAAATCTTGTACGGTGGACATCACCGCACTTATGTACAACTCCATACTGGCAAAATCTGTCAGAGTGTACCTATACAGCCTCCGCTCTAGTGCAAGTCGACGACCCATCGACTTATCCTCGTAGGCCGCCGCTAGTGCATCCCATGCTTCCTTCCCTGTCTTACTACTCCTTACGTGTGTGATGGCAGGTCCGTGTAAAGTGAGGCAAATCTTAGCCAGGGTCATCTGGTCGTCTCTCTCTCTTTTAGCGATCAAACATCCAGAGTCTCCAGCTGATTGTTCAGCCACAACTCCACTAATAGTGTACCACAGACCTTCATGGATAAGGTACATCCGCATTTTAAATTTCCACGTAGGATAGTCCTCCCTTCCTCTCAAGTGTAGTCCCGCAAGGGCTTGAAAATGAGAACCTTTTTCTGACATTTTGAAAGGCAAAAAAAATAATTTTCACGTTTGATTGGTGAAATTTTTTATATTGACTTCACACAAAACACAATAACAATATTCTACAACTTCTTATTAAGAGCTTTCGTGCTGATAACGTATTGAAATTAGGTAGAAAATTAATAAGCGTTGTTTGACTTATCGTTTATTGTCATGAAGTGTCTAACACGTTCTATGTACGAATTAATAAAAAGTAAGATTGACATTGCAGTGTAAAAAGTATATAGCTACAACAAGGATGGATTTTTTAACGTTTTGAAGTTCCAAATTCAAATCTCATTATTAATATTACTACCCTAGGGTTATAATGACATTCATCACAATATTATTCCCCTTGGGGCTAAGTGACTTACTTTATGTTCGCTTTATATTACACACATGGACATTGTCAAGGTGTTACGAGAAATAAACAAAACTAACTAAATACTTAATAATTATTAATTCATTTATAAAACACTGTAATAACATTATTCTCTTTGATCTCTCTAGACACTTTCAAAGTAGATTAAGTACAGTTCGAAATTTGAACCACGTCATTTTATGTAGTAACGTAATTTACAAATAAGCCACAAAATACGAGATCCACGTATTGCTCGAGGTATGTAATGATAATTTAAAAATAACACCACGAAACTCTATTTTGTAATGGATATAACTGGTTAAGTTCAAATTATACAAAATAACGTTGGAAATCGTCAAAGTTTTCAACGACTTCAAAAAAGGAGGTACACAATTCGACACGTGTTTTTTTTTAAATTTTGGTATGTGTTTTACGCGATAACTCCGCCAATAGTGAACCGATTTTGATGATTCTTTTTTTGTTTGGTAGAGCATACTTCAGAGGTCATCATCATCCCTCCCTCATGGTACGCCACATCGACCGGTCCCGAGCCACCTGCATCCATCCAGTCCCATGTAAATTTTATCGAAATTAATTGATCGCTCTTTGAGAAAATCAATAAAAACCAAATTTTAAGGCAATCGAAGTCGGTTTTTAATTCTTTTTGAACGCGTTATTTATAAAAATTGAAAATTCGTGAGATAAATAAAAACCAGCCAGTAAGTGTATGGCTTGTAGTTACAAAGTTATAGTGAAATGAATGTATTTTTAGCTAGCTTTTTATTAGCTAAGGATTTTACGAAAATTTATTATCTACCATCCAAATTTAGGCTCTTATTAATTAAGGTAGAGCAGCTGCTTGAGCAGCTCGTAGAGATAGCTCACTAATTAATAAACACTACTTCAGACCTGAATCTCAACCTCGGTCTCGTTTGAGACTTGTCAAACCACAGCCTGTCAAAACAACTTCGCACGGCGGAGATTTTCATGACGTTTTCATGAGATTTTCACAGACCAAAGAGACCGACCTTTGAGATTCTCGTCAAGAATCGTCAAAACAAGCGATAAAATGTACACATTATACATTTTATTGAGAAATGGCTTCGGCCTTGTTTATAACCTTAAAATTCTAAGAGAGAATATCACTATCAAAGACATGGCTGTATGGTGTTTTGCCTTTTCTTTTTCCTGGTAGAAAAAATCTTACGAAAAAAAGGCTATGTGCTCTGTGATAGAAATGATCTCAAATTAGTAACGATGAGTAGCGTTTATTAATAAACGCTCAACGCTAAGCAGATCTCTAGCTAGACTGTCTTAAGTTCTAGTTTAAGTAGCGTTTATTAATACGGACCTAAGACTCCAAGTAATATTTATAAGTTGGTCTACTATTACTTATCAACTTATAAAACCCCTCCGTGGCCTAATGGCTACACGCTTGGACTTAAAATCTGGAAGTCCCGGGTTTGATTACCAGTGGGGGTAACTATCGGTCCTAGGTTTGATTGGTGGTAGGACATTTTCTATCTAAGTATGCCGCCGAGCAGCCATGTTGTGATCCGGTATGAAAGGCCAGGCCCTCATTATCTTGAGGCTTCTGTGCACGCACGCTTACCATTTAATGGCCTTATCGTCACTTACCATCAGGTGAGATGAAGACCTCACTTCAAGGGAATGTAGTTGTTAGGCTTCCGTAGTCAAACAAGGAACCCTTATAGTTTCGCTCTGTCCGTCTGTCAGTCCGCGGCTTTGCTTAGAGACCCTTACTACTAGAAAGCTGTAATTTGGTACCGGTATACATATTAATCACGTCGACAAAGTGGTAGAATCAAATTTAAGGGTGTCTCCCATACACGTAACTTGGGGATGAAATATTTTTTCGCGTCTACCCCATTGTGTGGGGTATCGTTGAATAGGTCTTTAAAAAACACCTGGGAACACCACTTTTTGATTAAGGGATCTGTTAGTGAAATATTTGCTTTAAAGCGATAATTTTTGTCAGAGTTTAACTAAACCATTGCTTTTACAAATCTGAAAAATATCACAGTAGTAGTACATATGCTAAACTTTAAAGGAAAACTATCACGACTAAGGTGGCTTCACAGGTGAACGAGTAATAGGCGACCAAATTATAAAATATACTTGGCGTGGTCAAAATGTAAATTTCGTACCAAAAACCAGTAAAACTACGGAACCCTACACTGTGCAAGGACCATCACACGCTTGGCCGTTTTAAAAAAATAAACAATGACATATTTTTCCTACCGACTATGATTAACTATTAGGTCATTAGTACCGAAGCCCCAAGCTAGAACCATACATAAGTATTGTTCGTATAAGTATAGATAAGTACAAAGAAACACAAGTTTGATAACAATAAGAAAATCGAAGTAAGGAAAACAGTAAAATTATTCGTCAGCTAAGCCGTGGAACAGAAGGGGCGTTTGAAATATAAGAACAAACGGCATTCCACTTTCAAAGTTTCAAACTGCGCGCCGAATCGATTTTTCGAAAATGGAATACTTGACGGGCGGAGGGCAGCAGCGACTTAGGTGTACGTTTTATTGAATAAAAACTGTTTGGTCGTCGACAAAAAAGATGTTTACACATTTAGTGCTATTTTCGGTGTATTTCCTTTTTTTTTTGTTCGTCCCAACCGGTCAATTTTGCATACCATGGATGAGACCTAAGTCCAGCAGTGGATGTTACTGGGATGATGATGACAAAACAACTAGTGATAAACTAAACCATGAATATAGCCC
The DNA here is from genome assembly GCA_910589575.2 of Carcina quercana. Classification (NCBI taxonomy): domain Eukaryota; kingdom Metazoa; phylum Arthropoda; class Insecta; order Lepidoptera; family Depressariidae; genus Carcina; species Carcina quercana. Next base: position 4,456,610 of record OU342454.1, on the reverse strand, counting down.
TATGTAGATAGAAAATAGTGATATTCGAATAAGGAACAGTGACATTCATACGAGAAGTCGGGATAGTGGTCGATCGTCTTGTAGGGTCTTATTTTCACCATTAAGTTGAGTTGAGATAACGAGAGGTGAAATAGGTGAAAAGAATCATGATGATATTGACATGAGTACCAGAGTGAATTTGTCGTGTTCACTTTTTTTTTAAAATTCTACGAGGCATTTTCGTAATTATTATTTTACGTATGGAGTTTAATTGCATCATATCAGGAATATAATGTTATCTAACTATTTTTTCACGGCTGCAGAAAAGTCCAACCGGACCAAGGGTTCCGAATCCAAACCATGAAACGTGCATATATTTATTACCTTGAAATAAGGCTCATTTTCCCGACCGCATAACTAAGTTTGTTTTTCAAGTTTTTTTGACGCTTTTTCAAAAACTTATACTACTTAGAGACCTTGCTTAGGTTTTCCTGTATTATTTATACAAAGTCCTATCTACTGTGATTATTTTAGATTTTTCACTTTTTGCAATTTGGAGATATTTCTACTATTTTTACACCTATCGATTATTTCATTCCAAATTTCAAGTTAATAGCGTTATCAGTTCCTGATATATTTAGCAGTGACAGACGAACTTAAGGCTTCCGTTTTCATCATCTATTCTATGTCTAAGCTTTACAAATAGCACACCGCAGGTTTAAAAAATATAGTTTTAAAAAGCTAAAAAACACGCTTTTAAAGAATATCGAACTAAAAAGTTTATAATAATTTTTAAAATAAAATAAGCTTAAAACAATAATGAACGAACAATAAATACTAGTATTATTGTGAAAAAAGCGTGGGCGCTTTGTGCCACATTTTTCGTATATCGCCCAACGCTTTTTTCACCCAAGTATTTATTGTTCGTTCATTATTGTTTTAAGCTTACTTTATTTTAAAAATTATTATAAACTTTTTAGTTCGATATTCTTTAAAAGCGTGTTTTTTAGCTTTTTTAAACTAAGTATATTTATTTTTCACTTTTTAGTTTAATATGCTATCAAAGCGTGTTCTTTAGTTTTGTTTCCAATTTTTTATTTACTATGGATTATCAACTATTTGATGGTAGTTTCTTTACCGACCGGTTTTATTCCGGAAAGTGAGCCATAAAAAATCAGCTACTAGGGCCGAGGAAGGCAGCAGGCGCGCGAAGGAGAATTACAAACTCACAAACTCACAAGCCCACAAACATATAGGTGAAGCTAACTCCACAGGTTTACAAATAGCAATAAAGATACGTCGTCTTAGGGACATTTTGGGACTGGAGGTTATGAAACACTGGACTATCTAGTACAGTGTTTAAATTGAAACACTACAATATGGACCGGAGCCGTCTTAAATTAGAGTAGACTTTTAGGGGGCAGTTGAAATCGATTGCTTAGGTCTATTTGAACGCGTTACTTGATGAGTTCATCTCGCGAACAGACCGCGGCGGTGTATTTCGGTTTATCGGAAATGATTAACGTTTGATTCAAGCTCAAACGCTACAAAAATTAGTCAAATTGGATTAAATTGTCAAATTTTGACACTGTCAATGTCAATGTGATTTCACAATACGATATCGATAGTGTCTGACTAAAAAATCGAGTCACAATCGCGATTTATACAACACGTAGCGCCATCTATCGTTGTCGCAAAGAACACGGCAGAACGCTAACTTTCTAAGCTTTTGCCCGCAACTTTTTTCGTCTGCGTCGACTCCATAAGATAATAATAATAATATAAATTCTTTATTTCTGATATACATCCATCCATACAATAAAAAAAAATATAAAATACTATTCACTAAAAAATAAGAGAAGCATGTAATGCTTATGTTGTCATATTTCTTATTTGCGTTCTGGTGAACACCAAGCCAGTATCTGAAAATGGGGCTGGACGTATCCTCACCGACGGCCACCAATATTTCGTTTTTGGAGCTCCGCACACGCTCCCAGAACGAGGCAATACGGGTCCTCATCAACGCGAAGAAGTCTGGCACACCCGCCTCGGCGAACATACTCGACGCACTACAGTTTCAAGAATAATAATCAATAAGAAAATTTACTTTCACGTGAAGGTAGGAAGCAATTTAATTTCTTTTATCCCTCTCCATCCAATGCCTCCCCAGAGAAAATGAGTGCTTTATAGTTCCGTAAATCAAATCATTTTTGTGATATAGCATTAACAAACTAAATCGATGACTTTGACAGTTCATAAATTGCTATTTATAAAAAAATAAAAAAATAACTATTGCTAAAAATATACACTAATTCGTAATGTTTTTCTTTCTTTCAAAAACTTCTGTTCGTCGGTGCCCCAGAAGCTTTGGGGGTTGTAATTAAATAAAAAGCCTTTATTTGATCCTGCTACATTGCTTCTTGATTTACTATTTTTTAATGTTATGTTTAATTATTAGCCAGGTCCCCAGGTTGGGTAAAGGCCTCCTCCAATGATGTCCACTTCTCTCTATCCCGTGCTAGACATTAGACTAGACTAGACTAACATTAGAAAGCATTACCTAAGTGTTGATTTTTAAGGGATGAATGCTGTAGACGCAGGGCAGCTGAAGTCGGTTTCTAGTTCTTTTTGAACTCGTTATATAATCAAAATCATACAAACTGACGTTGTGGAAGATCTAACAGTTTTGGTAATAAATAGAGAAAAAAAGGAGAAATATTTTGACAGACAACACAACAATGGCGGGCTTTGGAACTGTAGGCCACATGCCGCGCTGGCGTCTGGTGATCCCTCTTAGGCTGTGGTCACGTTGACGACGCCATTTTGGATTTAGAATCCACTATTTCCCTCCTTTACTTTCCTAAAGAAATTCATGTGTCAAAATGGAACAACACGTCTGTATATTGTTTGCTCCTGATGACCGTGGATGTCGTAATTTGTTTAAAGCATTTATTTTTACTCCCTTAACTTTACAATATTTTATCTCCCGCCAAATTGAAAAACAGTTTGTTGGCGAGTAACGCTCTGTTCCTTATATAAAGCTATTCTCTATCTAAGTATACCTAATATCTATATTCTATCTTAAAAAATCTGTTTTAGTTTATTCTTTAGGTCTGTTTTGCTACTTTTGGGAGTTTCTCTCAGCCAAGCGAGCTCATTAAATATTCTTGTCACTACATATTTATTCAGCTTTTGCCCGCAGTCCGCTGAGAGGACTTCCCCTCTCTGACGCTCCTGGTGCTGTGGATACTAACAATAGGTGTCTTATAGTCGTCACTATAGTAGTGATCGATTGATGTTTTATATTTAATTTTTAAATCTACCGGCAATATTTTACATAACGAGTACAACTTTCTGTATTCTTTATTAGATTTCTTCTTTGTTTTTTTAACCAAGCATTTGATTATCCTGATGAATTGACACTGAGGGGAGATTCCCAGGAGATGATGGCCTACAGCAACATCACTGTCACTGCTATGCACTCCATCACAGTAGACGACAGAACCTTGGAACCCGTCCTTCCACCCCCTGGAGATACCGTCCGTCTTCACCACATAGGGGTCACAACAGATCTATCAAGGTCGCAGGGAGTGGCTGGGACCTGTGAACCACCCCCCTGGTCTCAAATAAGAATATATATGTACTAACATATCATAAATAACTTACTGTGATGACTTTCATTATCATTACCAGCCTATATATGTCCTCACTGCAGGTCTCAGTCCTACTCTCCTACAGAGAGTGCATGGGACATAGTACACCACGCGGGACCAGTGCGCATTGGTAGACTTCACACACACCTTTGAATTTCTTCTCAGGAGTGTGCAGGTTTTCTCGCGATGTTTTCCTTCACCGAAAAGCCAAGATAATGATTGTTATCATTGGAACTCATTGGTACGAGCCAGAATCGAACCCAGACCTCGATTGTTCAAGGACTAATACTCTACCTAACTGAGATACCACGGCTACAATATAATATAGAGAGGTATAATATAGTAAACGAAAGATATGAGGGATCAGCTGGAGCTACACACATACAAAAATTACTAAAATCATAACCCGCTTCCCGCTTAGCCTATGAATATAGCCGTGTCGGTACCTATGGGGCTTTATCAAAAACACCTCGCAACAAAAGTTTCGGCTCCGCTTGCACCGAAGAACCCTGCGTCGTAATTAAGCCCCGTGTACCATCGTTTCATTAAGCACATAGGCGACGGAACTTTTCTCAAAGTTTTTGGCCAAAAGAACAATTTTAATTTGGCTTAAAAAACAACTATAAACGTGAATAAATACAAATAAACAAAAAGCAAAAACTTTGTCTCCGAGCGGGATTCGAACCCGGACACCTGTGATTGTCAATCTAGCGCCTCGAACGCTTGACTACGATGCTTAGGTGCGTGTTAGCGACTATATTTTGCGTGCGAAAGAAAACTGCATAAAAACTCGAACACACGCATTTTCCCAGATCGATTTTTCGCCGCCGAAAACCCCCACTTAACAAATTACAGCGAAATCGTCAGAGCCGTTCCCGAGATTGCCTGTCTAATTAAATCAAATCGATTCGCTGTGATACCGAGTGACATGCACCCCAAAATACGCCTATGGTGGCTAGATTCTACCGCGAAACTCTAGTGTCATTAGCACTGTTCTAAGCCTCGTTGACTTCAGGCTAGTGGGTGAGCACGTTTCCATTTCAACCCGAAGGCGTATGGTCACTCCCATCAGTTGATATGACGGCCAAGTTTAAAAAATATACGGGCTGTTAATTGAGTATCTCCCTTTTGAAGTTGGCAAAAATGTTAAGAATGGCTTCTACATGTCCCTATGCGCGTACGCAGCAGGTCCATGCATTTAGCTCACATTTTGCGCCACTAACGAGGTAATTGCGGGGTTGTCAGTAAACATCGCCATTAACTCTTAATTAGCTTTTTTTATTGAATTACGGAGTTATTTTACATAATTATGTATTATGTAGGTGTTGCCGGTTGACTATATTAATAGATCATATATGTTCTATGCCTATTCATAATAATTATTATTTAAAAAACTAGATACACGGTTTTAAGGGATCACAAAGGGTAAAAACGGGACCCTATTACTAAGACTCCGCTGTCCGTCTGTCACCAGGCTGTACCTCATGAACCGTGATAGTTAGACAGTTGAAATTTTCAAAGATGATGTATTTCTGTTGCCGCTATAACAACAAATACTAAAAAACAGAATAAAATAAATATTTAAGGGGGCTCCCATACAACAAACGTGATATTTTTGCCGTTTTTATAGAGAATGGTACGAAACCCTTTGTGCGCGAGTCCGACTCGGACTTGGCCGGTATTTTGGTAGATGCAGTCGAGCGAAGCGAAGCGGATTTTCATCCTCTGTAGATTTTAAAAGCAGAATCCGCGCTGAATATGTCATGTGAGCCAAATTAAAACTTCTGCTGTTTTTGACAGCCTGGTACTTCAAAAGAGTTTTCAATAGTTTGTTAGGAGGAAACCTGCGCTAAAGAAGCGATATTGTTCTCTCCCTTGCACTTATATCACCCTGGTATTATTATGAGATGAACACTAATTCGAGGGCACCATTCAAGAGTTCCCCTACCTCCTGCCTCCAGGATCAGATCAGCGATGGTAACAAATATTGAAATTTCATCTTACAAACTATCAATGGTGTAAAAAACGAAACAATACTTACTCAACCAACTCACCACATCTTTAGATTCTTGATGTTTCTTGTTCATTAAAAGTCCTCTAATGATTGATTAATTAAAGGTATTTTAATTGGGTGCATTCGGTTTTGCTGATTTTCAAAATGGCGGACAGTAGATATGACAAAATAGTTGGGAGCTTTTGCATCGAGGTAAAAATGTTACGTTTAAATATAGAACGCCAATGTGGTTAGTTTTTACTATAATCTGTAATTATTAAAGTTCTTTTTTTAAATGGAATTTCTACCCCCGGTCTTTTATCCTAACGATGCCATACCAACCTGGATCAAGCCTTTAGACTAACATAAGTGTGTGAATGAAAGTAAATTTAAGAAAACGGACTTCGTAAAAAAATTCTTTTTATGATTTCGATATACGCAGTGTCGCACTCACAGTAAATACGAATCTAACGACACCTCTCAAGCTAAAATCTATCGAGCCGTTCAGGCCGCAGAGCGTGCCAAACAATTATACATACATTACTCTCGAAAAACATAAGCCTCTTTCTGGTGCAGTCGGGTAAAGAAAAACATAAAGTAATATTAGGTTTGTTATGTAGTAACATAGTGTCCCTACTATTAAAACACACGTTTCTTCCTTGGAAATTGGATAAAACTTGTTTTGGATGTAGGTTTGTGCACAGACTATATATTTTCTTGCCATTTGATAACATTTTCTACAGTATTCCCGCGGCATTACATACGAGTATAACCGATATGTGACATATCATCAGCAAACAGAACGACTTCGTACTTAGTTGAGTTTGGTAAGTCATTTATATAGAGTAAAAATGGTCCTAATATACTACCCTGAGGGACCCCGTCTCAATTATATTGATTTTGATACATTTTTTTAATGAATGATGGGTCTTCTTTTTCATCTCAGCTGATGGTAAGTGACAATAGGGGCGTTGAACGGTAAGCTTATATTATTATTAGAAGCCTCAATCTGATGAGAAGCTGGCTCTGCTTCCAGCAGCAAAGCAAATTACAGAAAGATTTATCCAATTTACAATTGTTATTACAATGAGTAAAACCGCTAGGCGCGTCATAATATATCTACCTCCACCTCTTTTCAGTTATAATCACCAGTGTTGCCATTATAACACGGTTTCATAATGAATAGTAATTACCGTGGGCTGGCTGGCAACACCGCAATTATCCTATTACATGTGACGGGCTCACAGCGGCTTTAATAAGGCAAATGTCACGTAAATTTAATGCTTATATACTCGTACCTCAACGAAGTGCTAGTTGTAGTTTGATTATCGTTTCATCTATATATTGTGTAAAAGTTCTCTCGTTTGAGATGGGAAATGCAGTAGAACGCCGAGTATCCGAATTAATCGGGACCTGGGCCGATTCGGATAATGAAAATTCGGATAATCGGACACAGAATGGTAATAAAGTTAAACGAACTGTCACACACAGAATAAACCTTATTAAGTTTAACAAACATAGTTCTATAATAATGCTCACTTGAACATCTCGATCAGAGTAAGTTGCAACTTTTAAAACAAAAATTACTTGGTTTTATTCTTTTATATTACGTTTAGGACCGATTCGGATAATCGGCTTTCTACTGTCTGATATTTTACAATTTTTGGATATCTGCTTCAATTTAAACATTGGAACGAAATATTCAACATATGGACATAAAATGTACATATATGACAGACATTTTCAAATGAATAATCTTAATATGAAACCGACCTGTAAATGAGCTCGCAGTTCTCAGGGAAACTACTAAAACTAAAAAAACAGGTCAATCAATTGATAACCTCCTCCTTTTTTGAAGTCGGTTAAAAAGAGAGAATGAGGGAGCCACTTCGCTCTTCCATGTCATAAATAAAAGCATATATGATCTATAGATCGGGTAAGTGTTATAGTTTATCCACACGACGAAAAAGTGTTAAAACAATTTCTTTGCGATTACATTAACGAATTCATTAAAATTGCTTCATAAATTCATAATAATTTATAGCAAGTTATAAACTATAATTTCAACGCCCAGGTACATTTGCGTGCGTCATAAAAATTTAAATCAACCACTTTTTGCTTTTGAGCCGTTGTAAAAACGTTAGAACACTCCGCCGTCGGGTCGGATTCGAAAATGGAACGCCGCCAACGCCATTCCGAATTCCCCATGCATTTTTAGGATTCCGTACCCAGAGCTTAAAAAACGGGACCCTATTACTAAGACTTGCCTGTCCGTCCGTCCGTCCGTCTGTCACCAGACTTTATCTCATGAACCGTGATAATAGACAGTTGAAATTTACACAGATGATGTATTTCTGTTGCCGCTATAACAACAAATACTTGAAAATAGAATACAATAAATATTTACGGGGGCTCCCATACAACAAACGTGATTTTTAGACGTGCGATGTAACATCCTACTAACGCCATCTAGTGTCGTACTCGTCTACTACAACTGCAAAATTGATAACGAAAATCGCGGCGCATTCGTTAGCGGATTGTTCGGTGCACATTATTATTCATGGTTTTCCATATTCTGTACGGAACCCTTCGTGCGCGAGTCCGACTCGCACTTGGCCAATTTTTTCGTTTCGCATAATTTCTATAAATCTCCTTGCGTGTGTTTTCAAACTATTTAGTGCTCCGTGTGACGCGGATGGTTAATAACACCGGCAGTATAATAAGTCTGTTATAGAGCCATGGTTAAAATGACGAATTAAAACATCATAAGATTATGATTTATAAATATAAGCCACGATATTTTAAACAAATTAAACTATAACTGGTTATTTAACTTTATTCGTAGCTGCTGTAATAAGAATTAATTTTATATCTTAAAACAATGGTTATTTTATAATAAACGCTTAGCGCTAGCTCATATTTTTTAAAGATTAATGGATAAATGTTAATTTTTAACTCAAAACATGCAAAAAGCGCAACTTAAGTTATTTTATAATAGCAATTAAAATAGAACATTATTCAATTTATTTGTGAATTTTAAAACTTTTGTGTAACTGTCATACTTCTAAAGAACAAAACGAGTGATGGTAACGATAAGGCCTTTCGATGGAAAGCGTGCTCACCCAGCAGCCTCAAGCAAATGAGGCACTGGCTCTGCTACTTTCATACTGTAACACAACAGTGCTATTAACACTGCTGTTTGGCGACAGACTTAGGTAGCATAGAGGTAGCTCCCAGGCGGACATAGAAAATACCCAACCGCCAAGCAAACCGAGTATATATCCACTGTACTAGGAAAATGTTTGAGTTTTTTTTTTAATTTGTTGTGTAATATTGTTCTAAGAAAAAGCGTCAGGCTTCATGTGATTTGTCTAAGACAATTATTAATAGTCCGTTTCCGAATGTCATAAAAAAGTATATTTAGATGGTCCATGTTTTCCCATCCCCAAATGTTCATCGTCCAAAAAAATCAGAAGCAAAATAATACAGGGTAAATGCTACTCGTACATACGTTACTTCATTGAAATATTTTATTACCAGCCAGTGCTGGAATTAAAACGAGTAATGACACGCAAATTAACTGTTATTTAGAGTGTGTCATAAAATCACCTTGGGCGGCCATTAAAAAGAAAATTGGCGCTATAAAAGGTATAAACTGGCGATTAAAGAAAATAAACTCTTTTTTATTATTAAATGATTGATAGCCCACGGCTGCCCCCGATATTGAGTCACACCATTAAACGAAACGACAATTAAAATTCAATAAGTGAAATAACGTACAATTTTCTACCAATTAACCGAAAACGCTCGGCTTATACATATACATGCCAGAGACAAAACGGAAAAACTTTTAAAAGGTATACGCGTACAAAAATCGTGTCTATGGTATGAAGATACAAGTTCGAAATTCAAATCGTGCCGCGTGAGTAGACCACACACGTCGAAGCGGCGAGGCTTTTAAAAAAGGAACGCGCCAACCGCGCCTCGTTCGTTACCTCATCATCGGCTTCTTTTTTCAAATTTCTTTTTTTTTAAACCTGCGGCGTAGGCTAGCTTTATACATAGGCCAGTCACACACGCCTCTTATATGGGGTTGCCGGTGGTAAAAAATGTTATAAGCCGAATAATGTTGTTGTGGTCCTGTTATTACTCGGACGAGTTTTTGGTCCAGGGCATAAATTAGGCTGTTTTATTAGGTCCCGGCCGCTTCTGATGTACCCGCCCGGTCGAGAGTTACCTTTTTATAGTTTTTTAAATATTCTCGTAAGTACGTTTGGGTTTCGGCCTTTGAAGATTAGTTTGTTATCGGCCAGTAATAAAGTGGGTGAGGGTATAGCTTATTCCAGGCTTTTTTATTATCTTTTTAATCGAGCAAAGAGGTTGGGTTCTGAAATTTGATCTTTTCGGTGGGAATTTTCCTGATGTCGCCGATAAAGTCGGGGGTAAATTAAGAAAAATAGTCTTTTAAATAAGGTAGGCAATTGGAGCTTAGCGATTTATTTATTAGTGTCAGAGCCAGGTAAGATTGTTAATATAGTTAAGACTACTGGACTGTCAACTTCAGAAGGGAAGTAGGTAGCTTTGGTAGGTAGTATCAAAGAGTGCGTGATAAAGCCTTTTTTATGAACAATGGCACGACCTTCATCTCACTTCTAGGCCGTCGGATAGGAAAGGCGACCAAAAGTCTCAAGCTAATAAGGCGCTGGCTCTTCTTTGCCGAAACACAATAGTGCTATTAATATTGATGTTTGGCGGCAGACTTGACATGCGATATAAAAAACAACTTACCACCAACCATCTCTTTAGAGTAGACTGCAACGCTACAGTACGAAAATTATGAAAAAGGAACATTTGTAATTCGGGCTTCACGTAATCTATTAAAAAAATCAATGAAAAAATCTAACAAAAAAACAACAATAATTGCATTTTTGGTAGTGTTTTGTTCATACAAAATAGTTATGTTTTATTTTATAAAGTGTAAAACAACAAATGACATTCTATTGACGCCATCTTTATTTTTGTTTAGGTGTTGCCAATTTCGTGTGTATGTACATTAATGTTATTGTACAAAAAACTGACACAAACTATTCAAAAATAGCAATTAATTACAACGCTTTTATTTGAAAATGACGTTTAAAAATTAGAAGTGAACAACCGTGGCTCCACTGTATGAATTAAACAGTTTTAAATAACAAGGTAATTTAAAAAAAAGTCAATAAAGATTTTTACTTCGATTACAGTTGCCTCAAAAAATAATTCCGAATCGAAGTAGATAATAATTTAATAAACAAACCGTGACTATTATACACTGTAATAACTGATGGAAGCCACTCCCGCGCACCCCTCGGCTGGAGGGGACGAGACAACCATAATTACTTCTAACTAGATCAAATTACCCACATCTCGGTCACAGACTCCCCTGGGTGCGCGTGCGGCGGCAGTGGCAGAGAGCAGCGGGCCACGGAGCGGAGCGGTTGGAGCTGACTGCAAAAACAAAATTAAATCAAGAAAACCTGACCAAGTGAGAGAGGAAATAATGTGTTCGATAAATAAAGCGTTCAAAAATAACTATATACTAACTTCAACTGTCCTAAAAGTCTACAGCATTCATCCCCTACATAATGCAAGACTTATATGGTTTTCTCATGTATGTCGTTGTCAGAACTAGATCAAATTGGGAATCACACGGGACCAGCTTTCAAATAATAAAGAATCATCAAAATCCGTTCGCCTAGTCGATAGTTATGAGGTAAAATAAAAAAACATACAGTCAATTATAATCAAATCGTCACAACTAGAGAGACAATTTAAATAGAAAAAAGAATTAAAGCAATCCGTAAACAATTGGTGAAGATATACAGTAGAAAAATCATACATCCATACCCTCCTACTGTTTTGAAGATGGCGCAGAAAAGGTAAAAATATGTTTAAGAATGCAGAATTGAAGTTATTTCATCTGTAGTAAATTCTCAAACAGTACAGACAAAACTGTTCATTCGTCGCGTAAGCTGCCCGCTGATTCTGAAGCCCCACCCTACTTAAAAATTCTATTCGACAAGCGGCCCTTAATACACTTAAGGGATTATTTGGTTCACAATTTATATTTCGTCATGAGGGCACGGCGGCGATGATGACGTAGGGCTTTCTGGAGTAAATAAAGGGATAAGAAGGGCTCTAATCAGCCTATCAGTATCATGTTTGTAATGTGGACAATAAATCAGAATTCATATTGTGGTGTTTTTTTGCGAATTCGAGGCTAAGGAATTTCAAGTCAAAAGAAGGTAGAAGAGTATTTTTTCTGGTCTATTAAATTGTCACTGGCCACGTACAACGTTTTTGGTTGTATCATGCTAGAACATTTGAAAAAAGAATTTAGATAAAGTGCGGCTTTTATGCGAAAAAATATTATTATGTACAGCCCTTTCGTACCATGTCAAAGTCGCCATAAATTGACATTTCCCGCAACACTCTGCATAGGAACAGGTAAGAGTGAATGTGATGTCTTAAGTAAAATTCCTGAGGGTATGGTACAAAATTGGGCCCTAACTACTGATAATTTAGTGTTTAGAATGTGTTTTTAAATGATCTCTGAATCGCTCATACTTGACATCCCTTCCCGCCGCACCAGCTCATCGTCATCACCAACCTATACTCGTATATGTCCCCACTGCAGGTCTCAGTCCTACGCTCCTACAGAGAGTGTATGGGACATAGTACACCACGCGGGACCAGTGCGGAACGGCGGACTTCACACACACCTTTGAATTTCTTCTCAGAAGTGTGCAGGTTTCCTCACGATGTTTTCCTTCACCGAAAAGCCAATGGTAATGATTTTTACCATTCGTACATAAATTCTTGGAACTCTTTCGTACGAGCTAGGAACGAACCCAGACCTCAATTGTTCAAGGACTGACGATCAAACCAACTGAGCTACCATGGCTGTCCTTGCAGCTTCTATACACTGACTCTTTTACCGCGCGAAGCGTTTGATTGTGGAAATCCCTTCCCAAGGCTATATATTCCCAAGATAAGACAAATCTGTGGCTACATTCAAAATTCACCTTAAGTTGCATCAACTCAGCATCTAATCTTACTAATTATATCCATAAAATAACGTATATTTTGACTGTATTTACAATCCAAATATTTAATAAACAATTTTAACTATTTTTTTTAACACCATCCAAAATATTATGAATTATTGCCTCTACCCTAAGGTTGTCTAGCAGAGATCGCTCTTAGCGATAAGAACGCCTGTTGTGCATTTGAATTGAATAACGCTATATTGAATTGAATAATTTCTCCAACTTGTGTTCTTAAAGTGGGAAAAGTCCTCGATTTTCCCTCACCCAAAAGCTTATCTTCGAATGACGCCACTTCACACCCCAACAAGACCCCAACAATAAAACAATTACACCCGCAGTTGGTCAATAAACAAACATAACCGTGTATTATATTCCTCCCCTAAGGGGATGTAACACGGGATTTGTACTTGAATCTGTGAGATTATTGTTTCATAGGATGACTGAGGGGTGGCTTATGAAATTTTCCCGAGCGACGGCAACAGATTTTTTTATACTGGCCACTATTGGAAGATTATGACGCATTCGTGGCTTAATTTTGATATTGTAATGTAAGATTTTATTAACTTTCATTAGCCGACTTTAAAAAAGGCTATCAATTTGGATATGTTTTTTATTTTTTTTATGTTTGTTACCTCAGAACTTTTGACTGGGTGAACCGATTTAGATGATTTTTTTATTATTTGAAATCTGGTGCTTCCCGTGTGCTCCCATTTCAGTTTGGTCCAGTTCTGACAATGGAATCCATGAGAAAATTATATAAATCTTAAATTTGTCTGTATAAAAGCAGACTTTTAGGGCAATTGAAGTCGGTTTCCAGTTCTTTTTGAACGCATTTCCTTGTTTTACATGCCTACTACCTATGGAATCATGAATTCAAATAAACTTTATTGTACACCAGGAAATAATAAAAACAGAATAAATAAAAGATTTTAAAAAATCGAACAGGAAGGCGGTTATATCGATAAAAGCGATCTCTTCCAGGCACCCTTGTGGCAGAAGAATCGGATAATAAAATGACAAACTGTAATAATAAATTTAAAAAAAACACATATTATACATATAATAAATGAGCGGAGGAGCGGGGCTTCCTATCACAGGTATTTCTATGCCTAACAGGAAGTTCCAGCGTTAAGAGGGTATGCTGTTGTCAAAGCGCCCATACAAACGTAGTCCAGTCATATTTTGCATATTAAGCTATGAAAATCTATGAAATTTTCAAGACACAATCTAGAAACAAATATCTGTGTTGGTGGTGAGTCAGATTTTCGTTTAAATATATACTTCCAGAGTTACAGGGCGTCAAAGTATTGTATTTTTCGGTAATAAAAAGCCCCAACTTTGAACCTGATTTACAAGAGTATGAATCAATTTAGAACAATTTGGAAAAACCACCGACATCTGAAATTTCATTAGTATACTGTATTAAAAAAATGGTTACATAATATACTGTATCCTTCAAATGATCCCTGGACTACGAAACATCCAAATACCGGGTGGATAACATCGCGTAATGTATGCTGTCTCACCGTACGCGCTCGGGTAGGATAGGGCTTGGAGAGGGACAGCTACAAAACAATGCAACCTTGAAACCGACCACGTGGTCTTACCAACATAGCCTCTTAAATGTAATTTATTACTTTAGTTTATGAAATAAAATATTTTCAATTCATTTTTCATTTTCAATAGATAAACAATAGTCAGTATAAAAGAGAATCAGGCTGAAAAGGAAATCTGTGGATTTCATTCAAGTCAAAGTTTTATTAACAAAAATAATAATGTGATTAAATGAAATGTAACAGCCAATTTTAGACACAAAACTTTGGTGACATTTAAAAAAGCACTTTATAAGCTGCATAGTGAAAGCGGACCTAAAGGCGCTGCAGCAAGGGTGTAGAAAAAAATCAATCCCCTATTTGTTTCCCATCGTTATTTTACACCCAGCTCAATGCAGAGTTTAACCAACTCAGCGCCCTCTCGCGGGCGGCGGGTGTTAACAATAACTGGCTATTTACTGATTTACCCTCCGACGCACCCCATGCGTAATGGATTTCCCTACAACCACCGCCGCAACTCACGAGAAACAGCGGGGAAATACATTCAAAAGTAACGGAAATTGTTCACTTAGGGGTAGAAATTGTTCACTTAGGGGTAGAAATTGTTCACTTAGTGGTAGAAATTGTTCACTTAGTGGTAGAAATTGACACATTAACCGTGCTATATAATTCAAATTCTTTTTTCAAAGTTTTTATTTGCGCGAATATCTCTTATTTCGTAGGCAACAATGATCAAAATAGACGAAAATTGACATTATGTCAGCAAACACAATCCGTAGCCGTGAGGGCCATTCATTAATTACGTAACGAGTATTTTGGCCACTGTGACTGTTCGTTTTTCATTTCATTAATTCACATATGGCATCATACGAAATAAAATAATATTTACATGTAACATCCTGCATGGGCACACCAGCAAAGTGAACCTTAAATTAAAACAAATTAAATTACAAAAAAAGATTTTTCACAAAAAATTAAGACGTAGAAAAAAAAAGTTTTTAGACAATTTACCTAAGATTTTATCTCCTTCCATAAGATTTTATCTGGTTTTAGGAAAGGATGAATTGCACGAAAACGTATGATTTGACGTCAAAAACAAAGATTTCAATTGTTTAAAGATACTATACCCTTATATACCTTTAAATATCTCGGGTCGCTCTGTTTCAAGAAGAGCCCGGTATTTTATAAGGCTTGCATAGGGATACAGGTCGCACGATATACGCGGTTAGGACTTACCTATCCGAATTTCTCTCTGAACGAGACACGCTCAGAGACAACCCCGGTGATGTACGAGGCCTATTGCTGTATACTTATATAGGTAACAAATATATCTGGCCCTCCAAAACAGACTCAAATACTAGCGATAAAGGGAGCAACAATGCCATGGTCCACTAGAGGGTGCGAGTTTCACACGCAGTTTCCCCGTTATTACGTCGGTAGACACTCCACCCCGAGCACACAGCTCTAACGTGTCCACTCTGTCCAAGTGATCAAGGCAAGCCAGAGGTGAGAATCCCGCAGGCCCTCTGGTCATCCACCCCGGCGCCGGGGGCGAGGGCTTGAACCGACTCTTTAGACTACAGTCAGCTACTACAACAGCTCGACAGAAGCTGCCCTGCTTTCTATATATACAGTACGTGGAGGCTCTCCTTTTAAGTATGGATAATACTTGTATTAGGAGGCCCCACTCTTCCCCGCGGAAAACAGCTGCAGCAGAAGGCTGAGTAAGGATATACATTTCAGACTGCTTGTAAGCATAAAGTATGTAGAAAGAATTATCAATGTCAAAAGAAAAGTTTAACAATATTTGAATTAAAAATGATTATGTAGGTACCATTATATTTTAGACATTTTGAAGTTGTCTTTGTCTTTGATACCACTCAAGGCTCTTGTAACTTGTTGCCGGTGAGCACGTCGAGAGTTGTAAGGTGTTCGGACCCTTGTTGTGATTGTTAATATCCCTGTCTTGAGGCGAGTCAGCGAGGGGAGCGTCAATCGATGCCGACAACGACGACCAGCTCACAGACAAGGAGTTTGCGAGAGAGCGGGAACGAGGTTTTGTTCTAAACCACACACCATATGAGTGTATCAGACTTGTGTGTGTAGACTTGAGTGATTGCAGAATAGAAATTATAAAATTACTTGGACACAAACAATTCGACAAACCAGAAAATGATGCAAGGCTCAGACAAGGAGGCCCAACGCGTCTTTTTTTAAGTTCCTAAATATAAAACTGCGCTGTATAAAAAGAATTGTACAATAAAATTCCAAGGTAAATAAGAGAACTGTTGAGAATCTTTATCAAGCTTATATTGCGTGATTTGCTATTAGAAAAGTGTTTCTATTTTTGACGGCGACTTAGATTGCGAAGGCTTTAGGACATCTTCCTTTTTTAAATCAGTTCTAAACAGATCAACAATCAGTCTACCAAGCGTAGCTATAAGAATAACAATGAGCAAAGAATATGTACTTAAACTGACAAGCAGTGACTTTGGTTGAAAAAGGTATCATGTAAAATTATAAACCTTTAAACTTCATACGAGTACGCGCTCAATTTCTGCATGAAACGACTACGCACACACGTAATGCAATCTTTTTCAACGCGTAAATACAAACTCCTTTCATCCGTCTGTCAGCGCACAAAAAGGCACCCACACACGTGTAGTCAGCGACAAAGGCACGATCACAAATTACGCGACCAATTTACATAGAAAAAGTGACAACGGACAAGGCAAAACATTTGTTAGCCCCCATTGTATTGTAACAGTATTATATCTGGCGTTTTTCTTGATTCAGGAGTCGTTCATGAAGCACGCTAACAGTTATCTGCGCATAAAGTGTAGTGTCTTTGGAATATTGACACACCATCGTAATCATATATTGTAGGGAAAAAAGGAAATTTGAAATCAAAGACATTTAATATTAATAGATCGGACAAAGCAAACAAACATTTTGATCCTAAACTTATGACCAATTGGTAATAAGTCACTCAATCTAGTGTCACATCACGTCACGCGGCCGTACAAGACATTTGACATACCTTTGAGACTTTTGAGATCAAAATGTTTATATGTAACGTTTTCCAATGCCCGCTCTATAACCTATTGCTATATTTAAATTGCTATGTTTGAATTGCTATGTTTGAATTGATCGCATGCACTTAGTGCGGAGTCGATCGCAATGTTGATAGTGAAAATCGTAAGTGAAATGTCGCGTTAAATCCCCATAAAATATGCATCAATTATAATTTGAAGTCGTGTATTCTCTGGGTGGAGTTAAAAAATCCAACTAACCTACAAAAAATTGAACCATGTAAAAGTTGTAGTCGGCCAATTTTTTCGGAAGCCGAAATGGGTCTTCCCCGATACTGCAGTGCCTCTGGAGTGCGGGGATATTCATCGGGTTGCCTCCTTCATGTTCAGGATTGGTGCGTGTGGCAACTCCATAATTCGGGAGCTGAACAGCAGGCTCATTACCGCAGATATATGTAGGAGTTGGCTGCGCATTGAAGACTAACTACAGTTTTAGTTTATAATCCGTATTGTATTGTACCTATTTTTGTTGTTGTCTGAAATAAACTTTTATATAATGACAATTTTTTGAACCACACAAAAATCATAGCGTTTTACATGACCACCCCCTCCGTCATATTTTATTTATAAATGTACGTATTTGGCGTGTACTAACAAGATGTTTACGCGCAGTGGGACGTGTCAAAGTCGCCCGCCAAAATGTTCAATGGGCGGTGTGAAGCCGCCTTTATTCGTGGACCATAGACTATTTTGACTTTCTTTTTTGCGGCAACAGCTCTTTGAAGCACAGCCATGCGCTAGGTTGAATCTTAATAGGTTTAGAATCTCTGTCGTTGCGTTTAAATACGAGTATATTCGCTGCAAAAAATGCAAAGCTGAGAATTATTTTGAAAATAAGTGGCGGCGGGTAATATCAGATACGTAAACTTTTAAAAAGGTAGCAGAAAAAAAGTTTAATATGTAAAGTAATAAAAAATGTCTAAAAATAGTTTACTGTATTCCTTAGCTTCTTGGCGCGAACTTGAAAGATGGTGGTTCATTGCTAGTGCCATTTTAGTAATTCGTTTATAATACTGTTATGTGTGTTTTTGTGTTCAATCCAAAGAGTTCACCATGTCGAGTACATTCGGCATATTATGGATTCTTTCGAATTATGTTGGAATCAAGGCTGACCTTTGAAATTGTCATCCGAAACAAGCGATAAAATGTACACGTTATAATACATTTTACAGTAAAATCAATAAATTAGGTTTAATTTCACTTAGATGACTAGCCCTCTCTTTGAACAAATATACGAGTACGAGAATAATAAGACCAAACTTTGTATGTCGAAGTGTTGAAAAAATATTGTTTATATGTAACTATAGTAAAAGTATACTTTAAATATGTTTTTAATACAAAAAACTTTGTTGTAATGAATCCTTTTTATACCAAATTTTGACTTTAATTTCACATCCAGAAAAAATGTCTGTTCAAATTTATAGAATAGAAACCAATGTCGGTATCTTTAATCTTATTTTGTCATTCGACTTTCTTAATCGAAAATGTCGAGAATTTACATTGTGAATCAATTTGGCGGAAAATTGTTATTGGGACATGAGTTAAGTAGATTGGATTTTTGTCCGAACCGCCATTTTGTTGTGCAAGTGTTGCATTAATCTGGTTATTGCTGCTTAAAGCGAAATAATCTTATATTGCAAATGGCACGGTGAGCATAACGATGCGGTATTTTTTATATTTTGCTTGTTTATGTTGGTGTTTATTATATTACAATTGTGACGTTCAATTTGGGTTCTACTTCGAATTTCGATGTTTAAAACGATAACTTTTGCTGCGGCTCAGCGTGAATTTCAGAAATTGTACACTCGAGACTTATAGGTGTACCCACGTTGTGGTAAATTACAATTAAAGATGAATATGACATGGTGCATAAGTGGGTACATATTATTTATATGTACCCACCTCGGGAGCTGTGATCTATTCCATGTAGGTATTACTAATGAATAACGAAACGTTTTAAAACGATTGCACTTAATTTGCATCTGCAAGCCGCCATTTTTGAATTTCATGTGACGTCATGTAGCCTATAACAACTATACTGTTGGACTCACAATCCGAAGGTCTCGGGTTCGGTTCACAGTGGTAATTCCTATCGGTTGGTGGTAAGGCATTTTCTATGTCCGCTTGACTTACTATTAACATGTTACCTGAATCTGCCGCGAAACAGCACTGTTAATAGCACAGTTGTGTTCCGGTAAGAAAGGTAGCAGAGCCAGCGCCACATTAGCTTGAGGCTTCTGGGAGCACACGCTTACCAGCCAACGGCCGTAGCGTCACTTATCTGTTGAACTTACATAACAGGTGAGATGAAGGCCAAGTGCAAGCCTATCATGTATTAAAAAATGGTTGCTAAAATAATAACCTTCCTTTTTTTTCGCCGTCGCTTCCATCAATCTTAAAAGCTATTATTTTGGTAGAAACAACCAACATTCAATGTTGAATTGTAATATTTTCCTCGCTGCCATACAAGTGCACCACTGTGCGGTGCGTCGCCACCTAACAGCTCCATTAGATGCTTCACAAAACCACACAATACATGATAGTACAAAACAAAGTGACATTATAAGTGAAAACAATATAAATGAACGGTACAAGACCCGAAGGAATATCCCGTCGTACAGCCTTAACTTGTTATTACAGTCTTACTCAGCGGCTTACAGCAATAACGCCTTTGCCTGCACTCGTCCTTGGCAATAAAAAGGAAAAAAGTTTGACATAAGCGCGAAATGGCGCGAAAAGTGCTTTCGAACATATGTCACATACAATATGGAGGGAGTATGGCAGATACGATGCACCCTTATTGGTTTTGATAATGCGTCGTACATTCGTTGGAGGGAAAAGAGGATTCTTGGCGCGAACTTGAATAATGGTGGTTCATTACAATTTTAGTAATTCGTTAATAATACTGTTATGTGTGTTTTTTGTGTTATAATGGTGTGATATAGTGCAAATGGTGTCACGGACGGTGTTATAGTATAAATTACGCAAAATTGTGAGCTATGGTACGGTATGCCACGGTGCACGCGTCCGATTCGCACTTGACCGGTTTTTTATCTTAGAACTATTTTACAATCCCTGGTTTACCCAAACGTTACGCCGTGGATTTAAAATAAACTTTATGACACAATTGAAAATAACGATTCCTGATTGGTTAATATAAAGTTAATATTATAAAAGCTTTACACGGCCTGTGGTATTACAATAAACCTGTTATAAAATTACCGGTTTTGGTTTTGTAAGTTTAATTCTTAGGTATTTATCTTTATTGACTTGTCTTATGTTTACATATGATAATTCATTTTTGAGTAATAAATATTCAATTGGTGATGACAATAATAACGCGTTCAAGAACTAAAAACTGCCATAAAAATGTTGTAGAATTATCTCGGTTTGGTTGGTGGTAGGGCATTTTCTATGCCCGCCTGGCTAGCTACCACCATGTATCCTAAATCTGCCGCCAAACAGCAGTATTAATAGCACTGTTGTGTTCCGGTATGAAAGGTACCAGAGCCAGCGCCTCATTAGGTTGAGGCTTCTGGGTGCGCACGCTTACCATCCAACGGCCTTATCGTCACTTACCAGGTGAGATGAAGGTCAAGTGCAAACCTAACGTAAATTTAAAAAAATCTAGTTCCATATGTGGTTTTTGTAGATTGTCGTAAAAAGTGCTCAATCGATTTCGATAAAAATTACATGGGACCACCTGTGAAGTATGCTCTATCAAACAAAAAAAGAATCATCAAAATCGGTGCACAAATGGCGGAGTTATTGAGAATTTAATTGCGAATTGAGAACCTCATTCTTTTTTAAGTCGGTTGAAAAAGCATGTGATGGTAAAATGATTGTTGAAGCCTCTTATTACAGGTGGCTGTACCTTTGTGATTTTAGCTTTAGAATAAGACCCCATGCCTTCCTGTGGGTCGTAAAAAGCGACTAAGGGAAAACTATACCGAAAATGATCAGCAGCAAATACTTATGTTACTCGGACTGCTTGGTAAAGTTTGTTACAGCTCGCTACAATCTGTACTACAAGCTGTGCTACGAGCATGGCGACATAACTGGTACTAAGTCGAAAATGATTTCAAAATAAAATCCGCAAAACGTCGGCACCTGGACCGGCTTTTACTATATCTATTCCCAAGGAGATTATTGTTATATTATGTACAATCTCCTTGCTTATTACACAGAGTATCCTAAAAGCGTCGGCTTATTAAAAACTTTTTTTTTCAGGCACTGGCAGCATGCACATTGTAAAAAAAGAAGCACCGGTAAAAAGCTTTTGATATCTTTAATAGGATCGTAAAGTCGATGGAAGTTTTATTTGCCATTATTAATTAATTCAAAACGATTATTTGCCTACAATAAAGGTGCAAATAAATAACTGTTCACTTTTAATCGACTTCGTAACAATATGGGTGGAGATTATGGAAAACTCATGGAAAGTGACTTGTGCTAAAAATATGCGTATGCTATAAATAAAAATTATAATTGAAATAGAAATCGTATTTAACGAGATGAAGTCGCAAGGCAAAGAAAGAGCACACAATAATAATAATATTACAAATCATTATCGAGTCTCTCGGGAGGTCGCGTATCATGGAGGTGTATGTCCAGCAGTGGCGTTTCCCGTCTGGTGATGATCAACCAATAAAAAAAGAATGTTGCAGTACGACAGTAAAATACGCAGAAGTTTGTGTATCTATTGAAGATATTTAACGCATTCAAAAAGAACTAAAAACCGACTTCAATTGCCTTAAAATTTGGTTTTTGTTGATTTTCTCAAAGAGCGATCAATAAATTTCGATAAAATACGGCACCATCTCTGAAGTATGCTCTACCATACAAAAAAAGAATTATCAAAATCGATTCACTATTGGCGGAGTAATCGCGTAACACACATACAAAAAAAATATCCGTCGAATTGATAACCTCCTCCTTTTTTCTAAGTCGGTTAATTAATGATAGTCATTTCGCGACACTATAATTCCATCTCCTATTTTTAGGATACTTATCAAACCCAGCTATTTTCAACCAACTTCAAAAAAGTAGGAGATTCTGAATTCGGCAATGTTTTTTTTTATTTGAAAATATTATGACAACTGAAAATTAGTACCTATAGAAGCACTCGGATAGGAATTCAGTTAACTTCAGGACACTCGATAAGCACGCTTTCTAAATAGCCTTAGGTGAGATAAAGTCAAGTGCAATCCCATTTTAATTTTCGAAAATAGGCTAGTTGACTAAATTTGAAAACTTGGTTAATTATATACTTTAATATCTATTTTATCCCAAAAAAACTATATTTTAAAGAAATAGCAATATTTACATTACGTATTTTGTATTTAAAAAAAGCCATTTATATTTCCCCCGAAAACGCTGAATAGTGTCATGGCGTCTTGAATGACGTCACAGCTCGCGAAATAACCTGCTCTGTGATATGAAAACGTCAACAACAACAATGATGTTTTGCGAGGCGTGACGTCACACTTTCTTGCGCCGCGTTCTTCGTGTTCGCTGTCACGTGACCTAATGCCAATTTTTTTCGAATCCATTTTCTGAAAATATTAATAATCTTTAACTTTTTTGAGAAATATACTGGTTTTTTCTTATCTTCGTCTCTTCATTTATAATTAGAAACTATAAACTAAGCAATTTATTCTTAGTGGAAACAGGCCTATTCTTTCATTTTTTAAAAATCTATATTTAGTGAGATAAATAAATAAATAGACTACAGTCATAGACTATAAAATGATTATAACATAACGAAACTGTATCGTTTCACTTGTCACCGTCGGGGTCGACCCTCGTAAAACCTGGCATTAACATATAAATGGATATTTGTCATACGCTCGGAGGCTACAGCGATAAGGCACGCAGTCTAGATCGTGATGTTGCCAGTGTTTCGTGTGGTTTACACTTTACAGGTGCATTGTGGAATTTTACAGTCGGTTAAGATTCTAATGGTGGACGAATGCTGGCAGCGTTGCTTTTTAAATTTACTTTTTTGTGTAGATTTTTAGATGAATATTTTTTCTATGATCTATGAAATCATTTTGAACATAATATGTATTTTTATTAATATTATTTATTGAAAAATAATTTGTTGAATTTGATCCAGTGACAAAAACTCACCGGGATGATTTTCTGAAATAAATAAGCTAGTGATGTGACGCAAATAGAGTGGAAACTACAGGTCTAACGCATAACTGAGTCTATTCCTGAGGTATGGGAGCGGTACGGGATGGCGTGATTACGGAACGTCAAACGACGCCCGACTGAACTTATGCGTCGTTTGAAGTTCCGTAAACGCACCCGCCCGTACCGCTTTCACACCTCAGGAAGAGACTATGCGTTATGCCTGTAATTATAAATATTTTTGAAAAATACCGATAGTAGAACTTCTTTAATAATGGCTCGTACAAAAGTAAATTGATTTACGTCAAAGAAGTTTTGTATCAAAAGCAAAATTTTCAACTTTGTACACTATTGAAAACTGTTATAAATTTATGCTGTTTTGATATTATTTTGTTTCTACAAAATCATTCCTTTTTAGTACTAAGCGGAAAATGACAAACGTCATTCAATTGACGCCATCTCTATTTTTTAATGAAGTGTTGCCTTTTTTGGAAATATTCCATGATTTTGTACAAACAAAAACGAAACCAATTTAGGAATATATGTCAAATGTCGTTTAATAGTGAATAATATGAGGTATCCAAATGTTCTAAATTCAAATTAAATTTTCATAGGTTTATCTGATAATCCTTACAATACATAAACTTGCAAGATGTTTCGATTTTTCTGATGAGAAGTCCAAATACATTCGTGAAACGTGTAATTCATTTTAAAAATAAAAAATATTGTTATCTCTCACGCTGATGTAAAAGCACCATTATATTATAAAAAGATTATTAAAATAATTAGTTTTATTCAGACACTCTTGGTTATATAGCCAGGTTTTAATAACTACTCACGTTTAATGGCGGTGAAATAATATTGTTTCCACAGTAAAATAAAATGGCCACAAATGTCAGAAATGGCTAAAGCTAATCATAATGTTTATTAAACGAACGGTGTCATAAAAACTTTATTATTACATACATACAGAAATTAATATGGCTTTTAATGTAACATAAGACACTGTGTGATTATTAAGGCCTTCTCCATTGGTTAAATTATCAACTGACAACATTTTCTTTCAAAAAAGGAGCAGGTTCTCAATTCGACTGTATGTTTTCTGTATGTATGTTACGCGATAACTCCGCCAGTTGGGAATCGATTTTGATAATTTTTTAAGTTTGGTAGAACATATTTTATAGGTGGTCCCATATACATTTTATCGAAATTGATTTAGCGCTTTTTGAGGAAATCAACGAAAAACTAAATATGTACCCAGATAATTCTCCCTCTAAGGGTGAATATTTTAGGGGATGAATGCTGTAGACTGTTAGGGCAATTGAAGTCGGTTTCTAGTTCTTTTTAATACAGTTTTTTACTCACGTCCGTGGCTTATGACTACTTAGGTCCCTGATTCTATTCCCAGAGGCGATACCTGTTTGTACTCGGTTTGGTTGATGGTAGGACATTTTCTATATCCATCTGGCTAGCTTCCACCATGTTACCTAAGTCTGCCGCCAAATATCAGTGTTAATAGCACTGTTGTGTTCCGGTATGAAAGGTAGTAGAGCCAGCGCGTCATTAGGTTGAGGCTTTGGGGTGCGCACGCTTCATCAACAGTCTATATATGTCCCCACTGCAGGTCTCAGGCCTACTTCTCCTACAGACAGTGTATGGGACATAGTACACCACGCGGGACCAGTGTGGATTGGTAGACTTCACATGCCTGTTCAAGACATGCAGGTTTCCTCACGATGATTTCCTTCACCGTTAAGCAATCGGATAATGTCCTTGAATTGAAAAACAACTCATAGATACACGGCTGGATTCGAACCAGGAACCCTCAGATTGAGAGGCCGTACCTTATCCACTGCGCCACCGACGCTTGTACGACCGTAAGCCAAAAACAATAATTAATATGTTTTAGAACGTCATTTTGCCAATTTACAAAGCCCTTTCATACTACCCCACTTCACCGAGTTTCAATTTGAAAATTCAACCCTATTTAGCCCTTTTTCAATAAAAAATATTTTATTAATTCTTTCAGTTGCAGCATCTGTGGTCACAATTTTCCATAACTATACAAATTTTCAAGATGATAGCATTAGAAGTTGGACAGACACCAGAGTGAAATTATTATTGTTTTATCGGATTTACGGAGCTCCAAAATGCGAGGTAAGTGTACCTATTTCTTTTAAGTTACTCGTAGGTAGCTTTAATAAATACATACCTCTTTAATTTGCCGTAAATCTCGGTCACTCTGAAGCCCCTTTAATTTCTATTGTGTAGTTTTGAAAAGCAACTACATTTCAAATGTAAATTACTAATTTTATATAACAATGTTATCCTTTCGTTATAATGAAACGGAAGACTAACCTTGGCAACTAATTTACAATATCACCAATATATAAATAACTGCCCCGAAAATGTGTGTGAATATCCTAGCTATGACATGAAATGGAAGCTACATTAAGTATTTCTTTATGAGTTATATATTTGTCATACAAATTAACATGTGCAATTAGAGATTTCTGCTTAGTTAGCTACACCTTTGGGAAAAGTTATAAAGTTGCACTTTACTTTATCTAAAGCATTTAAATGAAATGAAAAAATTGGTTGCCTGTAAAGTCGGTATACGGGCGAAAGTTTTACGTGACAACGACTTTGAGTGGTAAAATGCCCGAGTGGAAGGGACGCGTGCCTCTCACTCGCTCTCATTGTGAGCGCATAACGTGAGCGGAGCGTAACGCAGTTTCTTGAAGTGTCACCCGGCAAACCAATTTATAAGACGTTGTCACGTCAAAAAAAAATCTCACATTTTCTCGGCAATGCACTCTAGTCCCAAGACACCCTAAAACCACATTACTCGTCTACGCCCAGCCTAAAAACCATAGACAATATGAAAATAGACAGATGTGCGTAATGCCCGCCATTCCGCAACAGCCAATAGAAAGACGCCATAGTTTTTTCATCTCAACAACAGCTGCGTGTTTTCGGCCAGCATTAACGCATGTTATTGGGTCTTTTTACAAATACACTTTGTGGTAGGGTGAAAGAGACCGCAGGGGTGTATTAATGTGGTTTTTTTTCTAGCGATGATTTGTAATATATGATGATGATGTTATTTTGATGGCGGGGAAATGGATTTTAATAATGAGATTTCTAGCGTTGATGACTATCTCACGATTTTTGATTAGAAATTGTTTTTGTTGCGGCTCGTCTTTAGAGGGGCTAATTTTGACGTTTCTTGTTGTCTATCGTTCTTGGAAACTGATCAATTTAAGAGGGCATACAGCGACAGTGGCGCCCTCATCCGCTTTTTCTACATTTCTCCGCAATTATACAATAATTCAAAAACCAAGCCGGACTTTTTGTTGTCATTGCTTTGATTCTGTGTAGTTATTATTAATTGAACCGTCTACAGTGGTCACTTTTAACTGTTTTATTGATAGTAACTGCACACAATCGATATATCAATTCATGATGTAGCGATAAAATGTAAATCAACAATATGCACAATAAGTCCGGTTTGGTTTTTGAAATTATTGTATAATAGCGGAGAAATGTGGAAGCTAAATTTCTGTTGACATAATATTTTAAAATAGAATAGCTGATTTTGATAAGTAATTACCTAAAAATAGTAGACGAAATAATAGTGTCGCGAAATAAATATCATTAATTTACAACTTTATAGTTAGCTAAAATGGCAGTTACGCAGCTAACGGTCACTAGATGGCGCTTTGAACAATAATCGTAAAAGGGGTGTGAAAATGTAAATTGTGATTCACTGTGAAGTTGTATGTTAATGATACTCATTTCGCGACATCACAATCTGATGTACTATTTTTAGATAGTTACTGCACAAAGCCAGCCAGCTAGCTATTCAAAAGATTATGATAACAGAAATTTAGTATGAAATGTTTATTGGCAAACTTATAAAGATAAATATCGATTAAATAAATATCACTAAATTATTTCTTACTATGTTTATGACAATATTTCTTTTCTACATACACTTTTTCTTATACAGTAAATCTAAATCTGACGATTAAAATTATTTCCTTATTGCTCTTATGTTGGTAGAACTTGATTGGGATGGTGTACGAAAACACATTTGTCTATAATCTGATATTGTTCGACACTTGATTTAGAGCTTTATTACTTGTGCATTTAAGTATGTATTGCTTCCTGAAATTTTACAGATTGAAGTAGCATACGATGCCATGTGTATACTATACGAAATAAAGTGGAGAAAATTTAAAATCTATTCCAAATTGAAAGGGTCGATTTTCACCTTCACGGCGAAATCGATAATCATTTTGTACCATTAAGAAGAAATCGATTGTTGGTAATTACTATCGATTTTCTAGCGTGAAAGCGGTTTTAGAATAACACCTTTGTACGAGTACGATTCAAATGTTATGATGCGATTTACGGCGGAATAGATTTCTCTTCATTTAGGGCTCAATGGAAAATTAACTATAAACAATCTTAGAACCTTGTCTCGGTGGGATAGCATACAAAATCTGACGGCAAACAGCAGTGCGAAAAGCACTGTTGTGTTGTGTGTGAAGAGATCGTCATACATTTAAACAAATGATTATTGAATCAAATCGAGCACTTCGATTTCTTATAAGTTATAATAAAATCTCTTTTTACATCAGGACCTACTTCGTATTTCGAAGAGAAAAAAGGTCGGAAATCAAAGAGATTTCACTTCAAAAGTCGACATGCAAAACAAGACTCCTTGTGTTCACATTTCAAATAACTTCCCGGTGGAAACGAAAAACTATCAAGTCGCCCTTCTCGTGGCCAAGTGTTTGCGAGAACCTATTTTGTGTAAAGGAAGACACCATGGATTATAGAACTACGCTCCACTCCGATATAGATAAGGTCTCATTTAGAATACGTCTGTGTCTGTATATGTATCCCGCTTTTTCACACGTAATCCGTCGAATGACAAAAAGAGACAGCAACATTTTTAACAGTACGTCGATTTCTATCTGGTTAGTTGGTTACTGCACAATCTATCAAAAACTGTCTAGGTTATAGAGATGGACACAATGTGGAGATTGGGAGTTCGATTCCCACTGCGGTTTATTTCTGATACCTTCTCGGTTTGGTTAATGAGGTATGGTGCGGTACGGTAGGGTGTGTGTTTACGGAATGTCGTGAACACACCCTCCTGTACCGCGCCCATACCTCAGGAACAAACTCAGTTATGGTCTGTTGTGTTCCGGTAATGAAAGAAAACATAGCGCCCTTAAGGTCTCTGGGTGAGCGCTCTTTTTATACCAAATGCATTATTACGCCATCAAGTGAGCTGCTGGACAAACGCAAACCAATATTCAATAAAGAACAGCTTTTTATGATTATTTGATCCCATATCACTTATAGGCCGTAATAAATGCGAAAGTGAGTTTGTTTTCCTTTGCTTCGTATACATATTACGAATAGTTAGAATTACTTGATTCTTAGATAGATATTTGAAGGGTTGCAGAAGGAAGGCAGCAGTAATACTAATAGGCTAGTTGACTAAATTTGAAAACTTGGTTAATTATATACTTTAATCTATATTATATCCCCAAAAAGCTATATTTTAAAGAAAAAGCAAAATTTACATTACGTATTTTGTATTTAAAAAAAGCAATTTATATTTCCCTCGAAAACGCTGAATAGTGTCATGGCGTCTTGAATGACGTCACAGCTCGCGAAATAACCTGCTCTGTGATATGAAAACGTCAACAACAACAATGATGTTTTGCGAGGCGTGACGTCACACTTTCTTGCGCCGCGTTCTTCGTGTTCGTTGTCACGTGACCTAATGCCTATTTTTTTCGAATCCATTTTCTAAAAATATTAATAATCTTTAACTTTTTTGAGAAATATACTAGTTTTTTCTTATCTTCGTCTCCTCATTTATAATTAGAAACTATAAACCAAGCAATTTGTTATTAGTGGACACAAGCCTATTATTGAAGCAGTTAAGTTTGAATCTGTTGGATTTCGATTTAAAAAGGAGCACAAGTGTAAGTATACACCGTGTATATTTCATACAGGCGTATAATGTATCCAGATATAGTTCACGACCGTACAAATCATATGTAACAGCAATTTTGTTAAATAGCTTAATTAATAAAAAGTTAACCGTTTTTAAAAGTACGCCCGAGCAGCAATGTATTGCGTCCAAATTGACTTGACAAATAAACGGTTCATTGAACACCGTCAATCAATCGATAACTTTAGATGTAATGAAAACATTGCGTTCAAATTCAATATACAAAAATGTTTATTTTCCTGAGTAAAGAACACATAAATAATTTACATTATCTCCCGCACTAGGAGACCTGGGTTGCGGGAAGCCAATTTTGGAGAACATATTTCTTATTTTACATGAACATATTCATTATTTTACATGAGGAAAATTAATTAACTAATTGAATATATTGCAAATAAATTGTAGGGAATTCATGACATATTAGTGTGTATGTGTGTGTGTATGTGTTCCGCTACTGTAATAATGTGAGAATTTTCTCCGTGGCACGATAATTTTGTGTCAAAAGCCAATTGGTCATCTTATATTTGGCCTCACCCAGAGAGCAGTTGATGATGGAGCAATGTCTGTTTGTCTTTTTGTAAATAAAGGGGAATGCAAAATAGCTGAACCTGCGCGCAAAGGCTGTTCGGACTTTCTTGGTCTTGATTTGAAGGCGGCGTGAATGCTTAGATTTAACTTGATCATTTCAACAACACAATTAGGTAATTAACGTTTTTGGTACAATTGTTTAGGACCAGCACTAATTAAAATCAAAATGCGCCCGTATGAAATATACACACTGTATTTTCCGATAAAATTATACCAAGTGTATGAGAAGCACCCGCGCGCTCAAACAGCAAGAAGCAATTTATCCCTTTGTGAAGTCGTAACAAAAGATTAAACAAGCACTTATTTAAAGTAAAGTACTTAAACTTGACTCTATACCGCAGACAAGCCCGGTAGTCGAATCGGGGATGTCCTTTCAAAACAATCCAACAATGGGCACCCTTATCTTTCTTTACAAAGAGGTTTACAAATTATGCGCCTTTTTGGAGCACGAGCTCAGCAGCGGCCATTTTAATTTGACCCCCAGTTTGTTTCCTAAATTTTCTTCGCCTATCATATTCCTGACCTGAACATGAATTTTAATACTTTATTTTGACATGTAATTTACATTATTTATAATTATTAATTTTATATTTGTATGCTCATAGCAGAATATTGTGAAACTGTATTGTATGTTACGAAAAATGAACCACCACCTGTAATATTTACCAATATTCACAAATAAATAAATGATTGATTGATTGATTAATATTCACGGTGTGGCTATTTTGCAATATTTTCTTTACGTGTGAGTCTATCAAACATAACCTACGTACTACGAAAATAATGAACTATTCGATCGTAAACGGTTACGAAAAACTGACAGCTATGTGAAATATCGAAAATATTTATTATTACAGGAAATTAATATGAAATAATAAAAAATAAGACATATTCAAACATAAAATATTAATACGTTTAAAATAATAAAAAAATTCTTGCTGTAAAATCAAGGACCTTAGCTAGGTATTTTGATGTGTATTTTTACAAATGTAAAATTCTATTTGTAAATAATTTCCTGCACTATTAAATATCTAACTGAAGCGTCGGTGGCGCAGTGGATAAGGCGCAGACTTTCAATCTGAGGGTTCCGAGTTTGAATCCAGCCGTGTACCTATGAATTGTTTTTCAATTCAAGTACATTATCCGATTGCTTAACGGTGAAGGAAAACATCGTGAGGAAACCTGCACACTGCTGAGAAGAAATTCAAAGGTGTGAATATATCGCAAAAATAGCCCAAACCCCAAACTCAAAAAACTACAATTATTTATAATTAATGTAATTCTATTTATAAAATATCGTGTAACCAAACCGTAAACTGTAAAAGCGTATACTTTCAAGCCATTCTTCATAAACGAAGTCCTTTTTGTGACGGTTTCGTTGCATTATTGTGAACAATACACTGTATAGTGATTACACTGGTCAGTTTTGCGGTTGACAGCTGATATTTGTCCGTCTTGACGAACAAAAACCATCATTTTTTATTTGCTTACCTTTACAGTGCCTCCTAAAAGCGATTTTGAACCCAACACACATCAAAATTGTCGTGAAAATAAAATGGCGTTTCCCGCGCGCGGGAAAAAGTGACAGCTGTCATCCGCTACCATAAATAAGGAAGGTTTTTTTTAAAGGCAAAGACACCGCGTGTCCAGCATTGTTGTAAGTGGCCAGCCACTTCCTGGCAAAGGTGATCGGGTGTTACACTTTGTTTGCTATTTTTTCAACATTGTTTGAACACGTGTTACGAAAATAAACAGCTACGGGACCAGGTGGAAGAGCAATTTGATGGCAAAACTATTTGTTGAGTTTTATATACTCGTAACTCATATGCGCATGGCTTTTGAATAATTTATTGAGCATTTAGTCCAACTTCTTTATATTTTCCTATTACTTGTAATTATAAATACTGTGTCATACTATAATTTTAGGAAATATCTAACCTAACGAAATACCTTAAGAGGCTATGTTGGTAAGACCACGTGGTCGGTTTCAAGGTTGCATTGTTTTGTAGCTGTCCCTCTCCGAGCCCTATCCTACCCGAGCGCGTACGGTGAGACAGCATACATTACGCGATGTTATCCACCCGTTATTTGGATGTTTCGTAGTCCAGGGATCATTTGAAGGATACAGTATATTATGTAACCATTTTTTTAATACAGTATACTAATGAAATTTCAGATGTCGGTGGTTTTTCCAAATTGTTCTAAATTGATTCATACTCTTGTAAATCAGGTTTAAAGTTTTTTATTTTATTACCGAAATTATATATATTATTTTATTACAGGCTTTTTATTACCGAAAAATACAATACTTTGACGCCCTGTAACTCTAGAAGTATATATTTAAACGAAAATCTGACTCACCACCGACACAGATATTTGCTTCTAGGTTGTGTCTTTAAAATTTCATAGATTTTCATAGCTTAATACTCAAAATATGACTGGACTACGTTTGTATGGGCGCTTTGACAACAGCATACCCTCTTAACGATCGGTTGATAGCTGTAGCCTTATACCAAACCTTCAAATATTCCCATTCTTAGACCCTTGTAAGACTCTGCAAGCCAAATTAAATTAGAAAGACTTATCCACTTATACAAAACTAATATCATAACAAAATCAAACAACTAGCAATCATTGTGTACAGCATCTCGGTCTCGCTTCGACGCGCAAATCACTCTACATCGTTACCTTTGCCGTATTTTCTCGACAAAAAATAAACAGAAAGACGACAATACGTCACTCGGAAACGTCACTGGCCACTCACAAAGGACGGCTATTAACGTCAAAATATTTTCAAAATACGAACGCGCCACGCCGGGGGCATCGCTTTGCCAAACACCGCTTGGGTCTTTTATAGTACCGTCTTGGTACTAGTTATCTTGCGTATTTTTTGCAAAATCACAGTTGGAGACTTGCGGGTCGTAACTTTGATTTTTGAAGGGCGTAGTCAAGGTAGATTGATATTGCTATGTTCGCAACCTATAGATACTATTAACTGTTAACATATTCAATTATATTTTTTGCAAAAGTCCTTTGACAAAAGTTTTTTTGTTGACTTGCAACAAAAATTTATTTCATATTCATGTTATTATATTATGCAAATACCAAACAATATATTTAACAAAACTCTATGATCCGTTGAAACACATCAATTTAAATAATTTTAATACTCCTATCTACAAACATACATTCAATGGCCGCTATTACAAGATAATAGCTTATTTAAAATACAAAAGAATCATCCAACCGACAAACCCAAATGTTCAAAATATTTTTACAAAACGATAAAAAAACAATTCGACATTAGAAAATACCTAACCGGATGTTGTAAAGTAGCATTATAGCCCGATTATGCCGAAAAAAAGTTTCGTACTTCCGCTCCTAAAACACTCTGTGACACGAATAGAAATGTTGGAATTACGATTTGAAAAAATGAACACAGGATTTCAACCCTTTTGTTTGTGGGGTAAAAAATAAATCCATAATCCATGAATCCATTTAAAAACGCAATAAATGTATGTGTGTTTGTGTGTCAGTGCAAGGTTTGCAGAAAATAACTTGATTTAGCTAGGAAGTAGCTTTTTGTTAAAATCTGTAACCAACTGAGATCTTATAGCGTACCCTTAATTGTAATAAAAATGAAAATATTTCATATATTAAAAAAAATATTTATGACATTAATAAATTACCTACTTTAAGTTAGTTAACTATCATTTTATTACGTACCTTATAATTGTATCTTTAAAAATATATATTTTATTTAACTTTAAAATTAATTTTTTTTATTTTATATTTACATTTAAGAATAACAAGAATTATTATTAGTAGTAGTAGTAGTATTTTCCTGTTATATTATATCATATTTTTATTTCATATGGTAATAAAGGTACACACACATTATACGTATAACTCTGTATGTAGTACATACAATGGATTGGTATGTACATACAAAATCTATATATTGTTTGTAATAAAGTGGACTCGGAGGCCAGGCACTATATTACAAAAACACTCGAACCCTTTATCTGTGGCCACAAAGCGCAAACACGAATGTCAGCGTGACATTTGAAACAAAATGGCGTGTCTAATTAATTTTGTGTGTACACAAAGATAAGAGTAGGATTTTTACAACCGATCAATTTTAGGTTATAACTATATCCAAAATCTTTTACGTTTCGTCATAATTTTGACAATGATATTGAAATCCCATTTTAAGCTATAAGAGCTATCTAGACATGGTTGATGGAAATCATTTTGAAATGGTAACACGTCACACGGAACGTTCACTGCTGGATACAGGCCTCCTCCATGGAACCACATTGACCGATACCAAGCCACCTGCATCCAGCGACTCCCCGCGACTTTAACCAGGTCGTCGGTCCACCTAGCAGGGAGACGGCCCGTTAGGCTTTTCCCGGTACGTTGCCGCCATTCGAGAACTCTTACTCCCCATCGGTTGCCCATTGCCTCATCAGCTCCGTGACTCGTCGAGCTATGTCGGTGACCTTAGTTTGTCTACGGATTTCTTCATTCCGAATATTATCACGTAGAGAAATTCCGAGCATAGCTCGTTCCATTGCTCGCTGAGTGACTTTGAGCTTGTTTATTAGTAAACGAATAAATCAAATAGACTATTATTCTGTACATAAATTGCAAATATATAGACTATTTTAATAGGTGAGAAAAGTGTTTTTTCCCAGGTTAATTTTAAATAACTACTCATAAACCAAAAATATTTTTCGCATTTAAAAAATACAAGCAAGTACAAACACCGGAAGCCATATTTACTAGTCTCAATATCTGTCAAAACGAGCTACAGTTACACATTCCCCATTCAAAAATTCCATCCAATTACAGTCCACATTTATCATATTTAAAAAACAAATCTCTATCAATTAATTGTGGGTGCATTCATCCGGTAGCGCCGTAGAACGTGTCCGATCTCAAATCGCGCATATTTGCTCGCGACGTGTGCGGTCTGCGATCCCGCTTTCGCGTCAAAGCATTCGCGCCATAGCACTAATAGGGGGTTAGCCGACCATAGATTATTTCCAGCCAGCATTTAGTTTTTAAAGAGTTGAACAAAGGAGTTTCGACCCCGCTCTGCACTTTTAAATGAATTAATGATATATATTTATTTGTAATGCCTTGTGTGTGTAAAATTAACAGTGTTTGATATATGTAATCTGTAATCTTATTAATGTAGATAAGTGCAGTAGGCTGAATATAAGTTTTTATTAGCAATAGCCTTAATGTGATTTCGCACGAAATTATTCTGTTAAGAAATTTTTTGAGCTAGGACAAAATAAATAGGATTTAATTTTAATTTGGTTTACGAATATACTAATATTAATTGCCATAGGTATATATATATCAATAAAGTACGTGTCTTGACATCACAGAATTGTATAATTTAAATGCTCGATATTTTTACTGTTAATTACTGTTTGCATGTCGAAACATTGGCTGAATGTGTGATCTAGAAATATTTATATGAACATCTGAAATGTACCACATTTATTGAAAATAAAAGATTATCTTAACGAATAAAAGTTTCACTAATTTTTTACCATCATTAGCCTATTATATATGTCCCCACTGCAGGTCTCAGGCCTACTCTCCTACAGAGAGTGTATGGGACATAGTACACCACGCGGGACCAGTGCGCATTAGTAGACTTCACACACACCTTTGAATTTCTTCTCAGGAGTGTGCAGGTTTCCTCACGATGTTTTCCTTCACCGAAAAGCTAATAGTTTTTTTTAAATAAAACTAGTTTATTAAATCGATATCTGCATTCATGAATTCAATCATTAACAAATCTCGGTTACACGCTATATGCAAGTTACGATGCGATTTCATAATTAATTAAACCGTTGCATGAAACTTTACTTCAAATATTTAATCAGTGATTAAAACCTCCACTTCTCATATTTCATGATCCAAGATTAACAGCTTGAATATAATTAACGCTTTCAAAAAGAACTAGAAACCGACTTCAACTGCCCTAAAAGTCTACAGTATTCATCCCCTAAAATGTTCACACTTAGAGGTAGAATTATTTGGGTACATATTTGATTTTTGTCGATTTTCTCAAAAAGTGCTAAATCAATTTCGACAAAATTTATATGGGACCACCTCTGAAGTATGCTCCACCAAACAAAAAACGAATCATCATAATCGATTCAGAATTGGCGGAGTTATCGCGTAACATACATACAAAAAAACATGTCGCATTGAAAACCTCCTCCTTTTTTAAAGTCGGTCGAAAATGAATTTTTCTTCGTCAACTGTGTTCGGCAAATTGTATACCATTAAACTAATTTTCAACTAACTCCACACATTCAAAAATTAAACTGTAAACGAAAAAAAATTACTAACGTTTTCATATATCATCTAACAACCACAAAATTTTCACTACCACTAGCCTTATAGAGATAGTATTACTTACCTTACCTTACTAAGGATAGGTACAGTACAGTTTACGTTTGCTATCTGTCTGCATTTTACAACTTACAGCATAATGAAATCCGTAAACGCTCAATATACGAGTATTTTACGTTTAAAAAATTAATCCGCAATTCAAATTCCGTACGAACCCAACGAATAATTGAAACGAATGCCGTTTAAAAAGTAAAAAAGAACTAAAATCTCTTTCGATCGTTCCACTCAAATCGTAAGCCGCAAAAATCGACACCAGCGCCCGATACGAGCGGAACGGGAAAAAATAAGCCGTCGCGCTTTAAAAATTCAAAAAAGGAACTACCTATAGAATTGGGTCGTCTAGATACTTATCTACTCGCTCCTAATGGGCCATTGTTTCCGAACGTTGTATCGGAATTCGAATTTAGAATGACTTTTTCCTTTTTTTCTCCAAGTAGTTTAATTGCTGTAATTTTTACGGATGTCACTTTGCTTTTTACTGACACGACCTTTGATTTGATTTTTAGAGTAGACGTGTTTAGTTTAATCTGGTGTTATCTGTTACTGATGGGGCTTTATCGTGCGATAGAAGATTGGAAGTGCTTTCAATACTTACAAAATACAAGTTTAAAAATAAAATAACAAATACCCAAAATCACACGCCAGTAAATAAAGTAACGACGCTGTTACCTGCTGCGTACTAAAAAATACCTTTTCTTTTTTCAAAAAAGTCTACCCGATTCCTTTTTTGAAATGAGCCAATGAAAAATCGCGGTTGATACGCGTAATGCCCTACTGAATTTTGAAATCGGAAACTTTTAGGAATAGAAATGAAATGGAGATTTCTCTTATGACTTCAATTAATATATGTAAGTGAATTACTTAGTACAGTATTCCTTGCATTGCATTGGTAATTGCAAAGTTAGTTCTGCTGTTTGAATACTTGTGGTTTATTTGTACGAAGTGATTTGCAAAACCGTTTCAATTAACAACTTTAAAGTTTCGCCGTACATTTTAATAGTTTATGGAATTATCTGATTGTCCTCACATTTTAATCATTTTCCACTAACAAATTCTTATGCACCTTATTTTCTCCACGGTTTTAACAAACCGTACAATACTGCCGCCGAAAACCATTTCAAAATAAGAACAAGAGCGTTCCAAATCTCAAATCTCCCGCCGCCGTATATAAATTTGTAGGTGACATTTCTTTAACATCTTATATCGAGATGCACAATATGAAAATAAACGATACATACTTAAGTTATTTATAAGTTATCAATTCCACTTGCTTAGTAAATAATAATAAGGGGTATTGCTTCATTTGTGTCATTTGTACACACAGATTGAATGAGATTTCTAAAAATCCTTTCTTAGTGGATACCTACACTTTACAAAAAACACACCCTCCTAATTTCATGTCTCTAGGACTGTGCGTTGATATATTCAGTCAGGACATTTGTTTGTACTAATTGCTAAATTAACATGTATTCACGATATACAATTTAAAAAACAATACAAAACATAAAACACTAAACAAAACATTAAATTGATGTACATTAGCCTACCTTATAAATAAATTTATCTCTAAAAGTTGTAGATCGTGGCATGAAAAGATCTATGTATTTAAATTCAGCGCACGTTTAGGCAAGCGATAAAGTGTTTACCGACTTATTTGCGGCCAGCATTTTTTAATTATTTTTCTGCCAGTTAGGTATTTATTTGAATGTAAAAAATTTTCAATAAAAGCAAACTCTTTTGCATGATACCCAATACTAGCAATATTTCTCTTACCCTTTTTTTGCTTGTTGAAAACATCGATGATTTTTGTAAATATTTTTTGTTTGAATTATATTACCATTATTGACAAGCTTACAATTATATGTAGATGATTTTACATGCATTGATGTGAAAACAAAATGTAAGCGATCAGAGTACTAATTAACAAAATATTTCAAGAATAACGACTCTAAGGAGATTGAAACCAGAACGACTCACTCTTCAAAATAATTTCAGTAAAAAGACCATAAACAATTACGGAAGAAAAAGCTGTACTCGGAAAATAAATATGGCACAAAAAAGGTTCCATTTCGAAACGTAATTCGTCTGTGGAGGTGCGAGCTCCCACGATAGCACTGGCCGTTGAGAATCATAGACAAAATAGAAGGAGTAGGGTTCCGTAGATAACAATCTTGGCGCCATTACATAATTTTCTTACATATTTTCAAGGAGGATGCATATTCATTTCTTAACGTCAAAAATTTGTTTTATCTGTAGAAAGAGAGAGAGAGAGACGGTCAAAAGCGTGCGTGCGTCCCTCTCTAAGGATAATTCAAATTTTCTCAGACCATTTTTCTGTAATATATGATTGACAGTCAGCTGTCCTGATATATTATATATGCAACCTCCTTGCATATTTTAGGCAAGTTTTATTTTTAAATCGAACTCGAATTCTATTAGGAGTCAAGAAGGTCTTTTGCAAGACTGCCTAACATTTAGATTGTAGAGGTCCCTTCGAGGCTCTAATATAAAGAAGGATACATCTGTACGATTTTCTCAACAGAAAATCTGGTGCTAAGATAGATTAATAGACTAGTAACACTAAGCTATTCTGTTCAATGGTCTGTAGAAGCTTAATACTTTTAGAGTTTTAGTTAAAATAAGGTATACTCGTATTTTTACTACGGGAACCGATTTTGATAAAATATACCCAATATGTTGCTTAGAGCTACGCCTAATTTAATTGTCAATACCAAATCAAAATCTGAGTAAAAATTAAACTCTCGCTCCGGACGCATTCAAGGTCATGTTACTGGCCTACTGCGTTGCGTCCGTTCGTTTCTGTGAACGCAAGCGGGAGCGGGGGCGATGCGGGGCGAGAGGGGAAGTAGGTATTATATGGGGCAAAGTTTAGGGCACGCACTAAGGAGATTGCATTCTCGTATAGTTTTATATTATTTATTCTTATTCAAGCCATGATAGCTCATTGGATAGAGTGTCAGTCCTTGAACAGTCGTGGTCTGGGTTCGATCCTGGCTCGTACCAATGAGCTACAATTTGTTATTTGTGCAAGAATGATAAAAATAATTAAAATTGGCTTTTCGGTAAAGGAAAACATCGTGAGGAAACCTGCACACTGCTGAGAAGCAATTCAAAGGTGTGTGTGAAGTCTACCAATCCGCACTGGTCCCGCGTGGTGTACTATGTCCCATACACTCTCTGTAGGAGAGTAGGACTGAGACCCTGCAGTGGGGACGTATATAGGCTGTAGATGCTATAGTGAAACTTTTATTCGTTAAGACAATCTTTTATTTGCAATAAATGTGATACATTTCAGATGTTCATATAAATATTTCTAGATCACACATTTAGCCAATGTTTTGACATGCAAACAGTAATTAACAGTAATAATATCGAGCATTTAAATTATACAATTATATGATGTCAAGACACGTACCTAATTGATATCTATACCTATGTCAATTAATATTAGTATATTCGTAAACCAAATTAAAATTAAATCCTATCTATCTTGTCCTAGCTCGAAAAATTTCTTAACAGAATAATTTCGTGCGAAATCACATTAAGGCTATTGCTAATAAAAACTTATATTCAGCCTACTGCACTTATCTACATTAATAATTATTATATGGCAGATTACATATATCAAACACTGTTAATTTTACATACACAAGGCATTACAAATAAATATATATCATTAATTCATTTAAAAGTGCAGAACCGGGTCGAAACTCCTTTGTTCAACTCTTTAAAAACTAGGCTGTTGATGATGATGATTCTCATGATATGAATTACTTGATATATAAATAAATACATGCATACGGAACACTGTAAATCAATCGAGTAATAAATAAAATCATTATGTGCGCACGTCTGTGTGCGTGCTGCAGGAAATTATCACATCTGCTGCTAGCGAGATACTCTACAGGGTGTTGCAAAGAGTAG
Organism: Carcina quercana; assembly: GCA_910589575.2. Taxonomy (NCBI): domain Eukaryota; kingdom Metazoa; phylum Arthropoda; class Insecta; order Lepidoptera; family Depressariidae; genus Carcina; species Carcina quercana. Next base: position 4,416,103 of record OU342454.1, on the reverse strand, counting down.
GTGTATGTTATATACGTATTCTACGTAACAAGAGGCGGGACTCCATACAGCGAAAATAAACTTAGCAAATCTGAAACGGGGCAAAATCAACATCCATTCTCTACCACACATAATGTAGGGACAGTGGCGCCAACAATGCGCTAGTAGCGCCTTTGATGCTTTGCCATGTTTCATACAATTTGTCTTGAAATAATTTGGAACTAAGTTACGTCGCATTGAGGTGTTTCATCATCATCATCAGCCGGGAAACGTCCACTGCTGGACATAGGCCTCCCTTATGGTACGCCACATCGACCTGCATCCAGCGACTCCTTGCCACTCGAACCAGGTCATCGGTCCATCTAGTAGGGGGACGGCCTGGTAGACGTTTCCCGGTACGTGGTCGCCACTCAAGAACCTTTACTACCCACCGGTTATCGGTTCTTCGAGCGATGTGGCCTGCCCATTGCCACTTCAGCTCACTGACTCGTCAGGCTATGTCGGTGACCTTCGTTCGTCTACGGTGTTTGTTCAGTTCTAAACTGAAATTAAAACCTCGCGTTACTGTTGTGACCACAGTACGATGTGGTTCGGAGGTTCGGATTAGCCTTAGATACAAGATGGCGATTACCATCCGGACCCAGCCTGTGCGGCCCCTCCTGTCTGTCTGTCTTGAAAAATAGTTCACATCACACATCTTACATCTTCTTTCAATACAGGCGAGTGTCTGGGGCCCAACGAAAAATGCATAACTTTTGGTCTCGAAGCCCTTGGACCATGGGGCCCAGTCCAATCTTCATTATAACTTACTTTAAAATATTTAACATGTTGCGAAAAAAAACATGTGTTGATGCCTTCTAGGAAGGCGGTGCGGGCCCTCAGCTGATCTTGCCACCCGGGCCCCTGAGGTCCAATCCGACCCTGGTTCGATAGACGCTGATGATGACCTTCTTCTGAATTCATTGCATTAAAACATCATCACAATCGATTGCGTAAGTCCACAGTTGGACATAAGCCTCAGCCATAAGATATTTTACTTTCAAACTGACATTATGATAAAAAACTTTCTTGATTTTTTTCTTATTTCTGTATTCGATGTAAATAAATTTTAATACTTAGAATTACGACAACACCCTTTAACCAAAAAACAATAATAAACCAAACGCTAGCCGCCCATACGCTCTGATACAATAAAAAACCTTACTCCGTCACTTTCTTACACGCACTAATAACCATTTTCTGTCCTTGTCGCGCCCAAATGTTACAAGTTGGGTCTAAGAAATTAATAATTTAGATGAAAACCGTTTTTGATGGACCCTTCATTTCGAACAAGCACCGATTTTGTAGAGGTCTTTTCGAAATGGTCAAATAAAAGTATGGACATAAAGTAACCAGTGTACGATGACCTGTGATGTAAAGGAAATAGTTGGTAATGCGGGGTCACTTCTGTGTGGTTAAATGGCTTGGGAGATAGAATACATATAATTTACTATGGGCCCGTGAAATAATAATTATCTTTCGGTCAATTTAGTTTTTTTTTCTTGGATGTCAAATTGGAAGTTAAGGTGTACTTGAAAACGGGAAATTTAGGACAACTACTTATACAGAAAACTGGATGGAAAACTTGGATCTAAAAATAGTTGTTTCAAATTCGGCCTGCACTTATATACTATTAACAAATCCAGTAATAATCTAAATATGTATAGAAAAATACTAGAATTACATTTTTGCGTTTATTTTAATTGTACAAAATCTATCTTCTCTATCTAAGTGACAGCGTCAAATGTCATTTAATTGACGCCATCTTTGCTTTCAACGTTAAGCCTTCCCCTGTTTCGTGCGTTTTATATATTTTTGTACAAATAAACTAAACCAAAATATACACAAATTGTAACTAAATCACTTTTATTTGATAATGATCTTTTAAAATTATAAGTGGTCAAGACTAGGCCTTGGCCCCATACATTCGCGGACCGTGTTATTTAAATAGCAAGAAGGGCTGGATAATTTAGATTTGGATCTGCAGGATGTAATAAATAGACTTTAATTCATCATCATGTGTAACCTGCGGCAGTCCACAGCTGGATATAGTCCTATTCCAAAGTGCGACACTCAATCTCACTCTCCGCATCCGTAAGTCGTCTTTCCACCTCGCCGGGGGACGTCCTACACTACGTTTGCCTAGGCGTGGTCTCTACTCGAGAACTCTGCTCCAGCGACTGTCGGTCCTTCGACAAATATGACCGTCCCACTGCCACTTCAGCTTGCTAATACGGTGAGCTATGTCGGTCACTTTGGTTCTATGACGGATCACTTCGTTCCAAATGCGGTCCATCAGAGAGACTCCGAGAGAGAGAGCTAGAATAATTCCTGAAGTCTCGTCGTGGTCACCCTACAAACAATCAGTCCGCCATTTTGGATTGTTTTTTAATAATGGCGGCGGGCCTACCCGCGGGATGACTTCATATAATCTATGGTCTACACTCCACGATGACTCTATATTATCTATGGTCTCTATTTTTTTAATTATGAAATAGACTTCATCGTGCGCGTTCTTTTTGGGTTTGGGATTATTTATAGCCAAGCGGGATTTGAGAAGAGTATTTTTAAAATATTTTTGTAGGCATTATTTTGTATACTGTTGGTCTGTTTCGTAACCACCTCCGCCCAGTGGCTTCACGGGTTCGATTCCCAGCGTGGGATACCATCAATACTCGGTTTGGTTGGTGATTGGGCATTTTTCGGGATACCCGCCTGGCTGTAGCTACAAGTACCCTTACTGTATGAAAGATAACACAGCTTGTAGGTAAGCTCGCATTCGATCTAACAGCCTCATTGTCAATTACAGGTGCAATGAAATCCAAGTGCAAATCCGGAGTACGTTAAAAAGTTTGGGAGCTGAGTTTCTTGCACGTTTTCCATGTGTGAAGCTAATCGAGCAACAACCTTTGGTCACCGTATTGTCGCTTGCGGCATCAAAAAACTTCTCGAGTCTACACAAGTCGCAGGCATTCGCTGGTAAAACTATAGATTATATAAGATTCATATGTTTCTTGTTAAATAGATAAATATCTTTCTAATATTATAAATGCAAAACTAAGTTAGTTTTTTACTACTTGCCGCCTTAACCACACTACTAATCATGATGAAATTTAGCATAAAAGTAGCCTATGACATAGAGATAAACATATGCTGCTTCTTACTCCAGAAAAGTTTACCAGGGAAAAAAAGGAGTCAGGTTCGGTGTACATGTTTTTTCTGTGTCAACATGAAATGAATGTCCTTTCGTTGGCCTCGTATTTTCCCGCTACACGGGGTCGGCTTTTCCAATCATGCGCCGCCACGTGGTCCGTTGCTGTGCGTCCTCTTCCCTCAGACGCAGTTCCGTCATGTTCCTCTGGACATTCGTCAGCCAAGTGGTCTGTGGCCTTCCTCTTACTCTCTTTATACTAGCCTTAGAAAGGCACTTCCTCATGACATGATACTCGGTTCTACGCATTATGGGACCATCTCATCCTGGACTCGCTCGGTTTGTCCGTTATCTTTACAACTTTGAAGCTCCCCCTGATGTACTCATTGTGAACCTTGTCTTTGAGTGTTACTCCTCCTGCCCACCGTAGCATATGCATTTCTGTTGTGTGGGGCTTTTGCTCGTGTGTTTTTTGATGCCCAGGCTTCGCAACCAAAAAGTGGCCTGCCTTTCTGTATTCTATAGGTTACATTTTGGAGAGTGCGCGCAAGAGCTGTTCATGTTGATTCCGCCATCGCCATTCAAGTATCGATCCAACAGACGAACAGCAGGGCTCCACCAGTACGTAGTTGACATCCCTATGGCTCGCACTAAGCGCTTTGCTTCTAATTTTATCATGCGTACAGCCAGGGAGTGGAACGCGCTGCCGGCGTCTGTATTCCCTGAAAACTATAACTTGGGTGTCTTCAAGTGGAGGGTCTTCAGGTCTAACAGCCGTTTTATCCTTGCCCTCGGTTCTTATTGGCATTTTAGTGAGACACAAGCCTCCAGTCAAGGTACGACACTTATTCTACCCCGCCGTTGTCCCATGGGTTACGTCCGCTTCTATCGATCCATCATCTGAGAGCAGTGAGCCTAGGTATTTGAAGGATTTGAGAAACGATTTTAATGAATCTTTTTTATATTTAAAAGGTTATATTTTAGGTAGGGCCCCATTAAAATTTTAACAAACTATTCTGCCTCTAATCGTGCAAAATTAGAGAATGAATGATATCGCTTTGTGGATGTATTATAGGACTCAACTATGACGAGATGTGACACACACACACACACACACCCTTATAGGCAATAATAATAATATATCTACTGTACCTTTTTTAAAATGCATGTCATACAATATTGATGTGCCCAAAATACCACTCCGCATCCTTCCGCGGCAGTTTTAGATACGCAGCGACCAAATGTTGGAACAACTTGCCGCCACCGTTACGGGAACTAAGCTCAATAAAAACATTTAAAATGAAACTTAAAAAATATCTAACTGATTATCAGAAGCAGTTCCCTCCCGGTCGCCGTGTTGTTCCAACATACCTGCAAGGTCTCTAACTGCCGCCACGTCACCTACACTGCACACTTGATCAATACTTTCACTGTACATACAAACACACGTATCTATATGTTAACATGTCCATATACACTCACATATACAGTTCTTTTACACATATATTTAATGCCTTACATATTAGAGGGCTTATCTGAAAACCAGCGCTATGGCTACTACCATAGCAGATGCTGAGATCAGTCCTGTTTGACGACACATTACAACACAATGCATATGTACATCAATAATGTACTATTTGTAATTGTACGTAATGTATGTATAATTTGTATTTTGTATTGTGTTGTGTGTGTTTTAGTCAAATAAATATTTTTCTGTTTCTGTTTCTAAATTAAAAATAGAACGCATAACATTAATCTATCTATGGAAGAGCGAGGCCTTCTATCGCAGGTATTTTCATACCTAACAGAAGGTCTCAACTTTGTTACTAGGTATAGTGTAAAAATGAAACGAAATAAACAATTTGATAATTTTTAATTTTAATATCGCACTTCCCTTTAACCGATTTTCATAAAACTTGCAACATCTAATAAATTATTAAAATATGTAATCAAAAAATAATATTTAATGGTAAAGTTTATTCTTTATTCTCCTCCCAAACAGCCCAAAAATTAATCTATCAAAGCACTTAGAAAGTTTTGACACGAGAAGCCATAATTCAAATTTCAAATTGACCATCTTTGTACAACTCTGTCACTGGCGCGGCCCGCGGCCACCCAAGCTGAAAGGCACCGACTTCATTGTACCTTGATATATGATCCAGGTATACCCTATTTGTAACATTGGGAATTGACACAAAAACTGTGACAAAAATAGTGACAAAAAAGGTTCAAAAGTGACCGAAAGGTAATAAATTTGCTATTGTATAGGACAGTGGAAATGTCACAATATTTAGTCGTTAGGGGCGGGCGTTTTTTCGTGAGAAATGTTTACGTTTTTTTTATAGAAACTGTAAAGATTATGAAGGTCGATAAATATCTACAATCAAAAATCTGTAGAGGAGCCAAAGTCTCCCAAGATCGCATAGGTCACCGAGTCTCGGCGTCGAGGAACAAATCGCAGCTCGGCTATTATTTTCTCGAATACCTCAGCGTCTAAAGACAAAAGTCTTTAATCAGTGCGTGTTGCCAGTGATGACTTACGGAACCAAAACGTGGTCCTTTACTGTGGGACGAATAAACAAGCTCAAAGTCACTCAGAGAGCAATGGAACGAGCTGTGCTCGGAATTTCTCTACGTGATAAAATCCGGAATGAGGAAATCCGTAGACGAACTAAGGTCACTGACATAGCTCGACGAGTCAGTGAGCTGAAGTGGCAATGGGTAGGCTACATCGATCGATGAATGGATAACGGAGTCGCTGAATACAGGTGTCTCGGGAGGAGACCTAAGTCCAGCAGTGGACGTTTCCAGGCTGATGATGATTGTTATTCTTTTTTGTCAGGTTTATATTATATTAAAAAGTGTGAGCAAATGACTACAATTATTCAGAGTTGCCCAAGGTTTTACCGAATAACAGTAATATTTTTTAAAATACATTTTCACAATCTGTTTTACGCAAAGGTTTATTAATTTAAATATATATCATTACTGCAATGTAAAGGATGTTTCGAAACAATTCCGAATGCAACATGATTGCAACTTGCATTGACATCTGTTGTCCGAAGGCTGAGCTGACCACAAGATTGTCCCAAAACATAATGTAATTATGCCGCAGCTTGACCAAAGACTCTCTTTAATTGGGTACTTGGAGAAAGGCATTCTCAGAGCCGTCTGTCAGTTGAGTCTTCTATCAATAGAGGGCGTGGAAGAGGTAGATATTAATCTGTCATAAAACATCATGGCCGGCCATCCCAAAAAAGTCTTGTTAAGTAGTTTAATTCTCCCGAATGGGAAGGCAATGGAACAAAGCCATACAGCCTACTCTGAACATATCTTTTCTTCAGTTTTCTCAGTAAAATGTATAATGTGTACATTCTATCTATCGTTTGTTTTGACGATTCTTGACAAGAATTTCAAAGGTCAGCCTTGGTTTCGAATAATTCGAAAGAATCCATATGCCGAATGTACTCGACATGGTAAACTCTTCCGATCGCGTCGACACCCTCACAATTTTGCGTAATTGATACTATAACACCGTCCGTACTTTTTGCACTATATCACACCATCATAACACAAAAAACACACATAACAGTATTATCAACGAATTACTAAAATTGCAATGAACCACCATTTTTCAAGTTCGCGCCAAGAATCAAGTCTTGTTAACAATTTTGACAGATTTCTTTACACAGCAGTTATATTCTCTTTGGTAGGTCTCTCCTTTGCATCAAGGAGTTTAGTATATAAACTCCTTGCTTTGAAATCATAGGAAAAAATATACATTCTACAGTTAAATTTTGCTGCGACATTGTTCTATGCATGAATGCATAACTTTTTAATGCCTCCCTGTAGAGACAAGTCCACGGAAGCAGTTTAATTAAAAAAAGACTGTACCATTAAATTGTTTAATAAGTAACTATAATAAACAATTTCAAATTGAACTCTTGAGTATCAACGTATTATTTGTATCATATAATTTGCACGCTTTGTCCATCCGTTCGTCACAGAAACCAAACAACTGTAATATAGGTCGGCCATTTTGCTAAGTTGCCATTACCTGATAATTGTAACAACTGCATAGGTACAGTGCGCACAAGCTGTGCGATCAAAGGGAACAAATTGATACTCATTATTTTGTATTTGTGGGTTTTTGAAAGCAATTTTTAAGTTCGCTTTGTTATCTGTAATTATTGATTTCGGTTGCGGTTAACAAGTGTGTCCTGGCTTGGATGTCGGTCATTTGCAAACGACTTCCAAAAAAGGAGTAGCTCAATTCGAATACATGAAGAATGGCAGACACTGGTAGCTGATGGCAATAGCTGGTCTCAATTTTAGCCCAGAGAATCAAGAGAAAGACAATAAAAATGGAAGTATATTTGTTATGTACTAGCATCTGCCGCCGAATTCGTCTGCGCGGACTTTAGGATTTATCCCATGGGAGATACTTGTTCGATAGTAGCCTACGTAATTTTACGGGTTATCAACTATCCCTAGAAAAAAATCGTGTCATTCTATTTTTATCTTAGGGGTTGTCCACAAATTACGTAACGCAAAATTCTTAATTTTTTTTACCCCCCCCCCCCCCCCCCCCCCTCATGTAACAGGTGCGTCACGCTTAGCTTGCCCCCCCCCCCCCCCTCAATACCGTTACGTAACAAGTGCTTTTTAAAAATCTTTAGGGTTAATATTCAGAAAAGAAATTGAAATTTTGCTGTGCAGTGGCTGCTGAAATACTTGAGTGACATTCTTTGTATGCCTTAAAGGCCTTTTGATAAATTTCACCTATTTTCGATGTCATCACCTTTAAATATATTCATTTACATATAATTGACCTTGACACCCCCCTCCCCCAATGTAACAGGACCGTAACGCTTTCCCCCCCCCCCCCCCCCCCCAAATTGCGTTACGTAATTTGTGGACGACCCCTTAGGTCGTGAATGTATGAGAAAATACTTTTTTGTGTGTGAATGCTATTCGGGGCGGAAACAAATTCAAAAAATTAAAGATTGTTAAACTCGGTTCAGCCGTTCCTGAGTTAAACACCGTGTATCTATAACACAACTTTGTGTCTATTTGGCTGCAGAGTAACAATTATGATGACACGGAAGAATTGCTTAAAATCATCTCTTAAAAATACAACCTTATTATAATCTATATCTATTTTAGGATAACTAATATACAAAAATAATATTAGCTTTATAAACTCAAAGTAGTGTACTACAAATAATATTATATGTAATTCTAACTATAAAATACACGACACCCCCTCTCACACCATCCACGCACACACTCACCCTACACACCGAGAGGTACACTCACACACATACTTTATTATATGTATAACTTAGTGCTTAAATAATAAACCAAATATTGGTTATTTGAACTTATAAATTATATAATCTGGAGGGGTGAGGCGCTGGATGCTGAAATACAGGTTTCTACCTAGTTCAGCAACGGAGGCCTTTACACTTAATTTTGTCCAAATTTTTAAACATAAGTAGTTTATAAGTAAATTGTACCTAAATATTCTGGAGGATAAATACTTTTTATTATTATTATTATTTCATTTACACAGATACTGGGTTTACACTTGGCCTTCATCTCACCTGATGGTAAGCGTGCACAAGCCTCAAACTAATGAGACGCTGTTACCTTCCATTCCATAAGACAACAGTGTAACAAAAAATGCTGGACCATTATGATTTGGCTATTTATTAAATTATTTAGTGTTGGAAGGACCTGAGTGTAAATAAAAAAGAAACTGGCCAACTCTTCACCAACGACCCTCGCTGAAACCCCGCACCAAATGATAAAGGTAGCTCACCGGTTGCTGGCGCTCCTCGAGTGTCCTGGACGTCCAGGAACAATTGAATTTCATCCAGGTATAGCAACACTTCACACAAGCACGATATCTTCATGTATTATGCGAAATCAATTTGTATGTGGATTCAAACAGAATGTATTCAAAAAAAAATTCAAAATTCAGTTTATTGCATCGAACAAAGTTGTTTACAGACACAAGGTTGAGACCCTCTTGTAAGTATAAAAATACCTGTAACAGAGGGTCCCACTCTTCCATAACAAAAATAAATTTAAATTTATATTTAAGGAAATATTTGCTTAGGCTAACATGCTAATACATATTTCATATTATAACAATAATTGTTATATATATAATATAATAAAGGAAAAGTAATTTAATTTATGTAGGGATTAAGGGAAATAATTTAAGATAGGGATAGAGAAAGGGAGTGTGGGCGTGTTTGTGTGTTTGTGTGTGTGTGTGTGTGTGTGTGTGTGTGTGTGTGTGTGTGTGTGTGTGTGTGTGTGTGTGTGTGTGTGTGTGTGTGTGTGTGTGTGTGTGTGTGTGTGTGTGTGTGTGTGTGTGTGTGTGTGTGTGTGTGTGTGTGTGTGTGTGTGTGTGTGTGTGTGTGTGTGTGTGTGTGTGTGTGTGTGTGTGTGTGTGTGTGTGTGTGTGTGTGTGTGTGTGTGTGTGTGTGTGTGTGTGTGTGTGTGTGTGTGTGTGTGTGTGTGTGTGTGTGTGTGTGTGTGTGTGTGTGTGTGTGTGTGTGTGTGTGTGTGTGTGTGTGTGTGTGTGTGTGTGTGTGTGTGTGTGTGTGTGTGTGTGTGTGTGTGTGTGTGTGTGTGTGTGTGTGTGTGTGTGTAGCTCAGTCATGGTTTTTTAACAATATTAGTAGACAGTTTGTTCAGTTGTCGTCTAGCAAAATTTGTATTTATTGGATGTATGGAACCTCAGATCTCCACCCGTACCTGTTGATATTCCTACAGCTTGCTCGTACGGGCTTGTGTAGAACATTAAGAGACTATGTTGGTTAGACCACGTGGCCGTGTTCAAATTTGGATGGTTTTGTAGCTGTCCCTATCCGAGCCCTATCCTACCCGAGCGCGTACGGTGAGACAGCATACACTACGCGAAGTTATCCACCCGTTATTTGGATGTTTCGTAGTCCAGGGATCATTTGAAGGATACAGTATATTATGTAACCATTTTTTTAATACAGTATACTAATGAAATTTCAGATGTCGGTGGTTTTTCCAAATTGTTCTAAATTGATTCATACTCTTGTAAATCAGGTTCAAAGTTGGGGGTTTTTATTACCGTAAAATACAATTCTTTGACGCCCTGTAACTCTGGAAGTATATATTTAAACGAAAATCTGATTCACCACCGACACAGATATTTGTTTCTAGATTGTGTCTTGAAAATTTCATAGATTTTCATAGCTTAATACTCAAAATATGACTGGACTACGTTTGTATGGGCGCTTTGACACCAGCATACCCTCTTAAATGCTCCTAGGTGTAGAAAAGAACGAAAGGGGCCGCAACTGGCGCTCCACCGAGTCTTTCTTTCTCTACGTTTGTCCAGCAAGCTACTGTCATCAAAACAGACGATTGTCATTTCACGAGATGGCATTATTATTTTTTCAAAATTATCGTCATTTCTACCACAGATTAGGCACTATTTATAAAAGTCAATTTAATAATAGGCAAATCAAACAAAAATATTATAAGCGCCATCTGTTATAAAGTAGCTGTACTTGTTCTATTTTGGTCTGACTTTACTGTAGTGGCGCCATCTGTTGTCTAATAGCGATTCTACGTCGCCTGTCAGCAGTCGCATGAAATAGTAACAGTGTATGTTTACAGATGGCACTGTTTTTAACAGTTTAATCTACTACTATAGATGGCTCTAAATTTGAGATTCGGATAAAATTAACTCTAATACAAAAGGAAATTAAAAAACTACAGAGTGCATGTGATCAACGTAAAATATATTTCTTATATACTAATATTTATAAGAGCTATTAATAGTTATCCAATAATTGTAGCCGTATTACGCATTTCGCCATATCGTTTTTTTTTTAAATTGCACACTTTATAATATAATTTTCCATAATGCACTATAAATTCGAGAAAAAAAGGAATGTTTTATTTGTACAACGAATTCAAAAAATCATTTTTCATCTAATAAGAATTGAACAATTTAATTCAACATGATTTGTTTACTATTTCATAATGTCAACTAACGGTTATAACTGCAAAAATTATTAACTAATTTACACGTTTATATAATAATATAAATGAGCTTAGTTACATCATAGGCAGTTAACAGAGAAATAATAATTTAATTTGAAAGTAGGAAAAAAAACACGCGTAACTTTACTAGTGATCGTTTCAGGAACTAACTGTACACCAGAAAAAGTCTAGCATTTCTTTCGGCCATTAAGTACAACAGTGGCGCCTCTTGTCACCAGCAAAGCAACGCGTGTCTGTTTCTGACAGAAAGAGTGGACTGACGAAGAATCGAAGACGAAAAGTCACTGTTTTCCCCTTTTCTTCTTTTTCTTTCTTTTATCTTTTAAATGGTACTCAACGGTAGTGCCACTCAAATCCTGGTACCCCTCAGAATTTCTACTTTCGTAATTTGGAAATGTAACGCCGTCAGTCTGTTGGTAGTTCTCAGAGAAACTCTCTGAGAATTTCGTGCTCAGCGTCTCAGAACCGAAGAACTTGTTTGAGAGTTCTGGGTTCTTCTGTATATGTTGGTACTTCTCGTTTTGCGGGTAGATCGTGTTTATAATGTTGGTAGCTATGGCGACGGGCGTGGCTGCATATGCGCCCTGTTGTATCGGTCAGAATTTCAGATCCTGTAAACAAAAATATTTTATCGAAGATGTATTTTTAACGGACTTCAAAAAAGGAATATATCAATACCAATTTGACGGGTAAGTTTTTTTTTAAAATATTTAAATGTTTGTTACGTCAGAACTTTTGGGGAACCGATTGGAGACTTTTAGGACATTTGAAGTCGGTTTCCAGTAATTTTTGAACTTGTATTTAGTATGTTTGCTTGGACTTCACAAATTATCACATGTTCGATAGGGATAAAAGTATCCTATGTTCTTTTCCGAATGAAAAATGTTAAAAGAATTTTGACATGTAATTTCTTTGACTTTCTTATGATTTTAAATGACATGAAATCCTTATAGTTGTTTGATCTTCCTTCCTGTCGCAATTTTTTTGCCGGGGAAGAACATAGGCTTCTTTTGATCCTGAGCGAGCCTGTAGTTTCCGTTGGTTACTTTAAGAAGTCGCGGGCAAAAACTAGTTTCAATATATGTTTTATGTTTAACATATATTTTCAAACATTGTAAATATATATAAAGCACCTAGCATTAAACACGAGTGTGGGTATTCCTATGATATTTATGAATAACTTGTATCGACATGAGTACAAGCGTGACGAACGACACAATATCGCGATTTATAATACAAGTGGCGCCATCTAGTGGCGGAACACGAGAACCAAATGTACAATATAAAATAGTATTTTTATTGCCTGATAAACTTTATTGCAGGGGCCAGTCAGCATCATATATTCTGTAGTTATAGTATATGTAATTATATTATACATATAAATATTTTTAAAGTTTTATTTAAACCTTAAGCTAATATTTGTTTAATATTATGATTCAATAATAAACAATAAAAAAATATTCATATTATTTATAATAGAATAATATATTTTATAATTATACAATGGAGCGTTTTATTGACGTCTGTCAGTTGAGTTCTCAAATGTGTCAATAGATGGCGTGCAAGAGGTAGAAATTAATCATCATGGCAGTACACTCACCCAAAAAAGTCTAGCAACCAATTTTGACAGATTTATTTGCAAAGCAGTTATATTCTCTTTGGCAGGTGTATGACAGTAAACTTTAATGGCTTTGCATCTAGGAATTTAGTACATATAGTCGAATTGAGAACCTCCTTCTTTTTGAAGTCGGTTGAATAAACCCATCTCAGACCCATCATAATTTTTTTAAACTGTCAGTAATCAGTCATTAGTATGTAATAATAAATGTAATTAGTTGATCACCTTGATGGCTTGGGGTAAGTCCGGCAGTTTCATGTCTCGGAGCTGTTGTGGCAGGTTCATGCTCTTGACGGCGGACACGGCGCGAGCTGGCGCCGCTGATATACCCGCCTCAAAACATACAATGATATAGCGTAAAAATATTATTGGCGTTAAAACAAATTATGTTACAATCCCAAAAAATACTTTAATTATAATAAAACATATCCAGTCTTACCACAAAAAATATTTTAACTCATCAGTTAAATACCAGTTTAGTTAGACAGTATTAAAAAGATAATCACTGCAAAGTCACACATACACTTCTTTTACACATATATTTAATGCCTTACATACTATATAGGGCTTTTCTGAAAACCAGCGCTATGGCTACTGCCATAGCAGATGCTGAGATTAGTTTCTGTTTCTGTTTTCTGTTTCATAGACAATTGTTTAATTTTGTTTACCACAAAACCATATCCAACGTTTGTTTACTTGGGCACGATTTATCTTGACGTATCTTTATTTTATGTTGACACCTCTAGAAAACGTTTCATTGAAAGCATTTTTTTAAATTTAACATAATTTTTATTTATCAAATTGATTTGATTCAGTAATTTCTACATTATAAAAATATACGAAATATATACTTTATGTAATATATAAACGCACGCTTGCTTTTGTAGCCGTACATTTGGTGGATTGACAATGCTAAACTTTTTTAAATAAACAATTTTATACATCCAATGGAACGTGATTTTCACTGACATGAGGTCAGTGTCAGGTGTCAGGTTAATTTTATTCTCTCAATCGAATCTGTGAATCGAATATTAAAATTGAGCTATAGTTTATGCTATCGTGAGGAATATCGTCCTTAATTATATCAACGATTATTCGTCTCGAGTCATGCGTGGTTTCGTGTGGACGTGACTACGTTTATTTTATTATAAATTGCGAAGCGTGGCGCTAGCCGCTGCGACGTCAGCGTCATGGGCGAGGAAAAACTCGTGGCGAACTCCTCGTGTTCCTGCAACAGAAGCTGGATGTGATGGACGAAGTCAGAGCGTTGCAGATATGTAAGTCAAGCTTCAGCGAGGCTGACATAGCTGCGGCGAGGAAGCTGCAGTACGCGGCTCTCAATAAGAGCGACCAGATGATGTCACACAGACGTGAAGGGACACCGAAGAGCCTGCAGGATATCATCACTGTGCTTAAAGAGACCGATCCTGACGACGTGCCTACGTTTGTAGCGAAGGAGTTGCACAAGCTGCCTCCCGTCACCGTGACCATGTCGACGTCACCAGCCTCCTCAGCCTCCAGTGAAACAGCTTGCTGCTGGACACAAAGAAGCTGAATCACCGCGACGTGATTTTGCTTCAGTGGTTTTCGTCGCTAACAAACGAACTGTTCAAGCCCAGCAGCCGGTGTTACCGAAGGCGCAGACGACCACGAGCCAGCAGCGGACGCGCTTCCGATTTGATGACACGGACGAGGATGTATTTCAGAAAGTCAAGACGAAAAAGGCGTACCGTAAACGAGTGACTCGGAACCGCTGCGGAACCGCACCCACAGGGCCCAACTACCTGCTGCGCGCTGAAGTTCCAACCACGGCCACGTATCTGTCACGCCTACGTTTCATCACCACCATGCAGGACGTCACAGAATATATATAGCAGAGGTCCAACTAGACCGTGAGGATGGCGCAGCTGGAGTCACGCCACGGTACATCATTCAAGTCGTTCGTGGTTCGAGTCCCGACCTGCAAGCTGACCCGTCGCTTCAGAGGAAAGATAGCGACCAACACCACCAGAGCGGCACTAACGTGCCATAGTAAATAAGTGTGCAGAATATTTTTGTAGTGTGTAGTAGTTTAACTTAATGTATTTTATTGTATTGTATATATCCTTATGGGTCATTGTTACCTGAAATAAATGAATAATAATAATAATTTCCCCGAAAGTTTTACTAAATCTGTAGCGTTTTCGAAAGTTGCGCTCGTTGTAATGTTCAAATGTATTTATTCGCACTGTTAAAACGGTCACGATAGTTGTCCATTAATTCCACGTCTTCAAAATCATTAAAATCAACAAAGTCTACGAAATCTATTGCGAATTCCGGCAGAGAATGTTATGACAGGCTACAATTCAAATTAAAGTTTTATGTTAAGAGGCTATCTCAATAAAAACATTTAAAATTAAACTAAAAAAATATCTTTTATATTACCAAAGTCAGTTTCCTCCCGGTGTGCGGATTGTTCCAACATACCTACAAGACTCAATACGAGTAAACTTCACACATTTGTTTTAGAGCCATCGTCAAATTATAAATTATTACACAATTTCTTATCACACACACTTCTATATCCCTACCTCTAACATAAATACCAACCTTTAACACATTTACAAACATAACATTAATCTTTTACTTACATTATATTTACTTACATTACATTTACTTACATTAATATTCATAAATATATACAATTTATCTAACTACATCCCATTCATCATCACTCATGCATCAACTAAAAATTAGTTTTATTTTATTTTATTAGTATAACAGTGTTACTAAATATCTCTGGGCCTGTCTGAAAATCAGCGCTGCAGCTACTGCTGCCGCATATGCTGAGACAGGTCCATTTCGGCGTTGCAGTGCAGCAGAGCAAATTTAAAATTAATGTATTAACTGTACTGTAATCTGTATGCCGAATAAATTATTTCTTTCTTTCTTTCTATCTTGGTAAGACCACGTGGCCGCGTTCAAGGTTGCATTGTTTTGTAGCTGTCCCTCTCCGAGCCCTATCCTACCCGAGCTCGTACGGTGAGACAGCATACACTACGCGAAGTTATCAACCCGTTATTTGGATGTTTCGTAGTCCAGTGATCATTTGAAGGATACAGTATATTATGTAGCCATTTTTTCAATACAGTATATTAATACAATTTCAGATGTCGGTGTTTTTTCCAAATTGTTCTAAATTAATTCATACTCTTGTAAAACAGGTTCAAAGTTGGGGCTTTTTATTACCGAAAAATACAATACTTTGACGCCCTGTAACTCTGGAAGTATATATTTAAACGAAAATCTGACTCACCACCGACACAGATATTTGTTTCTAGATTGTGCCTTGAAAATTTCATAGATTTTCATAGCTTAATACTCAAAATATGACTGGACTACGTTTGTATGGGCGCTTTGACAACAGCATACCCTCTTTTAAGCAGTGTCTAAGCTGACATCGGCTAAACATGCATTTGTGGTAACATTTTTTCAAAACGTGTGTCTAAAGCTTGTTTATCTTTTTTGTGGTAAGACTGATCATATTTATTTTTTCTCCACAAAGTTTGTACATATTAATTCTAAAATCACTTAATTCTATGGTTTCGTGACTTTGTGAAGACTGGCTCTGTGTTTTGTGTATTTTTTTTTAAGTAACAAGAAATATTATATTTTGTACATTATCTAGTAAAAAAATAGTTTTACATTTAAAATAATAATATTTAGTAAAAGAAGTGTGTGTGTGTGTGTGTGATTTCTAGCTTTAGCTAGTAAAATGTTCTTAGCTACTCTGACATTTCACCAGTCTCATGGCTGGACTTTTGGGAATTTTATTCCCAAGCGTTCCATTACTCCTACTGATGCATTCAGTTCAGACCCATTGGACGAGTAATTGAACTTTTGGGAATAAAATTCCCAAAGGTCCAGCCGGGATAACGTCAGTGGAACTGCTGGGAAAACACACGTTTAGGCATTAACAGACATTGCATATAAAGTGTAGTGAATCAGTACCTCAGCCTTCTGCATCTTATTCTGCTCCTGGAGCCTACTGAGGATGTCAGCCATATTGGTCTGCAGCACCATGCCTCCCATCACCAGCTCGTCCAGCACCTGGTGGGCTGCGTCCGCATGGAATATCAGGTCCAACTCGCACACATTCTCAAAGCACTTGTCCAGGGTTTCCACAAATACCTGCATCAGGAATACACTTTAGAAACATAAGGTCATTCAGCAAAAACGTCGAAAAATAAGTGTGGTTAACATACTGGAAATCATATTTTATAATAAATAGGCACTTTAACAATAAAATATTGATGCGATATAATGTGAAAAATATAGTTTTCTGATTTCTTCCTATACTTGTGATATAAAGACCTTGCTTCTTGCTATATTTCATGATTCTAGGTCAATGGGAAGTACCCTATAGGATAGGTTTTGATACCTTTTTCATCAAAAAATACAGCTTTAACAGCCACATCTTTTTAATGCATTGACCTAGAAGCTTGATTTTTTCACAGATTTAAGATACTGCACATATGCGTAGTCGATATTAATTTCAACTTGATACCTCTGAACATATTCCTGAGAAAACTGGTATTGACGCTCCATATAAATCGATTGAGTAATCGGTAACTTACTTTATTAACTTACTTTATATGTGTGAATACCCTGTCAGTCTATAGGCCCACTAACCTGTATTAGATCTAATATTCCAAGCTCACTTTCCGATGAATCCACACAGAACACAAAGTACAGCGTGGCGTAGTGTCGGTAGATTAATTTGTAGTCTGATCCACCGATTAAGCTGGAAAATACAAAGTTTAAATCATTATTTGATTCAGTATAATAATTTGTTTTAAATACACAATGGGCTTATTGGTGTACGTGTCCTCTGATGGCAAGTGTTAAGGCTGTATAATTTTTTTTGTATAATGAGGCTCAGGTAATATTTTCAAAGTCAAAAGTGAGGGAGCTTAAAAGTTTAGTAGAAGTATTTGAAAAATCAATTGCAAGACAAATATATAAAACGAACGGAAGCTAAATAAAATTCTTTTAAAAGGAAACATAATTTGTGTTGCTCTCAGGAATAGGTCAAAAATTATAAATGCGAAATTGTTTTTTTGTAAGATAGTTGACAGACCTTAAAAGGACATAAGGCTACTTTTATCCCCATTATCAGCAGTTCCTATAGAACACTTTATGAAGGAGTCTCTGGATGCAAGTGGCTCAGGACCAGATGGAGACATACCGTGGAGGAGGCCTATTCCCAGCAGTGGACTCTTCCCGGCTGCCGATGAAGATGACTTAACAAAGGCCACATGGATGAAGGCATGGGCAAAAGCTAGAGATTTAAACTGGGACTTTGTTTTCAAGGAATTAACCAAAAAATTCGTGAATTTTATGTAATTATAGAATATGTATCTACATATAACATGTACAGGCAACCGACTACAGCTTTAGCTGAAAAACATATGAACTGAACACGGTTTACCTGCCACCTTCCAGAAAGTTGCACACGTTGTCATCCCTCTTTGAGACGAGCTGGAATGTCTCCTTAATTATTTGCTGCTGCATATCTTCATTCTGTAATGTTATGATAACCATATTGCATCATAAATTCAGTTCTTCGGTTGCCTATAAAAAATGCTGCTTGTCAAGATGATTGGTTATGGCAGGAAGATAGTATTCTCACATAGATACTGCTGTATTCTATTTGTTTAATTTCACTTAGTCACAATTTATGATATTCACTGTATACATGCGCTAAATAGAGCTTTTAAAAGTAAGTCACGGAGCTTCTTGAACAGTCTCAGTACAGAACAGTATCTCCTTCATGTCAAGTAGCATGGAAAGTTCTCGAATATTAATGAATGTGAAAGAAAGAGACGGATCTACTATCTCTTTCATATCGAGTAGTAATGCATTACTCGCATCACTTACACATGTCATTCTATTACAAAACCAACACAACAGTGCCATTATTAATAAGTACAATAAAGAAATTGCTAAGAGGAAGTGATTCTAATTCAGCTTACAATATATGACCTAAACAAACATACATAATACATACAATATTAATATTGAGTTGCAGAAAAAAATTATATTCACTATCACACTATCAAGCTGCCTTCCTCCTTCTACATAGCTGTGGAGTCCTGCTTTAGCGCCCCCTTCTGTGTACCCCAGACTATTTATTATATTGAGAATTTTTCTCCAGTCAAATTTAATAATACTAGAGGCTAGATAAACTTATCAGTTGCAATAAGATACCAATTCCTTTGAAAACATGATATAAATCATTGATGCCACAGCCATCAAATCTATAAAAGTACCCAAAAACAATTATACGTATTTAACAGAAAAGAGGTTGTAAACAGTGTTTAAATAGACAACATGATGTACCGAGAACATCGACTGATAAATTGATCGTTTAAGTTCAAGGTGAATTCATGATATAGTTTGAACAGACATCAAATAAACAAAAATGAACTTTCACTCACAAAATATTGGTAGAATTTCGATAGCCGTGGCTTTCCATGGTTATTAAACACTAATATGGCTTTAATCATTGTAAATATAGTACGTTGAGCTAGCTAAATTAACTACACAAACATTTATTAAGCTATTAAAGACGAAAATTCTTTTTAACTTTGATACGATTATTCCGTTTCGTCGATCGATTTTATTGACATGACAGCAGCGTGTGACGTAGGCTCGACGTAGGGCACGGTGACTGACTTGACAATTGACATCGATCACTTCGTTCAGGAAATGACTAAGATTTCTTTTGCTAACTATATTCGTTTTCTACAAACTACAACCTACTCTCTACTCTCTTATGCTTGCCTTACATACTCGTACATACAGTAGTGCGTACGTAAAGGCCCTAGGTCTCGAGACTTCTTAATGCACCTCATAATCATATATTACATATGAAAACTGAAAACTTAATTATCTTTTGAGTAACTAAGTTTGAGAGCTAAACAACGGTGCCTCGGTGCCTCCTGTTTCTCTATACATCGTACATTTCAATCAGGTATTTTGCGTTTTCTCATCATGGCTTAGGATTTAGTCTGACCATTTTATCTTAATATCTAGCCACTTTAGAACTGGTCCTCGTTGGTCAACGCTCCACCTCTGAGTCCAACAAAGAGTATAGGTATTATGGTCACTGGCACCTAGAATAAATTATTTATTTGTAGTCTCTATAGACTGGCACACATGAAATTAATATTTATATTTCTACCAAATTATATTTCATGGTCACCCTGCAGATTCTTACCTAATTTGGTAGAAATAAAACTCACAACTGACAACAAAAGTGATGTACGGTCGCGTTGCGCTCAGCTTTCTTGAGTGTCACAAAAGAAAAATCGTAAAAAACTGAATGATTATTGTGTGAAATAGACTATATTTGTTTTCGTTAGTGTTTTTTGTTCAATTGTACATTAAATGGAATGGCGTCAAAGTGCCGCTGACGCCGTGGGAACTCTAGAAAGGTCAGTTTGCAATGGAATGGTGGACATGTCAGTTCACACTACTTTGTTGACTGTATTTGGATGGCCGGTTTAGGCTCCAGCGATACGATGTGGCTTATTACTTCAATCACAGCTGCTCTCATAAATTACCACTCAGAGTGCATGCTATTTTTAGATGAAAACTTTTCTCGTAAATTATGTTTGAGATTTCTCTTGATCTTGAGTATGTCGTAATTGAATACAATTTTATAACTTGTAAATGGTAGAAGTCGGTATATCGGTCGCCGACGCACTTTGAGGTCAAACGGTTAACGATTGGTTGAGATCTTGTTGAAACTAATCGAGTTTTTTGCCGCTATTCTGCGGCTAGTTCGGAAGCTGTTTCGACGGCTTTTTTGCGCTCAGCTGATTCATTTGAGTTTACAAACAATTATCTAGTTTTTATAAGTGTGTAGTTGTATCGTTTAAGTCGTAATACAAAAGATTTCCCATGAAAACAATTCTATTTAGAAAGTTTCAATTCCCCTGAAAGTTTGAAATTAATACTTAGTATGTATGAGGTTCCATAGAGATGACAAATTGCTTATGATGCACTTGTATATAGCAACTCCCCACGACCTTTACTAGGTCGTCAGTCCTTACAGTAGGGGGACGGCCCAGAAAACATTTCCCGGTACGTAGTCGCTACTTAAAACTTTCACTCCCCATCGGTTATCTGTCCTCCAAGAGATGTGTTTTGCTCGTTGCCATTAGGGCTGCTACAGCCACACAAACTTGGTTTATTTTGGGTCATGATTTTCTGATGATGATGATGAGAATCTAATTAATCTAATTGTATGTATTCATTTATAAAAATTATCATGGTTTATTTAATAAATAAAATAAATTACTGCTAACCATACAGACCTTGATGCCTTTTATGAATAAGTAAATAGATTAAGTGGCATTAGATCTGTTAAACAGACCCATATTTTTAAAAATTGGCCAAGTGTGAGTTGGACTCCCGCATGAAGGGTACAGAAAGTAGATATTTAAAATATGGAAAACCATAAATAATTATATGCACCGAACAATCCTCTAACGAATACGCCTCGATTTGTATGGGAGCCCCCTTAAATATGTATTTGATTCTGTTTTGTAGTAATTGTTATAGCGGCAACAAATACATCATCTGTGAAAAGTTCAACTGTCTAACTATCACGGTTCATGAGATACAGCCTGGTGACAGATGGACGGCAAAGTCTTAGTAATAGGGTCCCGTTTTTACCCTTTGGGTACGGAACCCTAATGATTAAGCACAAGTTTCATCAGCTAAAAGCAAGTATGTGTTAAAGTTATTAACACATCCTTTTAAATTTAAACACAGCATCATGTTTCCAAATATATCATGACTGTGTTTGTTTAAAAAATTTGTTTTATATATTAACGTTTGCTGGAATGTGTTACATGCTATATGGGACATGTTTGTTGATACGTAAAAATAACAGTATTTTGGTACATTGTATGTAGCCAGTATAAAGTCAAGTGTAAGCATCTAAGAAATACTCTAAGATGCCTGCTATCTGGTGCTACGATTATGACCTAATGCATAAAAAAGTTATTAGTCGTAAGGGAACATATTATAGCAGGGTGGGATTAAGCCATTGCCACCTAGGCACTGCTAGTGTCCGGCCCTTTATAGGCTCAACCTGGGCTAAACTCATGAAGTTGCATCCATAGTTTGAAATTGTGATTTTAGTAAAATTATTACAATGATTTGTAATAATTCTTTATCACTAAGTGCTTATGGTATATGATTTGCATACTTTACATAACTTAAAAGTGCTGTGCGAACTGAACTGATCCTTATTATTATTGATATAGCAAGAGTCTATTTTTATTTAAATGAAAACGATTAGCGATTCTTCTGTTGTATAGTAATACTGTCCATGTGGTTTCAGTTTTAGAATAGGATCACACTATGTCATCCCGCGGGAGTGAGGCTCATGTCCAAATGTGGACTCATGCAGTATAGTAGAGTGTGTGGTCTGGGCTTTACACCCTTATAATATAAAAACGTTGCATTGGCTTAACGTATTTGAAAGTAACAGTATATCAGTGAGCAAGCAAACATTATGGGAGCCAGTAGAAAGTCAAGTGAAAGCACTAATACATGTCTATATCTACTGTGTAAGAGGCAGTGAAGTTTATTCTAGACTTATTATCTCTTAGCTCGACAAATCCCGTTTTGACATTTTAACTAACCAAGTTATAAAGCAATATGGATACTTGATATCTGATAATAAAATTATTTTATTTATTGTAAGAGGCCATTCATTTATTGCAGAGGGGGAGGGGATTTCGACCAGTGGCCTACTTTTTCTGATACAAATATATGAACCAAATATTATTGTTACCTGTTAATCAAAGTCATTTAGATTTGACATACGTAATGTTGTTCAACAATAATCTGAAGAAATATGATTTTTAAGACATTTTTTAGGAAATAAAATCTATCGAGCTGAAATTATGGAATAGCTTTTGTGGTATTTGTAAAGTGAAGATAAAGTCATGAAGAAATACATACCTTACTTAGAGATTATCAGGATCTTTCAGCGTCCTACAGCATTACACCAAAGAGTGTTATTTCAGAAAATTGCCTTAACATTTATAATAATGGTGTAAAATTTGTGAGCTCTCTTTGTCAGTTGTTTTGACCTACATACGAGGGGCAGCGGATAAATCTGCAGCCTAAGGCATGAAATGAAAGAAAAGTATGAGTATTTTATTTTTCAATATAGTCAAGCGACAAAAAAATTTCACATGTAATGCTTTTAAACTGCCAAAAAATATTACTTTTGTTTGCCCTCAAAATGGCTTTCTACATCCACCTTCATTTTTATTGTCATCGGCTAATTAACGACCTCGTAACTCCTTTTTCAGTTTGAAAAAAGAAAATAGTTGCTATGAGTCAGGTCTAGACTATAAGCTCGTAACAGAAGCATCACAACTAGCGCCCCCTATAAATCCGTGCATCAGTTCACGCAAATCGTGAAATCTTACGGATTTAGTTGTACTGACCATACCCAACACTGACTTTGTTATTCTCGTAAAGATTTAACCGTTTTATTATAAAGCCTGGACCTCCCGCTGTGGGTCGGTCGGTGTTACGCTTTCAAACTGATGTTTTCTAGGTCTTTGAATTAATTGTTTATAGTTGTCGTAATTGTGATTATACTTCGACCCAGATAAAGATGAAAAAAGAGTTAAAGGTTGTCTAATTGGTATTTTAGGAACTAAAATTCATAATGATTCAGTCGAATCAATCCAAAATGCGATTGCAACTTTCATCCATCCGAACGAAACAGAATTTGCACACGAAACCATAACTTTTATTGACAATTTTTATGTCGAATCAAGTGTTTTTCTGTGATGGACTTAAAATAGCACAGCTGGCTTTTTGCAGTAATTAATTAATCTTATACCTTGAAACAAGCAATTCTTGTATATATATAATTCGGATCTCCGAAACGGCTCCAGCGATTTCGCTGAAATTTGGTATTTGGGGGCATTCGGGGGCGAAAAATCGATCTAGATTAGTCTCATGTCTGGGAATCGC
Organism: Carcina quercana; assembly: GCA_910589575.2. Lineage (NCBI taxonomy): Eukaryota > Metazoa > Arthropoda > Insecta > Lepidoptera > Depressariidae > Carcina > Carcina quercana. The sequence continues at coordinate 4,392,200 of OU342454.1, read as the reverse complement.
GTTATCGAGTTTTCATGCGTTTTTTCTTTCGCATTATTCGACGCTAAATATGATGGGAAATTTCACGCTGTCAAACATAATCACTTTAGCCGAGTGGTTCACACGTGTCATTCCGTCCGAGATATCCGCGTTCAAACCCCGGTTGGAAAATTGCTTTTATTTTTGTTTTTTGTGTGTTGTGTTGTGGCAGAAATAATGTTTTTGTTTGTTTTTAAAGAACTACGAGCAAAGCTCGATCGCCCAGATATTTATCTATAAATAGGACATCGGATGGTATTGTCGCGAATTGAGTATCATTAACAAAACAACTTCATAGTAAATCACAATTTACATTTTTACACACTGTTTTTTATTATTGTACAGCAAAACGCCGTTTAGGGACCACCATATCGCCAGCGTCTGTACTTTTTTCGGCTCGCTTTGAGCTCGTGTCGGCATTGTTTGATGTAGCGGCGTGCGTCGTTAACAAATACGACACTACGACTGCCTACGAGCTATCTAAGCGAACGTTGTTTATAATGTTGCGTGTATTAATATATTCAATAATACAATATAATGTATTGCTTCGATAACAACTTCGCCCACAGAAGGATCAGTGAGTTCAATAACAAGGTCATAGTTAAGGTCGATTGTTAATATTCATAATGGCAGTGGTGGTTGTCTGAGCGTTTGATTAGGTGCGTAACACGCGTGGAAGGTCCCAGGTTCGATCCCGTTCAGTTTGGTTAAGAAATGCAGTCTGAATTACCTGGTTCCCTGTAAAGTAAGATGAATGAAAGGAAGTGTTGAGACATTTTTTTATATATGTCCGAAAAAGCTGCGAAGGAGTCGAGAGGGAGATGCCATGTTATGTCAGCTCTGGCGCAAGTGTGGGACAGGAATAGACGCCGTTGACGCCATGTTTATTTTGGACATTTTAAAAATAATTGGCCCCCTATGTGAGGCGAGTGTTGAGAAAAGAAAATGGTTTGTCTACGTGTTGCAATGGAGAGATGCTTGGACTTACAATTCGAGGCCCCGGGTTCGATTCCCAGTGCAGGTGTCAATCGGTACTCGGTTTGGTAGGGCATTTGATATGTCCGCCTGGCTACCTTTTACTAGATTGAGTCTTCTGGGTACGCAAGCTTTCCTTGCAACAATATATAACATAACATAAAGATAAACCGTAAACCAGCAATGACTACAAAAAGTCCTACTTGGTTTTTGAAATTATCGTGTAATTGCGAAGAAATGTAGAAAAGAGTGAATAAGGGCGCCACTGTCACTGTATGCCCTCTTAATGTTCATCATCATCCGAGAATCGCCCACTGCTGGACATAGTCCTCCCTCATGGTAGACCATGCAATGTATGACATAAATTCACACACACACACACAAACTCTCACCCTCATAGGCAATAATAATAATAAATTTACTAATCTATTTTGTTATTTAAATCAAAAATAGTAATGTAAATTAATTTTTATTAATATATTTAGTTAAATTTATTTTTTTATTACTATATCAGTAATAACAGTTATTGTTTTCAATTTGTTAGTGTCATATAATTTTAGAGTAATCTTGTCTCAATTTTTTTTCTAAGTCTATGGAAGAGCGAGGCCTTTCATCACAGGTATTTTCATACCTAACAGAAGGTCTCAACTTTGTTACTAGTTATAGTGTAAAAATGAAACGAAATAAAATTTTTTTTTAAATAATAGCCGGTCTCGAATTACTTGTATCCAGTGACCTTAACTAGGTCGTCAGTACGGCTTGTTGTCGACACTTGATACACTTCTAATAAGGATTTTGCTATCTAGCTATGTCTCAAAACTGACATTTATAAAAAGAAATCTAATATACCGATAGCTTTCCCGCGATACAATTTATCGCGTGACGTGACGTCCATTGCCGCGTGGGAGTGTCAGTACCCTAGCGCGTAGGTCAGTGGAGCATCAGTGTACGTGTTATATCTATTTTCGCCTTTAATAACTCTCGTTCAGTTTGTTTTCGTTACGACACGCCTCCCACTGATGCGTAATGATAAGAGGTCACTTTTGAAACTCTATTCTCACTCACTCTATTCAATCAGAACCATTTCATAATGTTCTGCTGAGTCCACTGCTGGACATGAGCCTAGATAGCTCGCCTCATCAGATTTCCATGAGGGGATCTGCCATAATCACGCGTGGCAGATGAATATAGTAGTTAGCAAGTTAGTTTTGAATTGAAACTCCCGCTCCGGACGCGTTCAAGGTCACGATACTAGCCTACTGTTTTTTTCTTAACTTTGCGTCCGTTCGGTTGTGTTTGATTTTTTCATAGATCAAAGTACTTACAGACCTGAGTACTTGGTATTAATTTCAATTTGATACCTCCACGCGTTCCTGAGAAAAAGGGCATTGACAGACAGACAGACGGATAACCAAGTGATCCTATAATGGTTACTTTTTTCTTTTGAGGTTGAGGAACACTTAAAATTAAAAAGGTGTTTTATTATTATTATTCATTTATTTCAGGTAACAATGAGCCATAAGTATATACAATATACAATACAATAAAATACATTAAAATAAACTACTAGACACTACAATAATATTCTACACACTTATTTACTATGGCACGTTGGTGCCGCTCTGGTGGTGTTGGTCGCTATCCTCCCTCTGAAGCGACGGGTCAGCTTGCAGGTCGGGACTCGCACCACGAACGACTTGAATGATGTACCGTGGCGTGACTCCAGCTGCGCCATCCTCACGGTGTAGTTGGACTTCTGCTTTATATATTCTGTGATGTCCTGCATGGTGGTGGTGAAATGCAAGTGTGACAGATACATGGCCGTGGTCGGTACTTCAGCGCGCTGCAGGTAGTTTTAGGATCTGCCTTGGTAGTACCCGATTGGTATTCGAACCCGGAACTCTGAAGCAGGCAACTAAGGCAGGACAGTGTTACTCAATAATTGACATGAGCGGAGGGTAGCGCTAACGTATAACCCTGATTTTATCATGCACATGGTTTTCCTTGCGATGGTTTCCTCCAACCGTTCACACAGTAATATCTACGGTTTGATGATCTTAATGTTAGAGTCAGTAACAGCCTTGTGACAGACGGACGGATGAACAGTTAATTTAGTACTACGGAAGCTCAGGGGTCGGTAGTATGGCGCGCGCATTACACATGCGTGTTTGTACAAACTTCATCAGTTTGATGTGTGGGATTACGAAATGATCAATATCATGACATTTGTTTGAAGTGTCCGCCCTGTGCCTTAGCTCCTGTTAGGTTATTTTCCTGGTTTCCATAGTACCTATATGGAATCCTGAAAAGACAGTAATCGAAAACCGGTTTTTGTTTTGTTTTTCGTTTAATTTAGTTTATTTGTACCTTACACCTTACACATATACACTTACACACAACTAACCTAATTTCTTTTTAAAAAATGTATAATTAGTTTATAACTTATACTATTAATTTTTACTGCACTACTATGTATTTGTATTCCTAAATAACTAGCGGAAGAGCGGGGCCTCCTAATACAAGTTTTTTTAACTTAAAAGGAGTGTCCCAAAAACTTTAAGTTAATGTTAATGTGAAAGGAAATAAATATTTTTTCATTTTTTCATTTTCATTGTATGTAGATTCAATAAAATTGCACTGACCTTCAACTCTGCTAATGGTAAATGAATAACTAAAATAAAATAAAAAAGCTTTATTTGCACTTAAACTGATCTCTATGTCTTATCCTAGGTAACGATTTTGCTATTATTTTTATATAACTATGTACACTAGCATTCACACTATGCCGAGCCTGTGTCTTGAACGCTGGATTCTTCCAATGACGTATTTAACTAATTCCAAAAAGTTTAGTTAACGCTACGCAAGGACGGTATGGATATACTGGGTGGTCCAAAATGTGACGTCCAAAAATTTTTTTTAGATTCCTTACACCTGGGTGTATCCGAAAATAAAAAAAAAAAAAATAAAAAAAAATATTATTAAGAAATTTTTGAAAATTTTGCTCCGTTCAACTCAAACCTAAAATTTTTACTTTCATCCCTTTTTTCGGTAACTTGTAATGAATAACGTTGTGTAGTTGATAATAAAGTAGAAAGGGTGATTCAAGACGATCACTTTCGAGAAAAAATAATTTTAAGTCGCTCCGGCAGAAAATTCGAAATATACATTTAAAAAATCATAACTTCTAAACTACAAAAAATCGCGGAACATACATGGGGTATTTTCGGATACACCCAGGTGTAAGGAATCTAAAAAAAATTTTTGGACGTCACATTTTGGACCACCCAGTATATTCTTATAGAATTTAGTACACTATAAGTCAGTACATTTAAAACTTATGTTTTGTGAACAAGGAATAGAGAAATAATTCGTAAATTTACAGAAAGAAGGTCACAATATTTTCTGAAAAATTACTTGACGGCGAATTTTACGTTTTACGTATCTAGGGTCATATATGAATGAAGTTTCTAGGTGATAGATGGTTTGAGGGTCGCCAGCGCTACCCAGCATCGAATCTCCGACCTCCCGCCTCGGTCAATCACGGCCATTACTGGCTGCTTGTCAATTCACCTGTCATCTCAGAGAGGGACAGCTGCCGACGTGACGCTGAATATGTATTGATATTCACATAGCATTTGAACTACGGCAAATCCAAAAGAAGCCGTGGTAGCTCAGTAGGGTAGAGCGTCAGTGCTTGAATAATGGAGGTCTGGGTTCGATCCTGACTCGTACCAATGATATCCAATTTGTTATTTGGAATGATAAAAGCTTTTCGGTGAAGGAAAACATTGTGAGGTAACCTGAGGTGTGTGTGAAGTCTACCAATCCGCAATGGGCCCGCGTGGTGGACTATGGCCCATACACTCTACTAGGAGAGTAGGCAGGTTGACATAAGTGCAGGGTAGCGTGCAATATCGTTCTAACAAACTACTAAAAATCCATAACAGTACCAGGCCAATACCAGGCTATCAAAAATTCACATGACATGTTCAGCGCGGGTTTCACTTCAGTTTTGAAATGGGAACGCATGGCTTCTGTTTTTAAAATTTACATAGATTAATGAACTCCGCTCCACTAGGCTGCATTGCTGATAAAAGCGTGTTTAGTTTTATAAACTATAATTATAACAGTTCTGTTGTCAAAGATCTAACTTAAAATCTAGTGCATGTTTTCTATTCACAATTCGCCTAGAACCAGAGTTATATCATAGTATGTTGCAAGTGCAGGTCGCCAGTTATTAAATAATGAATGAGTTTTTTCCAAAAGTATTATTATATTTTTAATTTTTTTCAACTTGAATAAATAAAAAACAAAAAAGTAAAAACTTGGTATCCGACGGGGATTCGAATCCGGACACTCTTGCGCCTTGACCGCTCGACCGCGATGCTTATGCCCGAGCATGTGAAATTAGCGATCATATTTTGCGTTGAATACCTAATGCGAGACATACCGCATGAATATTCGAATACACGCGTTTTCCCGGACACAAGACTAATCTAGATCGGTTTTTCTCTCCCGAAAAACCCCACATACCAAATACAGCGAAATCGTTAGAGCCGTTTCGGAGATCCGAATTATTATATACAAGAATTGCTCGTTTAAAGGTATAAGATATTAGATTAGATACACACATAACTGTGAATCTAAATCAGCAACCCTTACTACCTGATATGTTTGAAAACCCAATTGCAGTCCCAGCTAGACGTGGAACTAGGTCGATCAATAAAACCTCCAATACAACCAGGGGCTACTCTTATTTCCGTCCAAGTCAATACAAAACGTAAATATGTTATGAAGTGGAACAAATCCCACATATCTGCCTCATCGTATTATTCCATACGATACCTAATTCTAACCGCCTCCGTGGCCTAATGGCTAAATTTTAGTCTAACTAACAATATGAAGGTCCCGGATTCGATTGCCAGGGTAGCTATCGGTACTCTGTTTGGTTGGTGGTAGAGTATTATATATGTCCGCCTGGCTAGCTAACACCATGTTACCTAAGTCTGCCGCCAGTGTTCCGGTATGAAAGGTAGCAGCGCCTCCTTTAGCTTGAGGCTTCAAGGTGCGCGCGTACCGTCCAACAGCCTCATCGTTACTTACCATCAGGTGAGATGAAGGCCAAGTGGAACACTATAACTCAAATACATTATTCCTGTTATTATTCGTGGAATTCCCTGCTTCTGTGTTTCCCGAACGCTACAAACCTAATGTCTTAAAGGCCAGAGTGAATACTTGGATAGCCAATTTCTATGCAACCGTGAACCATCCTAGACCACATCGCTTAACATCAGGTGAGATTGTGGTCATTCGGAAGCATATCTATCTGTAGGAGTGTAAGCCGGAGCCCCTGCAGTGGGGACGTACATAGGCTGTTGATGAGGGAAGCATTTTGAACACTTGAGCTTCGCTTTGTTTTGAAGTCAAGGGAAAAAAATAGGGATTCAAATTTACAATGTAAAAGTTAACAGAATCAAAATAGTTTCGCCTTCGAATAAGAAATAGTTGGTTCAAAGAGGTTGGGTGTGATACATAGGATATCTATTTCTTATCTGAAGGCGTACAACAGGGAAGTTTTGAGCAAAGGACAAATTGTACGAGTAAGTGTTATTTTCAGTGAGCAAGGGTTCATTTACAAATCAGCTTTGACTCCTTTCGGCTAGGACAAAATACAAATAAAACTGGCCGGCTTTTTTTAAAAACAAATCTATTTCGTAACGTTTTTGTATTGGGCCAATGAAACGATGTTGGTGCCTACTTGGTAATATGCTTCGCCATTTGGCACTCATGCCTATAAAACTGTGACTGACTAGAATGAGAATCGAGACGGGACACAAATTCTTTATTTTTATTGTTTAAAAAATGTCAAGTAGCTTTTAATACTCAACGTCCCAGCGGCAACATAAGCAGTGTTTTGAAATGCATTGTCATTTATTTGTACTTTATGGTAAAATTGCCAAAATTACGTAAACAGAAGCCTTTAGAAGTTTGCCACCTTGGAGTACAAATTTTCGTTACTTAATTTCATTTACCTATTGCACAGTCTTCTTCTTCAGCATCTCTTTGAGTGTTTTAACTGTGATCATTGCTCTAAGTAAACGGTCCGATGTTTCTGCTTTCAGTAATACAGCATATCTAACTTTGCCGTTGGTCCTTTCCGGAACTAGATAATATCAACGGTTTTGCCTGTATTTGTTGACTTGAGACGTTTCCAGCTAGAACAATATCGCCGTCGTTTACCAGCAAAGCTGTCTCCAGCTCTATTTGCAGTCCAAAAAACATTTCCAGTATTTTCCAGTCCTTTTCTCTCTTTATTAGAAAGGAATCTTTCCGTCTTTGTCCTTTATCCAATGTCATTGTTGTGCTAGAGATAGTTAACATATCTATTTGTTCTGTGTGTTTGTTGACTAGTTATTTTCGCTCGGTCTGCAGTGTTGCAATAGTGTTTAGGATGCATTATCGTTGGCATCTCTCCTATTAGGTCGTAATAAAGTATTTGAGGCAGACAATTTTCCAGTCCGCTACGCTGCGCTCTCAAGGTTGCCTGCACCTCCACACTGACAATATCGTCTATAAATTGCTTGTTTTATTCCATCTTTGATAATACTCTTAGGTACTTACTTACATTTTTGCACTTTGTGTCTGATATGTTTAAGTTATGGTGCAAAATTTCTAACAAAAGCATTTCTTGCTTTAACTAGTTTTTGTTGAGTTTTTTTTAAAATTAACCACACTTTGACCTTTCTCGACTGTATTTTGTTTGACCATAGAAGCGTGAACTAACGAGTGCTGAATTTCATCAGTTTCTACTGTTTTTCTTTCTTTTTTGTTCGTCTTTCCTGCGTCATTTCGTTTATCTTAATTTCTTCCTGGCTGTGCGTATATTGCTAAAGTTTTTGTGTTATCTTGCTTTTGTATTGTGTTCTCTCCTTCCTAGTAATTTCTTTTGACAGTCAGTCATCAAATCACCCTGTATCATAATAATAATCATCATCATCTATTCAGTCAACATCAAGCACTAATTCAGGAACTTTGTCCTTGCCAGACGCGCTGATCAATTTATCAAGCCATAGTTTTGGATTCCATACATTCAGGACCCTTCCCTCGAATTTCCCAAAGAGCACAGTTTTCTCAGAACTCGCGTCCTTTTGTCTAAAGCAGAAGTTTCGAAACATTTCCATTTGGTGATGATTGTTTTGTATATCCTTTATTTGTTTCAGTCCTAACAGAGTTATTCGAGTGCTTGGTCAATAAATTCGTATTCTTTTATGTTGCCTCTTCGGACACTCGATTTTGATAGTATCACCATGAAGTTTGTAGTTGCTGGTAACATTAAGAATTCAATTATATTTTTGTGTGTAATGATTATTTTGAAACTATAAGTTTAATTGTTTAATTTTCAATCTATCTGGAGACACAATTTACATGGTTTCTGATTATGTCTAGTATCCTCCTAAATGTGTCTTTTTAATACTTCGGCAACAAATTCAGGATCGTCTGGTTTATAGTCTTGAGTCATGAAATCTTGAACTCTGTGGTATATTAAAATATCAGATACCTGATTTTTAGTGTCTACACTTACATTCAGAATCTTGTATTCTTTTGCTGTAAATCCAAATTCATTACCACTCAACAATAAGGGAGTAGGTACGTTTAGCTCTTTGATTATGGTACCCCATACACACGACGTAGACTTCAAATCACAGAGGGCACATTGTATAGCCTTGCTTGAGAGACCTTGATGCCATTTTTCTATCTCTCATTGATTCCGGTAGGTGTGATAGAGATGAATAGAGTCACTGCCTAACTAAATAACACGAGTCAAATTCTCATTCTGAGAATCGCCTTTGATAAGCGAGACATTCGTTTTGCAAGGAATGCAATACGAAAACAAACGTAAAATAATAAGATACCTCGTAAGTTTTAGATTCTCAAATAAGGTTTTGTTGTTCCACGTGTCCAGACAATGTTTAGTTTGTTGACGAATCACTATACACACTTTATAAAGTATCACATTCTACATCTATCTGCACATTTTTATACGTTCCTTTTTCAAAGGCAATATTCAAATGGGTTTGACGTAAAGAAATCACTTGTATTTAAGCACATCTACTGTCCTTCCGCAAAAAAAACACATTCGATCTCCATGCAAGACCATTACTTTTTTATCACTGGCCAGTTAATTCGATTTAAAAAGAAAAGGAAAAAAGGCAATCTGCCAACAAAAGGGCGCGGACAATTTGTCTAATGGAGCGGTTTGAAATTGGAGTAGTGCAAAAACGCATCCTTCCTGCTTCCGCATTGGTCAGTTTCAGTATTCCCGCGCGTTTTTGTTTGTTTAGTGTATAAAATGGCGGTTTGTTGATGTGTCAGGCGCAGTCTAGGGGTGAGTTTCATCCCTTGAACTCGTGCTGTGCTCGTTTTTGGATTTTCCTGTGTCTTGTCGAGTGTTATCGGTAAGTTATTAGGTTAGTTTATTTATTTGATTTTTGTCGAAGTTTTTAAAATCTACATTACAGTCATTAAATATTCCGTGTATGATAATTTTTCTTCGGATTTTTTAAATACTGTTTACTAATTTATAAATGACAATGAACAGCTTAATAAATAAAACAATTTGACCTTGTAATTTACGTAATTATTTATTGGTATTATTGTTCGAAAAATATTTTTAGAGTATATTTTGTTGTTGTAAATCAATTCGCTTGAGATTAATTTTTACACCAATAAATATATCTGGCATTTCCTGGTTTGTGCTAGGGCAAGATGTGAGTAAGTAGCAATTACTCCCACGAAAACCAACGACTTGAGTTCATCAAGTTTGCAAAAGAGATGTTTCAACTTCTTTTTCAAATTTAAAAAATCAATAATTAAAACAGTGTAAACTCTATATAACGACACTCACGGGACATTACATTTTTTGTCGTTATAGAGAGTTGTCGTTAAATGGAGAGAAGAACAATCTGTACTAGAAACTGACAGCAGTCTGCACGTGCAAGCAATCACAATTTATAAACAAAAGAACAGATTTCTTAGAATGTTCGGTGTGTATGACGCCGACAGTCGAGTTTATTACGGACTAGGATAATACAGCGACAAAAGAACGGACACAGCTGCACAGTTTCTACTAATTTTAGCAAATTAAAAAGGACTTTTTATCACATTGTATTTAATTGTTGTCGTTATTGAGAGTAACGTTACATGTAGTTTACACTAAAAATACTAGACTTACATGTTTTTTTGTACAAATTGATTCTTTTTTGTACTAAGTAAAACGTCAAATGTCATTTCATTGACGCCATCTGCGTTTTTTTAGTAAAGTCTTGTCTTATTTGTTCAAATAAACAGGACCGAAATATTCAAAAATGATTATTATTAAAACTATTTTATTTGATTATAATATTTTAAAATTAGAAGTGTGATTTACTTTATCTAAGTTTTGTGTCAGACAGGATGAAAACAAATTTAATCAGTTAAAGCTAGCCCACCCAAACAGGGTGCGACGCGATCGTTTGATTTGATTATTGATTAAATGATTACTTATCTATCGAAAAACATGAAGATTTGTGTTCGACCTTAATACTTTTATCAAGATCTTAGTTAATATTGATTGGTTTACCTTTTCATTTGCGGTTTAGTTTACGTGAGTTTGCAGTTTTGCAATTTTTTTTCTGCTGTGGGTAGGGCATTGTATAGAGAACATTATACTATACTAAACGCAAATACTCGTGGCAGACGGTGCCATAAATTATTTTTGCAATAGAGATGCGCACGTCCAAATTTCCTGTAATGTCGATAAAATGACATGTGCGTGAGTCATCGTTGCGCAAATGTGTACAAACACCTCATCAAAGTGTTGATCTAATCTTATGATTATTACACTGTCACGTAGTTACATTTACGTATTGAAGGCAATTGGGAAAAAAATAAAGGAATATGTATCGTGAATGATTTAGTCCGTGTCAAAGTGTGTTTAATTTTATTTATTGTAGTTCTAGTGTTAAAACGAGATTCAGAAAAAAAAGGCAGAATTTTCATCTCCAAATCGTAGTTTCGTTATTTAAGAAAAGTCGCCAACAGTATGCATATTTTTGTACCAACATAATAATATGTAAAAGTATATTAAAAAGAAGTGTTTATTTAAATAAACGGCCTTATGCGATTGATGAAGGGTTCTTTAAAACTATGTTTACAAATAATAGGACAAAATTATATATAATATGACAACTGAATCGAAATCTTTGAGATTTGAATAGTTTATTCAAGATAAAAGATAAGTTATGTTTATTGGAATAGGTATTAATAATAAAAAATACTTTGAAGAAAAAAAATTCTCATGGCACATTATTAGGATATAATATCGACAAAGCTCACTTGCAAAGTTGCTTGCATGAGGCGATGGCTAGACCCGCTTTTACTTTCGTTCAATAAGTAGAGATGAAAACGCTTTTGTTTATGAGTTGTCATGACTTTTTAGGGTTCATTGTAGTAGTTAGCATCATTATGGCGTCCAACTGGCGGGACTTTTACAAGTACAACAATGCTTTCTTGTTTTTTATAGTTTTATGATCTATCCCAAAAAACTCGCAAAACGGAGGAGCCGGAGCCACAACTGTATGCGAAACTATCCCTAATGGTGGTCAGGCGAGAACTTTGTCGGTAGTACATACCTATTTTACGTATAATGTGTTCATTCGAAACCTATATTGTACAAAATTTCATCCACATCAGCTTAGCAATTTCTGCAATAATATGCATTATTTTTCTTCAATTAAAATGTCATAAGTATTACACTGATTAATCATTAAACTTGATTGTGTACTTTTATATTTTATTATATTCTGTATTTAAAAAAACTATCATGGTTGTTAGTTTGCCATTTCAACCGCTACTGACGACTGTTTTTGTACACCATTTTTTCAGAGTTCGACGACCTTTTCGCGGTAAAAAAAAATTCGATTCAAACTCAAATGTGCTCAGGTCAATAGTCTTCGTGGTCATTGAAGTTGATATCGTAATTTTCCTTTATTCCTAGTAGTTTACGGTTGTTTTGTGGTTTTAGACGCGGATTAGAATTTAGAAAAAAAGGCCAAGTGCGAGTCGGACTTGTGCGTTGAGGGCTCCGTAAAGAATATGAATATAATACGTAATGAAAATTCCTAAAATTACATAAAATCCGTCTTTATCTAGTAGTATTGTAGTTTGTGAGATAGAAGATATTGCCGTTTTCGATTCTAAGATGCAAAATTGCACTGCCTTGAAATTTCTTGGGCTTGTAGGTCACTGCGGTCGTAAATATTTATTTACGAATAAGGACAGATATATAATTTAAATATATATTGTATAACGTAGCGTAAATATCCGCATACAAATAAATGTATGCAAATAAAAAACATTTATTGATTGGGATCTATTTTCGTAGAGTTTTACTCATGCTGGTAAACAAAAACAATGTGTTTTTATCTGGAATTTTTTTAAAGTTATTTCGTTTACATCATTCTATCACACATCCCACTAATATTATATGTGTATGCTTGGATGTGTGTCACTCACTCACGCTTAAACTGCTGACGGTATTTCAATATTTTGAATAATTATTCATCGGACATGCCTTAAGCTAATGAGCTTTCATACCGGAACACAAGAGTGCTATTAAAACTGATGTTAGTCAGCAGACTTAAGTAGCATGGTGGTAGCTAGCCAGGCGGACATATAAAATGCACCAACCATATTGTGTAACGATAGGTTCGAATGGGAATGGAATCTGGGACCACTGGATTCGCGCCACATAGGCGATTCATAAGAGTATCATAATATGGACTGCATATTATGTGCCGCGACCTCGCTTGCAGTCGGCGCAGCCTCGTTTTTACCCAACGCAACACAGTACAATGGCACACGTGACTGTCCATAGAGTATCTGAACGAAATCGTCGCAGATCCGACATCTGAGTGTAGGCAGAATTGTTTGTCTCTCGGAGACTAACATTGTCGTTTCTTGTATTTTCTTATGTAGGAGCTGTTATAAATATACACTGCACTTGTTAAGACATATTGACAGCTGACATACTATTGTTTGTTTCTATCCTTACGTAGGTGAGATCGATGCATATCAGAAGTGTATCCTACTAATATTATAAGTGTGAAAGTTTGGATGTTTAGATGTTTGGATGTTTGTGACGCTTTCACGGAAAAACTACTGAATGGATTTGAATGAAACTTTACAATAACATAGCTTATACATCAGAATAACATATAGGCTATAATTTATAAAGACATATTGTGTAAATTGTCCAAACTCACACTTATAATATTAGTGGGATTACATGGGCATTTTGGCATAACAAAAACGCGTTGCCTAGCAACCGACCATAGAATATGTAAATTCGTATATACAAACTTTCGCGTTTATAATATTGGTGTGAAGACTATTTGAATTTACTACGTCAGATATTGAAATTTCTTTTGTTTCTTTAAATTATTAGACTACGTAACAGAATAAACACTATTTTGTACCTTATGCTGTATAATAATTTGTCATATACGTCACCTGTGCCTATCGAACAAGTAGAATACATCCTGAAGTACACGCGGACAAAGTCGCGGGCGGAAGCTAGTAGATTATAAGATTTTCTTAAAACACTATTTGCATACTGTTTGAGATAGTTAAATAGGTTAAGCGACTTATTGCAATATTATTTAAGACCGACATGTACCGTATTTATTGCAAAAATAATTTAATACATCATTCACAGGTTCCAATATCAAAGCCATATCACTATAAGCATTTGCATTAGCCATTGTTAGACATAGCCTCCCAATAGACTAATATCAAAATATAAAATAGGTGAAAGAATTTAATATTTCATAAATGAACAATGTTTTTCAAAATCGGATGTATGAGTCCACTATTGGACGGACATGAGCCTCCCGTGTAGATCGCCACTTTATCATTTTCTATGACGGGATAACGATATTCATTTATGATTATTTTATAATGTCTGTACTATATTCTTGACACCCATTTTTAATCATCTAACCTATTCTAAACTCGTTGATATTGTCAAACGTTTTGCCACAAACACCGCTGTTAATAAAAGACTCGAGACGATTGCCAAGTCTCTCCTCTATGTGTAATAATCTGTGGCACTAACGCGCCATCTCGTTATACAGCGCGGGTGTAGTAACGGCGAGCGCGTTATCGCCGCGATAGCGTTATCGGTAGCGGGCGCTAGTCTCGCGCCGTTCCATTTTTAAACGACTTTTAAATTTCGAACGCGTAGGTAGAATACTTCAGTGACGCGGTGTTTTTGTTCTCGCTGTGAGTGTACTTTCTTTTTTTAAAGTGTCTCTGTTTGTTAGTTTTTCTGTGCTTTTCTGTGTCTGTTTTGTTTTGTATTTCGTTGTTGTTTTTTTTACTATCAATTTTATTTATTGTTGATGTTCTTTTGATGTTTATTTCTCTCTGTAGATTAGAAACTTCTCACGATAAAGTGTGTCTGTCCTTAGACAAAGTGGATTATTTCAGTAACGACTAATGCTATCAACTTGAAATTTAGAATAGTTATGGTAAACGAAATAAAGAAATAAAGAAAAATAAATTTATTGCTTTGTTACAAGAAAAAGAAAGAACAGAGATTTATAAACTAAATATATATTAAAGCAAAAGGCCTATCTCAGCTCATGCTGCAACCACAGAGTGATTGCAGCGCTGGTTTTCAGATAGGACTGGACTAATACTAAACTAATCTAACTATATAATTAAATGTACGCATCAGCTACTAAATACAACAACACAACGAATATACTACCAACACACAACTTAAAATATATAAAAGGATTGTACACAGACAACATTAGTAGAATACCACATAGATACTAATAACAAAAAAAAAGAAATAGACTAACATAGACTAAACAAAAAGATGTAGAAAATTTTTTTTTAAATTAAGAAGTAGAAGGGAGTCTGTATGCATCTACAGATGCCAAAATGTAAAAAATTCATAACCACTAACCAGCTTATTAATTATGCGGTCGAGAAATTGAAGCTTATTTTGAGATTTTTTTGATGGCAGATTCCTATCTTCTCCCTTGTTGTTTGTGTTCTATACTTTTATTATTATTGTGGTGTCAGTTTTAATTTTATCGTAACATTATTTTGTTTATCGCTTGAGCGCGACTTCGCTCGTGATATGATAACATATTTTTATCTCGTCTCTTGAGAGTCTCGAATCAATTTAGATAAAACTGTTTCAGATATTTAGTGTTTTATTATCTATGTCCGCCTAGCCTAACCACCATTTCACCAATATCTGCCGCAATACAGCAGTGTTAACAGCACTGTTGTGTTTCGGTTTGATATATATGTAGAGGTATCGCCTCATTATATTGAGTCTTCTGGGTGCCTTATCGTCGCTTACTATTAAGCATCCAGATATCTCAACACGTTACCGGAACACGAGAGTGCTATTAACTGTGTTGTTTAGCGGCAGATATACGTAGACCCTTGTCGAGCGTATTAATTATCACTTCATTTGTCGCTGGTTTGTCGTGGCGATATACCAGAAGGCTCCAAATACATAGCTTCTAAAAAACGATGAACGAAAAAAGACGAAAATGTTTGAAGAACGCAGACATCTAACGTATAAAAAAATCCGTCTGTCCTTCTGTCAGTGCGTTGAACCAAAAACATATCTGATACGAGACATTACGTTTACAAAGGATTTTCAACTCTATGATTTCAGGCAACGTGTCTAAAATCGAAATAGATGCACTTATCAAAATACTAACTTCGATGTTACATTTTTATATTTTAAAAGGCGGACGACTTTGATTTATATATCTTTAAGATAAAGTTTACTTTACATTGACACTATGTTTAAGAGTGTTGTTTTTTTGCTACAAACTGTACGATTTTAAACCCTAAACGTTTTTGCGTAAAGCCTAAATTCTAAACTGATGAACGAATAAAAAACGTGTAATAATGAAAGAGGTGTTTTGAGAAACAGTTCGCATATATGATTTTGCAGTTGGGCCAAGACACAAAGCAGCTTTTGTTCGAAGATTCTGCAAGGTTATACGATGGCGCAACGCCGCCGTTACAGTACTCGCACAATAAGTTGGCCCCTCTGAAGTTAGCTCTCCGCAATTTCAAACATGCACAGTCGGAATGTGTGTGTATTATTTTCTATAATAACTATACCTAGATGACATACAACACTAGGACATTTCTTTACACCCGCTAACTTGCCTTGCCTCACATTTGTACGTTAATAAGTGATACTTGGCGGTAGTAGTAAATAAATAGCGGCTCTTGGTACGACACAATAAGGAGCAAAGCAGCACAGCGCGGCAACCCTAAAATTATATACACCCTCTCTTTCTATCCCATAACTCTATCTCCACTGTCGCGGCTTCCATCATAAACCCCAGGACTGGCAATACTTATATTCGCGCTATGACATACATAATTATATGTATTATCTGTGACGAACTGACGACTGTTGCATATTTAATTGTTAATTAACAATTTAACAGATAAGGGAACGTACCCATACTACGTAACCCGTTTAGGGGTAGTCTACAAAATACCACGCGTGGCTGTGACGGGCGGGGGTGGGGGCATGGGTTTTGAAAGAAATCTTGCGCTTTTTAGAGTTGTATTCAAATGATTGATGAGTGCGTCACACATTTGTAGTAAAAATTACGGTTGGGCGTTTTTTATTATTGTAATAGGTCAAATTTGTCTGTTCGCTCCTTCAAAGCTTTCTTATGGCACAAATACTTGTGATTGTAACTTTCTTTATTTATATAAAATATTTTTAAAATACCACGTGAAAGCTAGAGGAATGGGGTCTTGGCATATACTAGGTGGTCACTGAGGGGCGGGAGGGGGTTAAAAGACTTTACGTCTCATCAGAAAAATCGAAACACCTTTGCATGTTTTGTAAGGATTTATCAGAAAAATGTGTATATTTAGGAATATATGTCTAATGTCGTTTAATAGTGAATAATACGAGGTTTTCAAATCCTAGCGTTAATGTTCTAAATTCAAATTAAATTTTCGTAGGTTTTTCTGATAATACTTACAAAACATAAACTAGGAAACATGCGAGGTGTTTCGATTTTTCTGAGAAGTGTATAAAAAATGTGTCACGTAGTATGGGTATGCTCCCTAATCTAGAAGACATTGTCAACATAGTAAGTACATGTATGCAATCTCAAACAACACGCGTGTTTAATAATGCCAGCGACACATCACTGATAGTATCTTTAAATAGAGTGCATTTGTGCAGTATTATAGCTTCAATTGCAACTTGGTAATCAAAATAACAAGATATTCGTTTGATTTGTCAGAATCCGCGGGCTTGCACTAAACGCTCGAATTGCACGATTTAATTTCTACTTATCCTCCGAAGAGTCTGCTGTTTTAAATTTCGATTCCCTAGACCCGTCGTAACGGGTATAATCGCAGCGCGTCGCAATTGTCATACGAAAATATATTTATAAAAAAAACATTGTATGCTGAAAATGCCTAACCTGAGCTGATACTCTTGAAACTGCTGAACCGATTTTTACCAAATATAGCTAAGAACCACCGCAAGGAAACTTCGCTGACACGTAAAAAACGGGTTAAAATACTCGTCTTAAAGGGACCAATACTTTAATTTCAGCCTCTTTTCCTGTGAAAATAATTTATTATTATTTCAATTGCATTGAACGTGGAGGCTAGCTTAATTTAAAACAGTTGCAAAAAAGATGTTTCAAAGGCCTGCACTTGTACACTATTTACAAAATCCAGTAATAATCTAAATATGTATAGAAAAATACTAGAATTACATTTTTGCATTTATTTTAATTGTACAAAATCATTCTTTTTGTACTAAGTGACAGCGTCAAATGACAATTTATTGACGTCATCTTTGTTTTCAACGTTAAGTCTTAACTGTTTCGTGCGTTTTATATGTTTTTGTACAAATAAACTAAACCAAAATATACAAAAATGATAACTGAATCAATTTTATTTGATAATGGCCTATTAAAATTATAAGTGTATAAGACTAGGCTTTGGCTCCATACATTCGCTGAACGTATCATTTCAAGTTGATAGTATTAGCGGTTGCTGAGAAAATCCGCTTTTTATATTCCATTTTTTATCGGATGCTTGATCTTACACAACATCAATGATAGCAAAAAACCCCGATATTATTTGTTTCCAAGAAATCTAACAATTTCGAACACTCGAAAAACGGGCGCGTAACGAATTCGCTATTTCGTTATATACCGTGAAACGTCTGTATAAATGATTCACACACGTCTAAAAATAAAAACAAACACAAACGTATGATAAAACCAGTTTTGTAAAAGTGAACTTTACATGTAAGTTAATAGAGCACACACGAAATGCAGAACCAATATTTGCAGCGGCATGACGTAACTGCAAACTTTTCATTGCCTCCGAAACAAACGTCAAAAGAGTTTTCGACTCTAGAACTATTGAGCTAAAACTGAAATTCGCTTTCAATAATACTGGTTTATTTTTCTTTGACAAATGCCACTCGAATTTTAATTTTGTAGTAATGAAGATAAGGTAGTTTATTGTTTATCGCTAGTACGAAGACTGAATTTCGTTACAAAAGGCTCGCACTCATGTTAAGCGTGCGTAGTGCAAGTAACGCCGTTAAACGGAACGCTCAAGGATTTCGTTATTGATAATTCTTTTGATGTTGCAGATAATTTCTTATCGCATCGATAATTCCGTATATTTATGTATATAAATATTATTGAAGTAGGTTACCGTGAAGGCTTTCATCGTTATATAACGTGAGTATAAATTTGTGATGTATTTTTATTTATTTAACTTTTTTGTGACGTCATTGAACAATTTTGGATGCTGTAACATAACAGTTATGCTTGGTATTTATGTATGTGATTTACGTTATTATGTATTTAGGTCATTTGAATACATTTTCAGATTTTGTGTGGAATCTTTGGATTTAATATTTTTTATCGAACAATTGAAATAATCTTTAGTGTCGCAAATAATATTTAGTCAAATTATTCAGATGTTATTCGTTATTTGTTTCGTTATGTCCTTTTATTTATCAAATTGAAGTTTAGAGGTACTTTTCAACTGCCTCCGTGGCCTAGTGTCAAAACAGCTGGATTAACAATGCGGAGGTCCCGGGTTCGATTCCCCAAAGTGGTACCTATCGTTACTCGGTGGTCGGGTCATTTTCAACCGACTTCAAAAAAGGAGGAGGTTCTCAATACGACGCGTATGTTTCTTTTTATGTGTGTTACGCGATAACTCCGCCAATAGTGAACTGAAAGTGATTTTGAAAATTCTTTTTTTGTTTGGAAGAACATATTTCAGAGGTGGTCCCATATAAATTTTATCGAAATTGATTGAGTGCTTTTTGCGAAAATCAACAAAAACAAATTTTTTAAGGCAATTGCAAGTCGGTTTTTTGTTGTTCTTTTTGAACACGTTAATTATCTATTACCATATTATCTAAATCTGCCACCAAACAGCGTTGTTAATAGCGCTGTTGTGTTCCGGCTTTTGGGTGATGAAAGCCAAGTGCAAACTCTTGTTCATTTTATCATTAGTATATGGATGATAGTAACGCACTGGATGTTACCTTCGACTACTGGAACACAAAAGAGCTATTAACAATGTTGTATGACGACAGACTTAGGTAACATGGGGGTGTAGAAGATTATAAACTACCACTAATCAAACCAACTTATAAATCAACTGGGAATTGAACCCAAGACCTCAGCTACTGTGCGGATAACTTCGCGTAGTGTATGCTGTCTCACCGTACGCGCTCGGGTAGGATAGGGCTCGGAGAGGGACAGCTACAAAACAATGCAACCTTGAACGCGGCCACGTGGTCTTACCAACATAGCCTCTTAAATTGACCAATCAAAAACTGTATGCGCTTTTGATTTGCGCGAGGAATTTTATCCTCAAAACAAAGTATGACTTATTTTTAAAAGCAATATATAGAAATGATGTTTCAAATTCGGCCTGCTTGTTTTTACACTAACACTATTTAAAAAATCTAGTAATAATCTAAATATGTATAGAAAAATTACTAGAATCATACTAAAGTATTGTTTGATTGAATGTTTGCACATCAATCACGCATTCGAAACCACTGCACGGATTCGGATGAAATTTGGCACGCATATTTCTATAATTTTGGTTATTGCATGCATTATCTGCTTTTAATTGGTAATATATTTAAATTATAATAATATATGACTTATGAATATGAATCTAGAATGTAATAATTGTTAGCAGATCTTATAAATAAATTAAAATGGAAAAATTAAATTCACTGTGAGTGCTGTCCCGTGTGATTTATCCCTGAAATTGATTCAGACAAAGACGAGCCACAAGTCTAGCGTGAAACATTAATCGAATTGTGTAAAACTTAGATAAAAAACTAGAGTGCCTCGTTACAGGTGATGTAGACAATGAATGTGCTAAGCGTGTGTCGCGGTCAATGACCGAGATTATATATTCGGGTCAAAACTTGAGTTGCACGATTTTTTAACCGACTACAGCGTAAGCCAAAATATGGCTCATGATTTTAGCAACTGTTGTATTTATGTATGTCTTTCTCCCGCGCGGTCTTGAAAAAAAAGACGTTTAGCATTGCTAATTTCGTGCGTAATGTATTTTACAAAAAAAATATCTAAACTTAAAAATTTTTATTTGACAAAGATGCTTTAAAATTTTAAGTTTATAAAGCTCATTTCATTTCATAATTTTTTTTTGCAAATTACTTCAAAAAAGGAGAAGGTTGTCAATTCTACGCGTATGTTTTTTTAATGTGTGTTACGCGATAACTCTTCATTTGTTTGGTAGAGCATACTGTATTGGTAGTCCCATATAAATTTTGTCGAAATTGATTGAGCTTTTTTTTGAAAAAATCAACAAAAACCAAATTTTTAAGGCAATTGAAGTCGGTTTTTAGTTCGTTTTGAACGCGTTAATTATGAAATATTGTTATAACTGACTCAGAAAATAATGGTAGGTGAAATTATTATACACACACATGTATATACACGAAAAATGCACAACAAGTATTATTATTAACTAATAAAAGATGTTTCAAATTCGGCCTGCACTTGTACACTATTTAAAAAAAATCAATTAATAATCTAAAGATGTATAAAGTACGGTCACGGAGCAGGAAGAATTTCGTACAATGACCTCTTTACCTACTGACAGTGGTCACAAACATTTTTATGTGTGGTTTGCATGAAATATTTAAAGGATAGAAAAAAACTAGCTAGGTATATTCTTTTAAAATACGATATATGGCCGATTTTGAAATGCCCAAGATATCGGCTGTTTTGTCCTTCATTTCTTTTTTTGAAGGATATTTATGGGCAGGCCAGGATTCCTTAACGTATTTAAACACGTTAATAATCATTACCTTCTCAGATTCACTAAAGTGTGACATTTTTCTTTTCTTCCGCGGAGAAACAAACTCCTTGAATGGACGCGAGGTAGACGGCACTGGTTCCATTTTAAAACAGTAAATTAAACTTAACAAATCAACGAAACCACTTAACAATTAAAACACGACAACAAAAACTAACAAATAACAACAAACTAAGATAACTGTGTTTCAAAATTGAACGAGCACTAACGCATCCCAAGATGGAATGTCGTTCGTTATTCAAAAATTATGAATCATGTCAAATACTTTTCATTGCGACTCAAGGCCAACCAAAAAACCAGACGCAAACAAGAACAAAACTTACGGTCTCAATGAAACGGTTTACAATCCCTGGTGACAGCGGTCATTGCATCTGTGCGAGCGAGACGCATTATATTTACGCGGGAGTGACAGAGATGGGTAATAAGAGGTCATTGTACGAAATTCTTCCTGCTCCGTGACCGTACTTTAGAAAAATACTTGCATGATATTTTTGCATTAATTGGAGTTGTACAAAATCGTTATTTTTGTACTAACTGACAGCGTCACATGTCATTTTATTGACGCCATCTTCCTTTTCAACGTCAAGTATTACCTGTTTCGTGCGTTTTATATGTTTTTGTACAAACAAACTAAACCAAAATATACAAAAATGGTAACTAAATCACTTTTGTTTGATAATGGCCTTTTAAAATTACAAGTGTACAAGACCGGGCCTTGGCTCCATACATTCGCGGAACGTGTCTTTTCATGTTTCGAAAAGCTATGTCTGTTGCTAACAGGAAAAAGCTAGTTTTTTTGTTGCTGTAACGCCGCCGTTACAATCGTACAAAAGAGCTATAACGATTCGCGGAACGATAACGGCCGTTACAGGAAAACCAATTGCACTCGAAACGAGATATTTATGACGTCATGCGTTACAAATAGTCGTTAGTCGTTACGAGGAAACTAACTTCGAAGCTTACTTTATTTAGATACGTTGTTATGGATAAAATGTTCGTATTAATATTCGTTGACAAATAACAGGACATGGGAGGATTATCTAGGGCTCCATACCTCCCAAATAAAGGAAGAAGAAAAAAACACTTTCTTGCCTGTCTGTCAAGACCCCTTTTTAGGGTTGCGTTGTGAGGTATTAGGTCTGCAATCTCTTGGACGTGTGAAAAAATCAAACTTCTATGTCAACGCAATAAAACGATATGGCGGTTTTGTTGCTTATTTCGACAAGGAATCTAAACCTATAGGGTACTGCCCATTCACCTAGAATTCTGAAATTTAACAAGAAGAATCTTACTGCACCAGTGTATTTTTTTATAATTATATCGCATCAAAATAGTTTTTTACGATTACAAAGTTACATGTGCAGTTGAGAATTGATCGCGGTATACACGGATGTATGGGATAATATTTTTTCAACTGCAAAGTTAAGGTTGTTCTTCGATGTTAAATTTTCGTTAGATTATATATCTTACTAGCTTCCGCCCGCGACCTTGTCTGCGTGTACTTCAAGATATTATACAGCATAAGGTACAAAATAGTGTTTATTCTGTTACTTAGTCTAATAATTTAAAGAAACAAAATAAAATTCAATATCTGACGTAGTACATTCAAATAGTCTTCACACTAATATTATAAACGCGAAAGTTTGTATATACGAATTTACATATTCTATGGTCGGTTGCTAGGCAACGCGTTTTTGTTATGCCCAAATTGCCCGTGTAATCCCACTAATATTATAAGTGTGATTTTGTACAATTTACACAATATGTCTTTATAAATTATAGCCTATATGTTATTCTGATGTATAAGCTATGTTATTGTAAAGTTTCATTCAAATGCATTCAGTAGTTTTTCCGTGAAAGCGTCACAAACATCCAAACATCTAAACATCCAAACATCCAAACTTTCACACTTATAATATTAGTAGGATATAATCAAATTGAAACGTCGATCCGCATCTAGTGTAGGAAGTGAACACTCAACCTGTCTCGATAACAGACAATGAGTCCTTGTGATTGCAGATAACGGTATTAGAATTTAGATAACGGTATTTATTGTTTCGTTATGCGTCAATTGATAAACGGCCGTTATACGGTGGATATTCTACCGCCACGGGTCCTATCTAGAAGATTCATCATCAACAGCCTATATACGTCCCCACTGGGGGGGCTCAGGCCTACTCATACAGAGAGGGTATGGGCCGTAGTCCACCACGCGGGACCAATGCGGATTGGCGGACTTCACATGCCTGTTCAAGACATGCAGGTTTCCTCACGATGTTTTCCTTCACCGTTAAGCAATCGGATAATGTACTTGAATTGAAAGACAACTCATAGGTACACGGCTGGATTCGAACCCGGAACCCTCAGATTGAGAGCCCGCGCCTTATCCAATGCGCCACCGACGTTTCTAGAAGATTGGACATTTGAAATAAGCCCAGGGAATAACTTTACTAGTGTCACTTTTCGAGCGATACACGACCTTATGGGCCACCAGAACGACGGCTCGGTTCCATCCGCACTTAGTTGACATTCCAGCGCTTCGCTTCATGTACTTATTATACAGCTAAGGAGTCGAATTCACTGCCGGGTTTTGTGTTCCCCAAGCGCTACGACCTGGATGTCTTTAAAGACCGAGTGAATAGGACATGTCTAGGCAACCAAGATTCATCTTAGACGACATTAGGTGAGATTTTGGTCGAACGAAATCCCACAACATATATTTAAGAGGCTATGTTGGTAAGACCACGTGGTCGCGTTCAAGGTTGCATTGTTTTGTAGCTGTCCCTATCTGAGCCCTATCCTACCCGAGCGCGTACGGTGAGACAGCATACACTACGCGAAGTTATCCACCCGTTATTTGGATGTTTCGTAGTCCAGGGATCATTTGAAGGATACAGTATATTATGTAACCATTTTTTAATACAGTATACTAATGAAATTTCAGATGTCGGTGGTTTTTCCAAATTGTTCTAAATTGATTCATAATCTTGTAAATCAGGTTCAAAGTTAGGGATTTTTATTACCGTAAAATATAATTCTTTGACGCCCTGTAACTCTGGAAGTATATATTTAAACGAAAATCTGACTCATCACCGACACATATATTTGTTTCTAGATTGTGTCTTGAAAATTTCATAGATTTTCATAGCTTAATACTCAAAATATGACTGGACTACGTTTGTATGGGCGCTTTGACATCAGCATACCCTCTTAACTAGTGCTCAGATGCGAGTCGTACTAGCGCACCAAGAGTTTTGCAGCAGCAAGGAAACTGTCCAGATTGATCTTTTTGCATTAAAGTTTGTGAAGATTCTTAATCAATTTGGGACGTACTCGTACATATCTCTAGATTTTGGTTCGTGGTAGTAATTTTAATGTCCGCCTCTCTAAGCTAAGTAGCTACCATCTTACGCAAGTTTGCCGCAAAACAACAGTGCTAGGTCTTAGACCACACGGATTGCTTGTACTTGTTTTAAATACATAATAATACATAATGTTTCTATCTAACTTGAAACAGTACCCAAGTTGATATGCCACTCAAGCTCTTCTCTGTCCACAACTTAAGTTGAATCAGCTTCGGTATGTAATGTGTCTGCACTCGATATGAAGTGGTCACGTTACACAACTATGCACTTTAATCGAAGCGACGAGCCGCGATAAAGATACTTATCGTATTACCTAGTGACTAGTGTGTTCATCATTTATTACGTTTAGGGTCTCGCTATGCTTAGTAGCAGTAAAATGTTACGGCTGTAGCCGGGATCCATGTCTTAAAAAATAACTTGTAATTATTAATTGCTTAGTTTTAGCAAGCGTGTATTACCTGGTATTAAGGTTGCCTGGAAGAGATCGCTTTTAGCGATAAGGTCGCCTTCATTGTACCTTTTATGTTCTTTTCTGTTTTGTTTTGTGTGTGTGTGTGAGCAATAAAGACTATTTGAATTATCGCGATACAGTTACCGGCTGAACGGCTTCCGCGCTCGCTATTGTCTGGGTGAAGCTGTTGAGGTCGCAGGACCATCGGCATCAAGTACATTCGAAAAAGAAAAAAAAACGCAATACAGACTGTTCTCAGTGCGGAATGCAATAATAAATAACATAATATGTAAACTTGATTAAGAGGCTATGTTGGTAAGACCACGTGGTCGCGTTCAAGGTTGCATTGTTTTGTAGCTGTCCCTATCCGGGCCCTATCCTACCCGAGCGCGTGCGGTGAGACAGCATACATTACGCGATGTTATTCACCCGTTATTTGGATGTTTCGTAGTCCAGGGATCATTTGAAGGATACAGTATATTATGTAACAATTTTTTTTAAACAGTATACTAATGAAATTTCAGATGTCGGTGGTTTTTCCAAATTGTTCTAAATTGATTCATACTCTTGTAAATCAGGTTCAAAGTTGGGGCTTTTTATTACCGAAAAATACAATACTTTGACGCCCTGTAACTCTGGAAGTATATATTTAAACGAAAATCTGACTCAATACCGACACAGATATTTGTTTCTAGATTGTGTTTTAAAAATTTCATAGATTTTCATAGCTTAATACTCAAAATATGACTGGACTACGTTTGTATGGGCGCTTTGACAACAGCATACCCTCTTAAGCCGGACACATGCTATTTTGCAGATAAGTGTAGTGAATACCTAAAGTGTGTCAATGTGTTGTTTACTTCCGTTCTTTCATGTTTTAAAAAAAAAGGAAATCAGCCATCTTATCAGTCACAGTACTAACAGTGATACGTTGTGATTTTGTAATCAATTTTTAGTTTGATCTTTGATTGTGCACTCAATAAATATTTGGGTTAGATCCAATCGCAAATACAAATCAGTTATCTATCACTATTTTATCTTTGCTTTTACCTATTTAAAAAATATATTGTGATGTAATGCGTGCTTGATGAAATCAATGTCTCAGTTTGGTAGTGTTTGGCTAAGGCTTTCGAGTGGCTCTCCATTCGAGATCCAAGTCGACACTTGAATGCTCCTTGGTTCTTATCTTACTGAAGGTAGGTTACTGAAGGCTGATTATTTATATTAATTTACTAGAGGCCGTGCGAAATGATAAATATATATATCAAAGTGGTTCCTGTACGGCGCTTACTTATCCTACTATAACCTGACAAAGTGATTCTATCCACGCGGTGCAAAAACGATCCATTATTTTTAACCGACTTCAAAAAAAGAAGGAGGTTATCAATTCGACGGGTATGTTTTTTTATTTTATGTTTGTTACCTCAGAACGAATATCTGAAACAAGACGGCTGGGTACCAACATAGAAGAACATACAAACTTTATATTTTGTTACGTGGGTCACACGCCCGGCCTATGTGGAGTAGGCTTTATAGTAAACAAAGTACATAAAACAAGATAGAGAGCTTTATTGGCATGACGGAACGAATCGCTGTACTAAACATGAACATCCAAGGCTTCAACATCTATCAAATGGGAGGAGGCCTTTACCCAACCTGGGGACCTTGCTAATTAAATATATGTATTAGAAAAGTATGAAATCAAGCAACATTTAAATGTAGCAAGATCAAAATAAAGGCTTTTTTATTTTTATTTTTTTTATTTATTTATTTTACCTCAGAACTTTTGACTGGGTGAACCGATTTGGATGATTCTTTTTTTATTTGAAAGGTGGTGCTTCCCGTGTGGTCCCTTTTTTTTATTCCAGGGCGGTTTCCGCACTTAGCCAGGTGGTGGCCATTGTGCGTGGGGGGATGGAAGTGGTGGCGGCTACTCCAGCCAGCCGATTTCTTCCCAGAAGCGCGCGAGACGCTTGATGTCTCTGCACGCCTCCTGGAGTGATCCCGGGTTGTTCAGGATCGTCGCCCGTTGTGTGGCCACGCTGCTGCAGGTCGTGAGCACATGGGCGGGAGTTTCCTCGGCGGCCATGCAACCTCGACACAGGGGGCTGTCTGTAATATTCATGTTAAACATGTGTTTGTTGAGTGGACAGTGGCCTGTCAGCACCCCTATCATTCTACTTAGGGTTTTCCTATTTAGACTGAGAAGGGTGCGTGACAGGCGTTTTGTCTTTTAGTTCGGTCCAGTAAGTCGCGTGTTGTTTAGTAGTCCTTTCCTTGATCCAGGATGTTAGTTGGTTAAAGGGTATAGGGATCATTGGTTCGGGTCCAAACACCTCTGTCCCGGAGCCCCTCCTTGCTAGTTCGTCTGCAGCGTCATTTCCTAGTGAGCCACTGTGTCCCTTTATCCACTGCAGTGTGACCCGATTGTGTTCTGCAGCTGCTTCAAGGGCTGAATGACACTCGAGGATGACGTTGGAGTTTATGTTGTTGTTCCTCGGTGCCTGTAGGACTGAGGCACTGTCCGAGATTATGCGAATGTTCTGGTCTCGCACGTCTCTGGATAGTATGGCATTTGCGGCTCTAGTTATTCCTACGCATTCGGCTTGAAATACGGTGTTGTATTGTCCTAGAGTCATTGATATGTTTATGTTTAGTTCTTGCGAGAAAACTCCCACTCCTGTTCCTGTGATGGTTTTCGATCCATCTGTGTATATACGAACTTCTTTGGTGCCAGAGGAGTCTTGTGATTCTTCCGTGAGTTGTGTGTTATAGTGCCTCTCGAATGTAAGGGTGTTTGGTATTCTGTCGCACACAGCTTCCAGCATGGGTATCTCCTTAACTGCGTCCTCCATGATGCGCATGTGTGGTATCTCTTGTTGTGGTCTCCAGATGCCGGTGGCTTTGAGCCGTAGGGCTGCAATGGCGGCTTCTTGTTGCACAACTAGGTGCAGTGGTTGGAGGTTCAGCAAGGCTTCTAGCGCGGCTGTAGGGGTGGTTCTCATACATCCAGTAGTCGCTACACAAGCCAGGCGTTGTATGCTTTGTAGTTTGCTTTTTACTGTGGTCAGTAGCGTCCTGGGCCACCATACTACCGATCCGTAGGTTATTGTGGGGCGGATCACTGCTTTGTAGAGCCACAGGGTGATGGAGGGGTTTAGCCCCCATCTTTTGCCCAAGAGTCTCTTACATTGCCAATAGGTGATGCATGCCTTGTTTAATTTTAGTTCAATGTGTTTGTTCCAATTCATCTTGCTGTCTAACGTCATTCCCAGGTATTTGACTTCAGCTGAGATGGTGAGTTTTGTGCCAAATAGTTTTGGTGGGTTTAGGTTTTCTAGTTTCCTCTTATTTGTGAAGAGAACTAGTTCGGTTTTCTGTGGATTGACGGTTAGTTCTTGCCCGTCGCACCAGTTTTCAACAATCTTGAAGGCGGATCTCATGAGGCTGCAGAGAGTGTTCTCGGATCTGCCTGTTATTAATATCGTTAGGTCGTCAGCATATCCAATCGTGGTGTATCCATTGTTATTGAGACTGCAGATGAGGCCGTGTGGTCCCATTTTGGTCGAGTTCTGACAACGGCATTCATGAGAAAACGATATAAATCTTAAATTTGCCTTAGCAAAAGTAGACTTTTAGGGCAATTGAAGTCGGTTTCCAGTTCTTTTTGAATGCATTTACTTGTTAAAACTTGTAAACGTATTGTAATGTAATGAAAACAAGAAATCTAATAAAAAATTACCGGATCTTAACGAATTTAAACAAAAAATTAAAAAATAGATTTTATATCCTGTATAGGAATGGTATAAAATCCTGGTAACGGAAAACGTGTGCGGGGAAGTCCCTATTAGATGTACTGACTACGGGTAGTCGCTGGATGCAAGTATCTCGGGGCCGGTCATTGTCGACGTTTTCCAGCTGATTATGTGAACTGCCCAATTCGTGTCGGGGCCTAGTACACTTTCCAATACATACTATCCACGTTCGAGCTGACAATCTGTCAGTGCGTAGAGTTCAAGGCTCGATGAATTAGTGTATATTTGTACGAGGCCGATCGATTGCTGAATAAATAACTAAGCGAGCAATGTATGACGTGCTACGGTTTTGATTCGCACGCGTCTAGGATAGTTACACTTGAAACATAATAAAAAGCGGCCAAGTGCGAGTCGCACTAGGAAACTAAGAGCTCCACGCAATGAGTCAAGTTTACCTGACCTGATTTTGTTAAGGTAACAACAAATACAATTTTGGTCTCACTTCCCCATTAATCTTTACACGTAAGAGTGAAAGGGTAAGGAACAGCTTTTTGTCTCAATTAGTTTATTGAAAATTACTGTCATAATTTGATCGGTGTGGCCACGGAGCCGGTTGAAATCATGTTCAAATACATCAAATAAAACTAGCTTGTTCAGAACCCAAACTACAAAAATCAAAAATACAACTGTGTCATCGTTAACTTGTACCGACGTGTACGATTCCGTTACGCTACGTTATTGACTTTACACCGTTTCAAGGTCATTGCGTTACGTCAGCCGTTATAAGTCGTTACTTCGGTACAAATTGGATTTAAGAGGGTATGCTGTTGTCAAAGCGCCCATACAAACGTAGTCCAGTCATATTTTGAGTATTAAGCTATGAAAATCTATGAAATTTTCAAGACACAATCTAGAAACAAATATCTGTGTCGGTGGTGAGTCAGAATTTCGTTTAAATATATACTTCCAGAGTTACAGGGCGTCAAAGTATTGTATTTTTCGGTGATAAAAAGCCCCAACTTTGAACCTGATTTACAAGAGTATGAATCAATTTAGAACAATTTGGAAAAACCACCGACATCTGAAATTTCATTTGTATACTGTATTAAAAAAATTGTTACATAATATACTGTATCCTTCAAATGATCCCTGGACTACGAAACATCCAAATAACGGGTGGATAACATCGCGTAATGTATGCTGTCTCACCGTACGCGATCGGGTAGGATAGGGCTCGGAGAGGGACAGCTACAAAACAATGCAACCTTGAAACCGACCACGTGGTCTTACCAACATAGCCTCTTAAAAGTAACTAAAACTGAAGTCGACTGTCGATATAAAACAAATACATCCTTATCTTTGTTTGTACACTCTTTATTATTCATTACAATGTTAAATACACAGTGTGTAATGTACAGTGGCGCCGTACGTAACTGAATAGGCTGTGTTACTTTGATCCATAAACTACATGTAAAACACTCGTTGGTATATCACGATTTAGTATTAACGTAAATTGAAACTTCATACATTGACATAGTTAGGTTTTGAAGGTTAGTGCGACGTTAAAGAGAGTAGTAAGAGTATGGCTTCCGACGGCCTCTTGTAGGTAAACACATATATTTAATTTTTATTTAATAATATATATGTATTGGCCTATTCATTAATTACGTAAGACTATTTTTGCTAGTTTTTGACCTCCTCCCCCTCTATATAAGAAAAAATAAGAATAGGTAGATCCCCACCTCCCTGTGTAATATTTATTACGTAAGAATGTAAAGGATTTTTTACAAGCGGGGAGTTCCCGTGACTTGCAGTGAAATCGTTTAGCTATACACATCCGCGAGCATAATTTTCGCTTTTATGTTAACTTTAACGCATTTAACTTAAACTTCTATAGATAATTATTTCTAAGTCATCAGTCCATTGATGATTCTTAGTCTTTAATTAAGGGGAATACGCTTTGTTCATGTGTTCTTTCACTAAAGCTCTATTCACTATAACTCTGTTTTCACTCATTACACTAGCTCAAAAGGTTTTGTCCTCACCATGTCCGTATTGTCGTGGAGTTGGATGTTCTCGACATTTACATGTTTGTGAAGCGATTCGTGAGCTTCGGGGTACTTTTGGACCACTCTGGTTACAAGATCCATTTTTAGGTCACGGTGGTCTGTTTCTTATGTAACAGGGGTAATAAATTACCGTGCAATTAAAAACACTAGATATTTTCCCCTACTCAAATCAAACTCAAATGTAACCTATTAACTTTTAACAGCAGTCGTCTAACCCCCTCGATGCGAAGCTCTTCCTCACGTCAGTAGTTCTAACATTCACCCCCGTCACCTATCACGCGAGTTTCTCTATTTTCGGAGTGGCTTCCTCGGTAGCGCAATGGTGGCGATATCTCCGGTGTCGAAGGCCGTGTTACATCGGCAGATTGATCATGTATATACATGTTTCTATCGTATTTAATGTGAACTGTTATAACTTGGAACGAAAATCTTAAATCTTAACCGCAGTGGGCTTTTTTCAAGAGGGAAGTCTTTTCAAAACACCTGACTCCTTATGGAATTTCCATCCAAGTCGAGTAGCCCTGGGAACGACAGCGTAACACCCCAGTACACCTCTTATACTTTGCATTCATCCCTGCCTTTCCACGACAACTCGGCACCTCCGGGCTGCAGCGAAACCGCTGCCTTTATTCGTCATCTGGCAGGTTTCGTAAATCGACGTTAGGTATACGCCTATTTTGCGTGATGGGGGTGGTGTGCCTTACTCATGCCACCCCAGTTCCAGCAGAAAGCCCAACAACTTTTTTGTGCTGTCATAGACCTCTGAGTGCGACCTCGGTGTTCCGAGGTATTTTGCTTACTCTCTCTGCCTTCCAGTAGTCGCCTTTTTGCACCGATAGAGCTCTGTTTGGCTTGATGAGCTAGATGGAAGCGGCTCGGGACCTATCATTGTGGCGTGCCATGCAAAAGAATTACGTCCAGCAGTGAATCTACATCAGCCAGACAATTCAACTTATTTCGGGAGATTTAATGTGAACTACGATAAGCGGGTTGTTGACTACAATAATTTTTCACTCAAATAGTCACGTGCTGCTAAATCTTGAATGATTCATCGAAAT
This sequence comes from Carcina quercana, assembly GCA_910589575.2. NCBI lineage: Eukaryota > Metazoa > Arthropoda > Insecta > Lepidoptera > Depressariidae > Carcina > Carcina quercana. The sequence goes on along the minus strand of OU342454.1, from coordinate 4,360,046 downwards.
ACATTCAATTAGTCATACAAACATTCCACATTTACCAGTCGGTTAAAATTGAACGTACGCGTGAATTTTCTCGAACATTTTCGTTACACAATCGCCCGTCAAGGATGAAATCGTTAAAAGAAAATCGTGAAGCCTGCGCACTCGCTGTTATTTGGCACGTTGGAATATATAAAAATGTCGGAGGCGCGAGGCCGCGCCGCTTGCGCGCAGTCGCGCAAGTTCAAGGGGGTGCGCGGGAGTGCAGAAAAATACGATTTCTGTTGAATACGCGTCATGAAGTCTGTCTACACTAAGTTTATCTGTATCACACATCATTCTAGCTAATACCAGTGGCTTGTGGTCTTGGCTTTAGAATTTGCTATGATCTTTGTTCTTTCTACGGGTGGAGTTACTTTTCCATATACGTAAGGTCTACTTTGCATTCACCAATCCTCCTTGGTCATGGCTAATGCCTTCATAGGAAGCTCGTTCATTGTGGAAATCTGTGAGGAAGGCATATGTCCAGCTGAGGACTCGTGCAGCTGTTATGATTTATATGATGGTGCTAGCGACTAGGCCCAAATACGATTCGTATCATTTTGGGAATTCCGGAAGATTTAAAAAATAAAATTAAATGAGTTTGTAAATTTGGCTTTTGGCTTACCTGATCGTATCACATACCATCGAAAAGACTGTTGGATGGAAAGCGTGATCACTCAGAAGCATCTAGGCTCTGCTAAATTTATTTCGTGTAAGACGAATGTGTTACGTTATCCGATATTTCCAGCCCTTCTTTTTGGACGTGAGGAGTGCGGCCGTGCTGATAGTCGCTGCCCAATCAAATCACCTGCCCACGACCAATCTAGAACATAAACCACACGATGTGTCTACTCTTATTTGAAATCGCTGGCTCACCGATCTAAAGAGGTTCCATGATCTCCGTCACAAGAGTTCGCCATTTATTGTTCAGCTTCATGCCTTTTGGCTTGTTGCAAGGCCGCCAGATCCTTCTCTACTTAGTCTTCTCTGCATGTCTTAGTCAGGAAAGCGGCCTTGTTCTCTCCGATAATGGAAAGTTACAGTCTATTCCAAATCCTGAATGTCTGAAACTTCTAGAACTAGTCTATACTGGTATAGATTCGACCTTCCTCTTGTTTTCGCGACAGCGCCACACAGTTGTCTCATGTTTATTTTCGTTCTAGACCGACTTTTCCTTGACTCTCACTCCTGAAACAAGTTCAAGATTGGCCAAATGTAAAGACACTCGTAAATTATTGTTTTAACGTGTTCTTGTGTGTTCGTGAAAGTTAGCAGTTACACACGGCCTTTCCTACAATTACAATCGCATATTCATGAATTTTGTAAATAATTTCTGCAGAACATGGTGTACATTCGTTTATTTTACTTTGTCATGCGTAAAAAACTACTGCTGAGCATTGTCAATATTTCAAATAGTTTGCCCAAAGTAGATATTAATAGATTTCCTGACTTTTTTGCGGTAATGAGAACCCGTATTACATCCTTCTATGAAAGAGTGCGGAGGTCCAAGAACGAAATCTTGGTCGTTGGTGACGATATATCCAGCACCGTCTTGAGATGCTGGCTTGCTGGCAACAGAACGTCAATAAGATAGTATGTGATAATTAGGTATAGGAATGATTGTTTAAATATTTTATTATTTAGAATAAACCTCACTTTTGGAAGATGTTCCTGCCTTCTGCACATCCCCTGGATCCGAAATCATCCGTAAGTCTGGGAACGTATGAGGTGGTCCCATTCTTAAGCCGATGCCACATGCATGGATTGTATCGTAATGATGAAAAATAACCTAAAAATCCTGTGAAACGTCTTGAACTTGTACCGTCTTCAATGCCTGCATGGCCTTCTTTTTTTATATCGAGCACGCAGTTCGTTGTTTTATTTACGTTTCCTAGTCAGACTTTCCTTGACTTTTGCTAGTATGTTTTGATCTGCGTTCATTTGTGGACCAAGTTCAAGAATTCTTATCTGTTTTGCTGGTTTATATCTAGTTGTATTGTATGGATGAATTTTTTATTTTAAATTGCCTTAATGCTGTTGGTCGCAACAATCCTATGGGTGCCTACTTGGGCTCGATCTCGGCTTAGAGCTGTTGCTTTGTGGTAAGGCGATGGTGTGTATTTGTCGTCGGGGATGTTGTTATTTTGGAGTCTCCAAAAAGTTTCTGAGGTAGAGAACTGCTGAGAATATTTCTCGTGCATAAGTTGCGTGATTGGTTATTATAAAAAAGTTTCTATCCAGTTAAAAAACTCCTGGATATCAATTGAGAAGACGATAGTTTCAGCATCAATACCAGGTTGAAAAAATAATGTGGATAGTTCTGTAAATAGTCACATAAATTAGAACCGTGTTGTTTAAATAAGTTTCAATTTAAAATATTTGTATGCCTCTATAGGTGGGATGTGAATAACAAAAATTTTCTGGCTGTCATCAGATGTAAATGAACGAATCCTTTTTCTTTAACGTTTTTGAATGGATCGGTAGTGGAATTGAACTGTACTGATATTTCGGCTTTAGACCAAAACCACCTCGCGTCATCCCGTGGGTGTCGTGAAAACCGAGTAAGCAAATATTGGACAGGGTAAGCAGCCTGCCAAGCATGATAATTATGCCAGATCCCCTCATGGAAAGATCATCGTAGCGATCTCCTAGGGAGGCTAGGCCAACAGATGACTTAAATTATCATGATTATTTATGCCTATAGGGAATGGACATGGGCAATTGGGCATACACTATTTTTTTGCCGATAAGTCAAGTAGTTTTCATGGAATGATATCTGGTCTACGCAGACATACTAGTGTAATATTTATGCCAGTAACCTTAAACATTTCCATTGACAGATGTTTCCCAGATATCGGAATTTTGTTTGAATGTTTACTCGGAAAAACATAACAAACTCATTGACGAGAAAATTCAACGGAACGTATAAAAATATAGATGTATTATACTTAAATACGATTTATTACTAGCTAATTGCCTTCGGAATTCCGTCGGCATTTATCTACGCGATAAAATCCGCAATGAGGAAATCCATAGACGAACGAAGGTCACCGACATAGCTTCGACGAGTCAGTGAGCTGAAGTGGAAATGGGCGGACAACATCGCTCGAAAAACCGATAACCGGTGGGGAGTGAGTTCTCGAGTGGCGACCACGTACCGGGAAACGTCTATCAGGCCGTGTACTAGTCGGACCGACGATCTAGTTAAGGTCGCGGGTAGTCGCTGGATGCAGGTGGTTCGGGAACGGTCAATGTTGCGTACCATGAAGGAGGCATATGTCCAGCAGTGGACGTTTCTTGGCTGATGATGGCGACGAAAAATGATAGGTTATCGAGCGGAAACTTTCATACAAAAGAATTCAATGTTACGTCAAATGTACAAGCGCTTGACTTGACGTGACACTAGACTGCGTGACTTATTACCAATTGGTAATAACTTATAGATACAAAAATTCCCTTTATACCGTTTATGACTAGTAATGTTAAATGTATTTGCTGTCACTATTTGCAAAGCAGGGACCTCTGTCTAACAAAGTTGGTTGCACTGTAGTGTACAACGCCAAGTCTTAAAATATATCGCCGATTGGTAACACCATTCTCTCAGTCATCTTCCACACAGAACCTACGGTTCGTTTTCACGTTCTTCTGTTAAACCATGAACAATGAAGTCTTAATAATATTTTATGGAGATTAACTTCGGCTCGTGCGAAACGCTGAGGTTATTTTAATACAGAGTTTTTGACCGCGGTTCCGTTCGTTTGTAATGCAAATGACGATGCGATTTCGTATGGTTTATATGTACAGTTTGCATTTGGCCTTCATCTCACCTGATGGTAGTTAAGGCGCTACACAGAAACGCTAATGGGCGTGGCTTTTGTAAGAATCTGGAACTCTAAAATTACAGCTATAGGGTCGGGAATGTTTTTCACTCCGCGTGAGTCCTGCATTTAGAAATATTAATGCGAAAAAACACATTAATAAAATAACCGTGACAGTTTAAAAAACGCTCGTTTACGATTGTGAATATTGTAGTTATCTATTTATTACAGTAATTTCGACTTGTTCACATATTGTAGTTTAATAATAATCCTATCATTTTTAATTTTTAGGGGTCATTTCGAAATTAAAATCTATCGAGGCAAAATCGTTTTAGGTCTCCGTACCCAAATGGTAAAAACGGGACCCTATTACTAAGACTCCGCTGTCTGTCTTTCTGTCCGTCAGTCACCAGGGTGTATCTCATGAGCCGTGATAGTTAGATGTACTTCTGTTGCCGCTATAACAACAAATACTAAAAAAAAGAATAAAATAAATATTGAAGGGGGCAACTTACACAAATATATACCACAAACGTGATTTTTTTGCTCGTTTTTTCTCGATATAGATAACGGCATCGCTTGATATATTCGCAGAATATTTAGTTGTATATTTACTTTAAATAATCAATTTAAAAAATATATTTAAAGCTACAATACATACATCATTTTTTGCCGTTTTTATAGATAATGCTACGGAACCCTTCCTGTGCGAGTTTGACTCGCACTTGGCCGGTTTTTGGTTCTTGATGAGTCTAGATAAAGTAATGAAGAAATATATACCTTACTTCGATATTCTCATGATCGTTCAGCGTCATATAAGCATTACACCACAAAGTCCGTGTATCTTCACAAATTGTCCGGGTGAAGCTGTAAAAGGACCAACAGCATCAAGTCCATTCGAGACAGGAAAAACTACTACGTTTTATCCTTGTACACAATCACGCTTTGCGGAATATTTAATATTATAGTTTCGGTTCCAGTTTAAAATCGTCATTAAAAATAATATTTTTCATTGTCACTGCTCATTATTCGTTTGAATGAGCAGAACTCATTAAATAATCTCAATTTATAAATTTCGATTTGTTGATAAGTAACAAATGCTTCAATAGGGAATGTCCAGTTTGTGTAACCCGTTATCTTTTTTTACACGCTTTATTGTACCTGTAATATAATTATAGTTTGACATAAATTAATGAGATGACTTGTGAATTATTTAATGACAAAATTATTAACATGCTATGTAAACTAAATTTTTAACAATTAAATTCCTTATTATATATGTTTATAATATTCGCACACCTGTGGACAGTTTAAGTACATCGAACTAATTGAAATTACTATCTACACACCGTGTGAAAAAACTTTGTACTTGCCAAATAAAATTTTTACTTTCTTTCTTTCTATTAATTTCACTTGCACACAGGGTCAAACTGTGCATGTAAACAAATCTTTCAATTTATTGTAATATGTATAAATTTTTGGCACTTGGCCTTCATTTCACTTGACGGTCCGTTTGATGGAAAGCGTCCATACGAGCGCGACGGCAATGTGTGCGAGCGGCACAGAAAAACAATGACGGGTCATTGAACGAAATTCTTCCTGCTCAGCGAGCGCAATAGTGGTATTCAGGTGGAAATTATAGAATTGGACATGATACTCCCACGTATGATATGTCACACATCGTACATTCCAGGATGTGCTGTATTCACCACGCTTGGCATTAGATCTCTTGAATATGTTTCATATATTCTACTTCTATTTTGTTTGTCGATCTTAAGTCGAAACAACGATCTTAATACGAAATAGTATGTCTGTATTCAAAATTGGCACCATCATCATCTTCAGCCGGGAAAAATCCGTAGCTGGATGTAAGACTCCTCCATGGTATGCCACATTGATTGGTTTCAAGTTACCAGCGTCCAGTGACTCCACGCGACCTTAGGCTATCGGTCCATCTAGTAGGAGGACGGCCACTTGAGAACTTTTACCCCATATCGGTTACCCGTCCTTCGAGCGATATGGCCTGTTCATTGCTTCCTCAGCTCACTGACTCTCGAGCTATGTCGGTGATCTTAATTCGTCCGAAAAAAGAAATTCCGTGCATATCTAGTTCCATAGCTCACTGAGTGACTTTGAGTTTGTTTATTCGGTCTACAGTAAAGGACAAAATTGGATAGATTTTAAAAAATAGACAACTCCTGTTAGATTTTCGAATATAAATAATAGAGAATCGGCTGTTTAGTTATTGGCGATGCCGTCGGTCTTTTACCGTGTGTGTATATATATTTTTATGTATCCCGTTTGTATAATAATACATAAATACTAGAACCGAAAGAAAGAAACGATTCGGACAAGCAATAGCTATAATAAGTGGTGAAAAAACACGTAGAAAGGACATACCCAACTTGCTAGCTCCCAATTTAAAACTGGCACATGACAGTATCAGATATCAGGCAGTCAGGTAATTCAACTTTCTGACTGATCTTTGCGTGTACCATGAGTTTACGCAGGCGATAACGTATATAGGATACTATCGGAAATGCTGCTCAGTCGAGATGCGGGTGACAAGGACAGCGCCATATATTCGACTTTTGTCGTAACATGTCTGGAAAGCTGTCCATTGTCCAATATGTACGCAAATAGCAGCTTGCACAGGTGTTTCTTGTCAAGTCGTCACGCAATATCAATCAGCACTATCATTTACTGAATCAACAGTAACTGCGTACTTACATGCAATGTGAATACTCAAGCCGTACTAAAGTAATTCGTCATGGTGACGTTTATCAGGCACGTCATTCGAATAACAGATTTTAGTAGTCTATAAATGAGGCTATATTTTTTATTGTTTTAACAGTGCACTGTGACTGTTCGACAGGCAAGTCATTAAGCTCTGCTCTGTTTTATTATTGTCGCTTAAATTTGTCATTTTACATGAATTTTTGAAGAATCAAAAGTTAAAAAGAAAAACAATCTGCCATCAGCTACAGTTGCACTGTCTGTATTTAGTTTTTCCTTCTTCTGATAGTTCGCTTTACATCTTATTTGTTAGCCATCAATTTATCGTTTTGATGGTATCTGCTATAGCAAAAATGCTCGGAGAAAACCAGCTTACCAGTACGACAATCTGACACAATTTTTCTTCCATCTATTTACACCTGTATGAATGTTGAAAGCTAACTCGAGAAACAATAACATATTAACGAGGCAGTGAATGTTTAAGATGTATAATTAACAGTGCCTTTTTCCTTGTTCACAGATCGATTTGACAAGATATGAGAAGCTGATCGCGACCGGACAGCAACCAATGGACTAAGACCTACTTAACTTTAAGAATTACTTAGTGTAAGCTTTAAAATGTCGCACCACTTGGTAACAGTGTGCATGTTCTGTCTGCTATGCGCTGCTCATACATGCGGCTCGCACATAGACAGAAAAGATGATATCACTTCCTACGATAATAGACTTAGTACAGAAGATTTACAACACGCCGTGATAGAAGACAGAAAAAAGTCGGAAAGGTACCATCACAAACTAGAGAAAATCAGACACAAGGAGAGAACGAAACGCGAATTAAAACATATAGACTCTGAAACATACGTGGATAGAATTTTCTCACTGTACGGTGATCCTAACAACAAAACAATGAACATGACTGAATTCCACAGAATGCTTTACGATTTAGACTTGACAGATTTAATCGCGGGCGCTAGAAATAAGACTGAGGAAGTAAAGGGAATGCACGTGCAGAACCATAGCGATAATGTCGTCAATGTAAGTACAACAGTTTCTTCTTGTAAATATCAAGGTTTTTTTCTTCAAAATCATCTCAAAGTTGAGAATAAAATCATTGACAAGTTAACTATTCAAATGATTCACGATTGAAATAATAAAAGCTCTTTTTTCGGTAGTACTTCCCTACATAATAATTTGACTATATCTTCCCTTTCAATCCGATTCTACTAATAATTATCTGACCTCATAAATAAATCAATTTTGCTATATTAATTGTTTGTTCGATCCTTAATTTCGTCGTGAGTTACAAAAAGACATTTTATTTCATTATAATTAAGACTAGGGTATGTAATCGTCTATTTTGGCCATAGATAACAATCTTAGTATCGGTGTAATGTTACAATTTCTCATGTATTGTTTTCAGTGCATAAGCAGCGAAGAATTCATCACATCAGTGAACAGCGGAATAAAACCTCATGGACACAGCCACGAAGACCATAGCCACGATGAACACGAACGTGATGACGTCTTATCGAAGGACACGCTTAAATTTATTTGCCCTATACTAATGTACCAGCGACTCTCGAATTCTGCAGACGAAAGAGACGGTTGTCTAATAGAAACTAGCCCAATGCACTTAACAGTCAAGGAAACGGAAGAATCAAAGAGCATGGTAGCCGTCTGGTTATATTCTTGTTTAAGTATAACTGTTATTAGTGCATGCGGTTTGTTAGGTGTTGCAGTGATACCAATCATGCACAAAACGTACTACAATCATCTGCTACAGTTCTTAGTAGCGTTAGCTGTCGGGACGCTGTGTGGAGACGCGCTGTTGCATCTTATGCCACACGCAATGGCTCCAGAACATGATCATGGGAATAGTAATACAGCTGTTGACGTGATGGCATCTCACAATGATGGCATGTGGAAGGGGTTGGCTGCTATGTTAGGTGTAGTATTCTTTTACTTTACCGAAAAGGGCCTAACAGTTGTAGTAGAATGGAGGAAGCGTAGGCAAAAGCTGAAGGAAGACAAACTTCCCCCTAGAGTTCGCGTATTGAAAGATGAAAACACCGGTCCTGGATCAGGGGGTTCTAAGACAGCTATCAATAACTCAAATGCGAATTCCCTAATGAAGATTTTCAAGAAAGACGAAAAAGGAGACCCTACTACAAAGACATGCAAGCACAAGTATTCGGAATATCCTTATTGCTATGACGAAATTGATACTGATACCCACGACGACCATCATATGAGGGATGGTATACCTCCAAGTCCTAAGGGAAACTCACACAATAACACTGTCAGTATTGTATCTTCGAATGCTTTGAACGCGGAGGGTAAAGAGGAACCGACCGCTAAAGACTGGCTTTTAAAACCCGAGAATCAGCCAGCTTTGGTCGAAATGAACAATATCAAACACAAAGAAGAGGGAGCTAAGGATTTAAAGGATGGGGACAGTTACACTGTTATTTTGAGGTGAGATTCTTTTTGATCTTGTTAACCTTAGAAGTAAAATTACTCAAGTTATAAATGATTGCTTTATCATTATTTGGAAATCAGTTTTTTTTAGAAAGACACAATAGAGCGAAAGTGGTGCCTCCAATCGTTATTTTCCAAATTTCCTCGCAGTTATACAATAATTCCGAAACCAACCCAGATACGTGACGAATTCATATTTAGATTCTGTTGTAGCTGTTATTAATTGAACCGCTTAAAGTGAATTGAATTATGAATCCATGATGTATCGAGAAACTGTAAACCATCTACTACAAAAAGGCTTTGTGTGTTGTTAGGAATTATTGTATGAATGCGGAGAAATGTAGAAGAGAGCCACTGACGCTCTGTGGAGTTATTTGATTGAATATACGCGAGATATTTTGTAGTATTAGCTAATCTTCTGTCTCGATCACAGAACAAGGATTATATATCCTTTCTTCTGTAACCTTTATGATCAAATTGGATATTGAGCCGTTCCAAATTTTTGTCCATAGACACCTATCGTCATGTTGCCCCAACACTATCACTGAATTGAACATGATCTCGGACAAAACGAATTACAGTCAGTCCAAGCCTCAAGTTATGTAAGTCGTGTTTGGAAACCAAACGGGGTGTGATGTGTTTGTCCCCATGTGGGTAGTAAGGTATCTATTTACTTGTACCGTTTGTGCTTTACTCTGATAGAAACTTTGGCAAAGATAGAAAATGTGTAGTCTTTTGATAAATTGATAATTCAGATAAAACTCTGCAGTTAGTTATATAGGTTAGGTCGATGAAATGAAAACAAACCGAGTACCGATAGGAATATCCTAGGGATCCGGGACCTCCGGGTTGTTGGTCCGGTCGGTCCGGCTATGGAAGCGGTTATTATAGATACAAAACTTAGGGGCAAATACAAGACAAACGGCCCACGTAGTGAACTGTACAGGGGGAAGGGAAATGCGTTCACGCCGATTGGTCACTTGGGAGAGAAGCGCGCGCTTATTGGCTCGTTCAAATTCGAGCAATGCCTTAATTGGTGGGAACTAAAGGGTATAAGTCGTATAAGTCTGAAAGTGTTTCCTTATGCGTTTCTTAGGTGCTTGGTTTGCCAGGAGAAAAATTTAAGATATATTTAATCCTTAAGAGCTTCGGATTTTTGAATCGATTTTAAAATGGCATTAATTCATGCATATAAATTGTCTATTATCTGTCAAATTCATAGCTCAATATGTTTCGAAATATCTAGTAAGCAGTTGTATTTTGGTTCATGCCAATTTGATTATAAAAATGTAGGCAATAATCTGCGTGAGCTGTTTATGTTCGCAAAGCTAATTATTGATCAACCGTTTGTCTAGGAAGTAGCGTCTAGTGGTTTTCTATCAGAATAAATACACAAATAGTAAGAGGTGAATAGGAATCGTACTAACCACGTTTGCATGTATGTGACGTTGGCCGCTTCCCCTCATTAACCCCGGGTGGCGTGAAGTGCAATAAAAACGATATTTCTGTGTGGATCCCTTAGAAAGTAAGAGATTTAAACACCCATCTCGGATATATACCTTTTCAGGGACTTGCCCAGTTAAAATTAGGCAGCAAATTATTCATTAAGTTGACTGTTTATGTGATTTGGTTAAAGTTGCATTTATATTAATAAACACATAAAAACCGGCCAAGTGCGAGTCGCACTCGCGCACGAAGGGTATCCGTATCATTATCAAAAAAATCATGGGATTAAATATTTAATTTATTCAAGCGTCTACCTGTTAACGTTATCAATATTGAGCAAAAAAATCTTGTTTGCTGTATGGAAGCTCCCTTTTATTTTTAATTCATTTCATTTTTAGTATTTGTTGTTCTATCAGCAAACAGAAATACATCATCTGTGAAAATTTCAACTGTCTAACTATCACGGTTCATGAGATACAGCCTGGTGATAAACGGACAGCGGAGTCGTAGTAATAGGGTCCCGTTGGTTACCCTCTGGGTTCGAAACCATATTTATTATTATTTGAGACAAGGGGGGTGGTCCACCGGGCCCAACCATTCACTGCGACCTTGATAGATCTATTGTGACCCCTATGTGGTTAAAGCACTTCCCCGAGGCCCACTCCGATCATATATCGGACGATGTCTCCAGGGGTGGAGGCCTTAATATCGTCTGGTGTGACGATATGGCCTCCAAGGTACTTTTGTCTACTGTGATGGAGTGCATCGCAGTGACAGAGGATGTGGATAGGTGTCTCCTCTTCCTCTTTACAGAATCTGCAAATCTTATCGTCTCCTAGACGCATATAGGTCAGGTGCTTGTTAAGTTTGCAGTGCCCTGTGAGCGTTCGTGACAGAATCCTTAAAGGATTTCTATCTAAGGAAAGTGCTTCTCTTGCAAACTTTGCGTTGTAGCCTGCTAGAAGCGCTTTTGAGTGGTCTTGACCTGGTGTCGCTTTCCAGTATCGTAGTCCTTGCTCGCGGGACCAGTTTGCCAAGACACTCCTAATGACGCACGAGGAGACGCCCACAATCGGTTCTGGACCAATTATTTGGCCCTCGGCGCCAGCTCTAGCCAATTCATCGGCGGCTTCGTTGCCGCCAATGCCGCAGTGTCCAGGCACCCATCTGAGAGTTACTGAGTTGGCAGCTCCCAGTTCATTGAGTTTCTGGACACACTCCATAGTCAACTTGGAGGTAATTTCATATGACATGAGGGCCTTCAGTGCAGCCTGGCTATCCGATAGGATAACAATTTTCTTGTTCTTGTACGAGCGAAGTAGGTTTTCGTGTACGCAATGAATGATTGCGAACATCTCAGCTTGGAACACCGTTGAGTGCTTCCCTAGGTTGACGTATTCGTCCACCCTAGGACACACTCCGTGCACCCCAGCCCCTGCTTGCCCGTTTTTCTTTGATCCATCTGTGAACCAAATGAGCTCTCCGGACTGAAGTTCAGGTTGGTCTTCCTCCCAATCAGTCCTTTGAGGCAAATGCACCTTGTAAAGCTTTTGAAAGCTGAACTCCTTCATCAAGGTGTCCAAGGGCATTGCGCTGATGTCGCTGCGCATGAGATCTGATTGCAGTTTTCTCATGGCCGATGATTGCCAGTTGTAGTTGGAACTGACACGTGTGCGGAGCATTGCCATCCTCGCCTCCATTTGCACCTGAAGGTGTAGAGGGGTAAGGTTTAGCATCGCTTCCAGCGCCGCTGTAGGTGACGAAGATAAGGCGCCCGTGGTAAGCAGGCAGGCCATTCTTTGAAGTCCATTTAGCTTCTTGATGCATGTCACCTGGTTGGTCTTGCCCTGCCACCCCACACAGCCGTAGGTGACCATGGGTCTCGCTATAGCCGTGTAGAGCCACAGTGCGATCTTTGGCTTAAGACCCCATTTAGCACGAACCATCCGGTGACATACTCCCAGTGCCATCTTGGCCTTCTTGATCACATAGTTAATGTGTGAGTTCCAGGAGAGTCTGTGATCGAGGATTACTCCAAGATACTTGACCTCGCTGGAGAAATTGATTGTTTTACCAAAGAGTGTTCTTGAGTGTTCAAAGAATGATTCTTTGAGTGTCTTTTAATTTTCGTAGGGACAATCCGAATGAAATTGCTTGACAAATGCTTAGATTGATTCTTAGAGGTAGAATGGAAATAAAGGGTATGCATATGGAGTGAATCAGTTAGCTCCAAATCAGTTAAAATTACCAAACTGGTCTAGAGCTTCGCTTGCGGGGAGTATTGTTAACCATGTTTAATATAATTACTAATTGACATGCGATGTAAACTAATTTATTTATTTTACAATTAAATTCCTTATTAGATATGTTTATAATATTTGCACACCTGTGGACAGGTTAAGTACATCGAACTAATTGAAATTACTATCTAAACACCGTGTAAAAAAACTATGTACTTGGCAAATACATTTTTTCTTTTCTTTTCTATAATAGGAAAATATTTTTAATAATTTTTCCCATGCCATAACATAATCATACATTTTTACATAAAACTATTTTTCATTGCTCAAATCATCCACATAAAGAATATATATTGATAGATTTCAAACTAAAACTCATGTGTTATCTTGAAATTAAGTACATGCGACTGTCATAGGTGTTACAGATAATTTTACATTTATTTTGTCTTGGAGACTAACGAATGTTATACAAGTAAATGCGTTCAAAAAGAACTGGAAACCGACTTCAATTGTCCTAAAAGTCTACTTTTATTAAGGCAAATTTTGGATTTGTATAGTTTTCTCATGGATGCCGTTGTCAGAACTGGACCAAATTGAAATGGGACCACACGGGAAGCATCAGCTTTCAAATTAAAAAAGAATCATCCAAATCGGTTCACCCAGTCAAAAGTTCTGAGGTAACAAACATAAAATAAAAAAATATACTCGTCGAATTGGTAACTTCCTCCTTTTTTTAAGTAGGTTAAAAACTTCATACTTGTTTTGCCAAAAAATATATTTTCATTTCATTCATAACAACTATTTTGCGGTGACAAAAAGGAACCTCTAAGAACTTAAAAACCAGCCAAGTGCGAGTAGTAGAAAGAAAAAGTGTCAGACTAATCTAATAAATCATCGAATTATAAACGAAAAATATGATACATGTTTCCACACAGGTCTCGATTGTGGCTTCATCAATTTTAATCTGTAATCGATTTACAGAGAACACTCCCGGGCCCACCACGGCCACTCGCACGCCCACGGCCACGTCCACGCTCCCCCCTCCTCTATAGCGTCCGTGGCGTGGATGGTCATCATGGGGGACGGACTGCACAACTTCACAGACGGCATGGCTATAGGTAAGACTACCTCTATATGACTTATGCATTGTAATTTCGGCAAATTAATGAACACTTCAATGTAAGATACGACAGCCATTACGCAGTTAATGACACTTGAATACCGTGTGGTTTCGGCTTCAAAATAGGACTTACCTATATCATCCCGTAGATGGTATATACTATTTTAGGTAATGACTTCTAAAAGCCAAATATACTACCTTAAAAAATTCTGGTAAAAGATATTTGTTTGTCTAAAACTTTATCATCATCATCACCCGCCATCACGTCCCCACTGCAGGTCTCAGTCCTACTCTCCTACAGAGAGTGTATGGGTCATAGTCCACCACGCGGGACCAGTGCGGATTGGTAGACTTCACACACACCTTTGAATTACTTCTCAGGAGTGTGCAGGTTTCTTCATGATGGTTTCCTTAACCGAAAAGCGAATGGTAATGATTTTTATCATTCGTACATAAATTCCAAATATATTGGAACTCATTGGTACGAGTCAGGATCGAACCCAAACCTCGATAGTTCAATGACTGACGCTCTACCCAACTGAGCTACCACGGCTAAAACTTTATTTTCAATGTCAATTTATTTTTTTGTAAAATTTTAATGTTAGATTAGAACCGATTTTGCTAAAGTTTATGTTCAGCTGTTAGCGTTTGAACGTGGAAGAGAAATGACAAAGACTTCGTTTTTAGGGCTCCGTACCCAGAGGGTAAAAAACGGACCCTATTACTAAGACTTTGCTGTCTGTTTGTCCGTCTGTCACGAGGCTGTATCTCATGAACCGTGATAGTTAGAGAGTAGAAATTTTCACAGATGATGTATTTCTGTTGCCGCTATAACAACAAGTACTAAAAACCAGAGTAAAATAATTATTGAAGGGGGCTCCCATACAACAAAAGTGTTATTTTTGCTCCTTTTTATAAATAATGGTACGGAACCCTTCGTGCGCGAGTCCCACTCGCATTTGGGCGGTTTTTAAAACGCGCAACAACGCCGTTTAAATGTATATTGTTTTAAATTTCAGGCGCCGCCTTTGCTATGAACATTGCCGGCGGGTTTTCAACGGCCATCGCTGTGCTATGTCATGAATTGCCTCACGAATTAGGTAAGTCATATTTCATTGTATTGCTACCCCTTAAAAGAAGCACATGACAATTTAATAGCCAAATAGGAATATTTTTGGAGGTTTATTGTCTCAAGTGAGAGGTGCGCGTTGATTGGTCCTAGGTGGAGAGAAGTGCACGCTGATTGGTCGCTTCAAATTCGCGCTGGGACATGAGTGGTTAGAATTGAAGTCTATAAGACATATTCGTATAATGTGCTGTCTGAAAGTGTTCGCTTTGTTTAGAGAGTTGAAGGCTGTGCTATGATTCGATAATATTATAATTCTTATTAAATGCAAAGCATAAACTGTATATTGTTTTTCAGTTCATAAAACAACCAGTTTCATGTATTTTTCTAATCTTATCTGGGATTTTTTAATCAAAGATATATCAACGCTTGTCCTCAATCTCACGTGATGTTAAGTGATGAGGTCGACGATGTTACGCGTTGTTCTAGAAGGTGACTATTTACTCTTCTTTTGAAGATTCCCAAGTTGTAGTTTTCTGGTAGTGCATTCCATATTTTGTTTTTACGCACGATAAATGTGTAAGCGAAACGCTTGTTGCGAGCTGCAGGAATATCTACAGTATACTTGAACGGCGAAGGAATCAACAAAAGTAGCTCCTGCGCACACAAATATTCGTACTTTTTGTTCTACCCTCGGCGAATAATATTTCCGTATACCGCAGGTGACTTCGCGGTCCTGCTGAAGGCGGGCATGTCCGTGAAGCGGGCCGTGTGCTACAACATCCTGTCCTCGGCGCTGTGCCTGGCGGGCATGGTGTGCGGCGTGCTGGCGGGGCACACGCCCGCAGCCACTCGGTGGCTGTTCGCAGTCGCCGCCGGGATGTTCCTCTACATAGCGCTCGTTGATATGGTCAGTTATACATGTGTGGGACGTGTGCTTTTGGTTTTAGAGTCGTGTACTCATCAATCTCATCATAGAGGACAATTAATTAAGATTGGTTAGTTAAAAATTAGTAAACTAAGATTAGTAAACAAAAGTTAGTAAACTAAAATTAGTAAACTAAGATTAGTAAACTAAAATTAGTAAACTAAAATTAGTAAACTAAAATTAGTGAACTAAAATTAGTAAACTAAAATTAGTGAACTAAAATTAGTAAACCGAAATTAGTAAACTAAAATGAGTAAACTAAATATAGGAGTCTCTCTGATGGACCGCATTCGGAAGTGATCCGTCAGAGAACCAAAGTGACCGACATAGCTCACCGTATTAGCAAACTGAAGTGGCAGTGGGACGGTCATATTTGACGAAGGACTGACAGTCGCTGGAGCAGACGAGGAGAGCATAGGACCCAATTGAGTGTCGCACTCTGGGGGAGGACTATGTCCAGCAGTGGAATGCCGCAGGCTGTAAGTAATGATGATGGTGGTCAACATGCGCAGCCAATGCAGGCCGCGTAGCCAAAGGAAAAAATATTCAGGAGATGGTCATCATCATCTACATAACAACAACATCCTACTGCGATCACCAAACCGCCTGACAAGCGTGGTTATTACGACAAATCATCTAACGGAAGGAAGGCTTATGTCCAATAATGGACTTATACAACCAGATCTGACAAAGATTTAAAAGAAAACGCATTTCCAATTCAATTAATTAACTTGTAATATCTTATATCTTAAACAGACCGACCATTCTTGTACCGGGGAATCACCAATCTAGCGCACCACAGAGTATTTTTAACTAGAGATGTGATTGTTCGATTACGATAGAATAGGGATGTGGCTCTAGCATTAAGAAGTTGTTAATTCTTAGCATTACATGTCTTTAAGTGTCTATATACATGTAAATTAGTTTTTAGTTGTGTCGTTGTGGCACAGCCCGGACACTCGAAAGAAACATTTTGATTCGACCAGATGACGTCATGTGAGCCAATGTCAATTTGGTCCAGTTCTGACAACGGCATACATGAGAAAACTATATAAATCTTAAATTTGCCTCAGTAAAAGTAGACTTTTAGGGCAATTTAAATCGGTTTCCAATTCTTTTTGAACGCATTATAAAAATATTCCGCCAAGCTAGCCCCAGCCTGGACATGGCACATTTAAAACGTCACTATTCCTACATTTACCTTATTTTATATGCTTTAGAGTTTATACCTTTCTTTAAACCATCGAACAAACACAGAACAAACGATCGTTGGCGAGTGCGCGTCTTGTGTTTTGCTCCGCCCTCCGTCGCTCTCGTTGTCGGAGCTACCTCGGGGTGAGGTAGCTCCGATTGGGGGGAGGCGGAGACTGTCCTATCTATATGCAGTATTAAAACCATTTTTCTGTCTTTCTTTCCTTTCTATAGGTGAAACAAACTGTTAAAATATTGCTATCAATATCTAAAATGTATTTTTCTACTTACAGATGCCGGAACTGAGTACCTCGCACAGCAACGAAGGCACGCTTTGCCAATGCATACTCCAGCTGATGGGCTTAGCGACAGGCATTGGCATTATGCTGATCATAGCCCTCTACGAACAAGACTTGATGAACTTGTTCGATTCACCACGCTAAATCGTGAATAATACACCCCAAATACCTGAATATTACGCCCTAAATACGTGAAAATGAGAACTCAGGGCAAACAGGTTAACTAATTTAAACTAAATACGTGAACGTATACACTTTAAATACGCGAATAGTACACCTTAAATACGCGAACAATACACCTTAAATACGCGAACAATACACCGTAAATACGCGAACAATACACCGTAAATACGCGAACAATACACCGTAAATACGCGAACAATACACCGTAAATACGCGAACAATACACCGTAAATACGCGAACAATACACCCCAAATACGTGAATTAATGAAAACAGTGGGAAACTCAGCTTTTACAATTACAAAACGAGTGAAATATTCTAATACATTGGAATTGTACAATTATAAAAACTTGTACTATGAAAGCCAGTGAATTGAATGACCTCTTTTCAGTAAAAAAATATTTCGGTAAATATATTTCGCGTACTCTCCAATTTTCTTGGATTGAATAATACAATACAAAAAGAAATTCTTACACGAAAACTGGGGTCGGAATAATCGTCAATTTGTACATAAAGTGCTACAACAAAAATGTTATAAATGAGTGATTTTACCAGTGCGTGGTATCTATTATTTTTTAAATTAAAACGGTACTAAATTATGGAAATGTGCTAAAAACTATTGATTATCCAGTGATTTAGGTTTACATTAATAATAAATAATTGTAGTCTTTAATTTTTTCACCCAATTATTTTGGGTCTGTGCTAAAATTATATCGTCGAAAATGGATTTTTGAAATTGTGATGTACTTTTAGGCTATGCTCAAAATATCGTACTTCGTATTGATGTTTTTTTTTTAAATATAAATGTCAAATAGTGTAATAATCATATTTTCTGACTGTATTAGCAAATTGTAGACGTGTCTCGTACATTTAAACTATTGTGTACTAAAATGAAAGCTGAGTAATACATTTTTTTACATAAGTGTCGATTCTAGAATGTACTTTAAAACTAAAAAATTACTAATTTTAGTTTAAGTACATTTTACAATGGATATCGTAACAAATTGTTTGGAATTTATAATTGTTATATTTAGACTAAATTGAAGTGTCGCTTATTTTTCTCGAATATTTTTAACATTTTCTGTGACGTTTCGGTACGTGTCAAAATAAAAAAAATCATTTAAATTTTGTGGAAATAAAAAAAATATGTAAATAATCATACAACTACGAATTCCTATATCTAAATGTGCTTTAAATATAGCTCTCGGAGATTTATTTTGTACTGTATGGCATTATAATAAAATTTATTATTATTCAAACCGATATGGGAATGTAGTCCTCCCGGATTGATTCCAATAGCTTGGCTTCTATCATCACGATCGCTAAAAATCAGCTTAAATAGCTCTGAACTGTTTCGTCAATCAAATTTAACAGCCAATGCCTCATTTAACAGTATTCCATTTAACCGTCATTTAGTGAAATTACCTAAATAAAAGTCTTAAATGCATTTTAGCTATATCCAACTGTGTTGTATTGATGGTTTTTGTGTCTTAAATATAATGTAAATACAGTTCAAAATACATCGTAAATTTGTAGATTTTATATGTCAGAATTTTTCTATCACCCTAATTTTAGGATTGGAATTGTACTGCCACTTCTGAAATGATATGTCTTTTGTACTCTATTTCTGATAAATCAATCATTTGACCAAATTTTGAGAGTCAAATCTTAGCAGATATGTGAAAGAAATTGTCTCAAACAATTTGGTAGCTGTTAATGTATCGCCATCTCTTTTTAATCCAAAGCAAATGAAAAGGACAGCTTAACTTCAGGAATTATCAAGTTTAATAGATATTAGAATTACGGTTTTATGTAAAATTACGACTGGCTCCAATTCTCATGCCAAAAATTAAGACCGTTTTAAATTGTCACTGTTCTTGTTTTATTTTAGAAGACAGAAAGAGATAGTAGATTCTAAGTTTAGTTAAAATGGCATTAGATACAAATTTGCTTTAGCAAAGCATTTTTTGTATACTGTGTAACCCTAGAACTAAGCAATATTTGGTTTTACATTTATTATTAAACTCAGGATTTTCCATCTCTCTTTTCGACCTGAAATAAGACAAAGACAGTGATTTATGGTGATCCAAAATAATTGTATATGAGAATTGGTCAATAAATTATTTGACTCTTTCAAAATTATTTTTAAATTGTAATAGAGTACAAAACACAAGAATGTTGTTGGACAGCGTCCAGCATGCCTTGCCTATCCTATGTTTATGTTCCTATATTCTACTTCTACATATATACATTAATTTTGTGTTTTATTTCGTTTTATTAAATTTAACGGTGCATACTTAATTTAAAGCTATTAAAATCTTTAAGTAAGACTCTTCATTTTTTAATGTTATATTTGATAGGCGTAATAACGATCCCATGAACCATTGACTTACAAAAACTTATGGATACTCCATTGAACACATGTCACTAACTTATTTAACAATTAATAATAATTTTAAATTGCTTTTTTTACTATTTAGTAAACAATATTGATTATTTTGTCATTGTAACTAGAAAGTCAATAAGTGTCACTTCATGCTATTTGAAGAAGAAAATGATGTCAGATTTTATGAGTAGATAAAGACAAATGGTTTTTATTAACACTAAATATGGTTTTTACTAACTAACTAATAGAGTAGTAAATCTAAATACACTGTCTTTACTAGCATTATATTAGGTACCGCAAACCACGGATCATGTCTTAGTATACAGTTATTTTTGCAAGCGGAAAAATGCTTTTACATAAGTGTCTAAGGCGCAGACGATAGAATTAACTAGTTGATACTTCAGTTCTCATAGTGACAGAGAGTATTTTATTTTTACATATGCTCTTTCAGTTATATTGGGAAGTAGGTGCCCTGAACCTACTTCGCCGATCTCCAAAATTCAGATAAAATAACCTGTACAGTTTTTGTGAGTCAATGTCCCAACAATATTTAATTTTTTCTTCATAACCAGTATTATTAGGTACTTGGACTAAAAGGTAATTTTTTTTTCTTAAAATGAACGGTTGCTTTTTTCATTATAATATACTTCTCATCAGAAAAATCGAAACACCTTGCAAGTGTATGTTTTGTAAGGATTATCAGAAAAATGTGTATATTTAGGAATATATGTCAAATGTCGTTTAGTAGTGAATAATATGAGGTTTTCAAATCATAATGTTAATGTTCTAAATTCAAATTAAATTTTCATAGGTTTTTCTGATAATCCTTACAAAACATAAACTTGCAAGGTGTTTCGATTTTTCGGATGAGATGTTATACGTTCTTTGCAGTAGGGAACTAACTAAGAATTAACAGATATTTTTTTTAGTATGAAACTTATTTCTTTAGCACACAGCATAATTTGCGTCGAAACAGTTCCATACGATAATTATTTTATAGCATTTTTCAATGATACTAATATAGTTTTTTGAGTATGTAAAAATATAACTTCATTAAATCTTCATATTAAATTTCTGTTGCCATAATCTTTTAAAATATAATATCTGGCTTTGTGCAGTAACTATCTAAAAATAGTACATCAGATTGTGATGTCGCGAAATGAGTATCATTAACATACAACTTCACAGTGAATCGCAATTGTCATTTTAAACACTTTTTCCCGATTATTGTTCAAAGCGCCATCTATGAACCATTAGCTGCGTAACTGCTATTGTAGATAACTATAAAGTTGTAATTTAATGATATTTATTTCGCGACACTATAATTTCATCTCATATTTTTAGGTAATTACTTATCAAAGCCAGCTATTATATTTTAAAAGATTATGGCGACAGAAATTTAGTATGGAAGCATTAGGAGAGGGATAACGTTAAAATGAACCTAAAACTGAATTTCATTAACTTCATGGTTGAACATTACCCGATACGCAGCTAGATGGCGCTGTTATCAAAAATGGCTGAAGTCGATATATTAAAAATATATCTATGGAACTGCTTCGTTTTGATTGAATTTTTAACGCGATAGTTAATGTCAACCTTTCTGTGGTTATAAATTAATGAAAATGGTTTCCATTCATAATAATTTTGGTGTTTAATAAAGTGGTTATATCTTGGGAAGGAAGCTTGTTAGCTCCGACTATATTTCTCGTACAAATGTATGTGCTGTAACTTTAATTTTTTTATAACACAAGCCTTAGCCTAAAGCCAGGATCACGCTGAATGTTTGATACGAATTCAAACGATTATTCACTTCTAAATATTCGACTTGTATGTAAAATACGTGAAATTATCTTTCATAAGAATTATGTTACAAAATATAAAAAAGCATTTCATAAATCCTGCATAATTCAAGAAGAGTGATATTTAAATAAATATCTATTACCATTTTAGGGTTCCGTACCTCAAAAGGAAAAAATGAACCCTTATAGGATCACTTTGTGGTCCGTCTGTCTTTCTCAGGAACGCGTGGAGGTAACAAGTTGAAATTAATTTTGAAGACGTAAGTCTGCGGTCCCTTGCAACTGTGAAAAAATCATAAGTAATATTTTTAAATCAAAACACCGATAGATGTCGCTGCTAGTCGTATACATCGCGATGGTGACTTTGTTTTGCTATCAAGATTCCTGAAATGAAATTGAGAACCCTTGTAGGGTCACTTTGTTGTCTGTCTGTCAAGAACCTTTTTTCTCAACGCGCGTGGGGATATCAAGTTCAAATTAATATTGAATACTCAAGTCTGCGATCCCTTGGATCTGCGAAAAAATCAAACTTAACGCAATAAAAAGATATAGCTGTATTTTAGATCGTTTCCATACAAAATTCAAGGGAACCAAAAACCTATAGGGTACTTTCCGTTCACCTAGAATCCTGAAAGGCAAGGAGCAAGGTCTTACAGCATAATCATAACAATAAATTTGAAAACCAGGATTTTTAATTACAACACCGTAAAAATAGCTTCTTTATGTTTACAAGCTTAACTTTGTAGTTGAAAGCCGTACATCGGGTATGTAATTTAGCTGCAAAGTCAAGTTGGTTTTTCTGTAAGAATTTCATTTTCGGTATAGCATTGTTGGATGCATATTACCGTACCCATTATTTATGATTTTCAGTATGTTAATTATTCATATTCTGTACGGAACCCTCGGTGCGCGAGTCCGACTCGCACTTGACCTTTTTTCTACAGCGAGTGTGGCTTTAGTCTAAAAAAGAGATTGTATAAAAACTTAAGTAGGTCTTTAGGTAGGTAGGAATTTTTAAGCATAACTTTAAGTTCGGTTGTGTCAATGTTTGATCACATAAAGCATTTTTGTCCGTGCGAAAATTTTTGATTTTCTTCCTTGTCTGAAATACAGCAATGTATAACGTTTACATGTGTATTTGTTAAGTGTAATTTAAGTTATTGCTAAGTGATTTACTTAATTTTGTGTTTGGGAAATCATGTTGGATAGTCGAGTGGTTTCGACGGCTTGTCAAATGTTTTTGACGGTGACTTTAATCTGTCTGCGCTAAGTTGATAGTGATATCGACTATAACAGTTTCATACTAAATTTCTATTACCATAGTCTTTTAAATTAGGATATCTGGCTTTGAACAGTATTTATCCAAAAATCGGACATCGTATTGTGATGTCGCGAAATGAGTATCATTAACATACAACTTCACAGTGAATCACAACTTGCATTTTTACACACTATTTTTGGTTATTGTTCAAAGCGCCATCTAGGGACCATTAGCTGCGTAACGGCGGTAGCTAACTGTAAAGTTGTAAATTAATGATCGACACTTTATTCCGATCTTCTATTTTTAGGTAATTACTTTTCAATTCGATTTATTCTATTTTAGAAAACAAATACATCTGTTTTGTGTTTGTTGTTATATTTTTGTAGAAAATCGACGCCATAATTTCACGGACTATTTTGACAGTACATCGGATCAGTTTGGTTCTGATAGTTCCACAATTATATTTACTAAGCCTACTTAATTGAAATATTATTTAAAATTAAACATTTTTCCTACACACGCTTATGTCAAATTAGTCCGTGATATTCTCGCGTAGACTTTAGACTACTTCGACTTAGCGTAGACAGACTTTAGTTGAAATATAGTCAAAATTATTTTAGTACGATTGTGCGTGGATCGGAATATGTCAAAGACTGTCAAAAATATTGGAATGTCGTGACGTACGCGTCGAGGGGCGAGCGAAGTGTGATACGATTGAAACTATATTGTATAATATACTGAGTATTCATATAATTTCATGGTTTTATTTATTCCTGCTGATATTTCAACCTTTGAAACCTACCTATTCTATATACGCGATATCAAAGATGGCCGATGGTGTACATCCGTTTTTGTTCGAGGGCTGGCACATTGACCGGAGGACAGGTTCATGAGTATGAACAAAAAAATGTAATGAATAGAGACCTGATTATATGCAACATAAAAAGCTTGTTATATGCATGCAAATATGCATGAAAAATGCTTGAAATATGCACGAAAATTGGTAGAATATGCGAAATTAAATGATAAATTTAAGTTGTAAGAGAAAAGTATTAATTTTTTCTTCTTCAAAATCTGCATACAATTAGTAAATTATTTTTTGATAGCCGATAATAGGTACAGTAACATTATATGTCATTAAAATTATTTAAAATGTTTGTCGTTTACAAACAATGAATCATATAAGCAATCAAATATTTTTCTAAATTTTCAACAAAAATATAGAAAAATAAACTGCGGATCAATGATCACATACGTCAAGTATGAACAAGTAACAATTTATATGCGTAATTTGGTAAAACTACTTTTTAGTAGGCGAGCGCGACGTTCTTCTGTCTCTTTCATTTTATTATCGTAACTATCAAAACAAAAGACGCGCGCAGCTACTGACTGCGTTCCGAAATGCAGTAAAAAGTCACAATTATTACTCAATAGTCCTTAAATATTTTGTGACTGTTATATTAAATTTGGTCGCATTTCGGAACGCAGGGTGAGTGAAAAATATTGTAAACTAGCTTCCGCCCGCGACTTTGTCCGCGTGTACTTCAGGATATTTTACTTGTTCGGTAGGCATAGAAGCCATCTATCTCCATTTCCAGCATAAAGTACAAAATAGTGTTTATTCTGTTACGTAGGCTAATAGTTTAAAGAAACAAAAGAAATTTCAATATCTGACGTAGTACATTCAAATAGTCTTCACACTAATATTATAAACGCGAAAGTTTGTATATACGAATTACATATTCTATGGTCGGTTGCTAGGCAACGCGTTTTTGTTATGCCCAAATTGCCCATGTAATCCCACTAATATTATAAGTGTGATTTTGTACAATTTACACAATATGTCTTTATAAATTATAGCCTATATGTTATTCTGATGTATAAGTTATATTATTGTAAAGTTTCATTCAAATCCATTCAGTAGTTTTTCCGTGAAAGCGTCACAAACATCCAAACATCTAAACATCCAAACTTTCACACTTATAATATTAGTAGGATGTACCGATAATATGCATCATCATAACTAGATCTTAGGTGAAAATATGCTATTACCGCTGAGAATGGCTAAAATATGCAAATGCATATGCGAATATGCAAATGCATATATGTAATCCGGTCTCTAGTAATGAAACAGTGACTTAAAGCGGCGCGTTTACCAGATATTTCTACTAACATGATTAAAAATGAACTTCGCGTGTTTTTCTGCATCGATTTGTTTTTAAAAGTCCCCAATTCAATTGAAAACCCGTCCATAGGTACTAGGAGTGCATAAGAGAAAGGATATCGCACGCAAAAGCCGTCATATATCTACATCTATCGCATTCAAACAGGTAGAGCGAGACGACACTACTGCTTACAAAGCAATAGAAAGAGATGAACATAGTATCTACGCTTGCGTCTGCGAACACAACAGCTAGCTACATAACGCACACGTCAGAACGGCCGGCCGCCATTCGTATGAGACCATCGACACTAATGTGAAAGATTTGTAGATTCAAGTTATATATGTAGTAATTCGAATTTACAAGATAACGAATATCCAGTATGTATTGTAATCATTGATGAAATACTATTATGAATTGAATTATTATCACTGAACTATCATTATTTTGTATAATACAACAGAGTTAACTGAAAATTTTAAAAAAATTCGATAAATTAACATTTATTTACACTTGTTAATTCAAATATATTTTTATATACTTAAATATGCTAGTAACTAAAATATACAAATGCATATAATCCGGTCTCTAGTAATGAAACAGTGACTTAAAGCGGCGCGTTTAACAGATATTTCGAATATGTATAGTACTAACATGATTAAAAATGAACTTCGCGTGTTTTTCTGCATCGATTTGCTTTTAAAAGTCCCCAATTCAATTGAAGACCCGTCCATAGGTACTAGGAGTGCATAAGAGAAAGGATATCGCACGCAAAAGCCGTCATATATCTACATCTATCGCATTCAAACAGGTAGAGCGAGACGACACTACTGCTTACAAAGCAATAGAAAGAGATGAACATAGTATCTACGCTTGCGTCTGCGACTGCTATTAACAATTTATTTACAACTTATATACATGTGTTATATGAGATAAATGTGTCACAAGCCACCGCTTGGGCCGATCGTGCCTCTCTATCGCTTGTACCGCGCTCTCGCTTGCACGCTCAGGCTAAGAACGTGAGACTTTTTCGTTCGTACAGCCGGTGTTCATCGATTTATACGACTTTATCACGTCAAAAAAGCAAAAAACACGAAATTTTCATCCCCCTTTTTAGATAACCCCGTTTTTTGTTCAAAAAACCCATAAGCCACGGGAATCTGATAAAACAGGTGTGTTGTCAATATTAAATGCTAATGAAGGCAAATGTTTACCGTCTGATACTAGTAGCGACATCTAGTTCCTACATCGGATCTAAAATTGATATAGCATATTCGTATAGGCGTTAGCCTTTTTGGTAACGTTCTTTTATGAAGCTAGATTTCAGATATTTTTAGGAGACAAGCTGAATTGATGTTAAATGTTAACAAAATAATAAAAAAAACCAACACAATATAAACAATTTATTAGTAAAGTCTCAATTGATCATAAATATACAATTTATTGATAAGTGATTCGCACGAAGTTCCAAACTAAATTACTTTTACCCATTATCTTTAAAAAATAGGATCTAGCTGGCTTTGTCGCAGATTCTATTAAAATTAGGACATCGGAAATTTCACAGTGAATCACAATTTCGTTTTCATCAAAATCATCAGCCGGGGAACGTCCACTGCTGGACATAGTCCTCTTCCATGGTATGCTACATGTACCTGGTTCCAAAACACTAGTATCCAGCGACTTCCGACCATCTAGTAGAACGGCTCGCTACACGCTTCCCGGTACTTATTTAAAAACTTAATTATTGTTAAAAGCGCCATCTATTGACCATTACCTGCGTAACTGCTATTGTAGCTTACATTGAAGTTTTACGCAGGTGAAATTCATTTACCGACATTACAATTTGATGTCCTATTTTTAACGTTATCGCTCTCCTAATGCTTCCATACTAAATTTCTGTTGCCATCTTTTAAAATACAATTGATAAGTAATTACCTAAAAATAGGAGATCAAATTATAGTGTCGCGAAATAAATATCATTAATTTACAACTTTATAGTTAGCTACAATAGCAGTTACGCAGCTAATGGTTCATAGATGGCGCTTTGAACAATAATCGAAAAAAGTGTTAAAAATGACAATTGTGATTCACTGTGAAGTTGTATGTTAATAATACTCATTTCACGACATCACAATCTGATGTCCTATTTTTAGATAGTTACTGCACAAATCCAGCTGTTATATTTTAAAAGATTATGGCAGCAGAAATGTACTATGAAACTTTGATGGATATTAAAGATTATGGGTACAAGAGTTTCGTATGAAAGCGATTTATTTTGATTTCGGTTACGGTGTGACACGTTTCGGATCTCTCGGGAACATGGAAGTCTTTCGGATATTATCCAAGCCTAAATACAGCATGACTACTCGCTCCATCCCAATGCCGCCACCTGCGAAGAATAAATACACTTACCGTATATATTTTTAGAATTTAATTTTTGGATGTCGTAAAGGCGATTACGGGTAGATATTAAGATGAGCAGCAGCCTCTACGTATGGGAATAATACGCAACGATACGAAAGGGTAACCAACGGGACCCTATTACTAAGACTTCGCTTTCCGTCTGCCGGCCTGTCTGTCACCAGGCTGTATTTCATGAACCGTGATAGTGAGACAGTTGAAATTTTCACAGATGATGTATTTCTGTTGCCGCTGTAACAACAAATACTAAAAAACACAAAATAAATATTTAAGGGAGCTCCCATACAGCAAACGGGACTTTATGTGTACAAACTTAACTTTGCAGTTGAAAGTCATACATTGTGTATGTAATGTAACCGCAAAGTAAAGTTGGTTCTTCATTCAGACTTATATTTTCGGTAGAGCATGATTTAAAGTATGTTAATTATTCATATTCTGTACGGAACCCTCGGTGCGCGAGTCAGACTCCCACTTGGCCGGTGTTTTTCTCAATTACCTGCATGTGGAGGGCAGCCCAGACGGAACGATTCAATGTAAGCAGCTATTTTACTGATATCTGTAACAGAAATAACAAATCATTGTACATAAATGCAATGTTGTCTTCGTAGATGACAAATACGCCATGTAGGACAGGACATTGACATTATAACAGTGGAATTTGTTTCTCGGCAGAATTGATGTTTTCTTGGCTTTCTAAAGCCAAACATTTTTAATACACAACGGCGAAAGTATTTAGTTTCAATTCACAGTAAAATTGAAAGTTAATACAAAAATACTATCGGCTATCATAATTAAAATTACATTGTTTCCCTAACTGAAAATTAGATATGTATTTTTTAAGAAATTAATAGCGGTGATATGAAAGTGTTAGTGTTAGTTAGTCTTAGTGTTTCACTAGATCGGTGAGGTATTCACGGTCGTGGATACGTGCCGATGCCGTGGTGTTTCACTAGATCGGTGAGGTATTCATGGTCGTGGATACGTGCCGATGCCTTGGTGTTTCACTAGATCGGTGAGGTATTCATGGTCGTGGATACGTGCCGATGCCTTGGTGTTTCACTAGATCGGTGAGGTATTCATGGTCGTGGATACGTACCGATGCCGTGGTGTTTCACTAGTTCGGTGAGGTATTCATGGTCGTGGATACGTGCCGATGCCTTGGTGTTTCACTAGATCGGTGATGTATTCATGGTCGTGGATACGTACCGATGCCGTGGTGTTTCACTAGATCGGTGAGGTATTCATGGTAGTGGATACGTGCCGATGCCTTGGTGTTTCACTAGATCGGTGAGGTATTCATGGTAGTGGATACGTGCCGATGCCTTGGTGTTTCACTAGATCAGTGAGGTATTCATGGTCGTGGATACGTACCGATGCCGTGGTGTTTAACTAGTTCGGTGAGGTATTCATGGTCGTGGATACGTACCGATGCCGTGGTGTTTCACTAGTTCGGTGAGGTATTCATGGTCGTGGATACGTGCCGATGCCTTGGTGTTTCACTAGATCGGTGAGGTATTCATAGTCGTGGATACGTACCGATGCCGTTGTGTTTCACTAGATCGGTGAGGTATTCATGGTAGTGGATACGTGCCGATGCCTTGGTGTTTCACTAGATCGGTGAGGTATTCATGGTCGTGGATACGTGCCGATGCCTTGGTGTTTCACTAGATCGGTGAGGTATTCATGGTCGTGGATACGTACCGATGCCGTGGTGTTTATCGGTGAGGTATTCATGGTCGTGGATACGTGCCGATGCCTTGGTGTTTCGCTCGCTCGGTGAGGTATTCAGGGTCGTGGTACATACCGATGCCGTGGTGTTTCACTAGATCGGTGAGGTATTCAGGGTCGTGGATACGTACCGATGCCGTGGTGTTTCGCTCGCTCGGTGAGATATTCAGGGTCGTGGATACGTTGCGCCCCGCTTAAGATCTCCTCTCCTCGCATGAACATATCGTACGAGTTGGACACTTTCTGTAATTACAATATTTAACATAATAAATATATGACAGCAAATTTCTTAGGCTTCATAATTTCTAGTAGGAGATTGTTTATATTCTATTTTAAAAGATTACGGTAACAGAAATTTACTATGAAACTTTGATGGACCGCTAAGCTACGGAGGCGGTTAAATTCACTAAATGCATCTGTATCAGCTTTCAAAAATCAAAAATATAAAAATAATTTATAAGAAATGAGTTGTATACACTTACCGGGTTATTTGGATCGGGCATTGTGTAGAACGGCCTCACGGCAAGCGGGTACTTGTCAAGTATGTAGAAGTCCGTGTCATACTTGGCTCGCACCAGCCTTCCGAGCAGCTTCTCGTCGGGGGTGGACAGGTCATCCTCTTCGCCTAGCGTTACACCTGTAGCACATACCAGCTGAAAATCAGCGCTGTGGTCTTTGGGTCATAGCATCGGGCTGAGCTGGTACCGTTTTCCAAGCTAACTTAATTGTGCTGTGATTTTTTTTCTTCTGTATGTGTTTTTTGTTTTCATTATGTGTTGTATTTATTGTTTATTGTACATATAAAAATAATAATTACAAACAAAATCTAAAATTGTACAATTACAGTTGCCTATCCCTAACGAGAGATTTCTCCCGGCACTCACACTGGAGCTTTCAAAAAATAAATATACTGAAAGTATATTTAGTTATTTAGTACAGAAGAAGATAATGTATATATAGAAAAAAATGCATAACAATAAATAAAAACACGATTTACATAATATACAAATTATAAAAAAATATATACATACATATAAACTGCCTATTATTTAAACAAGGTATAAATAGTGCTGCTTGAGTTCTCCTCCTTTATTTTTAGCTTGGAATAAATTATTTTCTTTCTTTATTTCTTACATACCAAAATATATCACTTTATTTATGAGAAGTAAAAGGCGACTTAAATCAACACTACTAAGCAGCATCTACCATAAGTTCTCGAGTGGCGACTACGTACCAGAAAGCGCGTGTACCAGCCGTTGCTGAAGGCAAGTGTCTCGGGACTGGTCAATGTGGCGTACCATGAAGGAGGCCTATGTTCAGCAGTGGACGTTTCCTGGCTGATGATGCTTATCTATGTGACATGTTTATATCAGTGCTTCTTAAAATAATGTGATATGTCATTGCATTTCATTCCGCGTGATATTACATCGTACCATTACACATCACTCTAAATATCACCGGAGATGCGCGCGTGCGCTGACATGCCACATTGTAATATTTGTAATGCCATGCTCTCTAAACATCACTTGCTTGGAATTTAAATACGTAGAATGTTAGCCTTATCGTACTAGTAATACGATTGCATTTCAGTAACATATGCGTTGTATCCGAGCTTGTAGTTCTATTGGAGGATCCGAGCCCACGCAGCGCGCTATCTCGCTCGCGCCGGGTGCGAGGAAGCGGTGCAGAACGAAGACATGCGCGCGGAATGCTATAAGTGATGCGTGATGTGAACGATGTGATGACGTACCGGCCTCCTTGAGCATCTGTATGGCTTGAGGGAACTCGAGCCGAAGCGGAGGGTCCAAGAACTTGAAGGGCTCCACGCGGTACTGTTGTCCCACTGACGCTATCTCGTTAGCAAACCTGGACAATAACACAGTAAGTTATTTTATTGCACGTGTCAATTACGGATAAAATAATATGTTTGGGTCAAGGGAGGACGACGAGAGAGAGAGAGAGAGAGAGAGAGACAGGTATAGGGGAAAAAAGATATAGTATGTAGGAGATAAAGAGAGGGCGTGGAGAAAAAGAAGAAAAAGAGAGAGGGGATAGGGAATAAAGATCGACATAATGATGGAAGGAAGATATAAAGATACTAATAGGAAAGGGAGTGAAGGAGACGAAGCGATACTAACTGGTCCCTGAGCCCTCTGAAAATGTCGGTGAACGTTTCGCCGATGGTGTCGAGTACTTCGTGGTAGTGATGCTTGAAGGACATCTCCAGGTCGAGCCCCACGAACTCGGTGAGGTGACGGTGGGTGTTGGAGTCCTCGGCTCGGAACACCGCGCCCACCGTGAACACCTGAAAACGACACGTATACCTACCTACAGTGAGGGTAACAATCAAGAGGGAATGGACTGAGTTATTCAGCGACAACGACACGTTCAGCAAATGTTTTTTAACCACCTCCGTGGCATTATGCTAACAATCCGAAGGTACGGGGTTCGATTTCCAGTAGAATACCTATCGGTATTCAGTTTGGTTGGTGGTAGGGCATTTTCTATGTCCGCCTGGCTAGCTACCACCATGTTACCTAAGTCTGCCGCCAAACAGCAGTATTAATAGCACTGTTGTGCCGCCTTTAGTTTGACGCTTCTGGGTGCGCACGCTTACCATCCAACGGCATTATCGTCACTTACCATCAGGTCAGATGAAGGACAAGTGCAAAACCCATCATACATAAAAATACTTTCCTCCCTAGGGAAATAATGTACTATAGCATATAGTAACCTTGTCAAAGTCAGCGGCTATGGCCATCTGCTTGTAGAGCTGGGGGCTCTGTGCTAGATACGCGGACGACTTGAAGTAAGACACCGTGAATACGTTGGCGCCGCCCTCGGATGCTGCCGAGATGATTTTCGGCGTGTGGATCTCAACGAAGCCTGCGAAACATTACATTCATACTTAACTTTTCTTTCTTTGATTCTGACTCGTACCACTAAGTCCCAATTTGTTATTTGGAATTTATGTCGAATGATAACAATCATTACCATTGGCTTTTCGGTGAAGGAAAACATCGTGAGGTAACCTGCACGCTCCTGAGAATAAATTCAAAGGTGTGTGTGAAGTCTACCATTGCGCACTGGTCCCGCGTGGTGTACTATGTGCCATACACTCTCTGTAGGAGAGTAGGACTGAGCTCCTGCAGTGGGGACGTATATAGGCTGTTGATGATGATGAATCATTTAAAGGATATCTGGCTTTGTGCAGTAACTATCTAAAAATTAGACATCAGATTGTGATGTCGCGAAATGAGTATCATTAACATACAACTTCACAGTGAATCACAATTGTCATTTTAAACACTTTTTTCGATTATTGTTCAAAGCACCATCTATGAACCATTAGCTGCGTAACTGCTATTGTAGCTAAGTTTAATGTTGTAAATTAATGATATTTATTTCGCGTCACTATAATTTCATCTCCTATTTTTAGGTAATTACTTATCAACGCCAGCTATTCTATTTCTGAAGATCATGGCAACAGAAAGTTAGTATGGAAGCATTCTGAGCGAAATACCATTAAACCCGCAAACATTGTACGCCTTCGGGTAAGAAATAGAAATGTATGTGTGTGTGCGTGTGTCATGATCCATGATGATGACACCATGATCACTGACCTCAGCCAAAATTATGATTCAGGTATTCAGTGCTTGGTGGATTTAGCATGAGCCTGCAAGTTTACCTTTCTTGGTGAGTATATCCCTGAAGAGCCTGCAGACTCCTGCCTCGATGCGGAAGATGGCCTGGTTTGCTGGCGTGCGCAGGTCCAGCACGCGGTTGTCCAGACGCGTGTCTTGGTTCACTCGGATACGCAACGCTTCTGGCTCCTGAAAACACATTGACAAGTTAGTACGGAGCACTGAGGTTGAATGAACTTTTTGGCAGTGACCCTATGTTCTTCTTTCGAGTTCATCTTGCTTCGGTCACCATCATCAGTCAGGAAACGTCCACTGCTGGACATAGTCCTCCTCTATGGTATGACACGTTGATCGCTCCCTAGCTGCTTGCATCCAGCGACTACCCGGGACCTTCTAGGTAGTCGGACCTTAACTATTTAATAGGGAGACCTACATTTCTACAAGCTACTTTGACTTTGAAAGAACATAAATATTTTTTACTGATGCTAATGCTTGGCCATTATACATATCACCTGGAGCGCGTTGGTCTAGAAGGTGCCTTTTCTTGGTACTTTTTAACTTATCAAAGCCAGCTATTCTATTTTAACAGATTATGGAGAGGGATCCCACTAAAGACACCCTAGTTGTATCTTAGTGGGAATATGTACGCCGGCAGTGCGTTCCACTCCCTGGTTGTACGCATGATAAAGTACAAATAATTTTGGTACACGTTACCCAGTCGGTCGCCACTTGGAAACTCTTACACCCCATGTGTGTGTTCTTCGAGCGATGAGGCCTTCTCATTGCCACTCCAGTTCACTGACTCGTCGAGCTATGTCGGTGAGCTTAGTTCGTCTACGGATCCCGATAAAATGTTTTTAAGTAACTATAACAAAAACCAAGACACAAAGAGTGTAATGTATATTTATATATAGATATAGATGAACTATCTTACATGACATAGCTCGACGAGTCAGTGAGTTGAAGTGAAAATGGGCAGGCCACATCGCTCGAAGAACCGATAATCGATTGGGAGTAAGTTCTCGAGTGGCGACCACGTACTGGGAACCCCTACAAGGTGGACCGACGACCTAATTGAGGTTGCTGGTAGTCGCTGGATGCATTTCCCGGCCAAGACATATGTTGTAAACTATATGTAGTTCCTCACGTCATTTTTCTCGGGCCTGGCTGCGTCTTCAATCTGCAGTGGTAGCTGTGCCCTCGCTGCCGACACCACCCACACCTCACTTGCCACCAGCTCCACGTCGCGGATCGTGCACGCTTCCACCGGGGACGCGGTCTTCGCGACAGTCGCGTGTACGTCAACTATTGACTCCTTCGTTATGCTGACGAAAATACATGATCATAAATACGATACCGTTTTAATTAACGCGTCCAAAAAGGAACTAAGGAACCGACTTCAATTGCCCTAAAAGTCACAACCTTTTATGAAGTACCCCCCTTTACAAGACAAAAAATCAACGCCCCCTTTAGCATAATAGTTAATTGGGTACTTGACACCTTATTCGTTTGGGGTTGAATTTTATTTTATACCGTAACGGACATTAAAAGAAAGCCCCTAAAATAAAAATACGTAATAATTTTAATTGTTTATTTGGATTTGGCAAGAATGTAGTCTCAAAAATTGCGAAAAATATAGTTCCTCGAATAGTAAAATGTTTATTAGATTTAGTTGTCTCATTGCATTTTGAATATTTTATTTTATATTTTTGTATAACACATAAAAACATTATTTTACGAGATAACTCAAAATATCGAACTAGCTTCATTCATTCATTCATGCATTTAACACTACAATACTGGCAGGTGACGTCACAAAACATGTCGGATTTATATGGAGCGTTTTAGCAACGCGTGACTAGAATCATTTTCGGCGGGTTGTGATTAAAAATATATTAGTCGTATCGAAAAAAAATTGATAGGGATATTTATATTTTTACACGGACTATCGATTATGTAAAAAAAAAATTTTGACAAATACCCAATTATACCATTTTTATTTGTCTATCTATTATCTATACTAATAATCACAAATTTAAAAATAGTCATCTCTCTCTCTCTCTCTAATGGAAACTCCTCGTGGTCTAAGCAGAGGGTCGTGATTATTAAATAAATTAAACATACAAAAACATGTTATAATAAAATCAATTGTTACAACAAAATTGACATATCATAACCATAACCTGCTCCCAAGAAAAGCTCCAGCGCCCACTAGGGGGTGCTACCGCCCCCGTTGGGAATCTATGCTCTACAGGATTCATCCCCTGAAATGTTTACCCTTAGAGTTAAAATTATCTAGGTATTTATTTTGTTTTTGTTGGTTTTCTCAAAAAGCGCTAAATCAATTTCGATAAAATTTATATGACCACCTATGAAGTATGATCTACCAAACAAAATTAAGAGAGAGCGTTAACCGCCTCAATGGCCTAATGGCTACACACATGGAGTTACAATCCGGAGGTCCCGAGTTCTATTCCTAGTACACTTTGGTTGGTAGTAGGGCATTTTATATGTCCGCCTGGCTGCCTAGCACCATGTTACCAAAGTCTGCCGCCAAACAGCAGTGTTAATAGCACTGTCGAGTTCCGGTCAGAAAAATAGCAGAGCCAGATCCTCATTAGGTTATCTAATGGCTGCATTCATCACTTCCCATCAAGTTAAATGAAGGCCAAGTGCAAATCGCCATGGGGTCAGGTTA
This sequence comes from Carcina quercana, assembly GCA_910589575.2. Taxonomy (NCBI): domain Eukaryota; kingdom Metazoa; phylum Arthropoda; class Insecta; order Lepidoptera; family Depressariidae; genus Carcina; species Carcina quercana. The sequence continues at coordinate 4,324,425 of OU342454.1, read as the reverse complement.
CGTTGAAACTTACTTGCCAGTAAACTTGACCATCTGCTTGCTGACTTTCCTCTCCTCATTGACGCTGATCAGCAGTTGAACAGTGCTTGAACATTGTCGGAGCACCGCGAAGCACTGCTTGCCTTTAGCGCGGGAAGTGTGGAGGCGGGCTGGATACAATACATTATAATTTATAACTGGCAACACTCGGCTATCAATCATCATCAACAGCCCTATATACGTCCCCACTGCATCTCAGCCCTACTCTCCTACAGAGAGTGTATGGGACATAGTCCACCACGCGGGACCAGTGCGCATTGGTAGACTTCACACACATCTTTGAATTTCTTCTCAGGAGTGTGCAGGTTTCCTCACGATGTTTTCCTTCACCGAAAAGATTTTTATCATTCATACATAAATTCCAAATAACAAATTGTAACTCATTGGTATGAGCCAGGATTGAACCCAGACCTCGATTGTTCAACGACCGACGCTCTATCCAATTGAGCTACCACGGCTTCAAACATATTTTACAATAACCACAGCGTAAATAACGGCCGACCGCTGCACTGCAATGACATAGATCTAGTTTTAAAAAGCGACAAAGTGCGGCCGACGTTGCTCTCCCCGCGGCTGCCCCGCACTTATTCACTCGACAAGATTCATACAAAATTTATATAGCCATTATCTTCAAAATAGAATATCTAGCGGTGTGCAGTAATTATATAACAAGTCAAATAAATTAACAATAAAAAAACACAATAATCCATATGACTACATTAAAATCAAAATAACACCCCTCTTTTGCGTCGGTGGTTAAAAATAGGACATAGGATTATAATGTCTCGAAATCAATATCATTAAGATTTTTCATGAATCATAGTAAATCACAAATTTCATTTTTACACACTTTTTTTCAGTTCAAATCGCCATCTAGGGACCATTTGCTCCTGACAGTAAAGTTGTATGGTAATGATATTAATTTCGCGACACTATAATCCGATCTCCTATTTTTAGGTAATTACTTATCAAATCCAGCTATTCTACTTTAAAAGATCATGGCAACAGACATGTATGGAAGCATTCTGATCGGAATCCCGTTAATAAAACTGAACCGGAATATAGTGGTGTTTATACTAACTGCCAACGCCAAATCGGCTAAACGCCACATCTAAATACCAAGTACACTCACCTCTGATCCAGACACTCTGTCCATTCATCTTGATTGTCAACTCCTTTACATCAGTGTAGACTCGTTTCATATTCTCTCCACTCGACTGTATCATCTTCAATGTCCCATACCGTCCCTCAGATACATCAGGATCGGACGTAGGCTCTGGTTGCTGGACCGATGCAGCCTGGAATACGGTTTATTTGTGAGCTAGAGATTCTTGTGGGGGGAGTGGTCAGCCGGACGTAGAAAATACCAACCAACCAAACCGCTTACCAATTCGTAACCAGTGGGAATTGAATCAGAGGGGAGTGTTAGTCCAACATTTAGCCATTAGCCCATGAAGGATATTTTAATAACCATAGCATTTAATTTGAATAATATTACCTTGTGGTCAGCCTTTTTCTGCTGTTTCTCAGCAGCCTTTGCTGCTTTCTTGGCTGCCTTTTTACTGGATGCTGCGTCACCTTCCATCGTTTGTTGAGGCTCTTCTGACACCACCATGGTTAATCAAACCTGGAATCATAAAAAAGAAGTATTTAAAATATGCTTCTCATATGTGATTTCATTTATGTTATCTTTATCAGGATAAAAATGTTGTTATATATACATATGTTTTATATAATCCAATGCAATGTATCGTACAGTATTTTAAAATATTTCAAAATTGTCTACTGAGGTTGTTTTAGTTCAAAAACATGAGTGTATAAGCAAGAAGAAGAAGAATATAATAAAGACTATACCAACCAACATGTCACACGTATATCTATAAGAAAAATGTATTTAACACATCATTGCTTACAATCATCTCCCGAGGGTTTTACAGTTAGAAAACGGCATAGATTTTAATAAACAAATTATGGATTGTCTTCTTGAAAACTGCTTTTAAAGCTTTCCTGAATAATTGAATAATAAACATTAATCATTTTAAATATACCTGTAATTATAGTTTGACTTGATGACTTGTGAATTATTTAATGAGAAAATTATTAACATTGTACTGATTGACATATTATGTAAACAAATGTTTTAACAATTAAATTCCTTATTCGATATGTTTATAGTATTTGCACACCTGTGAACAGGTTAAGTACATCGAACTAATTGAAATTAGTATCTTAACACCGTGTAAAAAGTTAACTTCGCAAATAATATTATTTCTTTCTTTCAATTTTTTTTTGTAGCGGAATAAATAAAAATTTAAAAAGTCCTTCATTTTCTGAGAGAGTGATATGGTTACAATCGTACTCTAACTTGCATATAACCTGTGACTTTGTCCACAAGGACTTCAGACAGTATCCTACAGGAACTACTTGCTTGATCATAATAAAAAGTAACCCATGTGCTTTTCCAGTCCTTTAAATTTCCCTAAAAAATCAAGTCATTCTCACTCTCCGAAGGAAGGACAAACAAACAAAGAAGAGATTGAACGGATGTTTTTTTATGGATGTTTAAAGGTCCAAGAAGGATACAGTTTATGCCTATCGCTTGAATAACCGATAACAGATGGCATGTACTGGGCTCTCTTACTACTAGATTCACTGATGACCTAGTTAGAGTCATGGGTAGTCGCTGGATTCAAGCAGGAATGGTCAATGTGGCATACCACGGAGGCCTATATCCAGTAGGGGAAGTTTCCTGGCAGATGATGATGATGATCAATTTTCTAGAGTTAGAATCGATACTATTCAGGAGGACATAAAATAAAATATAACATTTTAAAACTTGCACAAACTTGCTACTTATTTTACAATTGTAGCAAATTGACATTCTGAGAGATTTAAAATATATGTATGTGACATAAACTACTTTCCAGAATGGTTAAATTTATATTTAAAAAACCTAGAAAAGGAGATAATTAGCAAAGCTTTGAAACACTGCCAAGTGGCCTAAATCACAGATCACTATATGTGTACTACGTAGGCCTAGATAGTCATCCTAAAAATTTGCAAATATGGAAATAATTTAATATATATTAAAATTACATCGTAGTGAAATAAAATTACAGTTCCTTGCAATACATACAATACTTTACCAATTTTCCGTACTTTTTATTACCGATGAAAACTTATTTACTGTAAAAAATTAGCACAATAATAACTTGAGCAGCAGATTGATGCATACGTTTCAACATGTTTCAGCTTATTTATCATGTATAAATTATGACACAGTGGATTTAAACAATAAGTTAAAACTGGTAATATTTATATTTACAAAGTTTACTTTGCTATTTCATCATTCGAAATATAGCGAAAATAATATGAAACTCACCTGCCGGCTTGATTGTTTTTGATAAAACAAAGAAGCGTCGAGATAAAATAAATGCGAAAATTGATAAAAAGCTTACAATGTTTGTGAAATTAGGTTATCGGACATAACCTCAAACGTATCAACCACAGAGAATACAAGCAAAGTGGATATCACGGACGGTAGCCTTAATTATTATCTGTCAAACTATTTGTCAGAGAGTCAAGTAGTAGTAGTAGTTCAATTCTCCCGAACGGGAAGGCAATGGAAAAAATCCATACAGCCTACTCTGAATATATATTTTCTTCAGTTTTCTCAATAAAATGTATAATGTGTACATTCTATCGCTTGTTTTGAGGATTCTTGACGAGAACTTCAAAGGTCAGCCTTGGTTTCAACATAATTCGAAAGAACCCATATGCCGAATGTACTCGACATGGTAAACCCTTTCGATCGCGTCGAAACCCTCGCAATTTTGCGTAATTGATACTATAACACCGTCCATGACACTTTTTGCCCTATATCACACTATTATAACACAAAAAACACACATAACAGTATTATTAACGAATTACGAAAAATTGCAATGAACCACCATTAATCAAGTTCGCGCCAAGAATCTCAGAGAGTCAATGTGAAATCTGATTATTTTTCTTTTCTTTCCATTTTTCCTTTACTAGCAAAGCAATATTGCTTAGATTTTGCAGCCATTTCTTTATTTTTATTTTCAACCAACTTCAAAATACCAACCAATAAAAGAGAGGAGGTTTTTAATTCAGTTGTATGTTTTTATGTGTCCTTCGTATAATCGTATAATAATCTTCGCTGATTGTTAAACAAATTCAATGCTCCTTTTATTATTAAAATAGGCTCCAAGGTGGTCTCGGTCATTTAAATCTGTGGAAAATTAGGCAATGAATACCGTTTGTTAAAATAGATGTTTTAAATTCTCGGACGGAAAAAATCTAGGACTAGTCTGAAATATACAGAAAAATACTAAAATTAAATTTTGCTTTTATTTTAATTCAACAAAATCATTTGTATTTTACTGACGCCGTCTCAGTTTTCTAAGTTAAGCATTTCCCGTTTCATGCGTTTTTAATATTTTTGTGCAAATAAACTAGATCAAAATATACAAAAATGGTAATGAAATCACTTGATAATGTTATTTTAAAATTACAACCGCACAAGACCACGTGGTTCCATACATTTTCGGAACGTGTCATTTTCACCAAATTCTCAAATAGTGAAGTAATCGACTTCACTTGGTTCTTTTTGAACGCATTAATATTAACAATAAAGTGTATATGTATTTGTATATTTGCATATAGTCTTAATTCCTCCGGTGTACCAAATTTTTGCAAGTTAAAGGGTTGATTTACCTTTACTACCCACTGAAATAACACTAGATGTAGATCACTAGATAGTTCAGTGTTTTCTACCCTTTTGTACCACTCACAACGGCCAAGTAAAACCTCTTTTTTAGTCTTCTATTTAAAAAAAACAGCATAAAGTTAGTGATATTCTCATTCTGTCCTGTGATTCTGTCACCGTGGCAGATGTCAACAGCGGCAATAAATTATCTACATAAATCTTCATTTATATATTTCCTTAATCAGATGTTTAAATTTTCAGCACACAATGACAAATAACGCCACTGGCTCTAACTTGAATACAATTGGAGTCAATCATTATAGAGAACTACTATTTATTAATCATATATTGAAATGCCAGTTTTTACAGCGAATATTCCTGCTATACTTAAAGTGGGAGACAAAATCGAGATTGGGGGTAAAATCAAAGAAAATGCTCGCAAGTAAGTCATGATTTATCGATTCTTGCTAATTTTTTGGTCGTTGATAGCGTCCACTGTTGGACATGGCATAGACATACTTTTGGGTTCTAATTATTATCTATTGCCAGGTTCTGATTGGTCTGAGCTTAGATTATATTAATAAAACATCAGTGGTTCAGAGTATCATTTTCCCGCAGTTCTATCCCTTTCTGTCGCTCAGATACATCGTTCGCTAGAGCGAGAAGATAGCGAATCAGCGCCCGATGTCGTCCTGCACGTACCAACAGCCTAGATACAGAGTACTTACCTTATAATAGAAACTTGTCTTCCTAACATCTAGTAGTAACTTGTCAACTTCACCATCATCAGCCAGGAAACGTCCACTGCTGGACATAAGATTCCTTCATGACGACTTACTTGGTCTCAACTTGTCGTCTCATTTTTGTCTCAACTTGTTGTTGTCGGCTCAATTTTCGTTTTAACTTGTCAACTCAACTTGTCGCCTGACCTTTCGTCTCAGTTTTCGTTTCAACTTGACGTATTGTCGTCTTAACTTGTAACTAGTCGTTTTATTTCAGGATGTCAATAAACCTGTGCGCGCAGGAGGGCGAGGAGCCCCGCGACGTGGTGCTCCACTTCGACGTGCGCTTCCATCGCGACAACATCATCTCCCTCTCGCGCAAGAACGGCATCTGGATCGGCAGCGGGAACTATGACACAAACTACAATATGTTCGTGCCGGGTGAGTTACGACAGTCATATTCATTCAGATGATTGAAACAGTTGAGATCATTGAGGTGATTGTGATGACTGAGATGATGGAGACGATTAAGATGACTGAGAATATGGAGACGATTGAGATGATTTTGACTATTGAGATGACTGAGATGATGGAGACGATTGAAATGACTGAGATGATGGAGACGGAAATGACTGAGATGACTGAGTTGATTGAGATGACTGAGATGATGGAGACGACTGAGATGATTTTGACTATTGAGATGACTGAGATGATGGAGACGATTGAAATGACTGAGATGATGGAGACGGAAATGACTGAGATGACTGAGTTGATTGAGATGACTGAGATGATTGAGACGACTGAGATGATTTGAGAAGTTGAATTTGAGAGTTGAGAAAGGTTGAGATGATTGCAAAATTTATCTTGTCCCAGGGACGGTGTTCCGCATAGTCTTCGAGATCAAGGACACTGATGTCATCACAATATACTGCCAGGGAAAGTTCCACTCCAACTTTCTACCGAAGATACCGCTGAGCATGGCGCACTTCCTGGTAGCCTGGGCGGATGTCGAGCGAATCACACACTGCTACTTCCACTTCGGGAATAAGGTGCAACTAGAGTTGGCTAATAGAACACTTTAAACTTATTCCAAATGTATTGGGCTGGCACTTGGCTCATTTTACTTTTCAAAAAATTGTGATCAAATCAAAAACAGACACCTCGAAGGTCACACTGCCGCAACGGAATATATCAGAACCTCCAAACCCAGACCTACATCGTACGGTTCATGGCCTAGATTGGCCTTGGAGAGGTGATTTGATCTATAGAGGATCACAATAGATCCAGGAAGGTCGCAGTGACATGTAGGATGTAAAGATGTTTAAATAATAATAATCAAACTAGTCCAGTGCGAGTCAGAATCGCGCACCGAGGATTCCGTACAGAATATGAATAATTAACATACTGAAAATAAGGTAATATGGACATAACACTTACGAATTCTCCTGACGAAACCACACGAGCAATTGTTAATTTACATAATATTAAGAATTATTTATCACAGGTGCTAACAGTTTGCAATCGTGAAGTGGCGATTTAAATGTGATATAATTAAATAATTTTTATATGTTGTTAAAGCGGCATCATAAATACACATTCTGAACGGTCTACCTATTACGTATCATGATATAGCCCGCTGACATACAGACGGACGGACAGTGGAGACAATAGGTACAGTTCGTAGGAATCCTAAAAAAAAGTCAACCCGTATTGGAGCCGCGTGGTACACATGGCTGGTGTGAACAAGGTGTGAATTTCTGTTTGTTAAGACCTCGCGGCACAAATGAATAAGTGAATATTGTCGGCAGGGGGAAGGCGAAGAATGCCCAGCGCCTGCAGTCTTCCCAGCGGCACCTTGTGCGGTCTCACCTGTGTTGGGGGCTGACATGAAGAGATGGTACGGCTTATACTTCAAAGAACAACAAAAGAGTCGCTTCACAAAGACATATGAATAGAGACTCTTGCATAAGCTACAAGAAGCAATCCAGCTCTCAAAGCGTTCGACCCTAATAGGCATCCTTTCTTTTCTCCTTCCATCCTTGCATACTTTCTTTCTTTCGTGCTACACGCTCATCTCACGTGGCTTTAATCCTGTAAATACCATCCCGGTGTGGCAGAGCGGCAGTGCCGAACCATGCCAAGATTGGGCTCTTTGTAATGTTTTACTTTGTCTTGAGATCAGAATCTGTCCAGTGTACAGCTTAATTATTTGGAGCTCGACAAAAGCCTTTATCGCAACTGATAGGAAGTATCCTAATTTTTTGGGTTCCGTATCCAATGGGACGCACGACACGTCTCCAGTGTCCGTAATCATCGTCAGTCGGGAAACGTCCACTGCTGGACATAGTTCACCTACATGGTATGCAACAATAACTGGACCGTCGCCACTCGAGAACTTACTATATTGTTTATCTGTTCTTCGAGCGATGTCAATTCTGCAATCGCCACCTCAGCCCAATGACTCGTTGAGTTACGTCACGTCACGACTAAGACGATCAGTGACTTAGAAGAGCTGCTCCATAGACGGACCACGACTAAGACGATCAGTGACTTAGAAGAGCTGCTCCATAGACGGACCACGACTAAGACGATCAGTGACTTAGAAGAGCTGCTCCATAGACGGACCACGACTAAGACGATCAGTGACTTAGAAGAGCTGCTCCATAGACGGACCACGACTAAGACGATCAGTGACTTAGAAGAGCTGCTCCATAGACGGACCACGACTAAGACGATCAGTGACTTAGAAGAGCTGCTCCATATACCTTAGTACAGATTTCCTCATTCCGGATTTTATCGTGTAGATAAATTCCGCACTTCCGTTCCACAGCTCTCTGAGGAGCTTTGAGCTTGTTTATTTGGCCAATAGTTAAGTTTCGGTTCTGTATGTCATCACTGGCAACACGACTTTTGTCTTCAGACATTGAGGAATTTTGTCCCTTCTGTTTAGTTTTCGCCGTTCTAAGTGCGCAGTAAGTTGTATTTATTTAAGAAACTTGCGTTCTTAACTAGTTGTATTGTTGTTGCGATGCCGTTAAAATGTTTGTTTTTACCCACAGTCCAAGAGTTCACAAGAAAGGCGTACCTGACATGGACTCTCTTCCGGAAAGCTCTGATGACGACCAGTCTATATCCAAGCCAAGACCGAAGGCCGAAGGTCGAGCAGACCGCTTCTTCTATGACACTCTCATGTGCCAAACAGCAGATGGAACCTATGAGCGCTTGCCAGAAAAAAGACGCGAGAACTTAGCCAGATTCCGTTCTGATTATAGCAAAAAGGGCTACAGGGATTCTGAAACCGATTCTGAAATGTCCGATGAGGATGACCCTTCGAAGAATAAGGAGCTGTCAGCGGCGGAGTGCGAAAGCGTAAGTCAAGATGCCGTGAAGAAGAGGAGCAGGCGCGCCAGACTTTCTTCTCCTTTCGTGCAAGTCGCCAACTTTATGGGGAAAACGAAGAGAAATTGAGTTAAGTTTCCAGCTTTTTTGCTATGTGAATGTGAAAATGTGTAGTGTGAACCTTCAAGCTTTTGCTGAACGCTTTAGTGAAATCGCTGACTGACGAACGAATATATGTTTCTTTCTGCTAATAATCATTGCTTTTACTGCTTGATTTTATCAGGAGCTGTGCCTGTACTATGATGTCGAGCTGATAAAGGAGGGATTCCCCTAAAACGTGTGTCAATTTCTCGGTATTTAACTATTTTTAGCTGTTCTTTTATTTAGCTATTCAGCTGAACTTGCCTTTCACTGCTAGTCATACCATAAAAGTTTTATATGTATATAACATTTTCAAAGCTTGAAAGAACTCTTCGAGCTGTCGTCTCCCGATGGTCGTAGTTCAGTTGCTCAGAACTACATTCTGCTGTAATAAAACTAGTTTGGTTATGCATCAATTACAAGAGATCAATAATTGGATTAAAATTTAAAAACAGTTGACTAAATAATCAGTTTAATACTGATTCTTCTTAAGTTTTCTGCATTTCATTGGCATGTCGATTTTTTCCTTTTTTTTCTTCTGAAATCGATTTTTTCGATTAGCTTAAAGTTTATGGAAGTCCTCTAAACGAAATTGTTGGACTTGACAAAAAAATCCGAATTAAAACGCCAATAGATACAATTTGGAGTATTGAATATTGATATGAAATACCTTATTCAGACACAAAATCAGATCGGACATTCCATTAAAAGTCAAGATACTTACTAATATTGGAATGTCTCGAATATTGGCATCGCGTAAATGATAATTTATTGTTAGTGCAATTTTGGGTGTTTTGTTTCAAGTTGTATGTTATTTGTATTGTAGATTTTTGTTTTGTTTTGTAGATACATACATACTGTCTAACTTTGGAGTCCTGTGATATTAGATTCGTTAGTAAATGTTGATTTTATTGTTTTATTTTCTCCACTATACCTTTAGCAGAGAGTCATTTTATATAAAAGCACTGCACCATGCACTGTTATTTATTTTGATAGACAGACCTGACAGATACAACATGGCAAAAAAGAGTTAACGCGGTGACAGATGTAACAATTTTTTTTTGTGGCAACATTGCTGTCAATCATTAGTAGCTTTTTTATTGTAGGCTTTTGTGTCATTCATTAAATTCATTTGCTGATATTATTGTTTTCCGTTAAAGATATATATTTAAGACAAAAATTAAAAATGACACAAAATAATAAACAAAAAATTACTAATAACCTACTTTTTAAATACTAAACCTAACCTAAACTAAATCTAGTCTTTAATATAAATATAGCGCCCATACAAACGTAGTCCAGTCATATTTTGAGTTGAGAGCTATGAAAATCTATGAAATTTTCAAGACACAATCTAGAAACAAATATCTGTGTCGGTGGTGAGTCAGATTTTCGTTTAAATATATACTTCCAGAGTTACAGGGCGTCAAAGAATTGTACTTTACGGTAATAAAAAGCCCCAACTTTGAACCTGATTTACAAGAGTATGAATCAATTTAGAACAATTTGGAAAAACCACCAACATCTGAAATTTCATTAGTATACTGTATTAAAAAAATGGTTACATAATATACTGTATCCTTCAAATGATCCCTGGACTACGAAACATCCAAATAACGGGTGGATAATTTCGCGTAGTGTAAGCTGTCTCACCGTACGCGTTCGGGTAGGATAGGGCTCGGATAGGGACAGCTACAAAACAATGCAACCTTGAACGCGACCACGTGGTCTAACCAACATAGCCTCTTAAATAAGAATACATCAGTCTCCGTTGCTATTTGAGCACTTCAAAATTGACAGGCTATTCGGAGTATCAAAAACAAAAATAGTAATAAAAGTACCGGCTGAGCGCTTTCCGCGCTCGCCATTGTCCGGGTGAAGCTGTAGAGGTCACAGCACCAACAGCATCAAGTACATTCGAGAAAAAAAGTATCAAAAAAGTAGGGCATCCGGGGTGGCCACAAGTGCGATAGAAGTGCCCTCATTTTTTCCACACTCTGTTTTGCTAAGCTTCAGTAAAATTGATCGTTTCAAATGAAAAGTTCACATACCGTGTATTAAAAATATACATTTATTTTCATCATTCCCGTTATACCTAAATAGAACATAGATTAACTTATAAATTCTCTATACACTTTTTACAGAATACATATAAATTAAATTACAACAAGTAAACTATACAATGTGGTGGTTCCAAGGAACAGGCAAAAATGACCTTTACTTACATACTATTTAGAAATAAGCTAACAAACTCGAATAGATGTATTTTCTAAGCACCAAATCTGCTTATTTTGGTCCGCTGATCTCCGCAACCGTCCGGCTACCCTATGTCTTTCCATTACCCAGGGGGCGTCCTACACTACGTTTGCCTACTCGAGGACTCGTCTGCTCCAGCGGATGTCGGTCATTCGGCTAATATGACCAGCCCACTGACACTTCAGCACCTATATCGGTAACATTTTCTGACTCTCACTTCGTTTCGAAAACAGACTGCACTTTGTAAACTATTTGCAAAGTCAAAGAAAAGCCTAATTTTTTTAAAAAAATTCTAGAATAGTAATTTTTTTCATGTATGATGTTTTTTTCTAGTATTTCGTTTTAAATGACATTTCATCGACGCCATCTTGTTAGTTAAGTGTTGCCTATTTTGCTTGCTTTTTAATGTTTTTGAACACTAGAGTACAAAAATATGTATCCAATTTTGTATCATGTATTCACCCTTGCTTATTCCTTTGTAGTGTTGAGGGAAATCTCAGTTAAAGATGAATGTGACATGGTTGAAAAGTAGATACATATTTTTGTACTAGAGTGTACAATAACACTAAGCCAAAGTATTCAAAAATAGTTACAAGCACTTTTAATTGACAAAGACATTTGAAAATTTGACATATGCAAAGTACAGTCCGGGACTGTACGGACATTCGTAAGGTGACTTTTTTCCCATCAAAGAGACTTCGAGTCTTTTCCATGGCCATAGCATAGAATTTGTAGATCAGTCCACTGAGCAAGTAATCACTACGTTTTAAATCAGTCGTGCCGTGAGCACAGGCCAGTGCGTCTACCATGAGTTTACGCAGGCGGTAATGTATATCGAATATTATCGGAAATGCTGCTCAGTAGAGATGTGGGTGACAAGGACAGAGCGATAGTTAACGATACACGTTATCGCCTGCGTAAACTCTTGGTAGATGCACTGGTACTTGAAACAAATGTCATGATATTTGCGTATCAGCACACATCGAACGGATGACGTGTGACATACTACCGATCCTTGAGCGGGTCACTTTCTTGCGTGGAGCGGATGCGCGGGAGGCGGTGAACGTACGTTAATTCTGAACCATGAGTGTCCACGTTTCGGTTCCGTATGTAATTATTAGGACGCATGAAAATTTAATGCTTGGACTGTGTTTTATTTAATAAATAGATTGTCTAGCACTTGTACCACTTTGCGGCACGTTTAGCTCTTAACGAACTCACAGATAACATCTGCGTGTGTTTCATTGATGCCTATGTGAACAAGCTGCGGTTTTGACACTAGGAATAGTGATTCTCCATCGATTTCGTGCTCTTGGAATATCGATATCGTATCCGTCCAGTTGTATCGAGATAGGTGCGTCCCTAGTTCTGAGACCTGCAAACAAATATTCTTTAATTATTACTTGTGACAGCTGCAAAATTTTGTTACAAATGACATGTTTCAAATCCGGCCAGCACTTGTACCCTATTGAAACTATGAAGAAGAATCTAAAGATATATTGATAAATAGAATTACATTTTTGATTGTGGCTTGTATGTAAAAATCATTCTTTTTTGTAATAAGTAAAAACGTCAAATATAGACATGGAGAGTTGGGTAGAGCGTCAGTCCTAGAACAATCGAGGTCTGGGTTCGATCCTGGCTCGTACCTATGAGTTACAATTTGTTATTTGGAATTTATGTACGAATGATAAAAATCATTAACATTGGCTTTTCGATGAAGGAAAACATCGTGAGGAAACCTGCACACTCCTGAGAAGAAGTTCAAAGGTGTGTGTGAAGTCTACCAATCCGCACTGGACCCGCGTGGTGTACTATGGCACATACACTCTCTGTAGGAGAGTAGACATGAGCACCTGCAGTGGGGACGTATATAGACTGGTAATGTGATGTGAAAACGTCAAACGTAATTTCATTGACGCCATCTTGGTTTTAAAATAAAGTGTTGCCTGTTTCGTGCATTTTTATGTTTTTCTACAAATGAAGTAACTCAAAATATTGACTGAGGTTTTAAAATTAGAAGTGTACAAGGGCTCTATTCATTCGTGGGTCAGACATTTATATATATGGTATGATGTATTTTGGCGTTGTTTTGTATCTCATTGCATTTCCTTTCCATTTTGTGTGAAGAATAAATGATATCTTATCTTAATATTATCATCGGATGCATAAGTCCACTATTGTACCCGTGCCTCTCACAGATAGATGAAGGGATTTGTCATAATAACCACGTTTGGCAGACGTATTGGTATGTTGTTGTTACATAGATGCTGACAATCTACTGATTTTTCCCCTTAGTCGCCTTTCACACCCTCGGGATGATATAGGGTGGCCCTATTCTAAAGCGGAGACCACACAGCTTATACATATAATATTCATTCTAGCAATGTTAAGCTTACCGTCCAAGATTTCACCGCAGATGGTTTCAAGCTTCCAAACGGATTTTCTGAAAAAGGAAAAATTTTGTGTCAATATTTCATCAGGATTACCCGAGACACCTGCATCCAGCGACTCCCCGCGACCTTAACCAAAACGTCGGTCCATCTAGTAGGGGACGGCCCGGTAGACGTTTCCCGGTATGTGGTCGCCATTTGAGAACTTTTACTCCCTCGCATAACACTGCTGTTTGGCGGCAGTCGCGCATGTAAACGCCGGACAGCTATCGATGCAAATTAGTACGTTGGCTCACATAGAGGGCTAGAGGGGTATAATTATTTGGCTCTTACGCTCTGCGGCCTGAAAGGCTCGATGGATTTTAGCTTGAGAGGTGTCGTTAGATTCGTATGCACTGTGAGAGTGACACTGCGTATATCAAAATCAAAAAATGTTAAAAAAATTACGCAGTCGGGTTTATTGTTCATTCTCTTACCTTCATTAACAACTTTTTCGGTGTCATTTTTTTCTACATCCTTAGTTTTATCTTCACTAATATTCAACTGCGCTATATCAAGTATTTTCCCTTTATCTTTTGCTAGACTATCCTTATCCTTTGTAACACTATCTTTATCTTTCGATAGACTACCTTTATCTTTCGATAAGCTTTCCTTTTCTTTCATACTTTCTTTCAGAAGATTCAAATTCTCTTGCTTTTGATCTTTGTTTATGTTAATCGTGTTCTCCCGAAGAGGTTTTCTTATCTGTGGAAGTATATATAATTCGAAACAGTTATTAACAGTCACTCGTAAATTGATTGAATTGTTATAATCCTCTAACAAACGTGGATTATATATATATGAAAATGCATTTGCAGATATGATTTTTTTTCTTTAGTCGCCTTTTGTTTGTTTGTTTGTTTGAATACTCTTTATTCACTCATATGTCAACTTAAATAATTAAATTTTAAAAACTATAGCAAAAGTTGAATTGGCGGACCTTTTGATTCTTCTTCTTTATTTATTAATATATCGTTCACATGTATTAAAACATTATGTGAAATATTTAACACAACATCGAAGAAACTGTACCGCGGTAATCTTAAATGTTTTTAAAGTTACTTTTCTATTACATATATCTACGAAAATACATCACATTCAGTTACGTCGCTTTGAGCACATATGAATGCTATGCACGGAGTCTCTCTGGTTCTCTGACGGATCACTTCGTTTCCATTGCGGTCCAAAAAGTGACCAATTCTGACGATCTGTCACTCTAGAGGCGTAAGTTTTTCCCGTGACAAAGTTAGCAGACAATCAATCAGATACATATTTAAGTTGCGAGACATACAATTTCCCTTAGATCGGATTCAATTAGGATTATATTGTTACAGAGATAAATGCTACTGCCTATCTTAAGTTTTTTCGCTTAGAAGCTTTTTAATACATCCAAGCGGCCAAACTTATTCGAAAACGAAGAGCAGACACATCTAAGAAGCAAACTTACTAAATATACTTACAGCGAAAGGCACATTTGATTCCTGAATAACATATCCATCTAGTACATGGGTTAAAACATAATCTCTCTCTTCTTTCAGTTTAAGTACGTTGCCGTCAACTATATGGAGCTCTCTTCCTCTCATATCATTTACACTAGTCGATAGGTTCTTGTATTCTTTTCTATCTCTCTCATTTTCAGTCTTAAAATCTCTTTTAACTTCATTGACAGGAGTTTCGTCTGATTTATTTGTTTTGTCTGTGATTTTTGGAGGTTTTTCTGGGTTCAGTAATTTCGTCTCATGTTTTAACTTGCTAAGTGTGGATTTGACGTCTTCAGTTTTTATTTTGCTTTTGCTAACATCAGGTACTGTTGTGGTTTTCGGTGATAATTCAGCTTGTTTTGGGAGTTTTTCTTCGGGTTTTATAAAATTATCATGAGTTTTCGGTACCGTTATTTTGTCTGGTAGCAACGGAGGTGGTTCTGGCATTGTAATACTTTCAGATTTTATTTCAGCTAGTTTTAGTTTCGATATTTCTTCTTTGATTTCTAGGTTTTTCTTTATAGTCGCATTGAGCAAACTGAGAGCTGTATCTGTTGGTTTTGTCTCTTCATCAAGTTGAGGCATATCTTTTACTCTGGCCACTGTTTGATTCGAGTTGTCAGTTTTCTGAACACTTGGCAAACTAACTGGATCGCTTTGTACTGCAGTTTCTACAAGCATTCTAAAATTTTCCTGAATGGGTATTGTATGTTTGACATCAACGTTTGTATGTGTAGACTCGGTTTTAACTATATCTCCTGGTACCATTGTATTATGTGCATTGTTTTGTTTATCACTAAGAGACCTACATCTCGCTTGTGTGTAAACTGTATTCCTATAGAATTTCTCTTTATCCGTTTGCTGTGATTCAGATTTCACTTCAACTCTTTCATTTTTTATATGTTCAGTTACATGCTTTTCAGTTTTAATTGGCTGTTGGATGTTTTGCGTTACATTCCTGGGCTCTTCTTTAATATTACTCGGGTCAACTTCCATTGGATTGATTTGCAACATTAAATTCTGTTTCTCTTCTACTTTGTGCACTGGGTTTGTATTAGCACCAGCCTCACTCGTATTAATCTTGAATTTAACCTTATTTGGAACTGGACTTGTGTTCATTCCTCTCTCCTGAGAGACTGTTGCGATTCCTTGGTTCTCTTGCAGTTTCGGTGTAACTGTAATACTTCCGTATACAGACGTATTTGCTACAATTTTTTTATGTAGTTCATCCGGTGATTCACTTTTTCTTTTTCTGTTTACTTCTGTGTAGTTAGATATTTTCGTGCCAGGCACAGGACTCGCAGCATAGGTTATATTCTGCTTTGTATGCATATTTGGTCTTTGATACACTGGAGTTGGGTTTCTAGGAACGTAATTTGGTCTATAAGGCGGTGGTTTTGGTTGTATAGCTCTATATGTGTAAGGTTGACCGTTTCTTACTGCTGAATAAGTAACGGTATTTGATGTTCTGTTATTACTTACTTCAGTGCCTTTCTGTAAACCTGGCTGTAAGTTTTGTACCATTGTGTTTGTTACAGCTACATTTTGAAGAGCGTTGCTATGACTGTTCGTTGCTACATTTTGAATCTGCATCGGCATAGGTTGTTGCACATTCGGAGCAACACTGGTAACTATTTGTTGAAAGTTTTGTACGTTCTGTACATTTGCTATCTTTTGTACATTTGTAGAGCTAGACAATGTTTGTAAATTCGGTACATTTACTGTAGTTTGGACGTTTTGCATGTTTTGTGCATTCTGCATACCTTGTATTCTTTGAAAATTTGCTATATTTTGCAATTGGCTTGGCAAGTTTTGTACCTGATTCATTATTACTGGCATCTGAGGCCTAGATACTATACTAGGTTGAGTCGTTTGGGGTAAAACATTTCTATAAATCGCTTGTCTTTGAATTTCCAGCGCTCTCTGATTAGCTGCAGCTTGATTGGCTTGCATCTGAGCTTGTGCATTAGCCACAGCTTGTCTATTATCAACATTTGTCTGACTCTGGGCTGCATTCTGCAATCCAACAACATTCTGAACAGTATTTGGTTGTGACGCTGTATAATTTGAAACAAATTGCCTAATATCATTGGAGACACCCTGAGTATTCGTCGCAACATTGGCTTGTAGCGTTTGAACGTTCTGTATCATATTTGGGGCCACCACTTGCATGGGTATTTGTTGATTCTGGTGTATCATTTGCTGGTTGTTGAGCATCGAGGCTTGTAACAATTGTTGGTATGCCAAGTTCGGTTGCATGTACATGTTTGGATCTATCTGTTGCTGTATTGGCATCATGTTCGGGGTCAAATGCTGCAGATATATCACCTGGTTTTGGACTGGCCTTGCCCAGGGTGGTGGATTCTGTGGGTTGATGAATATTGCTTGGTTCTGCTGCATTTGATCTCCTGAAATTAACAAAACACAGTATGCTATGACAAAAATAATAGAAACCATGAGGTAGTTTTTTTCTTTATCGATGGAGAGAGTTATAGGCTACCGGATATAGGTTGTTTAATGCATGATAAGTTTGCACTTGGCCTTCATCTCACCTGATGGTAAGTGACAATAAGGCCGTTAGATGGTAAGCGTGCGTACGCAGAAGCCTCAAGCTAATGTGGCGCTGACTATGCTGCCTTTCATACCGGAACACAACAGTGCTATTAACACAGCTGTTTGGCGACAGACTTTTGTAACATGGTGATAGCTAGCCAGGTGGACATAGAAAATGCTCTACTATTAACCAAACTGTGTACCTATAGGTACCACTGGGAATCGAACCTGGGACCTCCGATTTGTAAGTCTAACGTTTAGCCATTAGCTTAGTTAATTAGATTTACCTTGTTGTACCAATATAGGAGTTTCATAGACAAATCTGATAGGGCACACCATCATCTGTTGTTGACCCACTTGTTGCTGGACGACCTGTTGTTGTGGCATTTGTTGATGGGCTATAGCTTGTTGAACCATTTGTTGTTGCGTTGCCATTTGTTGCTGTTGCGTTGCCATTTGTTGCTGTTGTTGTGTGGCCATTTGTTGTTGTTGCGTCGTCATCTGTTGCTGGGCCATTTGTTGTTGCGCCATTTGTTGTTGCGCCATTTGTTGTTGAACACTGAAATTAACAAAAAGTAGAAACTGGTTAATTGTTAGATTTCATGATGATGATGATTTCTAATTATTTTTGGCTTTAATTATACCTGATGGATACCAGAATCTAATGAGGCACTGTCTCTGCTATCTTTCAAACTGGAATACCACAGTGCTATTAAAACTGCTGTTTGCCGTAAAACTCAGGTAACATGGCGGTAGCTAGTCAGATGGACACAAAAAATGCCCTACCACCAACCAAACCTAGTACCGATAGGGTACCACTGGGAATCGAACCCGGAACTCCCAGATCGTTAGTTCAAGCATGTAGCCATTAGACACGGAGGCGGATATGTTATGTGAAAAATCAGGTTTAAGTACAGCTAGTTTCATCAAAATCGGTCAAGTAATTTCAATTCAAACTAATGTGCATATTTCTACCAATTATAGGTCTACAAGGGTAAAGTATTGGTTTCCTCTAAATGACGTCATTAAGCGGTTGCTACGACAGCCTTAGACCTATTAAATCTGACTTTAAGACTTTAGGTAGGTATAAATCTATCAGCTGCACTATAGTAAGCTTGGCCTAGATTAGAATATGGTACCTTAATCGCTACACAATAGAAGACCTATAGTTTTGTATCACACACACACAAACTCACATTCTTCTCTCACACAAACCTCCCACACTCCCACACACATTATTGTTAGTTTTATGATGTTTATAGCTACAATTTTATAAGCTTTTATGTTTTTTTCCATAATTCACTTTTAAGGTCAAATATTGTTAAACTTTTCTTTTCACATCGATATTATACCTCTAAATTCTTTCTACAAACTTTATGCTTATAACCAGTTTGAAATGTATTTCATTAAGAGGCTATGCTGTTGTCAAAGCGCCCATACAAACGTAGTCCAGTCATATTTTGAGTATTAAGCTATGAAAATCTATGAAATTTTCGAGACACAATCTAGAAACAAATATCTGTGTCGGTGGTGAGTCAGATTTTCGTTTAAATATATACTTCCAGAGTTACAGGGCGTCAAAGTATTGTATTTTTCGGTTATAAAAAGCCCCAACTTTGAACCTGATTTACAAGAGTATGAATCAATTTAGAACAATTTGGAAAAACCACCGACATCTGAAATTTCATTAGTATACTGTATTAAAAAAATGGTTACATAATATACTGTATCCTTCAAATGATCCCTGGACTACGAAACATCCAAATAACGGGTGGATAACTTCGCGTAATGTATGCTGTTTCACCGTACGCCTTCGGGTAGGATAGGGCTCGGAGAGGGACAGCTACAAATCAATTTAACCTTGAACGTGGCCACGTGGTCTTACCAACATAGCCTCTTAATACTAAATTGCATGTTATAAAAAAGCGACCGTGAAGAAAAGACAAACAAATACAAAAACACTTTCGCATGTATACTATTAAGTATGGATGGGCCCTTACCGCTAAAATTATAGCTATGTTTAGAATGTCAGACTACTAGCAGGTAAATGTGCCTAGGCCCTTTTCTTTTGTCTAAACAGACCTTTGTTCAATCAAGTCCTAAAGAACAATAGAGTTTAAAAAAATTGCAGACAACATCTTGCTCCATTGTCCGTCCTGTGACTCTCATTCAATAAATATCTTCGGAGTTTTGTAGTGCAATCCGCTAATTACAAACTGTGTGTTTGTAATAACCATGGCGGACAAAATCTCTAGTTCCCTAGGGAGCAAGGATCAATATCGAATGTCGTTAGCAAATACATCCTCGAGCGGTGAGGATGTAAATATTTATGCTTAGTGAACGTACAGCCTTTGCAATGTCCGTCAGTAAACACACTTATTGCTTGGCTTTCATATCACCTGATGATAAGGCCGTTCACTGGAGTAGTTTGGGAGTGTGCGCAAGAGCTATTTATATATTCCCCATTGTCATTTGTTTTAAGAAACGTTTCAACACAAAAACGGCCAAGTGTAGGGTTCTGAAGTTGCCCGTCAAGTTCAATCGTCTAATAAAAATTTCGAATGGAATTTGTACGAAATTTTCATTTTGACATCTCCGAGTATATTTTCTATAAACTCCAACTTTCTCTACGTGATAAGGTCCGGAATGAGGAAATCCGTAGACGAACGAAGGTCACCGACATAGCTCGACGAGTCAGTGAGCTGAAGTGGCAATGTGCAGGCCACATCGCTCGAAGAACCGATAACCGGTGGGGAGTAAAGGTTCTCGAGTGGCGACCACGTACCGGGAAACGTCTACCAGGCCGTCCCCTAACTAGATGGACTGACGACCTGGTTAGAGTCGCGGGGAGTCGCTGGATGCAGGTGGCTCGGGACCGGTCGATGTGGCGTACCATGAGGGAGGCCTATGTCCAGCAGTGGACGTTTCCCGGCTGATGATAAACTCCAACTTGGTCGACCATTACTCGTTAACTTGTAAAGTCGACTTAATTGTGATAGTTTTCTTTTTAATATTTCACAAACGGGTCCCTGAATTAAAAAGTAGTGTTCATAGAGCATCAGTATTTTTAAAATACCTATTCAACGATACCCCACACAATGGGGTACACGCGAGTTTTTTTATTTAATCCCCAAGTTAGGTTAGCCACCCTAAATACATTTTTTTCTTCTTCAAGTTTTCATTCTACCACTTTGTCATCGTGATTAAATATGTATCATCATCAACAGCCTATATATGTCCCCACTGGAGGGGCTCAGGCTTACTCTCCTACAGAGAGTGTATGGGCCATAGTCCACCACGCGGGCCCAGTGCGGATCGGCGGACTTCACATGCCTGTTCAAGACATGCAGGTTTCCTCACGATGTTTTCCTTCACCGCTAAGCAATCGGATAATGTACTTGAATTGAAAAACAACTCATAGGTACACGGCTGGATTCGAACCCGGTACCCTCAGATTGAGAGTCCGCGCCTTATCCATTGCGCCACCGACGCTTAAATATGTATACCCGTACTAAATTACAGCTTTCTAGTAGTAAGAGTCTCTGAGGTAAGCCGCGGACGGACAGAGCGAAACTATAAGGGTTCCTTGTTTGACTACGGAACCCTAAAAAGAGACGACTTATGCACGGCCATTTTGAGGTCGACGCCTAATCATTGCTTTTACAACGTCAAATACATTTTATTGCTATGCTTACTGTTTTATTTCCTACGCGGATTATTTTTCTCAGCCTCAATCACATAGCAAGTTCAGTAAGAACTGAAATTGATATTGTCTTGTCAAACAGAAGAACATCAGACCTTCACCCGTACACTGTAGATATTCCTACAGCTCGCAACAAGCTCTACTACCTTTGATACCGGAACACAACAGTGCTATTAACACTGCTGTTTGGCGAAAGACTTATGTAACATGGTGGTAGCTAGCCAGACGGACGTAGAAAATGTTTTGTGTTATGATATCGGATTGTTTCCAGAGTCCAAGATTGTGGTCAGCCTTAATCTATCATTTAAATGGTGTTTTTTTTCAAACCTCACCCAGAAGACCAATTTATAGCTATTCATGATGATTTACAATAATGCCCTACCACCAATTTTTTGCTACCACCAATTTATTGGGGTGATATATACAAGTTCAGCCAAATTCAGTTCAATAAAAAATAAGTTCAGTTTTAAAAATAACTATAAAAGTCAATTATTTTCAATCCAAAAGCAATCTTCTAATAGTCCTAGTCATCATCATCACCAGCCTATATACGTCCCCGCTGCAGGGGCTCAGTCCTACTCTCCTACAGAGAGTGTATGGGACATAGTGCACCACGCGGGATTGGATTCATATGCCTGTTCAAGACATGCAGGTTTCCTCACGATGTTTTCCTTCACCGTTAATAATCCTAGTACTGTCTCATAAATGTCCATGTTCGTGTATATTTTCCTCTTTTGATTCCCTACTGTATATTCCACTTCTCTTTCCTACACACCTATGCTCTATCAGCATCACCATCGTTGCGGACCCACAGTCAGCATTATGCTGAGTCAGGGCCTTGTTGCTGGCGTGACACGAGGCAGTAAACCATGGTATTGTTGTCATTTCTATATGTTTTTTATTGTGTGTACCCTTTTCATTCATTTGTGTGCGTATTTGTTGTATTTTGTTGGTAAATAAAATGAACATATATCTATGTTATACATACCTTAGCTGGTTTTGTTGGGCAATGGCTTGCTGCATCTGAAAATAACAGATTTATGATTTAATATTTTTACTATAATTCAAAAATTCTCCCACCGGAACTACTCTTCCTATCGGGATAAAAGTAGCCTATGTTCTTTTCAGACTAATTCAACTATACCCATACAAAAAATCAAGTCGTTCTGACTTTCTGTTACGACGTGATGGAAGGACTAACAAACGTAGTTTGAATTTGAAAGTAGTATGGGTAGTGTTAGCCTAGTGGCTACACGGTTGGAGCTTCGGATGTTAATGATTAATTTTTAAAAAAATCTAAAAACTAAAAGATAGGAAAAATTTCCTTTTTTAAAAAAATGCATGGAATTAATAACATAGCTAGAATTATACAGAACATACTGTATAAATTTAATAAACAGAGGCACAGACAAACATCATCATCATCATCATCATCAGCCGGGAAACGTCCACTGCTGGACATAGGCCTCCCTCATGGTACGCCACATCGACCGGTCCAGAGCCACCTGCATCCAGCGACTCCCCGCGACTCTAACCAGGTCGTCGGTCCATCTAGTAGGGGGACGGCCTGGTAGACGTTTCCCGGTACGTGGTCGCCACTCGAGAACCTTTACTCCCCAACGGTTATCGGTTCTTCGAGCGATGTGGCCTGCCCATTGCCACTTCAGCTCACTTGCTCGTCGAGCTATGTCGGTGACCTTCGTTCGTCTACGGATTTCCTCATTCCGGACCTTATCACGTAGAGAAATTCCGAGCATAGCTCGTTCCATTGCTCGCTGAGTGACTTTGAGCTAGAAAAACATACAAAACTGAAAATAGCAAAACAAAAAATATAAAACACATAATGTCAAAAAAAATTAAACAAAAAGTCTCCCTTTTGAATTGTAAGACGAACCAACAAAAACTGCAGACCTATTCGGTCTAGATGTCAAACTATAACACTGGTTATAGTTCATATTTTTAAATAAATAAATCGTATTTTTTGAATTACTTCATGATGCACTTAAATCTTAAGCTAATATTCAGATAATTTAATCTAATAGATATCTATTGTTAGATATCTAATTTATAAAAGTTAATTTTAAAATGTAATAATATTTTTATAGCTACAATAACTGTCCAATTATCAAATCCATTCAACTCTTGCTTCCATTTTCAAACACACATTTTTTTAAAATTTTGATTATCGATAACGAACTGTCTCATCTCTATCAAAATTTATGATGAAGGAAAAAAAACATAGTTTTTTACTAATAGAAAATACTTATAAGCTAGGGGGTTAGCTGATTATTTGTCTCAAAAGAATCATTCATTAAATTCAATTCATTCGAAGAAATAATTAAGAAGTAATAAAAAACATGTTAAAAACGATACTTTCAAACATGTTAAAAACATAAAAACAAAATAAAATTTAAATTGAGAAGTATGTAGAATTCGCTCTAAGATTTAAAAACAGAACAAATGACATATATTGTCCAGTTTTCAATAGAGATTCCGTTCCCGACGGGAACTTGAATTCGCTTTTGGTTTGAACACAAGATATTTCAAATTAACGTAGGTCAGTTAAGATTTTGACATGCACTATTATTTTATTTTGACATGTTATTTAATGATAGTGTCTTTGAAGTTATTTAAACGTTAGGATTTTATGATTTTAGTCTTTATTACTAATGCATTGAGTAGAAAGACTTGCTAACCATATATGGAATCTTTTATTCCGAACCTAATATTTGAATTTTATTTATTGTGAGTGAACTTTCTAATCAGTAAACAAACTGTATAGGTATGTTTGTAAAGAGTAGTTTTTTAAGTATATTTTTAAAACGTTTTTTATTTAATGAAATAAGTATGAAGATACATATGTTATAAAAATATGTAGAAGAAGCAACTGTTTAAATATTACTATTTTGTTGGATGTACAATCAGCGAAATATAAACACATACGCCAGCTTGTACCATGTGTCATATTAAGTTTTAAATGACATTTCTCGACTCGACACTCAACAATACCGTGACAGATTGTATGTGATGGTACAAAGCTACTCAGATATCGACATAATAATAATAATTAAAAATAGTTACTTAAAAAGAAGACCAATTTCAATTTAAAGATTAATTTTTCAAAATCAAAAATTAAAGTAGGTATGTCATCAATAGAGGTCACACTTCTGAGCTACTAGAACGATTTATAAAAAAAGTGGTTTTTTTAAAATAAATATTACGTTATTCAATGTTATAATATTTTTAAATCACCTACATATTTTATTAATATTCATACAATTTGTGGTAGTCTTATGACTATATTGTTCAGAATGTACCCCACGGGTATACTGGTTCAATCATGATACAAAGCAGCCTAAGTCCTTTTCCGACCCTTAAAGCATCCCTATACAAAATATAGCCATTTTGACTATCCATTACGACGTGAAGGAGGGAGAAACAAACTCACATTAAGAAAATTAGTATGGATTATTATTTGAAATTCAGATCTTTTAAACAAAGTTACATGCTATCTATTTTATTAGGTCACAATAGATCTATGAAGGTCGCAGTGAGTGGTTGGGCCCGGTGGACCACCCCCTTGTCTCAAATAATAATCTATTTAAAGAATTAGGTGTTAGATTATTGTGAAAATTGTTTCATATCAATCAAGCTAAACATCTAGTGTAGTCTGACTTTCCATTGTATTGAAAGTCTATACAAGGCGAGATCAGCTTATGCTGGAATTGTATAGCTTGATGTGTAGCCAAGTGTACCTTGAGAAATAGCTACAATATAAATATAATTTGTGACAACATCTTAAGATCACAGTACAACGAGTAGTAATGAAATTGGTGAAAATGTACAATTTCAAACTTGTAATTTTTGAATAGTACATTTTTTATTAGTATAGTTGTACATTTTTGTTAATTAACAATCTTTTACTGATGTCAATGTAACATAAACTACAAACTACAGGCATTATTAAAAGTTAGCAATTCAGCTACAAAAAGAAGTTCTTGTAAGATGGCAGATTTCATTTTAGTAGAAAAAAATTAAATCAAACTCAAATATTACTATTTGTTTTACTATTTAAAGGTTTTTGTTGTCAGCTGTTAAATCCATTGCTGGACATCAGTCACAACCAATCTTATTACCGAAACACAAACGTGCTATTACTTCTGTTTGGCGGCTGACACATGTCAACGAGGCAACAACATCTGACTGCGATCACTGATTTTCTGAATGAGTGATTATGGCGGACTTATGCAGCTCACGATTAGTTGATTATTAAAAATTATAATTTTTATATTTTACTCATCCCAAATATACTTAAAATAAACTCCCTGTTTAAGCATAAATTATACATAAATAAATTTAAAATAAGTCCAAAATTAGGGTATCTCGACACTCAGCGCCCAAACAACTAAAAAACACCACGATTAAGTCGTTCCCAGTTTTACAATCACAAATTCAACTTCTCGGAACCCATTGCACTTCTCTCTTTTACACCTATTATTTTTTCTTGTCCCTCTCTCTTTCCTTCCCCTATAAGTTGTAGTAATAAGGGTCTGATCCCTTTCTTTTTTTTCCCCCAACTATCTGTTACACAAAAAAGTAATAAATGAAGTCCAAATTATAAAGGGCTCCATACTGACCCTTATCTCAATTCTGTAGAGTTTATAACTGCTTGCTTTAGACACAAATTTGTAATGGCTTGTCAAAAGATGTTGTGGTAATGTAAAATGAGTCTTATGTCTATATGTATAAATGCAATATTGACTGTAAATTAGGGTTGGGTAAAAATTTTAGGTCCCCTTCGCCAGAAATCGGTGGACATTTTACTTTTTTTTTGTGCGCTAGTGATGAGGAAAGTATCGATGGCATTCTTATTATTATTTTTGTAAATTTATGACATTTAATATTTATAATTTTATATTTTTGTGGGTGTATATCTGAAATAAAGAGTTTTTTATTATTATTTATTTTAATAAGAACAATGCTTGTCCACCATACGTGGCGAGAGGTGACCAAAAGTGGCCTTGTATTGGTCTATCCATATATAATATAATAGTTTGAACTCAGATGGAATACTTTACATTGCATTTACGAAAAAATTTAAATGTCGGCAGTGCGGTTCACTCCCTAGAACTCATGGTAAACTTTGACAAACAAAACATAGTCTAGTCTGTAGTCAGCCTGTTCTATATTAGTTGTATAATTTCTTACCATAGATGAGACAAACCTAAACCATCATGTAAGCAACATGAAATTTAGCAATAGAAGCATTTGCATCCTGCGTAGATTTTATTTTCATCAAAAGCATTTCAAAAGTGGTGCTTAGTCGAGTCGAAGCTACCTAACTACAACTATCACCGGTTCTGATACGAGCACATAGATGGCGCTTAGATTAAATAACGATTTTTGCGCATATCTCTCTATTATTTCTATAAATACATAATTGTTCCTTTCAGACAATATTCAGTGAAAAATACATTTCGTAAGTTCAGATCTACCTAAGATTTCAAACATAAAAATGTATGTATTTTACGATTTTAAGTTTTGTCACATGTTTTGAAGCCTGATTCATAATAATAATAAATCAAACATAATATTATATTGTTAAAAATGTTCTCTCAAAAAATATTAGTATGCTTAGAACTTTGTCGTCGTACTAATAAACCCCCAAATGAAAATCGACATACATGTTAGTTCGACTTCTTACTAGACGCACCAGAGGAGAGGTGAGCAGTGAATAAATATGGTATAATGCGAAAATGGACTCTATGCCTTGAGGATAAGGATAGGGTGTCAGGCAAGTGCCATGGTTACATGGCATAGACATCAAATATTGGCTTGAAATTTCATTAAAAAGTAATATTTATACGTAACTTGAAATATTTTAAAGGCGTCAAATGACCAAGTGCGTCAGGAATAAGTCTAGAGAGAGAAAGACAGAGCTACAAATCGACTGGACACTAAATAACGTTTTGAAATTCCTAAATTGAAAAATATAATCAATTTTTTCATTCAAAATAAGATTGCAACTTGGAAAGTTGCATTAGAAAAGTGGTACACAATATTTTGTTAACTGAAGTGACAATGAACCAAATATATTATTCGAGAAATCAATAGTATAATAACAATTCTGCAGTGACAACCACGCAATGGAAAACTCAAAGTAGGACGGCTCCAAAAATGATGAGCATCAAAAGCTACACAAATATCTCGATACCATTAGAATACCTACGAAATTACTTACACTAAAGAATATTTATCAACAACTCAAGACATAACTATAACTGAGCTGTGCAACAATCGACAAAACGCAAATCTAAAAACATCGACATAAGTATCGCTATCGATAAACGTCAACCCTAGCACAAATATAGAACCGCACCAGGGGCGAAGAGATCCCGCTGAGTTCTCTATAAATAAGTCACATGCGTGAGAGAGAGATGGAGATACTACATATCAACTGAACGTCGGAAAGGGATAAAAGATGGCATGCAATTAAAATGTCCAGCGGTCCGAAAGTTACGATTCAAAAATGAACTCTATGCCTTGGAGATAAGGGTTCAGGAAGCCGTACATGATAATTATTGAGTACTGATAGGTAGTCATACATAATTTATCAAGTATATTGTAATTCACTATTACAAGAAAAAGCTATTAGTGGTAACACACACAAAAACCTGTTATTCTAATTAAGAACATTAATTAGCTCTGGTATTTAATGATATAAATGTACACACACAGGAAATTTTAAAAAAAGAAATCACAAAAAACATATTTGGGATTCGTAACACAAATGACATTGTGACGTCGAGTTCCCAAATCAAAACACACAACAGTGACGTGCCATTCGTCGAACAAAATACAAATAAAGCAAACAGAACCTGATTTCTACGGTATTACACTAGAAACGAAATGAAAAATGGCAATAGAAATCAAAAGTAGTACGTAAAACGTCTTACCCTTGGAACACAACACAAAATATCTCTTCAGAAACGTCAAAATAACAGTCAAAACGAATTAAAACGCCATGAATACGCTCGTACTCCCGACATCTTTGCAGCGAAATGGCTGGAAACGTTGCACGAATAACATAAAAGTTACGTCCACTGCCAGCCGCTTCCCTACCACGAAACTCTCTACGACAGCGAAATAACGACGAGATCGCTGCACAGTCGTCACAAGTTACTGCACACTGCAGCTCTGTCGTATCGATTTTACGTACAGACCACGCTACTTGGTAACGGCCAGCCCTAACCAATGATAAAACGGTGAATACGGCTTCACGGCATTGGACGGTACGTGTTTTGAAATTCAAACACGTTCTGTGACCCCAATATCCTCTCGCCAATTCGTTCCGCCACGACGAAACTATTATCCATCTCTTTCTAGCTTACGCAACTGCTACATAAGTAAAAACAAGACAACTGCGTATATTTTTTTCTGTTTTAATTAGAAAGGTTGAATAAGAGATATCTTTATGCTCCTGTTTTGTGATATAACATTCCTTAGTCGATTGTTTTAGAGCTCATATTTCTGCGTGGTATTTCTCAGTCGTTATTGGCAGTGACTCATCGTTTCTTTGAATGGCGGCGTATCGGATATATAAATTATTCATTTGTATTTGGGCCTATCTCCGACCGTAATGAACGCGATCAAAACTTATTTATCGCTGTTTATGTTTTATAAATAAGAATATCATGTAACGAAGATGAATCGACGTCCATTTTGAGATTAGATACATTAGATTCGCTTATCGATTCAAAACATTTTATCAACGAGCGACATGTCGATAGTAATGTCCGCAGACGTGAAATCTTGTTTTGTGGAATTACGGCATGTGGGTGATGGCGTTCTTTTTATCGATAAAGAAGATTAATTTGATAAATGTCTCATCTCTATTAGTCTTAGAACAGAACAAAATTGAATTTAGTATTTGATTGTTGGGTTTTTAATCAATTATCGATTGTTTTGATTAGGTTAAATGACTGTAGGTTTTTTTAAAAAAATATCTTAATTCGAATTGACTAGCTTAATTCCTTGACAGTTTGTCGTTTTGTGTGAAAAGTACAGTAAAATGGCTTAAAAACTTTAAAAGCCCGAAAATAGGTATCATTATCATTCATGTATTTTTAAGTACCACATAAAAATAGCAGATTTTAATTAGAGTTTCTTTTAACTTATATTTCAGCTGTCTCATTCACTACGCTGAGGCAGATTTATGGATCGCAGTAAGATGTATCTCACACTTAAATCGCGATGTTGCCGTTCTTCTGAATCCTTATCTCAGATGCTTTTTAAGAAGACGGGGAATTCTAGGGGTGACCTTATTCTAAGACTGAGAACCCACGGAAATTTTCATGGCCCATCATCTTATCAAATTCGATTTCGTAGATGCAATTCTGCTTGACCTCTACTTAGTACGTGACGCACATATAACGTAGGGGTCTTGGGGACTGGTCTTTGTTGTTAGTACCGGCAAATAAAATTATAAAATGCTAGCGTTTTAAAAATAAATTACTGTCAAAATCTCGTAAACATTGACCCCTTTTACGATCAATCGATTGTGGTTCGTCTGTCTGTCTATCAAGGCCAGTTTTTTCAGGAACGCGTAGGGGATCAAGTTGATATCAAATATAATATCAAATACTCAAACCATCAGTCCCTTGAACCTGTGAAAAAACTAATCTTCTAAGTCAACGTCATAAAAAGATATAGACGTGTATGTCGCATATTTTTACGATTTCCCTCGCGAGCGCAGTGAATCTAAACCTAGAATCCTGAAATTTGGCAAGAAGTAAGGTCAGCACTAGTGTAGGAATTCCTATCAATTATTAAATTAAATATACCTATTGATAATGATTTTCCCTCGGCGAGTCCGACTCGAGCTTGGCCGTTTCCTTTCAACGGAATTAAATTCTAATTACACGAACCAACATGTCAGTTTATTATTTGGTTAAAGAAGTTATGACGTCACACATGATTAATATCAGCACAAAAATTGTGCGTTTTGAATTAAAAAGTCAAGAGAAGGTATACATTTGGACACAGTCAGTAGATTTCGGGTTCAATTCCCAGAGCTACCTACCTACTACCCCAGTAGGCAATTTTTCTTCTACCTACATCTGCTATTCCTCCATGGGAATACGAGAGTATTTAAAGAAAAATTGGACTATTCTTAGTATATCTATTCTGATACTTTTAGTAGATATGGTAAAGCATAGATCAGATTTTGACACAGATTGTGAGATGAGGTTTCGTCAAGGTACTAGGCGTAAAGATTTAGACCACGTAATTAAGCCATAAGTAAAGCCCTCCACACCAAGCTGTCACAATTTTAATGGACTTCCTGATGGTTTAAAAGCTATAAGTAGCGTTCATCATCAACATCCTATATATGTCCCACTGCAGGTCTCAGTCCTACTCTCCTACAGAGAGTGTATGTGACATAGTACACCACGCGGGACCAGTGCGCATTGGTAGACTTCACACACACCTTTGAATTTCTTCTCAGGAGTGTGCAGGTTTCCTCACGATGTTTTTAATGTTTGAAACCTCAGAACTTTCGACTGGGTGAACCGATTTTGATGATTCTTTTTTTATTGCAAAGCTGGTGCTTCACGTGTCGCCCTATTTACAACAATAGCATCCATTAGAAAACCTAGATTTGCTGTAGACTTTTAGGACACTAAAAGTAGATTTCTAGTTATTTTTGAACTCGTTTACTTGTAATGACGGCATTTCGTTTATTAAAAAGAGATAACAATAGCCACACTTGCACGTCTTGTAACACAGCGCCCCGGTTTTTGACAACTGAAATGTTTTAAGTTGTCCTGTAGGTTAACTAATGCAGTACTAAAGAATAGCTTTATTCCCGAAAACTGTTAACCCAAATGCCGCCATTCGCGTAATTTTGACACATAATTTGCTACATAGTATAATGTATATTTATCTCATTCTGTCTTATGTCAATTCAATCATGTTAGAAAGGCTGAAACATAGTTATTTGGATTCAGATTCATGTAATCTATCTGTGACCCCAACAAACTCGGCGCCTTGCTAATGCGCCAAGTT
Organism: Carcina quercana; assembly: GCA_910589575.2. Taxonomy (NCBI): domain Eukaryota; kingdom Metazoa; phylum Arthropoda; class Insecta; order Lepidoptera; family Depressariidae; genus Carcina; species Carcina quercana. The sequence continues at coordinate 4,292,959 of OU342454.1, read as the reverse complement.
TGTTTTGGATTGTACTATAAAATTTGACATTGAATTATTATTGTATAAAATTTGACATTTGATTGTTATTGTATAAATTTTGACATTTGATTATTATTATTGTATAAAATTTGACTTATACATTTTGCTATGCCCTGACAGGGTTCATGTATGTAGATCCAAACACTATTTAAAATCTAATGACTCTATGTTCATGAATGCGAATAAACTGATTTGATTTGATTTATAATCCTACGTCATTTTATAGAATGCAAATTTCACGTCACCTTCTTCTAAGGAGCCAGCGTATATTTAGAAGATTTCCACCTCGGCCAGGGAAAAATGCTACAACCAGAATTACTGTCTATTAGGTAACATGTAAAGGTGAGCTCAAAAGATCGTAATTTTTTGAGTTTTGAGTCGCGTATTTTCGGTCACGTAATTTCTGCTGCATTCCGTTTCATAGAAAAGTCATTTGAGTCACGCGGCGACGCAAAATGAGACGCAAATTACGCGACTGAAAATACGCGACTCACAACTCAAAAAATTACAATATTTTGACCTCACCCTCATTGATTTTAACCGCCTACATGTCCTAATGGCTAAATGTTGGACTAAAAATCCGAAAGTCGCGGGTTCGATTCCTAGTTGCTAGAAAATAACGTAAATCATAAATTTAATACAAGGGCGAAATAGAAAGGGAAATTTATAATAAAGGGGCACTCTATTCTAGGAACTGCTATAAAATATAGAAAAAAATTAAAACAAAAACTCAAAGAATATATGATGTAGTTTGTATGTTAGTTTAAGTTATAGTATAGTAAGTTATGTATAAATACCTTGGCAGTTTGGCGATTTAAAAATATGTATTCTTTTTTAATTTTTTTGCAAAAAATAAAAAAATAAAAAAGTACCTATCGGTATCCGATTTAGTTGATGTTAGATAATTTTCTATGTCAGTCTGGCTAGATACCACCATATTACCTAAGTCTGCCGCCAAACAGCAGTATTAATAGCACTATTGTGTTCCGGTATTAAAGGTAGCAGAGTAAAAACGCTTACCTTACGGCCTCATCATCACCTACCATCAGGAGATATGAAGGCCAAATGCAAACCCATCATACATAAAAAAGCACGTGTTTTATTTGCTCTTTCCAAACCCCTCGTGTTCGACACAGGGCGGCGATGCACATGCAAGCTTTCTCCTGAAAACGTGACGCGTTGAAAATATCCATGAAATTGCGAACTTCTTGTAGAGTTGGATTATGCAATGTGCAGCCATAACTATTTGAAACAACTGCGCAGCGTTCGAAATTGTTTCATCATCCGGGAGACGTCCACCGCTGGACAAATCATTATTACAAATTACTAAACTAACGCTATCCCTCTCCTAATGCTAATACTAAATTTCTGTTGCCATAATCTTTTAAAATAGAATAGCTGGCTTTGATAAGTAACTACCTAAAAATAGGAGTCGAAAGTATAGTGTCGCGCAATAAATATCATTAATTTACAACTTTATAGTTAGCTACAATAGCAGTTACGCAGCTAATAGTCCCTAGATGGCCCTTTGAAGAATAATCGAAGAAAAGTGTTTAAAATGACAATTGTGATTCACTGTGCAGTTGTATGTTAATGAGACTCATTTCGCGACATCACAATCCGATGTCCTATTTTTAGATAGTTACTGCACAAAGCCAGCTCTTCTTTTTGAAAAGATTATGGCAAGCGGGTCCAACTGTATGTATGTAGCATATGTTAGGAGTAGGACTATGAGTAGGTAGGGAAAGTTTAAAGGACCATACCTTATAGCTGATAGCTGCTGGTTCTTGTTTGTTATTGATTGGTCTATTATTCTTACTAATTCACGTATTCTGCCTTCTACTGGAAGGTTCAGGCTGGTGTAGAATCTACTCTACTTACTAGAAGACCAGCGTCGCAGCAGGCTATCTGCTGCGGCGTTAATCTGAGTGGGGACCTGTTTTGGTATGTCATAAAACTGTTTTTTAATCTAGAGTAGGTATAAGTTAGTTTTAGCATAACATGTCGATATAAAGTTTATTCTTTCTTTCTTTACTTCTAAGTATCTAAAATGTCATTGACACTTCACTTGCCTAACAGCCTTCCCACAGTGAACATCTTTTTAACCGATTTCAAAAAAGGAGGTTCTTAATAATTCGACTGCACGTTTTTTAAATGTATATATATTTCGCGATAACTCCGCCAATTATGAATAGATTTTGATGATTCTTTGTTTGTTTGATAAAACATACTTCAGAGGTAGTCCCATATAAATTTTATCGAAATTTATTCAGCGCTTTTTGAGAAAATTGACCAAAAGCAAATATATACCCAGATAATCCGGACAAAACGAGATGATTATCAGGGTCAAAGTTGTTGTTTCAATGATGATACCTGGAGCAGGTAAATGAAACAATTCATCAACGTGTGCGCACTTTTGGATTACTTTTGAAGCGAAAACGAAATACGTCAACGAGGCTCTCTTTAAAGTATTGCTTCAACGTTATTAAACACCACCGTGGCATTATAATGGCCGCTTGGACTTTGGAACTAACAATCGGCACTCAGTTTGGTTGGTGGTAGACATTTTCTAGCTACGCCATGATACCTAAGTATTTTTATTCTGAAATAAAAGCACTTGAATTGAATTTGAATAAGTCTGTCGCCAATCAGCAGTGCTAACAGCACCGTTGTGTTCCAGTACAAAAGGAAACAGCCTGCGCCTCATTAGCTAGCGATCTCAGGATTAGGCGAGATGAAGGCCAAGCGCAAACCTATTACAGGTATTTTTAAACTGTACTGTTGTGGTTTGTGAGCGCACTTCCACCCACCAGCATCGTCACTTACCATTAGGTGATATGAAGGCCAATTGCAAACCCACATTACATAAAACAGCAACAGAAAAAAAAAACAGCAACAGGTTTTGTAATCGTAATGGAATTTAAGAAAAACAACAGGTATTCAGTCACATAAATCATAATAATTATCAATTTCACATTCAAAATAATCAACAAACATAATAATCAAAATCAATATTACCAGGCATCTCTTCAGTTTTATTACTTTAGAATTTGCTTCAATCTCTTATTTTTTCTTGGGCTTCATCTTGGGTGGTTTAATGATATTTCCTATACTCTTTCTTTTCGCCATTCTTTTAGCTGTAGCCTTTATTTCCCTGTCCGTTTTCGATGTCTTCGCATTTGGGCTACCAATCACCAATTTTTTCTTTTTCACTACTTTCATGTCTTCTTTATTTTCTGCCTTAGTCGTTCTTTCTGTCGCTACAGCTTGTTTAGTACCATTTACAGATTTATTGACTTTGACTTCCTTTTCTTTCGTTGCTTTCTTTGGGTTCTCTTTCTGTTTAGTCGTTTTCGATTCAGTTGTCTTCACCGCTAGATTCTTCTTTGGAATCTTCTCGCTATCAGTCTTTTTAACAGCTTTCTCTATCTTCGTTTTTGCTTCGGTTTTCTTTGGCTTCTCCTTATCGGCTTTAGGTTTTTCTGGTATCTTTTTAGCCGGTGCTAATCTGAATGAGCCTGAAGCACCGACGCCTTTCGTCTGTATAATATTCCCGGCTTCAACATCTAGTTTGATAGCCCTCTTTATGTACGAATTGATGCGTTCCGGATCGACGTCAAAGTTCTGTGCTATGTACTTCTTGATCGCTTGAATGGAGACTCCCTTCCGTGACTTTGATTCAGACAACGCGTTGTGAATCATTTCTTTCGTTGTTTTCTTTGGTGCTTGCTTCAGTAGTTCGTTGGTTGGGCTTTTTTTTGTAGGTCCGATCTTTTCGGACGACTCTGTCTCAGTTTCGGTCTGACTTTCATCATCGGACGCGGTTTCGGGGTCTGTCGATGACATTCTGGGGGCTTCAAAACTTCGATGGAGCACAGGATTTATGAGAAGATAGTGCAGCGAAACATATTTCGCTCAATTTTAGAAGATACAGTCGTAAGTCGAAGCAATACCTTAAAGAGAGCCGCAGTTGAGTGTGGATTGTTCTATATGCACTACACTATACACACGGATTAATTTGTATGGTTTTGAGTAGAGAGACTAAGTTTACTTCACGTTTGTACGTTCGTTTCTTTATCACTGCCAAAGACACGGTTGCATGCTCGTATTATACGCATGTTTTAGTCTTTCTTTTACACTGTAAATTACTTAACTGTACAAGTAATATTCTAGTAAAATAGTTGTAATATATCGATTGCCGTGTGGTCTCGGCTTTAGAATTGGTGTCGTGAAAAGCGACTACAGAAAAAATATTCCGGAGATGGTTAGCAACTGTGTAACAATATCTTACTGCGATCACAAATCCCCAAGTTCGTCGTGGTGAACTTACGCAGCTGATAAAAGATTTAAAAGTTTTTAATTACTTACCCCAAAACTTTATAATGTAGCTTTTCTATCCAATGAAGCACTAACAATCTCTTTTATGGACGAAAAAATACCCAAACTTTAAATGCAAATTAAAAATAATATTCATTTTATGAATTAACGATATTTGTAAGTGCTAAATATTTGTTTTTCTGAACAGTCCGTGCAATGATTGTTTTATATACTGTACAGCAAAATTAGGTTTCTTTCTGCTTTAAAAAATGGTTATCGGACGAAGCAATACCGTAAAGAGGGCCGCATGGTATACAATTCGGATAGGCAATAAGGTATTAAACAGTTTCTTTAAATACTTGAAACACACTATTTTACCTGAAAAGTTATCTAACACATTTTATTGATAAAAAAAACTTTTGTATTGTACAAAAAAAAACTTTTTTCGACAAAATATTTTGACTGTTCAAGCACGCCCATTTTTCCCGCGCTATTTCTTGAAGAGACAGTATCTTGTTATCATCCTTATCTGTATTTATGTAGACACGTTTACATAGAAGAAATATGCTGTGACGTCACATCTTCATCATCATCTACTGCCTATACGTCCAGATATACGTCCCCACTGCAGGGCCTACTCTCCTACATAAAAGTAACTTGAATGACTTTATTTTTTGGTATACGCATAGTTGAAGAATCGGTAAAATTGAATTTTCAATTGATTTTTAAAGATTTTCATGTTAATTTATTCCAGACTAAGTACCTAATTTCGAGTTGTGACTAACTATAATAGTGTAAGGGCGATATTAAATTGATCTAGCTCTCACTGTTGTTGACAGAGAGAGATGTATACTGCGTCTCGCTCGCACGCTTTAACTCGCTACGCAACGTACTCTTTGCGATAGTTAAATTCACCACGTTGAAACCGCCGAAAATCGTAGTTGAATATTAATAAAAACTGTCGTGTCTCTTTGAACATAACAGGTATGGTATCTATATCGATGTATATAGCAACCTATGTCACTTTATCAAAGCATTACCGCACCCGACCATGATAGGAAAGATGTTTCTATTATGTTTACATATACATACTTCATTATCAGCCGTGAAACGTCCACTGCTGGACATAAGCCTCCCTCATGGTACGCCACATCGACCGGTCCCAAGCCACCTACATCCAGCGACTCTAACCAGGTCGTCGGTCCATCTAGTAGGGGGACTGCCTGGCAGACGTTTCCCGGTACGTGGTCGCCACTCGAGAACCTTATATACTTACTTAATACATAACGTATATATTTTCGAAATGTACTAATCACAAGCCGCCATTTTGGATTGTATATGACGTCATATTAAACCACCTCCGAGTCCTAATGGTGCGATTCCCAGTGGGGGTCTGACGCCAAACAGCATTGTTAATAGCACTGTTGTGTTCCGCTATGAAAGGTAAGGTTTCTAGGTACGCACGTTTACCATCAATCAGCCATATCATCACTTTACGTTTTTATACTTATTTATGGTTCATGCAGCCAGATTGTGGAACTCGTTGTCTCACACTGTACGTGACAGTAAGAAGGGGACACACCTGTCTTTGCTGTGCGTCTACCATGAGTTTACGCAGGCGGTAACGTATATCTAATACTATCTGAAATGCTGCTCAGTCGAGATGCGGGTGACAAGGACAGAGCGATAGTTAACGATACACGTTATCGCCTGCGTAAACTCATGGTAGATGCACTGTTCTGATCTACCTAGAATGACCTAGACCAGAAAATAATCTAGGATTGCATCACACTTACCGGCCGCTCGGCTTTCTTGATTTGCACAACTGCAGGCGTACTGAGGCAAATATATTTGTCTCTCTCAGATATATGTAGTTTGTATGTAATTCGCGCCTCTTTCTGACCGGCCAGCACGTTCTCCGGGGATGCTGGCCGATTGCTGACCGCGTGCTTGACGGTGCGGGGACACATGTGTGTCTCGATTAGTACATTTTGTATGGTATTCTAGTCTTCTAGACTCTGGATGTTCTGGGTAGATCAGAACAGCAAAGACAGGTGTGTCCCTACACTAAATCTGTTTCCATCTTTAAGAAAAACATCAGGAACATTTTCTATCTCTTATAAACAGTTTATAACTTAATATGCAATTATTGTATGTAATGTACATATAAATTATTTTTATTGGTACATATTATTTTCAACCGATTTTAAACAAGAAGGCTTGAGTCATCTGTATATATTTTTGAATGTATGTTACGCGATGACTCCGACAATTATGAATCGGTTTTGTTATTTTGTTTATTCTTCTTCGCATACTTCAGAGGTAGTCCCATAAATTTTTTATCGAAATTAATTGAGCGCTTTTTGAGAAAATCAACAAAATATGTACCCAGATAATTCTACCTCTAAGGGTGAAAGTTTTAGGGGATGAATGCTGTAGACTGTTAGAGTGGTTGAAGTCGGTTTCTTAGTTCCGGTTACTTTTACGATATAAAAGGCGACTAAGGAAAAAACTATTCAGTAGATGGTCAGCACCATCTACCGTGTAACAACATCTTTCTGCGATCACTAATCCGACTGACAAGCGTGGTTTACGATAAATCCCTTCACAGACAGTCAGTCGTGGCGATCTACAGCGGACTCATTCTGTGACTTTGCTCTTGGCCTTTTAAAAATGTATGATGGGTTTTGTACTTGGCCTTCATCTCACCTGATGGTAAGTGATGATGAGGCCGTTGGATAGAAGCGTGCACACCCAGAAGCCTCAACCTAATGAGGCGCTGGATCTGCTACCTGTCACACCGGAACACAACAGTGCTATTAACGCTGCTGTTTGGCGCCAGACTTATGTAGCATGGTGGTAGCTATCCACGCGGACATAGAAATTGTCCTACCACCAACCAAGCCGAGTAACGATAGGTAACCACTCCCACTGGGAATCGAACCCTTGACCTCCAGATTGTGAAGCCAGCATTTAACCATTAGGCCACGGAGGCGATGGCCTTCACTAATTATAGCTTACAACTAGGATGAGGCCATAGGATGGATGCCTGCTCACCCATCAACTTCCAATACCGAAACACAAATTGTGGTTGTCATTTTCAAATGAATAATAAAAACAAACGAATACGGTAAAAATTCCATTTATTTTCCTTAATAACTAATTGTTTTTATATTAATTTTATATTTATATTATTTTGCTATTTATAAAATATACCTTAATTGTAGCAGCGAAATGTACATAAAATTACATGTAAAACAATACATTAAAAGCTAAAAAATGTCGTTCCAATATTGCGGTAATTTAAAAATTCACTCAAGCATTTTCCATAATAAGTGATTTTCCGGAAACCTAATAAATTTTACAAATGTAAAAATTACATAAATAATCATTTCGATATCTTAAAAAATGACGAAATTGTGTCAACGACAAAAATACGCGGCCAGCGTTGTCGCGGCATGACGTCATATATCATTGTGAGACTTGTGACGTCACGGCATTGTCGACCGGTCACACGCCGATTTGAAAACGATATTCACCATTTTTTTTGAAAAACGTAAGTTTTTCAAAAAATGTGTTTTTTTTATATATAAAAAAAAACATTTTAAGCAAATAAGTCTCATTTCATATCAATCATAACTTCGTAATTTATCACGGTAATATAAAAATAATGATTTCAAAAGTTTAGCATGATTTAAAACAAGAACACTTCGCTAATTGAGGTACGACATTACAATCGGATTTTTAGTTTAGAGTTATTAGACCAGATTTGAACTTTATTTGTTTTTACATAAGGTTTACATTATATTAAGGCTGAATTATAACTCTTTGATTTCAGTCAATATATACACTTTGTGAAATTGACATGTAAATAATAAATTCTTTAAGACTTTTTTTACATATATTGATTTCAGCCTAACGGGTGAGCACGTATCCACTTTCAGGCTTTATTTTCATTTCTGTCACTGAAATGAAGGCCAAGTGTGCGTAAAAATTCCTCTCTGTGTAGCAAAATGGGATTGTCTATCCTACAGAATGAAAGAGGTTTCAGAATGGAAGCGTGCCCATCTGGAAGCATCCAATCAACCTCGAACGGCTGATGTTGATGTAACACAAAAGTGCTATTAAAACTGTTGACTGTCGCCTGCTGTAGATAGCAAGGCGTATGTATAAGAATTTTACATGTCTAAGATTTGATTTATTTATGATTCCTTAGATAAAGTTTAAAAATAAAAGCTTCACAATTGTACTGAGTTTCTTGCATAATCTCCTGGAATAGTTTGTTTTGCAGTAAATATATAAAACTGCACGTTAGAGAGACATTTACCCAGCTTGGGGTTTTTAGTAAATACACCTTACAAACATGTTTCGGGTTATAAAAAAAGATTTTGAAACTGAAACAACTAATTTGTATGGAAATGATTTTAAATTGGCGTATGATTTCAAAATATACAAAAATATTTTTAAAAAAACCATTTTTAACCGACTTAAAAAAAGGAGGGGGCTATCAATTCGACGTGTATGTTTTTTTTAATGTTTGTTACCTCAGAACTATTGACTGGGTGAACCGATTTGGATGATTCTTTTTTTCTTTGAAAGCTGGTGATTTTTTATCGAAATTGATTAAGCGGTTTTTGAAAAAAATCTTAATAAATACCGAGATAATTCTACGAACATTTTAGGGGATCAATGCTGTAGACCTTTAGGACAGTTGAAGTCGGTTATTAGTTCCTTTTATTACTATTACACCTCCCGTACCGCTCACATACCTCAGGAACAATCTCAGTTATGCGTTAGGTAGTATTGATATTGCGATTTAAGGGTCCGATTCATGTACGGTTTGGCATCGTCGCATGAACTGTTTTATCAACGAAACAAATTTTTTTATTACAGAGAAGATTGCAAAAAGGGCAGGTTTTCATACTAGACTATATTTGTTTAAATGCTGAAAAAAATAAAAATGCATCTTCATTGAAGAAAAAAACACTAAGAATGCCTCCAACTTGTAAGACAATTTCTTTGTACCTTCAGTTGCAAACCATATTAATATTATAAATGCAAAAATGTGTGTGTCTGTGTGTTTCTCGTCTTCTTTTACGTCGTAAACTGAGACTCAGAATGTCTTGATTTTTGTAAAGGGTTAAAGGTCTAAAAAGGGGCATAGGCTACTTTTAATCAAGATCGAGCTAGTGCACGCGGACGGAGCCGCGGGCAAAAGCTAGTATATATTAGTTAAATGAGATGCTGAATCTAGACCGTGCTCTTGGTCTATTGGTGTAATACTCTAAACGTTATCCCTGTCCTAATGCTTCCATACTAAATTTCTGTTGCCATAATCATTTAAAATAGAATAGCTGGCTTTGATAAGTAAGTACCTAAACAATAGGAGATGAAATTATAGTGTCGCGAAATGAATATCATTAATTTACAACTTTATAGTTAGCTACAATAGCAGTTACGCAGCTAATGGTTCATAGATGGCGCTTTGAACAAAAATCGAAAAGTGTTTAAAATGTAAATTGTGATTCACTGTGAAGTTGTATGTTAATGATACTCATTTCGCGACATCACAATCCGATGTCCTATTTTTAGATAGTTACTACACAAATCCAGCTATTATATTTTAAAAGATTATGGCAACTGAAATTTAGTATAAAACTTTGATGGAGGTGATCCGCCTAAAGCAAAATTTGAATTTTTAAATAAATCTTTTTTCTATTCTATCCTAATCGTTCAAAGTAAACTGAAAACTAGGATTTTTTAATAATAACACGCTAAAAATAGCTTTTTATGTTTACAAACTTAACTTTGCAGTTGAAAGCCATACATCAGTTATGTAATGTAACCGCAAAGTAAAGTTGGTTCTTCAATCAGAGCTATTTTAGAGCTCCAACTTGTAAGACAATTTCTTTGTACCTTCAGTTGCAAACCATATTAATATTATAAATGCAAAATGTGTGTGTCTGTGTGTTTCTCGTCTTCTTTTACGTCGTAAACGGAGACTCAGAATGTCTTGGTTTTTGTGAAGGGTTTAAGGTCTAAAAAGGGGCATAAGCTACTTTTATTCCAGATCGAGCTAGCAATTCCCATGGAATAGTTTCTAAAATGCACGCGGACGAAGCCGTATGTTAATTATTCCTATACTGAAGACTCGCACTTGACCGGTTTGTTTATAAGCCCTAACTAGTTTCGTATCAAAACTGGCAGTGATAACGACGTTGCCAAAGCACACACGCAGCACAGCCTTAAATTTATTTTCCTTATCTAGAACACGCCCTTAGATTTAGATTCGGCTGCGAACTTCCTAACATGCACTATGTAATCTAGCATCACAGTTGCGAACGCCGCGTCCAGAATAAACTGCGGGATTTTACCTGAAAAAAGAAATGTTTTAATTTTTAAAATTATTACCCGACTGCGTCAGAAGGTACCGGTAAGTACCGTTCAAGCACCGGTCAAACAGAAGCACGTCAGACCTTCATCCGTACACTGTAGATATTCCTACAGCTCGCAACAAGCGTTTCGCTTCCACATTTATCATGCGTACAGCAAAAATATGTAATACACTACCGGTGTCCGTGTTCCACGAAAACTACAACTTGGGAATCTTCAAAAGAAGAGTAAATAGTCACCTTCTAGATCAACGCGTAACATCGTCGACCTCATCGTCACTTAACATCAGGTGAGATTGAGGGCAAGTGTTGGTCTATCTTCTATATAAAAAATAAATTAATATAAAAAATTTATAAAGAAGCTTTTATTTAAATGCTCTAAAAAGAAGAAAATAAACTTTAAATTAAATCAAACCCATCAATTGATTACATTGAACAATTTATATGCTATAAAAGCTTGTCGCGTGATTTTACTTGTATTGATGTCAATATGGCGTACCATGAAGGAGGCCTATGTATTAATGAACTAGAATACAATAATTATGTAAACTGATCTAGAGAAAAAAGTATGTATTTTATAAAATAGATAAATTTACACACCTCTACACTAGTAAATCACGCGACAAGCTTTTATAGCATATAAATTGTTCAATGTAATCAATTGATGGGTTTGATTTAATTTAAAGTTTATTTTCTTCTTTTTAGAGCATTTAAATAAAAGCTTCTTTATAAATTTTTTATATTAATTTATTTTTTATTTTTTAGTTATCGATGTGTAAATGTTTCTTAAGACTAAAAAAGTCTAGTTAAGTTACTGAATATATTTCAATTTTAAAAAGCATACTATAAATTGCTAGTTGTGTAGAGCGTCAGTCCTTGAACAATCGAGGTCTGGATTCGATCCTGGCTCGTACCAATGAGTTACAATTTGTTATTTGTTAATTATGTACGAATGATAAAAATCATTACCATTGGCTTTTCGATGAAGGAAAACATCGTGAGGAAACCTGCACACTCCTGAGAAGAAATTCACAGGTGTGTGTGAAGTCTACCAATGCGCACTGGTCCCGCGTGGTGTACTATGTCCCATACACTCTCTGTAGGAGAGTAGGGCTGAGATGCAGTGGGGACATATATAGGCTGTTGATGATGATGATGATTTTTAGGTATCAGATAGCTCCGAGTTTTAATTACCAGTTCACTATAATAGTTATTAATTAAAACGGATTTTTGTCGGTAGACGAAAAATTTAAAAAAAATATTTTCGCGTGGGTACCTTTAAGATCGCAACACATTAGCCACTGGAAGACCGTGTGCTGCTCTATCTTTCCTCCCGGCGTCTGTACAGTCTTTGGTTTCATTGTCCAGCACCCAACCTTGTTATGACCTCTGAAACGAAATATATATGTTATGATTGGGAAGGCTAACGACGGTATATATACCCGATATATATATATATAAAGCAAAGTCGGAATGAAAGCATCAATTGCACCCTCCAACTATATAGTATAGGATCCCAGTATACAACGACTGCACAGGGCACTGCAAACTAAACAAGCACCTCAGCTACATGGACCTGAGTGATAATAAAGCTTGCAGATTCTGTCAGGAGGATGAGGAAACGCCCATCCACATCCTGTGTCACTGTGATGCCCAACACCACAGCAGAAATAGACACCTCGGAGGCCACGGAAGGCATTAGGTCCTCCAAACCCAGGCCTATCGTACGGTTCATGACCGAGATTGTCCTTGGGGAGGTGATTTGATCCATAGGGGACTGTCACAATAGATCTATACAGGTCGCAGTGACACGCAGGACCATAGGACTGCGACCCTCATGCCATAATAATAATATACAATGACCTTCACTGAGCTGGTTAATGGATGAAAAGTATTTTATATCAAATTAAATACAGTGTGAACTCTATATAACGACACTCAAGGGACTGTGCATATTTTGGCGTTACAGAGAGTTGTCGTTAAATGGAGAGAAGATCAATCTGTATGTAATGTTGAAACTAACAACAATAAACGCGTGCAAGCAATCCCAATTTGTAAACAAAAGAAGGTATTTCTTAGAAAGTTCGGTTTGTATGATACCGACTTCGAGTTTATTACGGGCTAGGATAATAAACTTACTTAAATTACTAATTTTGGCAACTCAATGAGTACTTTTTATTACATTGTATTTAATTGTTGTCGTTATTGAGAGTGGGTGTAATGCTATATAGAGTGTATCATTGTATGGAAGACAAGCTAAACCAACCAAAGCCGAGTGATTTCAACGCTTTAGGGAGTTTGTCGTTAAATCGAGTGACGTTACATAGAGTTTACACTGTGCTTCAATAGATATATTGCAAATGGGTTGACAAAAAAATTCGGTCCCGAATATGATTAATTAACGATTTAAAAATTAATTTTGCTGCAATAGTGTGTCCTCTTCTGTCGCATGGGATGGTCGCTGGGACCTCTCTGTCGCACGTGTTCACTCAACAAGGGGAATTACTGATTTTTCGCAGACAGCCCTATACCGCCGTGTTCGTAATGAAAAAATTGCTGCGAGTGAACACGTGCGACAGAGGTAGAGAATACAGCATTGCAGCAAAAGAAATATTTAAATGGTTAATTAATCATAATTTCACACAAAATACTTTTCATCCATTAACCAGATAGGTGAAGTATACGGGATCTTAGATTCGGCTTCGCTAGGGAGCCACAAATATCCCGGGATGAAACTGATCACTTTCATCCCTCGGGTAACAATCTACTATTTCGTAACTACTGTACTTATATATCCGCGTCTGCGGATCGAGCTATGATGGTGCGACTCACCTGACCATGTCCCTGTGGGGCGGGTACCCCGGCACCGTGGTGCTGACTCCGCTAGATATGTAGCAGTAGGGTTCTCCCGCGGTCACCCGGCCCTCCCTGTCCAGGGGCGCGGCTCGGCGCAGGATCACAAAGTCCCTAGGCGCTATGATTCCCTTCCCCCCGCCGGCTGTCACCTGATACGACAGGTCGATACCGTCAGATATTTCCTGGAATATGAGGTGATATATTTATACATATCCACACTGTCACAAAAGAAACAAGTTGAAGGGTAAATAGAGAGCCAGTGTCGCCCCTCATTCGCTTTTTTACATTTTCCCGCAATAGGCTTGTGTCCACTAATAACAAATTGCTTGGTTTATAGTTTCTAATTATAAATGAAGAGTCGAAGATAAGAAAAAAACAGTCTATTTCTCAAAAAAGTTAAAGAATATTTATATTTTTAGAAAATGAATTCGATTTTTTTAAAAATTAAGTCACGTGACAGCGAACACGCAGCACGCGTCGCAAGCACGTGTGACGTCACGCCGCGCGAAACATCATTGTTGTTGATGACGTGTTCATACCACAGAGCAGGTGACGTCGCGAGCTGTGACGTCATTCAAGACGACATCACACTGTTCAGCGTTTGCGAGGGAAATATAAATTGCTTTTTTAAAATACTAAATACGTAATGTAAATATTGATTTTTCTTTAAATAGTTTTTTTTGGGATAAAATAGATATTAGAGTTTATAATTAACCAAGTTTTCAAATTTAGTCAACTAGCCTATTACTCATTGATTTTAGTCAGCCATTTTTACGTATTATACTGTTTATGATTTTCAGTATGTAAATTGTTGATATTCTGCACGGATCGACGGTTTTTCTGTAAGACCAGACCCACCTTGATGACTTCACTCTTCAGTATGGTCGGATTCCACTCCGGCAACCTGGTGATGTTCGTCTTGAATTCATCGAACAGAAACTTCGCCGGACACTCCACGATGCCCTGAAATAATATTTGATTTACAAATAACTAAGATTACTAAATAAGACCGGTGTAAGTGGACTCTCAATCTGAGGGTTCCGGGTTCGAATCCAGCCGTGTACCTATAAGTTGTTTTTCAATTCAAGTACATTATCTTGCTTAACGGTGAAGGAAAACATCGTGAGGAAACCAGCACACTCCTGAGAAGAAATTCAAAGGTGTGTGTGAAGTCTACCAATGCGCACTGGTCCCGCGTGGTGTACTATGTCACATACACTCTCTGTAGGAGAGTAGGACTGAGCTCCTGCAGTGGGGACATATATAGACGTCTCATCATTGGCAATACATACTGAAGTCTTATAGAATACTAGCTTCTGCCCGCGGCTTCGCCCGCGTGGACTTTATTTTTCGCATTAAAAAGTAGCCTATGTCCTTTCTCAGGGTCTAAAGATTGTCTGTGCCAAATTTCATCAAAATCGGTTGAGAGGTTTAAGCGGGAAAGCGTAACAGACAGACAGAGTTACTTTCGCATTTATAATATTAGTAGGGATTGCTTCCGAAAAATATGTGGAACAATAAATTCTACCACTGCCTCCAATACGAGTATACTCGTATGTATATCGTATGGTAATTTTGAGTGTTGGTAAATGAATGAATGAATGTCCGCGCCTTATCCACTGCGCCACCAACGCAAGTGGCTCGGGACCGGTAAATGTGGCATGCTATGGAGAAGGTCTATGTGTAGCTGGTAAAAAATATTGTACAACTTACCGTAAACCTATATACCTTCCCGAAATGATCTGTGTGTTTGGACTCTACGATGTCTCCGCGCGTGGTTCCGCGCTTCTCCAGCCGCCAGGTGGGCAGGTTCACCACGTGCCACGCGTTCTGCATACTCTCTTCAGCTTGTGACTTGTATTCGTCGATCTGTAATATTGCGTCATATGTAAAATAGCACTCTCCTTCTATATTGTGGTAGCTAGACATCAGCCTTGAAAATGCCACCAACCGAATCAAGTATCAATAGACTATAACCTCAAAACCAACTCACACAAAAAGGCTCTATAAAGGAAAGGTATAATGTTCATGGCTCCAAAAATTTTCAATAACATTCCAAAAAACATACGAGAGCTTAAAAACCTGTTCAACTACTTGTCAGAAAACATTTACTACACGATTGATGAATTCCTCAGTAAAGTGCAGCGATAAATTTAAAACGTTATGTAACAATCTGTTTGTTTATTGTTTAAATTGAATTTGACTTTATTATTATTTAATTTGTATTTAATTTATTATTATTTTTGACATATATGTGAATATTTGCACGCCTTTGCGGCTCAACATATCGACCGCTGTTTCATATAAGATCTGTAATACCTATGTTGGACAAATAAATTGATTTGATTGATTGATTGATTTGAACCCGGAACCTCCCTACCCAAGTTTTTGTCTGTAGCCACTAGATACAGAGTCGGTTGAAATCCAAGTTCCAAATGCCAAGTTTGTAAAGCAATCTGTTTGGTCTGGACGTGTGTATGACAGTCTATTCAAGCGTAAATGGACAGTTCAAGTGTGAACTTCTAAAGTACGGTCACGGAGCAGGAAGAATTTCGTACAATGACCTCTTTACCTACTGACAGTGGTCACAAACATTTTTATGTGTGGTTTGCATGAAATATTTAAAGGATAGAAAAAAACTAGCTTATTAAGTATATCAATTATTTATTTAGATTTTACATTACAGCAGTATCAAAATCGTCTTAAAATTATCAATTTGGTAGAAATAAAAAAATCATAAATCCGAATCCGATTCGTCTGTATCGGATTGAACGAGCACTAACGCATCCCAAGATGGAATGTCGTTTGTTATTCAAAAATTATGAATCATGTCAAATACTTTTCATTGCGACTCAAGGCCAACCAAAAAACCAGACGCAAACAAGAACAAAACTTACGGTCTCAATGAAACGGTTTACAATCCCTGGTGACAGCGGTCATTGCATCTGTGCGAGCGAGACGCATTATATTTACGCGGGAGTGACAGAGATGGGTAATAATAGGTTATCGTACGAAATTCTTTCTGTTCCGCGACCGTACTTTACTTGAACGTATTATACCTATCCGCACCGTCCAGAATTCCTCGACAGCCCATCTCTAAAATCTTTCACATCCCATTCTGCAGAACAAACACTGGTAAACAATCTCCTTCAGTCAGAATTTGTACAGAATACAATGAGCTATGCAGGGACTTGCCGGAAATAGATATATTTTCTAACTCATTACCCACATTTAAGCGGACTTTAAACACTCATCTTGCGTTACAATAACAATCTGTAGATTTCAATTTTATATTTAATTCTATTTAATCTAATCTCTATTTTATCTTGTTTTTAATTGTAACTTACTATATTAATGTTGTGTGCATCTGTAATTGGTTCTCGTATCAGATTAAGAACTTTTTAATGTATAAATTTAGAGATTCAATACGAGAGACTGTTGATGCCCGTTGTTTAATAAAATAAATAAATAAAAATTCAATTCAATTTATTTCATTAAACTTACGTAAATTATATGTTGATAATGTTTAAAAAAATAATGCAAACATAAGAAATGAGTATTATTATAAAATTAAATAAAAGAACAAAGTTGCATTTTAATCAGTTAGGAAAGCCGTAGAAAATCTTATATATATATAAAGCTAATGTTAGTACGTTAAGACAGGGTTTTCTCTATCACCACCAACTCCGATCAACTTCCCGTTGGGGTAGTGAATACCCCTTAGTCTCCTGATGAAAGTAAGGGAGTTTGGTAGCGATGGCTAGAAGTGGGTGGCAAAAATGGGAAAAATATATATCTGTCCTTATCTAACTCATGTGAATTTCACATGAGTGAAGTTCACATGAGAATTTCTGGAAAGTTCTGAAAATTTCTGTAATGATCTAGAAAGATTACATTTACTCTACGTTTATGCCAAAATAAATGTCCACCCGTGCGAAGCCGGGGCGGGACGATAGTACACACACACACACATACACACACACACACACACACACACACACACACACACACACACATATATATATATATACACAGATTACTAACAACCTTTGTACTTGTGTCTATATCTTTTTAGTGGTAATCAGTACATGTGTGTTGTCTGTCAACACTTGATGACTAATGTTTATCACATTTTCGTTATCTTTTAGTTTTGTTAGTTCGTGATGTAGTGGTGGAATACAATTAATAAACATTGACTACTACTACATACTATATGCTACATACTCATATGGAAAACACTGTACAAAAATTACTTTAGTTAGACAGAGTCAGATATACAAAAGTTAGTTACGGAGAGCGAGACATTTCGTCTCACACAAATCATGAACAACCTTCGTACAGAAGACCCGTACTGTTTAGGGAATGTTCAATAAAACCCTTACTGTTTAGAGAATGTTCAATAAAACCCTTACTGTTGAGGGAATGTTTAATAAAACCCTTACTGTTTAATGTTCAATAAAACCCTTACTGTTGAGGGAATGTTCAATAAAACCCTTACTGTTAAGGGAATGTTCAATAAAACCCTTACTGTTGAGAGAATGTTTAATAAAACCCTTACTGTTTAGAGAATGTTCAATAAAACCCTTACTGTTGAGGGAATGTTCAATAAAAGCCTTACTGTTGAGGGAATTATTTTTATTAATTCCAGTTCCATTGTCATATATTCTAATTCAATCTCTCAATGCTTTGAGTAGTAAAGCTTATACACTGTGTTCTTGGCTTACAAACAGGATCACCCCATAAAATTAATGAGAAGGGCATCATCTAAGTAACAAGGACATCTTATTGTGATCGCCAATTCACCTGACATTATATGTGTTACTATCGGTAACGCACCCATGTAAAAAGGTTTACGTTTTACAGCAAATTGTTTTGTTATTATTACATAACTCGTTTATATGATTAATTTATGCTGTTTTCCAAAAATAGCAGGTTTTAATATGATATAATTATGATTGATTATTTTATCGTATAGCTTATTTATGTCTTTATCAATGCAAATATATGCAAAAATATCAGATATATAAAAATCGAAATCCGGTCCAGAAGGTCGCTAGTTGTTTGGCAGAGTAAAAATCATTATTTAAGTTTTTTGTCTCACTTCCCTAATCATGACACGTAAGAGTGAAAGGGTAAGAAATTGTAACTGCCTCTCGTCTTACTGCGATCACCAATCCACATACCAAGGAGGCCTATGTCCAACAGTGGATTTGATAGCTACAACAGCTAATGAAGAAGAATTTAATTATTTAAAAGACTTCTAGAAAATTTAAAATAGCTACCAACTTGACAATTTAAAACCCGACTAACAAAATGGCTTTTAGAAAAATGCTTCTTTACTATCAAAGAGTATTTAGACTACCAAAGCCAAGGAAAAAAATAAATTTAATTTTTTTTAATTTCAATTAATTTTAGTACGTATTTTTTAAAGTAATATTTGTAAGCCGAGATGGCAAACTTTTAAGGGTTCTCTATAAATTAATGACAATGACATCTTTGTAATTTACCAAAAAGTTGACAAACAAATAACATTTCATTTTAAGATTTTTTATAATGTATGATGGGTCTGATGGTAAGTGACGATAAGGCCGTTGGATGGTGCGCGCACGCGCACCCAGAACCGCAACCCAGAAGCCTCAAGCCTAATGAGGCTCTGGCTATGCTTCTTTTCATACCGGAACACAACCGTGCTATTAACACTGGTGTTTGGCGGTAGACTTAGGTAACATGGTGGTAGCCACCCAGGTGGATATAGAATATGGCCTACCACCAACTAAAACCGAGTACCTACGGGTGGTCGAAGGCGAAATAAACCATAGACTCACAGTAAGCCAAACAGCTTTAAATTCTTCTTCAGTGTCTCTATTGAATAAACTTTTCATCCATCCAGACAAATTGAAACCAAATCGTGACATGTTCTTCTCCAAGTCTTCTTCATTGGATACATTATCAAATTCTGCTAAGTGCTTCTCCATTTCTTTCTCATTCGCCGGTGTCAATTGCGCAGGAGATGAAGACGCCATCTTAGATTCTGTTTTCTTTTTTATTCACGGTTTCGATTATTTTTAATTTCGTGTTAAATTTGGTTGTTTCGCAGAATGCAATTAACTTTTAATATAAAAGTTTGTATTGTATACGGTTGTTTTAAAATTGATTATGCTAGCATAAAATCTATAAAATATTAGTAATAATTGAGGTATATACCTAATTTTTGTTTGTTACTAATTCGTGATTCAACTACACAACCAATCATGATGAAATTTGGCATACAGGTAGCCTAGGGCATGGAGTGTATCATCACGGGAACAACTGAATGTGCCGAGATAAAAAGTAGTCCATGTCCTTTTTCGAGTCTTCAACTATCCCTACTAACAATCCGTAACAACGTGAAGGAAATACAAAAAAATTTCGGGTCCATATTTCAAGTAAATGCGTTCCAAAAGAACTGGAAACCGACTTCAATTGCCCTAAAAGTCTACTTTTACTAAGGCAAATTTAAGATTTGTATCGTTTTCTCATGGATATCGTTGTCAGAACTGGACCAAATTGAATTAGTACGTATTTTTTAAAGTAATATTTGTAAGCCGAGATGGCAAACTTTTAAGGGTTCTCTATAAATTAATGACAATGACATCTTTGTAATTTACCAAAAAGTTGACAAACAAATAACATTTCATTTTAAGATTTTTTATAATGTATGATGGGTCTGATGGTAAGTGACGATAAGGCCGTTGGATGGTGCGCGCACGCGCACCCAGAACCGCAACCCAGAAGCCTCAAGCCTAATGAGGCTCTGGCTATGCTTCTTTTCATACCGGAACACAACCGTGCTATTAACACTGGTGTTTGGCGGTAGACTTAGGTAACATGGTGGTAGCCACCCAGGTGGATATAGAATATGGCCTACCACCAACTAAAACCGAGTACCTACGGGTGGTCGAAGGCGAAATAAACCATAGACTCACAGTAAGCCAAACAGCTTTAAATTCTTCTTCAGTGTCTCTATTGAATAAACTTTTCATCCATCCAGACAAATTGAAACCAAATCGTGACATGTTCTTCTCCAAGTCTTCTTCATTGGATACATTATCAAATTCTGCTAAGTGCTTCTCCATTTCTTTCTCATTCGCCGGTGTCAATTGCGCAGGAGATGAAGACGCCATCTTAGATTCTGTTTTCTTTTTTATTCACGGTTTCGATTATTTTTAATTTCGTGTTAAATTTGGTTGTTTCGCAGAATGCAATTAACTTTTAATATAAAAGTTTGTATTGTATACGGTTGTTTTAAAATTGATTATGCTAGCATAAAATCTATAAAATATTAGTAATAATTGAGGTATATACCTAATTTTTGTTTGTTACTAATTCGTGATTCAACTACACAACCAATCATGATGAAATTTGGCATACAGGTAGCCTAGGGCATGGAGTGTATCATCACGGGAACAACTGAATGTGCCGAGATAAAAAGTAGTCCATGTCCTTTTTCGAGTCTTCAACTATCCCTACTAACAATCCGTAACAACGTGAAGGAAATACAAAAAAATTTCGGGTCCATATTTCAAGTAAATGCGTTCCAAAAGAACTGGAAACCGACTTCAATTGCCCTAAAAGTCTACTTTTACTAAGGCAAATTTAAGATTTGTATCGTTTTCTCATGGATATCGTTGTCAGAACTGGACCAAATTGAAATGGGATCACAAGGGAAGCACCAGCTTTCAAATAAAAAATGAATCATCAAAATCGGCTCACCCAGTCAAAAGTTCTGAGGTAACAAACATTTAAAAAACATACCCGTCGAATTGATAACCTCCTCCTTTTTTGAAGTCAGTTAATAAATGCTAAAGTGAGTGTTTGTTTGTCCTTCTCTCGCGTCGTAACGGAGGGTCAGAATGTCTTGATTTTTTCTATAGGGATAGTTGAAGGGACGGAAAAGGACATAGCCTACTTTGCATCACGATCGATCAAGTAGTTCCCGTGGTATACATTGCATAGTCAACTTGAACGAAAGCAAGTTTTTATTATTAGTATGGATATTTGGCGTTAATATATTTAAAGCGAGCGAGTTTAGTTTCAAAATAAACCGGTATTCAAATGCACTTGCTTAGACTGAATTTTAATTTGATAATAATTTGATTAGACACTTGTATTTCCTTATTTAAATGTCACATACATATATTAAACTATGCATTTAACTATAAATTAATATATGTATAAATAACAGTAAGCGACCTTGTGGTCTCGGCTTTATAATGGGAACACCCCACGCCCGCCACACCGTGCGTTCAGCAGCATCTGGCTGTGTATGAATAATGTCTTACTGCGATCACTAATTCGACCGTCAAACGCGTTGATCATGGCAAATGTACTCATGGAAATTTCGACGTGGCGATCCATGGATAAATCATGTCCAACAGTGGACTTTTGATGAAAGTAACGTAGCATTTTTTATTTCGGTATTTAAACTATTTTCAAAAATAAATAAAACTTTAGACATACACTGCTGTTGTTTTAATACGAACACAATCCGAGAGTCACAGGTTCGATTTCGCGAGGTAGCTATTTGGTTCTTACAACATTAACATTGTACTAATTGACATGCGATGTAAACTAATTTTTTAACAATCAAATTCCTTATTAGATATGTTTATAATATTTGCACACCTGTGGACAGGTTAAGTACATCGAACTAATTGAAATTACTATCTAAACAACGTGTAAAAAAACTATGTACTTGGCAAATAAATTTTTTCTTTCTTTCTTACTCTACTTTATTGGTCTTACGTACGATCAAAAAACTAATCTTAATAAAAAAGTTTTTTCGTCAAGTCAGAAAAAAAATTATTTAAAGAGTTTTTAAGTACTTGTCAATTTTATAACTGAAGCTTTATAAAATAAATTTTATAAAATTAATATGTAAACGGAATGATTCTTACAAATAATTATTATTTCAAAACACCTAGCAATACAATACAAAATATAGATTCCAAAAACCTCTCATAAAACGTTTTATCTAAAAGCTAAAAACCTTTATCCTGTAATACGGGCTTTAGAACTGGCAAATCTTGTTAAGCATTGGAAATCGCGTTCAATATGACAACACGATTTATTACTACAAAAACAACTAGAAACACAAGTAGTAAAAATCGATTAATACAATACAATTAAACTATTTTATGTGGAAACATTCTGCGTGAACAACCAAACAACCATTAAACATTCCAAACATTGAACTATCACGATGTAGAAACCATATTTACATGTATAACCTTCAAACTAACACGTGCGATCACCACGGTATCTTTATACAAACTGAGGCACGCCAATAGAGGAGCGTTCGGAAACGAGATAAAGTTTATATATTTTATCAGAGTTTGACGACCTTTTATAGCTAAATATTTAAACGTATCTATATTAATGCTACAAATGAAGATGTGTTTTATTCCCGATCGAATTTATTTGTATGATTGTCATGGCCTGCATTAGAAATATTTGAGTCTGCTTTCAGGTATTATATCTCCGGTCTGAATAGGATTCTGTATAGATCTGATAAAATACGTGCATAGTACTACAGGAGGCACAGAGTGACTAACAAACACAAGCTGCTTACTTAAAATACAGTGTAAACTCTTTATATCGACACTCAAGGGGCTGTGCATATTTTGTCGTATAGAGAATTGTCGTTATATGGAGAGAAGAAAAATCTGTATTAGAAACTGACAGCAGTCTACACGTGCAAGCAATCACAATTTATAAGGAAAAGAACGGAATTCTTAGAAAGTTCGGTGTGACGACGACGACGACTTCGAGTTTATTACGGGCTAGGATAATAAACTTACTTATATTACTATTTTTGCACATCAAAAAGTACTTTTTATTACATTGTATTTAATTGTTGTCGTTATTGAGAGTGGGTGTAATGCTATGCTAACCGAACAAAGCAGAGTGCTTTCGACTCTTTAAGGAGTTTGTTGTTAAATCGAGTGACGTTAAATGGAGTTTACACTGTACTTCAATAAACATAATATTTTCTTTCCATTAAAAATACAAAGAGTGTTAATCGAAGTGTTTTTTTAAACTAAAATCAACATTCATATTGAACTGAATATTTGAATTGAACAATAATTTCTCTCAACTATATATTGTTACCAAACGTACCCCTAAAAGTGAATCATTGAATATGGTATTATTATTATGCCGTATGATCACTCAGTGTATGAAGTAGGTATAGTTTGTGTACAACAGACTTCTGTGTATGAAAAGAATGCGACATTACTGGCTTCTCATAAAAATACTCTCAATGCGTGTCAAAGTTTAATTAAAGGTTTGTTATACAGTGCATAGAGGGGCCAACTTTTGCTTCAGGGATGGATTTGGGGTAGGGTTGCCAACCGTCCTGATTTCCCAGGACATGCCTGTTGTAGGGTATCCTGCTAGTTATTTTTTTAAGCAGTGTCTTGGTTTTAAATGCGTTCAGTTTTGGTCCTTTATTGTGTGTATTTCTTGTATAATTTAGTTTAAAGTGATTTCGACGATGACAGTTTCATACTAAATTTCTTTTACCAAAATCATTTCAAATTAGATAGCTTTTGCAGGCTTTGTGGAGTGACTATCTAGAAATATTGCATTGTCAGTCTGCTATTACTCGTTCACTTGTAAAGCATACTTAACTGGGACAGATTTCCTTTTAACTTTGTTATATTTAATTTTCCCGCATAATATACAAAACAACTACTTGGCATAGGCCATGCGTATATCACATTTCATGATAGGTTCTGCCGATGAGGCGAAATGTCATATCGTTCCCCAACAACTGTCCCGAGGCCCTTAATTACCATAAACACACTCATCAATAATGTTAATCCGTAGCTGTCAACGATAATCGAGGAGTTATTATGCAATTGGGAATAGTTTTTAATCTGGAGGTAGGGTCGGCATAAAAAGTTTCTAATATATGTATTTTTATAACGGTACTTAGATTGGGCGTGTGGTTCGGGCTTACAAAGCACCCCCACCCCTTCCCGTGGGTGTCGTAAGAGTAAGTCGTTTTAGGCGACTAAGGAAAACCATACCGGGGGGGTGGGACAGCAGCCTCCTCCTGAAGAATTAAACTGGAAATTGCGATCACCAACCCGTCTGGAAAGTATGGTGATCAAGCCATGAGCCCTCCTAAACATGTAGGAGGCTATGTTCAGCAATGGAATTTTCTCGGCTGATGCTGATGACTTAGATAAGCTAGGGTTTGATCACAATCTAGCACAGGTAGACGAGTGAGAGAAATATGTCACAAATAAATGTCAAACTTGTTAGCGATTTGATTTTTAGTGACGTTTGACCTCTGTGGACTATATAGTGACCTATTTCCAGAGCGGGGATACCTTATCAGTACTTGGTAGTACTCAACCGATCCTCATGAAATTTTGTAACCAGGTTCGATGAAACATATAATTTTTCCTCGATTCAGTTTTTCGAAACTTTCCAAAATGGCGGAGGTGTGTTGTTTGTGAAGGTATAAAAATATATTTCAATCATTTCGAAAAATGCTCAAATATTATTATTAATTTTTTCTGCGTATCGTACTCTCGCTACCCACACGTCAGCAAAGATAAAACTTTTAGTCACCAGTCACGTGGCATTGCACGTTTTCAAAACGATCTTTTATATAAATAAACCAATATTACGACAAAAGATATCGCCCATAGCACACTGTGCTCATACGTTATTTGATCTTTATTAATGCCAGGGTTAGTAAGTGTAAGATAACATTACAAGTTTAGTTTCTTTAGTTTTAGGAATCCAAACACCCAACCCAAAAAAGCACGCTGTCTCATCTAGCATTGTGTCTAAAAGAGATAGAATCAGTTATGAGCAGTTAGCAGCTGGTCTACACGCATACGTCTAGTCGCACGCACAAAAACACCGTGCCGAAGTCTGCCGAACTGAAACGACGTTAGACAACGCACGGCTTTCAACGCCGCCCCGCTGTGCCGGTCGGAGTGGGGGTGTTAGGTTATTTTCGTTACGGAATTTCTGGATTCGGTCTCTACGCTCAAGGCCCGCGATAGAAGCTATGCAATAGCTTAAAAGGAATCATCAAAATCGATTCATAACTGGCGGAGTTATCGCGTATGTTACGCAGCAGTAAGAATCTAGGTGAGAATGTTGACAGCACTATGTAACCTGCATGCCATAAATATAGCACGACATCATCAATAGCCTATATGTATATGTCTCCACTAAACGGACACCGGTCTGTCACTCGTAGTTGCCATGGTAACTCAGTTGGGTGGAGCCTAGTCCTTGAACAATCGAGGTCTGGGTTCGATCCGGGCTCGTACGTACTTCCGATTTGTTATTTGGAATTTATGTACGAATGATAACAATCATTACCATTGGCTTTTCGGTGAAGGAAAACATCGTGAGGAAACCTGCACACTCCTGAGAAGAAATTCAAAGGTGCGTGTGAAGTCCACCAATCCGCACTGGTCCCGCGTGGTGGACTATGTCCCATACACTCTCTGTAGGAGAGTAGGCCTGAGCCCCTGCAGTGGGGACATGTATAGGCTGTTGATGATGAAGCTAGTCAGAATAACTAATCCACACGCGACTCCTGCAGACAACAATTGCCAATTGACCTCAATGAATGAGTAATTAAGATCAAATATCCATCAGCGATGTCACAGAATTAATATACTCCATACAGAACGGAATTTCACCGCCTCCCGCCGATCCGCGTTGCCTCACATCCTCCTCAAGAAAGTGGCCCGTTTAGGATCGGTTGTATCGCTCATGCGTACTAACAAATGCGGGTTAATACAAACGTCATCTGTTCGATGTAATTGGAACCGGTATCACGACATTTGTTTGAAGTGTCCGGCCTGTGACCGAAGCACAAAAGTTCTATTTGTACTGCTGTTTGTCAGCAGAAAGAAAACATTTTGGTAGCTAGACAGAAGTACCACTAAAAATGACACCTACGGGTCAACGCATAACTGAGTCTGTTGCTAAGGTATGATGGGAGCGGTACAGGAGGGTGTGTTTACGGAACGAAGTTACGAGTAGATATAAGTAGTATGCACGTACGAGTATCAGGTAACATGTCAAAAACTTAGCTAAATTACATCGCTGACTTTTATTAGAACTATATAAGATTTTAAACAATCTCACCATGCATTGTTCTGTTGTATCACTAACGATTTAAGCAGCGATGAACGCTCCCGGACGGCTTGATTTTTTCCGACATCTTCTACTATTATCGTCATATGTCAATCAATATAAACAAAACCTTAACTTAAATAATAAATGAAGCTGCCTCAAGAATTACTCTGTTGATATATGAAAACCGCATGAAAATCCGTTTAGTAGTTTTTGAGTTTATCGCGTACAGACAAACAGACGCGTCGGGCGACTTTATTTTAAAATATGTTATGATACATGTATTTTGGTGCATCAAATAGACTGCCATGTCTCAGAGTTTACCTAGTCACTAGGACACAGAGTTCGTTACACACGTAATAATTTTTTAATATTATTTTGACTTATTTACACACGTTAGTAAGATGCCATGTACTGACCTGCTCCTGAGTGAGTATGACCTCCTCGCCAGGTCTTTTCACTCTGGGACTGGACTCTGGAGTCTCTACCGGTGAGAACCAGTTCACGGTGGACTCTGCATACGTGGACTGCGGCGGCAGTCTCTGGGGCTGCAGCAGCGGCGTGCGCTCAGACGACGACGCCCCGTGGTGAACTGACGAGGAACAATCAAACTACCTATATAGACAGTATAGCGCCCATGGTAACAGATGTTTGGGAAGTACCCCTCTTCGTCGGAAAATGCGGCTTCTTACATATCCATCTAATACCTTTAAACGAGCAATTCTTGTATATATAATTCGGATCTCCGAAACGGCTCCAGCGATTTCGCTGAAATTTGGTATTTGGGGTATTCGGGGGCGAAAAATCGATCTAGATTAGTCTAATGTCTGGGAAAACGCGCGTTTTCGAGTTTTCATTCGCTTTTTCTTTCGCATTATTCGACGCTAAAATATGATGGGAAATTTCACGCTGTCAAACATAATCACTTTAGCCGAGTGGTTCACACGTGTCATTCCGAGAAATCCGCGTTCAAATCCCGGTTAAAAATTGCTTTTATTTTTGATTTTTGTGTGTTTAGGGGCAGAAATAAAGTTTTTGTTTGTTTTTAAAGAACTACGAGCAAAGCTCGGTCGCCCAGATATTATTATATTTTAAACATACACGATTAGGCGAAGATGAGCTATCTATGGCTTACCGATGGCCTCCAGGATCTCCTTGGCTTGGAACTCCTGGGGCAGCACTCTGAAGTCCAGGAACCAGGCCTCGCCCCAAGCCAGCGTGAACGAAGACAGGATCAGGAATACTTGGTACACAGGCTGATTGGCATCAGGCCACTGGTAACACCAAACACATCAATGGTTAGTGGTAGGGCAATTTATATGTTATACCTAGTAGAATTGACTTTTAAGTAATATCTATCACCAAGAAACAGAACATATTTCACTACCTAGATCAGTACTCGGTATGTGTGTGACGAAGCTTATCCGACAGAAAGGATAGCTGAAGAGAGCGTTAACGCGGTTTTGTTCTGAACAAAATGTGACGATTTACGGTGGGAGGCGAGGTAAGCTGCGACAACACTAATGTTCATCAGTGTATCAGAAAGCGACAACAATGAAAAGACATCAACGCGAGTGTCTGAGATATTTATAAATAGAACTGTTTTTTTTAATAAATTTTATACCCGTGAAATATTATTCCACCTTTTGTGTAACCTAAAGTGGTAGTACACATTCCACGACATTAAAATTTTATAATTTGCTTTTAATAATTACGCATAATTGGACTTTGTGTATAAAATTCCTCGCGTATACCCAAATAGGGGATTCGGTTGGTAAATGTGGGCTTAACCACAGAATGAGATGGGATGATCTCACTCTAAAGCCGAGAGCGCACGCGTCATTATTGGTATACTTACGTCGAATACGAACACTTTGGCTATTAAAAAGGCACAAGTTCCACCTGTAGACAGCTGAAACAAAATAAGACAAAATTAATATAACTCCATTTCACAATATTTACATTTTCAACCGATTTCAAAAAAGCAGGAGGTTCTCAATTCAATTGTATGCTTTTTGTATGTATGTTACGCGATAACTCCGTCAATTATGAATCAATTTTGCTAACATCATGTTAGCCAAGTCTGGCCTTAGATGATACTGCCCGAAATTATTAGTTTTTTAAATTTATTTATTTATATTAATTATTTATATTTATTACAATTTATATTAATTTATTTATTTATAAATTAAAGTCACTATTATGGGCTGATTTACTACTTCAGTACACTGACTCGTCGACCCATATCACTGGCAATAGTTCATCTGCGGATTTCCTTATCCCGGATTTTATCACATAGAGAAATTCCGAGCATAGCCCGTTCCATAGCTCATTGAGTGACTTTGAGCTTGTTTATTCGGCTTAGAGTAAAGCCAGTAATACTCACAGCTATAACGCTCCAGTTATTTATGTATAATAATGCATAGAACAGTAGGAGCAGCGTGAACCTGGTGAGTGCCGCCAGTACTATATCGAACAGCGAGCTTTTTATGCTGTAATGGATAATCTCTTTACTATATATAAGCTCCAAAGTGTCTCCTGTCATCTGCAAAAAAAACACGACAATATGAAAGTGATTCCAACCAAATAAAATAATAAATAAATAGTTTATTAACACTGTTTAAATACACACACACTCCACGTACTTGTGTATACCAGAGACAAGAATTCCGTGCGGGGAGACCTGGTTACCCATAGCACAGGCCTCGAGCTTAGTCTGGGAACCAGCTCTCACACAACTACTACGTATATTACTTGTATAAAATATAAAAATGTAACTAGATATATGACGTTGTGGAGAGAGGAAACAAAAATCTATTTTATTTAATTTATTTATAATACTTGAACGGCCTCCAAGCGGAGTGGTGATCGCATAAAAAAACATAAAATGTCGCTAATTATATTTTTGTTATTGCTATGCTTGTTGAGGATCTCTGATTACTGCAGCAGGTAAAACCTGTGTCGCAATAACCAGTGATTCCACCGAGACTTTATACAAACTTTATAAAAAACAAATCAAGCTAGTTGCTCTGATACGAAACAGCAGTGTTAATAGCACGGTTGTGTTCCGATATGAAAGGTAGCAGAGCCAGCGCCTCATTAGGTTGAGTTATCTGGGTGCGCAAGCTTATCATTCAACGGCCTTATTGTCACTCAGATGAAATGAAGGCCAAGTGCAAACCCATCATACTTTAAAAAACCGGCCAAGTGCGAGTCAGACTCGCCCAGGTAAGGGTTCCGTATCTTTCTCTATAAAAACGGCAAAAAATCACGTTTGTTGTATGGGAGCCCCCTTAAATATTTATTTTAATTTAACTATTTATATAAGTGAACATATTACAAAAGTATTCTGTGAATATTTCAAGCGTCTACCTGTTGCCGTTATCAATATCGAGCAAAAACGAGCAAAAATCACGTTTTTTGTATGAGAGCCCCCTTACATATTTATTTTATTCTGTTTTTTAGTATTTGTTGTTATAGCGGCAACAGAAATACATCATCTGTAAAAATTTCAACTGTCCAACTATCACGGTTCATGAGATACAGCCTGGTGACAGACGGACAGCGGAGTCTTAGTAATAAAATAAAATAAAAATAAAAAAGCCTTTTATTTTGATCCTGCTACATTGCTGCTTGATTTCCTATTATTCTAATACACCTTATTTATTTAGCAAGGTCCCCAGGTTGGGTAAAGGCCTCCTCCAGTAATGTCCACTTCTCTCTGTCTAGAGCTATTTGCCACCACTTTGGACCAGCGGCTTTTTTTATTTTTGAGTCTTAGTAATAGGGTCCCGTTTTTACCCTTTGGGTACGAAACCCTAAAAATCACGGAACTTGTTTTAATGCGTATAAAGTCAATAAATATACAGACAAAGAGATTTCTTAGTAAATAACCTTCAGTATATCACAGGGTCAAATGATAAAGAGCTTTTCTTGACATTTTAGTTCTCTGTAACATTGTATATCTTATATCGAACAATGCGTGTCCATTGCCACTTCAGATCACTTATAACTTCCTCACTCTGGATTTCATCGCTTAGAAAAAGTTTCATAGCTCGCTGAGTGACTTGGAGCTTGTTTATGAAGCCAACAGTAAAAGACACGTCGCGTGAAAGTATGGAGCCAATGCCTGGACTTGGGCACTTCTAATTCAAAAAGGTAATCATTATATTATGATATTTCGGTGTAGTTCATTTGTAGACAAGTAAATTAACAAGTAAATGTGTTCAAAAAGAACGGGAAACCGACTTCAATTGCACTAAAAGTCTACGTTTACTAAGGCAAATTTAAGATTTATATAGTTTTCTCATGGATGCCACTGTCAAAACTGGACCAAATTGAAATGGGACCACACGGGAAGCACTAGCTTTCAATGAAAAAAAGAATCATCCAAATCGGTTCACCCAGTCAAAAGTTCTGAGGTAACAAACATTTTAAAAAAACATACCCGTCGAATTGATAACCTCCACCTTTTTTGAAGTCGCTAATTTAAAAAAAAAAAGCCAAACACCAGCTGTTATTCTTCAAACTGCTGAATTGATTTGTATCAAATATAGCTAAGAAATACTGCAAGGAAATTTGCTTTCACGTTTAAAAAACACATCAAAATCGGTCCATCCATTCGAAAGCTACGATGCCATAGACAGACAGACAGACATGGGCGTCAAATTTATAACACCCCTCTTTTTGTGTAGGGGTTAGAGATATTAACCACGCAGGAAACAGGCAATACTAACAAAGATGGCGTCCATGAAATTACCTGTGACGTTGCCACTTAATACAAAAAGAATGATTTTGTATATACAAATACATGGCTAGGTATAGAAGTTGAAAACAATATATAAGTTATCTCGTAAAATAAATGCCACTCCTTTATTAAAAAATCTTCACAATGTAATTAAAAAGCAAAATGTAAAATAAAAAATTTTATTCGAGCAAGTTGGTTTTTTGAAATTTTGCGGTCTTTATAAGTTGTAAAAGTCCAGAAAAAATTTGAATAATATTAGATATTTTTAATTTTATAGGAGAATAATCTGATTTGGTGTCGTCTAGCCTATTCTACCTCTAAGAGTGAACATTTTAGTGGATGAACTTAGATTTTTAGGGCAGTTGAAGTCGGCTCCTTGGTTATTTTTGAATGCGTTAATGATATTAACTCACCATTACACATATAAGCCACATGAGGCTAGTGAACAGCATGTCAAAGGTGACGAACAGACAGAAGAACCGTCTGACAGTAGACATGCGTCCCTGGGGACGGTGGCCGGCAACCAGATCCTCGGATACTAGATTTATTGACTGTGAGTTCGCTGTAACATAAGAGATAGCATTTTAAAATCAACGTTAAATGTAAGTCTTGATTTAAAAATAACTTATTTGATTTATTCATTCCATTTTTGACACCTGTGTATGAACAACCACTTTGGGCTCCTAGAAATACGATACTTATAATCATTGACAAAACATTGATATACATATGTATGTATCACAAGAATTTAAATTGTTTTTAAATATTCAGTTACACATAAATTACCCTAATTGGTTGTTTTTTCTCAGATATGTTCAATGTGCAATAGATGCAATTTTCAAATTATCTTAATAGTGACTCACAGGTCTAAACATTAAAAAAATCATCTGTGGTCTTGAATACAAGAAAAATATATTAAAGTAAAAACAACTTATTATTCACAACAATTTTATTCTCTCCTCTATCTTTCTATCTATCTTTTATTATTATTATTATTATTACTATTACGACACATCTAATTTAATTTGAAATGCAGGTGTCTTATTCTTGTTCATACACCCTATAAGTACATACTTACAAAAACTTCTATAATGTGTTGGCCCCGTGACACTCCCTAGCAGAGATTCTGCGGCCTCCCGAATATTTCTACGGTCAGCCATTTCCTCTGAAATAGTTGATCAGTTTCTTTATACATACTATCAATGTAAAGGTACGCTAAATGATAGAGCTTTTTTAAAAATTGAATGAAATAACAATAGACATATGAGACCTCAGTACATCATAATCCCCAGCTGGTCAGTTAAATATGTGTATTTAAGAAATATTTTTAGAATGATATAATATATTTTCTATATACATTTTAAAACAGTGTATCAGCAAAATTAAAATTCATGAAAAAATACAACCCGCGATAATTCTACCACCCTCGATATATTTTGTCATCAATTATTTTTATAATTGGAAGTGCCCATTTAGGGAAGTGGTCATTCAGGGTAGTGGTCATTCAGGGTAGTGGCCGTTCAAGGAAGTGGCCCTAAGTGACCGGAACCAATATGTAATTTACTGACTGGCATCAACATGTTGAAAAGAATTTCATATAAGGTTTCTATTGTGTAAATAAATATTTTGAAATTGTGATAATTGGCTTGCAATTCGACTTTATCTCTGCTGATAATTAATGCTCTGCTACCTTTCATACCAGAACACAACCATGCTATAAACACTTCTCTTTAGCGGCAGACTTTACCTAAGTCATGGTGCCAAACTAAGTAGATACACCCGCTGGGAATCGAATTAGAGCCTTCCGGATAGTAAATCAAAGCATGTAACCATTAGGCCAGAGAGGTGGTTACGGTTTACGATGAATAATGATTATGTTGGATGACATTTGCACACCTGGATTCAAGTTTCGATATAATGATAATTAACTTGGCAAATATAATCTTGTACTGGTTTATTACATGTATTAGACAAATAAAAAGCTATGATTCTAAAAATACACGTAATTTGTTATGACCTCTTTTAACCTAGGCGATCCACCTCCATTAAAGTTTCATATTACATTTCTGTTGCCATAATCTTTTAAAATATAACAGCTGGCTTTGTCAAGTAACTATCTAAAAATAGGACATCAGATTGTGATGTCGCGAAATGAGTATCATTAACATACAACTTCACAGTGAATCACAATTTTCTTTTTAAACACTTTTTTTAGATTATTGTACAAATCTATGAACCATTCTAGGTTTCTAGCTGTATAATGGCTATTGTAGCTAACTATAAAGTTGTAAATTAATGATATTTATCTCGTGACACTATAATTTCGTCTCCTAGTTTTAGATAATTACTTATCAAAGCCAGCTACTCCATTTAAAAAAATTATGGCAACAGAAATTTTGTATGGAAGTATTAGGAGAGAGATCCCATTGTTATAAAGGTATCAAAACAAGTTAAGTGCTGTAACACTGTGTTGCTTTTATTCTTTTGGGTTAAAACAAATACATAGCTTTATTTGGGACACAATTTATAGTTGTAATGATGCAAACATGAAGGTTATCCTTCTCTGTCTTAAACCTCACAAAGTGCATCATATATATTGACAACTGATTATATTCTTTAACATATTCTCACTCTGTACACTATGTTTGGTCAGGATTATTTTGTAGTTGAACTACATAAGACATCAATATGAGGTATTTTCCAACTCAATCAGAACATACTTCAAATCCGTAATTGATTTGTTGTACTCTTTTTTAGATATCATAAGAGGTGACTGAGGCAAAACCATATCGGAGGAGGGGCAGCAGCGTCCTCATGAAGAATTAAACAACAATGCTGTGATCACCAATCCGCCTGGCAAGCGTAATGATTATGCCTATACCTTCATGAAAGTAAGCCCTTGTGGCACACCATGGGCCTGTCTCCAAGAGTTGATGTTCCCTGGCTGATGATTATCATGATAAAGTAAATTTGACATTAGTATTAGCCTTCTATAATTTAGAGGACTCAATCTTAAGCCAAAAGTGCCACAAGAGACAACCAATCCTTGAAAATCTACTATCTCAGGAACAGTGGTGAATGCTTGGAACAAGTTGCCCAAATATGTTTTGTAAGCATACAGCACAAACTAACTAAAGAGTAGTCTGAACCATTTCACTGAAACTGAAAACTGGCTGAGACTGACTGGATCCAACCGATTCCAACCAGTTCCATTAACTGCCTGCTTTATCTCTAAGGTAAATAAAAATAAACTAATGCATAAATAATTAGATAATGTTCTTAGAGATGCCGCATCATTAGATTCGGTAATTGCTTAGTTATTTAATAGATTTGAGTAAAATTAACCACTGAATGTTTAATTTTAAGATATGTTAATTTGATCATGTTTAATTGAAAATTATGTGACTCTACTCTTATTCCGATCTAACTTGCCATTCGGTGTGCCGACTCATATACCCTTAGAGGCCATTAAAAATTGCTTTTATTAAAATCTTCATAAAGCATTTGAACAAGCATGATCAAAGTCTACTCAAAGTCAATTTAAGTATTATACTAATTATTTTATAGACTTATAAAACTCAATCAGCAATGGAAATTCAAGTGAGTCGTCATTTTACACATGACATAGGCCACATACTCACACAGTCAAGAGATCACTTAACATTTAAAAAAACTAAAATTATGAGTAAATCTCTTTGTACATAGAAAACAGAGTAAAGATAAAATAAATATGCGAAATCTACCATTGCATAAATTAAAGAAGGAATGTCTTAAATGCCACAGTCGAAATAAAATTAAAATAAAGAAAAATAAACAGAAAAACAATCTGAGTCATCAAATTTTACATAAATTTTTCCTTGACCTATAACTGGCTAATACCAAAAACCTTTTATCAGCCGATAACAAAAAGATTTACCTATTCTGATAGCATGTACCTATTGTGATTTAGTCATAAAAATAAAAGACAAAGACTTACCAAGTAAATGTCTCACTAAGCTACAAAATTTAACTTAAAACTACAAAATGCATTACTAATTGTACACTGGATCTTTCAACTGTGACTCATATACAGCCCATCTTTATTATAAGGGCTTGTTATCAAACAAAGCTCAAGTTATTGTTATCAAAGTAGAACAATTAAATTTTTTAACAAATACAAGATACAAGACTCCATTGATTGACGTTTTGAGATTTTCAGATTTAGTAGACAAGTACGATCCGTTACCCGTATACTTTTAAAAGAAATTTAACGAAACGATTAGATTTAGCGTTTTTAAAGACAAATACAATTTAAATCAGAAATATACAACTGTATTTTAAGAATTTGTGCCACAAATACTAAACATGTATTTACACATTGAACCTAATTTGAACGATTATGTGATTATTATACTTGCGTGTAATGAAACTTGTTAACGTTTCGTTACGCTTTGCCCTTTAAATGCAAAATAGTGTCGTAGTAGTGCGCTAAATGCGTAGAACGGTACGAATAGTAATAAACTTATTTACGTTCAAAGTGAGTTCAAAGACCGTTTGTGGAACGAATAGAAAGATTTACCACACAAACAGCTACGGCCTAAATATTATCCAACGCTTACTTATTCAAAAACGTGTTTTTAGTTTAAAAAATTACTTTTGTTTTGAATACCGCCTCCTTAAAGGCTTAATGACTTGAGGGTACTTTTAAATTCGTCAAGACCCAGACTGCGAAATAAATTACTTTAGATTTACAATTTCAAAAATCTGGGGGGTAGATCTCTATGTTATTGATTGTGAAGGAGGCAGTGGTTTCGATGCCCGTTGGTGGCTTGATCTATTTTCTTGATCTGATCTTGATCATTTATGGTAGTATGTTTCGTTTGTGGATAAATGAAGTTTTCTATTAAATTCCTTTGGTCTGCTTACTGCGTCTAGGTCTATTAACTTAATTGTTTAGGTATATTTGACGGAATCTAAGAAACATTAAGTCATTTGCAGTCCCGAAAAGGACTTTTGTCGATAAATTAATACAACATTCATTAAATTTTTATTAAATATAAATAAATAATCTTTATCTCTTACCCAAAATTACTGTTCTACAGCCCCACTTCAATAACTTCACTTCAAAACAACCTTGATGAAATGTTATCTTCCTCAAAATATTCCTGTTTCAGCCTCGCCAACTGAAAGCATCAGTAGTATTCCGAAGGTACCTATTAATTTATTCATCGGACTTCTTGACCGTTTTCTTCGGCAGTAACTCTGGACGAATATTAGGTAACGCCCCGCCCTGAGCTATAATGATGCCTTGCAGCATCTTCGTCAGTTCGTCGTCGTTTTTGATGGCCAGAAGAATGTGACGGGGGGAAATGCGGGATTTCTTGTTATCGTCAGCTGCGTTGCCCGCCAGGTCTAAAATTTCAGCTGTTAAATACTCCAAAACGGCGCAGAGATACACCGAAGCCATGGCGCCAATTCTCGGTGCGAAGTTCCCTTTCTTCAACATCCTGTGCACTCTTCCAACTGGGAGATGCAGGCCAGCTCTTGAAGATTTGGTCTTTGTCTTCTGTGATACTTTTGGAGCCATTGCGGACTAGTTGGTGTGAGTAAATTGCTGTCGGCGTTGTTGAGTGTTTCAATTTGTCGAAAGGGGCCTTTTTTAAAACTCTGTCGACGGTAGGTTAAGTGGTTTCATAAGTCTCGCAACTAGCCATAGTTTGCGTGAGCAGTGGGATTTGGTAGTTAATTTGTATTCAAAAATCAAGTCATAATAAGCTACTTGATAATAGTGTGATTCATCTTTTAAATAAGTTAGTAGAAGTAGAAGTTGTATTTTATTGTATCTCATAACTGCGTCTGCCTAAAAAACGCCTAAACACGTTTCTTGTATATATCCCCCTTTAATTTTTAGCTTTGTATTATTTGCTATTTTATATTATAGTGGTCATAGCAATACACACTTAAAAACTTTAAGTAACCTATTACGGTTCAAAATAGACAGCCCTGTGACAAACTGACGGACAGACAGACAGGGGAGTCTAAGTAATTACCACGTTGGGCATACTTCGTGTTAGAAAACGTAAAAATCTTTATTGTATATATAATTCTTCACAAATCTAAGGGAAAATACAACTACTAGGTGGACCAACGACCTTGTAAAGGTCGCGGAGAGCTGCTGGATGCAGGTGGCTCGGGAGCGATCAATGTGGCATACCAAGGAGGAGGACTATGCTCAGCAGTGGACGTTTCCCGGATGATGATGATGAAGGAAGAATATATCGAGCACAGTTTTACTTCATTTCAGATTGACTTCGTTAGGAACAAAGTAAAAATCGATTTTAGTACACTTACGTCAGCAGTCAACAAATACAGCGCGATGCCTGACGCCGGCGTCGGCGCAGCCAGGTGCTGTCAACATTTTATAAACAGTTCTTTTTGATTATTTTAAATCTTGAGATTTGATGAGATTAGAGAGAGATGGATTATTAAGAGGAGAGCAGTTTCATTCACAAAATATTCTAGTCAGACATCCATAATTTTAACTGTGACTTCGCCTGGTACATATGATGATTTTTTTTCATATTTATTGTCCATTGTGGTACATACATATATACTTTTTTTTAATCGAAAGAAAACGTAAAGTTCGTCTCGTTCGAATTTCAAAAACTTTCTAAAAAAGAGCTTTACCACACAGATTTCAAATATACAATAAAAGAATTCCGAGCTAGTGAGGTGAAACAAGTTACACGTTCACAAAGAACAAGAAACCGACTTCAACTGCCCTGCAAATTTAAGACGTATATCGTTTTCTCATGGATTGAAATAGTTACCATAAAGTAGGCTTATGTTCAGCAATGGATGTTTCTCGGTTCTTGACGATGATGACTATTTTTTAGTAAAGGCTATTTTTGTTTAAAATTTATTTTGGGGACAAATTTGTAATTTTTTCTATTGATTACTTCATTCGATATATTTCAGGTTTTGTTTGCAATAATTTATAATATAAATTTGATCTTGTCCTACCCATTTTTAAGCCCCCAAAAAATTCCCCTTAAAAAGTGGACCGATGGTGCTCCACCCCTGGTTGCAGCTGCCCCTGCGCAGCTGGTTCCGACCGTTACACCTCGCACGTGCCGCGCCCTCCTCTTATTATTATTAGCTTCTATTATTACTTAACGTACAATTTGTGAATAATAATAAACACTTTAACAATTCCTAAACTTCCGAATAAGATGGTAAATTAATTTTGTTTTAGACATAGACATAGACACATCTTTATTTAATAACACACACAACACAATACACATAGAAAAAACACATTAAGAAATATATTAAAACAAAACTACAAACACAAAAACAAAACTAATTACACAAAAACAAAAATACTTAAAACTGATAAACAAAAATTGAAGCTATATACAAACATAAAATTTGGTTGTGTTGTAGTGTGTTGCTAAAATGGACTCGTCTCAGCATGTGCTGCAGTGAGGCGACAGCGCTGGTGTTCTGACGAGGCCAGAGAGTGTGTGACGTGCGTGGGAAGGAGAGAACAGATACTTGTGCTTAATATATATATAATACAGTCTAAGACATAAATATATTATAAATATATGTTTTGTTTATATAATATATGTTTTCATATAGACTTGCTGCCAATCAGCAACGTAAATAGAACCTGTTCTATTGTGTTCTATGAAAGGTAGCAGATTCAGCGACTCATTATTTTGAGGCTTCTGCATGCGCACGCTTACCGTCCAACGGCCTTACCGTCACTTACCATCAGGTGAGATGAAGGCCAAGTGCAAACCCATCATACATAAAATAAGTTTCATTAGTGCCGATAAGTCCTTTAGAGCTTTTGCACATTTTTGCACCTTTTGAAGTTTGGGTGGCACTAAATAAAGTAGGTCGGCGAAATTGGTATCCGCTCCGGGCGGCTGAAATCACAGAGGTAGAATTGCTAAAGCTGAAACCCACGCTTCGCCACTGAAACGCATAGAATGTGATCGAGACGTGCGCATAAAGTGAATTAAGTATAATTAAAGCGTTCAAAAAGAACTACGGAACCGATTTCAATTGTCCTAAAAGACTACAGCATTCATGTTCACTCTAAGAGATTTTGGGTATATATTTTGTTTTTGTTGATTTTCTCAAAAAGTATTGAATCAATTTAGATAAAATTTATATGGGACCACCTCTGAAGTATGATCTACCAAAGGAAAAAAGAATGATCAAAATCGATTCATAATTTACAAAGTTATCTCATATAACATACATTACATTACATGCTCCTTATTTAATAAATAAATAAATTACAGTCAAATTGAGATTCTCCTCCCTTTTAGAGGCTATGTTGGTAAGACCACGTGGTCTGTTTCAAGGTTAAATTGTTTTGTAGCTGTCCCTCTCCGAGCCCTATCCTACCCGAGCGCGTACGGTGAGACAGCATACATTATGCGATGTTATCCACCCGTTATTTGGATGTTTCGTAGTCCAGGGATCATTTGAAGGATACAGTATATTATGTAACCATTTTTTTAATACAGTATACTAATGAAATTTCAGATGTCAGTGGTTTTTCCAAATTGTTCTAAATTGATTCATACTCTTGTAAATCAGGTTCAAAGTTGGGGCTTTTTATTACCGAAAAATACAATACTTTGACGCCCTGTAACTCTGGAAGTATATATTTAAACGAAAATCTGACTCACCACCGACACAGATATTTGTTTCTAGATTGTGTCTTGAAAATTTCATAGATTTTCATAGCTTAATACTCAAAATATGTCTGGACTACGTTTGTATGGGCGCTTTGACAACAGCATACCCTCTTAAGCTTATATTAAATACAAACATTATATTTAAGTATATGGCTTAGTTGATCGCGGCCGTCGCATGTGCACTCTCTGGATTTTTGTTGTTGTAAAATACATAATGGGACTATCACTTGGCCTTCATCTCACGTGATGGTAAGTGACAATAAGGCCGACGGATGGTAAGCGTGCGAACCCAAGCATCAAGTCAATGAGTCGCTGGTTCTGCTACCTTTCATACCGGAACACAACAGTGCTACTAGCACTACTGTTTTGCGGCAGACTCTGGTAGCATGGTGGTAGCTTTAGCTTGCGAAGCGGACATAGTAAATGCCCTAAAACCAAACCGATTACCGACAGGTATCAATGGTAATCGAACCTGGGACCTTTCTTGTAAGGCCAAGCGTGTTTCTCTCTCCGACATGCGGATTGCACCGTAGGGGTTTACTAGGAAAAAAAACCTATATAACTTTAAAAGAGTCCCCTCTGTAAAAAATAGGCCACATGTTATTTTAGCTTCGTTAGTTTATTATTGGATGGTTTTACGCCCTTCAAGAATTTATTATTATCCGAGTGACCACAGGTTCTTGTGTTTGTCAAAGTCGTCGTACTGTTTGCTCGTACTGTTTACTTTTCAAAATAAATGAAATGAAATCGACGTTTTACTCAAACGCACGCATTAGATTGGAATAAATTTGCTAAGATTATGTTTAAGACAACCCCAATTCTTTTATACTGTATAAAATTTACTTGTTCTCAAAGGTCTGTAGACACCATTATATTCGTAACGGAATTCCAAATTCCTGTCCATCAGAACAGACCTACCCTTAAAAATGGCGGCACCCTTTATTCTTAAAGTTCATTCAATAAATTGCGCAACGAACGACGAGTATTTATTACAAAGCGCAAACGTTTGTTCATAATTCCTAGCACACCTTACTCATTTTATCATCACAATTTTAAACCTAACCACAACAGTTCATAAGTCTATAATTTAAAAACTCTCCCCTCGAACTTAACACATTTTCAATCATAAAGGTTTATTTACTAGGCAAACGTTTATTCCAATCTAATATGAACTTTTTACATGTCCAATAAGATTGAAAATTCTGTATCAAAGTTTAGAATTCGGAATTCAAATAGCTCGTGCTGTCTGCAGGGGTGCGCACACGCCGTTTCCGATCTTGGTGCTTTTTTTAATTTCCCCCTTTTGAATGGCAGTTGACGGTTGACCGCTGTGCAGCGTACACGAAAAAGATTGTATATTTTTAAATATAAGTAATTTAATTAATTTTTAAATAGTCTTAAATAATCCAAAAATAGTGATAAGAGTGTTAGTCGTATTTGTGTTAAATGAAGCAAAAAATAAGTGAGAAAACCATTTACTCCTAATGAATACGTCTGGAAGTGTAATAAGTGGCAAAAAGTTTTAAAACTTGTGCGAGAAATTGGTGAATAGAGTGAAGAGAAAAATATAATGTAAATTAAGTTTAAGGTCAAGAAACCTGAACGGTCACGGCTAAGGAGCACCCTTTATATTCTAAAAGAAACTCAAAGGAATCATGCTTCGATGAACTGAACTTACTTCTAAGACAGCCGGGGAAATATACGCTTAAAACTTTCGTCAAAACTTTCTGTTTGCTTCTGCACACTGTGAAACTATCACCAATACATATAAGATACTCGTATTTCAAAGATGGATTCACGTAAAATCGTTTACAAATACTACTCGAATCCAGCATTTTGCGGGCAAAGCGAAGCTGTGTTCCAGAAATGTGTCATTACACCTCAAAGAATGTCACCTTTAGGTGCGAATTCGCCAAGAAGCCACATTGACAACAATAGGATAGTTCGCACGGACATATCTGATAATCCTTTGCGACTATCTCCGCCTGGAAGGAGGGATGAGCCTCCAGAACTACCTCCAAAGCCTCCTAAGTTTCAAAAACAGTTCCAAAGACAGTCTTCTTTGATGTGCAAGCCCACCAGATCATCAGTGCGTTGTCGAACGAGAAGCGAAGACTTGGAGATGGCACAGTTTAAACAACAGAAGAAGGTGAAATACCATCGTAACGCTGAAAGCGACGATGGCTTAGAAGACAGACCTAAACATAGGTATGAAATAATAGATTTTGATGATATAGACTATTCACCGACTAAAAAGAGAATCGTTGAAGCTAAAGCTGAAGAAATACAAGAATATAACGTCGACGGTCCCGATGATAACGAACTAAAGGAAATACCAACGGAAATCGTCAAAACTGTGAATGGGAGGACTCATAGGTACGCAATAGTTCCATTCGAAGATGCCATTGAAATGGAGCCGATACGAAAACCCAACGTTTCTTTTACATCGCCAGTAATGTCGAAAAAGAATCTCATAGCAACGCAGAAACTTCACGAACTGCTATCGACTCCACCCCGAAGATTGAAAAGCTATGCCAGCCAACCATCAGTAGTGACACCTGGGAAGGAATCAAGAAATTTGACACCCAAAAGGATGATATCAAGCACGCCAACGCAAGGCGTGACCCCATCAAAATCTTGTGCCAATCTTTCGATGAGTCGAGGCAATAGGACTTCACCGCTATCTCCTAAAGCTCAACAGAAGTTGAATTATGGTCTGCCTGAAGAGTTTGATCGAAGTGACGTATTTGTGACTAGTTTCAGAGAGAAAAGTAGAGACAGGTCTTTTGATGACGATGGGAGAAGAGATAGAGGCAGTCAGAAGAAGGACAGAAATACCGCTGTTATTATGCCAAGGTAAGTACTAGTGGTAAATTGAATTCGAATAATTGACGTGCTTCGGTGTAGGGTAAATATAGCATAGCGTCTTAAAATACTTCGGAGTGAGCAATATTCTATCTTAAGGCCACAGAGCACAAGACCCATTAGTTATGTCCTCTATGCTTACGGCCTTGTCGTCACTACGATCTGGTGAGATGAAGGCCAAGTGTGAACCTTTACTGCAACATACAAGTTTTATCTCTTTTCTAGAACAGCTGCTTTCCAAATCTTCTGTACTGATCAACTTGAAAATTGGCAAAAGTATTTTCGTTTGCTTTTTGTAGGCCATATATTTTAAAATTCCAACCATCTACAATATTTTTCCAAAGAAGTGCCAAAAAAGTAACATGTTTTTACTCAATTTTGGTGTGAAAAATTGTATGGTGTTACGGTATCCTTCGTCCGTTCGACTCAAACTTGGCCGGTTTTTATTTCTAAACTTATCAGGATTATAATTAAGCTTTGTTACCTTGTCACTTCCAGACTAGCGTCGCCCCCGCACCCCTCGTCCACGTACTCAGATGAGACCTATAAATCTCTGGCGAGCCTGAAGGCGGTGAACGCGGCGACGGCTTCGCTAACCATTGCTGCTTTGATGCTGACACTGTGCGGAGGACTCACTACTGGCCTGAGCTTTTACATGATGTACAGCGTAAGTTTAGATACCTTTTTTAAGACATACACATTCTTGGTGCTAACACGGACCTGTAAAGAATATACGGATTCCACCTCATTTAATAATGCGAGAGGTCAACAAAAATACACACTCGTGTAATAGTGAGTTTTGTGTTTGCGTTTGTGTGTACCTTGTGTATAACAAACGATAGGTTATGAAATAGT
This sequence comes from Carcina quercana, assembly GCA_910589575.2. Lineage (NCBI taxonomy): Eukaryota > Metazoa > Arthropoda > Insecta > Lepidoptera > Depressariidae > Carcina > Carcina quercana. The sequence continues at coordinate 4,249,052 of OU342454.1, read as the reverse complement.
TACTTCATTACTTAGAAAATGGTGGTTTAATTGCAATTTTAGTTATATGTGCTTTTGTGTGTTTCAATGGTATGTTAAAAAAAGGACCACGGATGGTATTATGTTTTTTTTTCTTTCAAAAAATAGACGCGCTTGACCTCAATATCACCTGATGGTAAGTGACGATGAGGTCGACGATGTTACGCGTTGGTCTAGAAGGTGCCTATTTACTCTTTGGAAGATTCCCAAGTTGCGATTTTCTAGAACACGGACCCCGGTAGTGTATTCCATATTTTATCTGTACTCACGAAAAATGTGGAAGCGAAACGCTTCGTGCGAGCTGTAGGAATATCTACAGTGTACGGGTGGAGGTGCCTGCAGTTCTTCTGTTTGACCGGTACTTGAACGGCGAAGGTGGAATTAACAAAAATCGCTCCTGCGAACACTCTCCAAAATGTATCCTATAAAATACCGTAAGGCAGGCAACCTGACGCCTATGTTCGAGGCTTTGGAACTTTGCCTTATATAGCGTATCTGCTAGTTTGCGTAATTATTACGAAGAATTGTGAGGGTTTTGCCGTGATACTCGTAGAAAGGGAATCATGTCCCGTCGGCATACGGATTCACTATCGAATACTATTCGAACCACAGAGTACGGTTCGAACCAAGGCTGACCTTTGAAATTTTCGTCAAAAATCCAAAATTTGCGATGAATTGAACACATTATAAATAGAAGTAAAATCCTACCACATCTTATATAAATAAGCAATCAGTTTAGTTGGTAGTAAGGCATTGTCTATACTGCCTGGCTAGCGGCTACCTAACGCCACCAAACTTGGAGTTCTAGCGCAGAAGGCAGCAGATTACCGGTGAGTTCAACAACATCTCTTCAATTCCTCATAAATTCCAGATGGGCAGGAGATACTACCTGGACTTCGGAGTGCTGTCTGGGTTCACCTGTTTCCTTCTGGGCCTGCTGGGCTTCAGGACTCGGAGACAACAGCTGCTTCCCAACAGGAACTTCATATCTGGTAAGTGTTCTTTATTTATGTCTTTTGCAATGGCACCGCACCCACTGCTAGGGCTCAGGCCTACTCTCCTACAGAGAGTGTATGGGACATAGTGCCCCACGCGGGACCAGTGCGGATTGATAGACTTCACACACTCCTTTGAATTTCTTCTCAGGAGTGTGCAGGTTTCCTCACAATCTTTTCCTTCACCGAAAAGCCAATGGTAATGATTGTTATCATTCGTACATAAATTCCAAATAACAAATTGTAACTCATTGGTACGAGCCCGGATCGAACCCAGACCTCGATTGTTCAAGGACTGACGCTCTACCCAACTGAATTACCATGGCAACTACGAGTAACAGACCGGTGTCCCTGCTGATGATGATGATCGCCAGTAATGTTAAATGTCTCTGATGTCATGCTATATTTATGGCTTGCAGGTTACATAGTGCTGTCAACATTCTCACTGCTGAGCGCGTTCGGTCTACTGATCCTGCTGTCAGTTCAGCCGAGACCAGGGTCCGCTCTTAACGACATCACATCAGGGGCGGTTTGCGCTGTGAGCGTGCTGTGCCTCGGCGTGGCGTCTCTGGGCGCTGTGGCGAGCTACTGCTGTGTCAACGACCCTCCTGACAACAGAGTAGGCACCGCGAGGTGGTACTGAACCGACAAACTCATTATCAAAATAGGATACTTGACAGGTTTTTAAAAACTGTTCTACTTTAAGCACTCTGCTATCACAGAAAACAGCTGCTCTGCGCTCACCGACCTAGCTCGAAGAGTCAGTGAGCTGAAGTGGCAATGGGCAGTCTGCATCGCTCGAAGAACCGGTAACCGATGGGGCGAGTGGCGACTACTTAACGGGAAACGTCCACCGGGCCGTCCCCCTAATAGGTGGACCGATAACCTGGTTAGGGCACGGGGAGTCGCTGGATGCAAGTGTCTCGGGACCGATCAATTTGGCATACCATGAAGGAGGCCTATGTCCAGCAGTGGACGTTTCCTGATGTGGTGATGATTCCAGAAAATGTATATTTTACGTTCCATTACGTACAGCTGATTACAGCGTGCATATTTCATACGGGCGTATATTTTGATGGCACTTAGTGATTGTCCTAAACAATACATTTACCCAAGTTTCGTTAATTAATTGTATATGTTTATCATACAAAATAATTGAGCACGCAATGTATTAATTACATATAAAGTTATCGACTTCAGGTTCTTTTTACACGTCAAATCATGACAGTTCAATAAACCGTTTATCCTTTGTCAAGTCAATTTGGACGCAATACATTGCTGCTCGGTCATAATTTAAAAAATTATAAACTCTTATTAATTAAGCTATTTAACAAAATTGCTTTCACATATGATTTGTATATTGTAAGGCCGCAAAATATATCCAGATAAATTATATGCTCTTATACACGCTGTATAGCGCAAGAAAAAACGTAAACCAAAAATATTATTTAAATATCCCGCGGAAACGCTTCTCCTGGCAATATGGCGCCTCATGTCATCGTGACGTCACCTGTTTGTAAACTTCAACTCCACTGGCACTTTTCAGAGAAAACATTAATCTGAGCTGCGCCAGTTTGTATACATCTTTCTCGCTTACCCACGTACGAATGTATGAATAAGGCATACACATGTATCAGTCTAATTGGTAGACTATTACTATTAATTATTAATTTTTCAATACACGAATTTAATCATTTAAAATTTTTATTGTTCTATTTAGGTATAGCCAAAGATACAAAATCCTGCTTGTAGCTTGGATATGTGAAAATTGTTGTAAAACGTTTTTAATAAAATTTCTATATGGTGAATTGTTGTATTAATTACGATTTTACTTTTAACGTTAGTATTTGGTCATGATATGTTTTCATAAGTGAATATAACGCCATAGGATGGAGGCGCGCTCATAAAAAAGCCTCAAATCAAGGCACTGACGGTGTTATCTTTTTTTATTAATTAGCAACACAACAGTGCCATCGAAACTGATGATCGACGGAAGATTTCTTTGTATGATAGTACAAAATATGAATTTAGCTGTCGAAAAATCCGCTGTGACAGGCTGACGGATAGACATACACCAGAGTGAGATTATAAGAGATCCGTATTTCATCAGATGTTCGGAACCCTAAATTTTTTCTAAATGTAATGGTTCATACCTTTTGTTAAAGATTTTAAAGAATACACACTGCCTATTTAATTAATTCACTTGTAATCTTTAAAATAAACTATTTCAATCCGGCCTTTTTTTATACCGGGGCCTAGAGAAGAGAGGGCACCACAGAGTATCTGAACTAGAGAGGTGACTGCTCGATTACGATAGAATAGGGATGTAGTAGGGATGTGGCTCTCACATTCAGAAATCGTTAATACTTCTATCATTTTTGAGAAAAAGTGGGAGTGTCGGCAGCTCTATGGAAGAATGAGTTTCTTCAATAGTTTGTGATGCTTACGTAAAGGCAGGTGTTCTCTAAGACGTCTCGTGGGTACTCTGGGGATGTGCAACTGTAATCAGCTTTATTGCACATACAAACAACAAAGCAAAAACAGAACAGACAAAGAAATACAAAAGGTACATAAAGGCGGCCTTATCGTTATGAGCAGACGACTCTCTAAAAATCAAATCTCATCGATCAAAATCTAAGGAATACTCTGTTCAAGGATATATATTTTAGTCAGTCTTGAAGGATTGTTAGCATGGCGCTCGTCTTATAGGTTCAGGGATATAGTTCCATAGTCAGATACTCGGTACAGAAAAGGATTTTAAGTAAAACTTGGACGAATGAAGGGGGAAAGTCGGGTAACAAGTCATTCAAATTAAAACCGCTCTAATTCGTCTTTAAACGATGATGTGATACATTGGCATACCTGCCAAGCTCGTTAAGAAACAGAAAAATATGCAGCCCTGAAAAGGGCTTAAGTCATCCACCACCCAAGTACAGTTAAATAAATAAATAAAACAGCGTCCAAACAACACGAACTACGCCCTCTCGCCCCTCACTCTCCTCGCCAACTGAATATCTTTAGGCATAATAGTGACTCTCTTCGCATGAATCGCACAAAGGTTCGTGTCTTCAAACAGCCCAACTAAATACGCTTCACTTGCTTCTTGCAGCGCCATAACCGCTGAGCTTTGAAAGCGCAAATCCGTCTTGAAGTCTTGCGCGATTTCTCTCACCAAGCGCTGAAACGGCAACTTCCTTATTAACAGCTCCGTGCTTTTCTGGTATCTTCGGATTTCTCTCAAGGCTACCGTCCCGGGGCGATATCTGTGAGGCTTTTTTACCCCTCCTGTAGCTGGAGCGCTTTTTCTAGCGGCTTTTGTGGCCAGCTGCTTCCTGGGTGCCTTTCCTCCAGTTGATTTTCGGGCAGTCTGCTTGGTTCGTGCCATCGCGACTTGTCGATTGAACCCTCGTTGTTGAGCTTCCGTTTGTAACGAGATACTCTGTGTTGTGCAGTGTCGATTTCTGTGAGATTCAAGCCACTTTTATAGGCAAGCGTCTGCCCCCACCACTTTTGATTGAATATCTATAATTATATCTACTTATAATGCTGTATGAATAGACGAGACAAGGTCAACTCCAGAATGTTCTTGTGCTTTCCCCATTACGTTGGATACCAAGCTAAATAATGTTACTGAAAAGGTACTGGTTAGGTACTGGGATAAAAGTACCCTAGTCATTCTTCAATAAATTCAGATAGCAAAATGCAAAAAATCACGTTGCGACAGTTTTTGAGTGAAAACAAAAACGAACTAACAAACAAATCATTTGCGCATAAAGTCTTTTTAAGAGTAAACTATTTGCAAGTTTTAATATAATCTGTGAGTGGGTGTTAATAAAAGAAAATTTCTTCTTATTTGAATTTGAACCTCCAGAAATACGCGTAATATAATTAACGCGTTCAAAAAGAACTGGAACCGACTTCAACTACCCTAAAAGGATGGCGTTGTTAGAACTGGATCAAATTGAAATGGGCCCACACGCGAAGCACCAGCTTTCCAATTAAAAAAGAATTATCAAAATCCGTTCACCCAATCGAAAGTACTGAGGTAACAAACATTACAAAAAATACAGTCGAATTCAGCACCTCGTCCTTTTTTGAAGTCAGTTGAAAAAGAAAGAAGAAAACAAAACAACAAAAATGTATTTGAGAACCGTTTCAATCATCAAGTTTGTAGGCATTTAAAAAGCAGTCTTACCACAAAAAAGATAAACAAGCTTTAGACACACGTTTTGAAAAAATGTTACCACAAATGCATGTTTAGCCGATGTCAGCTTAGACACTGCTTAAAAGAGGGTATGCTGTTGTCAAAGCGCCCATATAAACGTAGTCCAGTCATATTTTGAGTATTAAGCTATGAAAATCTATGAAATTTTCAAGGCACAATCTAGAAACAAATATCTGTGTCGGTGGTGAGTCAGATTTTCGTTTAAATATATACTTCCAGAGTTACAGGGCGTCAAAGTATTGTATTTTTCGGCAATAAAAAGCCCCAACTTTGAACCTGTTTTACAAGAGTATGAATTAATTTAGAACAATTTGGAAAAAACACCGACATCTGAAATTTTATTAATATACTGTATTGAAAAAAATGGCTACATAATATACTGTATCCTTCAAATGATCACTGGACTACGAAACATCCAAATAACGGGTTGATAACTTCGCGTAGTGTATGCTGTCTCACCGTACGAGCTCGGGTAGGATAGGGCTCGGAGAGGGACAGCTACAAAACAATGCAACCTTGAACGCGGCCACGTGGTCTTACCAAGATAGCCTCTTAACATAAAACTTTAATTTGAATTGTAGCCTGTCATAACATTCTCTGCCGGAATTCGCAATAGATTTCGTAGACTTTGTTGATTTTAATGATTTTGAAGACGTGGAATTAATGGACAACTATCGTGACCGTTTTAACAGTGCGAATAAATACATTTGAACATTACAACGAGCGCAACTTTCGAAAACGCTACAGATTTAGTAAAACTTTCGGGGAAATTATTATTATTATTCATTTATTTCAGGTAACAATGACCCATAAGTATATATACAATACAATAAAATACATTAAGTTAAACTACTACACACTACAAAAATATTCTGCACACTTATTTACTATGGCACGTTGGTGCCGCTCTGGTGGTGTTGGTCGCTATCTTTCCTCTGAAGCGACGGGTCAGCTTGCAGGTCGGGACTCGAACCACGAACGACTTGAATGATGTACCGTGGCGTGACTCCAGCTGCGCCATCCTCACGGTCTAGTTGGACCTCTGCTATATATATTCTGTGACGTCCTGCATGGTGGTGATGAAATGTAGGCGTGACAGATACGTGGCCGTGGTTGGAACTTCAGCGCGCAGCAGGTAGTTGGGCCCTGTGGGTGCGGTTCCGCAGCGGTTCCGAGTCACTCGTTTACGGTACGCCTTTTTCGTCTTGACTTTCTGAAATACATCCTCGTCCGTGTCATCAAATCGGACGCGCGTCCGCTGCTGGCTCGTGGTCGTCTGCGCCTTCGGTAACACCGGCTGCTGGGCTTGAACAGTTCGTTTGTTAGCGACGAAAACCACTGAAGCAAAATCACGTCGCGGTGATTCAGCTTCTTTGTGTCCAGCAGCAAGCTGTTTCACTGGAGGCTGAGGAGGCTGGTGACGTCGACATGGTCACGGTGACGGGAGGCAGCTTGTGCAACTCCTTCGCTACAAACGTAGGCACGTCGTCAGGATCGGTCTCTTTAAGCACAGTGATGATATCCTGCAGGCTCTTCGGTGTCCCTTCACGTCTGTGTGACATCATCTGGTCGCTCTTATTGAGAGCCGCGTACTGCAGCTTCCTCGCCGCAGCTATGTCAGCCTCGCTGAAGCTTGACTTACATATCTGCAACGCTCTGACTTCGTCCATCACATCCAGCTTCTGTTGCAGGAACACGAGGAGTTCGCCACGAGTTTTTCCTCGCCCATGACGCTGACGTCGCAGCGGCTAGCGCCACGCTTATAATAAAATAAACGTAGTCACGTCCACACGAAACCACGCATGACTCGAGACGAATAATCGTTGATATAATTAAGGACGATATTCCTCACGATAGCATAAACTATAGCTCAATTTTAATATTCGATTCACAGATTCGATTGAGAGAATAAAATCAACCTGACACTGACCTCATGTCAGTGAAAATCACGTTCCATTGGATGTATAAAATTGTTTATTTAAAAAAGTTTAGCATTGTCAATCCACCAAATGTACGGCAACAAAAGCAAGCGTACGTTTATATATTACATAAAGTATATATTTCGTATATTTTTATAATGTAGAAATTACTGAATCAAATCAATTTGATAAATAAAAATTATGTTAAATTTAAAAAAATGCTTTCAATGAAACGTTTTCTAGAGGTGTCAACATAAAATAAAGATACGTCAAGATAAATCGTGCCTAAGTAAACAAACGTTGGATATGGTTTTGTGGTAAACAAAATTAAACAATTGTCTATGAAACAGAAAACAGAAACTAATCTCAGCATCTGCTATGGCAGTAGCCATAGCGCTGGTTTTCAGAAAAGCCCTATATAGTATGTAAGGCATTAAATATATGTGTAAAAGAAGTGTATGTGTGACTATGCAGTGATTATCTTTTTAATACTGTCTAACTAAACTGGTATTTAACTGATGAGTTAAAATATTTTTTGTGGTAAGACTGTTGATGTTTAAAATTGAATGTCTGTCGGTTGTACCAACGTGCTAGTCAGTGCTTATGTTACAGGACTTACAGTCCTATTTTAATCGCTGGCTGATCAATAATTTTGTATGACTGTTGTTGTTTTGTATTTTAATGCATTAATAACTGGTGTAGTTTTGGACAATACATCATTTTTTACTTTTTTATTATTATTTAAAAATTGACTATTGGTGCATATTTGGTGACAAGCCAAGAAACATGTTGTGTTGTTGGCCCTCATAAGGACCGTTATTATAAATATTCAAATAAAATCATAATTCAAATCAACATTATTAAAATCTCAAAATTAAATATTTCTCGTCAACAGTTTTCTTCAATTCCAAATTCAATAAGCTTGCGAATCTGAGGTGGCGCGGAACAGCGTGACAGCTTTGGAGCCTTCGGCATGAGCGTGTTTCGCTAGTTCACCAGGTATCATTAATTTCACAGCAGAGTAAATCTCGTTCATTCCCAAAGTGGAGGATTTTGTATGGCTCACCAGCCTCCCAGCTTCCTCTGAAATCTTCTCAAACATATCATGGACGAAATTGTTCATTATCATCATCGAAGTCCGTGATATCCCCATGTCTTTATGATGTAAAGTCTTCATAAGTTTGTATATATAAATGGAAAAACTGTGGTAGCTCTTCTTTTTGGATTTCTTCGCTTTCATAATGGGTTTCGCGATTGGGTTTTCGGGTTTCACTTCTTTCTTCGCTTTCACCATTTTCATTTCTTGCTGGTGCAACCTTGTAAACTTATATTGACTTGGTATTCGATTGGGTTTGCTTCTTTGCTTGAGTGCTACACGATTGCTTTATGTACTATGGGTTTATATTGACAGAATTAGTGTCGCAACTAGCAATGGTCTGAGAGAGGTAAATTATAAGTGAAACCAATGAAACGATTAATTTATGCAGTGGCGCTGGCTCAGCTAGCTTTCACACCGGAACACAACAGTGCTATTAACACTGCTATTTGGCGACAGATTGATTAATTATAGTTTATTTCCTTCTACAGCTTTCTTGTTAACCGCCTCTGTGTCCTAATGGCTACACGCTTGGACTTACAATACGTAGGTCCCGGGTTCGATTCCCAGTGGGGGTACCTGTCGGTACTCGGTTTGGTTGGTAGTAGGGCATTTTTTATGTCCGCTTAGCTAGCTACCACTATGTTATGAAAGTCTGCCGTCAAACAGCAGTGTTAATAGCACGTTTGTGTTCCGGTATGAGAGGTAGCGGAACCAGCGCCTAGCACGCTTACCATATAACGGCATTATCGTTAAAACTTGCACATTACAACCAGTATATAACGTCCACTGCTGGACATAGTCCTCCTCCATGGTATGCCACATTGACCAGTCCCGAGACACTTGCATCCAGCAACTACCAGTAGTGAGACGTCCCAGTACACGTTTACCGGTACGTGATCGCTACTCTAGAACTCTTACTCGCCATTGCTTATTAGTTTACGCTTTGCAAAACTAAAACTACCCTCATACCAAAAAAATCAATTACATCACCATTATAAAAAGGCGATATAATCGCCACTCGCCAGTCTTCCTCCGTCCACCGAACAGGCAACATCTATTTGAAAAGTTCAAGATGACAGGCCGTGGTAAAGGCGGGAAAGGATTAGGCAAAGGAGGAGCGAAGCGGCACCGCAAGGTCTTGCGGGATAACATCCAGGGGATTACGAAGCCAGCAATACGGCGATTGGCGAGGAGAGGCGGCGTCAAACGAATCTCTGGTTTGATCTACGAAGAAACTCGGGGCGTTTTGAAGGTTTTCTTGGAGAACGTCATTCGAGACGCTGTGACGTATACGGAACACGCTAAAAGGAAGACGGTGACAGCGATGGATGTTGTCTATGCCCTGAAAAGGCAAGGCAGAACGCTGTACGGATTTGGTGGATAAATTAAAAATAAATTATTTCAATGTAATTTTAGGTATTTTGCTTTCGATGTGAGAATTTTGACAAGGTCCTTTTCAGGACCGCAATTTATCTTGTTTTATGACCGATTTATTTTTATTTATTTATTTATTTAAACAGTTTATTGCACACGGAAAATACCAAACAGAAAAAACACAAAAAATATATACAAAAGGAACAGCTTATTTCTAAAAGAAATTTCTTCCAGCAGTCCTAGGTCAAGGAGAAATAGTGAAGAAAGGAGGGCAGTTAGGCGTGTACGATATAATAAATATAATAAACGATTACATAAATACGAGATACAAAACAAACTAATATATATCAATAATAATGCATACATACTTTACATACTATAATTATATATAATCTTATAGTGATAGAAAATGTTGACGTTGACGTTTTTCTTAAAGGCGGAAACAGTTTTGCTGTCGCGTACAGTGTGAGGCAACGAGTTCCACAATGGCTGCATGAACCGTGAATGTTGGTAACTCTTCGAAAACAACGTTTTTAAATCTCTGATGGTAAGTGACGACAAGGCCGTTGGACGGTAAGCGTGCGTACCCACAAGCCTCAACCGAATGATACTTTGGCTCTGCCTTTCATACCAGAGCATATCAGTGCTATTCACACTGATGTTTGGCGGTATATTTACTTAGATAACATTGGCGGTAGCTAACCAGGCAAACATACCTCCAGCCAAACCGAGTGTCGATAGGTACCCCCAATGGGAATCGAACCCGGGACCTCTTGATTGTGAGTCCAAGATGTAGCCATTAGGCCACGGAGGCGGAAACTCCCGATGTTTTCCTTCACCGTTAAGCAATCGGATAATGTAGTTGAATTGAAAAACAACTCATAGGTACACGGCTGGATTCGAACACGGAACTTATAGACTGAATCCGCGCCTTATCCACTGCGCCACCGACGCTTCTATTATATTATATATATACACTAAATTATTGTGTATGAAATTAATTAAATACGAATATTACTAATAATCGATTGTTTGTAAAAGGACAGGAATAAAGGTTTTTATCCCGATCGAGCAAGTAGTTCTTGAGGGATACTTTCCAAAGTCCATGTGGAATAAATATATAAAGAACTAGTGCGAAACGTATATGAAATATTTAAAAATGGAGACAATTTCAAACAACAGTTCTAAGAATTTTCTTTTCATGTAATTTTAATGTTTCTCTCATACAATACTCGTAAATAAATAGAAAACAATTTAAAAAAATTGAAACACACACATCAAAGTTCCATACTAAATTTCTGTTGCCATAATCTTTTAAAATATAATAGCTGGATTTGTGCAGTAACTATCTAAAAATAGGACATCAGATTGTGATGTCGCGAAATGAGTATCATTAACATACAACTTTACAGTGAATCACAATTTTCATTTTAAACACTTTTTTCGATTATTGTTCAAAGCGCTATCTATGAACCATTAGCTGTGTAACTGCTATTGTAGCTAACTATAAAGTTGTAAATTAATGATATTTATTTCGCGACACTATAATTTCGTATGCTATGTTTAGGTAATTATTTATCAAAGCCAACTATTATATTTTAAAAGATTATGGCCAAAGAAATTTAGTATGGAAGCATTAGGAGAGGGATAACGTTAAGCTAAACTTACCATTGGCTATGTCCAACATTGGACGTTTCCCGGATGATGATGAAGCTAATAAACGCCAATGTTGTTGAGTATGTGTGTGAGTATCATTTGATGCACGTCGCGAAACACTGTGCGCACGTTGTCGGTGTCAGTTGCCGTAGTGAAGTGGAAATAGCACTCTCGTGGGCGGCTCGCCTCCACGATCACAAAGCGCTCCGCTGGCGCCGCCAGCTCCTTCCGGGAGCGCTTCTTCGTTGTTATATCCTGGAGGGAGACCATCATCACTCAGAGTAATCATCACCTAGCTAGCCTAGCCAAGAGCCAGTACCTCATTAGCTTGAGACTTCGGGTGCCCACTATATCAATGAAGGCCAAGTGGAAACCCAGCATACACAACAATGATCCTAGATTTTCAATAAAATAACCAGCCAATAGAAGTACAGATGTCATCTGTATCAATTTTTTTTTCGATGAGACTAATTTTTTTAAGCACAACCCGTCGATAAATGATCCTAGTCGCGCGGTGCCAAAACGCTCCATATAAATTCGACGAGTGTAGTGACGTCACCTGCCAGTATTGGAGCGTTAAATGTATGAAGCTTGTTCGATATTTTGAGTTATCTCGCAAAATAATGTTTCTATGTATGAAAATGATCAAAGAAAGCGAAATCGAATAAAGCATTTTACTATCCGAGGAGCTATATTTTTCGCAACGTTCGTCACTTTAAATTCTTTTAAAATCCAAATAAAAAGTGAAAATTATTTTGTATTTTTAGTTTAAAGGTAAAAACTTTTGATGTTCTTTATGTAATAAAACACAAACAAACCTCTCTTTTTTGTTTGGTAGAACATACTTCAGAGGCGGTCCCATATAAATTTTATCGAAATTGATTTAGCGCTTTTGAGAAATAAAAAAAAATTAAATATGTACCCAGATAATTCCGCCACTTTTAAGGCAGCTGAAGTCAGTTTCTAGTTGTTTTGGAACGCGTTACTTGTGTAAAGCCTCGACCCCACGGTGAAAGGCACCACTTACAGCAAAAAGACTCTTGATGAACAGCTTGGTGCGGCTGTACTCGTCCCCTGCTGCCTGGAACTGTTGGTACTGGGGGAAGTAGGGGGCGATGCTGCGACCCTGAGAGATCTTGTTCTCCAGCAGATCCTGCTTGTTCAGGAACACTATCAGACCTGCTTCCAGGAGAAACCTGGGGGGATACACAGATCCTTTCATCGAGGAGCAATAAAATACATGTACAGTTAATTTATTAAGGCAAAATATTGTCGAAAGATCTGGGACTGGTAAAAGTGCCTACTTTTTCAACCCACTTAAAAAAGAAGAAGGTTTTCAATTCTACTGTATATTTTTTAATGTAAGTTAGCGTGAGACCAAGATATTTTTAGCCAGCCCACTCGCTATATATTTTTTGACGGGTGAAGGTCGTGCTGAAACATATCGTCTACTGAAATAATTACGCATAATTTCACTTTGAGGATAAAGTTCCTCATGTAAGATCAAAAGCGCATACAGTTGGCGACTGCAAAGGCCCCCGCGTGCGTCCCCCACTGGGTATTCCGCTCCATGTCCCACGAGAATGAGGAGCTATGAAGATGGTCAGCAGCTCATGTTTGCTTCCAGCTGTCTTTGTTCTTTATCCTCCTGTAGTTAAACTCACCTACTCTGCCACACATCCTCAAACAGCATCAGAGCTTCCTTGAGCCGGTTCTGTGAGTTGTCTTCCCTCAGGGTCTGGTCGAAGTCGCTGCAGGCAACCAGGAACCAGATTGCGTGGATGCCCTCAAACACCTGACACATACATTACATAGTACTAAGTCATCATCATCATCAGCATACATACGTCCCCACTGCAGGGTCTCAGTCCTACTCTCCTACAGAGAGTGTATGGGACATAGTACACCACGCGGGACCAGTGCGGATTGGTAGACTTCACACGCACCTTTGAATTTCTTCTCAGGAGTGTGCAGGTTTCCTCACGATGTTTTCCTTCACCGAAAAGCCAATGGTGATGATTTTTATCTTTCGTACATAAATTTCAAATTCCAAATTGGAAGTACGTACGAGCCAAGATCGAACCCAGACCTCGATTGTTCAAGGACTGACGCTCTACCCAACTGAGCTATCATGGCTTTTTAAACGACTTCATTTTACTAAGCACCACACGGGACCTACATGCTTTTCTAACCATTCAACTGTCCCTACACGAAAAACCCATCAAATCATTCTGACACTCTGTTACGATGAGAAAGGACAAACAAAAGATAGTGAATTATTGTCACTTCGCATACGCGTGGACTTCGGAAAGTATCCCACGGGAAATACTCGCTCGATCGCGATTAAAAGTAGCCTACGACCTATTTCGGCCCTTCATCCATCCCTATACAAAATATTAAGTCATTCTGACCCTCCGTTGCGACGTGAAGCATGGACAAACAAACTCACGTTCGCATTTATAATATTTATGGTAACAGCTATAGTTTATAACTAGTATTATTAACAGCGATTTATGATGGGTTTTGTACTTGGCCTTCATCTCACCTGATGGTAAGTGACGATAAGGCAGTTCGGTGGTAAGTGTGCGCGCCCAGAAGCCTCAAGATAAAGGCGCTGGCTCTGCTACCTTTCATACCGGAACACAACAGTGCTATTAACACTGCTGTTTTGCGGCGGATGAGATAACATGGTGCAACTTAAGCGCTAGTCAGCGCTAAATATATAACAAAACATAATAAAGCTGACTTCACCCCACCTGTATCCATTTCTTCCTTTCCCCCCTCTGACCGCCAACGTCAAACATCCAGAACTCTTGAACTCCGCCGTGCATTGATTTTGGGACCTGAAAAATATTACAATGTATGACACTAAAAATACCCAAACATTATCATCATGAACAGCCTGCGGCAGTCCACAGCTGGGCATAGTCCTCTCTCAGAGTGAGAAACTCAATTCGGACCTCTGCTCTCCGCATCCATTCACGTCCGGCTACCTTACTTAAGTCGTCTTTCCACCTCGCCTAGAGCGTCCTACACTACGTTTGCCTAAGCGTGGTCTCAACTCGAGACATATACCAAAAATACCACAACATATGATAATTAACGCATTCATAAATCGATTTTTGAAGAAAAACAACAACAAAGTAAATGTATCCGATTACCTATAAATTATTATTTTATATAAAAAATAATTAATTATTTTTTCTAAATAATTTTTCTTTCTTTTTTGTGTTATGTAAATATTTTCCATGTACAATAAACTGTTTAAATAATAATAATACTTTTTTTAAAATGTTGGCTGTAATGATTTTTAAGTCTTTTTTATGTTACATGTTTGTGTGTACCGGAAAAAGCAGTCCGCCACCGCCATTATTACATTTGAAGTACCTAATTTTCATTGAGCTTACGCAAAGTGAGATCATTCTAGTTTTATTTTATGGTAACCGCAAATGTATTAAAAAACGTCGGATGATGCACTCGGCTTCGCTTCGTGCCTATAAACACCTCGACTATAATATCCAGTTACCTTACTTGCATCATAAATGTACTATTAACAACATGGTTTAAATTAATGTGACTATTTACAGAACTATGCATATTATTTTAAAATTACCATTACTTTACAACGAATTATTTTTATATGTTAAATATGATGATTTAAATCTACCTATCATTTCAACTGCAACCCAAAATGATATCCTTAATAAAATATATGTAGAATACCTTCACTTTAAACTCGATCTTCTGTATGCCGGTGGTCTTCTGCCGACTCCTCAAGATGTCAGCATCAGACGGGGAGTAGTCTGGTTTCTCGATCAGGTCCACTCGGTCTAGGAAACTAGAACATATCGAATTGAATTTCTAAACCTACACAAACTAAACTTTCACACCTATTTCAGGCACCAGTCTCTCACAGACAGTATTAGCACCGTAACAAGTGAAAAATGTAATATTATTTTAAGGACCTTCTGTGTAGAGCAATAAACAAATTTATTATTTATTTATTTAAACAGTAATCAGTATTGAAGAATAGTGACATACAATAACTTCATTTGAGTGATTAACTCGATATAAACTAATAACATAACTAGATCCTGAGAACTCTCCAAAATGTATCCTCTAATATAGCGATAGTTAGATTCAAATTCAAAATTGTTTTATTTCATTTCACAAAGTTGTTTACAGAAACAAGGTTGAGACCCTCTTGTAAGTATAAATAAAAATACCTGTAACAGAGGGTTTCACTCTTCCATAACAAAACTAAATTTATATTTAAAGAAATGTTTACTTATGAAAACATGCTAATACATATTTTAAATTATAACAATAATTGTTGTATAAAATAAAATAAAGGAAAACTAATTTAATTTATGTAATTATATTAGAACTGTGAAGGATAATTTGTGTATGGGAGGATAGAGAAAGGGTGTGTGTGTGTGTGTGCGCGTGTGCGTGTGTGTGTATGGTGTGTGTGTATGGTGTGGTGTGTGTGGTGTGTGTGTGAATAGATAGCTCGATGCTTTATTTTTCTGTGAATAAATAAACTGTATCATCATCAATGTAGGCCATAAAGAAACGAATAAACACTCACTATTCCGCGCTGTCGATGAGCTGGTATTCGTTGGATCGTCTGAAACACTCGCGAACACCTCCATCCTTCCAGAGGCTACGTACGTGGTCGAAATATTCCTGAAAAACATATTCAACCGTCATCAGGAATTCGCTCAGAATGACTCCATAAAAAATCTCTTTCACGCAATCTTATAAAATAGAATAGATGGATTTGATAAAGAATTACCTAAAAATACGAGCAAATTGGCGTTTTGAACAGAAGTCAAAATTTTGTAAAAATGAAAATTGTGATTCATTTTATTAATATATAAGTAGATGAAACTGTTACATTTTTTTAAATAATTTTTAATTTATTAAAATTTATAAACTATAATATTAAAAATAAATACATAGTTAATAATTTTAGTTCGTTATAACATTTTTAAAGTACAACTAGGAAGAGAAGGTGCTATGCGTTCAAAAAGAACTGGAAACCGACTTCAATTGCCATAAAAGTCTACATTTACCAGTCCCTTTAAAAGTCTAATTTAAGATTTATATCGTTTTCTCATGTATGCCGTTGTCAGAACTTGACCAAATTGAAGAAAAAAATGGGACCACACGGGAAGCACCAGCTTTCAAATAAAAAAGAATCATCCAAATCGGTTCACCCAGTCACAAGTTCCGAGGTAACAAACATAAGAAAACATATCCATCGAATTGATAACCTCCTCCTTTTTTGAAGTCGGTTAAAAATAAACTTTTTTCCGTTGCATGTTAGTGATACTCATTTCCCGAAATAACAATCTGGTTTTCTATTTTTAGATATTGCTGCACAATACCCAAAGCCAGATATACTATTTCAAAAGATTATATGTTGTAAAATAAATTAAGCTTGAAACTATTGTCAGCAAAATCTCCTGTTCTCTCCCGCGTAAAATCTCCCTGACATGTCCGGCGGTAAGCGACATCCTACCTCCGTGTACTCCGGAGGTCCCTCGGGGCCGCACTTGAGCACGTACTGCTGGGCCTGCACGTTTTTAGGGTTCTGCAGGGCGATGCTTAAAGTGGACATGTTCCGTACAATGTCGAATATTGATTCGTGAATATTGTGACGTATCACTTGCTTCTTCTCTAGGCGGTCGCTGCAATTATATTGATGTCTTTGTGAATGTTCTCTTATAAAATACAGATTGGATATGATTCTCGACTTCTCAGGTCTCATTGTTTGTTTATTGTACATATAAAAATAATAAATACAATTATATGTAAAATTGTACAATTAGAGTTGCCTATCCTTAACGAGAGATTTCTCCCGGCACTCACTCTGGAGCCGTCAAAAAATAAATATACTGAAAGTAGACCTACATACATGTACATAAACAAAAAAGTATATATTACAGAAGAAGATAATGTATATAGAAAAGAAAAAACCATAACAATAAATAAAAACACGATTTACATAATATATAAACTATAAATAAATAGTTTATATATATAGCTCATTAAATATTTAACTTTCTAGGATCCTACACAACACTCACAAAAAGGTTTGCAAACATACATCGCGAACACTGTCAGACAATACCCAATCCGTCTTATACAATTTAGCTCAAACCAATCACGACATGGTTCCGAATTTAAACGGTCCAATCATTGTTCACCTCTCTCTATTGTTGTCCAATCAGCGTACACACCTCATTACTGTACTGTATTGTTTGTGACTGACACAGTTGGGCATGCATGAGCCTCCCTCGTCGATCACCACATCGGAATTTGCGTGAAGTAATTTACCATAGCCACGATTGGTATGTGAATTGGTGATCACAGTAAGGTGTTACACAGGCAGATACAGATGTCCATCCTCTAGATTTTTCCCTGTCGCTTTTTACGCCACTAACGTGACGAAAGGCCCTATGGATTGATCATATTCTACCAAGACTACACAGCAAATATCAGAATCAGACGGTAAACCTCCAAATCTGGAGTATAAACCCACCTTGCTGAGAATCCTTGAATGTGTAGAATTTTCATTTGTTTAATAATTGTTGTCTTCCCACTCTCTCCTGGGCCGAGGAGAAGCAGCTTGATGGCCTTAAATTGTAATCATATCTAGTTGAAATGTATCCGAAACAACAACAACATAACTCACAATCTCATCATCATGTACAGCCTGCGGCAGTCCACAGCTGGGCATAGGCCACTGCCAGAGTGCGAAACTCAATTTTGTCCTCTGCTCTCCGCACCCTTTCATGACCGGCTACCCTATAAGGGACGTCCTACACTACGTTTGCCTAGACGTGGTCTCCACTCGAGGACTCGTCTGCTCCAGCGGTTGTCGGTCTTTCGTCAAATATGACCAGCCCACTGCCACTTCAGCTTGCTAATCATAAACAGCCTATATACGTCCCTGGAGGGGCTCAGGGCTACCCTCATACAGAGAGTGTATGGGCCATAGTCCACCACGCGGGTCCAATGCGGATTGGCGGACTTCACATGTCTGTTCAAGACATGCAGGTTTCCTCACGATGTTTTCCTTCACCGTTAAGCAATCGGATAATGTACTTGAATTGAAAAACAACTCATAGGTACACGGCTGGATTCGAGCCCGGAACCCTCAGATTGAGAGTCCGCGCCTTACCACTGCGCCACCGACGGTACACCGGTGTTCGGTTTGGTTGTGTGAGAACATTTTTTCTGTCCGCCTGGCTAGCTATGAAAGGTAGCAGAGCCAGTGCCTCATTAGCTTGAGGCTTCTGGGTGCGCACGCGCACCATACAACGGCCTTATCGTCACTTACCATCAGGTGAGATGAAGGTCAAGTGTAAAACCAAACAAAAAGCTAATAAAACCGGTCGTGTGAGTCGGACTCGTGCACCAAGGGTTCCGTACAGAATATGATTGATTTAAATCAACATCATCCGGAAAACGTCCACTGCTGGACATAGGCCTCCCTCATGGTACGCCACATCGACCGGTCCCGAGCCACCTGCATCCAGCGACTCCCTGCGACTCTAACAAGTAATAATTAACATACTAATAATAGGTACGGTTATATGCACCCAACGATTAAAAAACCAACTTTACTTTGCAGCTAAATTACATACCCGGAAGTATGGCCATCAACTGCAAAGTTAGGTTTGTAACAAAAAAACTATTTTTACTGTTTTATAATTAAAAATTCATGAATTTCAGGCTTATTCCTATGGTTCCTAAGACCTTGCTTCGTGCCAAAGTCCAGGATTCTAGGTCAACGGGACCTATAAAATCCTATAGGTTTTGATTCCCTTGAATTTTGTATGGAAATTGTCTAAAATACAGCTATATATATTTTTATTGCGTTGACCTGTAAGTTTGATTTTTTTACAGATTCTAGGGACGGCAGACTTGAGTATACGATATTAATTTCAACTTGATATCTCGACGCGTTACTCAGAAAAACGGTCTAGACCGACAGACAGACTGACGATAATAAAGCGTGAACAAACATTGTGACACTCACATCATTATATGACTTGATCCACTGTTTTATTTCTCTGTCGATCTGCTTCGAATTGTCCTGGTCCTCATCTTGTCCTTTCATACAGTTGAAGATGCCCATTTTTGTTTACTTGATTATCTGTTACAATATGTAGATGGATTTTTAAGTAGTAATCACTTGATAACAATGACTCATTACACTTAAAGGAACTACGTGACCCATTTTTGTACATTTTTAACCCCCTCCCACCCCTCGGTGACCATCTGTGGTATATGCCACACGTAGTGGTTTTTAATCCTTTTTTTAAACAGAAAGTTACAATTACAAGTATTTGTAATGTAAGAAAGCTTTGAAGCAGCGAGCAGACAAATTTGAACATTAAACGCTAAATTTTTACTACAAATATACGTCAGTGCTGCCAACCGTGAGTAAAAAGCGCTGAATGTTGCGCACCATAAGTGGAATACAGCTCGAAAGAGCGCGAGATTTCTCTAGAGGATATTGAGTACCTGACGAAGACCATATCTGACGTCATTAAAGTACCTAATATCTGGGCGTTCTTTAAAAACAAACAAAAACTTTATTACATAGGCCTTCATCATGGTACGCCACATGAAAGAAAAAACGCATGAAATTTCGAAGACGCTTTTTTTCCCAGACATGAGACTAATCTAGATAGATTTTTCGCCCCCGAATACCAAATTACAGCGAAATCCGGATTATATATAAGGTGGGTAGACCACGGAAGGCCACGCTCATACTTATCAACATGTAAAAACATATTCCTTCTACGATTTTTAAATAACTTCCATTAATATATTCTTAGTTATACGATGACGTTCAAGTAATGTTCGTTGAGTTTTTTTATTGATGATAAATATATATTGAGCATTTAATGTTTCGCTTAAATGATAGAGCTTACTATGTAGTTGTAGTAAAAGTGGCTATATGATGTATAATATTGGCCTTGTAAGGAGCTGTGTTCTTTGCAAGGCCATTTGTAAGAGCTTAATAAAACTTAAGTTTGTTAAGTGATTAAAGTTAGATAAAAAGAAAGTGGTTTACATGGTGTACAATAAAATAAAGTATTAGTATACACAATAAAGTAAATAAACCAATAAAAAGTGTTTACTCGTTGGTGGTCTTCCATGGTCTACCCACCTTATATACAAAAATTGGTCGTTTAAAGGTGTCTAAAAAACATGTATGTGTATAAAAACTAGCTTTTGTCCGTGACTTCAGCCGCGTAGATTTCAGAAAGTATCCTTCTTCAACCTTTCTGTATGTGGGTACATACAAAAAATCCAGCCATTCTGACCTTCCGTTACGACAGGATGGAAAAATAATACAGTCCAAAAACTCACCAATTATCTGCGTTAATTAATTCCTTTTAAACTGTCCAATATTTTATCTTCTAAAATAATACCAAGCACTCAACAGCTGTATTAATTGAAAATCAATGTCAAATAACAAATCACTGCAACAAATTCCATTTATCTGCCGGTTAACTATATAATCTATTGATAATTATTGTTTTATCAAGGAAATACATGATTAAAGATGCCATGATATGGATTATATCGACACTTACACTTCAAGTACAATACACGGCATTCAAGATTTGACCGTATTGTCTATACTTTGAAAATTGTATCACCCCATATTAAATTCTGTTGAGCACACCTTTATTTCAACTTTAAAAATACCTGAACCAATCGGAGAAATCGAAATAGTTTGATAATATAATAATAATAGAAAAGTTCGCACCCTTTTGGAAGTAAAAATTATAAAGATTTTCTTTAGTTACATAAATAAATTAAATTCCACTTAAGGCGATCATCTCCATCAAAGTTTCATACTAAATTTCTGTTGCCATAATCTTTTAAAATATAACAGCTGGATTTGTGCAGTAACTATCTAAAAATAGGACATCAGATTGTGATGTCGCTAAATGAGTATCATTAACATACAACTTTACAGTGAATCACAATTGTCATTTTAAACACTTTTCTTCGATTTTTGTTCAAATCCCAATGAACCATTAGCTGCGTAATTGCTATTGTAGCTAACTATAAAGTTGTAAATTAATGATATTTATTTTGGGACACTATAATTTCATCTTATATGTTTAGGTAATTACTTATCAAAGCTAACTATTACATTTTAAAACATTATGGCATATAAATAACAATCCGAAGGTGCTACGCCTGTACTGGATGATGTAGTAAAAAAATCCTTACCAAGGTCAAACAATACCTTTCTTGAAGTTAAGTTTCTCTAATACAGATACTCCATAATTTGGTCGCATATTCTTCCTCATTTTGGCGTATAGGGGTCTTGACGGCATAGAGAGCTTCATACCCGTTTTCCGTCACAGCATACGAGTCGGTTATACTGTAAAGGCGCGCCAATGTTTCACCTCAGTAAGTTGTTTCCATCGTAATTTTTTTATATTAGTGTCATATTGAACTTCTTTGGTGGTAATTATAACCTACAAATAAATGTATCTGTTCAGAGTAATAAATGAAACACATATATACAAACCACACATGTTTATTGTATTTTATAAACACGTGAGACCGCAAACATAAACACCAAACGAAATGAAAGACATAACAATATTACACGAGGTCACCATAGACTGTGGCATATCGCCATTGTGGTAAACGTTCGCCACGCAAAATCGAAGCATTCCACATTTATTTTCCTTCTAATTTTATCCATTCCAACAATATAAAGTGTAATCTTTCTTAGTTATTTAATTGTTTCTTAGTTTTCTCCTATTTTTTTAGCACTCTCAAAGTGACACGTGGCAAACCGATTATTTTCTTTTACATGTTGCCTCTTTGGACACCAGATTTTGTCAGAATTACCATGAAGTTGGTAGTTGCCATATGAATCTTGACGTCATGCTACTCTGATTGGAGGATATTTTGGTAAAATGTACCCAATTTGGTGACAGATCGATCGATTAGGGATTCGCCATTCAAGAGATGACAACGCATTTGTACAAGAAAATCTTCGCTGGTCAATAAACATCATTTAACGGAAAAACTAAGTCTGTTTCAACAAATATAATAAAAGTTTAAAAAGCTGTGTTTTATATCATTAACTCGCAATAAAGAACCCAATGTTTCCGCTCGATTTTTATCTAATCAATATTAGAATAAAAAATTCATCCAATAATGTATACATATAATTATAATAATATACACGAAAAACCTCTAACATAAATATATGTTTAATAAAGCTTACAATAGAAAATAACATACGCTTACAATCTTTAATAAAGGCTATGCGGTGTTACAAAAATTGTGTTACATGTGATTAACAATTTTTGTAACATAGCACATTCGATATGAGTATACAAGTACAGATTTAGCTGACCCAATGGTTTTTTGACCGTGTGGTCCCGGCTTTATAATGTCACCCATGTCACACTTTGGGATGTAGTAAAACGCGAAAAAAAAAGGGAAAATGACATCCCTCATACAAAATGTCTTTTACCAAAATCTTTCAAAAATAAAACGTGTGGGTTTGTCTAGTCTCCAAAATGCTAGAGCTTGCTTGACATAGAAAATTGAAATTTGGGGCGTCATCAATTTAATATCGTATTTTCCTATATTAAGGCATGCCACCTCCATCAAAGGTTTATACTAAAATTCTGTTGCCATAATCTTTTAAAATATAATATCTGGATTTGTGTAGCAACTATCTTAAAATAGGACATCAGATTGTGATGTCGCGGAATGAGTATCATTAACATACAACTTCACAGTGAATCACAATTTTTATTATTCTTGTTCAAAGCGACATCTAGGGACGATTAGCTGCGCAACGACTATTGCAGCTAACAATAAAATTGTAAATTAATGATATTTTTTTCGCGACACTATAATTTCCCCTCCTATTTATAGGTAATTACATATCAAAGCCAGCTATTCTATTTTAAATGATTATAGTAACAGAAATTTAGTATGGAAGCTTTCGGAAAGGAAACACAAATCCAAGAAAATTTGTACGAAACTTTTTTTTTTTTTTTCAATTTGCCTTAATGAATACGATTTAACCCAAATAGAAGAGGTTCTAAGCGATCTCACGTAATTAAACCACACTATACTTATTCGTAATTTCTACGTCCCATCTTTAGCACCATTCCTTGATATTGACCAATTTCTGTATAGGGATGTGTTTATACATTATACTGTCATAAACCTTAGCGGTTCACCTCAAATATCTATGTCGTATGTACCTTCTAAAAGGTACCAGAGCCAAAAGCCATGTGACCTTTGACAAAAATCCGAAAATTTTATGACCTCATACTAAAATGTATGAACTCATACAAAAATTTATGAACTCATGCAAAAATTGTAGAACATTATACAATGCATTATGCATAATGTTTCAAATTAACTTTTAAACGGCGATTCTCGATAAATATTTTTGGAAACTCATAAGTAAGAATCTGGCCTTGGTTTTTTTGTAATTTTTACCTTTAAAATTTTAAGACATTTAATTTCCTTTCGGTTCGAAAATGTATTGTGACCTTATGCAATTTATTTAAAAACTATCAGTTTAAGAAAACACATCCCCACCATTCAAACCGCAAGAGTCAATGGCATTTTTTCCATAGACACCAAAAAATACCATAGACTACCAAACTTTAACAACCAATTTTAAACATTATACTTATCTCTTTGTATTTTTAAACATTTTCCAAAATATTACCCATCTATCTCTTCGGTCTTTTTGAAAAATAACAGTTTGTTAACAGTGATTTGTAAAAAAAAAATATCAAGCAACTTAACTCCTGGCAGTACAATGTTTTAAAAAAATATAAGTAATCGAAAAAGTGTGATTTATGTCAAACAGATATTTTTTTGCGAATGCAGGTTTTAGGTTTATTTTATTTCTCCCATTATAAAGTATTGTACTGTCCAGAAACCAAATTACTTGCAACTCAATATAAAATTTCATTCACTGCGTTGCAACATTAAAAAATACTAACGTAATTTAAAAAAAAATGATATCAAATCAATACATACAACGTATCACAAATACATTGCTAACATACACAAAAACTAACTAACATTTTAGTTTATTATGTATACGGTACACATAATATTTTAATTAAAATATATATGATAGAACGCAAATATATAAAAAAACTATTTACAATATATCTGATAAAGAAAATATAACTGCATGAATATCGCTCAATTTAAACTAGATAAATATTGGGCACAACTCTATGTACAGAAAGAAACCGCATCGATGTGTAATCCAAAGATATATAATCTGTGGTACAAGCTACGAATAAATTATCAGTCAGAAAATGTAACTGCGTTAAAAAATGAGCCAAGAAGAGTCGTGTACAATTAGGCGGGGCTTTAAAAGTCGTGTACAACGCGTGATCAGTCAGCCATTGTTCTTGCTAGCAAGCACACGTCAAATCTTAGCGTACGGTTTCTTCATCTTGAGCTGTAAATGTTGTTTGAACAACGAAAACAGCACTATATTATTCTTGTTTTAGAGAGAAATGTAACATTTTCTTACGCATTTCGAATTAAATACGTTTTAATTTTATATATTTGGTTTTTTTTATTAACTTCTTACTTTATGCGGAGATTTGAAATGTTAATTTCGATTGACAACTGCTTCTATTTTTTATTATTGAAGACCCCATAGTTATACATACTTTTAAAATTAAATTCTTAAAATACACAAAGTAGGAAATGTGTTCACTAAAAGGCTGACAGATAACTGATAAAGACACATAAAAAACCCGCTCATTTTGTCAGTGTCACTCAAAACACGACAATCCGTCATCCCTTTCATGACTATAAAATAAGAAAACGACTTTCAATTTAAATTGTATTAAAATTATAACATTATAACATAGAATTGTGTCCAATATTTCATCAAACATCGAGACACCCTTATAATAAATGTATGTACAATAGTCTACCACTTACAGTGCAATTCCAAAATGAATTATTTTTTCCAATGCATTGATGTCAAAATTTATATTTCATCATGAATTCAGCTGCGTAATTCATAGCGTTATTTTATTTACAGCTCATAACTGTAACTACTCACATTTATCTGTAGGTTGGTACGGTTTCATAGTGGTATCACGTAGGCCCCATCCTCCCTTTATTGCTCAGGGAAGACTATTATAATACAAAGGTTTCTAAAATCATAACCCTTCTCTTTTGGTTTCGTAGTAGTCGGGCAAAAATTAAAGTAATACTAGAATCGTTTTTTGCTCGAATGTTTGTTAAATATTTTAAGGTGGTACCGACTTGGATATTTTTTCGAAATCAGAATTGCATTCTAAGATCTCGACTAATATACATATTTATTAATTAACTAATTAAAACACTCAACTTCCCAAATCAAACATAAAATAACTAATAATAAAACAATATAATGATTACATATCAATGATTTTTTTAACATTTCGATGATAAATGCAAAAGCGATGGCAAAATAAAATTAAAATAATATAATCACAATAAACGTGATACAAATGAGTTTTTAAGCTACATACAAATAGTTGTTCCATGTAAAAAGATTTCATTGGATGCAATCTTCTTTTGTACTCATATTTTTCGCAGTCTCCATAACGAAGTACCCAGTGGTATTCATAGATGGCGCTGACTTCCTACACACAAGGGAAAGCAGCTCTGATTGGCCCTATAGAGAGATGCGCGCCGATTGGCTCGTTTAAAGCGCGCCTTGAGCGGGTGCAAAGTCTATAAGACAAATTAATCTGGCGTACATTCAGCACTCAATCAGAATCAAATGAGGATAGAATACGACTTAGGCGATCCTCCTCCATCAAAGTTTCATACTAAATTTCTGTTATCATAAACTTTTAAAATATAATAGCTGGATTTGTGTAGTAAATATCTAAAAATAGGACATTAGATTGTGATGTCGCGAAATGAGTATCATTAACATACAACTTCACAGTAAATCACAATTTTCATTTCAAACACTTTTTTCAATTATTGTTCAAAGCGCCATTTATGAACCATTACCTGCGTAACTGCTATTGTGGCTAAGTTGAAGTTTGAAGTTGTAAATTAATATTATTTTTTTCGCGACACTTTAATTTTATTTTCATATTTTTAAGTAGTTATTTATCAAAGCCAGCTATTCTATTTTAAAAGATTATGGCAACAGAAACTTAGTATGGAAGCATTAGGAGAGGGATAGCGTAAAGAAACACTTTTATATTTTCTTGTATTTGATCAATGTTTTAGTTAGCGCCATCTCGTTCTTCTCATGCCTTCTCCGCCAACCTTCAAAATAATTTGACTGACTTCTATATTGCTTTCAGTGTTGTTTTATTTTTACACAGAACAAATTCATTAAAACAATGTTTATATAATAATCTTATTAATAAACGCTACAGTAAGACTCATGCGGAGGTATTCAATGTTCTGTTGAGCTACGTGTAGTTTATACTTAATATTTATCATTTGTTTGTATGCATTGTTATATACCTTTAACGCTGACTCTTTGACTCGAGGGGGAAGGGATTACTGAAAAAAGAAATATAATAATTGAAATAACTTGAGGTTAATTGAGGTTATATTTGACTCAATAAACTTGTCTGAAAAGTCGGTTTACGGACGATAATTTAAAGTGATAACGTCATGAGAAAAGATACGTCGCAAGCCGAACGCTTAGGCCGATCGTGCCTCTCTATCGTTTTTTCCGCGCTCTCGCTTGCACAGTCGGCTCAGGCGGAACGTGACACTTTTTCGTGCGTGCAGCGATTTATATGACATTATAACGTCAAAAATTACATCCCTACTAATATTATAAATGCGAAAGTAACTCTGTCTGTCTGTTACGCTTTCCCGCTTAAACCTCTCAACCGATTTCGATGAAATTTGGCACAGACAATCTTTAGACCCTGAGAAAGGACATAGGCTACTTTTTAATGCGAAAAATAAAGTCCACGCGGGCGAAGCCGCGGGCAGAAGCTAGTTTACAAATAAATGAAACTGCCTCAGAGACATTTAAAAAAACCACTTTGTGACTTTGACTGAACAGTGATATGATTCCGTGCTTCGTTAGTCACGTTAATCCGTTGTCACCGGTTACTATCTACGACAGGTATTAGTTGCATGAGACGTGTCAGAGGACTGTGGCGGATCAACTCTGACACTAGGGTGTGTGAGGTAGATCATCGTTATCACGACATTTGTTTGTAGTGTCCGGGGTGTGATTGTTGTCTTACCGTGTTCAGGACATGGATGAGCACGGTAGACGTGGGGATCCCATCTGAGTGAGGACCCGGTCCAGCCACTGCAGCGGACCGTTCAGGTGAAGCTCGATCCAACATGGCGTCGATGTCACCGTTTGTCGCCTGCACACAAACAACACATATACATACATACCACTAACAATCATAAGCATCATACCCCACATTTCGACCGCCTCCGTGGCCTAATAGCTAAATGTTGGATTCACAATGCGGAGGCTCCGGGTTCGATTCACTATCCTATCGTTACTCGGTTCGGTTGGTGGTAGAGCATTTCCTATGTCCGCCTGGCTAAGTCTGCCACCAAACAGCAGTGTTAATACAATAGCACTATTGTGTTACGGTGTGAAAGTAGCTTGAGTCATTTGGGTGCGAACACGTTATCGTCACTCACCATCAGTTGAGATGAAGGCCAAGTGCAAACCCATCATTCATAAAATAAAACATGGTTCAAAGTACTACAGGAAAATCAGTAAGGAGATATATGTATCTGTAACAACATCTTCTAGTTCCACTCACCTGTACTCTGCGCCCCATCCCTTCACGAAGCTCATCCTGATGGTGCACATGCGGGTCAGCTGGAACACCGCCTCGAACCCCTGCGACACGGACTGCGACAGGAGCGCTGCGAACTCCTGGTTGTTGAAGATCTTCAGGTTGCAGCCTGCAGAACAAATATTACTTACATGTACAATTGTTGCTTAGCCTTTATCACAATGATAAGGCTGTCGGGTGGAAACCGTGATAATCTTATCATCAACAGCCTATATATGTCTCCACTGCAGGTCTCAGTCCTACTTTCCTACAGAGAGTGTATGGGACATAGTACACCACGCGGGACCAGTGCGCATTGGTAGACTTCACATGCCTGTTCAAGACATGCAGGTTTCCTCACGATGTTTTCCTTCACCGTTAAGCAATCGGATAATGTACTTGAATTGAAAAACAACTCATAGGTACACGGCTGGATTCGAACCCGGAACCCTCAGATTGAGAGTCCGCGCCTTATCCACTGCGCCACCGACGCCTGCTTACCGAAATAAATTATTTATAAATTTATTTATAAATTATAATATATGCTATAACATATATGTATACATGAGTGACGTGGTCGGTCAGTTGGGTAGAGCGTCAGTCCTAAACAATCGAGGTCTGGGTTCGATCCTGTTTCCAAATGATTTCCAATTTGTTATTCGGAATGTACGAATGATAACAATCATTACCATTGGCTTTTCGATGAAGGAAAACATCGTGAGGAAACCTGCACACTGCTGAGAGAAATTCAAAGGTGTGTGTGAAGTCTCCCAATGCGCACTGGTCCCGCGTGGTGTACTATGTCCCATACACTCTGTAGGAGAGTAGGCTTATGCACCTGCAGTGGGGACATATATAGGCTGTTGATGATGATAAATATGATGCTTAGGAATTCTTAAAGTGAATAGAAACTTTTTTCTACAGGTCTAACGCATAACTGAGTCTGTTCCTGAGGTATGGGAGCGGTACAGGAGGGTGAGTTCACAGAACGTCAAACGACGCATTTATGCATAAATGCTGTAATAGCCAATGAAAGATTCCCTTATATACCTCGGAATCTTATTGTAAACCTTAATTAACATAATATAACAATTCTTTTTGATCTCAGTAACATGGAATAAGGTTATATTTCGACGAATTTTTGATGATTATGACTTGTGTCGGTTCCTAGAGCGAGACAACACGTTTAAATTGCCACACGTTAAAGTGAAACGCTGGATGGTGTCTTACCCGGCGGTATTTTGCAGACGGTGGCCGGATGCCAGCCGTAGCGTTGATTGCAGTTGGGGCTCTGCACGAATATGGACGAGTCGCTCAGACATTCCGCGAAAACCTCACCTAGATAAATATCATATTTATAATAAAATCATATTTATTTTTCTCCACAAAGTTTGTACATATTAATGATAAATCACTTAATTCTATGGTCTCGTAACTTTGTGAAGGCTGGCTCCTGAACTAAGATCCCCTGTGCTACAGGAACCAGGTCTCCACTACCAGACATGTGTTTTTTTTAAGTAACAAGAAATATAGTATATTGTACATTATCTAGTATTAAAAAATAGTTATACATTCCAAAATATATATATTAAAAGAAGTGATTGAGTGAGTGAATGTGTGTGTGTGTGATGTGGTTTTAATATATTCTAGTTTCAGAGGGTGTAACCAAGGCTTCGGTATAATCGTTGGCAGAATACAGTTGGTCAGAGACCACATCTATCCTTACGCTATTTCAGTACCCCAAAAGGAACGCTTATAGGATCGCTTGGGTGTCCACTCGTCTGTCTCTTTGTCAAGAACCTTGTTTCAGAAATGCACGTGTAAAACCCCCCGCATCTTTTTATTGTCTTCTATTATGATTTAAAAGACTTAAATTATTTGTAAATCTATACATATTTTGGACATTTATATTTAATGCTTGATTCGATAAACTGACCTTTAATTTTAATACTTTATTTTGACATTTAATTATTATTATTTTTTGAAATTATTTCTTTTTTTATATTTTTTATGCACATAGTTAGCTGAATATTGTGAAACTGAATTGTATGTTACGAACTATGAACCACCTGTAATATTTACCAATATTTACAAATAAACGATTGATTGATTGCGTTGATTTTTCAACCGACTTCAAAAAAGGACGTTATCAATTCGACGGGTAAGTTTTTATGGTTTGATTTGGATGATTCTTTTTTATTTGAAAGCTGATGTTTCCCGTGTGGTCCCGTTTCAATTTGGTCCAGTTCTGACAACGGCATCCATGAGAAAACGATATAAATCTTAAATATGCCTTAGTAAAAGTAGACTTACATGGCAATTGAGGCCAGTTTCCAGTTCTTTTTGAACTGGTCACACACAAATGTAGAACGAATACGTACACTAAATACAACAGGTCATTTACTTAAATTATTTACCTATAGTAATCAAATGTATGAAAGAAAGAAATAAAAAAATTATTTGCCAAGTATATAGTTTTTTTACACGGTGTTTAGATAGTAATTTCAAATAGTTTGATGTACTTAACCTGTCCACAGTGTGCAAATATTATATCATATACATACATATACATATCTAATAAAGAATTTGATTGTTAAAAAATTAGTTTACATCGCATGTCAATTAGTACAATGTTAATAATGTATGGGAGACGTTGGTACATACTCACCGCCGATATAGTACAGCCGCACCCCCTTCCCGATGTGCCGGCGCGTCTGTTCAACAACCTCGTTCCGGTTCACATTGGACAGCAGGCCAAGGCAGAATCTGTAAACAACAATGACAGTCTTATATCATGACACTGATCAATTCACTGTACAGTGTAAACTCCATGTAACTAGACATTAAGGATGCATCCGATACCGATATATCGGCGATACTTCGGGTTTGCCGATATATCGGTATCGGCGATATTTTTATAGCAGATTCAACGATACTTTTTAAATTTCGCGCTTTAAAAATACTAAAAGTAATGTAAACGCGCGCGTTGTCCCATCTATTTCGTTGCAAACGAGGCACGAACTTATCTGAGAGACTATTTTCCACCGCAGGTCTTATTTAAACAGACTTGCGAAATCGCCTTTGCCCGCAAAACTTAAGTATACTTTGTTTTTTAAATAAAAATCTTATAAATGTTAATTTTGATTACTAAAACTATTAATTAATTGTGTTTTATTTATTCTACCTTCCTTTTTGAATTCAATAAGCGTATCGGTATCAGTATCGCCGATATTTTTATAAGAGTATCGGTATCGGTTTCGTATCGGCAAAAAGGCGTATCGTGGCATCCCTACTAGACATGTGCAAAACAGTGCTTTTAAAAAGTAATGTTATATGGCATTACTTTTCGTACCGCGATATCACTTCGAAACAGTACGCATCACTCGAAACATCACCGCACCGCGCGCTGCCATGAGACAGCGCAAACATTGCTTTTGCTAACACTTGCTCGGAATTAAAATACATAGAATGTAAGCTTTATCTTCTTAGTAATACGGCTGCATTTCAGTAACATATGCGCGTTCTATCCGGCTTTATTGAAGGATCCGAAACCGCGCAGCGCGCCCTTTCGCTCGCGCCGCGCTAGATGCGAGTGAGTGGCACAGAACTACGCCTGGCATGCCGTGAGTAACGATGTAATGTGTACTGTTTGAGATGGTCGAGTGTTGTGTGCAGCAACAGTACGCGGTCGGGTTATATTACGCGTGATGCATCACTCGCATCACTTACACACTTCCTAAAGCGTTTTAGTCATCAAGCTTCTAAGTGCTGGAATATAATAGGCTTATGTCCACTAATAACACATTGCTTGGTTTATAGTTTCTAATTATAAATGAAGAGACGAAGATAAGAAAAAAACCAGTCAATTTCTAATAAAAGTAAGTAAGATTATTAATATTTTTAGAAAATAAATTCGAAAAAATATGCATCAAGTGACGTGACAGCGAACACGAAGAACGCGTCGCAGGAACGTGTGACGTCACGACACGCAGAACATCATTGTTGTTGATGACGTGTTCATACCACAGAGCAGGTGAAGTCGCGAGCTGTGACGTCATGCAAGACGACATCACACTGTTCAGCGTTTGCGAGCGAAATATAAATTGCTTTTTTAAATACAAAATTATTTTAAAATGAATTATTTACAGGCAGGCAGTATTTACTTTACCTTACCTACCTTACCTAAAAAGTATTTTTTGAGTTGCCAAATGTCGGCATCATACATACCGAACTTTCTAAGAAATACCATCTTTTGTTTATAAAATGGGATTGCTTGCACATATAGACTACTGTCAGTTTCTAGTACATATTTTTATTTAAATTAAGCAAACAAAGATTGCAAACCTAGTCCAGATAGTGCCAACTACAATATTATTCAACGACCTAACTCCACCCTACCCCTTATACACAGCCCATCTTACCCACGAGACGGTGAATGTTCATTAAGTCTAATACAAACAATACAGTCACAGTAATGTGGTGAGCTTCTGGAAGGTCATGTGCGATGATTGGACACAATAGAAGAGAAGTGAACGCTGATTGGACGGTTCAAACTGTAGCCGTATCGTGATTGGTCGGAACCAAAGTCTATAAGACAAATAAGTTTGATGTGTTGACTAAAAGTGTTCGCAATGTGTTATGAGTGTCGTGACCACAGAATTAATACAGTACTACCCGCAGATGAGACGTTGTACGTGTATACAAACGTCATCAGTTCGATGTATGGGAATAGGTGACGTCGATATCATGACATTTGTTTGAGGCGTCCGTGGTGTGCCGTGTCTCAAGTTACCTACTACTAGCTGATGATGAGCCATACCTCTCAGAGTTGCTGGGGTCGGTGAATCCATCCACGGTGATGGAGGGCTGTGAAGCGTGGAAGGTCTCCCCGACGCGAGTGTTCAGCTCATAGTAGCTGATGCTGCACCAGAACGCCGGCTCGTGGTACAGCACCGGGGCTGCTTCCGTCACCAGCCCAGTGGGTGATGGGCTGAGTCTGGTCAGGTCTGTCAAATTAAAAGTGTTTATTTAGGTCTAGCCTTGGTAGCTCAGTTGGGTAGAGCGTCAGTCTTTGAACAATCGAGGTCTGTGTTCGATCCTGGCTCGTACAAATAAGACCACTGGCTTTTCTGTGAAGGAAAACATCGTGAGGAAACCTGTACACTCTTGAGAATAAATTCAAAGGTGTGTGTGAAGTCTACCAATGCACACTGGTCCCGCGTGGTGGACTATGTCCCATACACTCTCTGTAGGAGAGTAGGACTGAGCCTCTGTTCCATTGACCTAAAATCATGAAATTTGACAAGAAGCAAGGTCTTTCAGCACAAGTATAGGAATAAATATGAAAAGTATGATTTTTAAAATATATCTCATTAACAAATTACATTAAGCGCCTGTCGGAATTTGAATTTCATCATCATCATCAACAG
This sequence comes from Carcina quercana, assembly GCA_910589575.2. NCBI lineage: Eukaryota > Metazoa > Arthropoda > Insecta > Lepidoptera > Depressariidae > Carcina > Carcina quercana. The sequence goes on along the minus strand of OU342454.1, from coordinate 4,215,490 downwards.
CCTATATATGTCCCCACTGGAGGGGCTCAGTCCTACTCTCCTACAGAGAGTGTATGGGACATAGTCCACCACGCGGGCCCAGTGCGGATCGGCGGACTTCACATGCCTGTTCAAGACATGCAGGTTTCCTCACGATGTTTTCCTTCACCGTTAAGCAATCGGATAATGTACTTGAATTGAAAAACAACTCATAGGTACACGGCTGGATTCGAACCCGGTACCCTCAGATTGAGAGTCCGCGCCTTATCCACTGCGCCACCGACGCCTTTTTGTTTTGAATTTAAATGTGTTAATTAATAACAAAATTGTTAAGTGTTTTCCAGCAGGCACAGCTTAATGTTATAAAAAAAGGATTTTCATTTATTTATATTCTTCACTTGGCCGGGTTTTTGACGATGTCAGCACCGGGGATCGAACCCGAGACCTGTGCATGCTATGCGCGCCAGAGTCCAAAATTTTGTAATGATAAATAAAATTTAATAAATACATCAAATTGTCAACAAACTCACTCATGTTGTCGTTATGATCCATGGGGTCGCCGTCTTCGCTCATGTAGCCCGGCGGAGGAGTCTCCACGGTGGACGAGCTCCTGTCCACATATACAAGTCAATGACATCAAGTGAATGGAGATAAACCAAGTAATTGCGTTCAAAAAGAACTGGAAACCGACTTCAATCGCCCTAAGAGTCTACTTTTACTAAGGCAAATTTAAGTTTTATATCGTTTTCTCATGGATGCCGTTGTCAGAACTTGACCAAATTGAACTGGGACCACACGGGAAGCATCAGCTTTCAAATAAAAAAAGAATCATCCAAGTCGGCTCACCCAGTCAAAAGTTCTGAGGTAACAAACATTTAAAAAAACATACCCGTGAAATTGATAACCTCCTCCTTTTTTGAAGTCGGTTAATGATAAAGCCTCAATGTTCAGAACTTCGTTAAATATGACAATGGGATACAATCACTAGATGTGCACGGCACCAGCATCTTCGTATCAACAATACCCTACCTGTCAAATGTGGTGATTACGGCAAATCACTGATGAGGCTATCTATAAGGCTGTTGCATGGTCTAAAACTGCCGCCAAAATCAGTGTCAAACAGTGGATACCAGAGCCGACGCTTCATCAGTTTGAGGCTTCTGGCTTCCAACAGCGATATCGTCAGATATCGGAGAGATTAAGGCCAACTGCAAACCCGTACACACATAAAACACTTAATATAACTCACACATGTATGGTGGTGTTGCTGGGCACCTGCTGCGCTAGCGTCGCCTCGAGGTACATGGCGCTGTGTGCGCCCACCCCGATCACCCCACCGCTCTGCATCACCCTGAAATATATAATAATAATAAAATTGTGATTCACTGTGCAGTTGTATGTTAATGATACTCATTTCGCGACATCACAATCTGATATACTATTTTTAGATAAGTACTGCACAAAGCCAGCTATCCTTTAAATGATTCATCGACATCAACAGTCTATGTATGTCCCCACTCAGTCCTACTCTCCTACAGAGAGTGTATGAGACATAGTACACCACGCGGGACCAGTGCGCATTGGTAGACTTCACACACACCTTTGAATTTGTTCTCAGGAGTGTGCAGGTTTCCTCACGATGTTTTCCTTCACCGAACAGCTAATGGTAATGATTTTTAACATTCGTACATAAATAACAAATAATGAATTGTAACTCATTGGTACGAGCCAGGATCGAACCCAGACCTTGATTGTTCAAGGACTGAGGCTCTATCCAACTGAGATACCATGGCATGTATGGTGTATTGCCAATCGATCTATAATATGGACATTTGAATATATATTTTGATGATCACTGTATACTTTGACATTTTTAAATTTTACGCGAACTGATTATGATATATTGTAGTAAATTATTCTAGTTTAGTTTTAAAAATGGCGTTTGTGAAAATCTGATACAAACTCACGTGTCTGTATGTTCGTGTAGTAGAAGCGGTTGGTGGTAATCGTACGGAGGCGGTGCGCGGACCTCGCCCTCGTTGCAACGAGGCACCAGGATCGGTGGCAGCGCTGTCAAACAACACAATTACTTACCTAACTCGCATAACAGAAAACCCTACACAAAGTTTTCTTTTTTATTTACTTTTTAGAGTTCCGTACCACAAAAGGAACTCTTGTATGACCTGTCTATATAGACCCTTTTTCTCAGAAACACATGGGAGTCAATTTGAAATGAATATCAAATACTCAAGTCCTTTTTTATTATCTCATTGATTTGTGATAAAATCAAGCTTCTAAGTCAACCCATTTTAAAAAATTATGCCTGCTACATTTTTAACTGACTTCAAAACTGGCGGTTTTCAATTCAATGGGTATGGTTATTTGCTTCCCTTGTGGTCCTATTTCAATTTGGCCCAGTTATCACAATGGCATCCATGACAAAACGATATAAATCTTAAATTTGCCTCAATAAATGTACACTTTTAGGACAATTGCAGTCGGTTTCCAGTTCTTTTCGAACACATTTACTTGTTAGACCATTTCTTTTGCGATGCAAGGGAATCAAACCCCAGGGTACTTCTCGTTGATCTAGAATCTTTAAATTTATACTTAATAGCTATTTTCAGATGGCAAACTTTTAATTGCAGTTGAGAATTGATCATGGTATATAGATAGATGTATGTGATCTCATTTTTTTCAAGTGCAGCAATTTCATTGGAGCATTGTTCGCTGGTTACCTTACTTAGTTTTATGATTTTCAGTATGTTATTCATATTCTGTGTGGAGCCGATGGTGTCCCACTCGCACTTGCCTTTTTATATTGGACTCTCACCCAAAAAACCTTAACTATATGATAAGCTAAATCATGTCCAATTATTTTGAAAATGGATAGCTTAAACAACGATAGGTGGCAGGCAATGATGAGAGCAGAGTGTTTTAATTTACTTTTGATGTTTGTTTACTGAAATATATCATCATCATCAGCCAGGAAACGTCCACTGCTGGACATAGGCCTCCCTCATGGTACGCCACATCGACCTGTCCGTGCCACCTGCATCCAGCGACTCCCTGCGACTCTAAACAGGTCGTCGGTCCATCTAGTAGGGGGACTGACTGAGATATATGTTAGATTAAAATTAATCATAGTTAAATTCCACTGACCAGAAAGACATAAATATGATGCACTTACCAGGAGAGTCAATCCTATTGTAGTGATAAGGGTTGATGCACACCTCGTCTTTTTTCAATTGATAAGCGTACTCACAGTGGTCCACTGGCTTTAGCTCGTGTTGGCTCTGCAAACAATACATTTGATAATTATTTTTTCCATCTATGGCTATAATGGCTTTGCAATTTACCATCATTGACCCGATGGTAAGTGACGATAAGGCGGTTGGTAAGTGCCAAGGAAGTATCAAGCTAATGAGATGCCGGCTTTGTTACCTATCATACCGGAATACAAAAGTGCTATCAACACTGCTGTATCATGACAGACTGTTGTAACATGGTATTAGCTACCAGACCACCAGTCAAACCGAGAACTGATATGTACCCCTCTGGGAATCAAATCTGGTATATTTGGATTTTGCGCAACATAAACGGTTCGTTATGTTGCACAATTACAGGTGTGATTATAGGACCAATCTTTGCTTGTAAAATTTAGTCAGTTATTGGCTTGACTACGGGGGCCTGTAAATTGAAAAGTCGAATTTTCCCAAAGATGAGACTTATAAATCGATTTCTTGACCTCAAAACAGTCTAATCTGTGATTTTCATCAAAATCCATTTGCAAGAATTTCTCGTGTCGTGGAGTAGGATATGTCCTTATCCATAAAACAATGCACCAACTTTGTGAGTCTTCTTCACTTCAAATTTGACTTCAAAATTGAATAACTACCGTCCCATTAGTGTTTTTCTTCAAAATTGATTGAATAAACACATAGAAGTCAAGAAAATGCACTTGTATACACTGTTTCGCATAAAAATCTGCTAGAGTAACAATCTAAACATAATAATAATAAAATTACCTGTAGCTGCGGCCAACGCCACAGCCGGCAGTAGACAACATGCGGCAACCCCTTGCGGTACTGGAGATTAGTTCCGTTGTCGTTTGGCTTTACTCTAGAAAATAAAAATTCATTTTTTTCATTATCAGCTGGGAAAACATTCACTGCTAGATAAAGTCCTCCGTAAAGGCCATATGCCACAATGACTTGCACCTAGCCACTTGCATTGAAACTCCCATGACTTTTAAATTTCATCATTTTAATTATTAATTAATCTGTACTGTACAGGAGAATATTGTTAAGATTTGATGAAAAATCTGTGATTGACTTGAAGTTGTGTTTCTTTTGTTAGATTTGTTTCTTTAGTATTAATTTATTTTCTAAATCCATACTACAGGTCTAACAGATAACTAAGTATGTTCCTGAGGTATATGATGATGGAGCGTCATGTCCTGTCAAGCAGTGGAAAAAATGGAGCTGTAGACGATGAAATAATATTAACATAGTATAATATCCCTCTAAATGTTATTAACAAACAAACCCGCGGGTAATACTCTGCATTTCAAGATATCAAACAATAATACTGCAATGCAGTGCTGAAATAAATTTCAATAGCAAAAAAACAAAACAATACATAAGAAATCGATTTCATTCATGTTATTGTCAAATACGATTCCAACAAGAATCTTGAATACGTTTTCGTATCGTAAAAATTAGTGCTCAAAAATGTATAAAATTTTAAGATTTACCTTGAGGCAGGACGAAAAGTGACGGATATCCTTTGCACCCAAGAAATGTCACAATGTAGTAGTAGACACTTGCAATTTTGTATCTAAATCTTTATTGAGTAAAATCCGGAGGTCTCAACACCGTCCGCCATATTGACAAAGGCTTCGATTTGTTTTGACGGCGATTTGACCTTTCGCATTTTTGGCACTGTCTGATATTATGTAACAGAGTTGAGGTGGTAGTCACTAGGAAATACGGGGTCAATGGCCAGACGGATTTTGAACTCAGCCGGGTTATAACAAGGTACACCGGCCATGATAAACACCAATGAGATTTTTGAACGAAATTTCATTCTGGTATTGTCGTTTCATGTGATTTTTGATACTATACATAGCTTTCAGTGCTATTATCAAGCTATTATAATATATTTAAGATATTTTTGTCTAAGTACATGAAGGATGAACTATGCCTTAAAAATATAGATAGTACTTCATTAAATATTATAATTACTGAACGAAAATAACCGGAAACATTCGATTTTGATGTCAAAAAAAACCATATCAATCGATATGTACTTACCTAGGGATTGTGACGCATTTAGTATGACTATTTTGACTTGAAATCGCTTTTTCTAGTTCTTCAAGGGCGCCGCTTTTCTTTAATTTCTTCACTAAACTTTTTACTGCCTTTTCTGACCACTTATCTTCTGCCAATGACGATCCCTCAGGGCCCTTTTTCCAGCCAAGAAGTCGTTTTACCACAGGCGGCGTTAGAGGAAACATACCTCACCACTTAGCACGTTGTTATTAAATAACACTCATTAGAATAACAAATCTAGTCGCTTAAATATTGCTATTGTCCTGTATTGTATTGTAAACTTTCCGCCATATTATTCCAAGATTTTGGCAATAAATGAATGAAATAGAAACGTCAGAACAGAACCCTTGTCAATGTCAATCAGCAGCTACCCGTCTCTTTTACTCGTACATTTGTGTAATAAGCGGTAAAATTTAAGTTTGTTCACGAATCACTGATTTTTGGAAGAGAAATCTGAATTTTCATGTAGGAAAATAGTCTCATATTTCACTTCAGTTACTATTACACTGTTTTTATCTCACGAAGTCTTTTGACTTCTTCAAAGTACTAACAATAATCTTCAATTATGCATTATATGTATCCTTGTCTAACAAAAACGATTGAATTTTGGGCATAGACAAATTTTGGCTGATTCATTCACGAACTAGTGATGTGTAGATTTGATTTTTATATACAACTATTTTTATTACTTCAAATAATCCAAATATTCAACAGTTTTCTTTTTTAAACTGAAAACATAACTAACTAGCACAAATATTTAGCAGCTGGTCAGTAGTTATCTACATTTATAGAGTTTCTATATTGGTTGGTTAGGTTACACGGTCTCTTACACGGTCCCCAGTGAAAAGCTCATTTTCAACGGTGTGAACTTTCTTGTATTATGTACTGTTATAAAAGCAGTAGATTAAGACGTTAAAATTACATTATAACTTTTCTTCTTCGCTCTTATCAGTGAAGTGTTCGACATAGTTCTCTTTTTATCTTTACCTATCTGATAAGACATGACATTTATGTTCATCTTTACTTAATCAACGTAGTCTATCCTAGGCCTCCCCTTGGCTGAATCTAATCTTTCGCTCTCTGTTATGGTTGCCATATATTCATGTCTTATCAAGTGACCTGTCGGTATATATAATTTTATAAGCTTTTTTAGGGATCTGTACGCAAAGCGTTTACTGTCTGTAAGTCTGTTATAGGGCTGTATCTTCAAAATCGTAATCGATCAACACTCATCATTTTCACACAGTGTGACAACTATTTAAGAAAAGGGAAAATTAAAGGAACAACCATGCCTCAACAAGTAGTCGAGTTTTACGGCATTTTTTACTCAGTTGTGCTAAATATACCACGTTAGCACAAAACCTTTCATCGTCGAGTATGACTCGCACTTTGATGATTTTTCCGTCTCACATACACATGCCAATTACATCATAAAACCTAAAATAAGAATTTTATTTTATTTTCGAAAACATGTTCTGCAAATTTTACAAACACATATCTAAAAGGTATTATTACCTGTTATTGTAGAGATTATAGAATCTATTTAAAAAAACCACCTTATATTTTATGTTTATTTCAAAATGACATCATTCATTTATTTGCCCATCACTAAAAATGCTTTTTCTCCTAGACTATCAATATCCGGTATTATTCATTTATTACTATACATTAATATGTATTGATTAATACATTGCTGTATTTCTAGCAAGCCTCTTTGTGTTGATTCTGTAAAAGTCAGCAATGTAATAGTAATGTCTCTTGTAATATATCATTTTGTCTATGCCAAAAAGAATGTTTTGAATTTGAAACTGACAAATAGCTACAAAATATGTATTCATTTGTTTTTCACAATAGATGTGCCAGTTGTGTGACGAAAGTGGTTTGATTTTCTGCTGAAATTCTAGATTTGGTAAGCTTTTGCTGTGTTCTTGCGAAAAATTTGATTTGTATCGGCATTTTTATATCAAAATTTGTGTTAAATATTCGCCCGTGGCAGTTTTGTCACTGGCCGTCTTGTTTTATTTTCTAAATCCGGCCAGTGACAAAATAATTTACTGGTTTGATTTCATAAAAATTTGACATGGCTGGAAATTTACTTGAAAATTATGAATAATTAAAGTCAATTAACTACTTAGAAAGTTTTAGGTTTAATGTTTAAATTTAACGAGCGCGGGTTTTCGGAAGTTCAATGGCCGAAGAAAATAATGCCTCTACATTTCTTTTATATATATATAGTTGATGATGATTTTATATTTATTTTATTTCAATCTCTCTAAACATTATTATTAGATACAATAGATATTTAAGAATTTCATTCATAAATCTTAATGAATTCATATTAGTTGGAGGACATTTATATACGTTGTGTTTTTAATATATTTCCGGGTTTGGCAGATTTGCGTCGTGAGATAAGTGATTTTAGGGTGTATCTTGAGCGGGAAAACGAAATGATTATATTATTTTCACGTGTCCTTCCTTCCTTTTGGTTTATTCATAAATAAAACTGCAATTGCAGTTACAAAATTGATATATGTTATTTATTATGCATGCAGATTTTGAAGCGTTTAGGCTTCAGAATGGATGAAAGGTAAGTCCGGGTTCGTAGCCTTCCCTCGTCAGTGAAATGGAAAATGGTGATCCTTTACATGCGTTAAGGATACCACATGGAGTGGACTGTGACCCTGCGTCATGGTCACCCAATGTAAGCCCTTGATGGCAATGGTCTGGCACACGGCTCCACATCAAGCTATACATTGCCAGTATAAGCGCTAATCTCGCGTTGAATGTACTCCCGCATGGTGCTAGTTCAGCTTATACTGGAAACGTATAGCTTTACCTGTAGCCGTGCGTACGTACCAAAGAGATTTAATTTATTTATGTACACTCTAGAATAAAATATGTTGCAATGTACATATGTATATCGATTCCAATAAGTATGTATTTCGCTCCATCAAACCAATCAATTTGGATCAATATACTTGACTCTATTCAGATTGATGTGTTTGATTGACAGATCGAAATCGGATCGAGACATCACGAATGTCAGTTGGGTACTTGAGACCTAATTGGTTTGGGGTTGAATTGTATTTTATACCATAACGGATATTAAAAGAAAGTATCAAAAATAAAAATACGTAATAATTTTTTTAATGGCAATAATTTAAAGTCTCAAAAATTGCGAAAAAAGATAGTTACTCGAATAGTAAAATGCTTTTTCATTACATTTTGAACATTTTCTTATAGGGGTATATAATACATAAAAACATTATTTTACGAGATAACTCAAAATATCGAACAAGCTTCATACATTTAACGTTCCAATATAGTAATGTGACGTCACAAAACGATTTATTTGTTTATATTTATTTATATGGAGCGTTTTAGCACCGCGTGACTAGAATCACTTTTCGGCGGGTTGTGATAAAAAACTATTAGTCGTATCGAAAAAAATTGATAGAGCTATTTATTTTGTTACATGGACTGTCGAATGAGACAAAAATATTTTTAAAGTATCCAATTGTTTCAAACAGCTGGGAAACGTCCGGTCCCGGGCCACTTGAATCCAGCGACTTCCTGCCTCCTTACCTTAACTAGGTCTTCGGTACGTTTAGTAGAGGGTCGTCTCGGTACACGTTTTCTGGTACGCGGTCGCCACTCGCCCTATCGGTTATCAGTTCTAGCGATGTGGCCTGTCCACTGCCACTTCAGCTCACTGACTTGTCGAGCTAAATCGGCGACCTTAGTTCGTCTACAGATTTCGGAATTCCGGATTTTATCACGTAGATAGAGACTCCGAGCATAGCTCGTTCCATAGCTCGCTGAGTGACTTTGAGCTTGTTTATTCGGCCCACAGTAAAGAGGAAAACATCAAAAACAGTAGTCAGGTATAAGTGTAAATATAACAGATTTATATAGTGGTGGTGGTGATATACTGGTGTGCATTGGGCATGTACATTTTGCGGTTTTGACTTTATGGCTTTTCAGAGCAATCTCTCGGGGGAAATCCCTGTATTAATAAGTAGGTAAACTCAAACACAAAAATATGTATCCACTTTTGAGCCTTGTCACATTCACCTTTAATAGACATGGTGCAAAAGTGGATACATATTTTTGTACTCGAGTGTACATACTTTATCCTACGAGGGAAGGTGATGTCCAGCAGTGAACTTATGTAGCTGGTGTCTGATGACTTGGACTACACGGCGAATTTTTCTGATCGTTTGATAAATGCCATGTTTATTCTCCAGTCGCACAAAATGTCGCTGCCTCCTCTGATCCTCTGCATGCAGAGCACAACCGGCGAAGAAGTTGGTCTCCAGATAGAGCCTGATGACGACTTCCATTCCTTCCTCATAAAAGCCAAGTGAGTTGACAGTGAGAATCATAATGACTTTGCAGATATCATCGTTGAAACCTCTTCCAACGTCGCGATCTATGAGCCTTACTTCAGTGCATCTACCATGAGTTTACGCAGTAGATAACGTGTATCGTTAACTATCGCTCTGTCTTTGTCACCCACATCTCGACTGAGCAGCATTTCCGATAGTATTCGATATACATTACCGCCTGCGTAAACTCATGGTAGATGCACAGCTACTTGTACAATAAATCTTTGTTTATTTATTTCAGATCCCTCTTAGGGTTTGAAGTAGACTTAAATTCGATCACTAGAAACCATCCAGTATCCCTAAACGACAATATCTACCAATTCCTCTTGCACTGTGAACAAAACATCCCACTGGAAACAGAAATCACCGACAGATGCTACGATAGTATTCTAGAACCATCGGGAAACGAAGATTTAGTTTATATCCTGGACGATGGAACACAAATTAGGGCTTCACAAATACATTTCGATAACGAAGACACGCCGATAGACTTTACAGCTGAGAAATTACCGTTTATCAAATTCGTCGATTACGCTACCGATGACAATGATTCCGATAGTATAGAAATCTATGATACTATACTGCACACTATAGTTGATAGTCCTATTTCGAAATATGAAAGTAAAAACCCTAGTCCCAAACATAGCTTCGCCAACAGTCTCCCTTTCAAGCTGGTCTGTAATAATACTAGTGGATTCGAAGCACAATTCACAAAGTTCTTAGAAGCGGGTTCTTCCAAAACTTACGCTACACTTAATCCTGTAACCAATAGGAATAAGTCGCCAAGAAGTTTGATCAAAGAAAACTATAAAAATTACGATGACAATCGCCACGATGACTTTACTCAGTATACACGCGAACAAGTTCTAAATATGTTCAAGGATTCTCCTGTGGCGTCTTCGCCGTATGAAGGGCAGAATTTCACGGAGAAAAGACGCCATGTTCGTAAAACAGATCCTTCTAGAGGGCATAAAAGCTGGAATACAAAACCCGTGTCTTATGTTGATTTGGACGGCGTTTTGATAGCTGAATCCGAAAGCCAGAACTGTTTTATTTGCGATAAATTCGTCGACAACAACAATGAAAAACTGTATCTATTCGACAATGAAGACCAAAAGCTTCACAGGTCATCGTCGCCTAGAAAGAAAACGTACACCCAACTGAAGATTATCTGCGAAGGATGCCTTGAAGAGAACTTCAAACCATTCCGTATGAAAAGTCCGAACCAGTCGTTAAATCCTGACGAATATCTGGTCATTCGGAACAACCAGCAGTATATATTTCAGAAAATAAAATCGTTGAATCTAAAGAACGATAAATACGGTAGCGAATCGAATAGCTTAGATACGCCAATGTCGAAAGGTAAAGAGAAAGTCGAGTTCGTTAAAGTGGAAATAGGATCCGATGGTGAAATAGTAACTAAACCAATAGACTACGATTTGAAATCTGATGACGTGCTCGGTGTTAAAGATGAGAAGAGAGACAGTTCGAGCGATGTAGAGATAATAGAGAATGAACCGGAAATCGATGACAATGTCATTGAGAATTTGGAAGAAGCTGATGAGCAAGTTAAAGAGTTCTTAGGGAAGTGCAAGTGCGCTGAATCGGTGGAATTGAAATGCAGGTGGGTTTATTAGCTTACAATAGTAGATGAATCAGGACAGTTACCTGCAGTTAGTATTTATTTTAATGTTAATTGTGGAAAACCAACGGGACCCTATTACTAAGCCTCCGCTGTCCGTCTGTCACCAGGCTGTATCTCATGAACCGTGACAGTTAGAAAGTTGAAATTTACACAGATGATGTATTTCTGTTGCCGCTATAACAACAAATACTAAAAAACAGAATAAAATAAATATTTAAGGGGGCTCCCATACAATAAACGAGATTTTTTTGAAGACCTGCGTTTCAACTTATTATTAACGCCATCTAGTGTCAAGAATTAGTTTGATACTCGACGCTAGATGGCGTTACTAAAACTTCGAAATCGAAAATGATATTTCGGCGCATTCGTTAGAGGATTGTTCGGTGCATATTATGATTTTCAGTATTTTAATTATGCATATTCTGTACGGAACACTCGGTGCGCGAGTCCAACTCGCACTTGGCCGTTTTTTTATTACGGAACCCTTCGTGTACGAGTCCGATTCGCACTTGGCCAGTTTGTTGTTGTTGTTTAAACGAGTTCTATAGTAGATACTAGACTTTGGTGAGGCCCGATGAGAACCACGATGAAACAGCTTGGAATTCCCCTCTTTAACTGTACACACTTCATAGGAAAAAGAACGGGGGAATGTGATGTGGTACGAAAATGGGTACATATTTTTGTACTCGAGTGTACAGGGAGAGCGGGGGTGCAGGGAGGGCGCATTTACCCGAGCGTCTAGTTTGGTTTGGAGCTTGGTCAGTTAGTAAATAGCTTGATAATGACATTACAGATTCTGCGAACAACTTTTCAAGGACATTGCACAGGTGATGGCCCACGGTGAGGCTCATAAACACGTCACTGATGATGGTGAAGTGTTCCCGTGCCCGCTCTGCGACTATGGTGAGATCTCTTACTGTGCTAACCGCCTCCGTAGCCTATTGGCTACAGGCTTGAACTCTATATCCAGAGGTCCCGGGTTCGATTCCCTGTGGTACCTTTGAGCACTTGGTTTGGTTGGGGGTAGGGCATTTTCTATCTCTGCCTGGCTAGCTACCAACATGTTATCTAAGTGTGCCGCCAAAGCAGTGTTAGGTCGGTCGTTGCGTGTGTGACGATCGGTAGCCTAAGCGTGGGGACATGCCTGTTTTCGCTGTTCTGATCTACCCAGATCATCCGGACTCCGGATAGCTAGAATGCCATACAAAATGATCGAGGCACATCTGTCTACCCGCACCGTCAAGCAAGCGGCCAGCATCCCCGGAGAAAGTGCTGGTCGGTCAGAAAGAGACACGAATCACATACAAACTCCATATGTCTGAGAGAGACAGAAATATTTGCCTCAGTATGCCTCATCATCATCATCATCAGCCGGGAAACGTCCACTGCTGGACTCAGTATGCCTGCAGTTGTGCAAATCAAGAAAGCGGTAAGTGACGCGATCAACCCGGAGTATTTTCTGGTCTAGGCTGGGTCTAGATCGTTCTAAGCAGATCAGAACAGAAAAGACAGGTCCCCACGCTTAAGGGTTTAATCCTTTTCTGTTCTGATCTAGCTGGAACGATATCGGTAGGTCTGTGACGGCGCTAAGGGAGGAAAATTAGAATACTAGATTTAGAGGTTTGCTTTGTGGCACTAACAGAGGTAATTTTCTGGTAAAGTGTCGGGATCTCAGTATAAGTTCCAGCTATAGAGGTTTATCTTTTATCCAGGTCTCACTTAACCAAGTTTCACTGTATAACATCATACGAATAATGAAAGCGTTCTGCGTTAGGTTACGCTAAATACCAGTGGCTGAAGGGACACCTGAAAGCATCACAGAGTCAGCAGTGCCAGGGGGAAGTTGAGGGTGCTACGGAAGGTCAAGGTATCAAGGACGAGTCTGGCACCGGTGAGGGTTCAGCCCAGTCTCCCATAGCCAGGCGAACTAGGAGCGCTGCCAAGAAAAGTGGCAGCGAAACTCCCAAAGGTAAGCTATAAATTTTTTGAACTTCGCAACCGTCTTCAAAAAAGCAGGAGGTTTTCAATTTGACTGTATGCTTTTTTGTATGTTACGCGATAACTCCGCCGATTATGAATCGATTTTGGCGATTCTTTTTTTGTTTGGTAAAGCATACTTCAGAGGTAATCCCATATAAATTTTATCAAATTTGATTCAACGCTTTTTGAAGAAAAAAAATCATCAAATATATACCCAGATTGCTAGGTGTATGGGTGAACATTTTAGGGAATGAATGCTGTAGGTAGACTTTTAGGGCAGTTGAAGTCGGTTTCTAGTTCTTTTTGAACGCTTTTCTATTATCTTTACTCTAACATATTTTTGACATTTGTTTTAATAATTTATGGACAATTTATCTATGCAACAGTAAAACCCCGGTTTTAGTTAGAATGCGAATTCACTAGTTTTAACTAGTAATCACCAAATACCCAAATGATCGTCAAAACTAGAATTTACTGCCGGTAAAAAATGTCTGACAATCACTATGGATACTAGTCCCGGGTTCGATGACCAGGAAATACACCTATCCGTACTCTGTTCGGCTAGAGGTAGACTTTTCTGTGCCCGCCTGTGTGTCTACCACCATGTTGAAAATTGGGCACCTTAAAATCTGGAGTATTCTGGGTGAGCTCGCTTCTGTTGTGTTAAAGAAATACATCAGTCATTAATGTATTTCTTTAATGACGTCGTCGTGAAAATTACGTATATTTATATTTCCAAACTTGTTATTTTCTGAGATTTTCCTTGATGCCATTTCCTCACTTTCGACTCCTCAAACTCTCCTCTAATCCCAATCTTTAATATCCTTTATAGAAAGTCCAGATAAACCTGCAACAAATGAAACTAAGACTTGCTCCGAAACTGTAAGTAACATTTGAATAGCACTATTGTGTTATAGTATTCAAAGTTTACTTTTTAGTACTTAGGACAATTGTCTATGCCCGCCCGCCCAACTATCTTTAATGCTATGCCACACAATGAATTTTGAACAGATTTTTTGTATAGGTATAGCTGAAAAGGTTGGAAAAGAATATTGGCTATTTTCATCTCGATAATTATAAGACCAAAGAGACGAAGTTGTGGGCAAAATTCAGTCAAAAAGAGTTGTTTCAAATTCGGCCCGCACTTGTACACTATTTTAAAAACAAGTAATAATCTGAATATGTATAGAAATATATTAGAATTACATTTTTGCATTTATTTTAATTGTACAAAATAATTCTCAAATGTCATTTTATTGCCGCCATCTTTGTTTTCAACTTCAAGTATTACCTGTTTCGTGCGTTTTATATGTTTTTGTACAAATAAACTAAACTAAAATATACAAAAATAATTCATCGTCTTTCCACCTCGCCGGGGGACGTCCTACACTACGTTTGTCTAGGCGTGGTCTCCACTCGAGAACACGTCTGTTCCAGCGACTGTCGGTCCTTCGTCAAATATGACCGGCCCACTGCCACTTCAGTTTGCTAATACGGTGAGCTATGTCGGTCACTTTGGTTCTCTGACGGATCACTTCGTATCGAATGCCAATATAACAAAAATAATTGATTTTAATATATAAGTGTACAAGACCAGGCCTTCGAGGAACGTGTCATTTACAAATGAACACAGTTTTGTATGATGTAATTTGTATCAACAGATGGACTTTATAATAAAGACTGAAGTAAAACATGAGCATTTAACTAGCAGCGACGATGAGATATGGATAGTACAGACTGCAGATCAGGAGGCTGAACTGCAACTGAAAAACTTGATGGATGCCGCCAAGGTACAGTATTGGCACACGTAGGACACTTGGAACAGATGTCGTGATATCGGCACACATCTAACGGATGACTTATACGCGCGCATGTGTGAGTAGTCGGCGCGCGCTAAACCTCTTTCTGCGCCAGTCACTTGTGGGCGAAGTGGGGTATCGCGTCCGTTCTGTAAGTAGTAGATTAAGGTTGTCTGTGGTAGTAGGTACTATATTAATTGGGTATTTGACAAAACAAGTATGTTTGTCTAATTCGATAGTCCATGTAAAAAGATAAATAGATGTATTGATTTTTTTTCGATACGATTTTTTATCACAACCCGCCGAAAAGTGATTCTATTCTATAAATCGGGTATGAGTTGTGACGTCACACGTCTATAAATTGGAGCGTTAAATGTATGAAGCTTGTTAGATATTTTGATTTATCTCGTAAAATAATGTTTTTATGTATTACTCGTATATACCCATAGAATTTTTTTAAATGCAATGAGACAACTAAATCTAATAAGCATTTTACTGTTCGAAGAACTATATTTTTCGCAAATTTTGAAATTTTAAATTTTTGCCAAATCCCGATAAAAAAATTTACGTATTTGTATTTGGGGTACTTACTTTTAATGTCCGTTATGGTATAAAATACAATTCAACCCCAAATTAATTAGGTGTCAAGTACCCAATTTTGTGGTATTGGTACATAAATATGACCAAATGTGCCCTAAATCGTAATTTTTCATGTATCGTAACAACACTAGGTTGACGATCTAATGCGTATCCTAATGGCTACATGCTTGGACTGACAATCCGGAAGTCCAGGGTTCGTTTCCGAGTGGGCTATCTGTCGGTACTCGGTTTGCTTGATGGTCGAGCATTTTTTTATGTCTGTCTGGCTAGCTACCACCATGTTATCTAAATAATCACCAAGTGTTCACTATTGATGACTTCACTCCTATCCACCTCCTGACTCCAGGGTCACATCAGCTCGATGGTGACATATTATTGTATTCGGCTTACATACAATTGCAAAGTTTCTATGCGATGCGATGGAAGTCGGTTAAAATTGACTTGATAGATTTGTTTACATATATGTATATTGTATAGTGAACCTAATATAAAGACATTTTATGATATAAAGAGTCAGTTATCAACTGAATTAGAGACAGAGATCAGAGAGATGTATTTAAAATGGATACACAGTTGCTACACTTGGCAGCTACTAAATATTAAAAAAAAACTTTATTTTCAGAATGACCAGTCGCAAAACGGGAGCAAAGATAAATGCAACAATTGTGGGTAAGTATTGTTTTAAATTGCCGGAAAATTCATGGGGAATTAATATTTTGTTATTTGCTGATAATAACGCCATCTAGTGGCGTTTAGCAGAAGCGTAACACATGACGGAGCATAAAATTAAACACAGAACGTCTATACAAGCAGTCAACACGAGTCACAAAAACAACCTCACTGCGTCGCCTTAGCAGCACCGTTTGAATTCGAATTTTAAATCCTTTGAGTACCAGTGTATGGGTGCTTTCGAAAATGTTGAAAAATCTATATGATTTGGCTTTTTTCTCCATGAATTTGAACACGAGTGGTTTTTCTATGGGATTATTTCTGCCATTTTACTTATTAGCTAAAATAATTTTAAACTTAATGTTATCAGACAAGGGTATGCAGAAGGCGCATCAAACCATAAGTGCAAGCGTCGCCGTAAGCAGAAGACCTCGAACAAAGACGAGAGTTTGATATGCGTGCCTTCGCAGGAGGATTTTATCAAAGTAAGCTCAGTATCACACAAACGTATTTTAAAAATTAATGTGTCAAAATGTCTATCAATACCCTTTTGCTCTGAAACGCGTGGAGATATCAAGTTGAAATTAATATCGAATACTCAAGTCTGCCGTCGCTAGAATCTGTGAAAAAATCTAACTTATAGGTTTACGCAATAAAAAGATATAGATGTATTTTAGTAGACCATTTCCATACAAAATCTAAGGGAACCATAAACTATGGAGTACTTCCCGTTGACCTAGAATCCTGAAATTTGGTAAAAAGCAAGGTATTACAGCACAGCCATAGGAATAAATCTGAAAACTAGGATTTTTAAATTATATCATAGTAAAAATATAATTTTTTATGTGTACAAACTTAACTTTGCAGTTGAAAGCCATACATCGGGGTATGTAATTTAGCTGCAAAGTTAAGTTGGTTTTTCAATCAGAATTACATTTTCGGTAAAGCATTGTTGGGTGCATATTACCGTACCTGTTTGTGATTTTCATTATGTTAATTCTTCATATTATGTACGGATCCCGTGGTGCGCGAGTCCGACTCGCACTTGACCGGTTTTAAAAAGTTACTACTATTTTCGCTACTTTTCGTGACATTTCAGAGGGCCCAAGGGAAGTCTAGACTATCTGATAAATCTGCCAACAGCGACTTGCTTCTCGTGGTAAGAATTCTCTTCAAAGGAGTCTCGAGTATGCAAACCCGACTCGCACTTGACCATTTTGTAAATAATTTAACATTTCAGAGACAGCGTAAGAATAAACTCAAGGAGCCAACCTCGGACCCTCAAATAGTTACTTGCCACGATTGTAATGAATCTTTTACTTCTAAAGTACGATTGAAGTTTCATATGTAAGTATTTTAATATAGCACTTCATCATCATCAGCCAGGAAACGTCCACTGCTGGACATTGGCCTCCTTCATGGTCTGCCACATCGACCGGTCCCGTGCCACCCGCATTCAGCGACTCCCCGCGACTCTTAACCAGGTCATCGTCCACCTAGTAGGGGGACGGCCTGGCAGACGTTTCTCGGTACAGTCATAAAATACACTAATTGAAGACTGAGATATATCTCATCTTATTATATTTGCCAAATTTTATGATGATGCAACGTGCTATTCAAAAATAAGGACGTAACTGCGTTTGTATGGAGACTCGAGCTTGCTGCAGATTCTTAAATCTTGTAATCAAAGACAGTTACTCCCCCAGGCAATTCCACGACACGACCAACTTAATAACATCGAACGGCCAGTACGCATGCGCGCAGTGTACGGACGCGCGCTTCGACACGGAGACCTCGCTGTTCGACCACGTCCACTTCCAGCACGACAAGCAGAAGAGGTGGCAGTGCCCCGTCAAGGACTGCGGGAAGACCTTCTATCTGAGGTCAGTCACTACATCGCACTAGCTTAAACTGGACTAACTGATTTTTCACTGGGTGGAATTGGTTTGATACTGGTGGAATTGGTATGTAATAAAAGGAATTGGTTTGAACAGGGTGAAACTAGTTTTGCTCAGATCAGACCTAGTTGTTACCATTACGTTAACACGCGCGCAGTGTACGGACGCGCGCTTCGACACGGAGACCTCGCTGTTCGACCACGTCCACTTCCAGCACGACAAGCAGAAGAGGTGGCAGTGCCCCGTCAAGGACTGCGGGAAGACCTTCTATCTGAGGTCAGTCACTACATCGCACTAGCTTAAACTGGACGAACTGATTTTGCACTGCGTGGAATTGGTTTGATACTGGTGGAATTGGTATGTAATAAAAGGAATTGGTTTGAACAGGGTGAAACTGGTTTTGCTCAGATCAGACCTAGTTGTTACCATTACGTTAACACGCGCGCAGTGTACGGACGCGCGCTTCGACACGGAGACCTCGCTGTTCGACCACGTCCACTTCCAGCACGACAAGCAGAAGAGGTGGCAGTGCCCCGTCAAGGACTGCGGGAAGACCTTCTATCTGAGGTCAGTCACTATATCGCACTAGCTTAAACTGGACGAACTGATTTTGCACTGCGTGGAATTGGTTTGATACAGGTGGAATTGGTATGTAATAAAAGGAATTGGTTTGAACAGGGTGAAATTGGTTTTGCCCAGATCAGTCCTAGTTGTTACCATTAAGTTCACACGCAGTCCAACCACATCGACTTACAGCACGACGAGAAGTGGTGGAAGTGCCAGTGAATACCGTTAGTGATGCGGGTTGATTTTAAACAGTCTTTATTGATTATAAAATATATATAATCACTGAGCACCCGACACATTCAGGCACCAGTGCGTCTACCATGAGTTTACGCAGGCGGTAACGTATATCGAATACTATTGTAAATGCTGCTCAGTCGAGATGCGGGTGACAAGGACAGAGCGATAGTTAACGATACACGATATCGCGTGCGTAAACTCATGGTAGATGCATAGGTAACAATATCAAATACAATATTTCGTCGCCAATATCTTTTAGAAATTTCATCAACAGTCTATACATACGTCCCCACTACAGGGCTCAGGCCTACTCTCCTACAGAGAGTGTATGGGACATAGTCCACCACGCGGGCCCAGTGCGGATCGGCGGACTTCACATGCCTGTTCAAGACATGCAGGTTTCCTCACGATGTTTTCCTTCACCGTTAAGCAATCGGATAATGTACTTAAATTGAAAAACAACTCATAGGTACACGGCTGGATTCGAGCCCGGAACCCTCAGATTGAGAGTCCGCGAATTATCCATTGCGCCACCGATGCTCTTAGAAATTTATTAAATATGAAATTAAACATAAAACTTTTGTTGAGTACACAACTTTTGTAAAGGTTATGTTTATGCGGTCGGGTAATGTCACTCACACATGTTTATACGTAGGCGTGTTCTCCTTTCAGGGCCACGCTGACGAAGCATAGCAGGACCCACACCGACACGCGTCGGTACGCGTGCTCTACCTGCGGGAAGCGGTTCCTGGACAAGCAGACCTTGGACGAGCACGGCGTTACACATCTACAGGTTGGGTTAGGTCTCGTTCAATACACTTGACACCACATATATCCTGAAATATTAATAGCTGATTTAAAAAAAAGTCTATTGATTATAAAATATACATAATCACGGAGTACCCGACACAGTCAGGCACCAGGTAACAATAGAAAATACAATATTTTGTCGACACTAGTCTTTTAGAAATTTATTACATATATTATATTACACATAAAACCTATAACATAATTAGAACAATGGTTGTTGAATACACAACTTTTGTAAAGGTCGTGTTTATGCCTTTTTGAGGGTACATTTACTATAAGCGTACGCAACAAATAGGTGGTTAGCGTTGGATGCGCGTGCGTCGGTCCGGTAGCTAGTTAACTACACTATACACTACAATAGCTGATTAAACTACTGCTAAATTACCACATTCAGGAATTCCTCATTAAAAAAATTATGTATGGTTACGAGTGATCATTGGCAACACACGATGGGGCTCAATGAATGCTCTTTAAAGTTCACTTCAGAAAACGTACAATTCTGTTTATAATTTCTGCGTATGTTATATGCTGATATACATTGAATGTATGTTTTCAGATAAAGCCGTTCCAATGTCACATATGTCTGAAACAACTGACTCGCCGCTCCCGCCTCCGCATGCACCTGCGAGCTCATGAGGAGGAGCTGTGTCCGCGGCTAGTGCTGGTTTGCTGTGTGTGCGCCAGAGCGTTCCGCGGCGCTAGTGATGTGCAGGTCAGTCAATCAGACCACATGACATGTCAATTCCTAACAAACCAATTGCGTAAGATAATAACGCTAGATTTTACAAATTGCGATGACAATTACTTGTGTCAACCTAGAACTCCCAGTTTGACAAATTGCGAGGAAAATGACTTGTGCCAACCTAGGACTCTCAGTTTGACAACCTGCGAGGAAAATGACTTGTGCCAACCTAGGACTCTCAGTTTGACAACCTGCGAGGAAAATGACTTGTGCCAACCTAGGACTCTCAGTTTGACAACTTGCGAGGAAAATGACTTGTGCCAACCTAGGACTCTCAGTTTGACAATATGCAAGGAAAATGACTTGTGCCAACCTAGGACTCTCAGTTTGACAACTTGCGAGGAAAATGACTTGTGCCAACCTAGGACTCTCAGTTTGACAATATGCAAGGAAAATGACTTGTGCCAACCTAGGACTCTCAGTTTGACAACTTGCGAGGAAAATGACTTGTGCCAACCTAGGACACTCAAATTGACAATTTGAGAAGACAATGACTTGTACTGTCCTAGAACATTCAATGTGACAACTTGCTAGGCTGGCAAAAAACATTTAAGAATTATTTTGTTATATTTTTTTAGTATTAGAGACTTATTTGAATTAAGTTTGTCTTTATTCATTATATGTATAGTGATTAATAATCAAGATTTTATGGTATGATTGTAGATAAAATGTGTTTTCAGGAACACCTGACCCGGTCCCCGGAGTGCATAGAAGAATTCGCGAGCGAACTAAAGGAGGAGGAAGCAGTTACTATGCAGCTGTCGCCCACCAGCGGACTAGTTAGACATACTGTGCAGATTGTTGGTATGTATGATTTTTGAGGACTTTTAATGTAATAGTCTTTGACCGCGATTTTTACAGTTAAAAACTGGCCAAGTGCGAGTCGGACTCGCGCACGAAGGGTTCGGTACGGTTATCTATAAAAACGGCAAAAATCACGTTTGTTGTATGGGAGCCCCTTTAATGTTTATTTTATTCTGGTTTTTAGTATTTGTTGTTATAGCGGCAACAGAAATACATCATCTGTGAAAATTTCAACTGTCCAACTATCACGGTTCATGAGATACAGCCTGAGGACAGACGGACAGCGGAGTCTCAGTAATAGGCTAAACCTTTGGGTACGGAATCCTAAAAACTATGTCACTATCAGCCGGGAAACGCCACTGCTGGACATAGGCCTCTTTCGTTCGTTAGTTCGTCGGTCCATCTAGTAGGGGGACGGTCCGGCACACGCCTCTCGGTACGAGGTCGCCACTCGAGAGCTTTTACTCCCGCCAATTTTCCACTTCAGCTCACTGACTCGTCGAGCTATGTCAGTGACCTTAGTTCGTCTACAGATTTCCTCATTCCAGATTTTATCACGAAGAGAAATTCAGAGCATAGCTCGTTCCATTGTTATCGTCGAAAGTCTCGACGAACAAGTTTCGGTTCCGTATGTGATCACTGGCAACATGCACTGATTAAATGATGGTTATGACTTCTGTATGATAGGTTATCACTTGGCCTTCATTTCACCTGATTGTAAGTGATTAGGCTGTCGGATGGAAAGCGTGCCCATAAGCCTCAAGCTGATGAGTTGCTGTTTGGCGGCAGACTTAGGTAACATGGTTTAGCCAGCCAGGCGGACATTAGAACATTCTCTACCACGAACAAGGAATCGATTTGTATTGACATGACTTGATAAAATTGTCTTACTGTCATCATATGGTACCATGTTCGTTGCAAATAAACTTTATCCATCTACGTCTTTCCATGAAGTTTCATCAATGGAACGATTTTCTGTTACGAGCAACCACAGAGACACCATGCATGGAATGGGATTTCGATACTTGTAGCTCCTCTTTGACATTACTCATTGATGTGTCTTTACCTGTCAATTTGAACCTGGACACAGAGTCTCCGAAGTTCTCGAAGCCTTTACGGAGGCAAGTGGAAGACCAGAGAGCCGTCGCCATGCTGTCTGAGGTGAAGGAAGAAGCGCGCGCTATCATTCGTGTCGTCGAAATAGAGAAGGCATTCCGTTGTGAATATTGTGAGGAGTGAGTATAGCAATTTGATAACTTTTCCACCTTGGAAAAGACACTCCACAATTGGGTACTTGACACTAAATTAGGTTGGGATTGAATTGTTTTTATAACATAAAGGGCATTAAAAATGATCCCCCAAAATAAAAACACGTGATCATTTACTTTTTTAGTTTGCCTTTGACTTTGCTTGAATTTAAGTGACAAAAATGCAAAACATTTAGTTCCTGGAATAGTAATATATATATATATATATATATATGCTTTTATTATAGGGGTATATATATACATAAAAAGATTATTTTAGATAGATAGATAGATAGATAGATAGATAGATAGATAGATAGATAGATAGATAGATAGATAGATAGATAGATAGATAGATAGATAGATAGATAGATAGATAGATAGATAGATAGATAGATAGATAGATAGATAGATAGATAGATAGATAGATAGATAGATAGATAGATAGATAGATAGATAGATAGATAGATAGATAGATAGATAGATAGATAGATAGATAGATAGATAGATAGATAGATAGATAGATAGATAGATAGATAGATAGATAGATAGATAGATAGATAGATAGATAGATAGATAGATAGATAGATAGATAGATAGATAGATAGATAGATAGATAGATAGATAGATAGATAGATAGATAGATAGATAGATAGATAGATAGATAGATAGATAGATAGATAGATAGATAGATAGATAGATAGATAGATAGATAGATAGATAGATAGATAGATAGATAGATAGATAGATAGATAGATAGATAGATAGATAGA
The DNA here is from genome assembly GCA_910589575.2 of Carcina quercana. Taxonomy (NCBI): domain Eukaryota; kingdom Metazoa; phylum Arthropoda; class Insecta; order Lepidoptera; family Depressariidae; genus Carcina; species Carcina quercana. Next base: position 4,192,019 of record OU342454.1, on the reverse strand, counting down.
TAGATAGATAGATAGATAGATAGATAGATAGATAGATAGATAGATAGATAGATAGATAGATAGATAGATAGATAGATAGATAGATAGATAGATAGATAGATAGATAGATAGATAGATAGATAGATAGATAGATAGATAGATAGATAGATAGATAGATAGATAGATAGATAGATAGATAATAGATAGATAGATAGATAGATAGATAGATAGATAGATAGATAGATAGATAGATAGATAGATAGATAGATAGATAGATAGATAGATAGATAGATAGATAGATAGATAGATAGATAGATAGATAGATAGATAGATAGATAGATAGATAGATAGATAGATAGATAGATAGATAGATAGATAGATAGATATAGATAGATAGATAGATAGATAGATAGATAGATAGATAGATAGATAAGATAGATAGATAGATAGATAGATAGATAGATAGATAGATAGATAGATAGATAGATAGATAGATAGATAGATAGATAGATAGATAGATAGATAGATAGATAGATAGATAGATAGATAGATAGATAGATAGATAGATAGATAGATAGATAGATAGATAGATAGATAGATAGATAGATAGATAGATAGATAGATAGATAGAATAGATAGATAGATAGATAGATAGATAGATAGATAGATAGATAGATAGATAGATAGATAGATAGATAGATAGAGATAGATAGATAGATAGATAGATAGATAGATAGATAGATAGATAGATAGATAGATAGATAGATAGATAGATAGATAGATAGATAGATAGATAGATAGATAGATAGATAGATAGATAGATAGATAGATAGATAGATAGATAGATAGATAGATAGATAGATAGATAGATAGATAGATAGATAGATAGATAGATAGATAGATAGATAGATAGATAGATAGATAGATAGATAGATAGATAGATAGATAGATAGATAGATAGATAGATAGATAGATAGATAGATAGATAGATAGATAGATAGATAGATAGATAGATAGATAGATAGATAGATAGATAGATAGATAGATAGATAGATAGATAGATAGATAGATAGATAGATAGATAGATAGATAGATAGATAGATAGATAGATAGATAGATAGATAGATAGATAGATAGATAGATAGATAGATAGATAGATAGATAGATAGATAGATAGATAGATAGATAGATAGATAGATAGATAGATAGATAGATAGATAGATAGATAGATAGATAGATAGATAGATAGATAGATAGATAGATAGATAGATAGATAGATAGATAGATAGATAGATAGATAGATAGATAGATAGATAGATAGATAGATAGATAGATAGATAGATAGATAGATAGATAGATAGATAGATAGATAGATAGATAGATAGATAGATAGATAGATAGATAGATAGATAGATAGATAGATAGATAGATAGATAGATAGATAGATAGATAGATAGATAGATAGATAGATAGATAGATAGATAGATAGATAGATAGATAGATAGATAGATAGATAGATAGATAGATAGATAGATAGATAGATAGATAGATAGATAGATAGATAGATAGATAGATAGATAGATAGATAGATAGATAGATAGATAGATAGATAGATAGATAGATAGATAGATAGATAGATAGATAGATAGATAGATAGATAGATAGATAGATAGATAGATAGATAGATAGATAGATAGATAGATAGATAGATAGATAGATAGATAGATAGATAGATAGATAGATAGATAGATAGATAGATAGATAGATAGATAGATAGATAGATAGATAGATAGATAGATAGATAGATAGATAGATAGATAGATAGATAGATAGATAGATAGATAGATAGATAGATAGATAGATAGATAGATAGATAGATAGATAGATAGATCTTTATTCGGTGACTCAAATTACCTAATACTTATATAAAATAACTACAATAAAGTTAAACGTTTAAAAAACAAATATAAAATAACTACAATAAAGTTAAACGTTTAAAAAACAACTAAAATTAGGTTCGTATATATAAATAAGTCGACCGAAAAGGCGCTGACTCAGCATGTGCTGCAGGAGTCCTGCAGCGCTGATATTTTACGAGATAATTTAAAATATAGATACAAGCTTCATACATTTAACGCTCCAATACTGGCAGGTGACGTCACAAAACTCACCCGATTTATATAGAGCGTGCATAGAATTACTTTTTGACACAAATATGATACAGCTATTCATCTTTTTACACGGTCTGTAATTTTTTTGTGGCACTGCCGGCGGAGACGCCAGACACGTACAGTCCTTAAATAATTCAGGCGTTTCCCCCGCTATCGGCGCATTTCAGGCCGACTCTCTAATACTTTCCTTCTTTATTCTTATAGTTACTATCCAACTAGTGAAGGTTGGCTGTCAACTCTTTGTATTTTTTCTTGTCACTTGCGATTCCCGTCCACTCTCGAATGTTCCGCAGCCAAGCCAAGTGCGTACCTCTCATGTCTCAGAACGTGTCCAGTGCATCTACCATGAGTTTACGCAGTCGATAACGTGTATCGTTAACTATCGCTCTGTCCTTGTCACCCGCATCTCCAATGAGCAGCATTTCCGATATTATTCGATATACGTTACCGCCTGCGTAAACTCATGGTAAATGCACTGGATACGCAGCTTTTTAAAATGATGGACATGGTTCACTTTTCTCTACAAAGCGATATCCCTAAGCAGAGGTCGACTCCAAGCTGGCGCCCCTGGGCAAATTATCCATTTATCCGATTGAGCTCTTTCTGCCCATGACTTGACATTGCTCGGGTGAAGATAGCAGGACCAACAGCATCAATACGAGGGGCATACCGAAAAGATCGGTAATCGAGTACTTTCGATTTAATTAGATTAAAAACTCTTTTTGATGAATAAACACTGGTTAGTTGAAAATCGAATACAATTGACAGAATTAAAAAAAATTTTTTTTTTAAAGAACAATATCAGTTTGAAATTGATAGGTCGATAAAAAAATGGAGCTTACAAGAGAAAGTTTCCGTGCCATAATTTTTTACAACTTTCGACGAGGATTATCTCAGGGACAATGTCTCGCTGAGCTTATATCTATATTCAAGAGTGAAGCGCCTAGCCAGACGACAATATATCGCTGGTATTCTGAATTCCGGCGTGGACGTGCTTCTCTTGGCACCGTACCTTCCACAGGCCGGCCAAAAACAGCGGTTACACCAGAAAATGTCGCTGTTGTGCGCCGAATGATACAGGATGACCGACATATTACATATGAGCAGATTCGGGCTACTTTAGGGATAGGTATGACTGCGATACAAACTGTTTTACATGGTGAACTGGGAGTGAGAAAGCTAGTTTCCCGCTGGGTGCCCCATAATTTGTCCGAAGAGCAAAAGGCGGCTCGTGTCAATTGGTGCCGGTCTACTCTGCAACGCTTCAACGGAGGAAAGTCAAAAGCAGTTTATAACATTGTCTCTGGTGATGAATCATGGATCTATTCATATGAGCCAGAAAGAAAGCATCAGTCGTCTGTCTGGGTCTTCGCAGGTGAGATCAAGCCAACAAAAGTTGTCCGCTCTCGCAGCGTATCGAAGAAAATGGTCGCTTCGTTTGTCGCGAAAACAGGACATGTAGTCACAGTTCCCTTAGAGGAACGGAGAACGGTTACCGCTGATTGGTATACAACGGTTTGTTTGCCACAGATGATATCCGAACTCCGTAGAGGTAACCCGAAACGACGCATAATCCTCCATCACGATAATGCGAGCTCTCACACCGCTCAGAAAACAAGCGAGTTTTTGAAGCAGGAAAACGTTGAATTAATGGATCATCCTCCATACAGCCCTGATCTGAGTCCCAATGATTACTTTACATTCCCTAGAATCAAAGATTTATTGCGTGGTCAGCGGTTTCAAGGTCCAGAAGAAGCAGTGGAAGCATACAAATCGACGATTTTGACCATGTCAACTTCGGACTGGAATTGCTGCTATAATAATTGGTTCGAACGAATGCAAAAGTGCATTAACTGCAACGGAGAATACTTCGAAAAGCAATAAAAATAAATTTAGTTATTTCCTGTATGTATTGTTTTATATTCCCGATCATTTCGGTATGCCCCTCGTATCCATTTTATCTTCAGACTATTTACTCCAGATTCCTAAACCATCTGAGCATTTTATGTAGGTGCCAGAAAACCAGATTGATATTTCTGTTTTATTCCAGCGTATTCTACTCCGAGCACGGTTTGAACCAACATCGCTCTATACACAAGGGCGTCAAGAACCCATTCACCTGCCACATATGTAAAGTTTGCTTCGCTACTTACTCCAGGTAAGGGAGAATCCATTAATTACGTGAGCTATTTTTCGATCAGTTTAGACTCCCCCCCTTCTTAGGTGAGATTTAGTGAGATTTGCCTGGACCCCTGTAAAAAAAGTGAAGTGAAGAAGTGAAGAAGAAGAGGCATTTATGTGTATATTCACCTGTTCTCTCATATCTCCTAAACTACTCATCGTGTTTTGACAAATGAGGTGTCATTGAAACCGTCGTGTTCTACCCCTGGTTATACCCTTCGTTCACTAGGATCCATTGCGGAATCCAAGAAAACTTTTTCCTAAATCTGTAATTCATCGTTGAAATCAATGGATTCAAATACACTTTGAGGGTTCTCATGGATATTATAATGAGATTGTTAATGTCAAATAAAATAAAAAAACTTTACAAAAACTTAAAATTGCAAGTACCACAGTTAAGTCCAACTATCCAACTAAGATATCGATTGACTTTGAAGTTGCAAATAATTGCATCCATGAGAACCCTCAGTTTAAATCCATTGATTTCAACAATAGATTAAAGAGGAAAAAGTTTTCTTGGGTCCCTCAATAGAGCCATTCAATAGATCCTAGTGGACGAAGGGTTACGTTATATGCTACATGAACTCAAATGAAATTAAAAATTGCGGCTCAAGGGAATATAAGTGCTACAAAAAATAACAATTACAGATTCAAATTCAAATTCAAAAGACTTTATTCGGCACAGAATATAAGTATACATAAACAGATAAATAAATATCGTGTTTGTAATGTAGACAGTACTTTGTGTAAATATTACAGGAAAACCTAAGCGATCTATATCTAGAATAGTTTTGAGAAATCATCAAGAAACCTTAACTAACAAACTTAGCTATGCGGTCGGGGAAATGATCCTTATTTCAAGACGGTAATATCTATGTTTCGTTTAATGGCGAGTCCGACTCGCACTTTGCCGTTTTTTAACCGACTTCAAAAAAGGAGGATTTTATCAATTCGACGGGTATGTCTTTTGGCTTTTTAAAAAAATGTTTGTTACCTCAGAACTTTTGACTGGGTGAACCGATTTGGATGATTGTTTTTTATTTGAAAGGCGGTGCTTCCCGTGTGGTCCCGTTTCAATTTGGTCCAGTTCTGACAATGGCATACATGAGAAAACGATATAAATCTTAAATTTGCTTCAGTAAAAGTAGACTTTTAGGGCAATTGAAGTCGGTTTCCAGTACTTTTTGAAAGCATTTACTTGTTTGTTTGTCAATTAACACAGTATGAGCTCGGTTGTTTAGCCATTATATCGTTATATATAATACATTTTCTATTCATTATTATTACAGGTGCACTACCCACAAAACCACACACGGCTTCTACAAACGGTCCTTAGCCGATGCTAAGAAGCAAGCTAGCAAATCTCCCAACAGCAAACAGGAGGCTGGGCCATCTTCTACTGGTATACTGGGCTACGGAGACTTCCCCGTCGTCAAGCATTTTCTCTGCGAAGTGAGTTGACACCACTATATACCAGTAAACGTAAACGTCATTTTTTAAAATTACAAGTTATTATGTATACAATACACAAGTTTTATGAAGCTAAAGCAGTATTATGCTCTTTCAGCCTTTTACCGACGAGTTGACTGTAACTAGTGGTACAGGTCCCGAAGACGAAATAAAACCATTTTTTTATCTTGAGATAAGACTTACTCCGAAACTGACATAAACGCACAAACAAAACCAAAAACAATGTCAAAGACAATATGTATCAAAAAAGTATTAAATGAGGCTGCCAGTGCGTCTACCATGAGTTTACGCAGGCGGTAACGTATATCGAATACTATCGGAAATGTTGCTCAGTCTATGCGGGTGACAAGGACAGAGCGATAGTTAACGATACACGTTATCACCTGCGTAAACTCATGGTAGATGCACTGTCCTCCACACAGCCATAATTAACAAGAATCAAATTCCTGCGTTCAGAACTAACTTATGTAACAAATAAATGTTATTATACAATACATATGTGACTATCTGGACGATAAAAACAAGTGACATTATTATTATATTTTATATATTTTATCTTCTTTCTTCCTTCCATTTTTTAATAATTTCATTAGTCTATCACATATATTTATAATATATTTATGTCTTAGACTGTATTATATATATTATGCACAAGTATCTGTTCTCTCCTTCCCACGCACGTCACACACTCTCTGGCCTCGTCAGAATACCAGCGCTGTGGCCTCACTGCAGCACATGCTGAGACGAGTCCATTTTAGCAACACACTACAACACAACCAAATTTTATGTATGTTATATAGCTTCAATTTTTGTTTATCAGTTTTAAGTATTTTTGTTTTTGTGTAATTAGTTTTGTTTTTGTGTTTGTAGTTTTCTTCTTCTTCTTCTTCTTCTTCTTCTTCTATCTATCTTCTATCTATACTATAATAAATCTGTAGAATCGACGTGTCTGTACATTGATTTTTTTTGCCAAAAACTGATTGAGGGTGACATAAGAAGTGTAACAGAACACAATAGGACCATTTTTAAACATTTTGTCTGTCTGTCTGTCTGTCTGTCTGTTTGTCTGTACCGGCTAATCTCCGAAATTACAAAACCAAATTTGATGCGGTTTTCACAATTAAATTAGGCATAGGTCAAGGCAACATCTAAGCTTTATTTCATCAAAATCGGTTCACGCAATAAAAAGATATCTTCAAAAAACCTGTAGAATCGACTTACCTGTATATGGAGAATCGACGCGTCTATCTGTACATTGAAAAGGTTTGCCAAAAATTGTTTGAGGGTGATATAGGTAGTATAACAGAATACAAAAACCAGTTTAGTGGGTTCTGTACAGAATGGCTACAATGCCTGACTAATTTCAAATAGCAAATACAAAAGAAGGTGTTTCAGTGGTTAATGTTTAAAAGTGTTTTTGAAACATTACCTCAGCGTTAGAAGTGACTGAGAGACGAAACCATGTAGGGTTATGAGATTTTGACAATATGTTCCTTTTATGATAGTTCCGCAAAAAGGATATGTGATGCAAGTTTGTGTTAAAGTTTGCGATTGCCGTGTCACGTGTATCGGGTCGTGTTGGACAAGTGCCCCTCTCCCCATATAACGACACATTAAACTTTATATAATTGGATTTGCAACAAGCACCACTGTTGGTAGGCGGATTGGTGATCGCAGTAAGATGTTGTTGTTACATAGCTAGATTCTGCTACCCATCTTCTAAAAAGGCTTATACAACTAAGACCTAACGGAATGTGAGGTAAAATTAGCGATGTAAGTTTGTATAAAAGTTCGTAAATAATTGTTTTTTGTATGGGTTTGTATTTGACCTTCATCTAACATGTTTTTTTTACATTCGATAGGCTTCCGTTTTATTACAATCTCACCTGATGTTAAGCGACGATGTGGTCTAGGATCGTTCACGGTTGTATAGAAATAGCCTATTCACTCTGGCCTTAAAGCTATCTAGGTTGTATCGCATGGGAAACACAGCCGGCGGGGATTTCCACTGCTTAGCTGTACGCACGTCGTAAGTGACAATAAGGCCGTTGGATAGAAATCATGCTTACCCAGGAGCCTCAAAATAATAGAGGCACTGGCTCTGCTACCTTTCATACCGGAGCACAACAGTGCTATTAACAATTCTGGTTAGTGGCAGACTTAAGTAACATGGTGGTAGCGAGCCAGGCAGACAAAAAATGGCTTACCACCAACCAAACCGAGTACCGATAGATACTGGGAATCGAACCCTAGACCTCCGGATTGTGACTACTCTAATTTATTATAGACAAAACCAAGTACCGATAGGTACTGGTATTTATTGTCAAAACTGTATGTACAACAACAAAAAATCAATCAAAACATGGGACCTCAGGGTTGTTAGTACAAACATGTTGCCATTTATAGACACGGAAGCAGATAGCTTTTTAAACAAATCAAAAATTCAAAGTCCTGACTAACTGACTTATATATCAACGCACAGCCTAAACCCCTGGTCCTATAGCCATGAAATTTGGAGGCTGCGTGTTTTGTAAAGTGAAAGTGTCCGCTAAGAAAGGATTTCTCTACATTCCACCCCTAACAGGGTAAAATAAGTCATTTTTGAAGATAAGTTTGCATGGGAACTATGTTGTTTTTGAAGTCAATATCATGAAAATTGATAAGCAGCCTTATGAAATAAAATTAAGAGTAACGTGTTTTAGCGATTTTGAAACATCAACCCCTTAAGAGTGGAAACAGGGATACAAAATTATTTGAAAGTCAACCATTTTTGAAGATAATGCTATGAAAATTGATATGTGGTTATCTTAGAAATAAAGAAATACGTGTTTCACGAAGTTTTGATGGGGATGAAAGGGAGGATGAAATGAATGAAAAGTTTGTATGGGAGCTCTGTTGTATTTGAAGGGTTGTTAGTACGAACGTGTTGCCATTTTTAAGACACGGAGGCAAATAATTTTTTAAACAGTAGGTATTGTGGTGTACATGAGATGTCATTTCCTATATAAAATTTAAAGTCCTGACTAACTGACTTATATATCAACGCACAGTCTAAACCACTGGTCCTATAGCCATGAAATTTGGAGGCTGCGTTCTTTGTAAAGTGAAAGTATCCGCTAAAGTCCGTCATTTTTAAAGATAAGTTTGTATAGGAACTCTGTTGTTTTTGAAGTCAATATCATGAAAATTGATAAGCAGCCCTATGAAATAAAATTAAGAGTGACGTGTTTTAGCGATTTTGAAAAATCAACGCCTTAAGAATGGAAACAGGGTTACAAAATTATTTGAAAGTCAACCATTTTTGAAGATAATGCCATTAAAATTCATATGTGGTTAGATTAGAAATAAAGAAATACGTGTTTTATGGAGTTTTAATAGGGATGAAAGGGGGGATGAAAGTTTGTATGGGAACTCTGTTGTATTTGAAGTCAATATCATGAAAATTGATACTAAGTAAGTGGCTAGATTTGAAACAAAGAAATACGTGTTCCATAGGTTATTAATGGGGGTGGTTCATTTTGTATGATAACTCTGATGTTTTTGTAGTCATCAGCATGAAAATTCATACTCAGTCTTATGAACTACAGTTAAGGGTGACGTTTTTTGTGTTTTAGAAAAATCATACCCTAAAGGGTGAAATCAAGGATGCAAATTAAAATTTTAGTGGTTATAGAGTGGAAACAGATAAATACGTGTTTCCCCATATTTTTAATGGGGGTGAATAGGGGTTGAAAGTTTGTATGGGAACTCTGTGTTTTCCGAAGTCATTAGCATGAAAATGGGTAGATAACTGATAAAAATTAAGTGTGACGTAGTTTCACACATAATGAAACAATCTAATATATAAAAATGTCACGGTTTTTGTGGTCGCACTTCTGCGAAACGGCTTGACCAATTTTTATGTGTGAATCTTGCACCCTCTTGCCGGAAAGCGTCACGTCAGTTTCATATTTGTTATGAAGTTGATTTATCCAATGGGATAAATCCTAAAGTCCACGCGGGCGAAGCCGCGGGCAGAAGCTAGTGTTTTAATATATTTCTTAATGTGTTTTTTCTATGTGTATTGTGTTGTGTGTGTTATTAAATAAAGATGTGTCTATGTCTATGTATGTCTATATTATTATTGTATGTATTGACTAGTCACAAACTAGATATCAGTTTAATTTTTAAATATTGCATACCTTTGTAAAGGTTGGTTATAGACACACACACACACACTTCCTCACACACACATACCTGTTCATTCACCATATAGACTAGATATATTATACATTGTATAATATAAGTTCCATTATATTTCTTAACTGCATTGTGTTTATACGCAGCTCTAAAGCGCCGGCTGGTGTCCTGTAACACCTCGTAACACTTACGTTGTGTATTATTTATACTATAGATAAGGTGTCACTCTGAGCAGAAATAAATAAACATTTTATTTATTTATATTTATTACCGTGGAATTTTTCAAATGTAACATCATATGCACATATAATCATCAATAAATAACTTTGAATGGACTTGTAGTTGCGATCCGTATATTGTTTACAGACGTGTGTTTATGCTATGTTAATAAATAAATAAAATAGCCTTTATTGCTGAACAAATTTTTTGTTACAATTTTCTTAAAAATATGCTTACATATCTTTTTATATTAAGTATCAGTAACCGGTAGTTCCTACATTTCAGCTTGTCTTTCGACATAGGCCTTCTCTAAGGATTTCCACTCTATTCTATCTTTCGCTATGCGGGTCCATGTTGGACCCGCCACTTGTCTGATGTCGTCCGCCCATCTTCTAGTCTGTCTGCCTCTTTTTCTTTTGCTATCTCGTGGTTGCCATTCAGTTATTAGTCTTGTCTTAAGAGAAATGGTCTCTTTCTTCTCTCTCATCATATGCCCAGCCCATCTCCACTTTAAGCACCTGTATGTCGTGTATGCATTCTTAAATTTTGTTTTACTTTTGATACATTTCAGTTTAACCCGGTCTTTTCTTTTAACTCCTATTGTGCTTCTCTCTATTCCGTTCTGACAAATTTTTATTTTTCTTCCTAGTTCTTCTGTTAGTGCCCATGTTTGGCTGTTATGTTATCACGTGTCAATTGGTTGCAGGACTGCGGCCGCTCGTACCTGCACTGGACGTACCTGCAAGTGCACCGACGCATGAAGCACGCCACCGACAACTTCCTGTACAAGTGCAACTACTGCGAACTCATATTCCCCAACAGGTCAACATTTTTTTAAAATAATAATAATATTTATTTATTTCTCTACACAGAAAGTTCCTAATTAAATACATTATTCACTTTTTACGGTGCTATATACTGTCTGTGAGAGACTGGTGCCTGAAATAGGTGTGACCCTGTGTTGTAACACAGCCAGGCTCTCACCCACGGCGCTTTGGATGCAACACATTCAAGATACATATACATCTAATGCCTTTAAACGAGCATTTATTGTATGTCTTTTTTTAAATAATGGCTTTAATCAGTGGTTATCTAGCCAATGACGAGTAAAATTAGGTGAACAAATTTTGAGGTTATAAACTATGCCGAAGCCATTTCTTCAGCTTTCTCAATAGAATGTATAATGTGTACATTTTATTGCTTGTTTTGGATTCTTGACGAGAATTTCATAGGCCAGCCTTGGTATCAACATAATTCGAAAGAATCCATATGCCGAATGTACTCGACATGGTAAACTCTTTCGATCGCGTCGAAACCTTCGCAATTTTGCGTAATTGATACAATAACACCGTCCGTGACACTTTTTGCACTATATCACACCATTATAACACACAAAAAAAACACATAACAGTATTATTAACCAATTAACAAAATTGCAATTAACCACCATGTTTCAAGTTCGCGCCAAGAATCCTCATTGTATATTATATATATGTTAGTACGTTAAGACAGGGTTTTCTCTATCACCACTAACTCCGATCAACTCCCCGTTGGGGTAGTGAATACCCCTTGGTCTTCTGATGAAAGTAAGCGAGTTTGGTCGCGATGGGTGGAAGTGGGTGGTTGTGGGTGGCAAAAATGTGAAAAATATATGTTTAACTTATGTGAAGTTGACATGAGAACTTCTGGAAAGTTCTGCAAATTTCTGTAATGATCTAGAAAGATTACATTTACTCTACGTTTATGCCAAAATAAATATCCACCCGTGCGAAGCCGGGGCGGGACGATAGTTTATTTATATATACCCGCGATCTCGGAAACGGCTCAGAAAATTCCGCTGAAATGTAGTATGTGGGGATTTCGGGGGTGAATAATCGATTTAGATTAGTCTTTTGTATGGGAAAACGCGTGCTTCGAGGTTTCATGCGGTTTTCTTTCGCTTTATTACACGCAAAATACCCCATCACACAGCCTCCGCTAGTATGGGGTGCATTGCTCCTTATAAGGATAAATATACTGGTATAGCTGTAGCGGGAGACGAGAAGAGTACCCAAAACTCAGGTTTACTCCTTCCTTGGGTATGATTCTCGTGTTCTCAGCTCTCATACCACACGCCCTCTCACACCACACACGCACATATCTTATAAGTGAAATGTAACAATTTTTGTAAAATAAATACTTTTTAAAAAATATGGTCGCACATTTCTCACGTTCGGGCGTAAGCATCGTGATCAAGCGGCCGAGGCTCAAGATTGACAACCACAGGTGTCCGAGTTCAAATCCCGGTCGGATATAAAGTTTTTACTTTTTTTATACAAGTTTTAAGTCGAATTAAAAAGAAAACTGGCATTTTGGCCCAAAACTGGTCCAGGTACTGTTTATAACTGTTATACAGAGCCCATTACAACTTTGGCTAACCAATCGAGCTATGTCGCTGACCTTAGTTCGTCTACGGATCTCCCTGGACACTACTGAGAAGAAATTCAGTAAGGATAATGTTGATTACGTGCGCAGGAGTCTCTCAAGAGTCGCTAAAGTGGCTGAAAACACGTCATTTGAAGGCTTATGTGTGTTTTAGTTGGAGCGTGTCATACCATCGAAAGAAAGTACACGGCAAGACGGTATCGGACGATGCGCCGGGAGCCACAAAAATCGTCAAACCAAAAGATGATTATAGGTAACTATATCTTGACCTTGACCTCATGGTTTATATCCTCCATACATAGATGATGATACTAGTGGCTCTGTAAGGTAACCTCACGAGTCTATCTGTGCATAGCTTGGAATTTAATCAATGTTCACCGCACACTATTTTCACAATTTTCCAACCCCCTCACTCTCCTACCTAAGGGGTAAGTTTTGTGTCATTTTTAGGGTTCCGTACCTCAAAAGTAAAATAGGAACCCTTAAGTCACTTTGTTGTCCGTCTGTCTGTCTGTCAAGACCCCTGTTTCTCGTGTGTCGAAATCGTGGAGATATCAAGTTGAAATTATGTCCATTTCTGAACACGTCGTCCCTGGGGTCTGTGAAAAAAATCCAACTTCAGGTCAACGCAATAAAAAGATAGAGGTGTATTTTAGTCCATTTCCATACAAAATGCAAGGGAACCAAAACCTATAGGGTACTATCCGTTGACCTAGAATCCTGAAATTTGGCAAGAAGCCCAAGTAATTTAGCTGCATAGTTGGTTTTTCAGTCAGAATTACATTTTCGGTAGAGCATTGTTGTGTGCATATTACCGTACCTATTATTTGTGATTTTCATTATGTTAATTATTCATACTCTGTACGGTACCCTCGGTGCGCGAGTCCGACTCGCACTTGACAGGTTTTAAAAGACATCCATATAATTAAACATACGCAATCCACAAGATATGGTTAAGAAATGCGACCTGTAGAGAACAGCCGGACATCCGCTGTCCGGACATCCGCTGTCCGGACATCCGAAACCATTTTTGACCAAGTTAAAATGGATACGCACTTCGCGCTCGCTCGGTCGATTATAAATGCGACAGTTTATTTGTTTGTCCTTCCTTTACGTCGTAACGTAACATAGGTTAATTTATATCGCAATTGAACAAGTAATTCCTAGTATACTATGTGATTTTTCGTACTATGAAATTTTTGACGTTGCAATCGCCTTGTTTGTATGAGATTTTCTTTGAATTTGTGTGCCGTGTTGGAGGATCCCTTGCCGCGACTGTGAAGAGTTCCTACCGAACAAGACTGCCCTCTACAAGCACAGGAAAAACCAACACAGCGACGCTGAAATCAAAATAAACTCAGGTATAACATTCACTATTAATTTCTTACACATATAATCACAGGCCGGACACTTCAAACAAATGTCGTGGTATCGGTTTCTAGTCCCATACATCGAATGGATGACGTTTGTATACACGCGCATGTGGCAGTATATTCGCACGCGCTGAACTGCCGGCCTTGAGCCGACCACTTTCTAAAGGTGTAACGCATGGGAGCGGTACGGGAGGGTGTTACGGTACGTCCAACGACGCCCGAATATAGCGATGTTTGGAACAGTGCATCTACCAGACGCGCAGGTCCCAGGTTCGATACCAGGTGGGGACATTGTAATACATCACTGTGATACCTTCCCCAGCTTGTTTAGGACATTGCAGTCTGAATCACGTGATTGTCTGAACAGCAATATGATTCCGTGCTTCGTTAGTCACGTTAATCCGTTGTCACCGGTTACTATCTACGACAGGTAGTAGCTACATGAGACATGTCAGAGGACTGTGGCGGATCAACTCTGATACAGTACTCGCACGCTTTTTGACCCTCTGAAGTTAGCTCTCCAGAATTCGGAATACAGTCGGAATGTGTGTGTATTATTTTCGATAATAACTATCCCTAGATGATATAAAACAGTAGGACATTTCTTTCCACCCGCTAACTTGCCTTGCGACATTTATACGTTTTTTTTTAAATAATGGCTTCAACCAGTGGTTATCTAGCCAATGACGAGTCAAATTAGGTGAACAAATTTTGAGGTTATAACTATGCCGAAGCCATTTCTTCAGCTTTCTCAATAAAATGTATAATGTGTACATTTTATCGCTTAATTTGGATTCTTGACGAGAACTTCAAAGGCCAGCCTTGGTTTCAACATAATTCGAAAGAATCCATATGCCGAATGTACTCGACATGATAAACTCATCCGATCGCGTCGAAACCCTCGCAATTTTGCGTAATTGATACTATAACACCGTCCGTGACACTTTTTGCACTATATCACACCATTATAACACAAAAAACACACATAACAGTATTATTATTCAATTAACAAAATTGCAATGAACCACCATTTTTCAAGTTCGCGCCAAGAATCCATTTATACGTTAATAATTGATACTTCGCGGTCTTTTGTAGCTAACTTCAGACGGTCAAACAGAGTGCGAGGGCTGTAACTAACTTACTAACTTCACGATAAGATGAAGATGTTATTGCTATTCCCGCTCCCCTGCAGAAATATTCTGGTGCGACACTTGCGGTCTGGACTTCTTGACGCAGGCAGAGCTACAAGCTCACCGCAAGTGTCACACGGCACGCGCCGCCGCCTGCGCCAAGTGCGGGCACAGCTTCACGACCATGGAGGACCTGCATGAACACCACAAGTTAGTAAGATTAGAAGTAGATTTTTCTCTCGGCTCAAGGTCAAACGGCAAAATTGTTACTTTAAAATGTATGATGGGTTTGCACTTGGCAAAACAATTCAAGCAATAGCTAATGCGGGAAATATTGACATAAATTTGGACACGGCTTCAGGACGAGAAACCTATTTAAATGTTCAATTGATATTTTCATTTTCTTGTGCTTCATTTTCACAACACGACACACAACAACAACAAACACACAGAAATATATTGTGAACTAGAAATATGGAAAAATAAACTAATCAAAACGATAATAATAGAACAACTAATTTAAATAAACAATTGTACACAAAAATTCGAATAAATCCCTACTTCCCTACTAATATTATAAATGCGAAAGTAACTCTGTCTGTCTGTTACGCTTTCCCGCTTAAACCTCTCAATCGATTTTGATGAAATTTGGCACAGACAATGTTTAGACCCTGAGAAAGGACATAGGCTACTTGTTAATGCCAAAAAAGGGTTTTAAGGGTTTGTTATGACGTAGTTCTCACGGGATGAAACCTAAAGTCCACGCGGGCGAAGCCGCGGGCAGAAGCTAGTAAATAATAAAAATGTGATGTCGAGTTTGCTGCTGCCCGTGTCGCGCAGTCTTGCAAAAGGTCTTGACTCAGCATAAGCTGCACTTCCACCGGGAGTGGATGAAGCGCAGCACTAATGTACAGTGAAGCCTTGATTCCCGCCGGACACTAATACGTATTATATATAAAATATCTATATAAAATATCACGAATCATGGGGAAATATATAAAAACATTATTTTAAGAGAGATAACTCAATTGTTACAAGCTCCATACATTTTAACGTAGCAATATAGCAACGTGACGTCACAAATCACAGTCGATTTATAAATGGAGCGTTTTAGTACCGAGCGACTAGAATTACTTTTCGGCGGGTTGTACAAAAAAAGTATTAGGCATGGTCTGTCGAAATAGACCAAAGTATAATCTCAGTCAAATACCCAATTGATACAAACAAATGCTCGATAGATGTCGCTTCTTATGATGGTAAACAAATGTTTGTGCGTAGACAAGTGCACGGTCACGAGCTGGACTTCACATGCACCATCTGCAAGGAGTCGTTCCCGTCTCGCTGCGACGCGAACCGTCGTGGGGCGGGTGCGCGGGGCGGGGGGCCCCGGCAGCACGCGTGCACCGTGTGCGGGCACGGCTTCCGGACGCTGTCGATGCTCACCGAACACCGGCGGACACACACCGGCGAGAGGCCGTTCCCCTGCGACGTGTGCGGCGTGCCGTTCCGGAGGTGAGTGCAGGGCGGGGGGCGGCAGCACGAGGCAGTCGGCTGAAGTGGCAATGCGCAGGCAATTATAATTTTCGATAAAATTTATATGGGAACACTTCTTAAGTTATGATCTACAAAACAAAAAAGAATCATCGAAATCTATTCATAATTGGCGGAATCGCGTAACATACATACACAAGAACCTCCTCCTGTTTTGAAGTCGGTTGAAAATGGCGGATCGTGGGGCTGTCTGCTACGTGTAAATAGACCCAGGCCACATTGATGTATTGGAATTCATCTTTTGTATGGTGTGTTTGCACTTGGCCTTCAAGTGCGGACGGACATATAAAATGCACTGCCACCTACCAAACCGAGCACCCATAGGTGGGGTACCTATCGAACACACAATCGAACCCGAGACCTGCGGATCGTTAGTCCAACATTCAGCCACTAGGCGACGGAGGCAGCTAAATTGAAGAATAAAATATATCCATGTGGTCTGGCCCAAAACCCAGAACAGATGGCCCCACGGGCTTGCCATTGTCTTATATTCAACCGCCTGCGTAACAAACCTGAAATGAAATGAAAATGTATTTGCAGGGAATGTGGTGCTTACAAGGTGGAAGGTGCTTATTAAAGTTCTCACATTGAACCTGAGCGAATATTGCTTTAAATTATTTGTTGTTGTTGTAATATAGTGTTAGAAAAAGTCAAACCACAGCTCAGCTTTACACAAAGGCGGCTTGTAGTTCTTATCTACGGCACAGATGGCGCTAATTGTGATTGTTGCTTCGTGCACATACAGCATTTGTGTACGGGGACTTCGAGTCTCCTGTGCATGGGGGGCGCGCGGCCGACGTCAACACTCCCCGCGCTGCCCCCGCACTTTGCCTTCGGACAGTGACAGCTCTTAGTAAATGAATGTGTGCCGGTGTTATTATTGTCTGTAACTCTAAATTTACTGAAATATAGTTGTGTTTATAATATATAAACAGCATGCATTTACAATGTGAAAAAATATATTGACAATGCAATCCTAATATATAAGTTTTCAATCGACTTCAAAGAGGGGGTTCTCAATTCGACTCGTATGTTTTTCTGTATGTGTGTTACGCGATAATTCCGCCAGTGTGCGTGTCCAATAGTGAACCTATTTTGATAATTCTTTTGTTTTGTTTGGTAGAACATACTTCAGAGGTGGTCCCATATAAATTTTATCGAAATGGATTGAGCACGTTTTGAGAGAAAAAACAAAAACCAATTTTTAAGGCAATTAAAGTTTTGTCGTTCTTTCTGAAGGCTTTAATTATATTGGTATTGTTTGTTGACGTCAGGTTAACAGCCATGCGCAACCACCGCCTCATCCACAGCGGGGTGCGCGCGTGGGAGTGCACCAGGTGCTCCAAGCGGTTCCGCATCAGGTCTGACCTGAGGACGCACTATAGACTCAAGCATCCGATACATCTGGCCGTCGTTGAGGTTAGTAACATCAGCAGCAGCCGGGAAACGACCACTGCTGAACATAGACCTCCAGCATGGCATAGACCGGATTATGAAAAAAAGTTGCGATGTTCCCACACATTGTGAGTACGCGCGCGCTATGTTACCGATCCTTGAGCAGGTCACTTTCTTGCGGGAAGTGTGAAAGTTTGGATGTTTAGATGTTTGTGACGCTTTCACGGAAAACTACTGATTGGATTTGAATGAAACTTTACAATAATATAGCTTATACATCAGAATAACATATAGGCTATAATTTCTAAAGACATATTGTGTAAATTGTCCAAAATCACACTTATAATATTAGTGGGATTACATGGGAAATTTTGGCATAACAAAAACGCGTTGCCTAGCAACAGACCATAGATATGTAAATTCGTATATACAAACTTTCGCTTTGATAATATATGCGTGAAGACTATTTGAATGTACTACGTCAGTTATTGAAATTTCTTTTGTTTCTTTAAACTATTAGACTACGTAACAGAATAAACACTATTTTTTACCTTTTGCTGTGTAATAATTTGTCATATACGTCACCTGTGCCTATCGAACAAGTAGAATACATCCTGAAGTACACGCAGACAAAGTCGCGGGCGGAAGCTAGTAATTGTTATAATAAAAATCCTTGTGCCTCCCATTAAGAAAATAATCAGTGATATCACATACTGTTTCTCATTGAAGGAACACGCGGGGAGCGTCTACGCAACCCGATTATATCATCATCATCAGCCGGGAAACGTCCACTGCTGGACATATGCCTCCTTCATGTTATGCCACGACAGGTCCCGAGACGCTTCCAACAGGATCTCATTTATGAATATGTATGGAATGTTGAGTAAAGTTTTTTGAAGTAAATTTTTGTCGGTTAATTGTTTAGCAGGAGAACTAGGTAACATGTTGTTAGATAGCCAGGCGGACATATAGCTTGTCCTTCCGAACCGAACCGACTTGGAATCGAACCCGGGTTAGTCCAAACGTGTATCCATTACAGTAGGGCTTCCCAAACTTATTTGTACTGTGACGCCCTTGAGAATTTGACATTTTTTGACGACGCCTCATCCCTTCCTATCACCCCTCCGGTAAAAAATGCCCACCAGTTTAATTCTAGACTAATAATCAGTTATCAGAAAACGCGCTATTTGGACATTTATAATTACTATTAGAAAATAATAACAAAAGCATAAAAATGGATGAAGATATTTATTTTACTATTAGCTGGATGATAATGAAAAGGATGTTTTCTGAGCATAGCTTCTCAAAACTTCTCATCGACACACGACGCCCCTTGGACATTGCTGCGATGCCCCAGGGCGTCGCGACGCACAGCTTGGGAAGCCCTGCATTTGGGCATAGATGCGATTTTGATAATTATGTTTTGCACAGCTACCTGGCTTGAACCCCAGCCCCGATCGCGTGGTGGAGTTTCTTACTGCCAATAATATATCACAGGACAAGGTTGTGGAGATCACCAAGATATCATTTCCGAGGGTATGTACAGCTATACATCTACTTTAACCAATATTATAACACTAGATACACTTTAATCCTTTCCCAGTTCTTTTTATTATGACCCTATTACTAAGACTCCGCTGTCCGTCTGTCACCAGGCTGTATCTCATGAACCGTGATAGTTGGACAGTTGACATTTTCACAGATGGGGCCGTCCATATATTACGTCATTCTAAATTAGGGGGGGAGGGGTTGGTCTGCGGATGACGGTAAATGATAGATGGGGGTGTTTCGAAATTGACGTCATTCTTATTTATTTATAGTTTATTTTTCACGTACAAAAAGATTATTTCTAAAAAGAAATTTCTTCCAGCACACCTAGTAAAATACTAGCTGCCCGCCCCGGCTTCGCCCGTGGTACTTACATGTATTATACATATAAACCTTCTTTAAGAATCAGTCTATCTATTTAAAAAAACCGCATCAAAATCCGCTGCGTAGTTTTAAAGATCTAAGCATACATAGCGAAAGCGACTTTGTTTTATACTATGTATTGATAATAAACACAATACTTAAATAATAACTACAACATTACATAATTAATAAAAGTACATATTAATACTATACTTAAATACATGTCTCATACTAAGGAAAGATAATGTTCTTGTGATATTTTGCAAGTATTTAATGGTATTAATTATTGAACTCATTATTTATTTATTTATTACAAGGTCAAGGCATGTCTACATTATTTTTTAAACTATAAATAACATCGTACCTATGAAAATAGTTTGTATGCGACACTGTGTTTATTAAACGAGTTATCCAAAGAAAAGTAAAAAATAAGTAGTTATATTATATCAATGATTATTGCCATTATATTATGTGCCAAATTCTATAACCAAGTGTTTTAATCATATAATACCCTATTTTTCTCAAATCTGCAATGTTTTATTTTGTCAAACTAGTAATGACGTCAATTTTGGGAGAAGGGGGGGGGGGGGTCATTAAGAAATGACGATAGGATGATTATGGGGGGGGGGGGGGGGGGGAGTCTAAAATCTGAAAAAATCGATGACGTAATTTATGGACGGCCCCGATGACGTATTTCTGTTGCTTCTATAACAACAACAACAAAAAACAGAATAAAATATATATTTAAGGGGACTCCCATACAATAAACGAGTTTTTAGACGTGCGTTTCAAAGTATTAGTAACGCCATCTAGTGACGAGTACCAAAACTAAATGATATTTAGGCGCATTCGTTAGGGGATTGTTCGGTGCATATTATTTATGATTTTCCGTATTTTAATTATTCATGTTCTGTACGGAACCCTCGGTGCGCGAGTCCAACTCGAACTTGACCGGTTTTTCTGTATTAATCTGTTTTAGAATAAGTAAATGCGTTCAAAAAGAATTGGAAACCGACTTCAATTGCCCTAAAAGTCTACTTTTTGTAAGGCAAATTTAAGATTTATATCGTTTTCACATGGATATATTTGTCAGAACTAAACCAAATTTAACTGATACCACACGGGAAGCACCACATCTATCTTCTATCTTCTATCTTCTTCTTCTTCTTCTTCTTCTATCTATATCTATATACTATAATAAATCTGTAGAATCGATGTGTCTGTACATTGATTTTTTTTGCCTAAAACTGATTGAGGGTGATGTAAGAAGTGTAAGAGAACACAATAAGACAATTTTTAAACATTTTGTCTGTCTGTCTGTCTGTCTGTATGTCTGTCTGTCTGTTTGTCTGAACCGGCTAATCTCCGAAATTACAAAACCAAATTTGATGCGGTTTTCACAATTAAATTA
Source organism: Carcina quercana (assembly GCA_910589575.2). Lineage (NCBI taxonomy): Eukaryota > Metazoa > Arthropoda > Insecta > Lepidoptera > Depressariidae > Carcina > Carcina quercana. The sequence goes on along the minus strand of OU342454.1, from coordinate 4,170,625 downwards.
GGCGTAGGTCAAGGCAACATCTAAGCTTTATTTCATCAAAATCGGTTCACGCAATAAAAAGATATCTTCAAAAAACCTGTAGAATCGACTTACCTGTATATGGAGAATCGACGCATCTATCTGTACATTGAAAATACTTGCCAAAAATGGTTTAAGGGTATACAGAATACAAAAAAACAGCCAAGTGCGAGTCGGACTCGAGCACCGTGGGTTCTGTACAGAATAACTACAATGCCTGATTAATTTCAAATAGCAAAGACAAAAGAAAGTGCTTTAGTGGTTAATGTTTAAAAGTGATTTTAAAACATTACCTCAGTGTTTGAAGTGACTGATTGATTTACACGTGTTTTTTTTACCATAATCTTACCTGATGTTAAGCGACGATGATGTCTAGGATAATTCACGGTTGCCTATAAATAGTCTATTCACTGTGGCCTTGAAGTTATCTTAATGGTATCGCTTAGGAAACACAAAAGCCGGCAGGGAATTCCACTGCTTAGCTGTAAGCACGTGGTAAGTGACAATAAGATAGAAATTATGTTTAGCCAGGAGACTCAAACTAATAGAGGTACTCAGGTGCTCTGCTACCTCACACCTGTAGAATCAACGTGTCTATCTGTACATTGAGAAGGTTTGCCAAAAATTGTTTGAGGGTGATATAGGTAGTATAACAGAATACAAAAACCAGTTTAGTGGGTTCTGTACAGAATGGCTACAATGCCTGACTAATTCCAAATAGCAAATACAAAAGAAAGTGCTTCAGTGGTTAATGTTTTAAAGTGTTTTTGAAACATTTCCTCAGCGTTAGAAGTGACTGACTGACAGACGAAACCATGTATTGTAATGAGATTTTGCAAATATTTTCTTTTTATGATAGTTCCGCAAAAAGAATATGTGATGCAAGTTTGTGTTAAAGTTTGCGATTGCCGTGTAACTACACATTAAACTATGATTGGATTTGCAACAAGCACCACTGTTGGTAGGCGGATTGGTGATCGCAGTAAGATTTTGTAGTTACATAGCACCTATACAACTAAGACCTAACGGAATGTGAGGTAAAATTAGCGATGTAAGTTTGTATAAAAAGTTCGTAAATAGTTGTTTTTGTATGGGTTTGTATTTGACCTTCATCTAACATGTTTTTTTTACATTCGATAGGCTTCCGTTTTATTACAATCTCACCTGATGTTAAGCGACGATGGGGTCTAGGATCGTTCACGGTTGCATAGAAATAGTCTATTCACTCTGGACTTAAAGTTATCTAGGTTGTATCGCATGGGAAACACAGCCGGCAGGGAATTCCACTGCTTAGTTGTACGCACGTGGTACGTGACAATAAGGCCGTTGGATAGAAATCATGCTTATCAGACTTAGGTAACATGGTAGTAGCGAGCCAGGCAGACAAAAAATGGCTTACCACCAACCAAACTGAGTTCCGATAGATACTGGGAATCGAACCCTAGACCTCCGGGTTGTGAATCGAACATTTAGCAATTAGGTCACTACTCTAATTTTAACGAATAACTGAACATTTTAATATACAAAACAAACTGTTATAGACAAAACAATACATTTTGAACAATTTATTTATTTTTATTAATTATTTATTCAGAACACAAACAGTCGTTTACAAAAAATTATATAAACATTTTATACACAAAAAGACCTGGAGGTTCATTTTTCGATACGTTTGATCTACTCGGTACAATATTCACATAACAGACTAACTATAATAAAATCCAGATGGGCATAGAAAATGCCTTCACCATCATCATCATTAGTCAGGAAACGTTCACTGCTAGACATAGGCCTCTTTAGTGGTACGACACACCGACAGGTCCCGAGAAAATGCCTTACCGCCATCCAAACCAAGTACCGATAGGTACTGGGACTTATGGTCAAAACTGTATGTACAAAAGGTTGTTAGTACAAACATGTTGCCATTTTTAAGACACGGAGGCAGATAATTTTTATTAAAAAAAGGTATTATTATTAGGTACACATTTTGATTTAAATCTTATATAAAATTCAAAGTCCTGACTAACTAACTTATCAGACAGCTTAATCCTATGGCCATGAAATTTGGAGTATGCGTTCTTTGTAAAGTGAAAGTATTCGCTAAAAAAGGATTTCTCGAAATTCCACCCCTAACAGGGTAAAATAAGGGATGTAAGTTTGTACGAAAGTCCGTCATTTTTGAAGATAAGTTTGTATAGGAACTCTGTTGTTTTTGAAGTCAATATATTATCAATATCATGAAAATTGATACTAAGTAAGTGGCTACATTTGAAACAAAGAAATACGTGTTCCACAGGTTATTAATTCATTGGTTAATAGTTCATTTTGTATGATAACTCTGATGTTTTGTTAGAGAGTGGAAACAGATAAATACGTGTTTCCGCATATTTTTAATGGGGGTGAATATAAAAATGTATGGGTTTTTGTGGTCGCACTTCTGCGAAACGGCTTGACCAATTTTTGTATGTGAATCTTGCACCCTCTTACCCCCCACCTCTTACCCATATTTTATGTCGATTTTAAAATTGTAGTATGAATAATATCCAAATAATTATTCGTTGCCGGAAAGCGTCACGTCAGTTTCATATTTGTTATGTAATTGATTTATCCAATGGGATAAATCCTAAAGTCCACGCGGGCAAAGCCGCGGGCAGAAGCTAGTTTCAAATAAAAAAGAATCATACAAATCGGCCCAATCAATCAAAAGTTCTGAGGTAGCAAACATTTAAAAAAACACATCAGTTGAATTAAGAACCTCCTCCTTTTTGTGAAGTCGGTTAAAAACTTACAGGATGACAAAAATTACAATAAAATAACTTAAAATTATTCCTAGTGCCAAGTTTTGACGGTTGTATTGTTTCCAGGGCACAACCAGTATAATACCTGACAGCTACCACGCCGTGAACATGCTGTCACATGTGCCGAGGACGCAGGTGGCGTGCAGCAAGCCCCGACACGAGAACAGGCCCTGTGAGATACAGAGATATACTTTCATGCCGAAACACAACAGTGCCATTAACACTGCTGTTTGGCGACAGATTTAGGTAACATTGTGGTAGCTAGCCAGGCGGACATAGAAAATTTCCTGCCACCAACCAAACCGAGTAACGATAGGTACCCCCACTGGGAATCGAACCCAGACTCTCGAGACAACAATTGTGAGTCCAACATTTAGCTATTAGACCATGGAGGCGTTTGTATTAAACCTTTATAGCGATCCACCTCCATCAAAGTTTCATACTAAATTTCTGTTGCCATAATCTTTTAAAATATAATAGCTGGATTTGTGCAGTAACTATCTAAAAATAGTACATCAGATTGTGATGTCGCGAAATGAGTATCATTAACATACAACTTCACAGTGAATCACAATTTTCATTTTAAACACTTTTTCCGATTATTGTTCAAAGCGCCATCTATGAACCATTAGCTGCGTAACTGCTATTGTAGCTAACTATAACGTTGTAAATTAATGATATTTATTTCGCGACACTATAATTTCATCTCCTATCTTTAGGTAATTACTTATCAACGCCAGCTATTCTATTTTAAAAGATTATGGCAACAGAAATTTAGTATGGAAGCATTCGGAGAGGGAACGTTAACTTGCAGTCGATATATTCATGCCAGTGCGACGGGGGCGTGGCATCGCAAAAAACCCACGGAAATCTAAATTGCAAAGTGAGGAGGCCCTAGACCCCAACACATCCATGTACAGTGAACCCAACGATGTCAGGCTCGCTAAGAACCCAGAGGGAGAACAAGGCATGGACCCTGGCCCTACGAGGCTGAATGAGGTGAGTTCATCGTAAATTGAGGTAGATTATGGTCGAGGTAAGAATAACGCAGAGGCTAGATTAGAGCCCTTCGGAGCAGAATGTACAGAAAGGACTAAAGCCTCTTTCACAACGAAGCAATTATGCTTTGTTGTAAGTGGCAGATGACAGTGACAGTGATGACATACGGAACCGAAACGTGGTCCTTTACTGTGGGCCGAATAAACAAGCTCAAGGTCACTCAGCGAGCAATGCCACGAGCTATGCTCGGAATTTCTCTACGTGATAAGGTCCGGAATGAGGAAATCCGTAGACGAACGAAGGTAACCGACATAGCTCGACGAGTCAGTGAGCTGAAGTGGCAATGGGCAAGCCACATCGCTCGAAGAACCGATAACCGTTGGGGAGTAAAGGTTCTCGAGTGGCGACCACGTACCGGGAAACGTCTACCAGGCCGTCCCCCTACTAGATGGACCGACGACCTGGTCAGAGTCGCAGGGAGTCGCTGGATGCAGGTGTCTCGGGACCGGTCGATGTGGCGTACCATGAGGGAGGCCTATGTTCAACAGTGGACGTTTCCCGGCTGATGATGAAGTGGCAGATGCAGAACAAAGCATCATGGCAGACGAAAAGTACTATAGAAATAGGTGCACCGGCTTTATTTATTGGATAGTTTCGTATAATCAAAATAATAATAATTAATTGGAAGTGTGCACACCCAGAAGTCTTGATCTAATGAGGCCTTGGCTCTGCTATATTTAATACCGCAACACAACCGTGCTATTTTGCTGTTGTTTGGCGGCAGATTCAGGTAACATGGTGGTAGCTAGCCAGGCGGACATAGAAAATGCCCGACTACCAACCAAACCGTACTAGGTACTCTCACTGAGAATCGAACCCGGGAGCTCCGTATTGTGAGTTATCCTTTAGCCATTAGGACATAGAGGCGGTTTCAGTCATTGAAGCATTTTATATAAATACTATCCGCAACCACCCGCTTCCACCCATCCCGACCAAACTCCCTTACATTCATCAGGAGACCAAGGGATATTCACTACCCCAACGGGAAGTTGATCGGAGTTGGTAGTGATAGAGAAAACCCTGTCTTAACGTAATAACATTAGATTTTTATAAAATATAAGATTCATTCCGTCAGTAGTTCTAGATTCCCATTAACATAGATCTAATTTAGACACTTAAAATAAGAGTTACAATGTAATTTGTTAAAGAATAAAACAGCAGATTTGAAGACGAATATTTACACGATGACCATCAATGAAAATGACGATAGCGTTGTGAAGGTCGAAAATCAAACGAGCGAAGTGAACGCTGGTCCGATGAACATGGGCGCTAGCGGCGTAAGTACAAACTGCAGGAGGGGCTAATGGAGCATTCATATAATACGTAACACATTTTAGGAGGGAGGGGGCACGACTTAACGAGGGGGTTAAAGGCAGTCTTGATATTTCTTACGGAAGATCACAAAAATGAGCAAAGTATAAATTATATTTGGAAAAAGCGCGAGCAACAACAAAATCTCAAGTTAAATCCAAACGTGTATTAATTTTTCCTTTAAATTCTTCATCATCAGCCGGGAAACGTTCTCTAATTGACATAGGGCTCCTTCATGGTATGCCCGGCCCAGCCACGCCACTCGAGAACTTTTACTCCCTATCAGTTATCGGTTCTTCGAGCAATGATGGCCTGACCATTTCGACTTCAGCTCACTGACTCGTCGCTATGTTCCTTTGTTCGTCTATGGATTTCTTGATTCCCGAAATTCCGAGCATATCTCGTTCCATGTGACTTTGAGCTTGTTTTTCGGCACAAAGTAAAGGACCACGTTTTGGTTCTATATGTCATCACTGGCAACACGCACTGATTACAGACTTTTGTCTTTAGACATATTGGATGAGAAAATATTTAATTTCCCGATCGCTGCCCAGACGAGTTGGATTCTTCGGTTGACCTCTTTGTCGAAGTTGGACCTACCTAGCCTACCTACCTTTAGATCCTTACGTAATAAATATAACACAGGGGGTCAAAAACTAGCAGATCTTACGTAATAAATGAATGTCCCCTAAAACACTCGTGTAACTTGCAGGACATGCCGGATCTAAATGTTCAAGTGCTTCTTGACGGCGGCGTGATGGTCAACTCCAACCAGATGGTGACCAACCAACAGCTTGATGATAATCTCATGATGGAATAATAATATCATTCTGACCACGTGGTCGGCGTGGTTAGGGCTTCCAATCAAAATTGTAAACATAAACCCTTATGGAGCGACTGCGTTTGTATTCCAGTCACAGCTAATTGGCAATGCAACTAATTCTATCGATTGTAGGTTTGTAATATTTATCAAACCTTTACTTATTGTGGGTTATCGTATTACAGTCCTTCATTTTACATTTAAAATCAATCTCGTGCCGCCTACTTTTATGAATAAAAGTGCCCCAAAATAACCCCTTCCCCAGTGACGTAGCTATGTAACCGAGGGCCTCTGGGCCAATTAAACTACTTAATACGTTAATGGTGCAAAATTACTTCATCACATGGCATAATAAACATTTACGTTACGTCTTTTTGAAGGAATCCACGTCAACCTTCAAATAATAATTGATTTTAACCATTTAACGATGGAAAAAGTTTTCTTGGATAGTTCAATTGGACCATCTAAGGCATCTGAATGGATGGAAATAGAAGTTTTAGGTTCAACTAGGATATTACAAAACTTTCAAACGTTATTCATGGAGGTCGAGAAGCCCCTTGGACATGCGGGGACTCGGGGCACTGCCCCGCCAAGCCCTACGGTAGCTACACCACTGACCATCTCTCACTATATCTCCGAAGTTTGCAAATCCGAAAAGATATATGGCGCAGTTGTATTGCTTAATAAGCCGATATACATTATTTAGTTCTTCGATTTCCTCTGCCAGATTTCTATATAAGTCATTAAGGATGCGAGGGAGGACGCACCTCCACACCCTTGCTCCATATACATTGCTACTTTTATTTTCTGTATACATCGGCATCTGACTGACCGCTCTCATGGGCCTAGTGTTTTTTTCTAAACCTATTATGCACGGGATATATTCCTTAATCATCGCAAATTTCACCTTATCGTCTGGGTATATATTTGGTATTTGTTGATTTTCTAAAAAATATAAAATTTATATGGGACCACCTCTGAAGTATGTTCTACCAAACAAACAAAAGAGAATCATCAAAATCGATTCACAACTGGCGGAGTTACCGCGTAACACACATACAAAAAATACAGTCGAATTGAGAACCTGCTCCTTTTTTGAAGTCTGTTGAAAATGACTCTCATGGTGAAATTTATCTGTAAACAGTTATATACAGTTTATTTATTTATATGTAATTATGGTTACCTAACATAAAACGCAGGTGGCACATCTGGTTGCATATAATCCGTTCTGCAAAACGTCTAAACGTGGGTAGCTGTTTTGTAAAATGCAGCTGCAGCTCTGCAGTCCTAATCGTAATTGGACATTTCGTTATGTACGACAATTTGACGATGTACTATCAATTAGATTTAAGTTTTACTGTTATATTAATCTTTATCTGTTATTAATAAAAAATATTTCTGTTTATCTATATTGTTTTTTATTTCCACTACCAAGTGTATGTAAATTATATATATAAAAGAATGAGACTCTACAATTTAGAAGCGATATAGTAAAGGAGAGAGAAATATCACTGTTGTGTTCTAGTATAAAAGGTAGAGAAATTGGACAATACCTTTTGGGTTGCTGATCACCTTCACACGAGAGAAGTGATAAAGAATGAAATCCAAATCCACGACACAAATACCTCCAGAGTTTTGATACCCGACTGCGTCAGGAGGGTAATGTTTTTTCTTAGGTTAAATCTTACCGCAGTGTCCAGCCGTGTACATTATCTGGCTGGTGATGTTACCATCAATGAATAATTGTATAGTGAGAGGTCTTTTGGACATGATCCTCCCGCGCAGATTGTAACGTTAGACTTTAAATTTATTTAGTTGGTTTGGTATTTTGCTTGGTAGACCGATTAGTGATTAAAGTATCACTTCACTTAGTCGCTTTTTACGACATTCGAACGCGGGAAGAAATTCTTCAACTAAGCTAGTCGCTTGCCACATCGAAAAAATAATAATTGAAAAGCAACCTCTGTTTTAAATTTCGTCAAACTGACGCACCATAAAAGAAAGAAACAGCATAAATAATTCGCAGCAGATTCCAATTTCAAAAGTGTGTCATTTCAGTGTTTCAAAAAATGTCAAAGCATCATGCAAAAATTATATTCAATTTCCATCCCGAAAAATAAAACTGAACAGTGGCTAGCGTGACAGTTATGATATCATATGAAAATTGGGAAATAATTGTCAGTGTATTGTTCTATTGCTTTACTAAATTTCTGTGTATCATATCGGAGTGCTATCAAGCAGAAATGTACGATAAACACAGTACGCTGAGCAGCATTCCCGAGTGGAACGAAACAGAAGAAGAGTTAAAGCCGAAATGGATCCCAAAGAAGAAACACGATGTCCTGAAGATGAAGTACAAATGTCTGAAGAAACTCTTTCAGGTATACGACGCGTCCATGATCGGGGCAATGCCGGAGGCATACGACGATTATCAAGAGGAAGAGAAACCTAAGCGCAAGAAGAGATCGCACCGGACCAAAACCCTGTCAACTTCTGATATAACACAGGATTTAGACCCTACTGAATCATACGTATCAATGCATGATAGTAACTCTGGTGAGGATTTGAGTAGTCCTGAGAAGTTGCGGCGCTCCTGTTCTACGCAAAAGACAGAAACGACGGACAAGTGCGTTCAGGACACCAAATTTGATACGTCCTTGCAATCTAGCGAACGTAGTTCGCATTTTGATTACGCGTTCTCTGAGCCTACCCCCGATAGCCCCTACGTGACTGTCAACCACAGACCAATGAACTACATGAATCCCGGTCCGTATTTTATAACGAATGAGAAGCGCAAGCGCACCACTCGCTTCCAGTCGTTCCTGCAGCGGCTCTTTGGGATTTATCCTGAGAACGATTGTGGCAACTTCTATTCTGCTAGTGATAATGATATTGTGCATTATAGAACTGAGCGACGCAGGAGGAGGGGACTAAGGTATGATTTGATTCATTTTTCGAGGGTGATGTTTGGGATTGCCACAATCATTTATTTTGTATTGTATTTCACAAAGAAGTATAAACATAGCCACTGACACAATAACTTGAGGATTCTGTGTCGGGCATTGCATTATAAGTAGACAAGTTCATTAAGTTTTATGTCTCAGCCAGGAAACGTCCACTGCTGAACATAGGCCTCCTTCATGGTATTCGTACGCCACATCGACCGGTCCCGAGACACCTGCATCCAGCGACTCCCCGCGACCTTAACCAGGTCGTCGGTCCACCTAGTAAGGCGACGGCCTGGTAGACGTTTCCCGGCACGTGGTCGGCACTCGAGAACCTTTACTCCCCATCGGTTCTTGGAGCGATGTGGCCTGCACATTGCCACTTCAGCTCACTGACTCGTCGAGATATGTCGGTGACCCTTGTTCGTGTTTCCTCATTCAACATTTTATCACGTAGAGAAATTCCGAACATAGCTCGTTCCATAACTCGTCGAGCAATGGAAGTTTTATGTAGGTCGGTCAAAATAGTGGGTCCTCAAGAAAACAGATCGTTGATAACAATCATTTAAACTCATTCAGCCATGTATCCATGACTGATTCCCCAAAATTGAAATATATTTCCAAGTCATTCCGTGGGCGTATCCAGCAACTAAGGGATATTCAGGAGCAGACAGTGCAACATGATCTGAAGAATCACGTCCAACTGTAATAATTTTGTAATTAACCCCTTTATGCTAACGGAAGAGCGGAAGCCTCTACTACAAGCTTCAAAGCTTAAAAGAGATTTTCGGCCTCCAATACTGATTAATTTTTTGGCTATATTAAAAACTTTTTTTTAACTGAGTTTATGTAACCGATTATGAAACTGACTGATGAAATGACTTTCATTTGGTGTAGGTTTAGGAAGAAAACGAAGAAGTCTCAATCGGAAGGGTCGGTGCGGGGAATGCGGAGCCCTGAGATCCTGTCATACGTGCAGTCAGTCCAGTTGAGCTGCTTAACGGACACCACGCCCCGAACATGCCCCATGGTCGGGTGCAACATGACCTTGAATGGTAAGGACAGTATAAGCTGATCTGGAGACGGAAATGTGGCGTAATATTCGCCTCGCCACTTTGACCCGAAATTCGTATGAAATTTGGGTCAACACAAATCTTCCTGTCAGACTGGTTCTCTGACACCGGCATCTCGCCTGATGGAAGTGTGGTTAATTGTACTTGGCTTTCATTTTACCTGATGGTAACTGATGATAAGACCGCTAACCGCAAAATCCTCAACCTAATGATGCGCTGGCTCATAACGTAAAATAACAGTGCTATTAATCCTGCAGGCGGACAGAAAAAATGCTCTACTACAAACCAAATACTGATAGGTATCCCTACTGAGAATCGAACCTAAAGAAATTTTGACCCAACATCCGTGATACGCCCATAGCTGAGTATAAAGCCTCCCCCATGGTACAGCGACCTTCAATTCAATTTTTTACTTCCAAGCACAGTTTACACATTCCTTAGTAATACTCATCATCAACAGCCTATATACGTCCCCACTGCAGGAGCTCAGTCCTACACACCTACAGAGAGTGTATGGGACATAGTCCACCACGCGGGTCCAGTGCGGATTGGTAGACTTCACACACACCTTTGAATTTCTTCTCAGGAGCGTGCAGGTTTTCTCACGATGTTTTCCTTCACCGAAAAGCCAGTAGTAGTTATTATTATCATTCGTAAATAAATTCCAAATAACAAATTGGAACTCATTGGTACGAGCCAGGATCGAAACCAGACCTCGATTGTTCAAGGACTGACGCTCTATCCAACTGAGTTGTCATTGCTGTTTAGTAATACTCAATGAATTCCTCAGGGATAATCAACTACAATGACCACCTAAACCTCTGCCACTTCTCCGAACGCAAGTTCATCTGTCACTACTGCCACGTCGGATTCGACAGCGAGCATTTCAAGAACGTTCATGAAAACGAACACATTGGCATCACCCAGCTGAACGCCGTGTCAACTTCCCGGAGCGACACCAAGAAAATAGCTCAGACCGAATCAGCAAGCGCCATGGCCGCCTGCAACGTTTCCGACGAAAAGATCAAGAAACTCGTTTCATTCTTTGATAAAATCGTCAACGATGACAACCCTAGTGCTATGAATAAGAACAGGCACTCTGAAACGAATCTGCAGTCGCTGCACAACCAGGCTCCGAGTCGTTACAATCCAAATAAAACATATGACACTGTCAGCGTCAGTTCGGATAAGAGGACTTCAAGCTGCGGCAATTTGTCGGTTCACAGGAGTCATCTGTCTAACTGTGACGTGATGTCGAAACATTCCGTTGGCAGTGTCAGGTGCGCTGTTTGTGGAGATAGCTTTGAGAACAGGTGCGTTATTTAGATGTATTTACTTCATGTGTGTGTTTTTATGCCATTCTGTTGCTGTCGTATGGTATTAGAATTTTCTTCCCCAATCTTAAGCGACGCCTAAAGTACGCTACGCAGTGATGTTATCGGTACACTGGTTGTTGGTAAGGCATTTTTAGTCTCCGTCTAGCTATATATATTTTTAAATGTATGATGTGTTTGTACTTGGCTCATCTCACCTGATGGTAAGTGACGATAATGCTGTTGAATGGTAACCGTGCGCATCCAAAAGCCTTTATCTCATGAAGCGTGCCTTCAGCCTGTACTACCTTTCATACTGGAACACGACAGTGCTACTAACTTTGCTAAAGTTTGGTGGCAGACTTAGGTAACATGATGATAGCCAGCCAGGCGGACATATGAAAATACCATACTACCAACCAAACCGAGTACCGATAGGTACCTCCACTGAGAATCAAACCTGGCACACCCGAGTAATTAGGCCACGGCGGCGGTTACCTATAAAAATCAAAAGATATAGCCCTGTGACGAAATGGATATATTGACTTATCAGCGCGTGTCTCTCCACTGCTGATGATAGGCCTCTCCCAACGTGCGCCACTCCTTCCGGTCCTCAGTCGTCCTCATCCACTCGCTTCCCGCTATCTTCTTAAGGTCGTCAGACCAGCGGTCTGGAGGCCGTCCCACCCCGCGTCTCCCGGTCCGAGGTCTCCACTCGAGAATCTTCCTGCTCCATCGACCGTCCGTCGACAGATGTGGCCTGCCCATTGCCACTTCAGCTTGCTTATTCGAGTAGCTATGTCGGTCACCTTTGTACGTCGGCGGAATGGACAGCGGAGCCTTAGTAATAATCTCATGTTGCAATGGTCTTCTGTACCTGTTGATGATGATAACGAAGGTACTCCTCACTCCAGGCGTCAGCTGATGATCCACACGGACCTGGAGCACCGCCCCGCAGATAGGTTCAGCAAGTTTAACTCGTGCATTGGGCTCACAAGCCCGCGCCAAGCCAAGCCTGACAAGTGCATCGGCAGTGCCAATGCAACTCCTCCAGCGAAGAATAGCAGTAAGGTACGTCTCGTAGATACAGTTTGTGTGACCAAATGTACCAAAGTAAGACGTGACCAATTTTACCAAAGTAAGACGTGACCAATTTTACCAAAGTAAGTCGTGACCAAATAGAACTACGAGTAAATTTCCATGTGACGAATTAGAACTAATTTATCGTTATGACCAATAGGGAAGATGCAACCAAATTAGATTGGGTTGAATTGTATTTTATAGCTTAACGGACATTAAAATAAATCCCACCAAAATAAACACACGTAAAAATTTTGCTTTTTTATTTGGATTTCGCAAGGACTAAATGTCTCAAAAATTTAGTTCCTCGAATAGTAAAATGCTTATTAGATTTAGTTTTCTCATTGCATTTTGAAAACTTTATTATAGGTGTATATAACACATAAACGAGACATTTTACGAGATAACTCAAAATATCAAACAAGCTCCATACATTTTAACGCTCTAAAACACGTGTGACGTCACAAATGTCACCAGATTTATATGGAGCGTTTTAGCACCGCGCGACTAGAATTACTTTTCGACGGGTTGTAGTAAAAAAAGTATTAGTGGTATCGGGAAAAAAATTGTTGAGGTATTTACCTTTTTACATGGACTATCGATTTAGACAAAAATATTCTTCCATGCATCTTCCCCATTGTAACGTTAATCAAGTCTGAGCTATTGTCGGCAAAATCGCTTTTATCTACTGACGATTCGATGAATTTGTTTCTCTTAAATTTTCAGAGAAATAAGCGACAGTCAAGTGGAAACGTAAGTTGATTCAAAAGTAATTCTGATATACAATTTAAATATTTACTAGCGTCCCGCCCCGGCTTCGAACGGATGGACATTTTTTTGGACATAATCTAGATCATTACAGAAATTTTCTGAACTTTCCAGAAGTTCTCACGCGAAGTTCACTTAAGTTAAACAAGGACAGATATATATTTTTCATATTTTTGCCACCCACTTCCACCTATCGCGACCAAACTCCCTTACTTTCAGCAGGAGACCAAGGGGTATTCACTGAAAGTCAAATCAACAAAAAAGACTTGGGCGGACTTTTACTAAATTTTATACTGGGTTTGCACTTGGCCTACATCTCACTTGGTGGTAATTTACGATAAAGCCTAATGAGGAGCTGGCTCATACCGGAATACAACAGTCCTTATTACTGATTGGCGGCAGATAACTTCTGTAACATGGTGGAAGCTAGATAGATAGGTACGCTAGGTAAGCTGACCAGACAGAAATATAATAAAATATATATAAAGAGTTGAGTTGGTCCCTAGGATGTAGTCTAATACTTCACTGGCTCGGCAACACCCACGTGTCTGGCACACCACTGTGGTATCGTATACATTTTTTGGTAACCGCACCACCGTTATAAAGTTCTAATCCAAAACTTATGCATTCATATATCGATATCAATTATTTATCATTCTTAAGACGACGACATGTCGTAGATGATTTCTTTGTAGCGAATTGTTTTTTACTCATTACACATCACTAGTCGGTGGCGTATAAAATAATAATAATATATAGGCTTCATAAAATATAAACGACACCACAGTGGTGTGGTTCAGTGGTGTCGTTGACAATACATGCGCTCACGGCTCTCGTGGCACACCGTCATTGACACTGCGACACTGACGTTAAGCAAACCAACCCATAGACACACGAGACAGTGTAAGTATGCTTTGGAGCATACACTACAGTAAGCATTTGAGATATGTCAATGCCAAACAAGTCAACTGTTGAATATAACATAGCCACATTCATGGCCCATGTTCTCTGTAGGAGAATAGGCCTGTGCCCCTGCAGTGGGGACATATATAGGCTGTTGATGATGATAATGAATATGGCTGCCCTTTCTTAATATTATCTCTAACTGCGGTTCTAAAGTCCTAATATGGACCTGACTGAAGCTTGTTGTATACGAATTATTTATTCGTTTTCCAATACGTGTTCTAGTGTATGGATTGTATTTCTAGATGATAATCCGTCCATCTGAAGGCACCGTGAGCTGCAACTCTTCAAACATCACCTGCTATGACTCTGAAGCTTCCATAGATTGCAGCAAGAAGTCTTCAGTGATGAGCACCATTGTACAGCGTGTCAGGTCAAGTAAGATACCATCTTACAATTGGGAGCCCTCCTCTAGAATTATTAGGGTGTAAATTTATGTTTCGTGACCTTTCATATTGTGCTACGTTTTTGGTTGCAGAAAATACGGTTGGAATCAACAAAATCCGAAACATTCTTGAAATTTTAAATATGTCAACCAAATGTCAACATTTAAATGATATTTTTACAGATAAGTAAAGAGAAATAGTGATTTGTGTAAAATCAATTCTATCGGTTAATAAAGCTGAAGTTAAGATCGGTAGCAACCTGAACAGGAAAAAAATTACGATATCGAATTTCCGAAAAAATGTGAAGAAACATTGGAAAATTTCTCTTTTATCAGTTCAGCACACTTATTTGTTCAGTTGGATTCATATTGGCGCATATGAGTTGAATTCTTTAACAGCAGCTTCGATTTCGGTCTGGGTTTAGGATCGTTTGCTAGTTTTCGCGTTTTTTCTTTAATATTCATTGACTCTGTGCTAATTTAAATTAGTGCTGATTAAAACTGTTTCTATTTCTCTTCTCTTTAATTGATAAATTTGTATTTTTAATCAATATTAACATCATGTCAGTTACAATTCGCCGGAATTTCAATAGGTTTCATATTTTTGGTTTCCTCCACTTTTCTAACCGTCTTTTTCAAGCAGAGGTACTTTCACATAGAAGTTTCCCAATTTCAGTTTGAGTAGAAAGCTTGCACTTAGCACAAAACATGAAGGGTCGCTCTCAACAAATATCAAAACTGAAAACTCAAATCGAATCTTCAAAAAGTTTGTGAAAAGCGTGACCGATTTGTATTGCGTCAGGTGTAAAAGTAACTTGTTACGTCGATTACGTGAAGTATATTTGGTTTTTGAATTCCCAATTTTCTTTGTATATCACAGAGAAATACAACTACATTTACTATATGGAAAATACTTAACCGAATTACCGTTTCCAATCGCGTAGAAATTTGTTTGAAAACTGTCTCCCACAATAAAATGTACACTAAGCTACGAAAACGTCATTTATTTTGTTATTTTTATTTACAATAATATATTACATTTTAGTTATTAACTATACGATTTAAAATGGCATCTGTAAATAATTCCTAAATAAGTTAATCAATAAATATAGTGATTGTCATACAAATGCCCCCTCGGGCATCAGCAAAGCTGAAACAAATGAAATATATTAAACACGTTTTTGTTCATTCAGAGACCTTCATCACCGTATACGTCATTCTTACGTTCACTTAATGAGGGATTCCCCGAAAAATTTCGCATCTAGGCGCCACTTTGGCAAGAAGTATCCCATCCCAGAAATGTCTCTTTTTCCTTTTCAACCGACTACAAAAAGGAAAAGGTTCTCAATTCGACTTTATGCCAATTATGAATCGATTTTGATGATTCTTTTTTTATATACCATATAAATTTTATCGAAATTGTTTATCGATTTTTGAGAAAATTATCAATAACAAAATATATACCCAGATTTACCTATCCTATAATGCTGTAGACTTTTAAAGCATGTGAAGTCGGTTTCTTAGTTCGTTTTAAAAGCGTTATGTGATAATGCTCGCTGTCAAAATATAGTGTCATATGAATGAAACTATGTTTTGACAGCGCACATGGGACAAAGAGCACCTTATAATTTAACAAAACCAAAAAAGAAAATATTTTTGGGATGGGGGACCTCTTGCCGGTGGCGCCAACTATTGGGGAAAACTAATTTAAACTCACATTTTTAAATATTCCATATTTGATTTCATATTATGCACACACAAATCTATGATTCTGATATCTTTGATTTATAGGTCTCTGATATTACGACAAAAATGCTGAATATCCGTATGCAGTATCTATTTTATTTTACCTGCTATACATGCTGTCATGAAACAAATCCCGCATGCGCAGAAAAACGCCCTCACTGCTACCTGTAATAATTTTTAAATTAATAAGCTATTTTCAGTAGGTTCCGAATCGTGTGTTAAAAGAAAAACGTATTTAGTTTCATTACAAAACTTTTTTTTTATTTTGACTGATATTTAATTATTATAACTCGTGTTTGGACTAGTCATCATTACATGATCTTTTCTGAGAACGATGATGTTCTGGCATTCTCGTAGCCAAATGTGTAGAGGAGTTGCTGTTTAGAATTGAAGTGGAATTATATTTGATAAGATTGTTTATAAACGAAATCTAACTTACGCACCAAATCGTTTAAGGTTTACTTTGACAGTAAATGATATGCGGATCCAAACTCGTCTAATAATACGTCAACGAAAATACACACCCGGGTTTACTTTTGTGTATAAAAAACGAAACGGGCTGATGTATTTCGTTCATACGTGTCAGTGGAACACGGCGTCTGGATGTTCTGATGGCTATATTCTTAAGGTCCAAACACGGTCTGGTGTTGAGAGATTTGTGCCCTAAGAGTGAGACAAGGCGTATCCAAAACACACTGCAGCCTAAAAGTACATTGTAATAACTAAACCATACTTTTCCAGTTGCCATTGTCAATATAGTGTATAGTTAATGTTTATCTCTTTTTTGTAGGCGCATATATTTGTAATTTTTGATTGGTGTATTTGTACTTTAGCGTCAATTAGATTCGTTTATTTTCTAATTATTTTGTATGTTTATGAATTATGTTTTTGTTTGTGTGTATTTTATGCTGTTAATAAACCGTATTCACGCTGTAAATTATAATTTTCATGCTAATACCTATTACAAGTTAATGTTACAAGTTGTGTTATAGATAAAAGGCACTTTTGACAGCTGCGTTTTCAAACAGCTTGAAACAAACAACTTGAAATCATATAATTTGTGTCTAAAACTGTCCTGTTACTCAAACTAGAGTCAAATCTTTCGTTTTGTAGCTAAAGGTTGCTCCTTCTGTTTGTAAAGGCTTGTTAAAATGGCACTTTTCTCTCAATTTGATATGATTTTCAATGCTTACGCTAGCCGCTGTTTCCCGTTGCGATGGCGCTAACCCGGCTATCGCTCCAATCATGATCCCAGCTGAACTAGGGTTTGTGAAGCCGCACAGCGCATATGTCGCTATCAGCTCCGCCCTCGGCTGAAACATAAAAAAACGGTTCGATTTAAATGTTCAACGATGAACAACAAAAATCGAAAATTGTACAATTAATTTTATATTGTGTTTATTTTTTGATTCGGATTTTTTTACAAACATTTTATATAATGCTATTGATTTACGATTTATAGTTTTGATTTTTCATTTTCGATTTTTGTTTTTACTTTTTGATTGACTTTTTATTTTACATTTTTAGATGATAATTTTTAGGTTTAGTTTTTTATGTTTTTTATATTTTCTATTATGTAGTTTTATTTTTTTAACAATTGAAAATTATTTTTAATCTCAAATGTTTTACTTTTTGATTCGACCAATTTTCCACTTACCTTTAAACTTCTACCGTACTACTTGTAGGTTAATCGTAATTTATGGATGATCATGAACATCATGATTAAAATATTAAAGTTTGAAAACAAGTTACTATGTTTCCCCACGGTGTTATAGGTTTACGCACATGTATTGTCAACGACACCACTGAACCACACCATTGTGGTGTCGTTTAAAATTTTTTAAGGTAGGTTTACAATTTTTCACACCACCATAATAAAGTTCTAATCCAAAACTTATGCATTTATTTATCGATATAAATTATTCATTTTTCGTAAGATCACATGACATAGATGATCTCTTAACGAATTGTTTTATATACTTACACATCACTAGTCGGCAGTTGTGTCGGTACCTTAAAAAATTGTAAACGACACCACAGTGGTGGCTTTCATTGGTATCGTTGACAATACATGGCGAAACAGTATACCCGTTACATACTTGTTTTGGTTACGTAGTACAATAGTAAAACAAAAGTTACATAACAGTTCGATAACAACGACCGACATGAATCTCGTTAATTTGTCATAAAGCAGGCATTGTTTTGGTGTCGGTACTAGTACAAATGGTCATAACGATTGTTTGTTTTAATTCGTCACATAAAAATTTAGTTATTTAGTCACGTCTTTTGTAACTATTGGTCACACTGCAAATCTGTTTCGATTCGTCACCTCGTCAAATAGTTTTAGCCCTTTCGGTTGGTGATGACTTCCTGATTTGACCACCTCCGGATATGTCCGTTCCTGATATGACCACTTCCCAATATGGCAACATCTTAATATATCAGTTCCCAGCATGTACGTGGCCGATTATGTCTCCTTCCAGACTGGTAACCTATCGTAAGAAGTTAATAAAAGTAAGGATCAAAATCCCGGTTCCGTAAATTAAATTTAATCATGAATTATTTAAAATATATAACATAAGGATTATATATTTTTGAAATCACCTTTTATAATTCTTTATTTAGATGCCGCGCAAGTTGGCACCAAAAATCCGCGCCGTTTTGATATTCAATAATTTTGCATTTTTGTCGTCGTTTAAGAAGTGGTCATTACTCGTACCAACCGAATGAATCGAGACACCCCTTGGCGGATGTCAATAACGTGATTTGAAAATATATCGTATTCCCAGTAGTAACGCTGAAGTTGTACCGTGACTGGACTGCTTGGAATTTTCTTCCCAGAAGTTCCGTTACTCATACAATAGATCTGGGTGCAGGGGTAAA
Organism: Carcina quercana; assembly: GCA_910589575.2. NCBI lineage: Eukaryota > Metazoa > Arthropoda > Insecta > Lepidoptera > Depressariidae > Carcina > Carcina quercana. The sequence continues at coordinate 4,151,463 of OU342454.1, read as the reverse complement.
GGCGTAGAAAGGTAAGAAAATTCCCAGCAGGTCAGGAGCAGTACAATTTAGTCGGAACTACAGGAAATACAGAAAAAAAATATGGTGGTGGTCGTAAGTGGTTTATGTGAAGCAGAAACAATTTTCAATACATTCACATGACTTTTATGATCGGAATTGCGTATTCATGAAATAATTGTCATCATCGTGAAAAACCTAGTGATATATTAATGACCTGCCCCCAAAATCAAGATGACTGAATGTAAGTACCTATTTTCCACTTGTTGTTGTTGGTTGATTTTCATATCTATTTAGTAAGTGACATGAGACTTAGTTGAAGAAAAACCAAACGGTGTGAAATCTACCTAAAACGTCATTTTTACCTGATTTTTTGTTCCCTGGAACCTGCGAACTATCAGTACGAGTAGTTCCGTTGAAGTTATCCTGTGACTGCTGGGAATTTCCTTCCCACAAGTTCCATTGCTCACCATTGTATGAGTAACGAAAATTCTTCCCTGGGAAAAATTTCCCAGCAGTGCATTCACAATACAACTTCAGCGGATCTACAGGGAATATATGCTTAAAACCAAAGCGTAGAGTTTTAATTTTATAGATGTATAATCGAGCCTAAAATTAATCTTTTCGTTCGGTTTTTGACAGATTCCTTAGTAACGAGGTTTACTGATAAAATGTTTTAGGCGGATTAAGTGGTGATAGTCTTTATAGCAAATTAGATTTTATCTTTCGCATAGCGTAGCGTATAGTTTATTATCTAAGGTATGAGGTCTACTCACAGAAAGCAATCCTTCTCTCTTCATCTCACCCATCCTCTGGTATGCCACGAACTCGTTAACGATTGTTTTTAGACCAATGAGTATACCCACGTGCTCACATTCTTCCCATGGGACACCTGCAATCATAACACATGATGGGAATTTTAGGGGTTCAGAAGTTTACGTAAACAAGCTTACAAAAAAGCTTGAGTGGAGCATAAGCACAATTGTTATATCTTAACGTTAATTCGTATTATAGACATTTGCCGTTCAAATACGACACATCTCACCTCTCTGCTCTAATGATATGAATATACACATACCTGGTATGAAAGTGGTTATTATGTATTCTTCCTAGGAAGTGGTCATTATGAGACGAAATGAATGTAATAGCGGAAAGAACACTCAACTAATACCAATATGGACCCAAAAGGGTAGAATATCCTAAGACTCGAGGTTTACAACCCACCCATAAGCCAGCACAGCGGTATGAAGATCTTCCCGAAGAGCCACTCGAGGCTAAAGTCCGGGAAGCCTAGCAGGCCCCCGCAGTATCCCAGCACGCCGTTCACGAAGGCGACGAAGGCCACAAAAGCTACCAGGTTCGCGATGATATTGAGGATCAGGGATATACCGTTGGCGGCGCCACGTGACGCTGCAGCTAATGCTGACTGGTCCTGACTGGAAAGGGAATACACACTATAACGAGGGGGCTGCCATAATCACACCACGCTTGGCAAGTGGATTGGTGATTGAAGTAAGACGTCGTTTATGAAAAACTACTTAGCGAGCCGCCCTTGCTTCGCGCGGGTGCAATGATATGTACCATGTATTGTCAACGACACCACTGAATCACACCTCAACACCACTGTGGTGTCGTTTACAATTCTTTTAAGGTAACCTCACCTGGATATTAACATTCGAAGCCCGAATAGCATTTCATGTAACAGTACCTGAAGACAGGACGTATGTTGTCGACGGTGGTGAGGGAGCGCTTGGTCTCCGGCATGAGGAGCTTGGCGTAGCAGACGGCGGCTGGTGCTGACATGACGCTGGCGGTCACCTGGTGCGTGCGTGGTCATGTAACAGTACCTGACGACAGGACGTATGTTGTCGACGGTGGTGAGGGAGCGCTTGGTCTCCGGCATGAGGAGCTTGGCGTAGCAGACGGCGGCTGGTGCTGACATGACGCTGGCGGTCACCAGGTGCGTGCGTGGTCATGTAACAGTACCTGACGACAGGACGTATGTTGTCGACGGTGGTGAGGGAGCGCTTGGTCTCCGGCATGAGGAGCTTGGCGTAGCAGACGGCGGCTGGTGCTGACATGACGCTGGCGGTCACCAGGTGCGTGCGTGGTCATGTAACAGTACCTGACGACAGGACGTATGTTGTCGACGGTGGTGAGGGAGCGCTTGGTCTCCGGCATGAGGAGCTTGGCGTAGCAGACGGCGGCTGGTGCTGACATGACGCTGGCGGTCACCAGGTGCGTGCGTGGTCATGTAACAGTACCTGACGACAGGACGTATGTTGTCGACGGTGGTGAGGGAGCGCTTGGTCTCCGGCATGAGGAGCTTGGCGTAGCAGACGGCGGCTGGTGCTGACATGACGCTGGCGGTCACCAGGTGAGTAGCTTCTGCGCCGAAGGCTATGTAGGCAGCGAGGATAGTACCTGAGGAATACAGATTATGGTTCTCAACAGGCGTTAAGGATATTTTAAGTTAATATTTAATTCGTTTCGTATGTAGCGGGTTCTTTAGCAACAAATCTATCGATTATCGGGAAAAAAGTGTTGTCTAAAAGGCGTCTAAGTATTTAAGTAAAAACGTAATCGGTGTGGGATTCGTAGACACGATTGGTTCTAATAGGTCAAATAAGTGTTCCTTTGTGATTGTTCGAATATTATTATTATGATCAGAAGTGGACTTAATGTTATAATAAAAGGCCAGGCATCGAACGGCAATCTTCGTGTACCGATAAAATTATTCGATAATATCCAGCTGGCATGCAAGGCCAATCTAAATTACTTTCATTGTTGAAAGGAAGGACAACTTTAATCTTGTAGCTGGCGGCATGATAGCGTGATGCAAGAAGCAATACAATAGGCGAAATGATTTACCGAAGATCTATATCGAAAAAAGTATATAATGGGGAAGTTGCATGACTGAAAATCGAATAGTGGCTTTTGCCCACGATTTCGTTTGAATTTTCCAACACTTCAACGGTCCCTATACAAAAAATCATGGCACAAAAACAAACAATGTAAAATATTTTTATTCCTGAGGAAAAGATTTTAATAAAGCGATCCCTTCTGGGGTTCTGAATTCGACGGGTATGTTTTTTTTTTAATGTTTGTTACCTCAGAACTTTCGACTGGGTGAACCGATTTGGATGATTCTTTTTTTATTAGAAAGTTGGTGCTTCCCGTGTGGTCCCGTTTTAATTTAGTCAAGTGACAATGGCATCCATGAGAAAACGATAAAAATATTAAATTTGCCTGAACAAAAGTAGACTTTTAGGGCAATTGAAGTCGGTTCCCAGTTCGTTTTGAACGGATTCTTTTGTTATTTGAAAGCTGGTGCTTTCCGTGATCCTATTTAAAATTGGTCCAGTTCTGACAATGGTATCCATGAGAAAACATGAGTCTTAAATTTGGTGTACTTAGACTTTTAGTTGAAGTCGGTTTGTAGTTCTTTTTGAACGCGTTAACTTCTCATTCTAACGAATGGAATTTCAACTACCCATCCCATCATTTATTGTCCAACTAAATTATTCTATACATTAACATGTCTAGGCACATTCCCCTATTACCTCCGCGTTCGATTGAAGTGTATCTTTCGTATTAATCGAATAATATTGTTATTGAAACGAATTCCTAATTAAGATTAGTGAGATAGTATGAACATTCGTAGCAACACTGCAATGGTACAGTTACCGGCAAACAACTTCAACAATGACCTTGACTGCGCAGTAAACGATTTTAGGGTCTCTTTGGCGGGGCGCGGGAAGGTAATGTCATTTCGAACGCATTGAGGCGCGTGATTGGCCGAACAGTCTCCCTTGTGCCCCTCTGTCACCCGGGATGTGCGAACTCGTCCCTATTATGTCTATGTTCAAGTTGTTTGCCTGGAACTATCAGTATAGATAATAATAATTTCAATAGTTCTGTGGCTATGGCGCGGAGGACGGTTTATGGAATGATTTGCTAAATGATAATCTATCTAATGTACTAGATGACACTCTTCTTTAGGGTTCCGTAGTCAAACTTATTGTTTCGCTCTGACCGTCTGTCTGTCCGCGGCTTAGCTCAAGAGACCCTTACTTTTGGTAGAATTGCTAGAATTTGGTACCGGCATACATATTAATCACGCCGACAAAGTGGTAGTAAAATATATTTTTGGGGGTGGCCCTCGTACACGTAACTGGGGAATGAAAAAAATTCACGTCTTCCCCATTGCGTGGGGTATCGTTGAATAGTTCTTTCAAAAGCATTGAGGGTCACTTTTCGATTCAGGTATCCATTAAAGTGATAATTTTGGTTCGAGTCAAACGTCCCCAGCCCATCTGCTAAACTATTGCTTTTAAAAATCTGAACAAATTCACAATAGTAGTATGTATACTGAACTTCAAAGGAAAACTATCACGACTAAGGTGGCTTTACGGATAATAGTCGACCAAATTTAAAAGTCGTCAAACGAAGACTAAATTGTTACCTCATAGCTGGACCAACACGTAATATCGTCGTGGTCATTTAATGACCCAAATAGTCGGTAATGTGCCTTACTTATTTAATTAAATATATAAGGTACACGATATTTATCATTCAAGACTAATTCTTGAATAATCCGACACGATAATAAATCTGAATGATGAACAGTTATTTTATAAAGTCTTGGTAAAAGAACCGCTTAATTGATCACTTGATTATGAATTATCAGTTAATAATGAAGAATTTAAACTGCATTTAAGCGGCTTTACGATACGAAACGCAATAGCCTCAGATTAAATACTTGATTGTTTAATCTCTATGCAATTTTATTTGACTTTTTATCTGTTGTACGTAAATACTAAGTAAGTAATTATTTATCTACATATCTTTATAGTTCTCCGACACGGATTAACACCATATAATATAACGAAAGACATATTTTAGTCATAAACCCATATTTTAATCACTCATACATCAAAATAATTCAATTATGGCCCTTGTTCGGATAAATCGTAAGTATAATAAGGCAGAGTTTTATAGGTGGGTCATGGAATCTTAAGTGAAATTCGCTCCCCGACATTGCAACGTGTTCTATTTTTAGGTACGAGTATTTGCATATCAAAGTCAGCTATTCTATTTTATAAGATTGTGGGAAAAAAACGCATATCAATAGATAAGGTAGACTTGCCAGAGACTGTGGCGAACCCTGATGCCATGACCACGTGCACCTCGGATGGAGTCAGGAGCTGCATGTACGGCTTGATGATCAGGATGGACTCTGTCTGGAAGACAGCACAGTGTCAATATACTGATTTTTCTCCTGGAACTATCGCACAATACAGAAATTAAATATGTCTAGTATAATTTGTAATTACCCAATTTCGTCAGTGTACAATTCGCTAGTTTTCGTTGGTTGGCAAGTTGTTGTGGTCGTCAGTAGGTTGATCAGTTGTAATTGTACAAAACATATGGTAGCTCAATTTATGTACGATTTATTAAAAAATCATTACCATTGGCTCTCCGGTGAAGAAAAACATTGTGAGGAAACCTGCTCACTCCTGAGAAGAAATTCAAAGGTGTGTGTGAAGTCTACCAATGCGCACTGGTCCCGCGTGGTGGACTATGTCCCATACACTCTCTATAGGAGAGTAGGACTGAGCTCCTGCAGCAAGGGCATATACAGGCTGTTGATGTGATAGCTGTGGCAACCACAAGGTACTTGGACTTAATAAATGATCGCTGACCATGCCCAGGAAGACGTTCCCCACACAGATGACACTCTCACAGACGGTGGTGCCGGTGGCGGCCCGCAGCATCTCCCCCAGCTTCAAGGTAAAGGCCTGCAGGGCGCCGTAGTACATCAGAATCTCCACAACCATGCTGAAGAAGAAGATTATTGGCAGGGTCTGCAACACACGATGAGGACGGTCGTGATTCGTGCAAACAATTCATGGTTCATACGATTATTTCATGGTTCATACGATTAATTCTAGCACCTTCTAGACCAACACGTAACATCGTCGACCTCATCGTCACTTACCATCAGGTGAGATTGAGGTCAAGTGTTGATCTATCTTCAATATATAAAAAAATTCATGGTTCATGCGATTAATTCATCGTTCATACGATTCAAACGCACAAATTATGGTTTATACAAACAATTCTTTTTTTTCTTCTTCTTCCAAATGACCAACCTTGTATGTAATATGTATATATAATGTATACTCACACTGAAAGCGAAAACCCCCTCTGTCCTCACTAGCAGCTCGCCAAACACGAAGGCAGCACCTTCGAGGCCGTATGACAGGAATGTGGCCACCTGAAAACAAGCCATGATAAAGATGCTATACCAAACTTGTATACTATCATCATCATCCACTGTTGGACATGAGCCTTTCCATGAGGGGATTTGCCATAATCACCACGCTTGACAGGATTACTGATCACGCTGGTGTTGTTACATAAAAGTAAACGCTGACACTAAGCCCCTTCACAGACCTGTCTGTTCTGATCTACCTAGAACGGCGTGGAACGTTTCTTGTTTGTTGGGATCGGTAGGTGTCTGGCGATCGGTACATTTTGTATTGTATTTGACCTTTCCGGTTTTTAATTCTACCTTGTAGATCAGCACAGAACTGAATCGGTAGATGTGGGACGGGGCTTAATCGTAAATTCGACAGTGATTTGTGTATGTATATGTTACGGTAAGTGTGATTAATTTAAAATTATTAATAATTACCAATCATTATTAATAATTACCAATATTGAAGGTAAAAGTAATGAATTATTTACTTTTGACGGTTTGTATTAATAATTACACCTTACTTTTGGTAAATGTAATAAATTTTTAAAAATAACGTACGCCAAGCGTCTGTTTCGAGCAATAGAGGCATGTGTGGGTCGTCAGCTTCCTCATAGAGCTAGGGGAATTCTACGCATGCCAAATTTTAAGGCAATTTAGGAGCAATCAAACTTTAGCATTCATAATTTAGCAGCAACCATGACTCAGTTACAGCGAGTTGTTTTTAGTGTGTCAGCTGGAGACATGGGTCTCCAGCTGACACATGCCAGGAAGGCAAACTAGTGAGGTTAGGGCTTTAGACTATAGTCAGGCATTTAAAGCACAATGAGAGCAATGAGAGCCAAAAAAATTAACGATCACATTGATAAACTGTTGGATCTACGAACGAAATACCGTGTGTAAGCTGGCGACCCGTGTCACCAGCTTACACATCTGTATCTTCGTAATTATTCAAGTTACGATTATGTATTGTACCTCATATTTTAGGGCAAAATAGCAGCGCCAGGCGCCAAAATTTTCGAATCTCTAGTGCTAAAACTGTTTGAGCTACGAGCCGATATGTGTGTGTAAGCTGGTGACATGGGTCGCCAGCTGACACACGTTGAATCTCTGAAACTACATAAGTGAGAACTTCGTTTTAATGATCAGATGAGACCATACAATAGGAGCGTTCACGAGTCAAAATTTCAAATCTCCTGGCTGTCTAGATTCAAAGTTATAAGCAAAAAACTATTTTCCCGCCAAAAAATTCAAAATAATCGCACGGAAGCCGCTGAGCGGGCCGTTGCCGTTCCGTGCGCTACGCTATTACAATAGAGTTTCAACTTAGCTGTCATTGTTTTAAAATTCATTTTAACCTACACTTTCGTATCGATTCAATTGGTACATTGAGCGTGTTAGACCAGGAGCCGACTGAAATAAGCAATGGTATACTACCGATTAACTTCATAGAAAGATTACGAACGACCTTCACCAAATTTGACGTCTAGCTAGAATCTAACCCTTCACAGTTGGTGCATAATTCAAATCTACTAATTTGACTAATACGGAATCAAGATTTAGTTTAGTAATGAATCAACATATAAGAAACTAGCTTCTTCCCGCGGCTTCGCCCGCGTGGACTTCAGGTTTTATCCCGTGAGAACTACATGGCGTAGTACTATAAAATATCAAACTGACGCGAGACTTCCTGTCGATGACGTACCATTATTCTAAAATTGCGATCAAAATACGGGGGTGGGGGCAAGAGGGTGCAACATTCTCAGACCTACCAAATATATGTAAAAAACATAAATTTGGTCAAGCCGTTTCGCAGGAGTGCGACTATAAACACCTTGACACGAAAATTTAATATATTAGATTGGATTGGGGGATTTTTTAAAAACGCTGAAACACGTCATTTTTATTTTTAGTTCATAACACTGAGTATCAATTTTCATGATATTGACTTCAAAATCAACAGAGTTCCCATACAAAATTTCATCCCCATTATATATCCATGAAACACGTAATCCTTCCTTTGTTTGAAATCTAATCGCTTACCAATTTTCATGGGGCATTATTTTTATTCCTTGTTGATTGCTGTGCAATTGCATGGATGTCAAACAGACTCATGCTTTACTATATCTGATTAGCTCATCAATTGAAAGGCTCCAGGTATACATAGAGCTGTAAAATAATTTCAATATCACGTTTTATCTAGACGGTGGCGCCATCTATCGGTGAGGTGTTAAACTATTTAGACAACCGTAACCACAGAAAACAAACCTAAATGAATTAGTATTCAACTAATTTTATGGACTTTATATCGAATCAACAGCCTAAAAAATAAGTTTCAAGCTTCTAGCTCTAAAAATAACGATACCTCTATACGACTTTTTATCTCCCCTTTCAACCCCTTTCAACAAAACCCTTTTTTCGCATTAAAAAGTAGCCTATGTTCTTTCTCAGGGTCTAAAGATTGTCTGTGCCAAATTTCATCAAAATCGGCTGAGAGGTTTAAGCGGGAAAGCGTAACAGACAGACAGAGTTACTTTCGCATTTATAATATTAGTAGGGAAAGTAGGGACTAGTAGGGATAACACTTTACGGTGTGATATAACATAGTATAAGAGGTATATGTGCAACATATACAGCTTATATCAATATCATCAATAATTGTTGAGCTCGGTATTTAGTATATTTTCAGTAGCAATTATTGAATAAAACATGATCTATATCATTTCTCAAACATTTATTTTTAGTTATTTTCATATACCTCTTATATTGTGTTATATCACACACACCGTAAAGTGTTATTTCTTATATGTTGATTCATTACTAAACTAAGTCTTGATTCCGTATTAGTCAAATTAGTAGATTTGAATTATGCACCAACGGTGAAGGGTTAGATTCTAGCTAGACGTCAAATTTGGTGAAGATCGTTCGTAATCTCTCTATGAAGTTAATCGGTAGTATACCATTGCTTATTTCAGTCGGCTCCTGGTCTAACACGCTCAATGTACCAATTGAATCGATACGAAAGTGTAGGTTAAAATGAATTTTAAAACAATGACAGCTAAGTTGAAACTCTATTGTAATAGCGTAGCGCACGGAACGGCAACGGCCCGCTCAGCGGCGTCCGTGTGATTATTTTGAATTTTTTGGCGGGAAAATAGTTTTTTGCTTATAACTTTGAATCTAGACAGCCAGGAGATTGGAAATTTTGACTCGTGAACGCTCCTATTGTATGGTCTCATCTGATCTTTAAAACGAAGTTCTCACTTATGTAGTTTCAGAGATTCAACATGTGTCAGCTGGCGACCCATGTCACCAGCTTACACACACATATCGGCTCGTAGCTCAAACAGTTTTAGCACTAGAGATTCGAAAATTTTGGCGCCTGGCGCTGCTATTTTGCCCTAAAATATGAGGTACAATACACAATCGTAACTTGAATAATTACGAAGATACAGATGTGTAAGCTGGTGACACGGGTCGCCAGCTTACACACGGTATTTCGTTCGTAGATCCAACAGTTTATCAATGTGATCGTTAATTTTTTTGGCTCTCATTGCTCTCATTGTGCTTTAAATGCCTGACTATAGTCTAAAGCCCTAACCTCACTAGTTTGCCTTCCTGGCATGTGTCAGCTGGAGACCCATGTCTCCAGCTGACACACTAAAAACAACTCGCTGTAACTGAGTCATGGTTGCTGCTAAATTATGAATGCTAAAGTTTGATTGCTCCTAAATTGCCTTAAAATTTGGCATGCGTAGAATTCCCCTAGCTCTATGAGGAAGCTGACGACCCACACATATAGAGGCAGGGGAGGGTTGCGGGAACTTGCGGGGGGCACGGCACGGCAGCAACGCGTGCGGCGCGCCTCGCGTCAGTTTTTCTGTTGTTATGTTTGGAGTGACTAATAATGTAATCAATGAGGTCTGCAAAATGTGGGATGAACCAAAAATTGTTCACGGAAAGCCACGACACAGCCAATCTCAAGGTTCAGTTGAAAGAGCAAATCAAGACATAGAAAAAATGTTAGCCACATGGTTAGAAACCAACAAAACCACAAAGTTTAAGTTTTTAAAAACCTTAAGTTTTTTTTGTGTGTGTTTTTGTGTTTTTTTGTTGTTGTAGTGTAAATATGGCTGTATGCTGGAATAAATTGATTTTATTTATTTATTTTATTTATTTATTATTAAAGTGGTCTGAGGGTCTGAGGTTCATACAATTTATGAAAAACAAAGCCTTCCACTCAGGCATAAATAGAAGCCCGTATGAAGCTATGTTTGGTTGTAAACCTAAAATAGTTGCTGCTGTTGAGATTTTATCAAACATGACTAGTGAAGAGGATCTAGAGTCACTTCTACACGCTTCTGACAGAGAGCTTCAAAGTTTAATTCCCGTTGCAGATGTTGACTCTTCAGAACATACTTCGGAAGTGCACTTGGTTGGTACTGATTCTGTGCAAATTGAATCTACATCCCAAAATGAAAAAAATACTACCACTAGCCAGGACTTTTCTAAGGAAAATTCTGGTATCAACGCCAATGACGAAGAAATTGAATAGGAAAGCCAAAATATCGATGAAAAGGCTTCCTCAGCAATCGCCGCCACTACCAAAAGAATTCGGGAAGTGCGAGGTTTAGTAAAAGAGTCACTCGAAAAGCAAGCTGAAAAAATGTTAAAACTATCTAATGCAAAATTTCCAGTGGCAGAAATAGGAGACAGTGTTAGGATACGTGTACCAGAAGTGGATCGAGCCAAGGTAGATGGCCTAAACATAATTGGTTTCATTATGTCCGTACCTGAAAATAACTTATACAAGCTGGGGACAAAGCATGGCATTTTAAACCAACTCTATTCACGGAACGAATTTACTATTTGCAAGGAAAAGTTTATTTCTGTTGACGAGGTTCCCAATACAACTTGTAGTCTACCAGAATGTGCCCGCAAGGATTCAAATGTGGGTGTACAAGGCTTTCAACACTGCAATTGTACTGGCGAATGCAACTCTAATCGCTGTAAATGCAAAAAGATGCGCGTTCTTTGTAATTCAAAGTGCCACAAGAGCCATTCTTGCAAAAAGAAATAAAAATTTATATTACTGTTAATTAAAAAGATTAAAACGATTTAATGTTGATTCTATGATTGTATAATTTTAATATTGTCAGTTATTTTATTTTAGATTTTAGTAAACCTGATAATTATTCAGCACATTACTTTCTTTTAGTTACCAATGAGTAAGGTTGTATAATTTTAATTTTTTACCAATAAATATTACCACAAAAGGTCGTTTCTTGTTTGTTTTATTACTTTTACCGAAGACAGTAGTGAATTATTAATAATAACCAGTAAATATGATGATTTTTTTATTTTTTATCACATTTGCCGAATCATAAGGTAACTATGAATAATGACCGGTTATTATTAATAATAACCACACTAATTACATTTACCGTAACATATATATTATTGATTGAGACGTTGAGCAATGAAGAGGTACACGGCTATACATCTAGCAGTATACGCTGACCTCGCATTGAATGAATGGCAATGTTTAGCTTGACCTGTAGCCGTGCGTACCAAAGAAATTTAGTTTGATTGTGCAAACTAATATCAACCTTAGAGCGTTCGACCACTGATTCTGCTCTTCCCTCATGAAGTCATAAGTGATCTCGGCTAGTGTGTGCCCCTCACCTTGTCTGAGAAGCACTGTAGCGCCATCCTGCCCTCGTCCCACCTGATGAACAGCAGCCCGAAGATAACCTGTATTGTGAGCCCCATGATGACACTCCGCCAGTTGATGCGGCCAGGGTGCGCGGAGAACACGAACCCTAGATACAGTACATCATCATCACTTGTCACTGGGAGCTCTTCGCCACACCACACAATGTAATCATTCGTAATATTAATATTTTATAATCATCATCAACAGCCCATATATGTCCTCACAGGGGCTCAGGCCTGCTCTCCTGTAGAGAGTCTATGGGATTAATTACTTAACAACCTTTTTTACAGCATATAGATCAACGCTTGTCCACGATCTCATCTGATGGTAAGCGATGATGTGGCCTACGATGGTGCGCATTGGTCTAGAAGGTGCCTGTTCACCCTAGACTTGAAGATACCCAAGTTATAGTTTTCAGGGAATACAGACGCCGGCAGCGCGTTCCACTCCCTGGCTGTACGCATGGTAAAATTAGAAGCAAAGCGCTTAGTGCGAGCCATAGGGATGTCAACTATGTACTGGTGGAGCCCTGCTGTTCGTCTATTGGCGATCCAACTTGAATGGCGATGGCGGAATCAACATGAACAGCTCTTGCGCGAGCTCTCCAAAATGTAACCTAAAGAATATAGAAAGGCAGGCCACTTTTCGCCTGTGTTCAAGGCTCTGCTAACTTGCTATTGCTAACTTTATTTATAAACAATCTTATATATCAATATAGTTATGTCCAGGAGTGCAATCCACTAAAGACAAACATCCTCACAACCTCAACCTTGGCTGACGATGTCTCAATATCGATTGACGTCAGCAAATACAGCAAACACTGAGCCGTGAGACCTGTAATATTGTATTATGTCAGAGATGACAACATGTGTTGGACGAATACTAAAAGTATGACACATTTATCACAATACATATCACTTCACTTCTGCCAAATTTCATGATTGTAGGTCGATTTTGTGTATGTGTGCCGTGAATGCCGAATAAATGTACTCCATAACCAAATAATTATGTTTGACTTACCCAGCAGGAGGAGAATGATGAGCCCCAGCAACGAGATCAGTCTCTCCGGCGTGTGCCGGGTATCTATGTACAGGTACACAGCGAACCCTGCCACGACAAGCAGGCTGAAGCACCACCGGAATGCCCTGAAAATTCGGAAAATTATGAAAAAATTTCGTAACGAGCGCGATTTCATAAATTACACGTTCCGCGACTGCATGGAGCTCTGGCCTGGACTTGTACACTTCTAGTTTAAAAATGGCATTATTAAATAAAAGCTATTTTCAATATATTCAATTCAGTCTTTGTCTTTTTTATGTTACTTGTTTATATGCGTAAACCAGGAAAGCAGTTCCGCTCCCGCCATTATTACATTTGAAGTACCTAATTTTAAGAAGAATTTACGCAAAGTGAGATCATTCTGGTTTTATTTTATGGTAATCGCAAATGTATTGAAAACCTTCGTATGACGATCGTACTTATAACGAAAATAATCAATCAATAAATAATGCAAAAGTTTACGACCAAAAACCTTCCCCAATAACCTATATACACTCACCCATATTTCCAAACAAAATGGAACGCCTTTTCAACGCGGCTCCAGACGGTCCTCTCGAACCATTTCCCGAGATGCCTCTTCACGATTAGATAGTACACCACAAAGAAATAAACTATGCACACCACTGCTATTAAACTACCGAAGCCATTGCACAGTTCTAGAGGCACGTTCGCTGCAACAAACACAAGAATAATGCACCAGCAATAACAAACATTCGACATCGAGAAGCGTCGGTGGCGCAATGGATAAGGCGCGGACTCTCAATCTGAGGGTACCGGGTTCGAATCCAGCCGTGTACCTATGAGTTGTTTTTCAATTGAAGTACATTATCCGATTGCTTAACGGTGAAGGAAAACATCGTGAGGAAACCTGCATGTCTTGAACAGGCATGTGAAGTCCGCCGATCCGCACTGGGCCCGCGTGGTGGACTATGGCCCATACACTCTCTGTAGGAGAGTAGGCCTGAGCCCCTCCAGTGGGGACATATATAGGATGTTGATGATGATGATGAATAACAAACAAGTGTAAAAGTATATGACGTAACTCAGGTTTATGACTTAGACACACCTGAGTTACATCATATACTAAAAGTTACAGCTGTAAATGATGCATTTTCTGCCTATCATTATTTATGTCAGTACCTACAGGTCTAACGCATAAACATGCCTTATATATCACGCATAACTTCAGTTGGGCGTCGTTTGACGTTCCGAAAACACACCCTCCCGTACCGCTACCATACCTTAGGAACAGACTTAGTTGAATGCGTTAGACCTGTAACAACTAAGCTATTATTATTATTCATGTATTATTAGGTAACCATACCCATATATAAAATAAAATATATTATTACAAACTACAATAATAAACATACATTGCGTAATTTTTTTTACTAAATGCTGCATTAATTAGAGTGCTGTACCTCAAAATGAAGAAGAAAAAAAACGTTATGTCCACATGTCGTCACCGTAAATACGGTCGTCTTTTGCGTCCGTAATATTACGGCCGCTATGTGACGGCACCGCTATCCTAGGAAACTAGGGCTTTGCGGAATAATCGCCTGTGCACACTTAAAAATTACTCACTCAAAGGTTTGCGGAACGTGTGCGGACAGGCTGATGTTTATCTAGTAGTTGTAGATAATTTATGAATAAACTATTATTTTAATATTCAGCAACGTATACTTACAAACTGTCAACCAGTAATACATGCATCCGAAGAAGAAACCAATCACAAGTCCGTTGAATATAAATAATGTGATAGTTCTAATTGAAGTGCTGTTCTCTTTCATGAAACTCTCAGTGGAACTGCCCATCTTGTGTAGCGAGGTCTCCAGCCAGCCGGTGGGAGTGTAGTCGAGGCTGTCGTGGAATATCTTAACAAGAAAACACATCAAAGTAAGAAAAAATTGGATGACGCAACATATTTTTCACCTCACTAGCTCACAAAGGCTGTCTTGTTTAATAGAATTTCATAAACTCTTTCCACTTTCTCTTAGCACGGAATCCAAAATCACAATCCAATCACAAACACAATCCAAAATGACGATGATGAAACTAACTTGACTTTTTCTTTCGATTAAAATATGTACTCATTTAATGTATCCTCTTCGATAAATATGAATAATTAAAAAGTATTTGTTATGGTTCAACTTTTTTCCTTTAAACTGCCATTTTTTCGCTTGGCACCAAAGCTATTTTGCGTCTCGTGCCTTGAAACCCTCTCTACGCTAGGATTCTGTTTTTGAACCACTCGCTTCACTCATGGTTCAGTCTTAGAATCCTCCGCTAGGTCTGGTTTCAATGAGAACTCATGCCAAACAACAACTTTGCAGCCTTGCATAATTAATAACGATTTCTAGATTTTATTCTGCCACTGTCGGCGTGATCGAGTTCAGACGGTCATAGCGAAACTATAAGCGTTCCTTATTTGACTACGGATCCCGAAAACACAATTTAGTGAGTATTACAAAGATTATACACCTCTCCATTTGCAGTCCCATTTCGTTTGTTGACGTCTTCCATTTCTAGGGCGCTTTCTTTAGATTCCTGCAATATAAAAATGAATTATCATAGGTATGTTAACTTACGATCAAAATTATTTAAAAGAAAGTCCTCTAGCGTTCAAACCTTGCGCTCAAATAATTGAAAGAGTTCATACGCAATAGTTACAGATGTTTTTATGTACTGTAGGTTTGCACTGCGCCCTCGTCTCACTTAATTGTAAGTGTCAATGGATGGAAAGCATGCTTACCAAGAAGCCTCAAGGCAATGAGGCGCGGTTAGTGGAACACAACAGTGCTATTATGCTGCTTTTTGCCGGCAGACTTAGGTAACTAGCCAGGTGGAGATATAAATCGCCCAAACGACCGACTTAAGACACCATGTATTGTAAACGACACCACTGAACTACACCACTGTGGTGTCGTTTAAAATTTTTTTGGTAACCAACCACACCACTGCTGACTAGTGATGTATCACATTTATAAAAACAATTCGTTATAAAGAGATCATCTACGCCATGTCGTAATGTTACGAATGGTAAATAATTCATATCAATAAACGCATACATAAGTTTTAGTCTAGAACTTCATTGCGGTTGTGTGGTTACCTAAAAAATTGTAAACGACACCACAGTGGTGTAGTTCAGTGGTGTCGTTTACACATGGTGTCTTAAGTCATCAAGTAATTAAGCTGAAATATGACGTGTGTACTTGTTATTAAGAGACTATTTCTTGGGTTTTCCTTACTGAAACTGTTATCATTTTAAAGGGCAACATAGCAACTCGGTCGCACATAACCATAATGTATTGTATATTCCTTAGTCACGTTTTATAGTTGCTGAAAATATTAAAACTTTATCGGAATAGGTTGTGAAGCGAATAAACCTTGCCGGTAAATATTGAATGATAAATAGAGACTTCTTTACAAGTAGTCATTCAACATTGTATGAATTAAATACTGACAGCAACTTATTAATTGTAGTAAGTTGATGAATGAATACTGCAAAGTTCATATCATTGTGTTTTTATTATTATTTTACAAGTATTACTTTTGCTCACTATTTCGTGTAAGTTACAGATAAAATAGAACGAAGGCAGAGCTCTATAGCAGGGATGGCGAACCAATGGCACGCGATACAATGTTTTGGGCACGTCATTTATAATTTATAATGGCAAACCAGGTGACATGTATATTTTATTATTCATATATTTATATCATCAAATTTATTATTTTATCGTATTAATTTCTTTTGACATTTCAAATATTGTACGCCTTCGGGTAAGAATTGGAGAAACTCTGTAATAGTTGATTATACACCTAAGATCTCTGTACCACCCAGTTCTGCAATAAATTATTCTGATTCTGATTCACTGATCATAAAATTCATTATTATGCACTAAGAATAAGTAACGCGTTAAAAAGATCTTAAAACCGACTTCAATTGCCTTTTCTGAGAGAGCAATCAATTAATTTCGATAAAATTTATATGGGACCACCTCTGAAGTATTTTCTACCAAACAAAAACAGAATTATCAAAACCAGTTCACTATTTGCGGAGTTATCGCGTAACACACATTTAAAAATACATACGCATCGAATTGAGAACCTCCTTCTTTTTTGAAGTCGGTTGAAAAAGAGTGAGAACTGATTTCAAAATGTTCCTTTTTGTAGTATATAAAGAGTTTTGAGTTGATAGTATTTATTATTACAGTTTTCCCAAAAATCACAGAGTCAAAATTATTTGTTGGCGCGTATATGACCTCATTCAACATTTCTTTAGAAATTCTAATCTAATCTAAAAAAATTCTTAACAAAGTGGTACGTAAAGGTTCGCCACCCCTGACCTATAGATATATATTATGTTGCATTACTGTAATCATAGATTAAATTAGGTTGAAACCCGTTTAGAAAAACAGTAGAAAGATCTGCAATAATTAGCACGTAAAAATTGATTTCCTTACACTTTCTACTTACATATTTGCATGACAATATCATTGTCAGGGAAGCGTTCGGGAAGTTACGGCATATCTTCTCGTCCAAAATACCTCAGCGTCTAAAGACAAAAGTCTTTAATCAGTGCGTGTTGCCAGTGATGACATACGGAACCGAAACGTGGTCCTTTACTGTGGGCCGAATAAACAAGCTCAAAGTCACTCAGTGAGCAATGGAACGAGATATGCTCGGAATTTCTCTACGGGATAAAATCCGGAATGAGGAAATCCGTAAACGAACAAGAGTCACCGGCTCATCAATAGCTCGACAAGTCAGTGACCTGAGGCGGAAATGGGCAGACCAAATCGCTCGAAGAACCTATAACAGGTGGGGAGTAAAAGTTCTCGAGTGGCGACCACGTACCGGGAAGCGTCTACCGGGCCGTCCCTCTACTAGATGGATGGACTGGTTAAGGTCGCGGGGAGTCGCTGGATGCAGGTGGCTCGGGACCGGTCAATGTGGCATACAGTGACGGAGGCCTATGTCCAGCTGTGGACGTTTCCCGACTGATGATTATTATATATCTCTCTATAAGTAAGTAGTTACCTCTCCTGGAACTTTATCTTGTTGCGGATACATGACGTCCATTTTGATTCATATGAAACAACTTCGCCGAAATCGATGGAACTTGAACATCTGTCTATCACAGGTCGAGCGTTGTGCTGCAGCTGCATCAGCCCCAGCCGGGTGGTCAGGACAACTGTTGACAAGAGAAAACAGTTCTGAAATGTAAGTATAATGTACTGTATTTGGCCTTCAGTTCACCGTTATATGGTAAGCAGGCGCACGCAGAAGATTCAAGCTAATAGTCGTTGGCTAGCAGAGAGACCTTTCATTTCGGAGCACAACTGGTGCAGTGATATTCAATTCACTACTTTTGGCGGCATATTTATATTCATCCCTATAGCTATATAGGCTAGATGACACCAAATCAAATTGGGGTTAAATTGTATTTGAAACCATAAAAGGCAAGACAATTTGAATCCTTTTTGGCTCCTATGAATTTTAAAATATCTAATAAATATTAATTAATTTTTTACTTGACTTAACTTGTCAGCATAAAAAGCCCGCAAAAATTCCAAAAAAAAAACTTGCTCGAATTTTTTGTATCATATTTTACTTTTTAATTACACTGTGAAGTTATTTTAGTAAGGGAGTGGTTACATAAAAACGTTATTTTATGAGATAACTCAAATATTGTTAAAAGTTTCATACATTATCTACTTCAATGCGCAGACGTGACGTCACGCCTAGGTACCGATTTGTATGGAGCGTTTTTGCACCGCGCGACTAGAATCACTTGTCGACGGGTAATATTAGGAAAACTATAAGTCGTATCGAAAAACCTTTAACAAGGCTATTTAGCTTTTCACGCTTTTTTTTTTCTCGACTGGACTTGATGCTGTTGGTCCTGCGACCTCTACAGCTTCACCCGAACAATGGCGAGCGCGGAAGGCGCTCAACCGGTATTATTATTAATAGCAACAGGCCTAAGGGCGCCCGCTCGGGCTTGTCCTCGGCTTAGGGCGTTGCTTTGTGGTCAAGAGATCGGTGAAAATCGGCCCGGAATGTGCCGATATCTGCGGTAAGCGCCAGGATTATTGCTCGTCGTGGGGATTATTGCATCGATAGTGCTTGAAGAGCCAAGGTGATCGGATCATCGGGGTCGTTGAGGACGTCCCGGGGGCGCCTCTTACGGCCTGGAATCGGCACGTAAGACGACGCTTTACGTGCAAACGGATTGGGATGGTTCGGAGCGGACGCGAAGAACCGTACAGAGACGTCCTTCATGTAATGAGCTAAAGTCGGCAGCTCTAGATCCTTGTGGAGATCAAGGTTCCGCACAAACCACGGGGCGCCCGTGGCTTTGCGCATGAAGCGGTTCTGTACGGTCTGAAGTCGGTGAATATGAGAGGGAGCTGCGTGGGCGAAAACCACGCTAGCGTACGTCATGATGGGACGGATGCAAGTCTTATAGAGTGTCACCTTGTTGCGAAGGGACATCTTGCTGCGAGCATTGAGAAGCGAGTGGAGGCGACCCAGTACGAAAGACGCGTGCCGTCGCACGGCTTTGACGTGGTGGCGGAATGTGAGTCCCTTATCCAGCGTAACGCCTAGATATTTGAATGACTCGATCCCGCCACGGTACCGGCGTATCGAAAATCTTAATGTTGGGGAGATCAAGCGACGGGGATTGCCTACGGAAGACGATCGCCGCGCTTTTTTCCGGATTGCTTTTCACGCGGTCTCTCGAATGCTTTTTACTCTGTCGCAAGACGCGTCACAATTATACTATAGATAGAGATACGTGGTAGAAAGAGAGGGAGCAATAAGTTTTTTTCTCGTAGCGGTGAGTGAACCGAATTCCTCCTTATTGTGACGTAGCAAGAATAGATATTTGTTTGTCTTTGCTAAGTGATTCTTGTGTAGTACAGCCTCGACCAGCTTTATTATAACTGGCATGTAAAAATATATTGATTTTCATTGGATAGGTCGAAAAAGTCACTAGGTGAAGTGGGGTATCATACTGGCGGAACATCACATAATCCCTTTTTATTAGATTCCGTAGTCAAACAAGGAAATTATAAATTATAAAATATACTTGGAGATGCTATAATGAAAGTTTCGTACAAATTACATTCAAAATTACTTTACATTGTCCTGTATGTTTTCGTCGGTCCACCAATCGTCGGTGGCGCAGTAGAGGCGCGGACTTTCAATCAGAGGGTTCCGGGTTCGAATCCAGCCGTGTATCTATGAGTTGTTTTTCAATTCAAGTACATTATCCGATTGCTTGAGCCTTGAGAAAAGCCTAGCGCTAAAGATTCAACAGTAAATTAAATGAGTGACATTAATAGGTATTTGAAAATTAATTGCTTTTCATTAACTCTGTTTTTATCAGTTCACTTATATATAAAAATACATCAGCATCAATATCACATCCAATCCAGTGGAGGGTGCATGCGGGGCCCACGCAGTTGCCAACCGTATACGCGACCGGGCATACGCGAGGAATTTTATACTCAAAGTCCAATTATGTATTATTTTAAAAAGCAAATTATAAAATTTAATGTCGTGGAATGTGTACTACAAGGACCACGTGGTCTCAGGGGTTCCTCATTCCAGATTTGGTCACTAGTCCTAGCAGCAGTAAAGGAATTTAGAGGGTACTTTTCTTCAGCAAATTAAACGTCAACGTATGAATTATAGCACGTAATAAACGCAGATGGGTTACGTGGTAGCTCAAGTTCGCGTTTTCTGTGAAGCTATTTGAACAACGGAATCAAAACAACTATTCGGTGATAAAACAGATAAGAGGTTCTTACACCGCGCAGATTCCGCATCGAGCGCTCGTCCGCACCGCACGTGTCGTCTGCTGCGCTGCGCTCTCCGCTCTCCGCTTCCCCGCGTCCCTGCGGGTGCAAGTATCGTTCCGCGCCGCCGGAGCGAAACAACCGTTAACCGGTTTGTTTTGCTCGCAGGTGCGCCGCCCTCTCCCCGCGTCCCTGCGGGGCTCGTCGTCCGACGCGCTCGCGCCGCTCCGGATTTATTGCGTTGCGAAGTGCAGTTTTCACTGCGCCTAGCATCGTCTCGTTTCCTTAACGTCCGTAGGTCGTTGTTTCGCCTGGTGGATACCTAACGGTGCCAACGAAGCCAGAGCGGGGCGCTGACCCGGGGCGCCCGCTATCTCCCCTCAGGAGATAGCAGTACCCGGTTGGGACTGGTACCACCGGCCTTGGGGTCTGCCCTCGCCGACGCCAGTTGTCTCCCTCCCACCCTACCCTTCCTCGCCTCCATCCTCCTTGTGTTGTTTGGGCGTCTCTGGCGTTCTCGGACGTCACGGGCGTTCTCGGCACTCGGAGCTGTTACGGCACACACCCTCCGCACAATAAGACCGGCGGAGGACGCACTAGGGCTACGGGTGTGTAGGTACTCACCTCCCTGCCATTCCCAGGCAGGGAGAGGACATTTATCCCCCGGGGCTTCACCCCAACCGCGAACGCGAATCCCACGCGTTATCCCTATCGTCATGACGTCGGAATGGGACGCCTCGATGCTGGGCGACTTCTTAGCCTTTTTAAGGGCGGAATGTCCCCAGATCATTGAGCGCTTCCAGGCCACGCGCGCGGGCCACCCGACCAGGGACTCATCGCGGAGTCCCTCCCCATCCGTCGAGTCAGAGATGGCGGTTGACGAGACACGGGGCTCGTCAGCCGGCTCGGACGTTTCGTCCGACGAATCCCAGGAGTGGACTGAGGTCACTCGCGCCAAGGGGAAGAAACGCCCCCTAAAGGGGGGGAAAGCTTCCCCTACCGACCCACCCGCTAAGGCTCTTAAAGCCATCGCGGATAGCCCGGCCTCACCGGACCCCCCATCTCCGAGCGAATTCGCTCTGGAACCCACCTCCCAGGCGTCCCAGCCTGAGGAGGTCGTTCTCTCCACCCAGGAGTCCCAGCCTGAGGTGTACTCTCCGCGTCCAACCGCGACGGCGTCCCAGCCGCCCCCTCAGTCCGAACCGATGTCGACCGAGACATCGACCGCGCCCCCTAGAGTCCCCAAGCCTCCCCCTGTCTTCGTACAGGAGAAGGACAAGTGGGACCGAGTATCTAGGATCTGCAATATGCAGAAAATTTCATTCACTCAGGCCAAGTCCACGGCCATGGGTATTCGGGTGCAACTCAGCACCTCTGCTGACCACAGGGCTCTGACCAAAGCGCTCCAACTCAATGACATAGGTTTTCATACCTATGCCCTTGAGGAGGAGAAGCTCCTGAGGGTGGTCATTCGCGGCCTCCCGAAGGAACTAGATTCGGACCTGATCCTCAAGGACCTTCAGTCCCAGGATCTTCCCGTGCGTGCGGTCCACCGTATGTACGGAGCGAGGTTGAAAACTCCTTTCGACCTCGTACTTGTCGTCCTCGACAAGACCACCGCAGGGAGGGAGATCTTCAATCTCCGGACCTGCTGTTCCCTTTCTGGCCTCAGTGTCGAGCCCCCGAACAAGACGGGTATGATTGGCCAGTGTCATCGCTGCCAATTGTACGGGCACTCCGCCCTTAACTGTCGCGGCCGCCCCAGATGCGTCAAGTGTCTGGGAGATCACGGCACAAAGGAATGCCCCAGGCCCAAAGACCGAGCCCAGTGCACAGAGCCGCCGAGCTGCGTGCTCTGCCGCACCTCTGGGCATCCGGCTAACTACCGGGGTTGCCCCCGCGCACCGCGGAGACCGGCGCCGGCGCCGCATCGTCTCGCGCCCAGCAACCGCCCTGCGACCGCCGCAGGCGCGCGTCCGCGTCCGCCCCCGCAAATGGAGTCGTTCCCTCCATTGCGACCCTCTCTCCGTCACGACATTGTGAGGCCCACTCAAGGGCCTCAGATACCTCCTCCCCCCATGCTCAAGCCGGTGCCGAGCCGCGCTTCCCCCCAGGCGGCCGCACCGCCCGCCCCAAAGCTCGCTCCTCAAGCGGGCTCGTCCTTCCAAGGAGACTTCTCCTTGTTACTTAATTTCGCCAGGACCATCGACCTCAACGAGGTCAGAGGACTGGCCCAGGGCCTCAGGGCCACCAACGGCTCCACTGAGCAACGGCTCAGTTTGCTAGAGAGGCATCTCGGTTGCCTCGAGTCCATAGTTAACTTCGTAGCATCCTAAATGGATACTACAAAGAGCAGGATTAAGCCGCGCAGTCTATCCGTTGCGTACTTCAACGCAAACGGATTAAAGTCACAGCGGGAAGAGATAGCACAGTTCCTCCGCGATCACCAGGTAGACGTCTTCTTAATCCAAGAGACGTTCCTCAAACCTAGCATCCGCGACCCTAGAATTGCCAACTATGACATAGTTCGCAACGATAGGACCTTCGCCCAGAGAGGGGGCACGCTTATTTATTATAAACGGTCGCTCCACTGTATACCTATAGACCCCCCAGTCCTCCAGGACATGGAGGCGTCCATCTGCAGGCTGAGTATGACGGGCCATCAGCCCATCACACTCGCCTCGGTTTATATTCCCCCGGACAAGCACGTGCTTGAGCGGGATCTCTCCGCCATTCTGGCGATCGGAGGCGCCACCATTATAGGCGGCGACCTCAACGCGAAACACCCCGATTGGAACTCGTCCGTCATTAACGTTAGAGGCCGCGAGCTCAACGGCTTAGTAGACTCCCTCGACATAGACGTGATAGGTCCCATGTCGCCTACTCACTTTCCTCCGAACCCCGACCATCGCGCGGATGTCCTCGACATAGTGCTTCTGAAGAGCATAAACCTCAGGTTTGGCTCTATAGAGGTACTGTCCGAGCTCACATCCGACCACCGTCCGGTCATAGTCCAATTCGGCCCACAGTCTGACGCGGCCCCGCCACTTAAGACCGTAATTAACTGGAAGAAACTCGAGCAGCGGCTCGAATCTCCAGACTCCCCGCACTTAGCTGCCATCCCCGACCAAATCGTGACAGTAGATGACACGACGAACGCCATCGACGCCCTCGGAGGGCACATACGCTCTACGGTGGAGGACTGCTCGAAGCAGGTCCCCGTAGACACAGACAGACGATACCAACTACCAGACGACGCTAGGCTTCTCCTCACGGAGAAGAACGCGGCCACCCGTGCCTACGACTCATATCCCACTCGGGCGAATCTGGCCTTTCTGCGCTCCATGGAGAGGGAGGTGAAGGAGCGCATGAAAGAGCTGCGAGACACTCGGTGGGATACGATGCTCGAAGGCATCAGTCCCTCCCATCTGTCCTTCTGGCAACTAACGCGAGCCCTAAAAAGCGAAACGGTAGCGACCATGCCTCCTCTCATTAGACCCGGCGGTCAAACACCGGCCCTCGACGACGAGGAGAAAGCCGAGTGCTTGGCCGAGAGCTTAGAAGCCCAGTGCTCACCGAGCACGCTCCCCGTAGACCCTGACCACCTCGCCACGGTGGACTCAGAGGTAGACCGCCTATCGGTAATCCCGCCGGTCGCGACTCTCGCGCCGGTCACAGCGGACGAAGTCAAGTCCATCATTAAAGCGTTACCCCCCCGAAAGGCCCCCGGGGCCGACGGGATCACTAATAAAGTCGTAAAGCACTTCTCCGCTCCCCTTATCTGTCTCCTGGTTGCCATCTTCAATGCTGCCATGGAAAATTGCATCTTTCCCGAGTCCTGGAAGGAAGCCGACGTCATCGGCATCCCTAAGCCAGGCAAACCGCGCTCGCAACCCTCCAGCTATCGCCCCATCAGCCTCCTCAAGGTTATGGGGAAGATATACGAGAGACTCCTCAACAACAGACTGTGGGACTTTGTTTCGTCGAACAATCTTCTCATCAACGAGCAGTTTGGCTTTCGCCCCAAACACTCGTGCATCCACCAAGTGCACCGCATCACGGAGCACATTCTCACCGGCCTCTGTCGCAAACGCGTCTCGGCCACGGCCGCCCTCTTTTTCGACGTCGCGAAGGCCTTCGACAAGGTCTGGCACAACGGATTGATATACAAGCTGTATCAGCTCGCTGTGCCCGATAGGCTCGTACTTATTCTACGCGACTATCTGTCCGGTCGAACCTTCCGCTACCGGGTAGAAGGCACCCGTTCCTCGCAGCACCCGATTCGGGCCGGAGTCCCGCAAGGCTCCGTGCTAGCCCCGCTTCTCTTCTCGCTGTACATTAACGACATTCCCCGACCCCGCCACCGGCGCGCACACCTCGCTCTATTCGCCGACGACACCGCGTTGTACACGTCCGGCCATAACGTCCCGCATCTCCTCAAAATTCTACAGTCTGCAACCGACGCATTGGGCGCTTGGTTCAGAAAGTGGAGGATTGAGTTGAATCCGGAAAAAAGCGCGGCGATCGTCTTCCGTAGGCAATCCCCGTCGCTCGATCTCCCCAACATTAAGATTTTCGATACGCCGGTACCGTGGCGGGATCGAGTCAAATATCTAGGCGTTACGCTGGATAAGGGACTCACTTTCCGCCACCACGTCAAAGCCGTGCGACGGCACGCGTCTTTCGTACTGGGTCGCCTCCATTCTCTTCTCAATGCTCGCAGCAAGATGTCCCTTCGTAACAAGGTGACACTCTATAAGACGTGCATCCGTCCCATCATGACGTACGCTAGCGTGGTTTTCGCCCATGCAGCTCCCTCTCATATTCACCGACTTCAGACCGTACAGAACCGCTTCATGCGCAAAGCCACGGGCGCCCCGTGGTTTGTGCGGAACCTTGATCTCCACAAGGATCTAGAGCTGCCGACCTTAGCTCATTACATGAAGGACGTCTCTGTACGGTTCTTCGCGCCCGCTCCGAACCATCCCAATCCGTTTGCACGTAAAGCGTCGTCTTACGTGCCGATTCCCGGCCGTAAGAGGCGCCCCCGGGACGTCCTCAACGACCCCGATGATCCGATCACCTTGGCTCTTCAAGCACTATCGATCCGTCCTCAAACCGACACTTTGCAAATACACCGTCTCCGCCGGCGGAGACGGCAAAGACACACCTTCCCCACGACGAGCAATAATCCTGGCGCTTATCGCAGATATCGGCACATTCCGGGCCGATTTTCACCGATCTCTTGACCACAAAGCAACGCCCTAAGCCGAGGACGAGCCCGAGCGGGCGCCCTTAGGCCTGTTGCTATTAATAATAATACCGGTTGAGCGCCTTCCGCGCTCGCCATTGTTCGGGTGAAGCTGTAGAGGTCGCAGGACCAACAGCATCAAGTCCATTCGAAAAAAAAAAAAAAAAAAAAAAAAAAAATTACACCGCGCATTCTTTTACGTGACAATATACGAAATGAAAGATTTTCAACAGACTTCAAAAAAGGAGATTCTCTATTCGACTGTATTTTTTTCAGAGAGATTTAAATATAGTAATAGGTTATAGAGCGGTCATTGGGAATCGCTTCATATAAACATTTTGATCTCAAAAGTCAACGGTATGTCAAATGTACGGCCGCGTGACGTGATGTGACACTAGATTGAGTAACTTATTACCAATTGGTAATAAGTTTAGGATCAAAATATTTGTTTGCTTTGTCAGGTCTATTAATATTAAATGTCTTTAATTTTTTTGTATGTATGTTACGCGATAGGCCAATTGTGAACCGATTTTGATTGAATTCTTTTTTTGTTTGGTAGAAAATATTTCGCTCTTTGAGACAATCAACAAAAACCAAATATTTAAGGCAACTGAAGTCGGTTTTTAGTTCTTTTTGAACGCGTAAATTTTTAGGTAAATTACTTAGCCAGCTATCCTACTTTAATAGGTTACATAAAAGCAACAGAAATTTAGTATAGAAACGTTCGGAGAGAATTCCCGGTAAATCTACGCCTATATTAATTTTCAAAAGCAGGCAAGTTCCGTAGTTAGACTGGTTTTATATATAAAAAAAATTAAATGAAACTTGTACGAAATTTTTATTTTGACTACTACATGTACATTTTAAATAGTTTGGTCGAATTTTACTAGTTATGTTTTATATATTTTAAAGCAATAGTTTAGAAGATAGAGGGGGAGGAGCGCTCGTTTCGAGAAAAAAACATTTTAAAGTTTTATTTAACTTAATATTTAGCAAACGGATACCTGAATCGAAAAGTGGTGTTCGTAGACCCTCAATGCTTTGGAAAGACCTATTCAACGATACCCCACGCACTGGGGAAGACGCGATTTTTTTTCTTCATCGCAGTTACGTGTATGGCAGCAACCCTAAAAATATATTTTTTAGATTTTATTCTACCATTTTGTTGGCGTGATATTATCCGTACTAAATTACAGCTTTGTAGTAGTAAGGATGTCTGAGGTAAGCAGCGGACGGACAGACGGACAGAGCGAAACTATAAGGGTTCCTTGTTTGACTACGGAACCCTAAAAAGTGTGATTATAACAAATGTAGTGCGTCAGATGATGCCCGATCTGAAACTTTATGAAATCACTTCACTATCTGATAAGATATAAATTAACCGACAATTTCGTACTATCATAAGTTGATAACATTTAAATAATTACGATTTTATAATAATATTAATAAGGCAAAGAAAATCGCCGCTCTGTACCATCTTCCAATTTTTGGACACTGATGGATCTACTTGTAGGATCCAGAACTACAAGTGAGCTCACTCAGAAGCCTCATCCTAATTTGTGACACAAAGCTACATTCAAGAAAAATTAATAGCCATCATGTTGGATTTCATGTGACGTCATATAAGCTATAACCCTTGGAGAAGCAACGCTCCCAGTGACACCTGATTTGATGTAGAGAATGGTAGAGATTAGCGGTGCACAATATTACTAATTTGCAATGGCCGCGAAATCCGTACACTTGTCAAAAAGCAGGGATATGAGCAATTTCGAGTGCGAAATTTCTTTAATAAATAATCACTTAAGAGGCTATGTTGGTTAGACCACGTGGCCGCGTTCAAGGTTGCATTGTTTTGTAGCTGTCCCTATCCGAGCCCTATCCTACCCGAGCGCGTACGGTGAGACAGCATACATTACGCGAAGTTATCTCCCGTTATTTGGATGTTTCGTAGTCCAGGGATCATTTGAAGGATACAGTATATTATGTAACCATTTTTGTAATACAGTATACTAATGAAATTTCAGGTGTCGGTGGTTTTTCCAAATTGTTCTAAATTGATTCATACTTTTGTAAATCAGGTTCAAAGTTGGGGCGTTTTATTACCGAAAAATACAATTCTTTGACGCCCTGTAACTCTGGAAGTCAACTGGAAGTATGCATTTTAACGAAAATCTGACTCACCACCGACACAGATATTTGTTTCTAGATTGTGTCTTGAAAATTTCATAGATTTTCATAGCTTAATACTCAAAATATGACTGGACTACGTTTGTATGGGCGCTTTGACAACAGCATACCCTCTTAAGTACCTACTTTTGTCATTTTATGCCTGGGAAGTACTCATTATCAATTCATTGCGGATAAGAAATGCAAAAAGGCGCAGTTCACGCTCCATCAAATTTTCATATTTTTCTGTTCTCATAATCTTATCTATTGAAGAAGGTAATGCACATTGTAAAATTAAAGTCACTAATACGATGTGCTGAATTATTTAAATACATTGAAATGACTTGTTTAGTTTAGCCCCATACATGAACAAGGCACGCTCTTGTTGAAATTTTAATAACAATATCAATTCATAACGTCAATGAAGTTTGTTTGTTTTGTTTATTAAATACTAGCTTCCGCCCGCGACCTTGTCCGCGTGTACTTCAGGATGTATTCTACTTGTTCGATAGGCACAGGTGACGTTTATGACAAATTATTATACAGCATAAGGTACAAAATAGTTTTTATTCTGTTACGTAGTCTAATAATTTAAAGAAACAAAATAAATTTCAATATCTGACGTAGTACATTCAAATAGTCTTCACACCAATATTATAAACGCGAAAGGTTATATATACGAATTTACATATTCTATGGTCGGTTGCTAGGCAACGCGTTTTTGTTATGCCCGAATTGCCCATGTAATCCCACTAATATTATGTGTGATTTTGGACAATTTACACAATATGTCTTTATAAACTATAGCCTATATGTTATTCTGATGTATAAGCTATATTATTGTAAAGTTTCATTCAAATCCATTCAGTAGTTTTTCCGTGAAAGCGTCACAAACATCCAAACATCTAAACATCTAAA
The DNA here is from genome assembly GCA_910589575.2 of Carcina quercana. Lineage (NCBI taxonomy): Eukaryota > Metazoa > Arthropoda > Insecta > Lepidoptera > Depressariidae > Carcina > Carcina quercana. Next base: position 4,122,286 of record OU342454.1, on the reverse strand, counting down.
CATCCAAACTTTCACACTTATAATATTAGTAGGATTTATGTTGTTTTATCAAATTTCAAGAGCGTGCCTTGTTCAAGGGTCGAGCTAACGTAAACAAGTCATTGCAATAGATTTAAATAATTCAACGCATTGTTGTGACTTTAATTTGCAAAATTTCGTACAGTACCTTCATAAAGTCCTTCTTATCAATATTCGTCGCGTCGCTTGCGTCGACGATGTTGCCAATTGTGAAAGTGGTCGAGTGGTGTCGCAAGATGTTGGCGATCAACTAATTATTACGAAATACCAAGTTATTTAAACGATCGGTATTTCCGAACGACAATCCGTAAAAGCACTCAGTCTTACACGTTCGATGATGACTACCAACTATCTTTGCGATCCAGATAACGAAAAAGTACAAGTCTTTACAAGTAATCGATCCGAGTCGTCATCGATGGCTGCTCGTCCGATCTGCTGGGCATAAATGCTGGTGTCCCTCAGGGATCTGTTCTCTCCGCTACTCTGTTTCTGCTGCACATCAACGACTTATTACTAATGCCCGGTATCTTTGGGTACGCTGATGACAGCACAGTCTCGGAGAGATATTTGTCTACTGCGCAGGCCGAAAAACACGGCAGCGTTACTTAAATTTTAAAAAAACGGTCAAGTGCGTGTCACGCCACGCGTAGTGTAGGGTTCCGTAGCTGAACTGGTTTTATTAAAAGTAATTTTAAGTGAAATTTGTACGATATTTTAATTTTTACCACTCGCAAGTGTATTTTATAATTTGTTCGCCTGTTACTCGTTAATGTGAAGCCACCTTAGTCGTGATAGTTTTCCTTTCAAGTTTAGCATATGTACTACTACAGAGAATTTTTTTTCTTCAGATTTTTCAAAGCAAATGTTTAGAAGATAAACGGTGGGTTGGGGCAAACGGATCCCGCTATCAAAAAGTAATGTTCCCAGACCCTCCGTGTTTTCTAAAGACCTATTCAACGATATCCCACCCAATGAGGTAGACGCGAAACAAATATTTCAATCCCAAGATACGTGTATAGGAGCCACTCTTTAAAAAGTCATTTTTCAAAATTTTATTCTACCACTTTATCGACGTGATTGATATGTATAGCCGTAACAAATTACAGCTTTCTAGTAGTAAGGGTCTCTGAGCTAGCCGGGGACGGACAGAGAGAAACTATAAGGGTTCCTTCACGGTTCCTTGTTTGACTGCGGAACCCTAAAAACATGTAACTTGTATATATTTTTGTGAGACATTGATAAATCCATTTTTGGTACTACACTCGATAGGTTTTGGCGAAAAAATATAATTTTCAAACATATAATTTTGCGCAAAATTTTTTTGATATACCTAGTGCCCACAATTAAGACACTCGAAAAACCTCCTTCTAGCGGAGCCGGGTAAAAAAACTTTGTTTATTCCCCGCCGTGGCCGTGGCTACATGCTTGAACTCACAATTCGAAGGCCCGGCTTCGATTCCCAGTGAAGGTACAATAGGTACTCGGTTTGGGTGGTGGCGATAGGCCACAATATTACCCAAGTCTGCCGTGTTAGTTCTTTATTTGATTAAGGCTTTTGGGTAAGCACACTTTCCATCCACCAGTCTTACTTCATTAATTTCCATTATTACTTTCCATCATGAGATGAAGGCCAAACGAAAAAATTAAAATAGATACTGAAAAAATATTATGTTTCATATTTAATGACGGCATTGAATCTTCTATATTTCTGGGTATAATAGGACCATCCTATGTCATCCCTTGGATCAAAAGTCACAAAGATGACTCTACACTATACCATAAGAGGTGACTATCAGACAGTGAAAAACACATCTGTTCACGCAAACACAATTTTCCTTGTAAAATTCACGGTAAAATAAACTCACACTGTTATCAATGAAAACACATTTTTTGTAACAAAAGCACAAAAAAAGAAATATCACAAACACAAAACAGTCGAGCCTTTAAAAATATGCAAAAAGTTTGTATAGACGAAACTGTAGACGATATTGAAACTTATTGTCGAAAAAAAAAACTGCAGGCAACGAGCGAGCGCGTCGGCGGTTCAAGCACAACTATACTAACTTGATAGTTTATCACGAGGCCTTACCTTTGTATGCCATAAGATTACGATGTATTCAACAAGCCAATAAACTTGTAAAAATATGTATTATTACAGACCAGACACTACTTACCGCACGTTAATTGTACTGCAGGTGGAAATAAATGTGGCGAACAATGAATTGGATCCTTTTTACGTTTTTTTATGACGCTAAAGCTATAAACAATTTAGGAATAAAAAAATATGGGCTATAGTGTTTAAATGTTTTCTTAGATAGATTTGCACAACAATATTTTTGTATGACGTTCTCTTTAATTAATCCGTCAACATAATGGGCAGGTCTTGTACACTTATAATTCTAAAAGGCCATTATTTAATAAAAGTGATTTAGTTACTATTTTCGAATATTTTGGTTTAGTTTATTTCTACAAAAACATTTATAACGCACGAAACAGATAACACTTGACGTTGAAAACAAAGATGGCGTCAATAAAATGACATTTGACGCTGTCAGTTAGTATAAAAAGAATGATTTTGTACAATTAGAATACATGCAAAAATGTAATTCTGGTATTTTTTTCTATACATATTTATATTAATACTTGATTTTTTAAATAGTGTACAAGGGCAGGCCGAATTTGAAACACCTCTTTTTCCGCTTGGATCAACAAACCGGAGGTCTCGGGTTCGATTTCTGGTTTGTTTCTCATTTTATATGTCCTGGGTAGCTACCATGCTACCTAATTCTGCCGCCAAACAGCAGTGCTCATAGCACCGTTGTGTTCCGGTATTAAAGGTGGCAGACCTCATTAGCTGGATGCTTCTGGGTACGCACGCTTACCCACGGCCTTATCGTCACTTACCATCAGGTGAGATGAAGGCCAAGAACAAACTCAGCATAAGTAAATAAATAAAAGTACAATACCTCGGTAGATAAGAAGTGTCACTTCTATCAACAATAAAACCGCATTCTATGGCTACATGTTTTCAACCGACTTCAAAAAGGAGGAGGTTCTCAATTAGACTGTACGTTTTTTATGTATGTTACGCGATAACTCCGCCAGTTATGACTCGATTATGATGGTTTTTGTTTATTTGGCAGCGCATACTTCAGAGGTGGTCCCTTATACATTTTATTGAAAATAATTCAGTGCTTTTTGAGAAACATAATAAAAACAAAATGCCCTCTGCCTCTATGGGTGAACATTTTAGGGGATGAATGCTGTAACTTTAAGGCCAGTTAAAGTCGGTTTCTTAGAACGCGCTAATGATTCTCTAATTGAGTTCATGCTGTTCCTGCGCCCATTATAGCTTCACCCGAGCAGTTAGGCGAGCGTGAGAGGCAGTCATACAGTTACTTTGTACAAAACGAATGTTTTGAAGAAATACGTAAACTTGACTTGAGTTCTACTCATAACATTGAAGTCCGCCATTTAGGTCCGGACTTAGAGGGCCAGGGCCCCTAGGCACATGAAATTTGGGCCCCCTCTCAATTTGGTAGATAAGTGTAAAAGTAAGACCACAATTAAGAACACAAACTATTAATTAGCTCGAATGAGTAAAATAGTTGCTATATACTTTAAGAATATTTCTAGTCTTATCAAAAAGTGTTTTGTTTTGACGCTGACACTGGGGCCCCTGGGCTGGGGCCTTGTAGGCCTAGGGGGAAATCCGGCACTGCCGCCATTGTAGTAGAGCATTGCATTGTATAAGGCATTTGTTTCAATGTATCCGACTCGTAGCTTGCCTATTCACTACTCAGTAATTTATTAATGTAACGTGATGCGTATTATTCATATCTATGCATGCAGAAGAGATAATATTTAGTTTACGTAGCGGATATGAGTTTGACGAGAGTGAAAACAATTGTCAGTTTTACTATACGCTGTTTCATCAAACGCTCCTGGATGATGTTTATAACGGACTAGCGTTTTGCCTGCGACTTCATCCGCGTTACTTCAGAAATTATCCTACGGTAACTACTTGCACGATTGGGATAAAAAGTACCCTTTTTCCGGTACTTAAACTATCCCTATACAAAAGACAAGTCATTATTTTTTCTTCTTTTTGGAATGCACTTGATGCTGTTGGTGCTGCGACCTCTCCAGCTTCACCCGGACAATGGCGAGCGCGGAAGGCGCTCAACCGGTATTATTATTACTAGCAACAGGCCTAAGGGCGCCCGCTCGGGCTCGTCCTCGGCTTAGGGCGTTGCTTTGTGATGAAGAGATAGTTGCGGTAAGCGCCGGGATTATTGCTCGTCGTGGGGAAGGTGTGTCTTTGCCGTCTCCGCCGGCGGAGATGGTGTATTTGTAAAGTGTCGGTTTGAGGACGGATCGATAGTGCTTGAAGAGCCAAGGTGATCGGATCGTCGGGTTGTGTGTATTGTATAGGATAGAGTATTTAATAGGTCTTTTAAAAACATTGAGGGTCTAGGAACACCACTTTTCGATTAAGGGATCCGTTTGCGAAATATTAAGCTTTAAAGTGATAACTTTAATTAGAGTCGAGCGACACCCCCACCCCCTCTTGTATCTGCTAAAATTGCTGCTGTTGGTTTAAAAATGGCAGTAGAAGTATATATACTAAACTTACAAGGAAAATTAACAATGAAAGTTTTCCGTGTAATCACGATTAAGTTGGATTTACAGGTTGGGCGATATAGGCGGCCAAATTATAAAATATACTTGGGGTGGTCAAAATGAAAAGCTCGTACAAATTTCACTCAAAATTACTTTTTATACAGTTAAACCACGGGACCCTACACTGCGCGTGGCCCGACACGCACTTGGCTGCGTTTTAACTGAAGTCGTCGAGTAAGCAGGGGAAGATCCTTAAATTAACACTTCACAGTTTTTAGATTAATTTGTTGTAAACTACTGGAGACCTTGACAACTAGATCCTAAGTGTAATTAAAGATAACAGTTATCAAGTTTGACATAAAGATAATGGTCACTGTTAATCAGGCAATAAATAATCTAGATATTTATTGCGGCTAACTAATCTATTGGTTTTGTCAAGTTGTGTCGTCGTTTCGATTGTCTGATAAAGAAACTTGTTAAGAAAGCACTGGGTAAGGCTTCGCACTTAGATTTTTATTTACTAGCATAAAGGTAAGAAAATTATTATCGCTTGCAATATATTCATTTTTTCTACGTCGACTTCTGGCATTATCCCACAGGAAATACTTAACAGAACGGGATGGAAACTACCCTATGTCTTTTCCCATACTACAGCTGCATACATGTCAAGTTACATTGCGATGATGCAGTCGAGATGATAATAAGGTGGGTTTGAGTTAGTTTGTATAGCTCACTTTCGCATTTATAAATCGACTAGCTTTCGTTCTTATATATTGTATTTAGTTATATAATACACGCCTAGCTGCCCTACTCTCTTCACTATTTCTCTCTTGACCCAGGACTGCTGTAAGAAATTTCTTATAGAAATAAGCTGTTCCTTCTGTGTATATTTTCTGTTGTTTTTTTGTATTTTTCCGTGTACAATAAATTGTTCAATAAATAAATAAATACTTGTTAGTTAGGGACAAAAAGTCGTCTATAACCCTCTCTGACCCTTCCACTATCCCTATATTAAAAGTCATTGGGAGTATCGTCTGCTACGACGTAAAGGAAATACATATACTAGTTTTCGCATATTATTATGTATTCTACAGAATAGGTTCCCACTTGGCCTTCATCTCACCGACTGATAATCAGAGACTTCCAGATTGTTGTTCAAGCGTGTATCTATGTATAGGCTACGGAGGCGGTTGTAGTACAAACGAAACCCTATCTAATACACAGAAAAAAATTAAACCGCCAATAATTTACGGTCATATTATGTTTACATTCGAATGAGACGTTGTTATCTGCAGCCGACAGCCGTGGTAGGTACCTACGTAGAGCGTCAGTCCTTGAACAATCGAGGTCTGGGTTCGATCCTGGCTCGTACCATTGAGTTACAATTTGTTATTTATGTATCAATGATAAAAATCATTACCATTGGCTTTTCGGTGAAGGAAAACATCGTGAGGAAACCTGCACACTCCTGAGTAGAAATCCAAAGGTGTGTGTGAAGTCTACCAATCCGCACTGGTCCCACGTGGTGTACTATGTCCCATACACTCTCTGTTGACGAAGATGTAATCCATCATAATTTCCAAAAAATGTTTCTATTGTAACCATCGAATTAAATGAAAACTGGAACACAATTGCAAAAAAACGTAATTGCATGTTTCGTGGACTCGCGAAGTCACGAGACGATAATTACATAATCATCATTACGTCATTATCGAATTCTGGTCGGTCGTTGCACCTGATACCGTAAGATAATCGGCAGGTAATACTTACCTGAACATCCTGTCATAATTGGAAATAAGAAATAGTTCAAACACGTTACATTTGCCCCCGATTGGTCAAGATCTCATCTATGGAAAAAATCTGTTTTATAGCCCCCGACCCAAAAAGAGGGGTGTTATAAGTTTGACGCCAATGTCTGTGTCTGTCCTATACCGAACAAAGGTAGCTCTCGAACGGATGGACCGATATTGATGCGGGTTAATTTAAATTTTAAAACAAGCGAAACTCGATCACAAGGGTATTTTACAGTATACCTAGAGCTATTGGGGATTTCCCTTTTGGACTACGGCTGGTAGATTTTCTGTAGAATTTTGCAAATTTATTGTGTTTGACTGTACTTTGATATAACTTCCAAAACTGATATACTTAAAATTTGAACTTAAAAAAATCATAAAAATGATGCCTCTACTCTTTGTTAGGTTAGGGCTTCTTTATTGTACTGTACAAAGTAAATATTTAGAAAATACATATAAAAATGTATTCGAAAGGAACAGTTTTTTTTCTATTTTATATTACTGACATCAGTTTGGGTCAAGCGAGACAAGTTTTTTCAAAAATGGCAACAGATTTACTGTCACGTACAGTGTGAGGCAACGAGTTCCACAATCTGGCTGCATGAACCGTGAATATCGGAGTGATGGGAGAAGATGGACAGGACTGTACTAGTGTGAGCTCGACTGGGTTGGTTAATGCGAGAATGTAAATGGCTCACTTAATATAGCTAGGATAAGGGTTATTTAGGATGTTGTGAATAAGGGAAATGGCTCGTACCAATCAGTTCCAATTTGTTATTTGGATGTACCTATGAATGATAGAAATCATTACCATTGGCTTTTCGGTGAAGGAAAACATCGTGAGGAAACCTACACACTCCTGAGAAGAAATTCAAAGGTGTGTGTGAAGTCTACCAATGCGCACTGGTCCCGCGTGGCGTACTATGTCCCATACACTCTCTGTAGGAGAGTAGGACTGAGACCCTGCAGTGGGGACATGTATAGGCTGTTGATGTGATGTAAAGAAGGGAACAACGGTATTTCTGATATATTTTATTATCCACCTGCACTAATACAATTGTACAACAATCATAAAGACGTAGCCGCATAATTAACTACACACATACATCTTTAATTGATTTATATAATATGGAATGCATATAACAGTCACAGCACACAAAACCAAACGGTTTAATTTAAAATAAATATACCGTAATTAATTAACAATATGTAAGTGAATCCTAGAATCCTTCGGTTTCTTCGGGTTTCAATATGATAACTCGCGCCAAACAACAACTTTGCAGCATAAAAATAAATACTTTGTACCTGACACAAATTTTCTATTTTAACATAATTAAGTAGGGGGCTATTCATTTATTACGTAAGACCTATACATTTATTAGGGGGGAGGGGGGTCAACTATGTCATTTTTACAAGGGAGTTTTAATAGTTTTTACGTAAGATCACAAAAATGCGAAAAGTTAAAATTATATTTGAGTTAACACTTTAAAAAAGTTTGTTACGAAAAAATAAACGTTACCAGTCCCTATGTAAGTACAAATAAACATTCCTGAAAATTGTTACTTCGAAAAATAAACATAACAATAAACCAAGCGTGTATTAATTTTTTTTTTCATTTATATTCTTACAATTGTACGTAATAAATATTACACAGGGGGAGACGGTCGGTCTATTCTTATTTCTTCTTATATTATTATGATTTCGTATATATCAAAATCTAGTAAAATTAGTCTTACGTAATACATGAATGTCCCATAGGTACATAAAACAAAAAATTCCAATACGATCAATCTCTATGATTTTTCATGGTTTTAATATATCGCTAATTTTGTTAACCACACATTGTCCAGTTAATAAAGTTCGAGTATTAAATCTTTTAACTTCTAAAGCAGCCGAAAGTACCTTGTTCATTCTAATCGGATCCGGGACGGTGTATAATGTAAAATATTAATACAGCCGTTCTTTTTTGTGGTCTATTACGTTCACAACGATGTGCCGTTATACAATCATCACAATCTGATGTCCTATTTTTAGATAGTTACTGCACAAATCGCGCATTTATGACGATCCATCTCTATCAAAGTTTCATACTAGATTTCTGTTGCCATAATCTTTTAAAATATAACAGCTGGATTTGTGCAGTAACTATCTAAAAACAGGACATCAGACTGTGATATCGCGAAATGAGTATCATTAACATACAACTTCACAGTGAATCACAATTTTCTTTTTAACACTTTTTTCGATTATTGTTCAAAGCGCCATCTATGAACCATTAGCTGCGTAACTGCTATTGTAGCTAACTATAAAGTTGTAAATTAATGATATTTTTCGCGACACTATAATTTCGTCTCCTATTTTTAGATAATTACTTATCAAAGCCAGCTATTCTATTTTAAAAGATTATGGCAACAGAAATTTAGTATGGAAGCATTAGGAGAGGGATAACGTAAAGCAATACTACATACACTGTACACTGTACTCGTATGTATCACCACCGTGCCACCGCGTCCTCCGCTAGTTACCGCTCCCATGATTCATAACAATACTTTAACATACTTTGCATTTAAAATGAAAGTTATAATTTCAACAATAATAAATATTACAATATTAACATAATATATAAAAGATATGCTGCTTATTGCTTCAATTGTACATTTAATGTAATACAAAACACTACACATACATCGAATTATGATCTTTTTGTTGGGGCGGTACTGGTCCAATATCTTTATCAAATATGTATTTGATCAAATAAATTGGACAACCATCAAATGAGCTAGCTACTCAGTTATTTAATCAAATACTTTAATAAGATTCTTTAATTTTTTATATATAAATATTGGTGAAATTAACATATGCAGTATTTTTTATTGTCATAGCTAGCATAGGTTGGTTTGTCATCCACGACACAGACCGTGTCGACCGTGGAGTGGTATTTATTCTTGTTTTCTTTGTACAGCTTGTGTTATTTGCATAATTAACATATGTGTACTTCACATTTCAATAAAAGTGATATGAAAATGGCAAGGTTGCTCCTCGTGTTCTCGAACCAGTATAAAGACGTCAGCACATCTTGGACATATAAATTTGACAAAAATATTGGACCAATGACATATTTTACATTAAACGTTTGAAGAAAATATAACCTAAATATTATACATAATTTTTGAACATTGTATTAAAACAGTTTAGACAAATAGAAAAAGCGTATTGTCTTAATTAATTTCAGATTGATGAATTTTCTAAAGGCTTTTGTATAGGACAAACCACTGCCTTGCCGCAGTTGTCATAGAAGATGATCAGTCAGAATCTGACTGATCATAGCCAGCATAGCTTCTCAAAGCTTGGGTGTATTGGTGCAAATGTTGGTCATTATATGACCATGTGTTTATATAGAAATCTACAATATTTTGTGGTTTAAACACGGCTATTTCTAGCATATGCTGGCAACACTTCATGCTGTGGTCATTTAGCATACTCTAAAACACGCAGCTTGGCCAATTACATTATTCGTTCTTTTTTAACTGTATGGTGGGTTTGCACTTGGCCTTCATCTCACCTGATGGTAAGTGACGAAGGCCGTTGGATGGTAATCGTACGCACCCAGAAGCCTCAACCTAATAAGGCGCTGACTCTGCTACCTTTCATACCGGAACACAATAGTGCTATTAACATTGCTGTTTGGCGGCAAACTGAAGTAACATGGTGGTAGCTAGCCAGGCGGGCTAGAAAATGCCCTACCACCAAACAAACCTAGTACCGATCGGTACCTCCACTGGGAATCGAACCAGTTAACAGGGATGCTGTTAATTTTTTGTGGGTGTCTCTTCTATGCATCATTAAAATTTCTTCTCAAATAACGTTTCTCGGATGATGATGATGTTGAAGAAACTAATATATGAGTAGTTCAAATATTTTGTAATGAGAAATTAAATAAACGCTGGGTTGCCAAGTTGCAGCGCGAATAACCTTTAATCGCTGGTTTTCTATTTTAATCCACAATAACAGATAAATACTAGTTATATTATAATATAAAGATTTTTAACATACATAAATATTTGTGGAATAAACCATTTAATATTGATTTTTCAACTTGAGCACGTAACAATATAACTTTCTCTATATATTTCTATATAAATATTAACTACATAACTACCGCACTTATTTTTAGTATTTTAGAAAAAAAAGGATAATTATGCTATAAAATCAATAGTAAAAAATTAAGTATCTACTTATTTATTTAACCAACTTCATAAAAAACAAAATACTGATTTTAATTTATAATAAATATACATAGTTGTCATTTTCTCTTATTTTAATTCAAAATTATAATTTCTTTCAAGCAGTACTGGCTTGACGATGCTATTATTAACATTTTTAAACAAGGAATATTCTTTTTTTTCTTTTTTCAAAAAAAGAAGAATTTTATTTCCATTATAAACTGCATGACTAACTTTGTTAAAAAATTAATAGTCAAAGAAAAAAAATATTATTTGAAAAGATTTGCTAACACAAATCTTCAAAGTGGTGTTAATTCTAGAACACACTTTACTAAACCTGAACTAAATTTGACAACTTAAGTATTCCTTTTTAAACGCACGGAAGGGCACCATGACATTTAGAAATAACCATTTTTAGGTTTCGAGAGTTCGTTACACAATCCAGCGTAACGTTAATAATATATCGTCAACCATATTTATTTCAAAATAACAGCTACTACGGCTGTCAATATGGGACAAAAACCACTGGCAATAAGGCTATCGGATCGCACATAGATATTCTCCAACACTACATGAACCACCTACTAGGCCATTATCGATATCTGTCAAACATTGGTTCACATCTAACAGAACAAAATAATACGTTAGAAGTGATAAGGGTGTATGATAACACACTATATCGTATTACGCAAATCCACCGATGAGAAGCATAGCACAAGAGCGAACACTTTCAGACAACACATCAGACTTGGTTGTCTTATAGAGTTCGATTCCGACCAATCACGACACGGTGCGGAATTGAACGCACCAATCAGCGTGCACCTCTCTCATTCAGCGTAAATTCTCTTCCCCCTGCATACCTCATAAACATAATGAACATTATCCATCTCGTGAGTAGAATGGTCTGTGCTAACGGAGAAAGAGAGACAGCATGAGTCTAAGAAGCACTTCTAACCTTTCATTTTGTTCTATGGGTGTGTTGTAATTGACCAACAGTCCAAAACTACATCAATTTAGAATCATTTGAAAAATATTGTTTTGCAAAAAAAGCACCTAATGTAATAATATGGTAACACACATAATTCTGAGTTGCATTAGTAAAAAATTACAATCCAATAAACATGCTACGATCATGTCACCGTACTAATTCAACTCAGCATAGATCGACAAAGCTAAAAATAGAGAATTGAACCGAATGGAATCGTTAAAAACACTCGCATTTTTATATTTTCATCTACCACATATATAAACTATATAAGATCTAACTAAATAAGATCCTTCTTAAATAGTGAGTAATATTTAAAGGGCATGTACTTCCAGTTACATAAAACTATATTCAACCACATTCAAATTTAAAAAAGCATCAGATGTAGACATGAGACCGCGTCTTTCAAGATTCGAAATGGACCAATAAATTCTTTTCTTTTTATATATATTTCAAAAATAGTTTCGTTATTTTACAGTTATTTTTAGGTAACTAAAAGTATCCCTAAAATTTGATTTACTATTTAATAACCGTCGATCTATTTAACTATAAGAACATAACTATATATTAGATTATATTAAATATAGATTATATTAAATACATCTACACGTAGATCTATAACAATTCTTTTAATAAATATTCTCTTCTGGAATGACACATTTACCGATTACAAGGCGATTTTTAAATATTTTGACAAACTCAAAATTTATTAGTTTTGTCAAGGCATTCAAAATGCAACTTTTGAAGCTTTTAAGCTACAATTTCAAGCTTTTCGAAGCTCGATTTAGACTTTTAGTTAGATTATATATTGGAACACTTCGTAAGGAATCAAACTTAACTACAACTTAAATATAATAATTTGAACTTAATTTAAATTATGTTTCAGCTAGTTACGCTATGAGTAATAATTGATTAATTTAAGAAAAATAATGTAAAATTAATTCGTTGATAGAAAATAATATAGTTTTGAACTATAATAAATAACTAATCATATAATAAGTACTTGAGTAAGTATACCAACGTCATTTTTGAAAATCTAAAAAAGGTGCATTTAAATTTTAGACCTCAGTCTCGTGGCCAGTTTTATCGCCATTCATTGGAAATAAAGATATTCAAAAATGACTGAATTATCTATTTTTCCTACTCTACGCGCCTATTTATTTCTGCTGTATAACATTAATAATAATTGTCATAGCAATATATACTTTACTTCCTTAATGCATTTGGTCTAGTTTTGTATATGTGTATCTCTATAATATTTCGCTAAAGCTTATTTTGGAATGTGTAGATATAATTTTACACTAAATCTAGTATTTAACGTTATTAGTAATGTGTAATTTATGCATTTTTTAAATATTTCGATTTCTATACGCAAAAAATTATGATTCAATTATTTTTCTCTAATCTACGAGGCTGCTGTATAAAAGTCCTTTACAGAGCAACAATTGTCTTCTCTTTTTACTTGACATTTTAAATGTTTACAACAGTTTTGATTCACTGACATTTACAAAAGCAAAATAAACTTAACATATTGTCATCTTGAAAAATAGTTAATTTAAAAAGAATGAATAAAAATTTAATTAAAAATGCACAGTTTACGCCTTACTAAAATAATTTAAACCTTAAAAGGCTTGGTATATGTTTAAATTATTTTCTTTTAAGATGTTAAGGCAACATCTAGTTTAACAGAAATTATTCATCATATTCTTTATTTAACTATGTACAGTCAAGAGATAGATATATTAGCAGACAATGGTTCAAAAATATGTATACAATGTTAATGACAATTTGATTTTTGTGTATATATATATATTTTGAACCACTATGTTATTATATCATTGACGTACCCTTGTCATAGATTTTCGTGTTGGATACTCTTATGTTCTTTAATGATATCGGATCAAACGAGGCCACATACTAATTTGCCTTTTCTCAAATGTCATGACAAATGGTTAAAGAAAATGTAATTGTTTGTCTCTTTCATGTCTGTCGGATATAATTTTAGAAAACTTGCATCAAGAATCGCCACCGACACACGTTTAACGTGTTATATTATTTATTATACCTCCTTTACGTTAGGAACGCGATTAGTAAGAATAAGACGGCTAAAGCATTTCTCTCTTTCAGACACAACACACATTTTCACGTATGACCATGGCAAGAAAAGCTTGTATTATGACGTCATAGATTCTCAGCAACTTAAATGAAACTAAATGAAGTATTACAATTAATTTAAAGAATTTTGGACGATTCATTTTGATTGAACAACAAGTGTTTAGAAATATATATTTTAACCGAATACTCTTCAGTAAATTTTTGTTTTTGCAACAAGTATTTCTTATTTAATAATGTAGAAATATAAAAAAATGGCACCAGATTTTTTATACATATGGCATAAAATTTACTTAATTACCTTGAATTAACTCAATACTTCCACTTTTGAAAAATAAAAAGGTCATTCTCATCATTAAAAAAAAATTCTACTCCACTAAAACCAGTCATAGGTTATGGTGTCATGACTCATAGTATAGTAATCGGCAAACTACTTGAAAAATGACCTTGACTGCGCAGTAAACGATTTTCGGGTCTCTTTGGCGGGGAGAATGTCACTCAACTCAACCCCACTATGCCCATTTTGTTCAACTTTTTCCAGTTAACATGTTTAAACCAAAAAGGTTAAATCGATGACTTGAAAAGCTGTATGTGAAGTCTAGTACATTATGATTATGAGTTTCTAAGCGATACCAAATCAAATCGCCCTTATACATTTTTCGTAATAAATTTGAAGTTAAAACAAGGTAACACAGTAAAAGGAACTTAGTAATTTTTCTATTCTTTTCATCAAATATACATAATAAATAAGTAAATAAATAAAATTAAAACAATACAAAAACTCAATAATATGTTGAAGGAATTATAATATGTTGAAGGAATTATAATATGTTGAAGGAATTATAATATGTTGAAGGAATTATAATATGTTGAAGGAATTTGTAGTCACGTAGTTGGAATTATTATGAAAGACGGCTTTGTATTGTAAAATGAAGACATCGTGTGGGAATCGTAAAAGAATGAGCGTACATTATGCTTAAATTTCATTCATTACATTACTAGTCTTTGCCCGCAACTTCTTCCGCGCGTACTTCAGATATTATCCCACCGGAACTACTTGCTCGATTCTGATAAAAATTAGCGTATGTCCTTTTCTGGGTCTTCAACTATCCCTACACAAAAACCATGTCATTCAGACTCTACTAGGAAACTAATAATGTAATTTAATAAGAAAACTAAACTTTAACCTTAAAAAGACAAATGCCAAAACTGCAGAAAATAGCCGTTAGATTAGATGTTAGAAATTCATATTTATTTATAATGGCATGTATAGATTAGCCTTGAAGTTTCCATAAATAAATACATAAATAATTAAATTCAGACTGTAAAGTGCAAACAAAGCTACAGGTCTACCACATAACTGAGTCTGTTCCAGAGGTATGGGAGGGTGTGCTTACGGAACTTTCAACGTCGCTTCGGGCGTCGTTTGACGTTAAGAAAACACACCCTCTCGTACCGCTCTCACACCTCAGGTACAGACTTTATGCGTTAGACCTGTAACTGAATTTTTCAGATAATTAATAAAAGAATACCGTCAGATTGTGCTTAAAACTAAAGCCGATTTCAAGAAAAGACATGCCCAAATTGCATGAAAATTTTTGTTAGCAACTCTGTCTCGACTAAAATATTTTAATACGAATTTAATAAAATCGACGAGGTTAAGTACATTGTTATTTAACGAGCGGCAATAACGTATATCCATTGACGGAACAAATAAAATTAAATACATACGCTTACGATAGTAAGGATTACAAAACACCGGCAGACATTTTGTTTTCTGTCACGCGCCACTTAGCATCATAAATAGCATTTAACGATAATTATTTAAGTACATGACCGGTTCACAACAAATTACAAGCAATCGTTGATGTCATTACAAATAATTTAGGTCGGCAAAGTTGTAATTACTACATTCCAATTAAATATTTGGAACTGAGCAAAATGGCTACGGTACCTGCAAATAAAAATTGTAAGTATTTTTTTTTTCTTGAAAAATAATGTGAAAAACAGTGACACTTTTCAAAACACTCAGTTCAAAAATCCAACCAGAATACAGACTCTTTGCAGACCCTATAATACCTCACAAATGTGAGGTTACTTGGCCTTCATCGTAAGATGGTATGCTCGCACATCAATCGTGGTATATTTTTTCTTATATTTTGGTGAGTAGATTGTTCAAGCCCAATATTTCAGGTAATTCGATGTCTTCTAGACGTATCGGCGACGGACTGAACGGGAACTGTACTGAGAATATCATTTTCGAGTCCATCAGTAGGTTTTGCTGTGAAAAAAAAAAGGTTTACATGAAAAATTTCGGTACTAGTTAGGGGGCGTCTATTAAATACGCGAGACATTTTACGGGGGCAAGGAGTCAAGACGAATCTCATCCGCTCATGTGGGGGTGAGAAGGGGATACGTAATTTTTTAAAAATCTGTGCAATATTGGAGAAGAATTTTACTGTAAATCAGATAGTCATGTTGGTTACAGTAGGACATTCATCAGTCATTCTTGAAAGTACACATGAGTCCAAGTCTTTCATATTTAATGTTATCCCTCTCCTAATGCTTCCATACTAAATTTCTGTTGCCATAATCTTTTAAAATAGAATAGCTGGCTTTGATAAGTAATAACCTAAAAATAGGAGATGAAATTATAGTGTCGCGAAATAAATATCATTAATATACAACTTTACAGTTAGCTACAACAGCAGTTACGCAGCAGGTTCATAGATGGCGCTTTGAACAATAATCGAAAAAGTGTTTAAAATGAAAACTGTGATTCACTATTAAGTTGTATGTTAATGATACTCATTTCGCGACATCACAATCTGATGTACTATTTTTAGATAGTTACTGCACAAAGCCAGCTGATATATTTTAAAAGATTATGGCAACGTGAATTTAGTATGAAACTTTGATGGAGGTGGAAAGACAAGTATTTTATTATTCAATGTTCTCGTAGTAATTCTAAACAACGTTTTTACTAGTCTTAACTATCTGTAAAAGTGATAAAGCAAATCATTTTTATAAAAAAAAATCCAACGTCTTTTACAGTCGTAACACCAAAAAATACGCATTTGAAAAAATTCACGTGAGATTTAAGAGGGCGAGTGGAGGTTATGTTAAATCTCATGACATCTCAACAAGGGGGCCGGGGGAGTCGAAAAATTGACAAAATCACCTCACGTATTTAATGGATACCCCCTTAGCCACTGTCGCAGGTCACCCGTACCAGAAATGTGTATCATTTTCCTTGTTATAAGGATCGAAACAGAGAAGTGTTTTCAACGTGTACAACGAACTTATAGAAAATAGAATATTGATATCATATGCAGAATGATGCCGCTGATCTTACCGGCTCTTTGTCAGCGTTTGCACCAGCTCTGTCCTGCATCTTCTTGTGGATCTCGTTGATGAACTCCCGAGGCACCTTCTGCTCGTACTCCTCCGCAGGAGTGTACATATTAAGGATCTGAAAGATTAAGGTTATTCGCTCGATAAAAGTTTCATACTAAATTTATATTACCAAAATCTTTGTAAATAGAACAGCTGGCTTTGATAAGTAATTACCTAAAAATATGAGATGGAATTATAGTGTCGCGAAATAAATATAATTAATTTACAACTTTATTTTCTTCACAATCCTCACGATGTTTTCCTTCACTGAAAAGCCACTGGTAATGATTTGTATCATTCGTACATAAATTCAAAATAACAAATTGTAACTCATTGTTACGAGCCAGAATCGAACGCAGACCTCGATTGTTCAAGGACTGACGCTCTATCCAACTGAGCTACCATGGCTTTGTTGATTAATTATTGTATAACTAATGCACTTTAGTTTCAAGTAATCGATACTCTGTTTCTTCAAAACTGAAAATTAAAGTAAACAAGTTAGCTCTCAATTTCACAAATTTACAGTCGGAATGTGTGTGTATTATTTTCTATAATAACTATCCCTAGATGACAATTGATCGAATTAATCAACCATAATTAACATTTCGGCAAATATAATTTACTCTACAAAAAGTCAATATTGGCTGTATAGTATATTGTTAAAAATAACCCTGTTAAAATTTGGATTATTAAACATGAGGCTAATAAAGACCCAAAATTTCATCAAGCTGAAATATTAATTAATTTTTTTTAAAATAATTTAAATTTTTTAAAAAATATATGTGTAAAATAAATTTATAATAAATTCACAAAAATTTTTAGCATAGCTTTTTATATTAAAATATTTAATAGATAATATTAAATTTTATCGTATCGTTTTATTTTTAAATATTCATTTTGAACATAAAATGGCCACTAGGACATTTCTTTGCACCCGCTAACTTGTCTTGCGACATTTATACGTGAATAATAGATACTTCGCGGTCTTTTGTGATTAACTAACTTCAGAGGGGCACACTTATCGTGCGAGTACTGTACTGTAAACTACACACGTACCTTGCACACTTGCATCGCCGTCAAGTTAGGGCACATGTCCACTGTGCTCTGTACGTCCGCCATAGACTTGCGCGCCTGCAGCAGGTGGACAGCCTCCGTTATTGGACGAAGCACTCCGAGGATTTCTTCAACCTGAACACAAAATCATTTAAGATTCTTGGCGCGAACTTGAAAAATGGTGGTTCATTGCAATTTTGTTAATTGAATAATTATACTGTTATGTGTGTTTTTTGTGTTATAATGGTGTGATATAGTGCAAAAAGTGTCACGGACGGTGTTATAGTATCAATTACGCAAAATTGCGAGGGTTTCGACGCGATCCGAAGAGTTTATCGTGTCGAGTACATTCGGGATATGGATTCTTTCGAATAATGTTGAAACCAAGTCTGACCTTTGAAGTTCTCGTCAATAATCCAAAACAAGCGATAAAATGTACACATTATACATTCTATTGAGAAAGATGAAGAAATGGCTTCTCAAAATTTGTTCACCTAATTTTACTCGTCATTGGCTAGATAACCACTGGTTAAAGCCATTATTTATAAAATAAAAAAATCACTTAAATATTATAATTACTCATATAACCATGTACATTTTTATAGTAGTAAATTTAAAATTAAAAAAATATTTATTGCTAACTGTAATTGTTATTAATTTGAAAATGAAATGAAATGAAAATGAAAAAGTATTTAAATAAAATATAAAAGTAATTTGTTATCGTTATTTAAATTTCTTAACAACTTGTTTCATGTCGTTGTTGGCTGTAAGTAGGGTTTAGGCATTTAGTTACGCTGTCTTAATACTTATGTTAATGTATAGGATACACATCCTGCAGGTGATATTAATAAATAAAATAATTTTTAGTTTGTAATTGTAAATAAGTGATTTTAATTTGATATCATTGTAAATACCCTCTATGGTGAATTAAATAAATAAATACACATTCCTCTCACACAGCTTAGCACATGACTCTTAATCTGTATGTTATCCTACTAATATTATAAGTGTGAAAGTTTGGATGTTTAGATGTTTGTGACGCTTTCACGGAAAAACTACTGAATGGATTTGAATGAAACTTTACAATAATATAGCTTATACATCAGAATAACATATAGGCTATAATTTATAAAGCCATATTGTGTAAATTGTACAAAATCACACTTATAATATTAGTGGGATTACATGGGCAATTTTGGCATAACAAAAACGCGTTGCCTAGCAACCGACCATAGAATATGTAATTCATATATACAAACTTTCGCGTTTATAATATTAGTGTGAAGACTATTTGAATGTACTACGTCAGATATTGAAATTTCTTTTGTTTCTTTAAACTATTAGCCTACGTAACAGAAAAAACACTATTTTATACCTTATGCTGGAAATGGAGATAGATGCCTTCTATGCCTATCGAACAAGTAGAATAAATCCTGAAGTACACGCGGACAAAGTCGCGGGCGGAAGCTAGTACACTATATAGAACAATAATGAGCAAATTGTTGTTATTGCTAGGCACACACAGAATATCAACGCTCCACATAAATCGGGCGTGTTTTGTGACGTCATATTACCATAACGCTCCTAGAGTTGAATATATGAGTTCGATATTTTGGGTCATCTTGTTTTTATGTGTTATAGTATACCCCTATAAGAAAATGCAGTCGATGAACGATATTTTTCAAAAATTTTCACCCCCGACGCAAAAGAATGGTGTTATAAGTTTGTCGCCAATGTCTGTATGGGGCATCGTAGCTCTCGAACGGATGGACCGATTTCTATGGTTTTTTTACGTGAAAGCAAGTTTCCTTGCGGTGGTTGGCATTTTCGGTCCATTGCGTAGCTTTTTTTAAATTTAATGTACTGGTTTAAATTTCAAATTCTTACAAAATCTTCTTTACATTATAAAACACAATTCAACCCCAATTTAATTGTGTGTCAAATACCCAATTGTGTTGTTGATGTTTAATTAAAGTGAGATGGAACTATCCAAGTCTGATCTCATTGTGTGGAACTGAGGTGATACTCACGCTCTTCTGACCGTACTCTGCCAGGTGCTCCTTGATCCAGGTCTCCAGGTGTGAGATGTTGTACCTGATCTGCATGCCCTTCGCCCAGCAGCACAGGTCCTTGCGGAGCAGCAGCTGGTTGAGACTGTACGCGCAGATGTAGTACACCAGCTGCGAGAACATAGAAATGACGTTACTCTTCAGATGATGAACCGCCTCCGAGCAATTCTTATATATATATATATATATATATCCAAAACGGCACCAACAATCTCGATGAAATTTGGTATTTAGGGGGTTTGTGGAGCGAAAAATTTATCTAGATTCGTATTATGTCTGGGTAAGTTGGTTTTTTTGAAAACTCCGAGCAACGCTGGGTCGCCCAGATATTATTTATTTGTGTGCACGATTTACTCCTTCTTATTTATATGATTCTTCTGCCCCAAGGTTGCCTGGAAGAGATCGCTTTTAGCGATAAGGCCGCCTTCATTGTAACTTTTATGTTCTTTACTGTTTTGTTTTGTGTGTGTGCAATAAAGTTGTGTGTCTACTATCAATAGAACTAACTATCAATAGAACAGTTAAAAGTGACCACTTCGATGACTACAAAAACTCCGCCTTGGTTTTAAGAATAATTCTACGAAATGCGGTGAAATTTAAAAAAGGATGAACCGCCTCCTTGGCCTAACGGTTAAATGTTGGATTCACAATCTGGAGGTTCCGAGTTACATTCACAGTGGATTCACCTATCGGTACACGGTTTGGTTAGTGGTACGGCATTTTCTACGTCCACCTGACTAGCTACCACCATGTTACCTAAATCTGCCGCCAAACAGCAGTGTTAATAGCACTATTGTGTTCCGGTATGAATTCTGGATGCGCGCGCTTACCATCCAACGGCCTTATCATCACTTGCCATCAGGTGAGATGAAGGCCAAGTACATACATAAAACAAAAATAAAACAAAACACAGTTTTTCTGTTCGTTTACTCCCGTCTCACGGCTAAACAGAAACTGATTTTGATAGCATTTGGCATGTACGCTCGAGCAAAAAAATATATATTTACTTTTTCACCATGTCATATTCATCTTTAATTGACATTAACCTCAACCTCACCTCAAGAAAGAGTGAATATGACATGGTACAAAAAAGGATACATATTTTTGTACTCGAGTGTACATAGTCCATGGCATGGATAAGGACAAAGGCTGCTTTTTATCATGATAAAGGTAGCCCTTGAGATGATTTCTCTAGTCCTCACAGTCAAAGTCTCGCAAAAACTTAAGTCTCTCAATACACACCTGTTTGAATATCATGACCCTGAGGGGCGCGTCCACGTTGAACACATGCAGCTGCTCATGGATGATGCTCAGCTCCTGCTTGAGCCGGCTGGGGCCCGCCGCCCCCGGCGGAGACACCCTGGACGATGGGACTCCGCCCCCCACGCCGCTTATCTCCTCGTGCTCCAAGATTGCTGGTACTATGAGGCGTTCCAGCTGACGCTCAAGTAGTTCGATCAAACCTGGAATTGCATAAAACTCATCAGGTTTTTCTTCTCAATTCCTACAGTTTTTCTACTCTGGCAATTGTTTTAGGCATAAATTTGGTAAAACGTCTTTATGGTGATTTCGCTCGATAAAAGTTTCATATAAAAAAATACCATAATCGTTTAAAGTGGCTTTGTGAAGTAATTGTCTAAAAAAGTACATCAGATTGTGGTGAAGCGAAATTCATTCACGGTGAATCACAATTTACATTTTTTTTACACATTTTGGTTAGTTTGAAACTCTGTCGCTGCGTAACTGCTATTGTAGCTGACAATAAAGTTGTATGTTAATGATACTCATTTCGCGACATCACAATCTGATGTACTATTTTTAGATACCTACTACACAGAGCTAGCTATTTTATTTTGAAAGATTATGGCAACAGAAATTTAGTATGAAACTGTAATGGAGCCGGATCCCGTTAAGCTGAAACGGGTAGTATTTTTTGGTCAGGAGTTTGTTGAACAGTGTACTGATACAAAAAGATACACAGCTAGCTGTATACTTGCTCTTTACACAGGCAGGTAGTAGTTCTTATCTAAAGCCACAGATGGCGCTAATTGTGTTTCGTGCGCGCTCAACGCATGTCAAGTAAGTTGACGCATGCGCGATGTCATATTAAGTCCCGCGTGTTGCATGACACGCGTATGACGTCACACTTTTGTCACTATCATGTAGATAGTGACTGACTTCATCATCAGACCCTTATCACCTAGTGTATCACTATTGATGGACTAAGCTCGTCAAACCAAACCAAATGAGCCCAAACTCGAGGGGTTAACAGTACCCATTGAAGAGTTCCTCTATCCACCTCCTGACTCCAGAGTCAGGTCAGCTCGATGGTGACAAACTATTGTATTGTCCGACTTACATACAATTGCAAAGTTTCAACTCGATACGGCAATTAGAAGTAGGTTTAAATTGACTTGCAAAATTTGTTTACATACATAGATAGTTAAATAGAAGGGAACCTAAATAAATCATGTAAAAATGTACGGAAATGTATTGTTGTGTACGTTACCCTGGTATATGGATACTGTGTTATCGCTGAGCACTTGTCTGTACTCGGAGAGGTCAAATATGCGCAGGCACTGCTGGTTCTGCCGCGGCGTGTTCTGGGACTGGTACACAGCCTCCCCGCTGTACTGGCGCAGGTTGTTCAACAGTCTGAAATACAATAGTAAAATGTATTTATTTAAATGTTCGCTTACATTGGAAAATGAAATAATTACCTCATAAGACCTCTTACCCATTTTTTTTTTGGGTCTAATTCGACAGACAATGTAAAAAAATCGATACGACTGATAGTGTTTTAGCACAACCCGAAAAGTAATTCTATTCGCGCGGTTTAGCACCGTTCCATAAAAATCGGACATGTTTTGTGACGTCACCTGCCAGTATTGGAGCGTTAAATGTATGGAGCTTGTTCGACATTTTGAGTTATCTCGTAAAAGAATGTTTTATGCGTTTTATACCCCTGTAAGAATATGTTCAAAATGCAATGAAAAGAAATACTAAATATAATAAGCTATTTTTTCGCATTTTTTTGACTTTAAATTCTTCCAATATTATTAGGCATTTTTATATTTATTTAAATGTTCGTTACGGTGTAAAATACAATTCAACTCCATTCTGATTTGGTGTCGTGTACCCAATTTAATGTAAAACATCAAACAGGGAAGGATTGTAGGAAGAAGAGGAAGGCCTATGATAGAATACATTGATGAAGTAAATAAAAAGATAAAGTCGTGGAGGAACTTCTTTTCTTTAAAAATGCCATTTATAATCCAAAATGTTGACAAGACAGTGGTGAACCACCGTTTACTTTTTGCATGAATTTTACTTTATTTGCGTAACGGGTATTAACAAGTAAATGCTTTCAAAAATAACTGGAAATTGCCCTAAAATTCTACTTTTACTAGGCAAATTTAAGATTTATATCGTTTTCTCATGGATGCCGTTGTCAGAACAGGACCCGGGAATCACCACCTTTCAAATGAAAAATGAATCATCCGAATCAGTCAAAAGTTCTGAGGTAACAAACATTTTAAAAAAAGCAAAAAAAACATACCCGTCGAATCTATGGCATCCTCCTTTTTTAAGTCGGTTAAAAATAGTACAAATCGTTTATTGTCAATTGTGGTAGTATTCATGGTGTCATTTTAAAGAATATCCTTACAATTAGCTTGTGTAAGGTATCATCATCAACAGCCTATGTCCCCACTTAGGTCTACTCTCCTACAGAGAGTGTATGGGACATAGTCCACCACGCGGGACCAGTGCGGATTGGTAGACCTTCACCGAAAAGCCAATGGTAATGATTTTTATCATTAAATAATAATAAATAAAAGCATATTTATTTTTCTCCACAAAGTTTGTACACAAATGATAAATCACTTAATTCTATGGTCTCGTAACTTTGTGAAGACTGGCTCCTGAACTAGGATCCCCTGTGCTACAGGAACCAGGTCTCCACCACCGGACATGTGTTTTTTAAGTGTCATATAGTGAAATATAGTATATTGTACATTATCTATTATTAAAAAAATAGTTTTACATTCCAAAATATATATATAGTAAAAGAAGTGAGTGAGTGAGCTGAATGTGTGTGTGTGTGTGTGTGTGTGTGTGTGTGCGCGTGGATTTAATATATTCTAGTTTCAGAGGGTGTAACCAAGGCTTCGGTATAATCGTAGTCCTTTGTGAGAAGCCAATTTGTAATTTTGTTTTTACATTGGTTCTTACAGAGCGGATATATATTTAATATTCTGTTAACGGTATTGTAAGCTTTAGGACCTATGTGTATGCTAAATTTTCGTGCAAAAGTTGTTTTAAATTTTTTTGATAGACATACTATATCATGTCGTCTTTTGGTCGTTTCGAACTTCGGGTCATATTTTTGCTTAGAGTGTTGTTTCATGATCGTGTAGAGAACGAATAACTGGCGGATCGACAGTATTTTGCATCATTCGACATAAATTCCAAGGCATACAACATAAATATTATGTCAAAGTTAAATATATTTTTTAATGACGTAAGGTGTTTCGTGGGTGTAATACCTGAGCATGTTAGCTAACCACAGCGCACTGTACTCGAAGCTGTCCGCGCGTTTTCTCAGCGTCTTCTTGACGCCCATGCGCAGCGCCTTCATCAGCTGATGCATCTTGGGCTCGTCGTCGATGTGGTCCGTGTGTCGCAGCATCATGAACAAGATGTACGCGGGCAGACCGGGGAGCAGGGCGGATGCTGTGCGAGGCTTCAGATCTGCACGAGAAATTTTATACGAACATTTTTTTACGCTAGCGTTTGTCTGCGACTTATAATAATAATAATAAATAAAATAGGTTTTTATTTCCTCTCTCCACAACGTCATATATCTAGTTACATTTTTATATTTTATACAAGTAATATAGTAGCTGTTGGAGAGCTGGCTCCCAGACTAAGCTCGAGGCCTGTGCTATGGGTAACCAGGTCTCCCCGCACGGAATTCTTGTCTCTGGTATACACAAGTACGTGGAGTGTGTGTGGTGTGTGGTGGTGGTGATGGTGGTGTATCTAAAATATTTCCAGTTTCTCCAGACATGAGCCTCTCTCGTAGATCGCCACTTTGATTTTGGACCTTGGACTTTGGACTTGACTTTTGAATTTTTGGACTTTGGACCTTGATTGGATTGGACAACATCAATTGGAAGAAATTAGTCAGATTTAAGTAGCCTATTTGGTCTTCCATGCTTACCAAAGATGAGTTTCTTCATGATGGCGCTCTCGTCTTGCAACTTGTATTCGAACATGCCGAGATATTCCCTCTCTTTCTTGCGCGTCACCGCCGCCATCTCCACCATCGACGTCATCTGAGGGGCGGCCGTGTCTGTAACAATTGTAGCAATTAGCAAATCTGCTTCAACACAAATATAGTATGTCTTTGAATTTACATAAGATAGAATGAGACAAATATACATTCTCTGTCGGTAATTATGTGTCAAAATAAAGCATTTTGCACAATTAAAATACATGCAAAAATGTAATTCTTGTATTTTTCTATACATATTAAGATTATTACTTGATTTTTCAAAAAGTGTACAAGTGCAAGGCACTAAAATTTTACAATCTGGCGTTTTATTTCGCACTGTTTTAAAAAAACAGTTAATCCTTGACCCGCAACAATGACGAATGCAAAACATTCATTCTATTACGTGTGTTAAAGTCCAACCATTATAAAAGCCCTTACGTTCAACTGTTTCAGATAACGGAGCTGTTTAGAAAACGTTCAAAAAGAACTGGAAACCGACTTCAATAGCCCTAAAAGTCTATGTTTTCTCAAATTAGGCAAATTTAAGATTTATATCGTTTTCTCATGGATGCCGTTGTCAAAACTGGACCAAATTGAAATGGGACCACACGGGAAACACCAGCTTTCAAATTAAAAAAGAATCATCCAAATCGGTTCACCCAGTCAACAGTTCTGAGCTAACAAACATATAATATACATACAAAACATACCCGTTGAATTGTGAACCTCCTCCTTTTTGGAGACGGTAAGAAAAGGCTAGAGGTTATGTAAAACATCTCATTAAGCAATTTAATCATACCATTGCTCTCCAGTATGTCGCTGACATCCTCAATGCCTGCTTCACGAAGCCTATGGACCAACATCCTGATCTGGTTCTTGTACCGTCTGCAACTCTCTGATAGCTTGTCGACGCGCTCCTGTAATCAGAGTAACAGTTTTTATACAACTTTAATAATAATGCGTCCCCAGCGCTGGGGAGGATGACCAGAGGGACTGCGGGCTTTCACCTCAGGCTTGCCTTGATGACTTGGACATAGTGGGCACTATAATTACCTGTAATGCCAAACTCTCAGCGGCAAGTCGAATGATTTCATTTTGGGCGTATTCCTGCTCTTTTGTCTTTGGTTCTTGACTCAGTTCAACACTCAGCAACCTAGAACAGAAATTACATATTACCTTCTGTATTAAGTTAGCTAAAGCTTGTGGTCACGCTGCTGACGGTGGTATTTGTGCTATACTGTGGTTTAAATAATAACTTTAAAGTCACGCTAGGCGTTTGAAAGGACTGCGGTTATGGTTTGTCGTCTAGGTTTTAAAAAAGCTATAAGAATCTCTGGGTGGACTGTCTTGGCCTGTGGGAACATGTGTCGATCATTGTACGATGGTTCTACGTAGATAAAGGTACGAAGTTACGATTTTTGGTGGCCCTGAGAAGGACCGTGGTTACTCTGAGCAGGTACTGAGGTGATTGTTACGATGTGGTCCTGAGAAGGACCGTGGTTACTCTGAGCCGGTACTGAGGTGATTGTTACGTTGTGGTCCTGAGAAGGACCGTGGTTACTCTGAGCCGGTACTGAGGTGATTGTTACGTTGTGGTCCTGAGAAGGACCGTGGTTACTCTGAGCCGGTACTGAGGTGATTGTTACGTTGTGGTCCTGAGAAGGACCGTGGTTACTCTGAGCCGGTACTGAGGTGATTGTTACGTTGTGGTCCTGACAAGGACCGTGGTTACTCTGAGCCGGTACTGAGGTGATTGTTACGTTATGGTCCTGAGAAGGACCGTGGTTACTCTGAGCCGGTACTGAGGTGATTGTTACGTTATGGTCCTGAGAAGGACCGTGGTTACTCTGAGCAGGTACTGAGGTGATTGTTACGTTGTGGTCCTGAGAAGGACCGTGGTTACTCTGAGCAGGTACTGAGGTGATTGTTACGTTGTGGTCCTGAGAAGGACCGTGGTTACTCTGAGCAGGTACTGAGGTGATTGTTACGTTGTGGTCCTGTGAAGGACCGTGGTTACTCTGAGCAGGTACTGAGGTGATTGTTACGTTGTGGTCCTGACAAGGACCGTGGTTACTCTGAGCAGGTACTGAGGTGATTGTTACGTTGTGGTCCTGACAAGGACCGTGGTTACTCTGAGCAGGTACTGAGGTGATTGTTACGTTGTGGTTCTGACAAGGACCGTGGTTACTCTGAGCAGGTACTGAGGTGATTGTTACGTTGTGGTGCTGAAAAGGACCGTGGTTACTCTGAGCAGGTACTGAGGTGATTGTTACGTTGTGGTGCTGAGAAGGACCGTGGTTACTCTGAGCAGGTACTGAGGTGATTGTTACGTTGTGGTGCTGAGAAGGACCGTGGTAACTCTGAGCAGGTACTGAGGTGATTGTTACGTTGTGGTGCTGAGAAGGACCGTGGTTACTCTGAGCAGGTACTGAGGTGATTGTTATGTTGTGGTCCTGAGAAGGACCGTGGTTACTCTGAGCCGGTACTGAGGTGATTGTAACGTTGTGGCCCTGAGAAGGACCGTGGTTACTCTGAGCAGGTACTGAGGTGATTGTTACGTTGTGGCCCTGAAAAGGACCGTGGTTACTCTGAGCAGGTACTGAGGTGATTGTTACGTTGTGGCCCTGAAAAGGACCGTGGTTACTCCTGAGCAGGAACTGAGGTGATTGTTACGTTGTGGCCCTGAAAAGGACCGTGGTTACTCTGAGCAGGTACTGAGGTGATTGTTACGTTGTGGCCCTGAAAAGGACCGTGGTTACTCTGAGCAGGTACTGAGGTGATTGTTACGTTGTGGTTCTGAGAAGGACCGTGGTTACTCTGAGCAGGTACTGAGGTGATTGTTACGTTGTGGCCCTGAAGAGGACCGTGGTTACTCTGAGCAGGTACTGAGGTGATTGTTACGTTGTGGCCCTGAAAAGGACCGTGGTTACTCCTGAGCAGGTACTGAGGTGATTGTTACGTTGTGGCCCTGAAGAGGACCGTGGTTACTCTGAGCCGGTACTGAGGTGATTGTTACGTTGTGGCCCTGAAGAGGACCGTGGTTACTCTGAGCAGGTACTGAGGTGATTGTTACGTTGTGGCCCTGAAAAGGACCGTGGTTACTCCTGAGCAGGTACTGAGGTGATTGTTACGTTGTGGCCCTGAGAAGGACCGTGGTTACTCTGAGCCGGTACTGAGGTGATTGTTACGTTGTGGCCCTGAGAAGGACCGTGGTTACTCTGAGCAGGTACTGAGGTGATTGTTACGTTGTGGCCCTGAAAAGGACCGTGGTTACTCCTGAGCAGGTACTGAGGTGATTGTTACGTTGTGGCCCTGAAAAGGACCGTGGTTACTCTGAGCAGGTACTGAGGTGATTGTTACGTCGTGGCCCTGAAAAGGACCGTGGTTACTCCTGAGCAGGTACTGAGGTGATTGTTACGTTGTGGTTCTGAGAAGGACCGTGGTTACTCTGAGCCGGTACTGAGGTGATTGTTACGTTGTGGCCCTGAAGAGGACCGTGGTTACTCTGAGCAGGTACTGAGGTGATTGTTACGTTGTGGCCCTGAAAAGGACCGTGGTTACTCCTGAGCAGGTACTGAGGTGATTGTTACGTTGTGGCCCTGAAAAGGACCGTGGTTACTCTGAGCAGGTACTGAGGTGATTGTTACGTTGTGGTCCTGAGAAGGACCGTGGTTACTCTGAGCAGGTACTGAGGTGATGGTTACGTTGTGGTCCTGAGAAGGACCGTGGTTACTCTGAGCAGGTACTGAGGTGATTGTTACGTTGTGGCCCTGAAAAGGACCGTGGTTACTCTGAGCAGGTACTGAGGTGATTGTTACGTTGTGGTCCTGAAAAGGACCGTGGTTACTCTGAGCAGGTATTGAGGTGATTGTTACATTGTGGTCCTGAAAAGGTCCGTGGTTACGCTGTTGTGGAAAACAGAACACAGTGGGTGGAGATAACTAATATTTCTAATATAGTATATAAAATAATTATTCCTCGGCAAATAAATGTTTTATTGTTACGCATTTTGACATCGGTATAAAGCGGTTCATTGATTAGTTTTAAAAGAATTAATTAGCCGAAACGATGATAAAAATGATTAGCAAATATTACAGAACAGCTAATTTTAAAACACTGTTCTCATGAACCCTATATTGTCATCAGATAGTATAATTATTGTTTTGATTCAGACCAAACTAATTCAATAATTTTAGTTTAATGACTTAAACAACAGCATTAGGGGTAAAGGGAAGAATCAACTAAGTCACAATAATTCAAAATTGTTTTTAGTTACGTCAAAAAATATACAAGCTAACTGATGAAAAACTAAAACCAGAGAAAACTCGCTAATTTACCAAATTTGCTGCATCTTCTCTTTGTTAGTTCATGGCAACGAAGCCCAAAATACAAAAGTGTTTATTTAGTAGTAACAAAATTGTAAGATTTCAGAAATAGTTTTTTTACCGTTGTTTAACCTACTGAGATAGATACAGATTCTAAAAGAAATTAGAAACTATAGATTTCGATTAAAATAACACACAAATAATACGTATATAAAAAGTAAATTTTAAAAATCACATAGATTGTAAGCCATTTATAAAACACTTTATTTTGATACCCCACTCGATAGGTTTTTAAATGAAAATATGTTTCATGCCGCGCAATTTGGTGCCAAAAGTCCGCCATTTTTATTCCCAACAATTTTAATATTGCCTATGACACTCTAGTGGTTAAGACGAATCTAACCACGTATAATTTATTAAAATCGGTTTAGCCGTTTAGTAGTTACGAGGGAATATAAAGTCGGACATACAGGTCAAGCGTTTTGCCTGCGACTTGCCGCTGTGTCTTCAGAAGTTATCCCTCAGGAGAAAAAAGCAGCCCTAAACTATTCCTATACAAAAAACAAGTCTGGCTCTTCGTTACGTTACGGCGTAAAGGTAGGACAAAAAATTTACTTTTGCGCTTTAGTATGGATAAATACAGCAGAAACTTCAGTAAATAAATACTTTAATTCTATAATAACGTCTTCATTGAATGGAGTAATGTATAATTTTTTTATCGACATAGGTGAATATTATTGTGACTTTTTAAATAATGTACGATGGGTTTACACTTGGCCTTCATCTCACCTGACTTACCACTACAATAGCTTTTTAAATGATACTGAATATTTTAAAAGAAAACGAGACAGAGAACTGTATCAATGTTGTTCTTAACAATTTTGTCGGATTCCAATATTCCCAAAAATTCCCTCTACTTGTTGTATTCGTTTCTTGTATTAAACTGAAAGAGAAATATTTTAATACTGTTGTTCCAAAACTATATAAGTTTATTGTTTATTATTAACGTTATCCCTCTACTAATGCTTTCATACTAAATTTCTGTTGCCATAATCTTTTAAAATATAATAGCTGGATTTGATAAGTAATCACCTAAAAATATGAGATGAAATTATAGTGTCGCGAAATAAATATCATTAATTTACAACTTTACACTTAGCTACAATAGCAGTTACGCAGCTAATGGTTCATAGATGGCACTTTAAACATTAATCGAAAAAAAGTGTTTAAAATGAAATTTGATTCACTGTGAAGTTGTATGTGAATGATACTCATTTCGCGACATCACAATCTGATGTCCTATTTTCAGATAGTTACTGCACAATTCCAGCTATTATATCTTAAAAGATAGAAATTTAGTATGGAAATTTGATGGAGGTGAATCGCCATAAATACACATCTAACACAAACAGCTTAACTACAGCTACAACTAACTAACAGAATTAGTCATATTATTTGTAGTTTATTGTCATATTATTATATTAAGTACATATATGGTCATAGGGGATCAGCTGCAGCTGACTCCAGGTGCCTAGAACACGGTGTCAGGAGGTTTGTCATGCAAGCCTTATCAAATACCATATTCTACTTCAACGAGAATGACCCGAGATATTTAAAGAGATACATCATCAACAGGCTATATATGTCCTCACTGCAGTCTCAGTCCTACTCTCCTACAGAGTGTATGGGACATAGTACACCACGCGGGACCAGTGCGAATTGGTAGACTTCACACACACCTGTGAATTTATTCTCAGGAGTGTGCAGGTTTCCTAACGATGTTTTCCTTCACCGAAAAGCCAATGGTAATGATTTTTATCATTCGTACATAAATAACAAATAACAAATTGTAACTCATTGGTACTAACCAGGATCGAACCCAGACCTCGATTGTTCAAGGACTGACGCTCTACCCAACTGAGCTATCATGGCATGAATAGTAATAAAAATTGAAAATTGACTCACTTCTGGTATTTCTCGTTTTCTTCTCTCAGCCTTTCGATTTCGGCTTTCGTCTTGGAAATGTGCTCGGAATAGAATTTCTTCTCAGCCAGGAGTTCTTCTTGGAGTTGCCTGAAAATTAATTTTCATGTAAATAGAAAATAATAATTTAAAACGGCGCCATATCCGGTTGCTAGATAAGCTTTAAAAAGTTTTTAAAAAAGCTATAGAAAAATCCTGTTATATACGGAACCGAAACGTGGTATTTGGCCCAATAAACACGCTCAAAGCCACTCAGCGAGCTATTGTAGCTATGCTCGAAATTTCTCTACGTGATAAAATCCGGAATGAGGAAATCCGTAGACGAAATTGGGTCACCGACATCGACATAGCTCGACGAGTCAATGAGCTAAAGTGGCAAAGGGCAGTCAGATCTCTCCGACGATAACCGATGGGGAGTAAAATACCGGGAAACGTGTACCGGGCCGTCCCCACACTAAATGCACCGAAAACCTTTCCTGGCTGATGATGGTGATTAATTATAACGTTGGTAAATCATAAATCAGATGAAGTTCTTTTTTATTTGGTACTCCTTATCGCCTCACCGGCAAAAAGATCGCGATAGCCTAGGTCATGGTGAAGGACATAAGCCATTTGTTATGCCGGTCAATCAAGTAGTTCCCGTGGAGACCAGCTCCAGACAGTTCCTTACCTATTAATTCCCTTCTGCGCCTCATACGCCGTCGCCAGTTCACCGTCCTCGTTTATAATGTCCACATCTGACCCGTAGTTGGATGTGGCGAGTGACTTTAGATTCACCGTCTGTTACAATAAAAATCAAATTAGCTCGAATCATGGATACAAGACAAAAATATTGAATTGGCTTATTATAAAGGTACACTCGCTTGCGTAAGTTCGAAGCACACTTTAACATTCGAGTGTACATAAATAAACCCAGCTTCAAATGAAACCATACATTTTAAGTATAAGATGAACTCGCACGGAATTTTACAATGCGATTTCAGCTTGAAGGAAATGTATATCCTGATATGTAGCAGTGTGTACATCGATTTGTGACAGATTTGTTCCGAAAAAGTAACTATAATATAAATAATAGATCGCGTTCAAAAAGAACTAGAAACCGACTTCAACTGCCCTAAAAGTCTACTTTTATTAAGGCAATGCTTGTAAGTTAGCTGTCTAATACACACTTAACATTCCCTATCTCAAAAAATACTGAACCGATTTTGATAAACTTGCAGTCTTCCATAAAATGAACAATACTTAGTTCAAAAACAAAAATATTTAAATCGATATTGTAGTTCC
Organism: Carcina quercana; assembly: GCA_910589575.2. NCBI lineage: Eukaryota > Metazoa > Arthropoda > Insecta > Lepidoptera > Depressariidae > Carcina > Carcina quercana. Next base: position 4,089,144 of record OU342454.1, on the reverse strand, counting down.
GGAAATATGCGAGGACAAACATACATACATACACTTTTGAAATTTGGCACAATTGTTTAGAAGCCGATATAGGCTAACATATACGAAAACTGGCCAGTTTTGGAAATATTACATACATACAGGTCGAATTGATAACCTCCTTTTCTTGAAGTCGGTTAAAACAGGCTCTGAAGCCAAGCCTTTCATAAATAAGCCAAAAATATCTAATATTTACGGAGCGCTTGAAACCTTTTACTGGTTTCCCGTGCGTTTTACATCATACCTAACTGTTTTAACTATAAAGGATCTCAAAAACTTTGTCTTGTCTTTACTCACAAAATTCAATACACATATGTAAAACACGTCACTACTGAGAAAAGTGTATTACGAAACAAACTCAATTTTGTTTCACACACAAACAAGTTATAAGTTGGCAGCAACAGAACGCATGAGGAAATAAATATAACTTAATTAATAAATCAATTGGACAGTAATTTATTTACTAACACCCCCCCCCCCCCCCCCCCCCCCCCCCCCAAGGACCCTACATAAAGAAGTTTCGCAGTCGCAGTGAGAGCGGATATAGTGCTGTCACTGTCTAGCATATGTGGTTTACCGTTAGATATTTATGAGTCGTACCTCGTCTTAAGGCGATCCACCTCCATCAAAGTTTCATATTGAATTTCTGTTGCCATAATCTTTTCAAATATAATAGCTGGATTTGTGCAGTAACTATCTAAAAATATGACATCAGATTGTGATGTCGCGAAATGAGTATCATTAACATACAACTTCACAGTGAATCACAATTTACATTTTAAACACTTTATTTCGGATTATTGTTCAAAGCGCCATCTATGAACCATTAGCTGCGTAACTGCTATTGTAGCTAACTATAACGTTGTAAATTAATGATATTTATTTTGCGACACTAATTTCATCTCATATTTTTAGGTAATTACTTATCAAAGCCAGCTATTATATTTTAAAAGATTATGGCAACAGAAATTTAGTAAGGAAGCATTACGAGAGGGATAACGTTAATGTATTTTTATAAACTGACAATGTACATATGTTTTGATTTCCATTTTGCCACTGGAAACTCCTTTATTGATTGTAGTAATGTCGAAACAAGATTCCTAAGTTTAGTTTACAGTCGCAAGCAACAGTGTAAGATGTTTTGGCGGCCATTAAAAGGTCATCATAATCAGCCGGGAAACGTCCACTGCTGGACAGATTCCTCCCACACGGTACGTAGGTTATCCTTCGAGCGATGCTAGTGATGACATACGGAACCGAAACGTGGTACTATTGGCCGAATAAACAAGCTCAAAGTCACTCAGCGAGCAATGAAACGAGATATACCGCTCGGATAAAAACGTATGGCCATTAAAATCCGTTATTATCCACTTGTACGCTTAGAGGATTCTAAACTAAACTTAGGTATTACCATCTCTTTCTTGACTCTTAAATAAAAAAAGAACAGAACTACTTTAGACACAAAATAGGAAACAACTACCAATAAAAAATTATTTGAACATTTACGAAGCATAAAGCCATTTATATGTACTTTTTTGTATTTCTAAGTTTACTCACGACGTTCTTCAAGGCTTGGAACCAAGGTTTCTGTTGCCAGAAATTTACAAAAATACGTTGAATATATAAACGAACATAAACATATATTTATAGTAAGTAATATACTGTGGGTGGATAGGTCTGAGGTCTGTTGAAACATTTGCCATTGGTTTATAATAAAAAAGCTCCCTGACTGTCTGCTTGTCTCATCAACTCTGCCTCAAACAGGTCAGAAACTAGATATTTGTAACAATGATTCCTTTGATGAAGAACCTACGAAGATATTGTAAGCGGGCAAAAATTTAGCTCTTTTCCTAATCGAATAGGTTGTAAGGTCTATGGCCGACCTCACACACCCTAGTGTCAGAGTTGATCCGCCACAGTCCTCTGCCACGTCTCATGCAGCTACTACCTGTCGTAGATAGTAACCGGTAACAACGGATTAACGTGACTAACGAAGCACGGAGTCATATCACTGTTCAGACAATCACGTGATTCAAAGTTGCGGGCAAAGGCTAGTGTAACGATAAATTAAAATATACTTGGGCTAGGATTTTACCTGACTGCGCCAGAAGGAGGGTTATGTTTTTCGAAAGTATGTATAATTGTTTGGCACGCTCTGCGGCCTGAAGGTCTCGATGGATTCTAGCTTGAAAGGTGTCGTTAGATTCGTATTTACTGTGACAGTGACACTGGGTACATTAAAATCATAAAAAGTTTAAAAAATACACAGTCGGGTTTTTAAAAATTTACTTTTCATTCTTAAAAGAACATATAAAATAAAACTGTCATACCTTACGCAGTGATCTTGGTTTAGATAACTTACTCGACGTATTCGGTAAATCCATGAACAGTGTTTTAGATATTTTCAATTTTGATAATAATTGTTGAGACATTAAGAGTTTTAAAATTACTTATTTATGGTTTACCTAACCTTTAAACATATTTTCTAAGTAACTAGTAAGACAGTGACATTTTAAAATATAAACCTGAAAAAACTAAATACGAAATAACCTCAACAATCAGTGTAGCCAAGAATAAGTATAAGATGTTATCACAACTTACATTCATAGCATGTACAGTTTTATCACATTTTTTAAATTAAACATATTTCACGAATAACAAACACAAATTGTCCTGTTTACGTAAAAGTGTTTGTACAGTCAGTTACATATGTCAGTGTGTGACAGTCAGGTTGTAATTGTTATCAGGGCGGACGGACGATTCGATTAAGTTATCTTTGAGATAAATCGTAAATCATTACAGTCAGATAGATTCTGTAAAGTCGGACGCATGGCTTTTTGGAGGTTAAAATAAACTACTTTTCAATACAGTTGTTAAAAATGGCGTAATTAAGAGGCTATAATTATGATTCGAAAATTAAATATGTAAAAAAATGTAAAAAAATATATTTCCATTCATTTGAAGTCCTTTTAAGTAAAAAAAAGCTAAAAAAATAGAACATCCGATTTTTTAATTTATTATTTGTGTTTAAATGTTTAAAGAAGAAAAAAAGGGATAAGTTTAAAATTATTTATTTTACATTATTATGTATGATTTTGAGAAGAATGTCATCAACAATGACAATATCATTGTTTGCTAACACTGATTATTATCATTATTTTACAGCGATAGAGTGTGAGCGAGATAGCGTGCTAGCGGAAGCCATTTTCAAATATATTCTTTATGTGCGCAGGTTATATATAGAATAAAATCGGATAGATTTTATACGAGGAAAACTAAATGAGTCCGTATGTCTTAACATTGAATTCTCAATAAACAAATTAATTCATTGATGTGTTTTTTACTATTTCCTACAACTGTATTGAAAAACGTCTTATAATACACGGATGTGTAATACTTTCCACTCTTGTATCGCAATGTACTATTTTTAAAACAAGAAGGAAAAACTGAAATCTATACTATAAAAAAATTATTATTCTGGTTTATTTATACAAATTGATATAAATACGGCGGAAATAACTTGATTTGTATCCACTGTTTTACTCTAGCTACTCTGTTCTTTTAAAATCAATAAGTCTCCTATTACGACACCCACGGGATGAAGTGGGGTGATTATATATAAAGCCGGGTACATACAAATAATTTGCATATTACAAGAGTAATCGACCTTTTTTTAATTTGGCATTTGTTTTTAAAAATAATCTTTCGAAGAAAAAAAAAGCGATTTGATTTGATTGATTTCGTATCATATTATACCATTAAAATGGCAAATGTTTCATCAGACCAAAATGTTTTTGTCTGTATCGTTCGTTTTTGATAAGTGTGAAAAATCTCCAGGGTCGCATGGTAAATGATAGATAGTTAAGAGTCTGCAGCAAGCTAGAGTCTCCATACAAACGCAGTTACGTCCTTATTTTTGAATAACACGTTGCATCATCATAAAATTTTGGCAAATATAATAAGATGAGATATATCTCAGTCTTCAATTAGTGTATTTTATGACTCTTGAAATCGAGTATAAGTTTTGCATTTTAGAACACCAAAATCATGTTAAGTTCGGCTGAATATTGCGGCCAAAATATGGTACAGATTTAAGTCAAACCCTATTCTAGATATTGATTAAACTATGTAGTTTCACACGAAAAATAATTTATCGAAATTGATTTTGTGGTTTTCAAATGAAAACGAAACTACGAAAATCAGTTAAAAACTACAAAATTATGATGCGAATTTGCAGCCGAACACTAGCGGGGCGAACGGCAGGGGGAAAAGGGCGGTATTTGTTAGCGCCCCGCGGAGTTGAGCGCTGCTTACTACGGACACTTAAAAACAGATTTTACGATAAAAATTCCTGAATGCAGAAATATCATTAGTTAAAAAAAATGCTTCATAATTAATCATAGCTTGGTTTTTGATGTTGGGTAATTTACAAATCATTCTAATTCATACTTATACTAAAATGAAAGTATGTTTGTTTGTCTCTCCTTTACTTCGAAACGGAGATTCATAATGACTTGAATTTTGGCGTAGGAACAGTTCAAGGGTCAGAAAAGTTTATTGTATAGTTTAAATTAGCTATCTGTAAATGTCTGCAAGAACATACCTGATTGGAGAGAACACTCTTCAACTGTATACATTCCTCGCGCCGCCTGTCCAACTCTTTCTGCATAACCCCCAGTTGTTCTAAAATCACAAATAATCTCATGCTGCAGTGTTCGTTGAGTTCCCGGGGCTCCTCTACATGCGCAGACGATGACCACCGAGGGGGTTTTAGTGGATGAAAGTTCTACATAACCTTCTCTCCTAAGAAGTCGGGTATCTTTGAAAGATTTCTCCCTCGAAAAAAGGCTAATGTTTTTTTAAATGTATGATGGGTTTGCAATTGACTTTCGTCTCATCTGATGTTAAGTGACGGTAAGGCGTTGTATGGTATGCGTATACCCACAATCTAATGAGGCAGACACTAGACAGTGCTATTAGCACTATTGTTTGGCGACAGACTTAGGTAACATGGTGGTAGCTAGCCAGGCGGACATAGAAAATGTCCTACCACCAACCAAACCAAGTACGGATAGGTACCCCACTGGGAATCGAACCCGAGGTCTCCGTATTGTAAGTCCAAGCGTGTAGCCATTAGGCCACGGAGGTTAATCAAAGAATCTCATAGCAAGCTATCATATTTTCAAAGATAGTACTATATTTCTATTAAAGTACTCATAAAGGCAGTAAGAGTTTTTAAGAGAGTCCCCCTACTAGATGGACCGACGCCCAAGTTAAGGTCGCGGGTAGTTGCTAAAAAATCGATCTAGATTAGTCTTATGTCTGCGAAAACGCTTGTTTTTTTGCGTTTTTTTCTTCCACGCAAAATATAGTCACTAATTTCACACACTCGGGCATACGCATCATGGTCAAGCGGCCAAGGCGCAAGATTGTTACGTTATAAGAATTGATACAAAGTTTTTCCTTTTTTGTGTATATATCAAGTTTTTTGTTTTGTAGCCAAATTAAAAAGAAAATTGTACTTTTGGCAAAGAAAACTCCTAGCACAGCCCAGATATTGTGTATATGTATAGAAGCTAGACCCTCACTCACCGATGACCTCTTTGGATAGCAGCAGACTGTCGCCAGTGGCCCTCAGCCTGTCCAGATGTTCTCTGAGTTTCTTGTTCTCTATTTCCATTTCTTCGACCCTGTATCTGTCTGTGTTGGGATTGGTGGCAGGAGACGACAGACGATCTGGGGGAAGTGAAGTCAGTAAGATTATTTACTATGTGATGTAGATGGAAGACTCCATACGATCGGACGAACCAGGTACTGCTAGTTCTGAATATAATGGACATATAAAGAAGCACAATCGAGGTCTGGGTTCGATCCTGGCTCGTACCAATGAGTTACAATTTCTTATTTGGAATTTATGTACGAATGACAAAAATCATTACCGTAGGCTTTTCGGTGAAGGAAAACATCGTAAGAAAACCTGCACACTTCAAAGGTGTGTGTGAAGTCTACCAATCCGCACTGGACCCGCGTGGTGTACTATATAGGAGAGTAGGACTGAGACCCTACCGCAGCATATTATATAGGCTGTTGATGATAAAGAACTATATAAACAGTAATACTTCCAAACTTTTATAGTTCACCAATCTTTTAACTATTTGTTTCTGAAAGGTATTACACAGAAAAGGTCGTTAAGCTTTCCTCGTGTGACTCAAAGAATAGTTGAGGATAAATAGAACCATTTATTTACATGTAATAGCTGAAACCATTCAGGCGATCTGATCCACCTCCATCAAAGTTTCATACTAAATTTCTGTTGCCATAATCTTTTAAAATATAATAGCTTAATTTGTGCAGTAACTATCTAAAAATAGTACATCGGATTGTGATGTCGCGAAATGAGTATCATTAACATACAACTTCACAGTGAATCACAATTTTCTTTATAAACACACTATTTTTCGATTATTGTTCAAAGCGCCATCTATGAACCATTAGCTGCGTAACTGCTATTGTAGCTAACTATAAAGTTGTAAATTAATGATATTTATTTCGCGACACTATAATTTCATCTCATATTTTTAGGTAATTACTTATCAAAGCCAGCTATTCTATTTTTAAAAGATTATGGCAACAGAAATTTAGTATGGAAGATTAGATCGTAATAAATAATAAACTTACTCATGAGCCGCTCCTCCAAGTCCTGCGCTCGTTTCGATGTTCTCGACAGCTCGCTCTGGAGGGCAGATATCTTGTTCTGCATCCTCAACACCAGACCAGCGTCCGCTATCTGAAACAGGAACATTCTGGTTAGGGTTCCGTAGTCAAACAAGGAACCCTTATAGTTTCGCTCTGTCCGTCTGTCTTTCCACGGCTTAGCTCAGACACCCTTACTACTAGAAAGCTGTAATTTGGTACCGGCATACATATTAATCATGTCAACAAAGTGGTAGAATAAAATCTTAAAATTTTTTAAGGGCGGCTCCCATACTAACTTGGGTAACTTGGAAATGGATTTTTTTTGCGTCTACCCCACTATGTGGAGTATCTTTGAATAGGTATTTCAAAAATTTTGAGGGTCTAACAACGGTACTTTTCGATTTAGAGATCCGGTTGCTTTAAGTGATAATTTTTGTCGCGCGTCCATTTTCGTTCCCGCTGCGGGGGGAGTGAGGTATCTCAAATCGGTGGGGGTTGGTAAACGTCCGTTCTGTACGTGGTACTATATTAATTGTGTGGTATAGGTTTTTATCTGCATAAACGGCCGTATCTTTTTATTGCGTTCACTTAGAAGCTTAATTTTTGACAGCTCCAAGGAACTTCACGCTTAAGTATTTGATTTTAATTTCAAGTTGATATATCTACGCGTTCCTGAGAAAAAGGGTCGTGACAGACAGACAGACGGACAACAAAGTGATCCTATAGGGGTTCATTTTTTCCTTTTGAGGTACGGCACCCTAAAAACTCATTATAAAAATACATCCCTATTCTCAATTCGACGGGTATGGTTTTTAAAAATGTTTCGTTACTTCATAACTTTTGACTGGATGAACCGATTTGGATGATTCTTTTTTTTTATTTGAAAGGTGGCTTCCCGGTTGTATCGGTAATCGGTTGTATATAATAATAAGTTTTTATAAGTGATATATATGTAGATAGACTTGTATATTTACTGAACGACGTCACACTGAACGCGGGCGCATGTCAAGCGGCGGACTCGACCCGTGCCGCTTTGTATTTTAACCGACATCAAAAGAGGAGGAGGTTATCAATTCAACGGGCATGTTTTTTTAAATGTTTGCTACCTCAAAACTTTTGAATGGGTGAACCGATTTTGATGATTTTTTTTATTTGAAAGCTGGTGCTTCCCGTGTGGTCCCATTTCAATTTGGTCCAGTTCTGACAACGGCACCCATGAGAAAACTATATAAATCTTAAATTTGCCTCATTAAAAGTAGACTTTTATGGCAATTGAAGTCGGTTTACAGTTCTTTTTGAACGCATTTACTTGTTTAACATTACGTCTGGACTGTATTATTTATAGACTGTATGTATAAGTGGAAACAAGCACATATTGGTGACGAACGCACGGCTACAGGTCAAGCTATACATTTCCAGTATACGCTGACCTCGCATCGTGCGGGATTACATTCAATGCGAGGTCAGCGTACACTGGAAATGTATACCTTGATGTGTAGCCGTGCGTACATACAACAGGTGCACAATTTTTGATGTTCATCCTTCAATTTTTGCTTGATATATTATAGAAATCGATGGTAATGGTTGCAACTCACTGGCGTTGGCCCGTTATGCGTTCCAGCGGACCAGTTGACTGCTTCCAGTGCTGGCCTAGTGGTCTCCACCGATCTCACCGAACCGTAGCCATAATCCTGAAACAAAACACGGTTTATGTACAAAGTGTTATGTCTTCTTCATTAACATCATCAGCCGGTAAACGTCCACATGAGCTGAAGTGGCAATGGGCAGGCCACATCGCTCGAAGAACCGATAACCGGTGGGGAGTAAAGGTTCTCGAGTGGCGACCACGTACCGGGAAACGTCTACCAGGCCGTCCCCCTACTAGATGGACCGACGACCTGGTTAGAGTCGCGGGGAGTCGCTGGATGCATATGGATCGGGACCGGTCGATGTGGCGTACCATGAGGGAGGCCTATGTCCAGCAGTGAACGTTTCCCGGCTGATGATGAAACGTCAACTGCTGGACATAGTCCTCCTACATTGACCGGTCCTGAGACACAGGTATCAAAATTGCGAAAATTTTAGTTTCTCGAATAGTAAAACGCTGATTAGATTTCGTTTTTTCATTAAATTTTGAACGTTTTTTTATGAAGGTATATAGCAGATAAAAACATTATTTTACGAGATAACTCAAAATATCGAACAAGCTTCATACATTTAACGTTCCAATATAGTAATGTGACGTCACAAAACACGCCCGATTTATATGTAGCATTTTAGCACCGCGTGACTAGAATCACTTTTGGACGGGTTGTGATAAAAAAACTATTAGTCGTATCGAGAAAAAAAATTATAATGATAGTGCTTTTTTCTCTTTCTAACTAGTGAATAGGAAATACACACGCTTGCCTTGTGTTTTTCAGACGACCTTCTGAAATCACGAACTGGTGGAAATGAGCACATGTAATTAAAAAAGTATTCACTTTCTTTGCCGTCTGATAGTGTTAATATAAAACGATTGCTTACATCCTCGACGGCTGTCTCGTGCTGGGAGTTGTTGCTGGCGTCGGACAGAGATCGTCGGTGCTCTTTAGCTGCCGGCGCTCTGTAACAAAGTGTGCTATTTAGTTGTTTTTTAAGGGTACCGTACCCAAAGCGTAACCAACCTATTACTAAGACTCCGCTGTCCGTCTGACCGTGATAGTTGGACAGTTGAAATTTTCACAGATGATGTATTTCTGTTGCCGCTATAACAACAAATACTAAAAAACAGAATAAAATAAATATTTAAAGGGCTCCCATACAACAAACGAGTTTTTTTAAGACATGCGTTTTAAAGTACTAGTAACGCTATCTAGTGGGGAGTAGTAAAACTAAATTTTGAAAAATGGTTTTTAGGCGCATTCGTTAGAGGATTGTTCGGTGCATATCTCTCGCACTTGAACGTTTTTTTAAATATTGGCAACATTGAAAAGGAATACTTTTTTTATTGAAACTTTTTATTGTACACAGAATATAAACACAAATATAGTTACATATAGATAAATAAATAAACGACTGCCAGGCACGATACTAAATTATAGCTCTGTTTCTCTCTTCTCTTCTATTCTCAACTAAACACGCTTTTGTCAGTAAGCCACAAAGAAATACAAATCAAAACAAACAAAATGAGCCCAAACTCAAAGAGTTTAGTAGTAGTCCCTGAAGAGTTCCTCTATCCACCTCCTCACTCCAGGGTCAGATCAGATCGATGGTGACAAACTATTGTATTGTCATCCGACTTACATACAATTGCAAAGTTTCAATGCGATACGACAGTCCGAAGTAGGTTAAAATTGACTTGCAAGATTTGTTTACATACATAGCGAGTTATATACAAGTGAACCTAATATCAGGCGTATTAAATATATATACAAAAGGAATAGCTTTTTTTCTATATACAAATTCGACAATACATACAATTTAAGACTTATGAATAATTTCTAAGACAAAAATTATGCCGCTTGAGGTTTTTCTTACAGAGTGAGCCAATAGTCTGAATATCTTGATTTTGGTTTAGAATTATATATCCAGGCTTCCGTGAAATAAAAGCTATCACATTGCTGTGTCCTTTTTAGATAATTTACTTGTTTAACGGTTGGATAGTTCGGTCAAATTTGACCGAAATCCGTCAATACATTTCATTCAACCACATACCTTTGTTGGTTGCTCTGATAAACCAACAGATGTCGCTACAGGTCAGATAAATGGCGATGGTGACTGCTTATTGCGCTCAGAACTAATATAGCATGGGGTATCGGTAGCTCTTTAGCCTATTCCTACTAGAAGAGTAGGAATAGGATACTCGAAGGACCATAAATGTTAATTTTTGAAACGTTTGAGCTTGAATCAAACGCTTATTATACTACTCATCTAAATAAATCCGTTTATTGAGACAACTACCTTTGATTTAATATAAGCTCGTGATGACACCTGTTATCGTGACGTGATTAGGGATGTGAACTAAACAAACCGGTAATCTGCGCATCCGATTATCACGAGAAGTCGATTCGGAATTCTATGAGTTTCTAATCGATTTGGTTTTTTGTATTTATATTTAAGTTCTAGAAAGTGATACAATGATCGAACGGATCACAAAACCCTGTTCTGTATCAAAAATAACAAAAATAAAACAAGTCGTTTTATAATATCTTTATTCACTTTCGTCAGAAGAGCAAAAATTATCGGTTGAGCTGTCGTCACCTGTAGAAATGGTCACCTTATAATTCGATGTCCATGTGTCAGTTCGTCAATTTCATATCACAGTTTAACAGGTTTATTTTCTTATACCAATGTCAATAACTCTGCTTTCACTGCCAAGCCAAGCCACCAATTCCACCTGTTTATTTGCGTTAGCAGGCGCTTTATCGATTTCCACGGAATGATATTATACATTGTCCATAATTCTAGATTGTTTGGAAGTAATTTTGTTTAAATTTGTCTTAGTTCATTTCTTCGTGGTATTCTCTTGTGCTTCTCGATTCGAATGCAAGCAAAGCATTGTCCACGTCATTAAACAAAATTAAAATAAAATACAAAATGCATTTCAACTACTTCTCGAGATCATCCAAAGACTATTTGATTGAGTAATATAATTTTATTTCTAGTAATTTATTTCTGCATTATATTATTCGAATATTTCTATTTGGAATCGATATTAACCGGCGAGAAATAATGATCAAAGTAGTACAGCAAAAAAGAGTTTAAAGTTTAAAAAGAAAAAGACTGAGAATTTAACTATTTTTACGACGTTTCGCATCAATTCAAATTTACATTTGACACAGAATTTACGTGAAATAATAGTATTTGTAATAACGTTTCCCATATTATTTAACGATGGATAAAAATGTTTTTTTTTATTTATTCAAAAAGCAAATCATATTTTATAATGTGTATTCTTGATTTTACCCAAAGTTACATTCTATAGTCGTAGCTAGCTGACGAAACGGGCTTTTTAGAATGTGAGGAGTTGTTATGATAAACCAACTGATGTCACTACAGGTCAGATGAATGGCGATGGTGACATTGCGCTCAGAACCCGCCATAATATGCCACCGGGTATAAATTACGCTTTAGTCAAATTACTCTAAAAAATATAAATTTTTTGTAGCGTTTGAGCTTGAATCAAACGTTTATAATCATCAGCCAGGAAACGTCCACTGCTGGACATAGGCTTCTCTCATGGCACGCCATATCTACCGGTCCCGAGCCACCTGCATCCAGCGACTCTAGCCTGGTAGGCGTTTCCCGGTACGTGGTCGCCACTTGAGAACCTGTACTCCCCACCGGTTAAGCTGGACTAAGTACTGTCAAACGTTTATAATACCACTAAATTATTAAATTTAAAAAATATATAATTAAAATAAATTGCGATATTTGAGCTCGCGTGAATCAAATCACTTTTAAAGGCTGAACAGATTTAGAGGTTCAGGCCTGAAATATCTGTTTTCCAAAAATGTAAAATTATCAAAACGCCTGCGTTTTCACAATATCAACACTTTTATCAGCCATCTCAAAATGTCAGCTAATTAATATCTGTATAATTTCAGGAAGTCGTCTATTCATAATGTTTACATTCCTATAATATTCGCGTCATCATAATTTTAGCTTTTCCGTTTTGTTCACTTTTCTAGATATCTGTTTTATTTTTAACCGACTTCAAAAAAGGAGGAAGGTATCAATTCAACGGGTATTTTTTTATGTTTGTTACCTCAGAACTTTTGACTGGGAGAACCGATTTGAATGACTCATTTTTTATTTGAAAGCTGGTGCTTTCCGTGTGGTCCCAGTTCAAGTGGTCCAGTTCTGACAACGGCATCCATGAGAAAACTATATAAATCTTAAATAGAAAAAGTAGACTTTTAGGGAAATTGAAGTCGGTTTACAGTTCTTTTCTTGTCAAATCAATGTTCTATTTTTGAATCTTTAAATTCTTGCAAAATCCAAATGAAAACGAGCGCGTCTCGGGACGCCCCACAGAAGTGATGAAGTAATCTAAGTGGAACTAATTAAGGGTTAGAAAGAGATAGAGGGAAGCCAAACAGGCTGGCGTCGTAACGCGTTACGTAACGGAGCGAAGTTGTTTTTTTTTTTGATTTTTTAAATGTCTGTTACGGTATTAGATGTAGAAAGTTGACACTCGAATATTTATTTAATCGGATAGTAATACCTCTGCATAGAATCCATTCTCTCCTGAAGCTCATACTGCGAGGACAACAGCTTCTGTCGACTTTGTCGTTCAGCTTCCAGCTCGGCGCATAGAGCCTTCTTCTCAGCCTCGTGCTGTTTGTCGCGCTCTGGAACGTACGAATGTTAATCTTAACACCTCTTCATAATACTCATTTAATATTTTAGATAATGGAGGAAGACTATGTCTAGCAGTGGATATTTCTAGGCTGATATTTTTAGGGTTATGTTGCTTGAATTTATCACAAAGTATGTATTACTATGTCCGCTATAGCATCAAATAATGAAAATTTAGGTTAATAATTAACGCGTTGCCTTAAAAATTTGGTTCTTGTTGATTTTTTCAAAGAGCGCTCAATCAATTTCGATAAAATTTATATGTGACCACCTCTGAAGTGTGCTCTACCAAACAAAACAAAAGAATTATCAAACTCGGTTCACTATTGGCGGAGATATCGCGTAACACACATCCCAAAAAAACACATACGCGTCGAATTGAGAACCTCCTTCTTTTTTGAAGTCGGTTCAAAAGTAAAGGTCTCATGCAAGAAAGGTGTTTTTTCGGCGATGTAGCGGTGTTATAATTTTTACATACATATAGGTTTACATATTACATCGGTTTTGTACTTGGCCTTCAGCTCACCTGATGGTAAGCAATGGCCAAGCGTGCGCAGACTCTGCTACCTTTCATACCAGAACACAACTGTGCTAACACTGCTGTTTGGCAGCAAACTGAAGTAACACGGTGGTAGCTAGCCAGGCGGGCAAGAAAATGCCCTACCACCAACCTAACCTAGTAATGATAGGTACCCCCACTGGGAAGTCGCAGCTTGTAGCCATTACGCCACGGAGGCGGTTCAAAATGTAAATGATAGCATCTGTTATCACGAACCTTTCCAAAACTGGGCACGTAATTCAAACTCTTTGGACCACACCATCGCATCCTGGTTTGGTTCAGCACCCACAACCATGCTGTTTTCAGTTGGCACTCCCATGTCTTCTATTATATTAATTTTTATAAAATCAAATGCTACTTTACGAATATTAGATATAATTTATAGATACGCACGAAAAAACTTTTCTACAAATCATATATCAAAATATATGGTAAAAGAAATATTTGTTTGAAAGCATTTTGTTTTTTGAGCCACTTTAATCAATTTGAAACCTTATATCGATAGTTTTACGTTTTGAGTCCGCACAAGATTGATGTTTAAATGTATATACAGTAACAGACAAAAAAAGTCCGATAAGAAACTGTCTATAGTATGTTTTGTTATGAAAACACACACAAAAATCATTTCATGACTTCACACTTCTTCATCACTTCACAGAATTAAGAAAAAAATTTTTAATCACTTGTAAAAATAACCCTAAACTTGCAGTAATTAAGTTGACAGTTTTAAGGCGGACATTTCTTGAGCTGTTTAATTAAAATATAAACTTTATAAACTAAACTAAGTTCCAATGAAATTTCAGCTCGAGATATCGATTAATGCTCCGCCTGCCGATAAAATAATTAGTTTATCACGTAAATATTGGTGTTATCTCTTTATCTGTCCACGTATCTGTGATTCCATAACATTATATTGGAAATCATCATTCGTTTTATTGGGGACACGTTACACTTATCAACAGATTAACAAAAAAAATTTCATTGAATAAATAAATAAGAACCACCCCATGCCTTAATTTTTTAATATATGGGTTTGCGCTTGGCCTTCATCTCACATGATGGTAAATGACGATAAGGTCGTTGGATGGTGCGCGTGCGCATCCAGATGCCTCAACCGGCTTCCTTTCTTTCTTTCTTCCTACCTTTAAACCGGAACACAACAGTGCTATTAACACTGCTGTTTGGCGGTAGACTGAGGTAACATGGTGGTAGCCAGTCGGGTATAGGAAATGCCCAACCACCAACCTAACCTAGTCATCAGCGGCATTCGGGAAACGTCCACTGCTGGACATAGGCCTCCCTCATGGTACGCCACATCGACCGGTCCCGAGCCACCTGCATCCAGCGACTCCCTGCGACTCTAACCAGGCCGTCGGTCCATCTAGTAGGGGGACGGCCTGGTAGACGTTTCCCGGCACGTGGTCGCTACCCTAACCGAGTACTGAGTACAATAGGCCACAGAAGTGGTTAAATGTGCAATAGAAAAAGGTGTTTTACTACATGTTAATAGGCCAACGCTTGACTTCAATCTAACCTGATGTTAAGTGACCATGAGGTGGACGTTGTATGCTCTTCGTTTCTTAGTGTCTAAGAAATCTTCATGGGGATAAGTGTAATGCATCCCTAACACCAGTGTTAGAGAGTCTAGATTCTAAACTCTATAAAAACGAATCTCTTTCGATCCTGATAGAAAAAGTTAGTTACATGTTTAATTTGGTTTTTGTTGATTTTGGCAAAAAGAGCTCAATCAATTTCGATAAAATTTATATGGGACCACCTCTGAAGTATGCAAACAAAAAAGAATCATCAAAATCAATTCATAATTGGCGGAGTTGTGACGTAACCTCTTCCTTTTTTGTAGTCGGTTGAGAAATCTAGTCGCTTCAGACCCTCCGTTAAGTAGTTAAGGAATGACAAAGCACAAAGACCTGCAAACGCCCTTATAGATAGGTCAAAATTAAATATAGATAAATACTCCATACATTTTAACGGTCAAGTATCAAGCAGTGACGTCACGGGCCGCGTACGATTATTATAGAACGATTTTGCACCAAGTGACTAGAAAGTAAATTTTAAACCGCATTTGTAGCTAAACAAAATAATAACTCACCTTCAATAGCCATATCATAATGTTCCTTACTGCTCTTCAATTCATTCGCCAGTTTCTCACTCTCCGCCTCCCAACTCTCCTTCTCTATCTTATACTTCTTCTCTATCTCTATTTTCTCCTCTCTCAGGCGTTTGTTGGTGTCTCGCTCACTCATCAGCTCCGTTTCAAGTGCGTTGATCAGATTGTTCTTTTCGTTTATATCGACCTTCAGCGTTTTACCCTCAATTTCGATAAGTTTTAACAGTTCCAGTTTAGCCCTGAAAGAAAGATAGAATTTTTAAAAAGTACGATAAGGCCGTTGTAATTCCTACTCACCCAGAAGCCTAAACTGAAGCGCTGGCTTTGTTATATTTTATTATAGGTACACAGTGCTATTGCCAAAGCTGCTTGCCAGCAGACTTATTACTAGTTAGCCAGGGTACACTCGAGTACAAAAACTTGTATACTAGATGACACCAAATCAGATTGGGCAATTTAAAACTCCTATAAATTTTAAAATATCTAATATTATTTAAATTTTTTCTGGACTTTTACACTTATAGAGCCCGAAATTTTTTTAAAAAAAAACATGCTCGAGGTAAATTTTTTATTTTACATTTTGCTTTGTAATTACATTGTGAAGCATTTTAAGTAAGGGAGTGGTCACATAAAAACGTTATTTTACGAGATAACTCAAATATTGTTAAAAGTTTCATACATTATCTACTTCAATGCCTAGCTGTGACGTCACGCCTAGGTACCGATTTGTATGGAGCGTTTTTGCACCGCGTGACTAGAATCACTTTTCGAAGGGTATATTAGGAAAACTATAAGCCATATCGAAAAATCTTTAACAAGGCTATTTATCTTTTCACACGGTCTCTCGAACGAGGGAATATATTTTTTTGTGAACATCCCTATTGAGAAGCTCCTTTTTTGAAGTCGGTTGATAAAATATAGTAGATAACAACAAACCTGAGTTCAACAATCTGCTGCTGTAGAGGTTCTATGGCCTTGGCCTTCTCCATCGCGACGCCCAGCTTCTGTTGGAGACTTATGATCTTATTCTCCAAGCCCTTGTTCAGAGTCTTGACGTGGTCCAGACTACGAGCCTCTATGCGCAGGCGCTTGTACTGCCGGCGAGCGAGGAAACGACGAATCTGTTGAAAAATAAGTTTATATCTGTATAAATAAAACAAAGTCGGTCCAGTTACATCATTCATACCCCAAGAACGTCGGGACCGATTTCTTTTTCTTCTATGATTTTTATCATTTATTTGTACATAAATTCCAAATAACAAATTGAAACTAATTTGTACGAGCCAGAATCAACCCAGACCTCGAAAGTTCAAGGACTGACACTCTACCCAACTGAGCTACCATTGGCTTTGTTGATTAATTATTGTATAACTAATGCACTTTAGTTTCAAGTAATCGATACTCTGTTTCTTCAAAACTGAAAATTAAAGTAAACAAGTTAGCTCTCAATTTCACAAATTTACAGTCGGAATGTGTGTGTATTATTTTCTATAATAACTATCCCTAGATGACAATTGATCGAATTAATCAACTCTCTAACTCCTGAGAAGAAATTCCAAGGTATGTGTGAAGTCTACCAATGCGCACTGGTCCCGCGTGGTGTACTATGTCCCATACACTCTCTGTAGGAGAGTAGGACTGAGACCCTGCAGTGGGGACATATATATACGTCTGGGTAAACTTACAGCAGCTTGTGCTATTATAATGCTACGTTTGGTCTTCTGCGCACGCTGTCTGGCCAGATATCCTCGAGCGAAGCGCTGCACTGTGATCGTCTGAAAATCACAATAAATAAAATAAATGTATTGAAACATTTGCCCAAATCTGCTTAGGAGCTTTGATTTTCTTCGCTCTATGGTTGCGTTCTCCTTGGATACGTGAACTAGCTGGCGGGTTACGTTTGAAATTTGAATATAGAACACGTTGCAGTGACAGCTGGTCAAATGTATCAATAGAAGATCAGTTTAGGATCAGTTTTTTGAGGCAAGCTGTAAAGGGAGCATCGACTTTGAATGTAAAAAGTCAGGTCCGCTGCCAGCCAACGCACTGGTAATTCTGTACCGCCAATTTTGCGTTTCTTTGAACAGTAGTATCATTTGATTTGATAAAGCGTCGGTGGCGCATTGGATAAGGCGCGGACTCTCAATCTGAAGGTTCCGGGTTCGTATCCAGCCGCGTACCTATGAGTTGTTTTTCAATTCAAGTACATTATCCGATTGCTTAACGGTGAAGGAAAACATCGTGAGGAAACCTGCATGTCTTGAACAGGCTTTGTCCGTCAATCCGCACTGCTCCCGCGTGGTGGACTACGTCCCATACACTCTCTGTAGGAGAGTAGGCTTGAGACCCTGCAGTGGGGACATATAGGCTGTTGATGATGATGATCATTTGATCATACCTATATCTTGGGAAAACCATTGGCGTCGCGTCAGTGTAACATAAGATATACATACCGCTTTGAGCAACATCTTGTCCTTGTAGAGCTTCCTGGCCATGTACCCTCTGGCCACGGCCTGTAGACCGATGGCCAGCCTCCGCAGACGCTGGTACTTGACCCTGGCGAGCCAGCCGCGCACGTTCCTCTGTATCTTAAGGGCTGCTCGGTTGCGACGTATTTCTTGCGCTTTGCTGTGAAGTAATGGACAATGTCTCAAAATAAATAGTAGCAAATATGATTTGGTTTGGGGGTAGAAAGTGACAAATGAATGGTGCCGTATTTTTTTATTCACTGAAATAGTTCAATGACGCAGCTTGTGTGGCTCAAAAAAGTATTAAACTAAAACATTGAGCAATAATTATTGCTATGGTATGTATGGACATGTAAATTGGAATGAATTTGTTTCCTGCAGTCTATACCATGATTATGAGATAATCGGGGTTAACACAGGCTGTTTAGCGATCGCAGAATTATGTTATTGCAGGTAGTTAGGTACGCTGTCGCTTATTTACTGATTTGTAGGGTTACCTAACTCAAACAAAGGTAAACATATTTAAAGGATTATTTTGTTATTCGTCCTCCCGTCTTTCAAGACCCTTATTTATTTGTACTTAACGTTACCCCTCTCCGAATGCTTCCATACTAAATTTCTGTTGTCATTCATCTTTTAAAAATAGAACAGCTGGCTTTAATAAGTAATTACCTAAAAATAGGAGATGTAATTATAGTGTCGCGAAATAAATATCATTAATTTACAACGTTATATTTAGCTACATTGGCAGTTACGCAGCTAATGGTTCATAGATGGCGCTTTGAACAATAATCGAAAAAAAATGTTTAAAATGTAAATTGTGATTCACTGTGAAGTTGTATGTTAATGATACTCATTTCGCGACATCACAACCTGATGTCCTATTTTTAGATAGTTACTGCACAAATCCAGCTGTTATATCTTAAAAGATTATGGCAACAGAAATTTAGTATGAAGCTTTGATGGAGGTGGATCGCCTTAACTAGATCGTCGGGCCGTCTAGTAGAGGGACGACCTGGTACCTGGTCGCCACTCGAGAACTTTTTCTGCCCATTGCCACTTCAGCTGACTAAATCGTCGAGATATGTCGGTGACCTTAGTCCATCTACGGATTTCCGGTATATAAATTCCGAGCATGATTTTCGCTTTTCACTGTACATATATGTGTATTGTATACGTTGACGTTGAGCGTCGGTGGCGCAGTGGATAAGGCGCGGACTCTCAATTTGAGGGTACCGGGTTCGAATAGCGTCGGTGGCGCAGTGGATAAGGCGCGGACTCTCAATTTGAGGGTACCGGGTTCGAATAGCGTCGGTGGCGCAGTGGATAAGGCGCGGACTCTCAATTTGAGGGTACCGGGTTCGAATCCAGCCGTGTACCTATGAGTTGTTTTTCAATTCAAGTACATTATCCGATTGCTTAACGGTGAAGGAAAACATCGTGAGGAAACCTGCATGTCTTGAACAGGCATGTGAAGTCCGTCAATCCGCACTGCTCCCGCGTGGTGGACTACGGCCCATACACTCTCTGTAGGAGAGTAGGCCTGAGCCCCTCCAGTGGGGACATATAGGCTGTTGATGATGATACGTTGACTGACCGTCTCGCCAGATGTCCCCTCGCGTGCGCCTGTATCTGTCTGATGCAGCGCGTCAGTCTGAGGTACTTGCGGCGGGCGATGAACCTGCGCACGCAGCTCTGCACTCGCACGCAGTACAGCCGCTGGATCTCGGCGCGAACCTTCTCTAGGTACGCTACCTGGTAGGCAAGCAAGAGATCATGGAGGATAGGATACCACACGCACGCACGCACGCACGCGCACGCACGCATACACGCACGCATACACACACGCACGCGCGCGCACGCATGCACGCATTCACACACGCACACGCACGCACGCATACACGCCCGCACGCACACAAATATTATTTAAATATAACGGTTCTCCTGACAATACGGCGCCTCATGTCATCGTGACGTCACCTGCTTGTAAACTTTGGTTGACTAATACCTACATGCAACTGCTTACAAGTAGTTGACGTCATCAATTCGGCTAATCACAGCCGTTTACGATCACGTGAGTAAGTAGAGGAAAAAATAATTTTCTTTGACGATTTTCTATTCAAATAACTAGTATTTTTGCTAACTAAATAAGAATAAATTTATTTATAACAGTGTACAAAATGTTTTTCTTATATAATTGGGCTAGAATATTTGATCTAGTTACATACTAAAGCGTCTGCAGCTAAATTAAGTTTAAAAACTTGTATTTTATCATACAGTGCCTCACCCCTTAGAAAAGCAGACGGAACGTCTAGCCGCCATTATAAAATGGATCAATTTACATGCAATAATAATAAGCAAAACCACATATTCTAAGTGTAAGTGAGTCCTCTCACAAATAGTTGGTTTCCAAAATTCATATTCAACCAGTACAGAAACGGTAGGTGTGTGGCGAGGCTAAAGCAGCATACCTGCCCAGCACGGAAGAATATCTTGGTTGCGCCGAACTGGAACTTGTCAGGGTCCTTGAGATGTTTCGCCAGGATCTTCGAGCACGTGCCCTTTATATCTGAGCGGTTCACGTCCTTGTGCGGGCAGAGAAGGCGGTACCTAAACGATAATAGTACATTGTGATACATGGGTGGAAAGTAGGTAATAAGCCCGAGCCGAAGGCGAGGGTCTTTAACGTGACGAGCTTGTAATAGCTTACTTTCTATCCGATTTTATTCTATGTATGAAAACTCCTTGCTACTAAACTTTTAAAATTGACTCAAGTTCAAGATATTTATTATGCATGAATGTGGTACATAATTACGAATTGGTCTTAACGAATACTATGTTAGTATCTCACATTTAGCCAGAAACTGGCATGAAAAATTGAGAAATACAAATAATATAATACAAACACAATTACAAATACAAACTAATTAAAATTAAAAAAATATGTCAGTTCCAAAACAAACTTCTAAATACAACAATTTCATTTAGCATGTCAAAACAAAATAATTAAAATATTCATCCAATGTGTAGAAACAATTCTCTATAAGCCATGCTCGTAGTTTTTTTACAAAATAATGCAGCGGACAGGTCTTTCATGTCACTGTTTAATCTATTGTAGATTTTTACCGCCATTGCATATGTGTTTCTGCTCCGCTGTTCTGTCTTCATGGCAGGTAATATTAGCTTGTTACGATATCTAGTATTAAAAGTACATGTAGTATACATGTACTATAGTACACAAGTACTTATAAATATAAAAGTCATGATCGAGCCCGTAAAATAAAGTCACGACCGCGAAAATATAGCCTCTGAAAGTACGCCATGTTTAACAACTGTATTTAAAACTATGTTACAGGACGTTCTGCAGTACATCCACAACAGTATCCTAACAAATTCAAAGAGTGAATGAAACAGAAAACAACTTGCCTATTGAAGAAATCCACGTAGAGCCACCGGGACGGGAACCCGGCCGCGGATATCCGGATCGTCTCCAAAACACCGCATGCTCTGCAAATACAACACCGTAGCGTCTCAATTTTCAAGTTCTTAAGACTCCATAGAGCGACAGTGGCGCCCTCATTCGTTCTTTTTTAAATTTCTCCGCAATTGGGTATGTAAAGATTTTTATATGGCATGCAAATAAAAAATCCATTTGGAGATATTTTGATTTTACATCAAATTTTCTCATTTACTTTTCGAATTAGTTAAATTTTATGTTATAATTTCTTAAAAAACACAATGACATTCATTTGACCCCACGTTCATACATTTCATAATGAAACAGATTTCTAAATACTCAAAACTTGCAAAATAGGATTGACATTGATAGTTGACACTTGTTGACATACTAAGGACACCGTGTTCATTTCATGGTTTTTATTATTTTTAATCAAACTAACAGGTGGGTGGTTCGCTCTATAGTGTTTGAACTTATGACGTCACGAAATTATAGTGTCACGAAATAAATATCATTAATTTACAACTTTATAGTTAGCTACAATAGCAGTTACGCAGCTAATGGTTCATAGATGGCGCTTTGAACAATAATCGAAAAAAGTGTTTAAAATGACAATTATGATTCACTGTGAAGTTGTATGTTAATGATACTCATTTTGCGATATCACAATCTGATGTCATATTTGTAGATAGTTACTAGACAAATCCAGCTATTCTAATTTGAAACATTACGGTAAAAGAAATTTAGCATGAAACTTTTATCGAGCTAAATCATCTTAGATGCCCGCGGATCTTCAGCCGGAGCACAACAGTGCTGTTAACACTGTAATTTGGCGGCGGATTTCGATAACATAGTGATACCCAGGCAGGCATAGAAAAATTCTGTACATCCAAACCCAGTATCAGAGATGTGTAGCCACTAGGCCACGGAGGTAGTTATAACTGCCACAACAGTGCTATTGATATTGCTATTTGTTACCTGAGCTGGTGTACAGCTCTTGCGGGGTCGAACTGGAACGGCTGTTTGGTGTCGTTGGGCTTGATGCAGCGCACGTAGTGGGGGGTCGTGGCCGAGAGGGTGCTCATAAGCGCGGAGAGGGACGCGCGGAACTGCGAGCCCACCGTCTGCTTCCCTGGGCCCGATGTACGACGTGGGGGTTGCTGGAGATGACAAACAAATACATCACATATCTCTTTCTTAGAGGTAGTAACTTAAAATTAACACCCCCTACCCCCCCCCCCCCCCCCCCCCTCTACACACACATCATTTCAACACACACACACACCATAACTCACACTCCTCCTCACTCCACTTGGCACACAGGCTAAATATCAATTATTGTTTAACCTTAAATTTAAGTAACTACATAAATATAAATTCTTAGACATAGGTATTATCTGCACAACAATCCTCCTCCATGGTATGCCGCATTGACCGGTCCCGAGCCACTTGCATCCAGCGACTCCCTGCGATCTTTACAAGTCTTCGGTCCATCTAGTAGTGGGACGGCCCGGTACACGTATCTCGGAATGTGATCGCCACTCGAGAACTTACTCCCCATCGGTTATCGGTTCTTCGAGTGATATGGCCTGCCCATTACCAGTTCAGCTCACTAACTCGTCGAGCTATGTCGTGTACGGATTTCATCACGTACAGAAATTCCGAGCATAGTTCGGTTACACAACTCACAATTTTTTTGACTGTAATCATATATGACTCGATGCATTATATTTATTTTTAAAAAGGCAACAGAGGCAGTATTTTTTTAGATTAGTTATTTAAATACTCACTGTTAAACTGGCAACAGGAACTGAAGGCGTAGTTCTTCGTCTAGAGGGCGGCGGCAGCGTGGAACTTTGGTCTTTTTGATCTACCGGTCTATCGAGGGAG
Source organism: Carcina quercana (assembly GCA_910589575.2). NCBI lineage: Eukaryota > Metazoa > Arthropoda > Insecta > Lepidoptera > Depressariidae > Carcina > Carcina quercana. The sequence goes on along the minus strand of OU342454.1, from coordinate 4,065,586 downwards.
AACATGGTGTGTATGAGACGGCAGCTGGTAGCAGATTTGATACACTCCAATTGTTCTTCTGAGACCGTATCGCGATTCTTTTCGAGGAACCCGCCCGATTGGTACTCCACATTATCCGCAAAGTGTTTTATTATAAACGCTGTAATGAAGAAATAAGAATAACATTATTTGAAGAAAAATTGCATATGGAAGAGATTGTAAGATATTGAAATAATACATCAAAATCATCAGCCATTTAGATCTTGAACCCTGACCGATTGGATCCTTGCCCTCGATCGTCACGATAATAACTCTCAACAGTTTGTATCCTAACCATTGAACATTTGTATCCTTACTCTTGACCATTTATATCCTTACTCTTGGCCATTTGTATCCTAACTATTGACCATTTCTATCCTAGCCCTGAACCATTTGTGTTGACTCTTGATTATTTGTATTCAAACTTTTGACCATTTGTATCCTAACTCTTGATTATTTGTATCCTAACTCTTGATTATTTGTATCCTAACTCTTGATTATTTGTATCCTAACTATTGATTATTTGTATCCTAACTATTGATTATTTGTATCCTAACTCTTAACTATTTGTATCCTAACTCTTGACTATTTGGACTTAGCTCTCGACCACTTTCGAAAGGTGACACTGACCAGAGGTCCCGAAGCGCGGCTTCATGAAGTGTGGATAGTGGGTGCATTTGGTGTGCAGTTTGGAGACGAAGCCCTGGTCGGAGCCCTGGGGCACGCGGCACTCTTCATCCAATAACGCCAGCACGCCCAGACGGTCCTCGATTAGGTCGATACAGGGCTGATTGTCGTAGAAGTCGATCATTTTCCAGGATATCTCCTCCTGCAAATTAGTTCATATTACATCTGCTGGGAAAGTGAATCCATCATCATTATCAGATGTTTTTAGGGTTCTGTACCTCAAAAGCAAAAAGGCACCCTTATATGAGCACCTCGTTTGTTGTCTGTAAGGTTCCCTATTCACAGAAACCCCTTTTAAAGATAAATCCCTTTGATCTGTGACAAAATCAAACTTCTAAGTCAACGCAATAAAAATATATGACTTGGCACCTGTCGCTATATTCTTATATGCTATATAGTTAAAAATTGCTCGTTGCTTTCGTCAGGCGCATATTAAATATGATTTTCAGTATGTTGGTTATTCATATTCTGGACGGGTTTTGTAAATAGAGTATGTCATAATGATATGGATGTATAATAGAAGTGAGTTTCGAGTGGCGTGTTTTGATTGAACTATGTTTCACTATGTTTCACTATGCTTCACTGTGTTTCACTGTGCTTCACTGTGTTTCACTGTGTTTCACTGTGTTTCACTGTGTTTCACTGTGTTTCACTATGTTTCACTATGTTTCATTATGTTTTACAGTTTTGTACAGTGTTATAGCTTACCTTGAGGTACTCGTCTTGTTCTAGCTTGAAGACGTGCTGGTTGAACTGTTGCTGAAGCTTCTCGTTGGCGTAGTTGATGCAGAACTGCTCGAAAGAGTTGATCTCAAACGTCTCGAACCCGTATATGTCCAGAACGCCTGAAAATAACATTCAATTGATTCAGTTCACTAACAAATACTTTGAAGATAAAATCTGTATCGATAATGATATTTTTAGGGTTCCGTACTCAAAGGGTAACCAACGGGACCCTATTGCTAAGACTCCGCTGTCCGTCTGTCCTCAAGCTGTATCTCATGAACCCTGATAGTTAGACAGTTGAAATTTTCACAGATGATGTTTGTTGTCACTGTTGCCGCTATAACAACAAATACTAAAAACCAGGATAAAATAAATATTAAAGGGGGCTGCCGTGCAGCAAACGTGATTTTTTTGCTCGTTTTTGCTCGATATCGATAACGGCAACAGATAGACGCTTGAAATATTCACAGAATATTAAGTTACATATTGACTTTAAAAATATATATAATTAAAATAAAATAAAAAAATATTTCAGGGGGGGGGGGGCTCCGATACAACAGACATGATTATTTTTCCATTTTTATAGATAATGGTACGGAACCCTTCGTACGCGAGTCGGGCTCGCACTTGGCCGATTTTTTGTCTGGACGGTTTCTGTACATAGGCATTATTTGGCCATTATGCGCAAATGGTTTGTAATTGATTGATAACAATTACTATTGAATTAAAATTATTAAGAAACACGAAATCGTATTACTTTACAGACAATCAGATGATTCAGACTTTTTTAGTTATCTCCAACGGGAATCGAGTCTACTCTGACAATAGGCTAGTTGACACCAAATCAGATTGGGGCTAAATTGTATTTTAAACCATAAAGGCCATTATTAAGCTCCTATAAAATTTAAAATATCGAATATTATTTAATTTTTTTCTGGACTTCTACACTTATAAAGCCCGCAAAAATTCCAAAAAAACAACTTGCTCGTATAAAAATTTTTTATTTTAAGTTTTGTTTTGTAATTACATTGTGAATATTTTTTTGTAAGTGAATGGTCACATAAAAGCATTATTTTTCGAGATAACTCAAATATTGTTAAAAGTTTCATACATTATCTACTTCAATGCCTAGCTGTGACGTCACGCCTAGGTACCGATTTGTATGGAGCGTTTTAGCACCACGTGACTAGGATCACTTTTCGACGGGTTATATTAGGAAAACTATCAGTCGTATCGAAAAATCTTTGACAAGGCCATTTATCTCTTCACACGGTCTCTCGAATGACGACAAGAAAGCCGTTAGCTTAACTTACCAATAAAGTGTTTCTTAGCGTGTCCAGTATCCAGCGCCCTGTTGACGGCATGTACCAGCCACGCGAACAGATCTCCGTACATCCTCTTAGCCAGGGCATCTCTCGCAAACACCGCCCGTTGTATGTCCATACGGGATACTATGACTTCGTGGGCGGATGCTATGCGCCGGTGGGTCAACCAGCGAGACAGCTCCGCCTTAGATACCCCTAGGAGGTTGCAGACTATGCCCAGATGGGGGTCGGAGGACTGCAACAAAATAACTATAGAATCCCTACTAATCCCTACTAATATTATAAATGCGAAAGTAACTCTGTCTGTCTGTTACGCTTTCCCGCTTAAACCTCTCAACCGATTTTGATGAAATTTGGCACAGACAATCTTTAGACCCTGAGAAAGGACATAGGCTACTTTTTAATGCGAAAAATAAAGTCCACGCGGGCGAAGCCGCGGGCAGAAGCTAGTAGAATATAAATTGTTTATTGCAGTAAATGTGGTGGTTTGCTCGCAGGCAAAGATGTTACGTCATTATAAAAGTACAGCACTTTTAGACATATTAACGGCGTACAAAATCTTATACCTTTAAACGAGCAAGTCTTGTGTATATTTATTATATAATTCGGATCTCCGAAACGGCTCCAGCGATTTCGCTGAAATTTGATATTTAGGGGTATTCGGGGGCGAAAAATCGATCTAGATTAGTCTCATGTCTGGGAAAACGCGCGTTTTCGCGTTTTCATGCGCTTTTTCTTTCGCATTATTCGACGCAAAATATGATAGGAAATTTCAAGCTGTCAAACATAATCACTTTAGCCGAGTGGTTCACACGTGTCATTCCGTCCGAGATATCCGCGTTCAAATCCCGGTTGGAAAATTGCTTTTATTTTTGTTTTTTGTGTGTTTTTATTTATTTATTCAAGTTTGTAATTATTATTTTAGTGGCAAATTGTTCCACTCTTTATGGCTAACCAGGGGCAGAAATAAAGTTTTTGTTTGTTTTTAAAGAACTACGAGCAAAGCCCAGATATTATTTAATTAAATAAGATAGGTGTACATAATTTATTTCTTTAAAATATCTGTTACTTTATACACAACCCTTTCTCTGAGCAACACGGTTAATTTTTTCGTAAATAGTCGTTTTGCACATTGCATAGCTATTTTTCAGAAATAGTTATAGCTATAGTTAAAACACTTTTGTAAGTACACATCCTGGCTACATCATCAAGACACTCTTCAAAGAGTGTAATGTATTAGACTCGTCAAAACAAATAAAATGCGTCCAAACTCGAGGTGTTTACGAGTATCCATTGAAGAGTTTCTCTATTCAGTTCCTGTTCACTGTGCGAGCGAGATAGTTGCTAAATAATATTTCGTAACTCAAACAGTAAAGACAGAGCCTCCGAGACGAACCCTATCTGGCGGGGAGAGGTGAGGTACCGAGGATCGGGGAAGGGGGGGGGGGGTGGGATATACGTTCTGAACGTAGTACTAAATTAATTATGTGCCGAGAGGTAGCGAGATCGATTCCCAGTTTGTGATATCTTTTGTTGGTGGTAGTTGATTTTCTATGTCCGTTATACAAAGTCTAGGCAGTTATACAAAGTTTTATAAAAAGGGGAGAGATTTTAAGCAAACAAAAATGTACTCTTATACAGCGTGTATATTTCATACGGGCGCATATTTTGATGGCAATTAGTTTTGGTCCTAAACAACACATTGACATAAATTTCGTTTGTTAATTGTGTACTTTTTCCATACAAAATAATTGAGCACGCAAAGTATTAATTACATATAAAGTTAAATGACAGTTCAAAAAACAGTATAAGTCAATTTGGATGCAGTACATTGCTGCTCGGTCCTACGGTACCTTTAAAAATTATCTCTTTATTAATTAAACTATTTAACAAATTTGCCTTCACATATGACTTGTACGATCGTAAACTATATCTGAATAAATTATACGCCCGTAAGAAATATACGCTGTATAAACATTTTCAGACTCGACACCAAGTGAAGTCGGTCAAAAGCGAGTATATTGTTCAATAACAATAACATTTAATCTTACACTAATATATCCACCGTCCTGAGTGTCGCTTGCCGACGTGTCCGGGTCGCAGGTGTTGAACTCGATGTTGCCGAGATGCAAGATGGTCGCTAGTACCGTGAACATGTTCTGTTGCTCCGTCTCGGTCACACCTGCAAACATAGGTTGGGAGTGAAGAGCGTGAGAACAGTGCCCACAAAAGCTTAATACAAAATAGCTGCGAACCCCGACGTTGCTCAGGTTAAACGAACTGTTGAAGATGTAATTTTTTAGATTATTTTAAGGTTAATACGAGTATTAAGAAAAGCGCCTGCATGATTTATTAGAGCAATAGTTTTTGTGTGCGTTTAGTCATGCCACAGATAAGGGAGAGTAAGACAGATTGCTAACTTCATACATTAGTTCAGAACACGCTTAAAACTTATTATTGTCGCCGGTACCTCGTAGTTCGACTTATTATATTAGATGTCGCTACTATATTAGCTGAAGTGTGATATACCTAGCGCCATCTATTGAACGGTTGATGGCACCCGTTGGATGTATTTGTGTGTATAAGTACAGTATGGCATAGATGTGTGTGTGATAGGAGACGTACAGTCGTACAACCCGTCGGAAATATCTGCGAACCTCGCTGGGATGCGCTTCCCCCCGCACCTCGTCCCATTTTCGCCCATCCAGTAGCTATGTCAAAGTGAAAACTTGTCAAGCGAAAGATTTCAAAATTTCGCTACATGACGTAATGATGCATTGGCTATGTAAGGATTGGTTACGGTGTCTTGTTGCAATTACACCAATTTTTCCTCCCTTTTCAATATAGTTACAATGTATACGACAAAAGTAAAAAATGGATAAAATGCAACTTCAAAAGACCACTACGCGCGTCTATTTGTTAGTTTCTGACGTCTGCTTGCACGTCCAGTATGATTACTTTAGAACAACGTACAATACGTATGTTGTATAATGTTCTATGCAAATCAACCGGCCAAGTGCGAGTCGGACTCGCACACGAAGGGTTCCGTACCATTATCTATAAAAACGACAAAAGCATGTCTGTTACATGAGAACACCTTATTTTATTTTTTAAATTTAATTATTCTGTGAATATTTCAAGATGCCGTTATCAATATCGAGTACATAACACGTTTGTTGTGTGGGAGCCCCCTTCAATATTCATTTTATTCTTAGTATTTGTTGTTACAGCGGCAACAGAAATACATTATGTGTGAAATGCTTAACTGTCACAGTCACAAAAAAAAGAAATACACGGAAAGAAAACACAAGCCGTAAATAATCGCAAGCGCAACGCAACAGAAGCAGAGTGAACGAGAGTGCGGCAACTTCATACAAGCGCGCAACAAAACTTCATACAATACACGTAAAAAAGCGCGGGAAAGGAGAACCCGACGACGCTGTCTCTGCAAACGCGGATCGGGCAAACGTATGCGGGGCGGGTGGGGGCTTTGGCGCGGCATCGGTCGCCTCGTAGGGCCTCTCGCGAACCCCGCTCACACTCAATTCGAAAAGACTGATTTTTAATATTTAAGATTATGTTCATTCCTCATGTAGATTTTTTTCCCTTGTAGTTTAAAAGTTGATTAAAAAAAGTAAAAAAAGTAAAAAGTGTTTATTTCTTAAATAATTTTTTACAGAGTTTTGCAGGGGCCTTCCAGAAAGTAGTCTTTCGACACTTGTGTTGGAAGTGCACCGCGTCTTCCAGACGAATTTACACAGTATTATTTAAAATCTTAGTTCCTATTTTAAGTTTGCTATGCTCATATGTGTGCGCGCGCGCGCGCGCGCGCGCGTGTGTGTGTGTGTGTGTTTTTTGTGTGTGTTTGTGTGTGACATAACATTACATAATCTAGCCATATTTATGTCACTCTTGATAAGAGAGCCTCCGTTCCTTCGTAAGAGAGTGTACTGAGCCATGTTATTAACGTTTTTTTGCAGGTGTAACTTTGCATAGGGTATATGTTGATCAGTCTGTTTACCTTGTTATATATATAAGTAGATTGACAAGGGTATTGCCGACTAGCAAAAGTTGTTCGCACCGAGTGTGTACGAGCTACAATGTCATTCCGTCGTATGTTTAGTAAATTTTGATCAAACGCTAGGGACCTATGGACTTTAAGAATAAGATGGAGTATATATAGCTTTCTGACGGATAAGAGTTTGCTAGTTTTGTATAGCTGTTCTGTAGAATATCTGTAGCGCTTAAAATATATTACTTTGATAAGAGACCTTTGTGCACGTTCGAGATCTAAAAAGTTGGTTTTAGTGGCTCCTCCCCAGATAGGTATGCAATAGGTGATGACTGATTGAACGAGGGCGGTATAGACGTTATTAAGAAGGTTTTTTTCCATTACGTGTCTGAGAGATTTGAATATCCATGTCATCTTCCTAGTTCTGTTCATAATCAGTTCTAAGTGAGGATACCAGCTAAGTCTTTGGTCTATCATAATACCAAGGTATTTAGTGACATTAACTTTATCTAGAGAGGGGCAGTTACATGTCCTATGATCACAAGGAACATTTTTATGTATTTTAATGTAGTAATTTGAGTTTGGCTGTGAGTTCAAGTAAGGTGAGAAACAGATAAAATTAGTCTTTTGGATATTTAGTGTTAATAGATTTTCATTCAACCAGTTCGACACCTTCACAAGGCCTCTCTCTGTTTTCTCTTGGACCGCATCCCACGAGTTAGCACTAAATACAATGGCAGTGTCGTCTGCATAGCAAAATAGACTGCCTCCAATATTTTGGAGATTACAAAGCTCATTGATGTATATTAGGAAGAGCGTTGGACCTAATACACTCCCCTGAGGGACCCCAAAAGTAATTTTCTCTTCGTAACTTACAAATTTATCGATTTTTACCACTTGTGTTCTGTCATGAAGATAGCTGTTAAATATGGACAGGGGCTTACCTCGAATGCCAATGCCTTCCAACCTATGCACAAGAATGGGGACAGAAACGGTGTCAAAGGCCTTTTTTAAATCAAGAAAGACTGCTAGGCATTTTTGACCTCTATCTACTTCTTTAACTATCGTGGAGGTTAAACCTTGTACAGCGTCCTGAGTTGAGAGTCCCTTTCTGAAGCCGTATTGGGATGAGGATAGAATGTTATATTTGTTAAGGTAACTAAGAAGTCTCTTATTTATTAATCTCTCTATAATTTTAGAGATGGAAGTTAGCACAGATATAGGCCTGTAGCAGTTAACATCGGTTTTGTCACCATCCTTGTACACGGGAGTAACAACTGCTTTTTTAAGGGAAGTAGGAAAAATACCTGCGCTGAAACATAGATTTGTAAGTTGAGTAATCAGTGGAACTAGAAAGACTTTGGAGAGTTTCAAGAATGAAGTGGGAATGCCATCCCAGCCGGGAGCGCTACCTGAGTCAAGACTCATCAGAATACTGTTCACTTCAAGACAATCTGTGTCTAATAGTATAAAGGAGGATAAATGAGTATTGTAGGGTAAGTTAGATTGTTTATGAGAGACAATATTCGTCTGGTTTTTAATTATCTCTGCAAGTTCCGAACCAATAGAGGCAAAGAATTTATTAACATAGTTGACGGAAGCTTGAGGCAGAAGCTTTACGTGCAGTAAATCTACATTAGCTGTTTTTGGAGGTTTGTACTGCGTGATATCGTTAATCGTAGACCATAGTTCTCTTGGATTTTTCATATTTTTGTTAATGCGGGTTTTATTAAAGAGTCGCTTCAGCTTTTTTATTAGATTAGTGCAGAAATTACGATACCGTTTATAGGTAATTTTTATAATTATGTTATTAGGATCTAGCCTCAATTTCATTTGGAGATGATTCCGAAGCCTTAAGCATCGCAGTGCACCAGCTGTAATCCACGGTTTTATGGTTCTTTTATTGTTGGGGACAGTAATTATTTTAGTATTAGCGTCTAGAGTAGTCTTGATCAAGCTTATCAGTGCGTCAGCAAAAGAATTAGGGTCTAAGTAAGTATTTAAATAAGTGATATCCGTAGTAAGCAGCATATCCATAGCCTTATCATAGTGAGTTAAGGTTTTGTATTTATTAAGGAGTTCTTTTCTATACGTGTGCGTTATGCTAAGCACAACCAGGTCATGGTCAGTGACCGTTGTATTCAAAACAGCAACAAATGCCGAGTTTTGGTTTTTGTCGAGTTTCATGTTAACATGGTCTAGGCAGCTATTGATCCTCGTTGGTAGTATGTGACCGGGTAAAATACCATGTATTGACAGCATATTAAGGTAGTTGAGTCTATTATTATGTTCTTGTGAAAGTTCATTAGGTGAGGTTATAAGGTTGATATTGATATCGCCCATAATTATAATGTTTTTCCGAGATGATAATAATTGAAGTTGTGTGTCTAAAGAGTCAGTGAAACTTTGCGCGTTTGGGTACGACGGGGACCTATAAATGCCCAGGAATGTATAATTAGCAATCTCCACCTGAAGTCCAGTAGATTCTGCAAGTGACAATTCAGTTACCTTAGCATGATATTTATTACTAACGTAAAATACCACCCCGTCATTTTGATTGAGGAGTCTATTAGACTGATAACAAGTGTAGTTTTGTAATATTGGAACCGATTTTAGTGAATTCAGCCTGCATTCGGTAAGTATAAGTATGTCAACTTCATAAGGTAATTGCGAGAGCGTTATACATAAATCGTCGAGATTCTTATAAATGCTTCTCATATTTTGTGTTATGACAATTAGATTATTTTGGGATTTTCGTATAAACTTAATTAAATCTTGAATTTCGCATTTAGTTGAATCCGCGATTTGCACACTGTCTATTTCCTGCAAAGTGTTAAAACTATCCATAAAAGTGATTAGAATGAGACCGCCAGCCGTTCCTGTAGGTGTACATAGTTGTGTTAATAGTTAGGCAATTTGTATTTAATTTGTATAGGTATAAGTAGTTAGGTAGTGCATTAGTAGTTTGTGTGAGAAGTGTTAGTGTGTGTGTGAGAGTATGTAAGGGGGTTAACGAGTGTGTTTGTAGGGAGCGTAGATATTGATAGATGTAGTTATATTTAAATAGTTGTACGTAAGAATTTGTGGTGTAATTGAGCATAGGAATTGATAAGTACGTATTTTTATATATGGTTTTAACCATGAGATCGTTAAGTACAAATAATATCAGAGCAAGAAACTTATAAGCTAGTCATTTTTCCAACAAAAGGTGGTGTACCTGGGCTTCGTTTTGTATGTGGATTATTTTGGCGTTATCATCCTTTCTGACAAAGATCTTCCCGAAGTTGGTCCAGCAGTATTTATATTGCTTGGACTTCACTAGATCGCGGGCCAGAAAGAATAGGCGGCTTCCCTTAGCAGTCAGCTGCTCCGTCAGGAATATAGGAGTGTCCTCTTCTGATGTGTACCCTAGGTGCTTGGCTTGCAGTTTGGTCTTGTTTTTGATATTAAAGTTTTTAGCCGCTTTGAGTATGTCCGACCTCATAATCGTAGATGCCAGTTCCACGACGATTGTAGGCTTTCTTTCCGCTTCTTTTTTAGGTCTGAGCCTGAAAATATCCTTGACATCGCGAGTGCAAATTTCGAGATTCAAGGTCTTGCTTAAACACAGTACCATTGCGATCAAGTCATCGCGACTTTCTTGTTGTTTTTTGGGCACATTTTTTATCTCGATGCTCGTTTTGCGGGATGTTCTTTGCAGGTCCTCAACCCGGTCCTCAAGGATAGCTATGTACTCTCGATCCTTGTGAGATTGTTTCTCTAGTTGGTCGATTTTCTTGTGCAGTTCTTCGTTTTGAGAGGTGAGCATAGACGTTGATTTCTCAATATTGGAGTTAGTTTGACGAATCTCTTTTAAACTGTCGTATATTCCAGTTAGTTCGAGCTTATTCTCCGTAAAAAGATCTTTAATCAAATCACGCATCTCTTCTTTAAATCTCGCGAACTGCGCGGGCGGCGAGTCAAGTTCTATCTGTCTCTTATTGCGATAAGAAACAAAATTATTGGTGGATTGCTCATGACTCATGTTGGTATCAGTTTTGTTATGCAGCTCAGAGTCAGAACCATAAGAAGATTGCATGTTGTTATTTTTAATCCAGTCCGTTATTATTTATTTCCGTCGATACGCGTAGGCCTAAATGAAGTCAGATCCGACGGCAAGCTACGGTCCGAGGTGAGCAGGGCCTATAGAAACAGATGAATGGTGGGACGTGTTCCGCTTCAAGCCGCAGCGCGCTACCAGCAGCTGTCCTTATCGTGCGGAGACCTTCTCGCTCCTTCAATTAGTTGAGGTGCAGCGCACGCGCATACAACTGTCTTGTTCGCGGCTAGATGGCTTTCACTCACACTGTTGCCTGTGTTTATATGAATTTAGACTTTGAAGTGATGTCGTTAGGGTTGATATCTGAAGAAGCACTATTTTTTAATTTTTGAGTAAGTTTCTATGACACAACCGCTCGGAACGGAGTCCGCGAGGAAGAGGATTTGTTTTATTGGAGAGGATTTGTAGGATTGATTATTGAGAAGAATGCTCAACTGACCATAAATACCAATAAATACTATTTACTAACATATTATTGTGATGATTTAAACTTTTGATTACCTTAGCCAACTGTATATTGGGCTAATATATTACAATTATACATAAATCATGATCTAGAGCTAATCATTTTTTCTGGTCCCTTTTTTTAAATATAAAAGACATCAAAATTCACACAATAATAATTTAACGTGTTTCTCAACCCTAGCCGGTAGGTGCAGTTCGGTACATCGATTCAAGGTCACGGGACTGTTGCCGCACTCTCGTTCACTCTGACAGAAGTGACAGATATAACCGTTGTTGCCATATCAATGAAAGAAAAAACGTTCCTAAATATATTAAATATGCCTAGAAATGGGAGCCTTATATTTTCACACCCTAAAGGCAGCACACACAAAATAAGAGATTTATTAAATCTTACGTTAATATACTTTGGGATTTATTTATTTGAATTTTTTGTATCTACGACGGCTTGAAAATTCGTAATAGTTTTATTATTTTAATAATCTAGCAATACTGTGTAGTGAACGTTACAAATGTATGCCATCTACCGGAATTCCGGATAACTGCATGCTTTTACAGCTTACTAATGTTCAATCGTGTGCAATGAATTAAAATGTTCAATATACACCTCATTAAAAATTTTGTCTTTTCGTGAGTAATGTTAGGAAAGTTTTGTATTTTTACATTCAAAATAAATAAATAAAATGAACTGGAACAGTATAATTCGATATTTCGTCAATTTCAGACAAATTTTATTTCTAACGATCTACTTGCTATCTACTATCGCCATCTAGCGGAATATTTTGTACTATTAAAAATTTTATATGGAGTTAGCAATCTATTCTTACTATGCCTTATCTCTGGTCATGCACAAAATGTCAAGTGTTCTCTTGTATTCTCTCTCTCAATACAGTTTCAAAAGAAAGCAATGAATTTAGTTTTATTCTAGAACATTTGAAAGCATTCTTGAACATTCTAGATTGTTCTGGAATGTTGCAATAATCTATCGCTAGTCATTTGATTCTTTTGTTTAGTTACCTCTTCGAGAACGTTCGTAGCTATCCAGCTACATAGATCTAGAATTGTCTCTTTTTATGTCTTATATCTATGTATTTCACTTCTGCCTTCTCTTTTTATTCGGAGAACTTACCAGACTGTTCCAGAAAAATCTTTCAAATTCCAAACATCAAAATAGTCCGGCCGATGACTCGAACTGGCCCTCCTTCATAACAACCACCCACTCCAACTCCCTTATTCGCTGCAGGAGACCAAGGGCCAACTACCACTACGGTGGGGAGTAGATGGCAGTTGGTGGTCATAGAGAAAGCCACAGCTTCACGTATATTGCTTGCTATATGTATATTTAAAATTACCTAAAGTCGTAAGAGCGTTTCTGGTTTCATTGAATGCCTTCAAATCGTCGACTCCTTCGATGTCCGGGCTCCCTCCTTGGTTCAGGTACTGGAAGGAATCCTGATGATCTGCAATCAACAATTACAAAAATAGTGACTATTTTATGGGGCCCCATTCAGTAGGCAGCAAGTTACCGCCTGCCAATATACTCGTACTCAATCCAAGGGAGTTGTCTAGGCAAACGTCCGTTCCCTCCACATAGTGTTATATCTACATATAGCCCATACATGTAGGGATGGGCTGGCGGATTAACATTCTTTTTTAAACCTTTATTTTCAACACTTTTATTTTACATATTTCTCGTACTTTTTACGCACGTCTTTCGTTCGTCGTCCGTCGTTCTCTCTTGTTTTTTCCTGCCATTCGTCTTCTCTTTCACTCTTATCAATTCAACCACATCATGTTCTCTTTCACTCACTTTCTTCTAAAATCTGTCATGCTTTCATCTTCTTTTATACATCTATCCATACCACATACATACATATACAGACATAGATATGCATACAACAGAATAAACTAGGCAAATTATGAGACAGAGATATATAACATAAATATACGATAATATATGTATATGATGACTTTTCTCAGTAAAAAATAAAGACGCATTACATAGTCGACATGCGCAAAATATTGCTTCTTAAAGTATGTGATATGCCATTACATTTCGTATCGCTTAATACTACACCGTACCATTACACATCACTCTAAACATCACCTGAGATGCGCGCCGTGCGCTGCCATGCTACATTGTAATATTTGTAATGCCATGCTCTCTAAACATCACTTGATTGGAATTAAAATACGTAGAATATAAGTCTTATAGTTCTAGTTATACGGTTGCATTTCAGTAAAATATGCGCGTTCTATCCATCTTTATGATTTTGTCGGAGGATCAGAGCCCTCTCAGCCCGCTCTCTCGCACACGCCGCGTTAGGTGCGAGTGAGCGGCGCAGAACGAAGACATGCGCGCGGAATGCCATGAGTGAAGCGTCATGTTTGAGTTGGTCTAGTAATATGTGCTGCAACAGTACGCGGTCATAGACGTATTCAATTCAATCCTTAATATTTATGTCAACTACCAACTTCATGGTAATTCTGACAAAATCTGGTGTCCAAAGAGGCAACGTGAAAACGGAAAAACAAAAAAGGAGAAAATTAACACAAAACATAGTTAAGTTACTATAGGGATACTTTATATTGTTGGAACGAATAAAATTAGAAAGAGTGAGAAAAACGAGATAGATGTACTCGTATGTAAACCAACCCAGTTGCAGTTCTGGCATGAGTGCATTAGCTGCGCACAGTTGGTAGAACACGTGGTAGTTCCTCTCGCCGGTGCTCTGGTAGACGACCCTCGACTTCTCCAGGAGGTAGGTCCTCATGCTGGCACCGGATATCCGGTACTGGCTGTCGAAGTGGATCTCTATAAACTTGCCGAAGCGCGAAGAGTTGTCGTTGCGGGTAGTTTTAGCGTTGCCTATTGCCTGTCAACAATACATCATCCATTTTAGCATACCTCAATAGGAACCCTTATAGGATCACTTTATTATACGCTTTTTCTCCGGAACTTGTGGAGGAATCCAGTTGATATTAATATCAAATACTGAAGTCTGCAGTGCCTTGGAGCTGTGAAAAAATGAAGCTTCTATGTCAACGCATTAAAAAGATACGGCTGTTTAAATCGATCCACCTCCATCAAAGTTTCATACTAAATTTCTGTTGCCATAATCTTTTAAAATATAATAGCTGGATTTGATTAGTAACTATCTAAAAATAGGACATCAGATTGTGATGTCGTGAAATGAGTATCATTAACATACAACTGCACAGTGAATCACAATTTTCATTTTTACAAACTTTTTATTATTATTGTTCAAAGCGCCATCTATGAACCATTAGCTGCGTAACTGCTATTGTAGCTAACTATAAAGTTGTAAATTAATGATATTTATTTCGCGACACTATAATTCCATCACATATTTTTAGGTAATTACTTATCAAAGCCAGCTATTATATTTTAAAAGATTATGGCAACAGAAATTTAGTATGGAAGGATTAGGACAGGGATAACGTTAAGCTGTATTTTTTTGACGAAGAAAGAATCGAAACCTAGTTACTTCCCATTGACCTAGAATACTGAAATTTGACAAGAAGCAAGGTCTTACAGCACAAGTATAGAAATAAATCTGAAAAGTGTAATTATACGATTACAAACTGTTCAAGCGCCTGACATTAGTTATGTTTCAACGTGTAAATTAACAACGATTACTCGTGTTTTTCGCCAGGCACAACTTATTCTTATAAAATACTAGCTTCTGCCCGCGGCTTCGCCCGCGTGGACTTTATTTTTCGCATTAAAAAGTAGCCTATGTCCTTTTTCAGGTTCTAAAGATTGTCTGTGCCAAATTTCATCAAAATCTGTTGAGAGGTTTAAGCGGGAAAGCGTAACAGACAGACAGAGTTACTTTCGCATTTATAATATTAAGTAGGGATGATTTTCAGTGTGTTAATTATTCATATTTAATTTTTAAAAGAGATGTATCAAATTCGGCCTGCACTTGTACACTATTTAAAAAATCTAGTAATAATCTAAGTATATATAGAAAAAAAATTACATTTTTGCATTTAATTGTACAAAATCATTCTTTTTGTACATTAAGTAGGGATGATTTTCAGTGTGTTAATTATTCATATTTAATTTTTAAAAGAGATGTTTCAAATTCGGCCTGCATTTGTACACTATTTTAAAAAATCAGGTAATAATCTAAGTATGTATAGAAGAAAAAATTACATTTTTGCATTTAATTGTACAAAATCATTCTTTTTGTACTAAGTGACAGCGTCAAATGTCATTTTTGACGCCATCTTTGTTTTCAACGTCAAGTCCTGTTTCGTGCGTTTTATATGTTTTTGTACAAATAAACTAAATCAAAATACACAAAAATGGTAACTAAATCACTTTTATTTGATAATGACCTTTTAAAATTATAAGTGTACAAGACTGGGACTTGGCTCCATATATTCTCGGAACGTATCATTTACAGGTATCCCTTACCTCCATGATGGGGCTGGACGCAAGCACCTTCCGTTCCACCTGGGTTTCGCTAGCGTTACCGCCGACCGCCGCGAAGTATCTCATCGCGTACTTGGCAGACACGGTCTTGCCAGCCCCGGATTCGCCGCTCACTAGAAACCAAATCTTTTTCGGTATCATCATCATCAACAGCCTCTATACGTCCCCACTGCAGGTCTCAGTCCTACTCTCCTACAGAGAGTGTATGGTACATAGTGCACCACGCGGGACCAGTGCGGATTGGCGGACTTCACATGCCTGTTCAAGACATGCAGGTTTCCTCACGATGTTTTCCTTCACCGTTAAGCAATCGGATAATGTACTTGAATTGAAAAACAACTCATAGGTACACGGCTGGATTCGAACCCGGAACCCTCAGGTTGAGAGTCCCGCGCCTTATCCATTGCGCCACCGACGCTTCATATATATAACCACCACGTAATATTGTCCGATTTCTTTTAATGAAATTGACACGTTATTTACTAGCGTTAGACGTTTTTTTTTCCCCAGTTCATCGAGTGAGATAGCAATACTTTAGCGAAATACATACAATTCTCTGAATAATATAACTGTGTATTGTTATCTTTATCTCACCTATGATACTTTGGTCTCTCTTCTCTCGCTCCAGTTTCGTGTAGGCCTCCTCGGACACGGCGAATATGTGGGGATCCAGGTCACCCATGGCCTGCCCGCGGTACGCCATGATCGTTTCATCGCCTGAAAAAACATTTATTGATAATTAAGTACAATATGAATATACTAGCTTTTGCCTGCGATTTCATCCACGTGAAGTTATCCCACGAGAACTGCATGCTCGATCAGGATAAAAATAAGCCAATGTCCTTTTCCGATCCATCAACTAGTCCCATACACAAAAATATAGTCATTCTGACTCTACGTTACGACGGGGAGGAAGAAACAAACAAACTTACTTTCACATGTATAATGTTCATCATCAGCCGGGAAACGTCCACTGCTGGACATTGGCCTCCTCCATAGTATGCCACTTTGACCGATTGGTCCCAAGTCGCTTGCATCCAGCGACTACACGCGAACTTTACCAGGTCGTCGGTCCATCTAGTAGGGAGACGGCACGGTACACGTTTTCCGGTACCTAGTCGCCACTCGGTGTTAAAATGTATTCTCCAGATACGTTATTGTAACAAAACACGATAGTTGGCTTTGAGAAATATAACATCACATCAATAGCCTATGTCCCCACTGCAAGAGCTCAGTCCTACTCTCCTACAGAGAGTGTATGGGACATAGTCCACCACGCGGGCCCAGTGCGCATTGGTAGACTTCACACACACCTGTGAATTTATTCTTCACGATGTTGTCCTTCAGCGAAAAGAAAGTGATAATAACAAATTGGAAATCATATCATATACGAGCCAAGATAGAACCCAGACCTCGATTGTTCAAGGACTGACGCTCTAACAAACTGAGCTACCGTGGCTTTTTGTAATAATAAATAACTTACCGTAAATAGGAAGTTCGCTGTACGGATTTATGGCGACAAGAACAATACCGCAGTAAGTATAGATGGCGTTACGATCGCAGAATCTGAAATAACATTCCAAAACTATTTAAAAAGACCAAAGATAGCTGTAGTAGGTAGTAGTAGTAGTAGAAAGAAGTTGAACAATTCAATCGACACTGAATACTCGTCATTTTAAAGACGGCATTTCGTGTATCAGAAAGAGATGACAATAGCCACACTTACACGTCTTGTAACACAGCGCCCCAGTTTTTGACAGCTGAAATGTTTGTAACTTGTCCTGTAGGTTAAGTAGCAGTTTTCAAGATAAGCTTTTTTTCCGAAAAGTGTTAGCCCAAATGTAGCCATTTGCATCATTTTGACGCGATATAGAAAGTATATTTGTCTCATTCTGTCTCATGTTAATCCAATGATGTTAGAAAGGCTATAACATAGTTATTTGGATCTTGGTTCAAATAATCTATGTATTTTACTTTCTCAGTGATGTATTCTATATACTTTATTTATAAGAAAGACCCGTACTATCTAAATCATTTGACCCTGAGCTTTCATTTTCCGTTCGGATTATGGGTCCCTAATTGTCAATTTTTGACAGATTGTGTAGTAACAAGATAGAAATCGACGTACTGATAAAAATGTTGCAGTCTTGCTTTGTCATTCGGCGGATTATGTGTGCGAAAGCAAGATACATAACACGGACTGGTTTATACTCAATAAGATCTTATCTACAGAGGAACGGAGCGTATTTCTTTAATCTATGATTTATTACAACAAAAGATACAATAATCGCTATCATCATACTAAAATAATAAATGCGAGACACGACACAACAGTTCGTACTACAGCCAGTTTCTTGTAGTATAACCATTATAGGATCATTTTGTTGTCCGTCTGTCTGTCTGTCAAGACCCTTTGTCTCAGAAACGCGTGGAGATATCAAGTTAAAATTAATATCGAGTACGCAAATCTGCAGGCCCTTGGATCTGTGAAAAAATGAAGCTTCTAGGTCAACGAATTAAAAAGATACAGCTGTTTAAGCATTTTTCGACGTAGAAGGAACCAAAATCTATAGGGTACTTCCCAGTGACACAGAATCATGAAATTTCGCGAGAAGCTAGGTCTTCCAGCAAAAATATATGTAAAGTAAATGTATAAATTATAATTTTCTAATTATATTTCACACAAAAAATTCGATAACAAATTGTTCAAGCGCCTACCGTTTTTTTTAATGCAATGTGTAAATGAAATACGATTGCTTATTGATTTTTTATTAAATGTGATTTTCTGTATATTAATTATTCATATTATACACGAAACCCTGGGTGAGCGAGTCCGAATCGCACTTGATAGATTTTTAGTTTTTAGCTTTCCGAGCCAGACGCTTTACCACAATCTCGCCTGCCGATAAGACTCCCATAAATAAGTAAAAACAACACAAACACAAAGTAATTATCTAAACCATATTTACAAACCATTACACTCTTTGTATTGTTGTCGCGTAACACTAAACCTGCACCGAGTCGTGACAACTGAACAAACAAAGCTATATTTAATGTTTACTACGTGCTTCAGTGGTTTATGAATCGTTGGCGGATAACTGACTGAATGCATTATTTACAGTTTACTCGTAAAATATGTCTGCGTGTGGAAATAGGCGAACCGCCTCTGTGTCTACACTATTGAACTCATGAATCGGAGGCCTCGAGTTCGATTTCGGTGAAGACATTGTCCAAAAAAAACTTTATGTGACTTTCCCCAGTTTGTTTAGGACATTGCAGGCTGATTTATATGAACAGTAAGATGATTCGGTGCTTCGTTAGTCACGTTAATCCGTTGTCACCGGTTACTATCTACGACAGGTAGTAGCTGCATGAGACGTGGCAGAGGACTGTGGCGGATCAACTCTGACACTAGGGTGTGTGAGGTCGGTCATAGACCTTACAACCTAATAATATAAAGGTGAATTGATTATTTTGCTTTTAATAATAATGCTAAGAGCTTTGAATTTGAGGATAAAATTCCACGCGTAAGATCAGAAGCGCATTCGGTTGACGGTCCTGCACTAGTTATTCTCTGTTCCAGAATCCGATCCAGACCGCTTCTTTATTCATTATACATGTCTACCGATCAATGAACAAACGATGACGTCATCAAAGCCGAGACATTAACTCATTGGAGTGAACTGAAGCAGATAGCCACATTATATTGCGTATCATACATGACTCATTGGTAAAAGGAAGTCATTGTAGCTCTGTTGGTTAGAGCGTCAGTCATTGAATAATCGAGGTCTGGATTCGATCATGGCTCGTACCAATGAGTCCCAATTGGTTATTTTGAATTTTTATACGAATTTAAAAAAAATACTTATAATTGGCTTTTCGGGGAAGGTAAACATCTTGAAGGAACCTGAACGCTCCTGAAAAGAAACTTTTATTGATATTATATAATAACCGACAAAACTATATTAATCAAAAATTATTCAAACCGAAAAATCGGTCAAGAGCGAGTCGGACTTACGCACCGAAGGTTCCGTACAGAATATGAAAAATTATAAATTATAACATACTAAAAATCATAAATAATAGGTACGATAATATGCACCCAATAATGCTTTTTCGAAAATGAAGAACCAATTTTAATTTGCGGTTACATTACATACCCGATGTACGGCTTTCAACTGCAAAGTTAAGTTTGTAAACATAAAAAGCTATTTTTACTGTGTTATAATTAAGTTTTCAGATTTATTCCCATGGTTCTTCTGTAAGACTTTGCTTCTTGCTGAATTTCAGGATTCTAGGTCAACGGGAAGTACCATATGTTTTGGTTCCCTTGTATGATCTAAGACCATATGCCTTAACATTCATGTTAAACAGCCATATCGTTTTATTGCGTTGACCTAGAAGTTTGATTTTTTCACAGATCCAAGGGACGGCAAGATTATAGTATTGGATAATAATTTCAACTTGATACCTTTGCGCGTTCCAGAAAAAAAGGATCTTGACAGATATACAGACGGACAACAAAGTGATCCTATAAGGGTTTCTTATTCTTTTTGCGGGACGGAACCCTAAAAACGAAGCGGAAACGGCTTAATCGGAAGTCGTACACAATAATCAAAGCTAGTCAGTTGTAAGAGTGCCGATGGATTTAACCATTTCGATTCATTGCCATTATCGAATTACCTATAATCCAATTTCATATATAGTGATCCGGATTGAATTACAATTCGGAAACCATTCCGCTACATATATTTAGAATTTAGATAAAGATACGTTGGAGCGGGAAGCGTCTAACGGGCCGTCCCCCTATTAGTTGGACCGACGACCTAGAGATCGCGGGGTATCGCTAGATGCAGATGGTATAGCATGAAGGAGCCTTTGTCCAGCAGTGGAAGTTTCTCGGCTGATGATGATGATGACGTTGGAGCGGCACGTAAGGCATATCTGCTGAAACGAAGGTCCCTGATTTTTGCAACGACATCAGAATGCCTTCCATTTGTTTCCGCTCAGAATGCTTCCATCACAAATTTCTGTTGCCATAATCTTTTAAAATAGAATAGCTGACTTTGATAAGTAATTACCTAAAAATAAGAGATGAAAATGAAAGTGTCGCGAAATAAATATCATTAATTTACAACTTTACACTTAGCTACAATAGCAGTTACGCAGCTAATGGTTCATAGATGGCGCTTTGAACATTAATCGAAAAAAAGTGTTTAAAATGAAATTGTGATTCACTGTGAAGTTGTATGTTAATGATACTCATTTCGCGACATCACAATCTGATGTCCTATTTTACAAAGCAAGCTTTCCTATTTTAAAAGATTATGGCAAAAGAAATTTAGTACGAAACTTTTATCGATTATTAATTTTTTACCTAACCTAACCTTTAAAGCTATTTCTTTGGGATATCGATTTGTTTGGATATAACCTAGACACCCCTACAAATCGCCACGATGGACTTTCTATGAGTGGATTTGCCACAATCAACACTCTTGTCAGTCAGGTTGGTGATCGCAGTCAAATGTTGAAAAGTGGAAACATTCACAGCTGTTCCATCCATCCGATTCCTTCCAACGTGAATAAGATAATAACACACAAAAACTATCACATTTATAATATTAGTACGGATCCTTATAAGCATTATAATTTTCAAACAATAAATTTCCTATACTCGCTCCGAGCACATTTTCATTTGTTTGTCAATGTCCAATGCAAAAATAGACTGTAAGGATTATATACTGTCCATATCTGGACATATGGTATCGAGCTATGGGGCAGCCAGCAACACCAACATATATATCCTGCTACGGATGCAAAACATGATTCTACGAAGCCTGTGTTATGTTCCACGGTACGATACCAACAAGGAAATCCATGACCATTTGGAGATGGACACGGAGAAGCGATTCTCAAACATACAGAAAACTACCGAGGGAGACTGAAACGACACCCCAACAAACTGGCCGCAGGGCTAACTGCGTCAAGTCTCCTTCGTCTTCTTCTTCCTTTCTCAATAGTATCGAGTCATACTGATCGCAGATCTAAAAAAATACTGTGAACTTAATTATTAACTATGGAAACAAATCAAATCAAACATAACATAAGTCATGACAATTGAGGGTGTATAGGTTATTCAGAGAGTTCTTAAAAAAACAAGTAAATATGTCCATTTGTCCAATAGTTATGTCCCCTCTGTGCAGAGCATGCATGGGGGCCGAGGAGACAAGTGCTCACGTCCTGCTGGAGTGCGGAGTAGCAACACTGCAGGAAAGATACCTCGGAACACCGAGGTCGCTCCCAGAGGACTTCAACAACACAAGTTGTTGGGCTTTCTGCTGGAGCTGGGGTGGCATGAGTAAGGCACACCACCCCATCACGCAAAATAGGCGCATCTGACGTCGAGTTGCGGAAACCTGCCCTGATAACGAATACGAAATGTTCAATAGGTCCAATACTAATCAATTTCAAAATAATTCTCTGCCCGTTTATACTTCAATACACTGTTTAAACATAACTTGGACTGACCTGACTCTAAGGTTATGCAGCACGGCTGGCTCGTGGAGATATGACAGTGACGTGAGATCATTCTGACCGATGAGTAAGCTTGGGTTCCGTAACGGTGGCATGTGCTTCTCATCCGGAATCTGGCAATAACAAACGAAAATAATAATATCATCAGCTGCATGAGTCTTCTTTTTATATGATGTATGAAGTGTGATGGGTTCGCACTTGGCCTTCATCTCACCTGATGGTAAGCACGCGCACCCATAAACCTCAATCTAATGAGGCGTTGGCTGTGTTATCTTTCATACCAGAACACAACATTTCTGTTTGGCGGCAGACTTAGGTAACATGATGGTAGCAAGCCAGCCAGACATAGGAAATACCACCACCAAACTGAGTACCGATAGATACTTCCACTGGGAATTGAACCCGGAACATAGGCCACAGAGGTGGTCCTCTGATAGACATGAGCCTCATATCATATATTACCATGTCGAACATTTATCATATAACATTGTCAACACACTTGGATTGGTGATATGATCACCTTTTACAACACCTACAAATGACATCAGATGATCAATTTGTAAAGTTTAGACCACACCGCAATGGATAGCACATCATCATCAGTCAGGAAACGTCGACAGTTGAACATAGGCGTCCCTCATGGTATGCTACAATGACCATGTCCGAGTCACCTTTATTAGGTTGCCGGAATGGAACCGAAATGTGGTCCTTTACTAAACTAACCTCAAAGTCAATCAGTGAGCTATGGTATGCATACACTGAGGTCACCAAAATATTATTATTATTATTTGTATGTGTATATCACTGCACTTGTTTTAATGTTTCAAAATGTTGGTCTAGTCTGTTTTTAAAACAATTCACTGAAGTAGCACTTATAACACTTTCAGGGAGAGCGTTTCAATAATGCACTACACGGTGTGTAAAATAGCTTTGGATGTATGAATTAATGGATAACCGAAGTGGGGTATGAGTTATTGAGTGGTGAATACGTACAGGGAAACATGTCCTGGGACCGTAACTGCATTATGCTATGGAGACGGTGAAATTATAAAATGTTAATATTTACCTTTATCTGTCGTATCTCGCCTGACTGGTCCAATTTCACTATAAGCACTCCGGACCTGTAGTCCGAAGTCACTGTAGCGCTTTCCCATACTTTCTCTGGATGCTCTACCCATATTCGGGCACCCTGATGACAAAATAAACATCATTGTATCTAGTCTTCAAATAAACATAGCCAAAAATATAGCCGTGGTAGCTCAATTGGGTAGAGCCTTGAACAATCGAGGTCTAGATTCAGTCCTGGTTTGTACCAATGAGTTATAATTTATTATTAGAATTTATGTATGAATGATAAAAATCATTACCATTGGATTTTCAGTGAAGGAAAACATTATGATGAAACTTACACACTCCTGAGAAGAAATTCAAAGGTGTGTGTGAAGTCTACCAATCCGCACTGGTCCCGTGTGGTGGACTTTGTCCCATACACTCTCTGTAGGAGAGTAAGACTGAGCACCTGCAGTGGGACACATATATAGACTATTGCAAATGACGACACAAAAATATCAAATCAACTACTACTTTAACTAACAGCTAAATGAAATAAATATCCCAACTGCACATTTACAAGAAAGATATTTTAACTATACATACATAATTAATATATTTTATCCACTTTAACATTAACTGAGCTTGTTTGTTATAATATAAACTTGATGTGTTTATTTTGTTAATATAACTTCTATGAAGGCTGGCTCTGTAGTGTATAACTCACTCACTGATATTGTAAAATTCTGGTATTGTATCACATTTTCATTTAATTCTGAATTTACAACACATCAGATGCATTCAAGGCTTCAAAAAGAGTATGGATGCTTGGCAAGATTTTTGAATAGAGAATTATCAAATTACCTGACCATTCTCAAACATATCAATTTTTTCACCACTGATATTAGTCAAAAAACATTTAATAATGGAATTATTCATTTTCACAATTTATACAATAAAATACAAAAATTTTAGGTCTCAAATAGTAGTTCCCCCAGTCAAATGATTTATCAAACTAACTAGAAATAGAGCAGGTAGTTGTACTTGCCTCTAAAAACAAACATGATGTCAAAAAATGAGGGTAATCTTAAAAAATTCTAACACATATTATTGACAGGTGCACTGCAATTCATTCAAAATTGACTCTCTGAAATTAGTTCCAATGAGTAACTATGCAGATAAATTCAGCAGATATAACGTAAGATAAACATACGTAATGTAACATAAATTATGTATATTACAAAAATATAAATTATTCATCATCATAAATGCTTTCATGCATACTGACACAGATAGTAAAAGTAAAATGTTTTGTTTTAATCAATTTGATTTATAACCAGGCTTTTAAAAGTCAACTTTTGCTTCTTGCAGTAAAAACAATAAGACTGTATTCTAAAATTGAATTTGTTATCAGAATCACCAAAAAGATAGGAAGGAAAAAGTTTACCTTTGTAAAAAGCTCCTTCGTAGTCATTTTATGTATTTTATTAGACACACAGGTTTATCAGTAAAAATACTATGGCAATTTATCATAAAACTATTTCACTACTAGAACACAGCTTTGGAAATCCATTTTCATTCAATGAAAGGAAGGTGGATCGAAATCAAAAATTGCTAATTTTTCCAATCATGCAAAACGTCACTGCGTTTTTGTTGACATGTGTCACTGTGTCAGATTGATAAAGAAACGTTTTTATCAATAAAAATTGCAACATTGGAATTTGAGAGTAAATAAATATTTAACGTGAAAGGACGCTGATACATTTCCATATGGGAATTGGAAATTCTAGTACGATTCCAACACGAATAGAAAAACAAACATTTCAACAATACAAATCGAAAGTTTTTCTTATCTTGAAATTCCCACCAGTATTGCTAGATTAATTAAATGGAATGTAGGTCAAGATTACGCTCCGTTAAACGAAGTTTTGATGATGACCTATTTACAAGTAAAGTAAGTGTAAAGTAAGTTCTAAACTGTTACTATTCTGTATTTTGTTTTCGCTTAGATATAACCTAGATATAACTTGCAAAAATTGCAAACGCTTGTCCACAGACTAATAAGCGCGTGTCACTAGTCACTTCGTCAGGATTATACTATTTGCCGGATCAATTCCACTTCTAAGCAAAGTTCTTTCAATTTTAAGTAAATTCCAAATGGTAGTCCATTAAACCTTCATTATACCCAATAAATTCTAATAAACGACCACACTTCCCTTCCGACTACGGGCGAACGACTCAAATAACCTAAATTGCATTGTTTCTTCCTTTGGTTTCTTCTCAAAACCGTGATGATGATGTTACATTTTTTAAGGTAGCTTTGAAAGCTTTTGCGATATCGAGATGAAACGAAGTACATATAAAAAACTGGAAGCTTCACTTTCACAAGTTCCACCCAATAGCCATGACTGTTACGAATCTAACATCATTGGAGAACAGAAATTGTAGAAGAAGCTAGTTTGAAAGGTAGTTGTACACTAAGCAAAACACTAAGTATACTTTACCACTAATTTTAAGATATTTTAGTAAAATAATTTGGATCGAATCAGGACTAAATTATTTCGTTTTTCGGGTTGCGTACCTCAAAAGGAAAAAATAAACCCTTATAGGATCACTTTGTTGTCCGTCTGTCTGTCATCAGCCAAGGCCCTTTTTCTCAGGAACGCGTGGAGACATCAAATTGAAATTAAAAGGAAAATGCAAGGAGACCAAAATCTATAGGGTACTTGCCGTTGACCTAGAATCCTGAAATTTGGGAAGAAGAGAGGTCTTACAGCACAACCATAGGAATGAATCTGAAAACCAGTTTTTTTATTACAGCACAGTAAAAAAAGCTTTTTTATGTTTACAAACTTAACTGCGTAGTTGAAAGCCATATATTGGGTATGTAATTTAGCTGCAAAGTAAAGTTGGTTTTTCAATCAGAATTACATTTTCGGTAGAGCATTATTGGGTGCATATTACCGTACCTATTATTTATGATTTTCAGTATGTTAATTATTCATATTGCGTATGGTGCACGAGACCGACTCGCACTAAACTGTTATTTTTTAAATTACTTTTATTATTATTTGTTATAGCGGCGATAGTGTGAAAGGTTGAAAAGATACAGCTCTGTGACAGGTGGACAGACAGACTGATGGACGGATGGATACAGTAGGAGGCATGTGGTTTATGGTGATATTTTTTGTTGTTAAAAACACATTATTTGACGTATAGCTAAAACAAATTGCTATTTAACGGCTACAGTGGTTTACATTTAAGTGCTAAGTATTAAAATTCATTTCCCCGACTGTTATATGCTATCCTGGTTATTACTAATTAATTATCTATCAAGTAAGCAATCATATTTTAAAAGATTTTTGTTACATACTATACCATACGTATGTATATTTCTACAGCTCCGTAATTTTACACATGTTCTTTCAAATATTGATGAACATAAGTTGTTTCTTTAGGACACCGTTATTAGACAGGTAGTAAATGAAATTTCATCCCCTAGTTTTAATTAGATTCTTATTCCTTCCGTGTGTTGCTCTCAGAAACGCCTACCGGTCAAATGACTTACTTGTTGCGTAAAGTATAAAAGTAAAAAATTCTTCTATCGCAACTACAGGTGACAGATGGAAAGAGAAGCCTCAGTAATAGGTACCCTAGCGTACGGAACCCTAAAAAAGGATTATTTAAATCGAACTTGTAGTTCCAGACATAAGCAGACCTAACATACAAACATACATAGAGGTACATACACTTTTGAAATTTGGCACACTTGTATAGAAGCTGATATAGACTAACATATACGAAAACTGGGCAGTTGTGGAAATATTACATACATACAGGTCGAATTGATAGTCTCCTATTTTAAGTCGGTTAAAAATAAAACATTGCTTATTTCACTTATCCAGGTGGCACTGCTATTTGTTCCAATTTTGCCAACAGAGGGCATTGTTAGTAGTTCTCTGTCGCCAAAAATTGGAACTAAAAGCAGCCACCCGTCGAAACATCTGACGCTAATTTCTGAACAGCGCCCTCTGTTGGTGAATTTTCAACTAAAACCTGCGCCCAATGTCAGGTCTGTCAGTGTGTTTACGGCACGTCAAACGATTCATTAGATCTGTAGTTGCGAAACTTAGTTGCACTGACGGACGATATAGAAAAACAAGTACATTTAGCTGAAGTTATTTATTGAAACCCTTCATATGTATTACATACCTACTCCAGCCTTTAAGTAAATTCTAAACCAAAGCATTACAAGATAGCTTAGCTTATTATTATCATTTACAATGATTTGAATACATTGTTTCCGTTTTATTTTCTCGTAGTTATCCAAGACCGATAGCTAATGTCGACAGAGTGTAGTTTTCACCGTTCTTCACTTGTTTTCTTGCGATGGAAACCAAGCTTGACAAGCTTCCGTTGCGATTTCACAAAGCGCTGTGAAGGTTTTCCCCCGGTTTTCATATTCTGTAACAGGAATTATATTTACCATTTGAGTAAGTCTTATGGCCGCCTTAAATGAAGGGATTTCCAGCCTTTTGATGCAACTTCTTCTGTCTCATGGCATGGCAAGTCTCCTAAAAGTCTGATATAGAAGTTCATTCAGGCAGGCTCATGTTCAGCATCGAATTATGCAGCACATTTTTTTTAAATCTCAAAAAGAAGTATGGCTTGGTTTTGCGGTCCAAGAAAATCTTAGGAGTGCGTTTTATTCTATGGTAAGGAGACCTTGTAATCAAGTCACTCAAACCAAGAAATAATCAACCTCATAATAAGAGGGAATAAGCTTGAAACTGCTAAAATTTTATTTTGGCATACTAAAAGTTATCTCAAAAGTGTCATAAAATCTTGAGTTTTGCAAATACCTCGATTCAAATTGCGATATATTTGCAACGAGCACGATTACTGGTACCTTTGACCTTGAATATCTTAAAACGTTTTATAGGGTCCAAGGATTACACAAGTTTCCGAGGTGGAACTCCTAACATTATGGGACTATTGGTATCGCGAGTTCAAGAACTTGGACGATGTTTAAGCACTTGCCTGTAGTAGGTCCTCTCTTTCCGAACATGATCCCGTTCATTGGTGCGTTCTTGTAGTTCGCCTCGCTGAACTCAGCCAGCGACAGTAGGACCACGACAACGCACACGACGCCAATGGTAAATCTGACCATATCGCCGGACATCTGGAAACAATAGTATTGTTGAAAAAACGATTCTTGGTCTGGGTGAACTTCTAAAACTATCCATCATTAAAAAAACTGTCATATCGTAACACTATAGTGCTTTAAAACACTGCTGTTAGGCCTCATTTAGGAACCGTGGTGTTACTAGCTAGGCGGCCATATAAACTCCATAACACCATATACGAATCAAGCGTAAAGCGGGCAAAAATCCCCACCGCGTCACAACGATGCCCCTGGATAGCGCAGAGTAGGAGCTCTGTCCGCCCTGGTAACCACTGGAAGGCAGCGATAGTACGGCGTGGTCCCGTCCCGCTGCAGCCCGGAGCTGCCGAGTTGTCGTGGCTGAAAAGCCAAGGGGAGGAGCGAAGCGTGAGAGGAGCACTGGAGTGTTCCCAGGGCTCCTAGACTTGCGTAAACGATGACCATCGAGGGGGTTTTAATGGAGGAAAATATCGTATACCTTTCTAAAGAAGAACTTTGCCTTTGACACACTTACTAGGAACTGGCTTTAAATATGAAAAGAAAAACGCTTATTGCACCGAAATGAAGCCAGGAGCATCGCTTCTGCAACTGTAACACGCACCACCGAACCTATTGCTAAACTCCTTCGAGATAATCATATATTTAGACCGTAGATGTTTGCTAAAAATGTACACACCTTTAAATTACGTTTAAGAATTATAAGATCTTACTTTTTCAACTAGGTTTTTCTTGGTGGTTCTCTTGAAGAAGGGACAAACTGTACTGATGCTGTGAGCGATTTCCTCGGCTATTTATACCCCTAAACCGTGACACGGGTGGGACCGCAAGTGTCCACACTCAATTATTGGATTATTGGAAGCTCATCACATATTGGCTAAGACTCCCGGGATTAGAACTTCATTAATGCATTTGATTGTGTTGTATGAGACGAGATGACATGAGAGAGCTTTGAGGCGCAGTTTGCAGCAAAATACAGTTTTTATATACGTGGTTAGGTTCAATAGCTAGTTGATTCATAGCTTATTTTATTCAGTCCGAAACAGTGCAATGTGGTAGACATCTTTACCCTGGAATGTTTGTAATGTTGAGACCCTAAGATAAATCGACTACAAAGACATCCGCGAGCCATGACGTGGGCGGTATATTTTAGGGACGGAAAATTTAAAGCCAACTGCCACCGATGAGGAAAGAAACATGAGAAATGAGAATGTCCGCGAGTTATACTCTATTTCTAGATAGATCTAGGTATATTTGCAGTCGTATGAAGCGTCGGTGGCGCAGCGGATAAGGCGCGGACTTACAATCAGTGGGTTCCGGGTTCGAATCCAGACGTGTACCTATAAGTTGTTTTTCAATTCAAATACATTATCCGATTGCTTAACGGTGAAGGAAAACATCGTGAGGAAACCTGCATGTCTTGAACAGGCATGCGAAGTCCGCCAATCCGCACTGGTCTCGCGTGGTGTACTATGTCCCATACACTCTCTGTATGAGGGTAGGCCTGAGCCCCTGCAGTGGGGACGTATATAGGCTGTTGATGATGATATTTGCAGTCATCATTGATAGAAATGAATTAATGGAAATGATTGGTATGAATTAGAAAAAATCGGCAAAGTGCGAGTTGGACTCGTACAGATATTTCAAGGTGATATGAAATACTTCATACCTAAGTTTGTTAGTCGACTATCTATGAATTCTAGCAGTTGCTTACGTAAAAAATACCATGGGCTTAGATGGCCGACCCCGAGGAACGGTATACAACTATCTAAATGAATTGAAGATATTAAATGCATCTCAGGACTTATATTGTACATGAATGACATTATCGTCAGCCTGAAGTTAGCTGGTTGTTATTGGCAATTTTGCTCTCAATTCCAGGGATAATTCAATCAAAATGCAATCATGAATCTATATAAAAGCAGAGGCAGCTTCTTCTAAAGCATCAGTTCATATCAGAGTCTTGTGAAGTTATCTAGACCCGGTCAGATCGCAAAAATGCGTCCAGCAGTTTTGTTTTTTGTGATCTTCGTTGTGGGTATAATTACACAAATCGAAGCTAGCTACAAGAAACCTCCTTTCAATGGTTCCATTTTTGGGAAAAGAGGAAATATTCAAGTTGCTGGTAGGTACTCAGATTTGGGATTGTTGTTCCACTGACAAACTGTCACTTTAGCTGGAAAGTACAATCAGAAGCTCAAACCGCCGCAGATACTGAGTAGAGTTCATTTTGCAATGGCCTCGACATTAAGAGGGTATGCTGGTTCTTAATACTCAAAATATGACTGGACTACGTTTGTATGGGCGCTTTGACAACCGCATACCCTCTTAAACTTTATATATGTTTATCTTCTACTTGTGCGACGTTGCGATGGATGCGTACCCAGAAGCCTCATGCTACATGTCTAACGCATAACTGAGTTTGTTCCTGAGGTATGGGAGCGGTAAGGTGTTTACAGAATGTGGTGCGTCGTTTGACGTTACTATAGTCAATATGGAGCCAGTAAGCCACTCAGGCAGTCATTACGATGGTAACAGACTTTCTATATTATGTTTTGTTTTTTGTTTCAGAATACGACTCCACCGGTATGGCGCTTTCGGCTTTGTGCCAAATCACTACGGACACCTGCCAGGCATGGTATCAGACCTTGGAAAGTAAATGAATCACATCACGAAACTAACAACCAGACAAAAACCAAAATCGTCTTTGAAATTTACTTCGCACGATTTTCAGCACAACATGTATCAGCTTTTATATTAAAAGATATGTAAAATCAACAAACTTCTTAGTTTCTAAATGTTAAATATAAAAAATTTGGGACAATAGACTTAGTTTATTTCCCGGCGAGTCACATTCAACATTTTATCCCAGTTAATTCCGTCGAGTTTGCGTGAAAGAATTCCTGACTTCTTAAACGAAGAATGTTTTCTTGAAACCCTAGGTACAAGCTAGTAATACAATATCTTCCATTATAGAATGTCCTGTTTTAAACATAAATATAGTTAGATGTATGTACATAAGTAATTGCTTTAGGGATTAGGAGATTTCGCTAGATAGTGGACATAGATTACAGCTAATGGACCCTGACAGATGTGGTTACTGAGATACAGTTTATGTTGAACTTGCCTCTCTCAAACAGAAACCACACACTGCGGTGTCGGCGATGATTGAAAATTAATCGAAAATAACTTATAAACGTGTCTCAGAAGGGATATCGGTCGGTAGTTCTTCAGTAAGGCATTATCGCCTTTCTTAAAGAAGAGCACCACCACGCTTCTGCTCCACGCTTCTGGCGTGCAGCCTTCGTGTATGACGGACTGAAAGAGCTTCTGAAGGACTACAAGTATCGGTTTTCCACCCGCTTTCAGAAGCTCTGATGTGATTCCGTCTTCACCTGCCGCCTTGTTATTTTTGAGTTGTTTGAGAGCCATTTGAATCTCATACAGGCTGACGTCCGGGATATCTTCGGTATAGTGTCGGGTCAGTTTGGCTCTTCGGTCACTCACCGGGCTTGCGCCTGGTCTCCGTGACGATGTATTCAGCTGTCCATAGAACTTCTCGATCTCTCTCAAAACTTCCGGTTTTGACGAAACAATGCCGCCCATATTACCCTACTAATATTATAAGTGTGAAAGTTTGGATGTTTAGATGTTTGGATGTTTGTGACGCTTTCACGGAAAAACTACTGAATGGATTTGATTGAAACTTTACAATAACATAGCTTATACATCAGAATAACATATAGGCTATACTAATATTATAAGTGTGAAAGTTTGGATGTTTAGATGTTTAGATGTTTGGATGTTTGTGACGCTTTCACGGAAAAACTACTGAATGGATTTGATTGAAACTTTACAATAACATAGCTTATACATCAGAATAACATATAGGCTATAATTTCTAAAGACATATTGTGTAAATTGTCCAAAATCACAATTATAATATTAGTAGGATTACATGGGCAATTTTGGCATAACAAAAACGCGTTGCCTAGCAACCGACCATAGAATATGTAAATTCGTATATACAAACTTTCGCGTTTATAATA
Source organism: Carcina quercana (assembly GCA_910589575.2). Classification (NCBI taxonomy): domain Eukaryota; kingdom Metazoa; phylum Arthropoda; class Insecta; order Lepidoptera; family Depressariidae; genus Carcina; species Carcina quercana. Next base: position 4,032,998 of record OU342454.1, on the reverse strand, counting down.
TTGGTGTGAAGACTATTTGAATGTACTACGTCAGATATTGAAATTTATTTTGTTTCTTTAAATTATTAGACTACGTGACAGAATAAACACTATTTTGTACCTTATGCTGTATAATAATTTGTCATATACGTCACCTGTGCCTATCGAACAAGTAGAATACATCCTGAATTACACGCAGACAAAGTCGCGGGCGGAAGCTAGTATTATATAAAATTCATAGAAACGTCAAAATTAGTTGACCGGTTTTAACACAAACCCAACCCCGGTTGTCTGTAAGACACAAAATACCGCTTAAATCAATTTACGAATTCCCTACTTTTATAAATATAATATATATAAATATAATATTATATACATAATATAAATTTGGCACAGACAATCTTTAGACCCTGAGAAAGGACATAGGCTACTTTTTAATGCGAAAAAAGGGTTTTAAGGGGTTGAAAGGGGGGATGAAAAGTCGTATAGAGGTATCGTTATTTTTAGAGCTAGAAGCTTGAAACTTATTTTTAGGCTGTTGATTCAGTTTGTTATTTTATTATGACGTAGTTCTCACGGGATAAAACCTAAAGTCCACGCGGGCGAAGCCGCGGGCAGAAGCTAGTTTTTCATAAAACTAACAACCGAATCACTTTTTTGTCCTTCTGGTGTTATATCTGTCAAGACCATTTTTCTCAGGGACGTTGGTCGCGTAGAGATATGAAGCTGAAAATTACATTTACGCTTATCCAAAAATGTTTAAAAAATAAATGTCTACCCGTGCGACGCCGGGGCGGGCCGCTAGTTTCTTTATATAGTGTCTTATCATTTGTAATTAAGAATGCCACTTAGTTGCACAATTAAAAAAAAAACAGATCAATTTGGATTTGCCATATTTTTCATACTTTCTGCTCGATAAGACAAAAACGACGACTGAGCAAAAAGTGACAGAGTAGCATCAGCGCAAACAACTACGAATAAATAGTACAGATCAATTTTCTCATATAAACCTTACATAAATATAATCTCTATTTATTTTAGCATAGAGACCTTAATCCTTGAACAATTGACACATTCCATCAGCAGCATAGGAATTGCATTTTAACTCCTATCGTATTCAGATAAAGGTTGTAACGGCAGCATCAACATGTTTGTACGGTAAAATCAGGTTGGATATTGTTCGGAATGACGGCATGTTGTAGGTAACCATGACAACAGGGTGTGAAAATAAGATAAACAACATGGTTTTTATGTGTGCGTGTAATGTAAAAAGTTTGCAAGTGTGTCTAAGCAAAAACTTCAGAAGCTGTCTTGAAGTTTTTTTGTATAACCGACGAGGAAAAGACAACGAGCTAAAGAGATATCTAATTTCATGCATTCGATTGTAAGGCTGCGTCTCTTTCACTCATCTTGGCAATTCATTTTAGAAAATGTCAATGTAGCCAGGTATGGCTGTATGGTGTTTTGCCTCTGCCTTTTCCTTAACGCTATATAGGTAGAAATAAGACGTGCAGTCAAGCTGTACCTCTGTCCTCTTTTTCATTGGCGTTTTATCTCAGTGATGTTATTTCAGCCAATCGTTCTCAAAATATTTTCAAGCTAGATTGCAAAACAAAACAAATTACCATCTGTCTAATTCAATGGCTGCCATTGGCTGCTGCCAGTATCTTCGTATTTTAACTTGATTTTAACCTGTCTTTTAAATATTTTTTCTTTGTCGTTTACTGTAATCTCTATAGTCTATCGTGTTTCAATTATTTATCGGAATCGTAAAACAGCAATCACATAGAGACACCGCTACGGCCAGCGACGAAAATACATCCAATTCCGAAGTCCATACCCAGGTAAAATTTCCATCTATTTTCATATTTTTACGCTTATTTTATGGATGAAACTAATTGGACGTCCGATTCAGAGTTCCTTCGACGTCACGCTGCAAAATTTAGCATAAATTGCTTTGTAGCAAGATTCGGGCTAAGAACATAATTATTTTGTCAGTCTAATACAGAAAAACTTAAGGTTTTAATTAGATTTTTTCTGTCATTTATATGCATAATTTATCTGCCAGAGTGTCACCTACATCGCTACTACCTTTGAGAGACATTACGTTGACTTATACAGATCTTCTGACAGGAATTTTAAAAGTGGTAACCATATTACGTCTTTGTTGATTGAAAGTAAAACTTATCAGAGGAGTCATGTACTAAACTAGCTCAGGATATATTCTTTTAACAGTTTTTTTCACCTGTTATACCTTAAATGATGGTTTATTTTCGCTAATCCCGTTTGGGGTCCACAAAAGGGGGCGCTAAGGAATTCCACTGTTTACTTCCACACAGAACTAGTGGGACAATTATCTTACTGTACTCAATGCCATAATTACATGGGCTACTTTGACAGAACATTAATACTGCCACAGTTCACACAGCTCTTCTTATTGATACACAATCTTATTTACTAAGCCTAAATTTAATTGAATATTGTCACCGGTTTTACAATATTTACAAAAAATTGTAACTACTGTCAGTTTTTTACTCAATACTTAGTTCTGAATGGGAGGAACACCAGAAATCCTTTCTTTGAGAATTCTTTTTTGAAAACCCAATGAAACTTGTGAGAAAAAGTGTTTTATAATAATGATGTTCTTGATGGGGCTGTACCATGGAATAAGTGAAAATTTTTATTTTTATTTCATAAATAGGTTTCCACTTGATTACAACCTCACCTGAAGTAAAGCGACATTGTGGTCTAGGATGATTTACAGTTGCCTAAAAATGGCCTATTCAAGTTGGCCTTGAAGACATCCAGGTTGTAGTACTAGGGGAACACATAAGCCGGCAGGGAAATCCACAAAAAGTCAAAATCTTGGAACATATACCACATATGTTCCAAGATAGTGCAGTTTGAAAATGTAGACTTGTTCTCAATTTAAATAGATTTGAATCAATAGTTTTCCAGCATCCTGGTGCTCTCATTTGATGTACTGATCAATTTAAATGTACAGATACATTTGCCTTGCAGCTGACTGCTGCCACCTATCCACCTGGCAAAAGCAGAAATACCAACCTGTTCCTACTTTCAATAAATCTACATGAAGTTAAGGCCAAGTGTGAACTCATTCTACATATATATATTTGGTTATGATTTTTCAATCAAATTTTTATCTCTGCATTTTCGGAGTTTTATAGACTCACGTTTTTCAAAGACAAATAAACAACAAAGTGATTATTGAAGTGTTTTTACATGTGAAGTGAAAAAACAGTGTGTTTAATGCAATAGTGTCTTTATTTCTTTATTTTCAGCAAAGAGTCATCCTGAATTGACTTTCTGCTCAGAAGAAATCATGCCGAAGCCAAGTATATGTTCTCAATAAGCAAGATATTGACATAGCAAGCTAAATACACAAAAAATACAAAGGAAACACATATGTTTAATGACAAAGAAGGTTGTGATTACATACATAAAAGCTCAAAAAGCAGCTCTTTGCGTGAGAAGAGAAGGAATGCGCTGATAAGATATTGACTATTTTTTATATACTTTTCGCTTAAAAGTCAATATATTCTAGATAATGTCAATAGATATGGGACCACCTTGCAAAAAGGCAAAAATTGAAGATGCAATGTTAAGTTCAAATATAGTTGATGATTATGTTCATTGGATGAAGGAGACGACTCATAACCTAAAAGCTGTTTTGAGCAATGATTTCTATAGACCATTGCCACTTGTTAAAGTCTATGTTGGCCATGTTAAAGACCCTAAATACTTATCGAAATCCATTAATATTTTAAATGAAAAAGTACCGCTGAAAGACTTACAGCATTTGAAAAGGGCTCGCAAGAAAGAAATATTACTTTGCCCTGTGCACTTTCTCAATGGAATGACATCCATACAAGAGTATTTAGAAATAAACGTGCCAGAGTTAAAAGAGATATTTGAATATTTTAAAGAAATTGATGTACCTGCCGTCCCCCCAAAACTTAAAACTCAATTGGCTAACATAGCTTGGTCATGCAATTTCCATCCAAATAAATACTATGAAAAATTGACAAGTAACAACTTTTTTACGAAGATTGAGATGGAAAAACATATTTTGCACATGGAGATTGCGTTTGAAGTTGCAAAATGGTATTTTCAGCAAAATAATCAAGATATAATGCCAGATTTCTTTTTAAAAACCAATGCGGCAGTAGTTGTTGATCCGTTAAATGAGTCTGTAGTGGCAGTTGCTTTTCAAAATCACGATCATCCAATGAAGCATGCAACTATGGTTGCTGTTGACAATGTGGCTAAAACTCAAAATGGCGGAGCGTGGATTAGTGAAAAAGATTCAGGTGATCCTAAAGGATTTGATGAAGATCTTCTTAGGCATCTGACACAGAAATATCCTGAAGTTAAATTTAAAGCCAGACCTTTTGTTAGTAAGAAAGAAATAGGAAGCAAGATTGAAAACACAAAAGTAACTGAAGAAGTTACTAACATAAAAAGTTCTCAGTCTTGTAAAGACAATGAAGAAGAGATCATAGAAACACCAGAGACCACAAGAACCTCAGAATCATTTTCTAAATCCATCGAAGTCTTTACAGAAACCAAGGATACACAAGCACAAATTGATACTGATGGAAATGGACCATACCTTTGTACTGGATACTACATCTATCTGATAAAAGAACCTTGCGTGATGTGTTCGATGGCCCTAGTTCATGCCAGAGCTAAGCGAGTGTTCTTTTATTTCAATAACGATCAAGATGGAGCACTTAACACTCGGACAAAGCTGCAAGCTGTGACATCTTTAAATCATCATTTTGAAGTTTTCACTGGTTTTTATTAGCTGTGTTTATTCCAATAATTTTACGGTATGATTGTGAGAAGCAGGGGCACCTTAGAATAATATAATATTGTGTATAGTCCTGAGATTTCAATTCTGTTTGTATTACTTGGTGTTTGACAGGTGTAGCTGAATTCTTATCGAGATCTTTGTTATGAAATTTCTTTCACCATAATCTTTTCACATATAATCCATCAAATCAAAAGCATTATTTAAATATTTGTAATTCTATATATACAAGAATGTGTCTATATAAAATAAAATTTAAGCCAAGTCTAATATTGTGTCTGCTAGCCTATTATATAGTTTCTAAGTGTAATTTTTACAAAATGTTTTGTATTGAATTCATATGTAGACAGTTTTATATCAATAAAATAATATTGTTATAATGTTTGTTTTTTCTTCATTTTTTTTATTATTTCATTTTTGATAGATTATTTCATATTTTTCATATACGAGTCCATTCCTATGTACAAATAGGCCTCAAGTTAGTGCTAGACCCTCCCTAGGGGTGACAGACGCTGGGGGGTGGCGGGGTATCGGTAGCAGTTGCTTCGTAGTATGTACTACTTCCCCTGGTCGAGTCTTCAAACTAAGAGTAAATAGGCACCTTCTATATACACACATATCAGCTGGGAAACGTCCACTGCTGGACATAGGCCATGCCACATTGACAGTTCCCGAGACACCTGCATCAAGCTACTTCCGATGCTTCTATCCTTTTCTGTCACTCAGAACCGTCATTTACTAGAGCGAGAAAGATAGCGTGGATGGCATAGTGCCTACAGGAGTGACACAAGTAGAACTATGTCTTACCAACTTTACATAAATTAAATATTTCTGTAATAAAACGATTACTGTCGATGAATATTTTTTATACCGTGAATACTGTTAGCATGAGTCTCCTTTTTAAATTACGACATGTCGCCACATATGTATTTTTAGGGATCCGCATTTTGCAACATGGCGGAAACAGCAAAGGAAAAAGCAAAATTCATCTGAACGTCAGCGATTCTACACGAAAGATTTTGGTCTGTAATGTGTCATCATCAACAGCCTATATATATGTCCCCACTGGAGGGGCTTAGGCCTACTCTCCTACTGAGAGTGTATGGGCCATAGTCCACCACGCGGGCCCAGTGCGGATCGGCGGACTTCACATGCCTGTTCAAGACATGCAGGTTTCCTCACGATGTTTTCCTTCACCGTTAAGCAATCGGATAATGTACTTGAATTGAAAAACAACTCATAGGTACACGGCTGGATTCGAACCCGGTACCCACAGATTGAGAGTCCGCGCCTTATCCATTGCGCCACCGACGCTTCATACGACTGCAATTATACCTAGATCTATCTAGAAATAGAGTATAACTCGCGGACATCCTCATTTCTCATGTTTCTTTCCTCATCGGTGGCACTGTAATGTGTATAGTATAATTAACATGAAGTATTCCCTAAAATATACTTACAAAATGACAATTTATATAGAAAAAATTGTCTTTGACGTACATAGGCTATTTCTACACCATAAAAGGCTGCACAAGTCCACCGTCAAACACGAACCTCCGCTGTATATCTCCACGTCAGATTTACCCTCAGGTGAATAGACGTAATCACCACGCATGGCACGCGGATTGGTGATCGCAGTAGAAGTAAATGCCGCTGCCCATCTCCTAAATATTTTTAACAGACTTCAAATAAGGAAGAGGTTATCAATCCGACGGGTATTTTTTTTAAATTATGTTTGCTACCTCAGAACTTTTGACTGGGTGAACCGATTTTGATGATTCTTTTTTATTTGAAAAGTGGTGCTTCCCGTGTGGTCCCATTTCAATTTGGTCCAGTTCTGACAACGGCATCCATGAGAATACTAAATAAATCTTAAATTTGCCTTAGTAAAAGTAGACTTTTAGGACAATTGAAGTCGGTTTCCAGTTCTTTTTTTGTTGGTCTTACCCACCTTTCACGACGCCCGCGGGTTGACATGGTGTGGTTTTAAAGACGGGACCACGCGGTTGTTTCTATTTGATAAACGCATTATGTATTTGGCTTTACGTTATCCCTCTCCTCTTCCATACTAAATTTCTGTTGCCATAATCTTTTAAAATAGAATAGCTGGCTTTGATAAGTAATTACCTAAAAATAGGAGTCGAAAGTATAGTGTCGCGAAATAAATATCATTAATTTACAACTTTTTAGTTAGCTACAATAGCAGTTACGCAGCTAATGGTTTATAGATGGCGCTTTGAACAATAATCGAAAAAAAGTTTAAAATGAAGATTGTGATTCACTGTGAAGTTGTATGTTAATGATACTCATTTCGCGACATCACAATCTGATGTCCTATTTGTAGGTAGTTACTGAACAAATACAGCTGTTATATTTTAAAAGATTATGGCAACATAAATTAGCATGAAACTTTGATGGAGGTGAATCGCCTTAAGGCTTTTCCACATTAAAATGTACACTTTAGTGGCAGGTATGTTTGAGCAAGCCGAAATTCAATTTAAAATATTTTATTAAACCTTTTTGAATTTATTTTTATCAATATTGTTTTTTCGCGACTTTAAATTTACATAAATTGTTTGGTGAATCTTTGTCTAAGTATTTCATATGAAAAACTTTGTGTAAGCTCTGGGCTCATAGCGGAGTCACAATTTTTCTTTTCTGATTTAAGGTACTTTTATCTAAACTACAGGTGGCATTCCTTTCTTGTGTTCTCAATTCCCATTTGAACTTTTTCCAATTTTATTTAATCGTAAAATCAATATGGAACATTTTAAAAATCATTTACCAAAACCCTATTGAACGTTGCAACATATTTAAGTGGTCATTGCATCTTTGTATCTGGACCAATTGTTAGTCCCCCTACATGGTAACAATTTATATGTGGGCTACATACAGACTGACGACGGATTTCATGAAGTGCACGCGTCTTTCCAGGGTCTTTTTTTTTAAATTTTCTTCTTCAAAAAGTGCTCAAAGGAAGTTGCATTCAAAATGGGGGGATTTTCTTACGCGTTCGACGCGTTTTGGTGAGTGTTCTCTTTTTGAATTTTTGCGAGTAGTAATTTCACGGATTTGATTTTAGATCATTGTCTCGAAACTTTTTAAATTATGTGATATGAAATATCAAAAACTTTTAGTATAATGTAATGATTTAGTACATAAAATAAGCAGATACATATTTTGTCGTCTTGGACGCGTTCCCCAAAAAAACGAGTATTAAAATTCTGGCATCCTTCTTCTTAAAACATAAACAAGGCAAGACTTAACCCTTTCCTAATTGGTTTGATCGAACGAAAGGTATATCCTTAAACATGATGCTTTTCTGTATTGGTTTATTTAAAATCAATATATGCTTAGGTTTCACTTAACACCATTCGAGAATCGATGTGATCACTTTTTATATAGATAAATAATTAATGGTATTTGCACTTGACCTTCATGTCACCTGATGGTAACTGAAGGAAAGAGGTTTTGGATTCTTTTGATATGTATTTAGATATTGTTAGATATCTTTTAAAAATACGTTTAATGTGTCAAACGCCAGGGCCATTTGATGAATAAATAAATGAAAACAAATATTTTCCGTTTTTTCTTCTTCTTTATACATTTTTTTCGCAATCGAGAACCCTTCACGCTACGACGCACCGAACTTAACTCGCGAAAACCAGTTCGCTCCGCAACGCAGTCTATAAATCCTAATTTAAAATGGCGTCCGATCCGCCATCTTGTCATCCCTTATTACGTACGTTTAAAGTCCATTTACGCTTGCCAATTGGTGTCTTAAATTGTTAATAGACGGTACGGTTTCCTTCACGTGCGCTGAAGATTTTCGCGTCGATTGCTATGCAAGGGACTGTAGATCAGGATCTCAATAGGTAGTGCGAATTTAGTCTTATCAGCGGCTTCCAACTTACTGCTATGCTGGCTCATATCGCAAGAGCTTTCTTATTCTCTCTTTACTCGTTACACTTCAAGAGCTTTCCTTAGCAGGTCTTTCAGAAATGATCTTTCGTCCCGCCATCTTTTATTCTCGACTGACATTGACTGACAATGTGTATTTCAACGATACATTTTTAGAATAACTGTAATAGTAAGTTTGGTTGTTTGTGACTCTTTCACGCATAGCTGGCTGAACGATTTTGGACGAAATTTAGCACACATGTCTCGGTACCACCAACCAAGAAATGATAAGGAGACTTTTCAAGCAAGTGCTGGCCAAGTTTTAACCGCTTCCGTGGCCTAATGGCTACATACTTGGAGTAACAATCCGAAGGTCCCGGGTTCGATTCCCAATGAATACACACCTATCGGTACTCGGTTTGGTTATTGGTAGGGCGTTTTCTATGTCCGCCATGTCGCCTAAGTCTGCCGCCAAACAGCAGTGTTAATAGCACTGTTGTGTTCCGGTATGAAAGGTACCAGAGCCAGCACCTCAGCTTGTGGCTTCTGGGTGCGCACGCTTACTACCCAACGGCCTTATCGTCGCCATCGTTATACATTTAAAACGTGCAAGGTTATTTATCCCAACTCAAAAATAATAGACCCTTGTTTTCATTGGTAAGTTGCCTTTAACTGCAGCTGACATCTTACTGCGATCACTAATCCGCCAAAAAAGCGTGGTGATAAAATAATATACACATATATGGCGACCAGCAACAATCTTTTTAGATATAAATATATTTTTAAATATTTTTTTATGATTCAATTGTTTATGGATGTGTCAATTGTCAATGTGTGTGGAAAATGGCGTGCGCTCTATATTAGTTCGAAATTAATAAAATACCATAAAAAACTGTCGGGTTATTATTATCGGGCCATCTCGTCGCCAACATTTTTGATTTTATATTTCTTAGCTGTATTCTGTTTACAGGCAGCTCTAAAGCGCCGTGTGAGCGTCTGGTTTTCTTTCATATTTCATATATTTTATTGCTTCATGTCGTGTATACAAGAGATCTTAAGACTAATACATTGGTCCAGACATGAACCCTGGTAGGGCACTGCAATATTATTACACAACTTATGTCATAATAATGTCAAACAATATATTAAATTTACATGTCATAGCTGAATACAAAATAATAATAATGTCATAGTAATGTCAATTAAATTAATAGTCTCTTCTTACAATAATAATTAAATATTAAATAGCCCCAATAGCCCTTTCGTTTCCTTTATATCTTATCTTAGACTTTAACACAGGGTCACACCTATCTCAGGCACCAGTCCCTCACAGGTACACCAGGGTACACCTGCCTTGTAGGACTTATGTTGTGTATTATTTATACTATAGATAAGGTGGCACTCTGAGCAGAAATAAATTGTGACGTTCTGATGTACGACACAGCACAGTCAACTCTAACATCCCAATTTCTTTCAATTACAGACAAGCAACCTTGAACTGACTGCGACAGCGATACACGACAACGCTGCGCTAGGGCGAGACGTCAATATCAATCAAGAGTCCGTCAACGAATTGATGGAAATATTCCTTTTGGACGTCACTAAACCTGTAATGAAGATATCGTACAAGGAGATTGAGAAGAACATCTGACTGTGAATCAAGAAACTGCTGATGATTTGCTGTTGACGGTTAATGGTGAGTCATTCATCATCATCATCAGCCGGAGAACGTTCACTGCTGGATATAGTCCTGGGATGCCACAAAGACCGGTCCAAAGCAGCATCCAGCGACCCGAGTAGGGGGACGGCCCGGTACCCATCGGTTATCCTTCCTTCTAGCGATATTTTCCAGTTGCCACTTCAAGCTCAGTGACTCGTCGATCAAAAATTCATATTCGGCATAAAATGGAACGATTTTTGCGTAGTTTTTATTTTTAATTTAATTCACTTGTTAATTAACAGGACTCATATTCGCATTTATAATATTAGTATAGATTATTAAAACATTTGAATATGTTAAAAAGTATGTTGAATATTCATTGTTATAAGAACGTTTTATTTATTTACCTATCAGCTCTTGATAGTTCGCTATACGTGAGAAGTTAATATTTAAATTGGATATCGTAGATTGTAGGGTGACAATGCAAATGACTTTATCATGGATTTATCATTTTAAACTTCAATATAATTTGATTAGATAGGAACGCTGTTCAGACAACTGTTGTTTTTAATATAACCAGTTTGAGCAGGATTGTTTTTTTGTATTAAGTTTTGAAAGATAAAGCCAAGTGGACTTATGTATCTAAAATACCAAGTCATACCAAGGAAATGTTTCGAATTCTGTTGTCGACATTTTTCGAATGATTCGTTTTGTTTTAAGAGGGTATGCTGGTGTCAAAGCGCCCATACAAACGTAGTCCAGTCATATTTTGAGTATTAAGCTATGAAAATCTATGAAATTTTCAAGGCACAATCTAGAAACAAATATCTGTGTCGGTGGTGAGTCAGATTTTCGTTTAAATATATACTTCCAGAGTTACAGGGCGTCAAAGAATTGTATTTTACGGTAATAAAAAGCCTCAACTTTGAACCTGATTTACAAGAGTATGAATCAATTTAGAACAATTTGGAAAAACCACCGACATCCGAAATTTCATTAGTATACTGTATTAAAAAAATGGCTACATAATATACTGTATCCTTCAAATGATCACTGGACTACGAAACATCCAAATAACGGGTGGATAACTTCGCGTAGTGTATGCTGTCTCACCGTACGCGCTCGGGTAGGATAGGGCTCGGATAGGGACAGCTACAAAACAATCCAAATTTGAACGCGGCCACGTGGTCTTACTAACATAGCCCCTTACGTGATGGAACACTCACTCATCTCAAACAAAAAAGAACCCTTATAGGATCACTGGCTGTCTAAAAAATTCTCAGGTCTGTAATCTCTTGGAGCTCAAGTTTTTAGGCGATTTTCTTTGCGATGCATGGGGGTCAAAACCTATAGGGAAAATCTTTTACAGGATTACAAACTTACATTTGCAATTGAAAATTGATCGTCATAGAGACGGATGTGAGATTTGTTAGATATCTTTACTGAAATCGCTACTTCCTTGTATTTTTCATTTCCATTCGCATTTTTTCCTGTATTTCTATTTACTCAGTATTTTTTTACTTACGGTATGTTTGAGATTCTCAACTTTTCAAGTCGTTTTTTCCCCGTTCGTAATAATTCTAGTAAAAAAATATATTTTGCGTATGAATAAGATTAATCATCATCATCATATGGGAAACGTCCACTGCTGGACGTAGTCCTAATCCAACGAGAACTTTTATTCCCCGTCGTCTTAACAAATCGTACGGGACATCATTTTTTCAACTGCAAAATGAAATTTGTTTTTCAATCAGACAATTTTCGTTAGAACTTTGTTCAGTGCATATTACCTTACTATTATATGACTTTCAGTATGTTGATATTCATATTCCGTGTTCTCGGTGCGAGAGATTTTTTTATATCACTGCGGGATTTGCCATAATCACTATGCTTAGCTGGTGATTTAGTGGTCATAAAATGCTTAAGTATTTTTCTCAAAAAAATTCGGCTAACCTCCTCCGTTCGCGAAACTTTTAATTGTCACCAATGAGTTTCAATTAAAGAGGCACGACTCGACGGCGCGCGCGCATCCATTACTGATGATTGTCTCTAATTGGTCATGGCGAAGTCATCGCGCACACTGACTGATGTCTTGGAATATGTTATCAGCCCCCGACGCAAAAAGAGGGGTGTTATAAGTTTGACGCCAATGTCTGTCTGTGACATCGTAGCTCTCGTACGGATGGTCCAATTTTGATGCGGGTTTTTTTCTACTCGTGAAAGCAAGTTTCCTTGCGGTGGTTCTCAGCTATATTTGGTAAAAATCGGTTCTGCAGTGTAAAGAGTATCAGCTGATGTTAGGCTTTTTTTGTATAATTATTGCGTAAGTTTATTAAATTGTTAAATAAATTAACTTTTTCATTATTAATATTATTTAAATAATTTATTGTAAACAGAAAATATTTACAGAACACAAAATACCCAGAAAATGTACACAAAATGAACAGCTTATTTCTATAAGAAAGGACCTCCGGGGTCCTTATTTATAAACGCTGAAATGGAATCAGAAACAATGGTAGGTGCTACCTAGAGACTTTTGTTCAGGAATTAGATCTACCTAGGTCTACCCCGGACCTTGCAAATCCAACGGCCCTATCGTCACTTTCAAGCACCTGATGGTAATCCAGAAGCCTCATCCTAATGAGGCGCTGGCTCTGCTACCTTTCATACCGGAACACAACAGTGCTATTAACACTGCTGTTTGGTGGCAGACTTAGTTAACATAGTGGTAGCTAGCCAGGCGGACATAGAAAATGTCCTACCACCAACCAAACCGAGTACCGATTGGCGCGCCCTAACTGGGAATCGAACTCGGGGCCTCCGGATTGTGAATCCAATATTTAGCCATTAGGCCACGGAGGCGGTTAAAAAGTGTTATTAACGCTACTGTTTGGGGATAGACATAGGTAAAATGGTGGTAGCTAGCCAGGCTGACAGAAAATACCCTACTACCAACAAAGCCGAGTAAACATTTAGCCTACCCTCTTTCTACCTCCTCGAAGAAATCCGAGACCGTCAATTTAGTTTACCGTGTTGTTTTACCAGTTCCTTCCAGTCTGGAAGGAGGATATCCTGTAGGTGGGAACGGTTAACTCTCCTGCGTTGACACAGGGGGCACGGGGGGAAGCTGTGTGGAGGTTGGGGGGGGGGGGGGGGGGGGGGGGGGGGGGAAATACCAATAGAATAAACTATAATAGGAAAGATGGTGAAATTGCTATTCTAGTATTTTTCTAGCAATCTAGATTTTTCCTTGATATTTGAAATAGGATTTGAAAAGCATATTTTTATAAGCGTATATATAGGAATGCCAAGCCATGGTAGCTCAGTTGGGTAGCGCGTCAGTCCTTGAACAATCGAGGCCTGGGTTCGGGGCTGGGGCCTGGGGCTTTTCGGTGAAGGAAAACATCGTGAGGAAACCTGCACACTCCTGAGAAGAAATTCAAAGGTGTGTGTGAAGTCTACCAATGCGCACTGGTCCCGCGTGGTGTACTATGTCCCATACACTCTCTGTAGGAGAGTAGGACTGAGACCTGCAGTGGGGACGTATATAGGCTGTTGATATATGGGAATACATAGCATTATATATTGTAGTTTTTATTATTATTACGCTTATTATATTCTTATCGCTGTTCCTTGCTTTGTTTGGTGGTAAACACATTTTTTTGTCTGCCAAATAGATGCTGTGCTAAAAGCACAGATATGCTCTGTCAATGAACGATAGACATGGCCACAGCTTCATTGACTTGAGGCGTATTTTGGCTTTATCTTCACCATCAGGTGAGTTGAAGGCCAAGTGACTTTTTAGACTAGACATGAAGAGCAAGCTCAAATGTATAAAAGTCTGAAAATATACTACAGTTCCATCAGGATTGGCCTTGGCAAAAACCACCAAAGGAATCTGAACCGAAGCCCTACGCAAAACCGTCTCAAATCAGACGCAATTCCTTCCATCTTGACCCAACGATCATATGACCCTGTTGGTCCCAATTCACCAAGCAGACCCGCCATTGGCCAGCGAATTAATGTCCCAACGACAGTCATTTATTCCGTTGACCATCTTCAGACCAATTTAGCAATAGAACCGTACTGACGTCTAACCTGACACCGCTTCACGCTTTTTATATCTCATTTTGTGTTCAAGAGGCCATATTAAAATGGTGGACTGATGATTTTGGACGGCATCAGCCGCACTATGGAACTGCTGAGATGGTTATTCGCCAATACGGCTGAATAGCTGCAAAAGTGACCGTTTTTGAACGTACGTTTGACAGTGCTGTTTGTTTGGTGTGCTGGACTCGAATTTAAGGTGAGGTGGATTGGGGGCTTGGGAATGCGGTTTTGTGGTGAGAATACTGTGGTAGGGGATGCAATAAAAAGGGTGTTTGCGTAAAGCTTCGTAAATACGCTCGTTCTAAATTCTGCGTAGTGAAAAGTGTAATAAAAATGAAGGTACACGATTATGATTCTCCAAAAAGTGAACAACTAAAGTGGTTCTTGACAAAAGCCACTACGTTTTTCAAATTGGTGATTTGGGTATGATTTTGTTCGGAAAACTTTTTATAAACCGACCGAAAAGGTTTCTTGTCTGTCTATATATATCGTGCCAATTTCGAACCGATTTATATGACTATTTTTCTTTTGAATAGGTATTATAATTTCAAGGATAGTCTCATTTAAATTTGGGGATAAAAATCCTCTGCGATGGGTGCAACATTGATCAAGCCGTTTATTAAATTTGCTCAGTTGCCAATTTGCTATATAATCGTTCGTAATCATCTGACCGCAAATAAAAAGTATAAATTTGTAACAGTAAAATAAATAATTATTTTTATTTTACTTTATTTTTGTATATGTATTTTGTTCAAGTAGAGGATATCATAAATCTATATAAATAAAACAAAGTCGGGTTTGTTGAACCGTTTATAAACTCAAGAACGACAAACAACAAATATTAAATCTGTTTTTAAATTAGTCTCCACCAAGAATATTAGGGATAGTTCGCTAAAAAAAAATTAATTGACTGTCTCATACATTTTGCATGGAACAGCTTACTAAATAAATTTCAAGCGAGGAACTACCAACAATGTTAGCTCTTTCGGTGCGGCACGAAACTCGACGTATCAGATAATTACTAGGTTAATCAATAAGTTTTTAGAAACGCTATGAAACTTTAGGAAAAGTATATAAATTGCATTTATTTCTCACCGTAGCCTCCTAAGATATCCGCTTTGAATAGCTTTTTTAAAGTAGGTTGATTTCCTTGGGAAAATAGTCGTAGAAGGCCTCTAGGAAATATTTACCAATCGCAGAAAGTCCGAGTGTCTCCAATTAGCGTACAATTCGATTTTCCGGCAAATTTGAATTTAAAAATAATACTGGGTGTAATTATAAACTTTATTTTCTCTACGAATGAATTTACGATTTTTAAAAAGTAGATAGCCTAACTCGAAGTGTCCTATTCGGTTTAAAGAATAATTTATTTTCTCAAAAGAAATTGACATTTCACTTATAGAGAAATTAAGACTAATAATTAATGTGTAAAAAACCAACAGTAAAAAGGCATGCAGAAATTTAGATTTATAGATTTTATAGACTAAGTATTTATATTTTAAAAAATAACAACTAATATTTATTCTTAAATGTATTTTAACAGTTTTGTCTTGAATTCAAATAGTTCCCGTTCTTGTAGTTCCCTTGGAAGACCATTGAACAGTTTAACACCTTCAAACAAAATACTCCTCTTTCCGTAGTTGGTTCTCGGTCCTCGCAGTTGTAAATAGTTTTTGTTTCGTAGGTTATGGTTGTGCGTTTGTTTGTTTAGTACAATGTTTGTGTGGATGTCTTTTGTTAGAATTTTTTAAATTAATATACAGGTTTTAAATTTATAATATATTCCAAAAACTTATTGATTAACCTAGTACCAGTAATTATAAAATGTATGTTTTTCGTATGAAAGCAATTTGTTCGGATGCCCGTTAAAAGAAAACACTATATATTAATTTTATGCCCCGAAGTAACTCCAATAAATTCCAGCGCTGAATTAGGTATGTACTTACGTTTACATATCCAGTCATACATTTAACACGCTGAAATTGTTTAAGTTGATATGTAGCCGAGTGTACCCACGTACTACACTCAGCGGGTACGGGACAATCTGTTACAATTACCGCTCATGTAGCGAACACGGGGGAACGACGTGGCGTCTGTAGCTTGACAAAAGGCATGATGACTAAAAAATATGCTCTCATTGGAGAGGCCGTGTGAAGAGATAAGCCCTGTCAAAGATTTTTCTATATGAGTAATCCTGTTCCTAATATAACCCGTCGAAAAATGATTCTAGTCTCGCGGTGCAAAAACGCACTACCGATCTGACCCCAAACCGACACTTTGCAAATACAAACAAAGACACACCTTCCCCACATCAACAGCCTATATACCTCCCCACTGCAGGGGCTCAGGCCTACTCTCCTACAGAGAGTGTATGGGACATAGTGCACCAAGTGGGACCAGTGCGGATTGGCGGACTTCACATGCCTGTTCAAGACATGCAGGTTTTCCTCACGATGTTTTCCTTCACCGTTGAGCAATCGGATAATGTACTTGAATTGAAAAACAACTCATAGGTACACGGCTGGGTGCGAACCCGGAACCCTCGGATTGAGAGTCCGCGCCTTATCCACTGCGCCACCGACGCTTCCCCATGTCGAGCAATAATCCTAGCTTACCACAACTATCGGCACATTCCGGGCCGATTTTCTCCGATCTCTTCATCAGCAAAGCTCTTCGAAGCAAACATACATTTCTTTCTTCAATTCTTTTAAATTTATGAGATAGGTATTTTCTACTGCAAAGTTCTATTTTTCAATCAGACTTACATTTTCGTTACGGCATTTTTGCATATTACCTGTTAATTTATGATTTTCCGTATGTTTATTATGTACTTTATTCATATTCTATACGGAATCCTCGGTGTGCGAGTCCGACTCGCACATGTCCTGTTTTTATTTGAATATACATATTTATTTAATTTACTTATATATATGTGTATTTGTGTTGATTCCAGGAGCCGTAGTATCATCCAAGCACCAGCAACCAACCAGGGATCGACTGTCTCGATTCGTCCGCCCAAAAAAACCCATGGAGTCCATCGTTCACTCCCAACCAACGTTTTTGATCGGGAATCGCTTCTACAAGAAATACATACCGGGGCTCGTCCCGCACATACAGTACCACCTCTGTCGCTACAACACAAAGATGCTCTTGAAGATCGAGAACGAACTATTACAGAGTCACCGGCAGAGAGAAACGACGGGCATCAAAAAGTTATACAACTCATTCTTCGTTCTTTTCTAATTTGCTCGCGGGTCGCGGCCAGTTTTCATTCATTCGTTCATTTCATTCAGTGACTATTAGTGTAGTGATGTGATGGAATCCGAAAGGGACTTTATGCATGAGAGGAACAAAGAAGATCCGTATATTTGGGAGAGTTCCGTCAGGTGAGATATATACAAAGTCATCTCATATTAAGCTAGACATTTCCAGTATAGTCTGACAGGTCCGCACCCGATTCGGGCCGGAGTCCCGCAAGGCTCCGTGCTAGCCCCGCTTCTCTTCTCGCTGTACATTAACGACATTCCCCGACCCCGCCACCGGCGCGCACACCTCGCTCTATTCGCCGACGACACCGCGTTGTACACGTCCGGCCATAACGTCCCGCATCTCCTCAAAATTCTACAGTCTGCAACCGACGCATTGGGCGCTTGGTTCAGAAAGTGGAGGATTGAGTTGAATCCGGAAAAAAGCGCGGCGATCGTCTTCCGTAGGCAATCCCCGTCGCTCGATCTCCCCAACATTAGGATATTCGATACGCCGGTACCGTGGCGGGATCGAGTCAAATATCTAGGCGTTACGCTGGATAAGGGACTCACTTTCCGCCACCACGTCAAAGCCGTGCGACGGCACGCGTCTTTCGTACTGGGTCGCCTCCACTCGCTTCTCAATGCTCGCAGCAAGATGTCCCTTCGTAACAAGGTGACACTCTATAAGACGTGCATCCGTCCCATCATGACGTACGCTAGCGTGGTTTTCGCCCACGCAGCTCCCTCTCATATTCACCGACTTCAGACCGTACAGAACCGCTTCATGCGCAAAGCCACGGGCGCCCCGTGGTTTGTGCGGAACCTTGATCTCCACAAGGATCTAGAGCTGCCGACCTTAGCTCATTACATGAAGGACGTCTCTGTACGGTTCTTCGCGTCCGCTCCGAACCATCCCAATCCGTTTGCACGTAAAGCGTCGTCTTACGTGCCGATTCCCGGCCGTAAGAGGCGCCCCCGGGACGTCCTCAACGACCCCGATGATCCGATCACCTTGGCTCTTCAAGCACTATCGATCCGTCCTCAAACCGACACTTTGCAAATACACCGTCTCCGCCGGCGGAGACGGCAAAGACACACCTTCCCCACGACGAGCAATAATCCTGGCGCTTACCGCAGATATCGGCACATTCCGGGCCGATTTTCACCGATCTCTTGACCACAAAGCAACGCCCTAAGCCGAGGACGAGCCCGAGCGGGCGCCCTTAGGCCTGTTGCTATAAATAATAATACCGGTTGAGCGCCTTCCGCGCTCGCCATTGTTCGGGTGAAGCTGTAGAGGTCGCAGGACCAACAGCATCAAGTCCATTCGAAAAAAAAAAAAAAAAAAAAAAAAAAAAGTCTGACAGGCGAGGTCAGCTCA
Source organism: Carcina quercana (assembly GCA_910589575.2). Classification (NCBI taxonomy): domain Eukaryota; kingdom Metazoa; phylum Arthropoda; class Insecta; order Lepidoptera; family Depressariidae; genus Carcina; species Carcina quercana. The sequence goes on along the minus strand of OU342454.1, from coordinate 4,013,886 downwards.
TACTGAAAATGTATAGCTTGATTAACCGTGTCGATGTAGCGTATGGAATAATGTAATTCGCACACTGAACGCTGGTAATTCTGATAGATCGTAGAAAGCAAGTAGAAAGTGTTAAACGAAAGGAAGTAGAATATTTAGTAGAGAATCAAAATATAACATGCAAAGAAAGAATGTACAGATGAACATTTATGGGACTTTGACTGTCAGTTGAATACCTAAAAGACACTATAGATGGTGCGGAAGAGCTTAAAAATAATCTGTCATAAATCGAAATATTCCGCGTAGATACACTTTTGAAAACGGTTCCCCAGGTCCACTTTCATATTGTGCAGAAAAGCGATAGGAATGACAAGTTCTATCACTCGAATTTAAAAATAAAATACTGCTTGTTTTAAATAATGTAACATTAAAACAAATTTGATTCAGACCAGACCCAAAGAGTTTCTGTTTATTTCAACATGGCAGTCCCCCCAAAGTCTTGTTAACAGCTTTGACAGATATATTAACGCATCAGTTATATCCTCTTTGGTAGGTGTACAAATAGTAGGAATTCAGTATATAAACTCCTTGCTTTAAACTCTTAAGAAAAAATATACATTTGACAGTTAAATTTTGCTACAACATTGCCATCTATCCATGAATGAAGAAACTATTTTTTTAAAGTATCTCATTAGTAAAGAAATAAGTAAGAAACCTGTAAGCAAAATATGTTTGGATTGTAAGTAAATAAAAATATTATGTAAAGGTTAACGCTGGTCGGTCGCGAGGAGGAATCAGCCATGTACCTGGAGGAGCGAGAGGGACGCAAGAGGAAGTGGGAGGGAAAGATGATGCGCAGGGAAGACGAAGAGAGGGACCAGAGGAGAGTGCCCCCAAAGAAACTCATGGGTAAGTTATGTTATTTTTATGCTTGATGTATTTGAACTTGGCCTTCATATCCCCTGATGGTACAATTACGATAAAGTTTAATTAACCGCCTCCATGGCCGGGTTTGATTCCCAGTGGGGGTACCTACCGGCACTTGGTCTGGCTGTCCGTCTGGCTAGCTCTAGCTATCACCATGTTACCTAAGTCTGCCGCCAAATATCAGTGTGATAGCCTCCGCCAAAGTAGCATGAACAAGCGCATCAATAGATTAAAGCTTCTGGGTGTCCACGCTTGCCATCAGGTGAAATGAAGGCCAAGTGCAAACCCATTAAATTTACGCTGTTGACTGTGATATTTAATGGCGCTAGCGTTGTTTTGAAGTTTCTGTTTGAACATAACGTTATCCCTCTCCTAATGCTTCCATACTAAATTTCTGTTGCCATAATCTTTTAAAATATAATAGCTGGCTTTGATAAGTAATTACCTAAACAATAGGAGATGAAATTATAGTGTCGCAAAATAAATATCATTAATTTACAACTTTATAGTTAGCTACAATAGCAGTTACGCAGCTAATGGTTCATAGATGGCGCTTTTAACAATACTAGCGTGTTTAAAATGAAAATTGTGATTCACTGTGAAGTTGTATGTTAATGATACTCATTTCGCGACAACACAATCTGATGTCCTATTTTTCGATAGTTACTGCACAAATCCAGCTATTATATTTTAAAAGATTATGGCAACAAAAATTTAGTATGAAACTTTGATGGAGGTGGATCGATTTAAACAGTTTCCATATCTGGTTCAAACTCGGTGTGCAAGTAAAGGTCATCACCCGTTATCTATGCTCTAGTTTGAATTGGTATTAAGATACTTCTATGTACAATAGTACATACATATTTACATTCAGCGGTGATCATATAGTTAACACTTGTGGTACAAGGTTTTTCTAACAGTCATAATTCTCATCAGAAAAATGGAAACACCTTGCAAGAGTATGTTTTGTAAGGATTATCAGAAAAATTTAATTTGAATTTAGAACATTAACATTAGGATTTGAAAACCTCATATTATTCACTATTAAACGACATTTGACATATATTCCTAAATATACACATTTTTATGATAATCCTTACAAAACATACTCTTGCAAGGTGTTTTGATTTTTCTGATGATAAGTATATATTTATCAAAATATTTTTCAAACAACGCAATGTTCTTTCTTGAAAACTTTGTCCAGCTTTGTTTGTATACAAATTTGTTACTCTTCAGCAAAAGTTATTTTTATGACAAATCCGTTATAGTTTTACACATTTTATTCCGAATTTCTTTTGGCTTTGGCCATGTGAATAATTCACAATAGAATGATAATAATTTCAAAGAGAAACACACACAAAAATCCTTTAAAAAATTATGTTACACGAATCGTTCTTAATTCATCATCATCATCAACAGCCTATATATGTCCCCACTGGAGGGGCTTAGGCCTACTCTCCTACAGAGAGTGTATGGGACATAGTCCACCACGCGGGCCCAGTGCGGATCGGCGGACTTCACATGCCTGTTCAAGACATGCAGGTTTCCTCACGATGTTTTCCTTCACCGCTAAGCAATCGGATAATGTACTTGAATTGAAAAACAACTCATAGGTACACGGCTGGATTCGAACCCGGTACCCTCTGATTGAGAGTCCGCGCCTTATCCAATGCGCCACCGACGCTTCTTAATTATATGTCCCCAATGCCGGGTCCCAGATCTACTCTCCTACAGAGATTGTATGGGTCATAGTACACCACGCGGACCCAGTGCGTATTGGTGGACTTCACACACGCCTTTGAATTTCTTCTCAGCAGTGTGCAGGTTTCCACACGATGTTTTCCTTCACCGAAAAGCCAACGGAACTGATTTTTAACATTCGTACATAAATAACAAATTGGAGCTCATTGATACGAGCCAAGATCGAACCCAGACCTCGATTGTTCAAGTATTGACGCTGTACCCAATATGCTAACAAATTGCACAATCAGAATTGTCTATCCCCTGAAAGAGATTACTGCCAACATTGACACTTGAGCTTGCATACAGAAAATAAACTTAAAGTAGACCTACATACATACATGTAAATAAACGAAACGTGTATTTAAAGTATTTCGATAGTTAGGTTGGCGACCCTGATCACATCTGTATTGATACAGCGCCCGCCAATGGAACGAGGCGGACGATTCAACAATGATTGGGACAAGAATAGACATGATATATGTTTGATACGCTTGGAATTATACCTATCTACAGTATTTATCGATAATAGGATTGGTCTTTTAAGATTATCTTTTAGACGCGTAGAAAAATATTTACTCGACATAGTTCGATAGGTAATTGGAATAGTGAACTCGCCATTGTGAATTAATTGCAGTTTGAACCATGTCACATTTACTCTTGCTTGGTCCTATGTAGTGAGTTGAAGGAAATGTCAAATATAGGTGAATGTGCCATGGTTCAAAAGTTGATACATATTTTTGTACTCGAGTGTACATTTTTAGGCTTTCTAGTATTTTAAAATAGAGATGGTCAGCGGGATCTACCTATCTGTGGTACCTACCCGCCTTCTAACCGTGGTGCATATCATTATCATGGAGAGTCCAATGTGTCGTTTATCGGGAGGTTCATATTCCACAGTAGATATATGCAGTCTAGTCAATTCTAATAATGATGATTGGTGTTATCAAATATAAATTATTAATTTAAGTTACATCTCTATTTTAAACAACTACGACAAGCGTGTTGATTACATGACACGGTACTTTCATTTTATGTAAATGTGAAATGAAACGTGTGTATAAGACAGCACACTTAAATTAATATTATACATTTGATAACACAAATCATCATTATCAGAATTGGCTAGGCTGCATATGGAATATGAACCTCCCGAGAAACGCCATGTTGGATTCTCCATGATAATGATATGCACCACGGTCAGCAGGCGGGTAGGTCACAGTAAGATGTTGTTGTTCTTGTATAGGTAGATCCCGCTGACCATCTCTTGAATGTTTTCTATTATCCTTTTACGACATCCACGGGATGACACCACCTCGTCTCCTATTCTAAATCCGAGACCACACAGCAATACACATGTCAAATTTGTATGAATACGAATATGTCAAACAATATACTCGTCATTTATTCGTACTTGAATAATGATGAATGTTGAAAGTAGAAGTTTTTGACGTTTGACGGAAACCTTTATTCGATAGGAAATCCAATTAGCTTCGTTATCAGTCTATTAACCTAAATAGCGCAAGTACATGCCTCCCAGAACCAACAGACAGCTATCCACAATCTATAGCTACGCACGACGTATCTGCTCCGCTTAATCTGTGACCGATATGGGTATGATAATAGCAAAAATTACTAAATCCATCTTTTAATAACAGTACAGCGAGTAAAGTTGGGATAGTGCGACGTGTCGCGTCAATGTTGTAGCCCTGCGATTATTTAGTCGCAAGTCTGTCGCGATTAGTGATTTGATAATTAATTGGTTTACTGAGTGTGTGAATTGTGCGAATTGATGTGTTTTTGTTTAGTGGAAAATTTCGTTGATCCGTTTGAGGTTTTTCTATAGAGATATTGGTTATGTTAATGGTATATTGTTTTGTACATATGTAAGTCAAGGATGTTTTCACAGTTTTGAAGAGCATGTCCTAATTATTATTATATTGCTGGACTAAATAACACTCGCTGGTACACGTTGCGTCCGTTCGGTCATCGTATATGTATCATCGCTAGAGGGGTTCGGAGGTGGACATGAGATAGAAAGTAGGCATATATCGGACGATGTGTGTGGCACCCACTACATTATATTCTTTACTCGATATAGCTCGACGAGTCAGTGAGCTGGAGTGTTGAAGGAGAGTTTTCGAGTGGCAACCACGTACCAGGCCGTCCCTCTACTAGTTAAGGTCGCGGTCTACGTTCAATATGGCGTACCATGGAGGAGATCAAAGTCCGGCTGGCAACGTTTCCTGGCTGATGATGATTATTCTTTACTCGTTGTATTAATCATTCATTGTCTGTGAATGTGATACTAAACTGTCACAGCAGTGGTTATTGAACCTGCAGCAGTATAGTTAACTATTGACTCCGCGACGCCAGTTATCACAACCACTAATTGGTTTGTTTTCAACTCATTCTTATTGCTAATTAATTGTAGACAGAGTATTGTTAGTTGTGACCAATCAAGTCCGTGTGTTTAATATTTAACCGACTTCTAAAAAGGAGGAGAATGTTTTTATTTCGTGTATTTATTACTCGATATTTAAAATTTCTCTACGTGATAAGGTCCGGAATGAGGAAATCCGTAGACGAACGAAGGTCACCGACATAGCTCAACGAGTCGGTTGGCTGAAGTGGCAATGGGCAGTCCACATCGCTCGAAGAATCGATAACCGGTGGGGAGTAAAGGACAATACCATAAGGGAGGCCTATGTCCAGCAGTGGACGTTTCACGGCTGATGATGAAGCCAGCCTACTCCGCACGCATTTAACCTTTACTTCAAGTGTTACAATGGTCATGGTCTGTCATAAGTTTTTACACATCAGAATCCTCAAGAAAACCACAAATCTTAATATGTGTATCAATCAATCAAATTTTTACTCACAATAAATAGGGTACATGTTGCTCTTAAATAATATTTCAATATGTCGCTTAACCTATTTAACTGTATCAAACAGCATACAAATAGTTTGTTAACAAATCTTATACTCTACAAGCTAACGTCAAACTACATCTAACGTACCTATATCCTATATGCATCGATCTCACCAACAACAGTAATATAATTAGAACTGGTCAAATTCATTCAAGGAATAAAACGAGTGTTCTATCAGCCATACACGTAATGCTCTCTTAAACGTATGTAATATGTATAACTAGCGCAAACCGGTTACGTATTTATTAAAAACAGTTGTCCAAATAGTGATCCTTTTGTTATCCACAGGTGTAGGTATCATAGCGATAAGTTGCATTCAAGAACTGTTCGAAAAGGAAATAAATTGTTTCTTATTACGACTCCATCGATTTTTGTTTTCGAATACCCACCCTTGGTTTTGCTCGTGCGGATATTCCTTCCGACCATTAGGTCTGCTACAGGCTTCATTTCAGAGAGTTTGCGATCGCATTACACGTCATAATTCCACCTTCCCCTTTTTAGGGTTCCGTAGGAACCCTTATAGTTTCGTTTTGTCCGTCCGCGGCTTAGCTCAACCCTTGTTACTAGAAAGCTGTAATTTAGTACGAGTATACATATTAATCACGCCAAAGTGAAAAGGCTATTTATAGGCAACCGTGAATCTTCCCAAAAAATCGTCGCTATTAATACCCAGAAATTGTATTAGGTTTGTATAGTTAGACACACTGGCTCGTGTGTCACTGTGTTGGTTTGCTAAAAGTGAGTGTCAATCACTAACGTCGTCACGATCCCCGAAGGCGAGTAGGACCTACTTCTACAATACGTATGTGTAAGGAAAACTAATTTCCTCAAACCCAATTCGCAGTAATGGTGGGTGTGACAAAATCTACCTTTATCACTGTATACAAGGTGCTAAACAATACCCGACCCACCTCCAAACTCGTGATATGATAATGTCACAGTAAATACAAGTGTTTGTTGGATGTTTACTAGCTGAGCTGGAGCGGTTCGTGCTTTGCTAGGAGTAGTTACAAACGGATGCGACACTCTATTCTAACATTCAACCCAAGATCGTTGTGCGTATTCGAAGATTTCGCACTTGGCCTTCTCACCTAAAAGCCTAAGGGTCAAGCCATGAATGAATGTGGCGCTGGATGTTACCTTTCATTATCGGAATATAAGTGCTATTAACATTGCTGTTTAGTGGCAGACAGATAACAAGGCGGTAGCTAAGGCACGTGGAAATAGATACCACCAATTGAACAGACTTTCAGGTATCAAACCCGCGAATTGTGTTCAGCTGTGTAGCCAATAAACTCATCTAGTTTTCACTACCCAAATTTCATACGAGCTTCCGTAAAAGGCGAGAAATCACAGACCGAAGTTACTCGAACTTTCTCATAAAATCGGTACACGATTGGCGAATATATGACGTAAATATTTATCTGCTAATTTAAATTTAACCACCCTTGAGTGTGATAAAAATAATCAAAAGCCATAAAAACCTGTTTTTAAGTCGCTTCAACGACAAACAATAGACGGGCAAATCAAAACTTATTCTCTGAGAGGGAAGCCACTACATCACGAATGATTATCACGTCGTGACGTATTCTGTTATCTGGTGATTTGCTTATCTGTGTTTATTTTGGCAGGATTTGTCAGTGTGCAGAGTATTACTGTTCACATAGTTAGTATTTAAACTGTATTATGTTGTAACATGGTTGATTGTTGGTTTTGGGTGTCATTAACTGGAATGAACGGCAAATGATTGTCAGATATGCTGGGCTCTAGGGCACGGATTCCCAAACTTTGGAACGCATTGTAACAAAATATACACCGCCCTTTCATTTATTTACTTCACAAACAGACTGTGTGCGAAATTAATTACATTTTAATTTTAAACTATTCAATGTACACAAAATAAATGTCTACAAATTACAATAATAAATAAAATTAAAAATTTCAATTTTGTATAGTCATCAAAATCATAGCAATTCTTCTCCAGTAAAAATTCCATTGAAAAGTGTGACAGCTTGGTGTGTAGGGCTATATTTCACAATATTAAGGCATGGCTGAATTACGTGGTCTAAGTCTTTACGCCTAGTACCTTGACGCCGCCTCATCTCACAATCGGTTTTAAAAACTGATCTATTCTTCACCAAATCTACGCTAACTTTTGGTCGATTTCTTCTGATATACTCGTAAGTAGCTACTACACACTTTTTCGTAAGCGCCTTGGGGTGCCATTTTGAACGCCAATGTTCTAGCGTATAATGGAAGTAATTGATTTTTTGTCGGTAATTGAATTATGTCGTGTGGTCTTGCTTTAGTATATGTACACCCAACAACATGTTGTCGTTAAAGGCGACTAAGTGAAAAAATTAAACATAATTGGCTGCATTTATCGATGTATTCCAATCCAGCCGACTAGAGCCACCATTGTAAATCACCAAAACTAATGGACATTCACTGAGACCTTTAATCACAATCAACACGCATATCAGGCGGATAGTGAAACGTTGGGGACGCTGTTACCCATGGGAACACATGGGTGAAAGCCCACACCACACGGCATAATTCAATTACTGACACAAAACAAAAAACAATCACTGTCGTTGGCGCCCCCAAAACGGAGGCGCTTACAAAGTATTTACGAATAACTGTGTAGTAGCTACCTACATAAGAAGGCAATAGCTAGACTAAAAGTCAGGCCGCTGTGTAGCGTTGTAGTGTGTCATCATCATTTACCAGGAAATGTCCACTGCTGGACATAGGCCTCCTTCATGGTACGCTACATCGACCGGTCCCGAGCCACCTGCACCCAGCGATTTTCGCGGGAAGTGTGTCTGTATTTTTTTTTGGACCAATCGATGTCGTCCTTTAGTTGTTTTTATTTCGTTAAGTATTACCAACTAGTATCCCTCTGGTACGACGCAATAACCCTCTCTATGTGAATAGGGAATGGTCGAAGTCTGGGGTACATCTAGTCCAGCGGTTACCTGCGTATTTTGGCCAGGGACCTTTGGGATATTTTACTCGAGTTCGAGACTATCTACCCCATCAACAAGCTTTCTTTTCCATAGCTTTGCTATGAACCTGACATTCACATTTTGAAGGCGTCTTCTATACAAATTGCTTTAGATAATAACAATAATCACTTGACTGACGTATTTGTGTTATTTGACGACACCTCTAGGTATTAGCACCTTCTGTAATGTCGTGTTATGTGTATTTTTAGCGATTTGTAATATCAAACTATTATCAGGCCCAATAACTACATATATGTAGGTATAAATAATCTTTGCTGTTGAATCAAAGCGTTGAAACATCTGAACGAAATGCGGAATTGAATGAATGTTTTGCATTCTTCAATACAACAGGTGAAGGATTAATGGTTTGGTGAATTTGCGTTAAATGAAACGACTGATTGTAAAATTTTAATCCTGAATTTGGTCGTTCGTTGCTCTGTACGCCATAAAACATTAATGGCGTCCCAAAAAGTATTTAGTTCGTCCAAATTAACGAATAAAACCAGCACTATGAGTAAAAAAATGATAACAATTTAAATGAAAACAGTTTTTTATTAATTAATTAATTATGGTGGTATTAAACCAAACGCTTGTGTGACGAGTTATCCATTCTGCAAAACGTCTACATGTGGGTAGCTGTTAAATGCAACGCAATGACAATCCAGCTAGATATTGTACAGCTGTGTTACATAGTAGCTGTTAACGTTATCCCTCTCCTAATGCTTCCATACTAAATTTCTTTTATCAATCTATGAAAATAGAATAGCTGGCTTTGATAAGTAATTACCTAAAAATAGGAGACAAAATTAGTGTCGCGAAATAAATCTCATTAATTTACAACTTTATAATATATTAAAAAAAACTTTTAAAAAACTTTATAGTTAGCAACAAAAGACGCAGCTAATGGTTCAAAGATGGCGCTTTGAACAATTATCGGAAAAATGGTTTAAAATGAAAATTGTGATTCACTGTGAAGTTGTATGTTAATGATACTCATTTCGCGACATCATAATCTGATGTCCTATTTTTAGATATTTTCTACACAAATATTATATTCTTAAAGATTATGGCAACAGAAACTTACTATGAAACTGTGGATCTGGTGACTAAAAAAGTTAAGAAGAAAAAAGCGTAGGAAGCGCCGCTGACGTCAGCTCAGCTTGATAAATCATTCTATTGTATCTAGGATTCGTTTTACGTGGCATTTTTAATTTGTTATTTGTAGTTTATAGAATTTTGTAGTCAAATTTTATTATATTTTTAACATAACCAATTTTCTTTTGTGTTACATTTAGTGCTGATTGAAAAAAGTTAAAATCAGTGTTACTGGACGTTGACCGTCTTAAAATGACTAAAGGACGCCACGGTATAAAGTCGCCGAAAGTAAACTGGACACTTTCCGAGCAAACTTATTCATGGACTATGAGACTGAGCTGTGTTTTCTGACAGTGGCTTAACAACCAAACCATAATATTTAATACAATTTGAGGCTGTAAATAACTTTAAGCATACCAAAAACTATTCGAGGCTTTGGTCGAAAAGTGTAAATAATATAGAAAATCATTCGAACGAGACTAAAACACCAAGAAAAACAGTGAAAACGAAACATCAAGCAATAAGCGTTATCGCGATTTAGAATACATACAAACTCAATCATTGACAATCAACGCCATCTATTGGTAAAAGTGGATAATTGAAAACAGTGGCATCTAGCGGAATACCAGTGAACTACGACAATGGTGGAAGACACGACCAATCATCACCCAGATCGCGTCTCCGCAGCTGCGGTATTGCAGTTTGCAGCGAGGGAGGCGCGGGAGGGGAGAAGGTTCGCTGAGTTCGGGGCGCATGCGTTCGCCAGCATCACATATAATGCTTACGGTATAACCTCCAACATGTTATTATTGTATTTATTATTTGTTGTTGAAACTCTCCGCTCCTATATAATAATTGGTCTTTTCTAAACAGAGGACATTTGAGTTTCATCATCAACAAGTCTATATATGTCCCAGTTGCAGAAGCTCAAACGTTTCAGCGCCCTATAATTACACTAAAAAGTCAGTTTATTTCAGAAATTCGCCTTAACTCAAACCATAGCTACGCTTCATGGCTACAAGTCACCTCAAATCGTACCGAACTTTGATCTGTTTATTAGCGAATCGTAAAAACTTGTTATTCTCTTCTACAGCCGTTTCCCAAACGGGGGACCTCTGAACTTTTAATCTACATTTGTATGTCCTGGACATAGAATACTCGTACCTACATCATCATATTTATTTTGGTTCAGAATTAGTTTATTATAGTCCGCAACTTCATCCATGTCAGCATACATTTCAAGACCATAATAAACTACGAGTATACTCCTCAGAAGTGTGCAGGTTTCCTCACGATGTTTTTCTGCACTGAAAAGCCAATGGTAATAATTTTTATCATTCGTACATAAATTCCAAATAACAAATTAGAACGAGATAGGATCGAACCCAGACCTCGATTGTTCAAGGACTGCCGCTCTACCCAACTGAGCGACCAAGGTGTGTGTGAAGTCTACCAATCCTCACTGGTCCCGCGTGTACTATGTCCCATACACTCTCTGTAGGAGTAAAGGCCGGCAATAAACATTTTTGATATTATTTTTTGATGGATAATCCAAGATGGCGCCTTGCTAGGTCCCTCCTAGATAAAATAACTAGGGCCGTGTCGTTAGCCAGCACGCGCTATGTGTAGTTATAACTGGTTCACAAGCGCAGGCAGGCCTCGCGAGGGTCAAAGTTTGCTGATAACCAGCGACTATAGACAGATGTTTACTTATTCTGATTTGAAGCGCGTTTAGGGTTCCGTACACGATTGGTGTCAACGAGACCATATTAGTGAGCTTGAGGTGCCCTTCTTCACGTCTTACCGTACCTTTAAATGATAGCGTAGTGATGATGAACGCGATTTCTTAAAAATATACTGCTTTAGGCGCAGTTTGACACTAACATTTTGAGAACAGTGAAAAAATAAATCGACACGAGCAGGATTCGAACCTGTGTCTCTCGCCAGTCCGGGGCGAACGCCATTTAAGCTATCGGTCGCTTCTCGTTACGGTCTGAAGTTCTTCCCTATTATAAGAACCGCCAGATATGGCGTTAGCAACCAATAGCAACCACAAACACAAAATTTTTAATTTGAATTTGAAAACTTCCAATTCGACTCTTTCTAATAGATGTCATACCGTACCGGGAAACGTGTATTAGGCCGTCTACTAGTTGGACCGACGACCTGGTAAAGGTCGCGGGGAGTCGCTGGATGCAAGTGGGACCGGTCAGTGTGCCATACCATGGAGTTTCCCAACTGGTGGTGATGATGTTGTCATAAAAATACAGCATGTTTTTTTTCACGTTCGGCGGGCTCGATTGCAGGCACAAGCGTGACTTCTAAAATCTTGGTATGCAGTTCAAATTGTTATCTAAATCATAATGAAGTCTCTTTTTAGTTTATTTTAAGTTTTCCTCCGTAGTGTTATCATACGGAACCATCGGTGCGCCAGTTCGACTCTCATTGGTCCCGGATTTATAATTAATATATATATTTTAACTAGGTTCATATAGCTGATATTCTATTGGTTGTCTGCGGCTTCGGTTGCGTCAAAGATTGGGAACGGTTCCTCTGGGGCGTCACCGGAATGTTCCCATTACGACTCCCACGGGAGGACAGTGGGAGACACCAGACTCAAATATAGCTGTTTTGTATCTGTACATTCTCAATTATGATGATTTATGTACACTCTCTGTAGGAGAGAAGGCTTGAGCCCCTGCAGTGGCAGTGGCATAGGCTGTTGATGATGATGTACACTGGAGTTTACAAACAGAATAAACATGTTTTTCATGTCAGCTATACATATGCAGGTAGAAAGAAAAGAAAGAAAGAAAAAATATATTTGCCAAGTACATAGTTTTTTACACGGTGTTTAGATAGCAATTTCAATTAGTTCGATGTACTTAACCTGTCCACAGGTGTGCAAATATTATAAACATGTATAATAAGGAATTTAATTGTTAAAAAATTAGTTTACATCGCATGTCAATTAGTACAATGTTAATAATTTTGTCACTAAATAATTCACAAGACATCTCATTAATTTATGTCAAACTTTAATTACAGGTATATTTAAAATGATTAATGTTTATGATTCAAATATTCAGGAAAACTATAAAAGCAGTTTCCAAGAAGCCAATCCGTAATTTTTTTTCTCAAAATCTATGCCGGTTTCTAATTGAAAATATTTTAATAAATAAAATTTTAAAAAATAGGTACACTCGAGTACAAAAATATGTATCCACTTTTGAACCATGTCACATTCACTCTTGCTTGTTCCTATGTAGTGTGTTGAAGGAAATGTCAGTTAAAGGTGACTGAATATGGTTAAAAAATGGATACATATTTTTTTACTTGAGTGTACATACATATAGCTGAAATGAAAATCATTTTTTATGTTTGTTATTGTTATTCTGTAAAATGAATAGTCATCTTTATAAACAATGATCGCACGGATTCGTTCCCAGTGTTTGTTTTAACTAAATGTCAAGTTAATGTCTGGGTTTATCAGTTTTCAAGCAAACCAATTAAGTTGTAGTGGTTAACTACATTATTCTGGTTGTATCCTTATCGTGTTTTATCTAGAAATTAAGTTTAACTGCGCACGAGTTGTTTTCAACAGACTTTAAACAAGGTTCAAAAAGAACTGAAAGACTTTTACTAAGGCTAAGGACAATGCCCACTCTTCATAGTAACCTCGGCCCTCAGTGGCCAGTCCTGACCTGTGTTTAAAATGTTAGTATGTATTGTTATCAACTCCTTTTGGCCAATATCGGTTAACAAAATAACTCGCCGTTAAGAAAGTTTATATAGTTTTCTCATGGATGTCGTTGTCAGAACTGGACCAAATTGCAATGGGACCACACGGGAAGCACCACCTTTCAAATAAAAAAAGAATCATCCAAATCGGTTCAACCAGTCAAAAGCTGTGAGCTAACAAAAATAAAAAATACACATCCGTCGAATTGATAACCTCCTCCTTTTTTGAAGTCGGTTAAAAAAGAGTAGATTCTCAATTCGACTGTATGTTTTTTAATGTATGTTACGCGATAACTCCGCCAATTGTGAACCGATATTGGTGATTCTTTTTTTGTTTGGTATAGAATACTTCAGAGGTGGTCCCTTAAGAATATCATCGAAATTGATTGAGTGCTTTTTGAGAAAATCGACAAAAACAAATTTTTCAGGCAATTGAAGTCGATTTTTAGTTCTTTTTGAACGGTTGATTTATTATAATATACACTTAGAATGCACTAGGCGCCGTAGCATAAGAGCGTCCATAGAGTGACAGTGGCGCCCTCATTTCTCCGCAATTATAAAATAATTACAAAAATCAGGCTAGATTTTTTACGAATCGTTTCTGGTTGTTTCTGACCGGCCAGCACGTTCTCCGGGAATACTGGCCGCTTGCTGGCGTGCTTGACGATGCGAGTAGACTCTCGATAGGTACATTTTGTATGGCATTCTAGCCTTCCGGACTCCGGGTGATCTGGGTAGATCACAACAACAAAGACCGGTGTGTCCCCACGCTAAAATTTTAATCAGTTTCTCACACGATTGTTGCGTGTGTATTTAAAAACCCAGCAAAATATAGCAAGAAAATGCATGTATTCCTAAGCTAAGAAGAGCTAGAGAATCGCAAGCAAAAATCAGACTTCCTTAACACAACATATGAACATCATGTTTTTGTGTGTTACAGCATCTTTGGGCGAGATGGGTGGCAGCGCCGGCAGCGGCACCAGCTCCTCATCCTCTCACATGTCTCCTGGCTGGCAGGTCAACGATCTAGACCTGGATCTGCCGGGAGAACTGTCTATGAAGTGAGTAGCACTATAGAGCGACCGGCAGGACGTGGCTCTCTCGATGTCCTTTGTCGCCGTACCCCCGCGCCCCTGTACCCCGCGGGCGAGGACTCAATTAAGCGGTCGACCTATAAGCACTTGAGATGTTAGTTTACTGACTCGTCGATTTGTTGCTCGTGTATGTTCTCTATTAGTATTTTATGTATGATGGGTTTGCACTTGGCCTTCATCTCACCTGATGGTAAGTGACGACAAGGCCGTTGGATGGTGCGCGTGCGCACCCAGAAGCCTCATCCTAATGAGGCGCTAGCTCTGCTACCTTTCATACCAGAACACAACAGCGCTATAAACACTGCTGTTTGGCGGCAGACTTAGGTACTTTGGTGGTAGCTAGCCAGGCGGACATAGAAAATGCCCTGCCACCAACCAAACCGAGTTACGATAGTCCACTGGGAATCGAACCCGGGACCTCCGGCTTGTGAATCCAACATTTAGTCATTAGGCCACGGAGGCGGATATTTTATGAAATGCAACTGTTAAAGGCGATACGTAACGAGAAATCTTTTTAACTGTTTGAGTTGTTTTTCAATTCAAGTACATTATCCGATTGCTTAACGGTGAAGGAAAACATCGTGAGGAAACCTGCATGTCTTGAACAGGCATGTGAAGTCCGCCAATCCGCACTGGGCCCGCGTGGTGGACTATGTCCCATACACTCTCTGTAGGAGAGTAGGCCTGAGACCCTGCAGTGGGGACATGTATAGGCTGTTGATGATGAGTGTCCAAGCGCGGGCTTGATTTGAAACGTGTGTTTTACTTTGACATGAGATTGTTGTCTTGACGTGTGTAGCGAGGCGCTGCTGTCGCTGCCGTCGCTGGCCGTGTTCAAGCAGGAAGCACCCTCGCCCACCGGGAACGTCATGTCCCCGACGAGGCGAGCCTGGGCACAGAGGCGAACTGACGATCGACAGGTGAGATACAACTTTTCATTTTATCTGCTAGAATAGTGTATCAAAATAGGACAGAAAGAAAAACATAAATGTGTCTATGTCACCTTCTATGAATGTGTCAGTGTTTGTCTATGCCTGTATTTCCCAAACTATGAAGATTTTAGGTGGGTCGCAGTGGTAACACCAAAATAACGTGTGGTTCGGTCAGCATCCGCACGTCGTGTGTAACTCAGCTCAGCCTACACGGTGTCGCCTCGTGTCCATTAAAACTTAATATAGAAATAAATTGGACGTATCAAATTAATTACAATTAAAAGTGACTAAAATTGAAATTGACGCCAAAGCTATTATTATAAAAAAAGACAACAAATGCATCCTTATCATTAAAATTTAATGATTTAAATGTCAGCATTTTTATTTCCTTATTAAAAATATCAATATTATTCGGGTGGTTTTCTTAATTTTTACCTAAATTCAGTCCTTCGTAAAGATACCATATCCTCTAACAAATTTTTAGGTCGAGGTGGGTCGCCAAATTTGGACTATCATTTTGGTGAGTCGCCGCTCAGTCAACTTTGGGAACCACTGGTCTATGCCAATAAAAAGTATTGTCAAGTGCTCACGCAGTTTTATTATTATCAACCGACTTCAAAAAAGGAAGAGGTTCTCAATTCGACTGTATGTTTTTTATGTATGTTACGCGATAACGCGTCCAAGCGTTGTTATAATTTCGTATTTCTTGAAGCCGCGGATGACATACTCACGCATAAATGACCGAATTGATTTGCATGAATTTTGGCACACATATTTCCTTGACGACAAATAGGATTGCTTTTCGTATGCTGTTCTGGGGGTGCTTTTAATAAGCTCTAATGTGGTAAGGTAATGACTGATGTCATTCGATATTGATCCTTATTGCCTGGGAAACTAGAGATATCGTCAGTCAAGGTTGAGAATGTAATGATATTTGTGTTAGTGAATAGCACTCCTACACGAGAAAACTACTATAAAAACTGCTATATTTCGGTATTGTTTAATTATATCAAAGCCAGACCTAAACTATCACGCGCTCTATGAACAGAGTCTTCGCGCAATCTGCGGGTCGGTGCGGGGGCAGGTTGAGAAGTGTGACGTCACCCACGCATGAAACGTGCACGAAACACTAATTACAATTAGCGCCATCTGTGCATGTAGATAAGAACTACTACCTGCCTGTGTAAACAGCCAGCTGTGGTTTGACTTTTTCTAAAAGCATATAATGAATGATCGTCGTATTGTTTCAGATCACCAACATGGTGGTGGACAGCGGGTCCCGCGAGCCCATGGACGACGGCTGCCAGCAGTCGCCGCACGCTACCATGATGACGCAGCACTGTAAGTTGTCGAGTGATTCGTACCACTCCTCGCATTACGTAGTGGATTCACTGATGTTTTAAATGTATGATGGGTGTGCATTTGGCCTTAACAGCGCTGTTGTATTCCGGTATGAAAGGTAGTAGAGCCAGGGCTTCTTTAGCTTGAGCAAAGCTTGAGACTTCCGGGTGAGCCCGCTTCCCGGATAACGGTCTCATCGTCACTTACCATCAAGAGCTGAAGTCTAAGTGCGTATATTCTTTTAAAAAAAGCCTTGTTGTTCAGCCAGGACGTGGAATAATTTTAATTCAGTGTATTTTTCCGAAGTAGGTAGTTTTAGAAACACGTTACTGGTGAGGAAAACAAAGGGGTAGCTACTCCTCTTCTTAGAAATGTTAATTTTAATAATTTTCCATTCAAACGAAATAGAAATATTATTAACAAAAAATAAATAAATTATACTCGGGTCTAACGCATAACTGAGTCTGTTTCTGAGGTACAGGAGCGGTACGAGAGAGGTGACAAGTGTCGCGTGACGCCCGACTGTAGATATACATCGTTTGACGTTCCGCTCCCATACCTCAGGAACAGATTAATTACTACAATAGAATGTAAATAAATGTAAAGTATTAAAATAATAAAAATCTCCTGGAATTCCACAATGTACCTGATCCGAAACTTTCTCAAACGACTCGTCTTGATGTTTTTTTTCAGCCGGCAGCCCTGAGAGTATGAGCATGCAGTGCCAGCCGGCCATGGGAGTTGTTATGAACGGATACCACTCGCCCACGCAGCACGACAACAAAAGTTAGTACCTACCTACATTGCGAGTTAATCCGTGAAACTGTCGCTAGATGGTGCTGTTATCAACAGTTTGAATATTGTGACTCTACATCAAAGAGTTTTACTTACAGAGGCGCAGTATGTAGTACTTAGTGGGACCAACATAATTCTGACCAAATGTCGACTTTGCCGCGCAAGGACAACACGTCAAACCATTGCAGAAATAAAAATGGGAAAATGCATGTTAAATCCTACTATTTTCGATCGGATACACATTGTAAGACAAATGGTATCACTTTTTACACATGAATATGTCGTTATTTCATTAAACGACATCAAATAATAATTAAAAACATCATTTATTTCTTACTATTTTCGTACGCATTATTGTAGCCTCCAGTGTTGCTACTTATTTCCTTTCAATTTTCCCATATGCATGGGAGTTTTGATAAAGGAGTCAATGGAGACTAACTATTGTATGGTGCCCGTTTCTTTCAAGAGAGTAGTTTAGTTGTAATATTGGAATTAGTTGATTTATGAAAAATTTAGCATGAAAAATTATTGTGAATTCTCCTAATTGAAAACCGAAGCACGATAACTGCAATGTTTGATAGTCAAAGTCTGCAGTTCCAATGATAGTAATTAAAGTAATGTCTGCCATTTCAAAGTTGGCCGCCAATTTGTACAGTTAGTGAATTCTCCAATTGCGCATCCGTAGTTAAATTTGAAAAAAGTGGCCGCCATCTTGAAATTCCTTGCTTTTGGTCCGATTCCGTTCAAAATCGATATTTGGTAGTCCGCGGGGTCTCCAAATCTAAATCCGTAGTCATATTAGCAAAAAGTGACCGCCATCTTGAACTTCCTAGATTTTGGTCCGATTCCGTTCAAAATCGATATATGATAGTCCGCGGGGTCTCCGAATGTGAATCCGTAGTCATATTTACAAAAAGTGACCGCCATCTTGAACATCCTTGCTTTTGGTCTGATTGCGTTCAAAATTGATATATGATAGTCCGCGGGGTCTCCGAATGTGAATCCGTAGTCATATTTGTTGTTTTGTCTATATTTATTTATGTTTTATTAATTATAAAAATTAAAACTAATAGTGATTTGGTGTACATTCTCGTTTTTTGAACGTGCTTTTTGGAACGTGAACTGTGGAGCGTTGTCTTACGATGATTATTTAGTTATCTTACGGTTGTTACAGTTAGAAATAATAACACTTGAACGCCGAATAAATAAGTCACGGTCCAGCTGAAAATCAGCGCTGTGGTCTTTGGGTCACAGCATCGGGCTGAGCTGGTGCCGTTTTCCAAGCTAACTTAATTTTGCTGTAATTATTTGTTTTTATTTTGTGTATATGTCATGTGTGTGTGTGTTTTTTTCCTCATTTACGTATTGTATTCATTTTTAGCTTGGAATAAATTATTTTCTTTCTTTCTTTCTTTCTTTCATTTGCAAAAAGTGACCGCCATCTTGAAATTCCTTGATTTTGGTCCGATCTCGTTCAAAATCGATATTTAAAAGTCCGCGGGGTCTCTGAATCAGACCAAAAGCAAGTCATTTCAAGATAGTGGCCACTTTTTTTCAAATTTGACTATGGGTTCATATTCGGAGACCCCGCCGATTACTAAATATCGATTTTGAACGGAATCAGACCAAAATCAAGGAATTTCAAGATGGCGGCCACTTTTTTCAAATTTGACTCCGGATTAATATTCGGAGACCCCGTGGACCCCCACATATCAATTTTGAACGCAATCAGACCAAAAGCAAGGATGTTCAAGATGGCGGTCACTTTTTGTAAATATGACTACGGATTCACATTCGGAGACCCCGCGGACTATCATATATCGATTTTGAACGGAATCGGACCAAAATCTAGGAAGTTCAAGATGGCGGTCACTTTTTGCAAATATGACTACGGATTCACATTTGGAGACCCCGCGGACTACCAAATATCGATTTTGAACGGAATCGGACCAAAAGCAAGGAAGTTCAAGATGGCGGTCACTTTTTGCAAATATGACTACGGATTCACATTCGGAGACCCCGCGGACTACCATATATCGATTTTGAACGGAATCGGACCAAAATCTAGGAAGTTCAAGATGGCGGTCACTTTTTGCAAATATGACTACGGATTCACATTCGGAGACCCCGCGGACCCCCAAATATAGATTTTGAACGGAATCGGACCAAAAGCAAGGAAGTTCAAGATGGCGGTCACTTTTTGCAAATATGACTACGGATTCACATTCGGAGACCGGCAGGCAAAATGGCGGCAAATACAAACGGGGTTTATATTTCAAAACAATGAACTGAGGAACGGACGGACAACGGCGCCGTTGTAGTAGGGTCTCGTGGGCACGCTTTTAGTACGGAACTCAAAGCCAACTTATATATACCGCACTCGTATCACAATGTACGTACCATTTTGAAATTTGCAATAAGACAAATGTTAAAGGAAATACTGTCCTAATAGAAGAAAGTGACACATAAATCGAAATTTAAAAAAATGGTATTGCATTTTTTTACAACTCTTTCAATTTATTCCATAAGATGGGGAAATCAATTCGACAACTAGCAACACACATACTGTCTTTTCGAAGTCACAGTCTGACTTTTTCTAATCAGCCAATTAATCGTATGACATACTGAAGTGCAACTGAGACAAACATATTAATTCTTTCTAATTGTGTCTTTTTCATAGTTACGTCTTGATGTCCAATAAGTGGCTACGCTCTCCGTGTATGAAAATCGAATTATTTGCGTCTCTTTAGTAAAACTCATTGCTCTACATGTACACTCAGCGTTATAATTTAGGAATTACGATGACTCATATTGACCGTGTCAATAGAAAATTAAATGACATTTGAATGTTTTTGTGAAGTTTCGATCTAACTAATTCTTTTTTAGTGGCCGTGGCCTAATTGCGAAATATTTGACTATCGATTCGGAGGTCCCGGGCTCGAGTCCCAGCGGAGGTACTAATCGGTACTTGGTATTCCGAATCAGGTAAATTTGACATTAAACAGGTTCCGGATAAACGGAAATTTTGGGAACCGCTGCTCTATGATATCAATCCGTCTGTTCGTTCAGTGACGTCACTCAACGCTACACAACGGCCGCTAGATGGCGTTATCTTACCAAACCACTATTAGGAATGTTTCTGACATACTGTAGTGATGTTCCATACAGACGCTGGTCTGCTCATGTGCTCGCCGGTGAGCTCCTTGGATGGGTTCCTGTCGTCTCCCATGCAGACCAGACCAGAGTCCAGCTTTAAGGATGACACCAGGTAAATACGGCAGTTATTACGAAATAATCTGGTTCATTTTTCTATGGTATCGGTCCCTCTAGTCGGGCGACGGTGCGGTCCATGGTCGCCACTCGAGAATTTTACCCCCCATCGGTCTGCTACGATTATAATTTTTAATATATGCTTTCCTTTAATCTTTATAATAAAATTAAGAAATCAAAACATGTAAGTGCGAGTATACGTCAACGAGTAATGCTTCTTATTTCAAAATTACTTTGCTTTTTAATTAGAGACTATACAATCTTTTTTCATGAGTCTATGTTGCCAGTGCTAAAAAGTTCCGTGTAAAAGGAGAATCATTGCTCATTGACGTATATCGTGGTGCAACTTGTTGATTACTTAATTTTATTTGCAGGTTCCAGTACGTCCTGGCGGCGGCCACGTCGATAGCGACCAAACAGAACGAAGAGAGCCTGACCTACCTTAACCAGGGGCAGCCGTACGAGGTCAAGCTCAAGAAACTAGGCGATCTGTCACATTACAAGGGGAAAATACTTAAGGTATGTCTATATCATCATAAACAGCCTATATATGTTCCCACTGCAGTGTCTCAGGCTCCTACAGAGAGTGTATGGGACATAGTCCACCATGCGGGACCAGTGCGCATTGGTAGACTTCACACACACCTTTGAATTTCTTCTCAGGAGTGTGCAGGTTTCCTCACTATGTTTTTCCTTCACCGAAAAGCCAATGGTAATGATTTTTATCATTCCTACATAAATAACAAATTGTAACTCATTGGTACGAACCAGGATCGAACCCAGACTTCGATTGTTCAAGGACTGACGCTCTACCCAACTGAGCTACTGTCTTGTTTTCAGATTTCTTCCTATTATACTTGTGCTATAAGACCTTGCTTCTTGCAAAATTTCGGGATTCTATGTCAACGGGAAGTACCCTGTAGGTTTTGATTCCTTGCCGCTCGCAAAATAAATTGTCTAAAAATCTTTTTATTGCGTTGATGTAGTAGTTTGATTTTTACAAAGCTTCAAGTAACTGCAGACCTGCGTAATCGATATTAATTTCGACTTGATGCCTACATGCGTTGCCGAGAAAAAGGGTATTGACAGGCGGACGGACCACAAAGTGATCCCATAAGGATTATTTACTAAGACTCCGCTGTACGTCCGTCCGTTTGTCACCAGGCTGTATCTCATGAACCGTGATAGTTAGACAGTTGAAATTTTCACAGATGATGTATTTCTGTTACCGCTATAACAACAAATAATAAAAATACATCAATAAAAGGGAGCTCCCATACTAAAAACCTGGTTTTATGATAACAAACTTAACAAAAGGCCATACATCGGGTAGGTCAAGTTTGTTTTACTTGAGAAACGTGCGTTTTTTTATATTATTATTTATTAAATATTCAGACAACCATGATCCAATTTTGTTAGTAATATCCTATTATCTATGTTAGTACTTATATTCTACTACAGACTTGGTTATTGTAATAAGGTGCCACATCAGTGGGCAATCGAATTTTCCAGCAATCCCCCTCAGAACGCTGTCAGTGCTGCCTCTAACTCTACGTAGCAGCGACACTGTTTTCTTTCTTAGGATAGCGCTAAAACCATCTGTTCGCGCCTCCGCAAACATATTTGATGCTTTAAAGTACTAGTAACGCCGTCTAGTGACGCGGAGCAAAAGGAACAAAAAAAATCAAGTCATCCTTACTTACAGTTACGACATAAAGTAACTGTCTTTCGCATGTATGTATAATATTCGTATTTTTGTATGTACAGAGCGTCATCAAGATTTGTTTCCACGAGCGACGTCTGCAGTACATGGAGCGTGAGCAGATATCACAGTGGCACGCCGAGCGGCCCGGCGAGCGGATCGTCGAGGTAAAACAACACATCCACTGCTGGACATACACAGTGGGAACGTCTTTACCACTCCACCCTATTATTATTATTCTAATCGAGTCTGGGGTCCCAAGATAGCTTTAGGGTCCGTAGGAAATTCATCCACCTTCAGTGGACGCGTTTCAAGTGTACCGCTGTAGATCCTGGCTAAAATAAAAAACAGGAATAACAGTGGGAGCGGAGTCGAGATGGGAATGCTGGACATACACAGATCAATTTGTGCATAATCAACACCAACAGCCTATAAATGTCCCCACTGCCTTGGTAGCTCACTTGGGTAGAGCGTCAGTCCTTGAACAATCGAGGTCTGGGTTCGATCCTGGCTCGTACCAATGAGTTACAATTTGTTATTTATGTACGAATGACAAAAAATCATTACAAGTACCACTGGCTTTTCGGTGCAGGAAAACCTCGTGAGGAAACCTGCACACTCCTGAGAAGAAATTCAAAGGTGTGTGTGAAGTCTACCAATGCGCATTGGTCCCGCGTGTGTACTATGTCCCATACACTCTCTGTAGGAGAGTAGGACTGAGACCTGCAGTGGGGACATGGAGGCTGTTGATGATGATGGATACTTGAGTAATATAGTGCTAGCAATAAAAAAAAGATTGTTTGATGTTGTTTATTTTCTAGGTGGACGTACCTCTGTCGTACGGCGTGATCAAAGTAGAGCAGTCGGCTTGTATCAACGCTTTACATGTCTACTGGGACCCAACCAAAGATGTCGGCGTTTATATCAAGGTAAGTTACACGCGCCGCGAATGTATGGGTATTTTTATTTTATTTATTTATTCGGATTCCCAACAAAGTAACACTATAATTACACACAATAAAAACAACTTACAATAACAGTAAGTGCTCCTTCAATGACAGGAAACCACCGCAGGCAAACAATAACTGAAACAAAACAACAACAAATTAATCCTACTAATATTATAAGTGTGAATGTTTGGATGTTTGTGACGCTTTCACAGAAAAACTACTGAATGCGTTTGAATGAAACTTTACAATAATATAGCTTATACATCAGAATAACATATAGGCTATAATTTAAAAAGCCATATTGTGTAAATTGTCCAAAATCACACTTATAATATTAGTGGGATTACATGGGCAATTTTGGCATAACAAAAACGCGTTGCCTAGCAACCGACCATAGAATATGTAAATTCGTATATACAAACTTTCGCGTTTATAATATTAGTGTGAAGTCTATTTGAATGTACTACGTCACATATTGACATTTATTTTGTTTCTTTAAACTATTAGCCTACGTAACAGAATAAACACTATTTTGTACCTTATGCTGTACAATAATTTGTCATAAACGTCACCTGTGCCTATCGAACAAGTAGAACACATCCTGAACTACACGCGGACAAAGTCGCGGGCGGAAGCTAGTTGAAAATATAGCTAAAACAAGTATCCACGTTGATATATACGTACGTAAAATGGACCTTCACCGCCCCCCACGGATCCGCGATGCCTCACCTCCCCCGCAAGTAAATGACCCGCTCAAGGATCGGTAGTATTGCGCGTGGTTACTCACACCCACATGCGCGTGTGTAGGGGGGAATAGGAACCGATATCACGACATTTGTTTCAAGTATCCGGCCTGTTCCTATACATAAAATCAAATCATTCTGTCTCTTACTCCGTTACGACTTGAAGAAATGACAAACAAACTCTCTTTCGCATTTATAATTTACTATTTAACTAACATTAATAGGTCTCTTACCGTTAAGTCTAGGCCGATTTAGCTCGACGAGTCAGTTAACTGATGTGGAAATGGGCAGGCCATATCGCTCGGAGAACCTACAACCGGTGGGGAGTAAAGGTTTTCGAGTGGCGACCACGTACTGGAAAGCGTGTACCGGGCCGTCCCCCTACTAAATGGACCGACGACCTGATTAAGGTCGGGATCGGTCAATGTATACCATGAAGGAGACCTATGTCCAGCAGTGGGCCTTTATATTTGACCTTAAGAGTTGAGTCGCGAGACTATACAAGTCTACGTCGTTGTTTCACATAGATGTCACTACTAATATTATAAATGGCGATGTTGAGGTGTCGTCACCCAGCAATGACCTCCGTCTCATCATCATCAACATCCTATATATATCCCAACTGCAGGTGCTCATGTCTACTCTCCTACAGAGAGTATGGGACATAGTACACCACGCGGGACCAGTGCGCATTGGTAGACTTCACACACACCTGTGAATTTCTTCTCAGCAGTGTGCAGGTTTCCTCACGATGTTTTCCTTCACCGAAAAGCCAATGGTAATGATTTTTATCATTCCTACATAAATTCCAAATAACAAATTGTAACTCATTGGTACGAGCCAGGATCAAACCCAGACCTCGATAGGTTTACTCACAATGTTTTCCTTCACTGAAAAGCTAAGCTGAGCTACGGTGGCTTATTATGGCATGGCCGTCTCATATTCAATATTAAATCAGACTTTTCCACAGAACCAGCAGCTTCACTATAACTGGGTTCTGATTGGTTGTTTCATCAGGAATTTTACAGTGTGTAATGTTAGTTGACGGTGTGTTCAGGTGAACTGCATATCGACGGAGTTCACCGCCAAGAAGCACGGCGGGGAGAAGGGCGTGCCCTTCCGCATACAGGTGGAGACATTCCTAGCAAGCGACGAGAACACCAGGCTGCACGCGGCCGCGTGCCAGATCAAGGTCAGATCAAACTTCCTACGTAGTACCTACCTTACATATAATTATGTTTTATATAAAACTTAACTCTTATGACCCTAATTTCAAATTTATTAATATTTAATTACGGCATGCTTAATTCACACCCAGCCATAATCTATAACATCTGTCATCAATGTATTACTTACAGGCCCTTGTCCAGAAAAACGAGTTTTAAATTCACCTTTTTACTAGCAATATTATTATATAAAAAATTTCTTATGGAAATAGTTTTCAATGCAATTTCAGCTTGGAAAGTGAAGAAATGCTTGTAAACTAAAGAAGTGGATGTTAGGCCTAAAGATCATTGCCATTCGTGTAAAGGATCAATAAAAAGAAATTAACTACTGTTCTTGTATTTTCTCAAATGGTGGCATTATTTTAGATATTTGCGTCATGAACAGTTAATAAAACACTCGTGTATTATTTACCCCGATTTTCTGTCTAGTTCATAATTCAACTAAACTTTCAAATAATAATAATAAGAACGAATGTCATATGGCGGAGATATCCAGTTACTCCTTTTTACCAATTTTTGGAGGAAGTACCCCCCTCCAATCAAAAATACCCGACGACCATGACGACGCCAAAAAAATTCTAAAAATTCCTACATGCCAAGTTTCGTCTAGATAGTTTGAGAAATACGAGATGTAGAGGAAAACATACACACATACAGAAAGTAGTTTTTCTGCTCTAGTAGTAAAAGGGGAGACATTTGTTCGCTTCGCTCATTGGATCAATAATGCAACTTATAACATACAATAAAATACGCGTGCGTTTTACTTTACCGCCCTTTTTTGTAAATTTTATAGGGAGAGACCAACGGAACCTCTTTAATATCAAAAGGGTCCGTCCATATGTCTGTGACAGAGATTTCATAGATCAAAAATCGAAGTTACATATTAGACATGTGTAAGTGATGCATTGCCCGACCGTAATGTTGCAGCACAGATTACCCGACCAATTGAAACATCACACATTACACAAGACATTATCCATCGCACAAAGCTCCGTTCGTTTTGCATTACTCATATGTTACTGAAATGCAACCGTATTACTAGGACGATAAGGCAAAAAGAGCTATCGCATGTCGGCACACGGCACGTATTTCAGGTGTTGTTTCGAGTGATATGTAATGCTACAGTGTAATACTACGCGGTAAAATGTAATGTCATATTATATTACGTACTCTAACGTTATCCCTCTCCTAATGCTTTCATTCTAAATGTATGTTGCTATAATATTTTAAAATAGAACAGCTGGCTTCGATAAGTAATTACCTAAAAATAGGAGATAAAATTATAGTGTCGCGAAATAAATATCATTAATTTACAACTTTATAGTTAGCTACAATAGCAGTTACGCAGCAGGTTCATAGATGCCGCTTTAAACAATATTCGAGAAAAAAAGTGTTTTAATGAAAATTGTGATTCATTGTGCAGTTGTATGTTAATGACAATCTGATGTCCTATTTTTAGATAGTTACTACACAAATCCAGATATTATATTTTAAAAGATCATGGCAACAGAAATTTTGTATGAAACTTTGATGGAGGTGGATCGCCTTAAGAAGCACTGTTTAGTGCATTTCTATTACATATTCTGAAGGAGGTAGGAATTTATAAGTTATCGTCTTTTTATGTGCAGGTGTTCAAACTGAAGGGCGCTGACCGTAAGCACAAGCAGGACCGTGAGAAGGTGATGAGACGACCCAGGTCTGATCTGGAGAAGTATCAGCCAGGGTGCGAGGCGACTGTCCTCACCACGGTAAGTGGAACTGGTCATGGTCTGATTCATTTAATCTTAGTGCAAATTATTACATCTCACGTGATGGTAAGTTACAGTAAGGCTGTTGGGTGGCCAGCGGCAATCTTATGAGGTGCTGGCTTTGTCGCCTTTTATACCGGCACACAACAGTGCTATCAACACTGTTGTTTCGCGGCAGATATAGGTGACATGGTGGTAGCTAACCAGGCGGACATATAAAATGCTCTACCCCAACCAAACCTAATACCTATAGGTATCTCAACTGTGACTCTAATCCAGGACCTCTGGACACGGAGTCGGTTAAAATGGCGAAATACGAAACCCTCAACAGATTGACGTCCGACCTACACCAGGTCGCGGGGAGTCGCTTTATGAAAGCGGCTCAGATTGTTTACAGCAGTGTACGTTTCCGGGCGGATGATTATGACTTTTATAGTCATCATCATCATTTTATAGAATCTGACGTTCCATACGGTGATAGGTGATCGATACGGTGATAGGTGATCGCAGTAAGATGTATTTACATAGGCATGCGCGGGATGATAAGGTTCGGTCCTATTCTAAACGCGAGACCACACGGTGACATGTCAGTATATACTTTGAGTGTTCACTTGTCTCCAGCTGTCAAACGACGCGCTCATGCCGCCCCCATCGCTGGTCACCACCTCGCCGTCGTACTCTCCAGAGCTGTGGTAAGTTACATACACACACAAAACACATACATTTCAGTTTGCCATAATATTAATATTATATGATTTTCTAACTAACAGCCGAACACGTAAGTTTGCCGGTACCGGAAGCTGGAAAAATCAATAATTAATATGTTTTTTGCATTCCATAGGTTTACAGGTTTCTTACTAACAAGAGGAGATTTTTTTTTAATAATGGCTTTAACCAGTGGTTATCTAGCCAATGACGAGTAAAATTAGGTGAACAAATTTTGAGGTTATAAACTATGCCGAAGCCATTTCTTCAGCTTTCTCAATAAAATGTATAATGTGTACATTTTATCGCTTAATTTGGATTCTGGACGAGAACTTCAAAGGCCAGCCTTGGTTTCAACATTATTCGAAAGAATCCATATGCCGATTGTACTCGACATGGTAAACTCTTCGGATCGCGTCGAAACCCTCGCAATTTTGCGCAATTGGTACTATAACACCGTCCATGACACTTTTTGCACTATATCACACCATTATAACACAAAAAACACACATAACAGTATTATTATTCAATTAACAAAATTGCAATGAACCACCATTTTTCAAGTTCGCGCCAAGAATCAAGAGGAGAATTAAAAGTTATTTACATGCTAGTCAGTTGTTGGGTCTGTTTTAGAATTACTTTTTCAAGAAGACTTGCATAGGGACACAGGTCGCACGATAAACGCGGTTAGGACTAGGTAAGTCCTCCGATCCGAATTTCTCTCTGAATGAGACACGCTCAGAGACAACCCCGGTGATGTACGAGGCCTATTGCTATAGATAACAAATATATCTGGGCTGTATAGATGGGTCCTAGTTGGAACATTAGACTATGGGGAGGCAAAGGAAGTCTGCCTCGACAACTACCTTGGATTGAATATGTTGGCAAACGGTAGTTTGCCGCCCACTGAATCATCATCAGCTAAGAAACTTCCACTTCTGGACCTAGGCCGAGCCACCTGCATCCTGCGACTCCCCGCGACCGTAACCACTTAGCAAAGGGACGGCCTGGTAGACGTTTCCCGGCACGTGATCGCCACTCGAGAACCTTTACTCCCTATCGGTTATCGGTTCTTCGAGCGATGTGGCCTGCACATTGCCACTTCAGCTCACTGACTCGTCGAGCTATGTCGGTGACCTCAGTTCGTCTACGGATTTCCTCATTCCGGATTTTATCACGTAGAGAAATTCCGAGCATAGCTCGTTCCATTGCTTGTTGAGTGACTTTGAGCTCGTTTAATCGTCCCACAGTAAAGGACCACGTTTCGGTTCCGTATGTCATCACTGGCAACACGCACTGATTAAAGACAGAGAAACTTTAAGAATAGGAATTACGTGACATGAAAGATCGCGGCTTAGCATATTGTCACGAATTGGAGACCCGGCTTACTCTGGTATTCTGCCAGTACACTCGAGTACAAGATTTCAAGATTCAAGATTCACTTTATTGACCTAGTAATATGAACATTACACTCGGCACGTCAAAATATTACATATTTGCATATTAAAACTATACTTAATTATATTAACCTTAACATTTAAATAGAAATGAACATTTCATTAGTCAGACGTAATTCTATGAATTCGTTAATAGAGTAGAAGGGACTGATTTCGAAAAATGATTTTAGTTTTTTCTTGAATTCGCTATAGGGCAATCGGCAAATGTCAAGTGGGAGTTTATTGTACATTATTATTTTTATGTGGCGACCTTGTTTTAATACTTTATTTAATTTAGTTCTAGGGTGTTGAATTCTTTCTTTGTTTCTAAGGTTGTATTGATGGGTGTTCATTTTGATTGTTAATTTGTCCTTTTCTTGGTGTATTTCTAAGAGTGAGTTATAAATATACAAAGCTATCACTGTCATAATTCGGTTTCTCTTAAAATGTATCTTTGCTGACGTACGTTTATTTAGACCGTATATAATTCGGATAGACCGTTTTTGGCAAATTAGTACCTTCTGTATATCTGCAGCGTTTCCCCATACTGTTATGGCATAGCATATAATAGCTTGTACATAAGCATAGTATACGCTGAGGATTGCTTTTTTGTCAACTAGTGGTTTCAGCTTTAGCAATGCGTAGTTGGCACTCGACAGCTTTTTACACACGTTTTCTATATGGGATGAATGACTAATTGTGTAATCTATTGTGTATCCTAAAAATTTTATGTCTTTTGTGTTTGAATTACTTATAATACCTTTTCTAGACTGATAGCGTATAATAGACGTCTTCTCAGTATTTAGGACTATACCGTTGCTTTCAAACCATTCTTCAAGATTATTTAACATTAGGTTAATTTTTTGGTCTAATTTTAATTTACACTTATCTTCAACTCCTATATGGGTATCGTCAGCGAAAAGACTTATAAAAGCCCAGTCTGGGACGTAGTTGCTTAAGTCATTTATATAAACTAAGAAGAGTACAGGGCCCAGAATTGACCCTTGAGGTACTCCTATATTATTTTTGTTCTTCGTGGAGTCAGTTCCGTTGACTGTAACAATTTGTGTCCTATTTCCTAAGTAAGTAGTTAGCCAACTTAGTTCTACACCCGAAAAGCCATAATGAGCTAGTTTTTTTAAGTAATATGTCGTGCTTAAGGCAATCAAATGCCTTTGAAAGATCACAGTATATACTAGCACATTTACGTGATCTGTCAAGGGCATCTAATACGAAATATACCACATTAGTTATAGCCATAGTCGTTGACTTTCCTTTTCGGAATCCGTATTGGGCAGAGGCGAAAAGATTGTTTTTTCAAAATATGATATTACTTGATTTTTAATAGCAGTTTCAAATATTTTTGATAGAGCTGGCAAAATACAGACCGGTCGGTAATTGCTCATTTGTTCACTATCTCCTTTTTTAAACAGTGGTACTACACGTCCTGGTTTGAGAGCGTCCGGAAATACTCCTTTAATAATGCTGCAGTTTAGCACAGTTAGTAATAAATTAGTCAAGTAGGAATTATTCATAATTAACTTGTTCACTGTCTTGCAATTCATTCCATATATGTCCTGTGAGGTTTTCGGTTTTAGTGACTTTACGATTTTTATAAAATCATTTTCATCTATTGATTGAAATTTCATGACAGCCGTCGTTTTAGGTGTTTTGTTTAAAAAATCCATACATTTACCACTATCAACTTTGATATCCTGAGTTAGATTATGTGCAACTGTACAAAAAAAAACTGTTCAACGCTTCTGCTATTTGCTTTGGTTGTGTTAAAGTATCTCCTTCGATATTTTTGATTGCTGTGATATCTTTACTTATATGTTTCCTTCCTTTTACTTGTTCATTTATAACTTTCCAAGTTTCTTTTATTTTATTGCCAGATTTTGTAATTCTATTGCCATATTGTAATTTCATAGATATTTTTAGGACGTTGTTAAACACTTTTTTGTATTTTTTAATTCTTTTTTTGAGTCCCTCATTTGGGTCAAGATCGTACAGCAACTCCATTAAGGTTAGTTTGTTTTTAGACACTATTATCCCTTTAGTCGTCCACTTAATTTTCTTTTTATTTGACACTATTTTCTTTACAGGAAAAGCTACATTATAACAATAAATGATTGCGTCCAATAAAATGTTCATTTTTTCATTTACATCACACGTTTTTTCAATTTCATTCTTTAGTTTGACATATTCATTACGAAGAAGGTAATGAAAATAATTACAGTTAGCTTCAGTCATTATCCTACCATATTTTGGTTTCGTCTTTTCTATATTTTTCTTATTTCTACAGTTATAAGTTAGCAATATAGCATTATGATCGGATAATCTACTATCTAAAACAGAACCTATGCAAGTTTCACTTTTATTTACAATGAAATTATCTATGCATGTACTACTGTGTCCATCAGTACGCGTTGGCTCTTTTATCACATATTTACAGTTAAAGTTTAAGAGTATGCCATCAAATTTTTTAATGTTTTTATTTTTTATTAGCACATTTAGATTAAAATCACCTGCTATTATTATGCGTTTATCTTCTCTGGTAGTAATATGTAATATTTTTGTTAAAATCTCACAGAATATATCAAAGTCGTAATTTGGTCTGTATAAGCAGACTATAACGACTTTGTGTGATTTGAGCTCAATAGCTGACATTTCACAGTTCATTTCAGAAGAAAGTTTATTAAGATCCTTTCTTTCTTTACAATCCGTAATATGATTCTTTACAAAAATAGCTGTCCCGCCATGTGCGAATATTTTCCTATTGTAATAGGTAACTAATTCGTAATTTTCTAATTTCACGACTTGCATTTGTTCATCTTTAGTCCAAGTTTCTGTCAAACACAAAATATCACAGTTATATTCTTCTGTAAGAAGTTGCAAGTTGATATATTTATTGTTTATACATCTAATGTTCGAATGGATTATTGTTATCTTAGATTGTCTTTGTTCATTATCATTTGAAAAAAAGTCATAAGTGCTAAGTTATGTTCATTTACAGGTTTGCATTTAATAAAATGCAGCGAGGATGAGCTTTTAAAGTGATCTGCGGCGTATACTATTTCATTAGTGATATGATCTGTTAACAATGTTTTTCTTTTAGTCTTATTGTCTAATCCTTGTTTAATATTGAGTTCAAGATATTTCGCGTTTATACTTCCGTTGCACATATTTGCTAGTTTGTTATTTATTTTAGCAATGGTGAGATCGTCTTTGCTATCATATAATACGCCGCATATCATTATATTGCACTTCCTCTCTTCTAGAATTAATATTTTTTCTAAAGTGCTAAAGTAAGCGTGTCTACATTTTGAGTCTGTCATGTTACCTAATTTACTAATAAGTATTACTGCGGTGTCCTTTTCTTTCAATGAATTTACGTCTGCTTCTAAATGTTTCAGTATTTCTTGTCTGGATGCATTTGGCTTGCAGTCGTTGTCTACCTTGATAAATGACGGATATCGATTTATTATTTTATGTGCAAGACCTTTTCCGATTTCATCTGAATAAATTTTTACAGTTTTCGTGCGAGTTATTTCTATTTCCTTTTCTTGATTTATATTATCCTTCTTATCAAGGTTCTTTTGTTGCGCTTCATTAAGCTCTTCATCGATCTTGTTACTTTTTGTAATATTTCCTGCATAGTTTTCTTTACTATTTTTGATGTTTTCTTTTCCCCTATTTCCGGTGTTAATTTGTGTATCTTTATTACGTTTGTAGATCAATCGTTCTTTAGTATTGTGTTTCTTTTTTCTTTTTATGTCTCCATTTATACTATTATCCTGTTCGTGTTTGTCTAAGATTTCTGTTTCACTTCTGTAACTTTCATCTGAGCTGTTTATTAGAAATAGTTGGTCCTCTTTCAGCGCTTCACAGATTTCTTTCTTTCTACAATTATTTTCCTCAGTATCGTCTTGTATATTTTGTTTCAGGTGCTGAAGTTGTAATGCATGCTTTAATTTCTTGTTGTTGGTTTTCAGCTGGAAACATTTTTTTAGCGTACATTTTGATAATTTCTTAAATTTTCGCAGGTTTTTGTACATCTTGAGAGTTATCCGCCTATTAACCAAAGTAGAATTTTTCCTTGGAGCAGGATGGGAAACGGATCTATTCTGAATCAGATAATCTTGGTTTTCTACTATTTATGTTTCATGTCATCTATAATACCTTGTAGTATGTGATTAGTTTTATGGGTGTCTACATTTTCTTGTTTTAATTTTTCGTTTTCTGTTATAAGATTTTTCATTCGCTTTTCAATAGTTTGTTGGTCTATATTTATCTCTAGTGCCATTTTTTCTTCAATGATGTCTTGATTTTTATCTTTCAAATTTATTATGTCATTTTGTAAGTCTATTTTTTCCCCTTCTGTTGTAGACAGACGTTTCTTTAAGGTTGTGTTTTCCTTACACAGTTTTTCAAAATCCTGTTCACAGTTTTCTTGCTCTTTTGATAATACAAAAATATGTATCCACTTTTGAACCATATCACATTCACTCTTGATTGTTTCTATGTAGTTTTTTAAAGGAAATGTAAATTAAAAGAGAATGCTACATGGTTCAAAAGTGTATACATATTTTTGTTCTCGAGTGTACCTGCTGTACTGTCAAAGTGCGTGAAATTATGACGTCGACTTTAGTAATATCGATCATACTGTTTACTAACGGTTCGTGCCGTTCAATTTATCATAATAACTGTCACATGAGTCTTAGATGCTGTACATTAATTCGGTTGGTTCGCTCGTACTCTTAAATTAGATCAATATACAAGACATTGTAGCAATTGAGTGCTATGAGAGACGGAGCTTGAACAGGGAGGCGGGTCCCAGGAGCTGAGGCGTACGCTATGGCGGTTATATAACAAAAATATATTACCTAGCTGGATTTGTGCAGTAACTTTCTAAAAATAGGACATCAGATTGTGATGTCGCGAAATGAGTATCATTAACATACAACTTTACAGTGAATCACAATTTTCATTTTAAACACTTTTTCGATTATTGTTCAAAGCGCCATCTATGAACCATTAGCTGCGTAACTGCTATTGTAGCTAACTATAAAGTTGTAAATTAATGATACTTATTTCGCGACACTATAATTTCGTCTCCTATTTTTAGGTAATTACATATCAAAGCCAGCGATTCTATTTTAAATGATTATGGCAACAGAAATGTTTCTTTCATTTTCATACTTTTCATCCAGATCGAACAAGTAGGTCCCGTTGAATACATTCGTCAGTCAACGATAATATATAAGCAGTGACAATGAAGTTCAATTCAAACGGAACACGCCAGTATGCAGCTCTGTAATTGGACGTCTATCCGCGACCTGCGCGCACGCAACATCCAATTGCAACAATAGCTACTTATTTAGATCGTCACGCCTTCTCGTTGTGCTATTACATCAGCAGCAGCATAAGTGCAATGCTGGACTGGAATCTGCCGCGTAGATCGACAGGTACTCGCCTGATGGTAAGTGACGACAAAGCCGTTGAATGGTAAGTGTGCTTACCCAGAAACCTCAAGCTCGATGCTCGTGGAGGCCAAACTCCAAAGCCTTGAACACAGGCGAAAAGTGGCCTGCCTTTCTATATTCTATAGGTTACATTTTGGAGAGTGCGCGCAAGAGCTGTTCATGTTGATTCCGCCATCGCCATTCAAGTATCGATCCAACAGACGAACAGCAGGGCTCCACCAGTACGTAGTTGACATCCCTATGGCTCGCACAAAGCGATTTGCTTTTAATTTTATCATGCGTACAGCCAGGGAGTGGAACGCGCTGCCGGCGTCTGTATTCAATGAAAACTATAACTTGGGTCTCTTGTTGCGGGTGAATAGTCACCTTCTAGAACAACGCGCACCATCGTAGGCCACATCATCGCTTACCATCAGGTGAAATTGTGGCCAAGCGTTGATCTATACACTGTAAAAAAATAAAAATTAAGATCTGCCGCCATAAACATTCTCGCTAAGGTTTACATAAATTATAATTATGAAAGGGCAAGAGAAAGGTTTTACAATAATAACTAAGCAAGCAGCACGTTTAAATAAAGAAATATATTACAAAATACAGTTTGAATAATGCTTATAAATATAAATAGATAAGTTGATACGGTTATGCAGAAGTCTAGAGTAGGTTTATATATGAAACATGAATAATAATAAAACTTAAAGAGCATGTGGCAGTGAATAGAGACAACAATATAAAGAAGGTAATGAGATTAAGAACTGACAAGTATGTTGAGCACTTTCTCGTGGAAGATGTCCACAAGATGTCCATTTGAGTAAGGACGTTGATACATCGACAGATGCTGCTGCTTGAGTTAATTGGGCGTTTCATAATAAAGAGCATTCTGGAATTATTTCGGTATCAGGAACATAGCTGCTATTTTACTAAGCTCAATTATCCGAACATAAATTCATCGTTGGTACGACAACTCCAATCTTCTTTAATTAGTCAATTCTCCGTCTTTACAAGGTGTCATTTTTTTAGCAAGTCTAGTTGTATTGTTATTTTACTGCTAGTAATTTTTGTGTTTAGGTACCAAAAAAAGCAGCCAAGTGCGTATTGGGCCACCACGCGTAGTTGCCCGAAACAATTTGAATGGACTTAGTATGACATCTCCTCAAGTATCAAGTATATTTTATAATTTGGTCAACTATTATTCGTTAATGTTCAGTATACATACTACTACAGTGAGTTTTTTTTTCTTCTTTTCAAATTTTTAAAAGCAATAGTTTAGCAGATAATTGCTCCGTCTCTGACAAAAATTGACACTTCAAAGCTTAATGTGGTGTTCCTAGAACCTCAATATTTTTGTAAGACCTATTCCACGATCCCAAAGTTACATGTATGGGAGCCACCCTTAAAAACTTTTTTCCAAGGGTTTCTTTCAGCTTTCAAATTACAGCTTTCTAGTGGTAAGAGTCACTGAGCTAAGCCGCGGACAGACTGACAAAGCGAAACTATAACGGGTTCCTTGTTTGACTACGGAACCCTAAAAAGAGTAGAAAGTGTGTGTATCCTTCAAATAGCAAATAGGATTTTTAGAAAACAAGCTGTGAGCTAGCTCAGACAGTGTCTAGTTTTATATTCATCATGATCTATTGCAAAAATTCTCACTTCACAATTTGCAATAATATGTTGTTGACCCAACCAAAGCAGACACACCAAAAAATAATATCGATACAAAACAGACAACTAGTACAACACTAGCTGAATTTAAAAATAAAGCCAGCCAATGAAGCATGATAAAGCGTCGTGCATTCGAAATTGGGTACAATTCAAGCCCTTACCAATTCTAATTGTAGGGTCATTGCTCAATGAAGTCAATTGTGCGCTCGGTGCTTGCTCTGTTTACATCGCATGAATGAATAGATGGGCGGGACCGAGGCTATTTTTAGGTGTGTTTTGATCAACGCTGCGTCTGAAAGTCGCTAACGTATTCGACGAGAGAAGTAAACAATTTTTTTACACTCCGTAGGAGAGTAGGACCTTATTTTGTTGATGATTATATTATTTCTTTTGGTATCCTAACTAATATAATTTAGAAAATATTTTTTTTTTGGACCTTATTTCACACAGCAATGGATCGTCGTATTTTTTCGCATAGACCACATCTTTTATGGGCTAGAGAATTTCGTAGGCTACTTTTTGGTCCGGGAAAAACCTCAAAGGAAACATTTTAAAGTCCGCCAGTTATTTGTATGTATAATGGAATTGCATTTGTCTTTCATGTCATCTGATGGTGACGATAAGGCCGATGGATACAATTATTTT
Source organism: Carcina quercana (assembly GCA_910589575.2). NCBI lineage: Eukaryota > Metazoa > Arthropoda > Insecta > Lepidoptera > Depressariidae > Carcina > Carcina quercana. Next base: position 3,976,731 of record OU342454.1, on the reverse strand, counting down.
TCTGATCTGATTTTTTAAATATTTTTTTCTCATGAAAATAATACAAGCTTTTTGAGCGGGATTTCACATGGGAACTATTTACTGGGATAAAAGTTTCTCATGTCCTTACTGTGTATATCAATGCAGTGGTGGTTACTTGCTATCTTATTGTTTACACTTAGCTCATCATCATGGTGTTCCTACTATTTTATGTTATATGTTCTAAGGATTAGCCAAAATAAATAAGAAAGTACTGTCCTTGCTACGACACCCCACTCTATAAAAGAAACCTATTTTAAACCCACCCAGCTCAATTTCCACTTAACACTTACGCAATGTATATTGAATCTAACGAAGCCAAATCGTTCTTGAACGGTCGAGTCAATCGCAACCGCAGTCCCGAACAGTCTAAATTATTCCGGCCCAATTTCGTACGAGAATTGCTCTCGGCTATATTTAGAGTGAGGCTGTCAGTAAGTCTCTCTGACTTCCGATCAATAACTAGTTTTATGTGGTTTGATGTATCGCATTTTTCCGCGTAGGTAACTGGAATTAGATAACCAGTGGCCTGGGAGGAAAAAAATTCTTCACATATCACTGGTTACCTAATCCCGGTTACCTACGTCGAACAAGCCGATGTATCGTCACCTAGGTTATGATCTATGACATGATGACAAAAAAAATTAGGACCTTTAAGTATGACAATACCTGTGCCACATCATGAGTTTTTTTTCTTCATATAAATTTCATATTAAACCTTATTTCATTTGGGAAAGCACTGATGTAACTTCTAAGCATAAAATCTTCGCACACGCACCACGACCTATTTAACATACAGGCTTTGTATCAGGTCGTTGCCTCTTCACCGTTCTGCTCGGCGACCTACAACTTGATTTGTTATGCTAGCTAATGCTAGATTTAGTTTCATACTAGCTTCTGCTCGTGACTTTGTCCGCGTGCACTTCAGGATTTATGCCATGCGAAATACGTGTTCATCTTGATAAATGCAGCCTTTTCCGGCCCTTCAACTATCCCTATACAAAAAAGAATTTGCTCGCACATCTCTACAGTAATAGATATAACGTAACTCTCTCTTTCATTCACTAACTTATATCTCCATCTCAATTTCCGTTCGCCTCGACCGATCACACTTTTCGTAATGCTCTCGTCACGCATTCAGCAGCTTCCTCCTCAAGTCAAGCGTGCGTAAAGAAGTTTTACTGCAAAAAACAAGTCAATTTGATTTTGCGTTACGGACAAATAAATAAATTTACATATATAACGCAATCTTCGATACATGACTGAAACAAACAAATTAAGGAAATTGGTCAATCCATTCTTAATACATCATCAAAAAGTCGTATATGTAAAATTTAGGTATGAGAAAATGAATTATTATAAGTATATGTTTTATGTAGTTTTTTTTCTCAATGTATCCCATGTTTTAATAGTTATCCTGCTATTCGGAGTGGAGACAAATTCAAACAATCTAAAATCATAAAAATCGGTCATGCGGTTCTTGAGTTATAGTAACACGACTTTGTTTGATTTATACAGAAGATATTATATATATATTTCTCACTGGACCTACGACTGCTATAAGAAATTTCTTTTAGAAATATACTGTTCTTTTTGTATATATTTTTCTGTTTTTCTGTCTGTCTGTTACTTGTACGTAATTGTTTAAATAAACATATACAGGAACATACATACATTGTGTCTGGTTAGAAAAAGTAATGTGCGCTTACACTATGCAATGTTACTAAAACGTCGTGAAATTTGTAGTCGAACTAATTGTAAGTTGTAAGAGATATTGTTAATCGGTATAATTAGCAAATCGTTAAAATGTGCTCTTACGATAGAGCAGGGCAGCCCTTTTTAAATTGTTTGTGATTTATTTATGCTGTAGTGCTGTATGCAACCTAACTCTTTTGTATGTTTAAATTGAATCCACTAATTTCACGAATGTGATAGCAAGACTCTCATAAAATGTCTAGGAAATGACAAAAACTGTATTAGCAAGCATTATTTCTGATTCTGAGAATCAGCACATTAAGAGCCAAATATTTTCACTTTATTTTAATCTCATTGTCCGTTCTACAATTTGAAAATTAAACACATCAAAACATCTAATTATTATTGTGGAAAAATACGGGCTATCGATATTATTGCATTTGATAGTTGTGTCCCATCACTAGGGTGACGTTCCATTGCACCGATGTGAGCCGGCCGAGGCCTCCGCGAACCGACCCGAACTGGTTTACAGCCAATCAGCGAGCGCGTTCCGACACAACCAATCAACATTCATTCGTTCACTCGCTTTCGGTCGTCTGTCACGTACCACTTTTGTTTTTATGAGTTTTCGTCCGCTGCAAAATAGAAATTTGACTTAGATAATATTCCATTTCGTAATAAATACAACTGTTACAGTGCTGTTAACATTAAAAACCCAGTGATTTTACCACAAAAATCTTCACGAAAACGCAGTGACTGAAACGGTGCGCCATTTAACACAACCCAAGAATGTTGGACAAGTGAAACGATAGGACAATTGGACTTTTGAGACGACAATTTTATATTTAACAAACGTTTTAATAGAACAAATGGTGTTTGAGGCGTACAGTGCACCAACTATGGTTGTATCGTGCGGCGAGGAATATCGAATCGGATCTGGGGCCTTCATTTTCTTCAATCTGACGCGCCAGGACTACAGCTGACGAGGAGTATGCTCGTGCTAGAGCAAAGACTTAGTGCACGGCATTTGCGTCGCGGAGTAGTGCTGAAGGCGAGGCTCCTGCACGGAGTCGAAGCTAGAGGTTGGCGCATGAAGTTCTCCCTGCTGAAAGCGGAGGTGGAAATCGAAGCTGACTCCAAAACATACAAGGAGCTAGCGAAGAGGTTTCATGCGGCCAACGTACACGTCAGACCGGCGCGACGGTCGGCGATGTAATTATTACTGGTTTTTACTGGATATTTTGGTTGTTTTGTGAGGTAGAATAGGAGTTTAAACTTTATCTCGATTACCTTTCTACTACTACATTCATGATTACAAATCGGATGGCCTATTACACCTATTAGGATATATTTTATTGAGAGAATGATATGTTTGGTATGTGGTGGAAGAAAATTTTATTGAACAAAGAAGCCTGATAAATATGTCAGGGTCTTCAAGACAAGACTGACCCGTGTCAGCTTTCTTTTCAATTGTTATTACTATCCTGTTTTTACTATGTCATATGTCACTGGGACACCCTCAACATATGAATAGGAACAATTAAGGGTCAATTAGACATGGTACAAATTTTGTAAATATTCATGCTCTTGATTGTATGATTGGGGTGTTTTTCTGTGACTTAGTCATTTCTTGTTGAGCCAATAAACTGGGCATTTAAAGGCATCCTGTGTTTAGGATGCACAAAAGGGGGTATTAAAGTTGGATCTTAGAATCGTGATGATTTTTTCCTTTACTATTCTGTGTTTTAGATAAGTCTGGTCAGGTGTGATGCATGATAGTTATTAAATGGATCATTAATATCTGCAAGCTTATCAAATTGGTATTTGTTTACAAAATAATAAGTACTCTTACCTAATCAACAGTGATAAGGTTACCTGGTGATATATATATATTCCAGGTTATCTACAACCTTGTCATTATCATTTTTATCATTTTTAACTTGCTTCCTTACTTCAAGTTTTCAACTTATATGGCTTGTATTTATTTTTATTAGCAGAGCTATGGTAACTCAGTTGGGTAGAGTGTCAGTCCTTGAGCAATCAAGGTCTGGGTTTAATCCTGGCTCGTACCAATGAGTTACAATATGTTGTAAGGGTTCGGAACCCCAGGCTTTAATATAGGGCAATCGGTACACTTCTGTAAATACACAAATATTTAACTAAACATATAGAAGTACAAAAATATGTATCTACTTTTGAACCATGTCACATTCACCTTTAATTGACATTTTCTTCAACACCACATAGGGACAAGCAAGAGTGAGTGTGACATGGTTCAAATGTGGATACATATTTTTTTACTTGAGTTTACAATACGGCAGGAATTTTAAGCTTAAATGCTATTTATGTCTGTGTCAAAAAGGCCTCGAACTCAGCATGTTGCTGTCGCCACTAGTGACAGTGCTAGTTTTCAATGGAGCTCTAAGATAACTGCGGTCCACAAACACACATCCAATAACATTATGTACTCCTTAGTCATAGTTCCTCCTTCTCGTTAGTTGTAATCTGTTCTCTCTGATTAATATTATGTTTTAAAATGTCTAGCTGTTAACTTAAGCTGAGGGTTAGACGATTGTGAGGATTGGCTATTAGCTCATCATAGCTTAAGATACAGTCTCTCTCTAACCCTTCTTTTTGTATATATGTGTACAAAATTATGAGAGAAACAAAGATAAAATTATAATGTTTTGTTTCAGTGTGGCCCCAAAGACTGTTGCCAGTCCAGTAGCTGCTGTGAACAAGCCAGTGTTGCCACAATCTGGTGAGTGATTTGTTTTAAAATTATTCTCCTACAGGTCTAACGCATAACTGAGTCTGTTCCTGAGGTATGGAAGCGGTTAGGGAGGGTGTGTTTACGGAACGTCAAATGATGAATGTATGTATAAATGCTTCCTCTGCAGTTGTAGGCAAACCTACATGGATTATGGTACAAAGTTGCCTATTTCCTTCTGTAGCCCTTCAAATATTCCTATAATATACATACATAATAGACATTCTGATTTTCCGTTATGACTGACGTAAAGAAAAGGGCAAACTAACAATTACTGTTATAATATTAATAAGTTACTTTCTGTGTAGATTACTTCTTAATATTATGAAGTTCTATTACTGTATTAGGGGGATGGCCCGGAATATGTTTCCATTCGAGAACTCTTACTTCCCATCGGTTATCCATCTCTTCGAGCGATGTTGCCTGCTTATCGACACTTCAACTCACTGACTCTTCGAGCTATGTCGACTGACGACCTAGTTAAGGTTGCGGGGAGTCGCTGGATGCAGGTGTCTCGGGACTGTTCATTGTGGCGTACCATGTAGGAGGACTATGTCCAACAGTGGACGTTTCCTGTCTGATGATGATGTTGATTATAAAGTTCTAGTGATATTTTACCATAATACAGAGCAGTATATGTGTTAATTCAAAAGATATATTTACTTGAGGACCAAAAGGAAGGATTCAAATCTGGCCTGCATACTTTTAAAATCGAAAGATTACCAGTTTGTTTTTGGATTCAATATTTTTTTCTTCTGAGTAGATAATGTTAAATGTCATCATTTAAATAAATCTTAAGTAGAACTTATTTGAACAACCGACTTCTTGTTGTCTCTTGATTGTTCTCTTTTTGTTCTTTTTTTACTGTATGTTTTTTTTGGTAATAACTCCGCCAATTCTAAATCGATTTTGATGATTCTTTTTTTGTCCGATAGAGCATACTTCAGGACTGGTCCCATATAAATTTTATCGATATTACTTCATCGCTTTTTGAGAAAATCAACAAAAAACAAACATGTACCCAGATAATTCTACCTCTAAGGGTGAAAGTTTTAGGGGATGAATGCTATAACACTTTTAAGGCAGTTGAAGTCGGTTTATCATCTTTTTGAAAGCGTTATTTATTTATGTATATCTTTGTCCGCAGGTGTTCTAGCCTCACCCAACCAGATGAAACCGTTATACTGCCAAGAGTGAGTGGCTTATTTATATAACCTAGGCTATAAGTTTTAAAAATCATTTTTCACAACTACACATAAAAACCGGCCAAGTGCGAATCGAACTAGCGCACGAAGGGTTCTGTACCATTACCTATAAAAACGGCAAAAAAAAAACAAGTTTGTTGTATGGGCGCCTCCTTAAATATTTATTATATCCTGGGTTTTAGTATTTGTTGTTATAGCGGCAACAGAAATACATCACCTGTGAAAATTTCAACTGTCCAACTATCACGGTTCATGAGATACAGCCTGGTGACAGACGGACAGCGGAGTCTTAGTAATAGGGTCCCGTTTTTTACTCTTTGGGTACGGAACCCTATAAAAAGGTTTATACATCACAATTTTTTAAATTAACTGATAAACATCAAATAAATGTATGATGAATATTATAAAAGCATATCATCATTCATATATTCATGGTTAGATTCTGCTTAGTTATTATAAATTGAACCATCAAAAGTAGTCACTGTCAACTGATCTATTGATAGTAACTGTACACAATCGATTTATCGATTCAAATCGATTATTCAATAATTGCGGAGAAACGACCGAATGAGGGCGCCACCGTCGCTCTATGTAGTTTTAATGTTTTTCAGCTAACAAACTTACAAAAATCTGTTGATTTGCTTTTAAAAAAGGTTTTTCTCAGTTCTGTGATATACCTTGATATCTGCCTTCAACATTTATCATTATCTTCAGCTTGTACTGTCCCACTGCTGAGCAGAGGCATATCATATCCCTTCAGGTACGAGCACATTTCGTCCCAGCGTCTCTTCGTGGAAGGTATTACCTGTCAAACAGAAGCACGTCAGCCCTACACCCGTACACTGTAGATATTCCTACAGCTCGCAACAAGCGTTTCGCTTCCACATCCATCATGCGTACAGATAAAATATGGAATGCACTACCAGTGTCCGTGTTCCCAGAAGACTACAACTTGGGAATCTTCAAAAGTAGAGTAAATAGGCATCTTTTAGACCAACGCGTAACATCGTTGACCTATCTTCTATATAAAGAACAGAAAAAAAGAAGACAGCAGTTGAGATCTATGCCCGCAACTCCATAGGCATGCGACTGACATCACCAGCCCAGTTAATTTTCAGATTTAGTTCCTAAATATAAACCTCAGCCTAGACTACTTAGAAGCTAATCTATAAACTCCATATGTTTATTTAGTGCAAACCCAAATTCATTTAACGAACACAGATTGTATACCAAAAAACGCCTCGCTGGCTATCATCCAAGGCCGTTGCCATAGTAACAATAAAAGCTAATGATCAAACAAAATACACTTCTCGTGTTTACAGCGAGAAACTATATTTATACACTTGGCAAAGTGGTAGATAATTTTGTAAATACATCTTTTTAGTTGGTGGCCTTCGTTTCATAAAATTATAGTGATCGTCAGGAAGGCACTGGTTCTGCTACCTTTCATACACAACAGTGCTATTAACACTGCTGTTTAGCGGCAGACTTAGGTAACATGGTAAACGTAGCACCAGCTAGATACACCGGTGAGAGACAAATCCGTGACCTCCCAATTTTTTTTAAATATTGATTATGGTGTTTGCAATGAGGTACGGACTTCATTAGCTATGGAGAATGGCTATTTTGTATATGATATAGACCTTAGGATAGAATTCAGCAGCCTCAATCAACTACACCGCTTTACATCTTTCATCACTTGTTGACCCCATGAAAACATCTCAGCGGGGCCAAGATACCTCTAATTGGTATCAAGATGCTGATTAATTGTATGTAGCCATGTTGCCCAACAATGTAACAAGATGTCCTGTGGGAATCTGAGATCAGTTGACCCTCAGTTGTTGAGGGTCCAGTTGGGTTGGACGTGATGACTTAACCAGGCTGATTGATATTAACAAATTGGCTTCGCTTTTCTGTTCTTCCACCATCTTATATGAAGAATGGGTTTGCAGTCAGCCTTGTAATATGCGATTGCGATATCGTGTGCTTAGAGGTCACCCAATAATTAACACTAGCATATTGTATGAATTAGTTTTAGGGAACGCTATAATTAAAGGATCGTCTTGTAGAATGAACGTGCTCACGCATAGGTTCTCAGGCAGGTCACAGGCCAATGAGGCCCGGAACCCTTATGTTGAACTTGCTTAATGGCTAGACGACACCGAATAAGAATGGGGTTAAATTGTATTTTAAACCATAAAGGGCATTATAAAACTACTATAAAATATCTAATGTTATTTAATTTTTTACTTGACTTTTACAGCACATAAATTATTAAAAAAACTTGCTCGAATTAAATCTTTTATTTTACATTTTGCTTTGTAATTACGTTGCAAAGATTTTTTTGTAAGTGCGTGGTCACATAAAAACGTTATTTTACGAGATAACTCAAATATTGTTAAAAGTTTCATACATTATCTACTTCAATGCGGTGACGTGACGTCACTCCTAGGTACCGATTTGTATGGAGCGTTTTTGCACCACGTGACTAGAATTACTTTTCGACGGGTTATATTACGAAAACTATAAGTCGTATCGAAAAATCATTTACAAAGCTAATTATCTTTTCACACGGTCTCTCGAATGAGGGAATAATATTTTTAGTCGTTATTGTGGATAGTCTATTCTATTTGTAAATAGTTTATATAAAAACAATAGGTCAAGTAAATCTCTTAGTTTTGAGAGCGACGTCCTTAAGTTGAGTTATTGTTTCAGCAGCAGCGATATGAAAGTGAGCAGCCCTCCTTGTCACTCGCCGGGCGCCATCCTACCTGATCTGCCGCAGCCCGCAGAGGACCCAGATAAGGTGATAATACTATACAATCGAGGTCTGGGTTCGATCCTGGCTCGTACCAATGAGTTACAATTTGTTATTTGGAATTTATGTACGAATGATACAAATCATTACCATTGGCTTTTCGGTGAAGGGGAACATGAGGAAACCTGCTCCTGAGAACAAACTCAAAGGTGTATGTGAAGTCTACCAATGCGCACTGGTCCCGCGTGGTGAACTATGTCCCATACACTCTCTGTAGGAGAGTAGGACTGAGACCCTGCAGTGGGGACATATATAGGCTGTTGATGGGGATATATATGGGATGACCCGTCCGGCCGCTACTGTGTGGTGGCGCAATCGGCTCGCCGCACCAGACGTACAGTGACGACATACGTTTAAAAACTTGTTAACCTGCGAGAAATATGTATGTGCATTGTATCTTGGCATTATTTTGGACCTGCTTCTTGTTTCTTCAAGAAAATAATTTTTTTTAATTTGTCCTCAGAACTTTGGTCTGTCGAAGGACGCGAGCTCGTCGGAGACGCAGGCGTGGCTCACCCGTCACCGCTTCGCTCAGCACGCGCTCACGTTCGCCAACTTCTCCGGCGCTGATCTACTCAGGTACAACACTACACAACTCATATTTATGATGATTACATCCCGTCATCTAACGCTCAGTTTGGGGGCAATTTTTATCGATTCAGATCATCGAAACTGCCTCATCGCTTGCCCTGATGACTGGGCGTTACATAATGGGGTGTATTGACGATGAATCAGCCGGAATACGTGCACTGCTGGACATGGGCATCATTTGAATATTCCATGAAGATCATACCTTGAAGGAATTGCTCGTTAAATGTTCTAGGACATGGTTGTATTTTCATATGATAATGTATGTAGGGATGGGGCTGACGGATTAACACTCATGACTCTTCTTTAAACCTTTACTTTCAACACATTTCATTTTACATATTTCTCGTATTTCTTACGCAAGCCTTTCGTCCGTCGTCCGTCGTTCTCTCTTGTTTTTTCCTGCCATTCGTCTTCTCTTTCACTCTTATCAATTCAACCACATCATGTTCTCTTTCACTCACTTCCGTCTAAAATCTGTCATGCTTTAATCGTCTTTTATACATCTATCCATCCCACGTGTATATAAATTTCTTCTTACGATGTTTATTTAGTTTGCTTACGGTAGTTATAGTTGAAAATAATATAGATGAAAATAAGTCACGGTCCAGCGAGCTGGTGCCGATTTCCAAGCTATCTTAATTTTGCTGTAATTATTTGTTTTTTCTGTATGTGTCATGTGTGTGTTTTTTTTATCTTCATTACGTGTTGTATTTATTTTTATCTTTAAATAAAATATTTTCTTTCTTTCTTTCAAATGTACTATTGTTTCATATCAATCTCGTTATGTATTGTATTATTTGATGACATATTGTAGGTGTATTACTTGTGAAAGCCAGTGTGAGGCGACAACGTTTTGATTCTCGTTAATAATTTTCTTTCCGTGTACAGGTTGTCGCGCGACGATTTAATACAGATCTGCGGCTTAGCGGACGGCATACGACTATTCAACGCTTTGCACGCCAAGTGAGTGATTTATCCATTTATTAAGTAAATTATCATTGGAGTGACATAGATAGATAGATAGATAGATAGATAGATAGATAGATAGATAGATAGATAGATAGATAGATAGATAGATAGATAGATAGATAGATAGATAGATAGATAGATAGATAGATAGATAGATAGATAGATAGATAGATAGATAGATAGATAGATAGATAGATAGATAGATAGATAGATAGATAGATAGATAGATAGATAGATAGATAGATAGATAGATAGATAGATAGATAGATAGATAGATAGATAGATAGATAGATAGATAGATAGATAGATAGATAGATAGATAGATAGATAGATAGATAGATAGATAGATAGATAGATAGATAGATAGATAGATAGATAGATAGATAGATAGATAGATAGATTTAGGTGACTCAAATTATTTACAAAAAGAAAACGTAAACCTAATACTTATATTCCTGCAGCGCTGATATTCTGTCAGAACCCAACCATCACCAGGTGACAGTAAATTATGTGTTAAAAAAATTGTGTAGTGTATATAATGTCTTTGTGTACCTTACAGGAGTGCTATTTACTGTGTGAGATGTGTATGAGAGGAATGTGTATGTATGAATATGTAAATAATTAACTTAATATTTACATTATTACGCATAGTGTCGTAATGTTAACATTATGTCACGGATCTAGTAAGTTTGGGTGAATCATTGTGCATTTTATATGTCCGCTTGGAGATAGCACAATCATGTGCGATCTTTCCTAAGTCTTCCGCTATTATATCCCTGTATATTATAGCAGAGGCAGTAGTACGTCGTTTGCTAGTGGCTTCTAGATGCGCACGCTTTTCATCCAACTGCCTTATCATCACTTACCGTCAGTTGATTTATTTTTTTACATTTTATTGGCTTCCGTTTTGACCACAATCTCACCTGATGTTAAGCGACGATGTGGTCTGGGGTGGTTCACGGTTGCCTAGAATTAGGCTATTCACTTTGGCCTTGAAGATAGCCAGGTTGTAGCGCTCGGGAAACACAATAGCCGGCAGGGAATTCCACTCCTTAGTTGTACGCGTAATAAATGAAGTGAGTTCGTCAAAAATTAATTCAGCCTTAGTATACCTAAGGCTGAATTAATTTTATGTATAGTTTGTAGCTGGTAAGGTAAGCTGATTGTTGTTTTAACGAGAATCCGCTCGGAATGCTTACATACAACTTCACAGTGAATCACAATTTTCATTTATACAAACTATTTTTTATTATTGTTCGAAACGCCATCTATGGACCATTAGCTGCGTAACTGCTATTGTAGCTAACTATAAAGTTGTAAATTAATGATAATTATTTCGCGACACTATAATTTCATCTCCTATTTTTAAATAATTACTTAACAAAGCCAGCGATTCTATTTTAAAAGATTATGGCAACAGAAATCTTTTATACGAGCTGAGTGGGGGACCCTTTCTTGGTACAACCAAGAACACAAGGTTTCCGTGTAAAAAATGATTCATCACTGAGCCAAAATAAAGGTTTTCTTACTAATTTGTGTTATTTTCTTGTCGTCAGACGGATCGAGCCCCGCCTGACGGTGTACGTGTGCGCGGGCGCAAGCGGCATCTACAGCGCCCTCTACCTGTACACGTGTCGAGCGCAAGAACTACTGCACCAGCTCAAGGCACTGATGCACGCCGGAGCAGCCAAGGTACACACATCTGTTTATTAACCACCGACACAAAAAGAGGGGTGTTATAAGTTTGACGCCAGTGTCTGTCTGTGGCATCGTAGCTCTCGAACGGATGGACCGATTTTGATGCGGTATTATTACGTGAAAGCAAGTTTCCTCTTACCTATATTTGATAGCTGGATTTGTATGAAGTTTGTTTGATGGGAAACCGCTAGACCGAGGACCATGATGTTTGTGACGTCCATCCATTTGACGATTATTTTCTGTTAGCGATTAAAGTTGCCTTTAACAGCCTACGTGGCCTATGGCTACGCGCTTGGGTTTCCCGAAGGTCCACAGTTCGATTCACAGTGTTTCACCTATTGTTACTCGGTTTGGTTGGTGGTAAGGCATTTTCTATGTCCGCCTTGCTAGCTACCAACATGTTACCTAAGTCTATCGCCAAACAGCAGTGTTATAGACCGACCGCTTAAATGAGTCCTCGCCCGCGCGGTACAGGGGGCACGGGGGTATGGCGACAAAGGGGATCGAGAGAGGAGCGGACAGGCGCGTAGTGTCCTTTGTCGCAGTACCCCCGCGCCCCTGTATCGCGCGGGCGAGGACACATTTAAACGGTTTACCCGAGGCGTTGTTGTGTTCGGGTATGAAAGGCAGGACCAGCGCCTCATTAGCTTTAGGTGGACGCTAGCTCGACGAGTCGGTGAGCTGAAGTGGCAATGGGCAGACCAAATCGTTCGAAGAACCGATAACCTAGGGGGGAGTAAAGGTTCTCGAATGGCGACCACGTACCTGGAAACGTCTACCAGGCCGTCCCCCTACTAGATGGACCGACGACCTGGTTAAAGTCGCAGGGAGTCGCTGGATGCAGGTGGCTCGGGACCGGTTGATGTGGCGTACCATGAGGGAGGCCTATGTCCAGCAGTGGACGTTTCCTGGCTGATGATGATGGACGCTAGCGGAGGGCAACAGCTATGACGTCATTTACCATCATCATGCACAAAAGAACAAATTAATAAACACTGTTTTCTCTTAGGATTGCGAGACGGTCCTCGTATCTGGACCAAACGGGGCCCGCGTCCGTCTCACGGACGACCTGGTGCGACACCTGCCCGACAACGCAACGTTCCGACTGGAGAGAGTCGACGATGGCAACGCTCTGCTCTTGTGCGCCACAAACAACTGATTTGTTTAGTTGCTTTCTCATTAACCAAAGTTAGAAAAGCGCCATCTGTTGATGGGAAATGTTTAACAAGGGATCAAACTCAGCTATTCGCTACAAGTTTAAGTAGTAACGTAATGCACTGCGGCTGTAATCGGGAGACATCGGATTGGTTCGGGTAAATTACTACTTCGACCTGTGTATCATGCAGCGACAGCACCATCTATCGATGGGAAAGAGTTGATTGAGAGACTAGCTCTTGTGGTCACGTGCAAAAAGAAATTGAAAGAGATAAATTTATTGTAAACTACAGTTTGAATCGTAAAAAATTGCACTTCGGCTGTTTATGGAATAGACCGAACAGCGCCATCTGTCGATGGGAAATGATGGAAGAGGAAAAACTCCGCTCTTGCCTGTAGGCTAAATAGTGGTGAATATGGGGCTAGTTTGAGTAAATCAATATGGTACAAACTATCCATGCAACGTTTGCGTTACAGCGCCATCTGTTGATGATAGAGTTGACGAGGGAATGTCCCTGCTTTTGTGATCTACCAACTTGTTAAGTTGGATGAATATAGCACAGGAATACATATCAAATAATCATTTATTTTCGAATGTCTCGGCTCGGATGATATCGGCTGCAATATGAATTGTTGGAATATGATTCCATACATTCTCGCGACTTCGCCTGAAAGCGCTATCTACCGAGGGGATAGAGACCGACAGCAAAATGAGTTTCTATTTTTCATGACAGCGCCATCTTTTGTTCGGATTAACGAACTACGTTCGGACGGCATTAGTTGACACATTTCTCCGTTAATTATTTTGAGTTACTGTTTAAAAATTATAGCGCGAAAAATATTATTAAGATCTCAGTCAGCCTTAAACCAATTTGACAAGTTTTATTTAATACTCAAATTTTTTAGTTTTAAATACACATGTCATTATTTGTTCAAATGTCAAAACGCTTTGACAGTTTCAAGTTGTTGGGTTTTGCCACATGATTTTCCTGCTGAGCACGGAAATACATACATTTTAGTAGTCTTTTTCGGTACCATCACACTTTTTTTCTTCTTCTTTTATTTGACTCTGAAAGGTAATGGGGCCATAAATGTCAAATTTTCTTAGAATTAAGTTACCTACTAACCTTTGCACCTCATACAAACTAATATAATTATAAAAATATATGGATATATTTACATATATGTTTACGTATATGTTTTAGTGATTCTATTGTAGAATCTTTGTAAAAGATATTTTAATTTGATTTTGTCTACTTTAAAATAAGACAAATTAAGCTTTGATATTTTAAACGACCAATAGCTCTAACGCTGAAAGCTTGGGAGTTTTTATAATTTAAATTGGCAACCCGACAAGTGACTTTGACCTTTGGTGTTGCCAGTTTGAGTTTAGTAGATTATTATAGTATATTAATTTTATACATTTTTTGTAATTGCTTCTAAAACGTTGTAATTTGTCGAAACGACATTAGACTTAGTATATATAGCTTTGTCGTAAAAATATAATAATAAATCAGTACTATCGTGAAGTTTCGATACTTGCCATTATTTACACTAAGGTGCGTTATTGTCAATGCAACTTTTCGCCATGTCATGACCTGGTACAAGATTATAAGATCATGTCTATGTACCTTTATATTCAACGTCATTGTTGTCATTGAAAATTTTGTGGCCTTAAAAAATTGTGATTAATAAAATCAAAAAGGCATTATTTGTCAATATGTTTGGTTATTGAAATGAATATTGTATTTGGTAGTTAAATATATTTTAAAGATGCCATGTTTTTTATATACTGTAAATATTCACGAAGACAACATATGTTTTTTATATAAATAAAATTTATATAAAAAACGTTTGAAAACGTCAATTTTTTCCCACAGTCCAGAAACGATTAAGCTGAAATTTGTTGTTTTTGAATGTACTCCATAGATGGTTTTAGGGTATAAAATACCAATATATGGCAGCTAATAACTAATTCCGACACGCAATCTCTAAAATGAAACTAACGTATAACCATCCCTTTTTAATCGTAAAACAATGAAAGGGACAGGTCCTTTCGTAAATACGAAAGAGCTTTAGAGAAAGGTTTTAGAGCGTGCGTTTTATAATCGAAACCATATCGTTTTGCTATTAATAAAAGCCTTTACCAATAAGCACTATTGTAATTTTCTCCATAATTTCTATTGTTATGTTTTAAGGTACTTTACCGGTGTACCAATTTTGAATTAATTCAAAGTGGTCAACCGCTAGAGGCCCTTGATAGTACATAATGTATCAGAGATAATGTTGTTGTTATTTTTTGTCAAATATCCTCCAACGGTGCCTTTTAAAGTGCCTAAATAAATATACATAGAATTGTAGACCTTTGGGTCAAGCGCTGTTGCAATATGGAGTATTAATAAGTTTTAAAATATTTTTGTATCCGTTATGTTTTTGTATTTACAATTGAACGTTTTTGCATGTGTTTGGTCCATGTCAGTGTATCGTATAAGATATTAGCGCTTAGTTAATCTGGGTACGATATATTTATTTGGACCTTAGTTTTAGTTCTAGATTTAGCCAAAGTATGGAATTGTAGTCAATAAATGTATATATTTAAATGTATTC
The DNA here is from genome assembly GCA_910589575.2 of Carcina quercana. Taxonomy (NCBI): domain Eukaryota; kingdom Metazoa; phylum Arthropoda; class Insecta; order Lepidoptera; family Depressariidae; genus Carcina; species Carcina quercana. Next base: position 3,961,205 of record OU342454.1, on the reverse strand, counting down.
AATGTTTTATTGTAATTTATTTCGACCTCTATATTCATTACATGAAACTCGCAACATAAACTTTTTAGTAAATAAGGCCAGAGCTCATAAACGGTGAGTCTGTATAATAATAAACAGATTTTCGACAGCCCAACCCACAGCCCAGCCCACTTACATTTCGCGACACTATAATGTAATCTCCTATTTTTAGATAATTACTGCACAAAGCCAGCTGTTCTATTTCAAAATGGACGTTTTACTGCTGCTTTATCGTGCCCAGGTAACTTGACTCTGGTCATCCCTTTCACGATCTCTCTGACCTGCTTGGCCGTAAATACGACATGCAAGTCCCTATGATTGCCATGATCTATTGACCCCATTCACTTTCCATGATGATGGTTATGAGTTCATTCGCCAGTAAAATTTAAGCGATGGGGGGTTGAAAATTTGGTTATTTTTGGCCTAGGGCGCACCGTTTAAGAGATATGACTTACTGAAGACCAACAATTTTAAAATTACCATTGTACTGCTATTGAACCCATTCACTTTCTAGTGATGATATTTGATGATGATGATTATGGGTTCATTCAACAGAAGAATTTAAGAGACGGGGGGTGTTCGTCAAGGGGGGGTTGAAAATTTGGTTATTTTTGGCCTAGGACGCACCGTTTACGAGTTATGACTTACTGAAGAACAACAATTTTAAAATTACCATTGTATTGCTATTGAACCCATTCACTTTCTAGTGATGATATTCGATGATGATGATGGGTTCATTCGACAGAAAAATTTAAGCGACGGGGGGTATTCGTCAAGGGGGGCTTGAAAATTTGGTTATTTTTGGCCTAGGACGCACCGTTTACGAGTTATGACTCTCTGAAGACCAACAATTTTAAAATTAACATTGTACTGCTATTGAACCCATTCACTTTCTAATGATGATATTTGATGATTATGGGTTCATTCAACAGAAAAATTTAAGCGACGGGGGGTGTTCGTCAAGGGGGGGTTGAAAATTTTGTTATTTTTGGCCTAGGACGCATCGTTTACGAGTTATGACTTACTGAAGAACAACAATTTTAAAATTACCATTGTATTGCCATTGAACCCATTCACTTTCTAGTGATGATATTCGATGATGATGATTATGGGTTCATTCGACAGAAAAATTTAAGCGACGGGGGGTATTGGTCAAGGGGGGCTTGAAAATTTGGTTATTTTTGGCCTAGGACGCACCGTTTACGAGTTATGACTTACTGAAGAACAACAATTTTAAAATTCTCATTGTACTGCTATTGAACTCATTCACTTTCTAGTGATGATATTTGATGATGATGATTATGGGTTCATTCGACAGAAAAATTTAAGCGACGGGGGGTATTCGTCAAGGGGGGTTGAAAATTTGGTTATTTTTGGCCTAGGACGCACCGTTTACGAGTTATGACTTACTGAAGAACAACAATTTTAAAATTACCATTGTATTGCTATTGAACCCATTCACTTTCTAGTGATGATATTCGATGATGATGATTATGGGTTCATTCGACAGAAAAATTTAAGCGACGGGGGGTATTCATCAAGGGTGGCTTGAAAATTTGGTTATTTTTGGCCTAGGACGCACCGTTTACGAGTTATGACTCTCTGAAGACCAACAATTTTAAAATTAACATTGTACTGCTATTGAACCCATTCACTTTCTAGTGATGATATTTGATGATGATGATTATGGGTTCATTCGACAGAAAAATTTAAGCGACGGGGGGTATTCGTCAAGGGGGGCTTGAAAATTTGGTTATTTTTGGCCTAGGACGCACCGTTTACGAGTTATGACTTACTGAAGAACAACAATTTTAAAATTACCATTATTACAGATGTGGTTCCGCCTTCTTGCTCGCTGGCCACTTGTAAATATTTCAAATATTTTTTAGAATAAGTATTTTGATGTTTCTTTTGTTTTTATAATTTTTCTCCTGCTCTTGTGTGGTAAATTGATTTGATTCATTGTTGTTGTTGTATATATTCTTAGAATTAAACGTTTTCATTTAAATTGAACTCGTTTGCCTTGAAATTGCCCTGGTCCCGGCTCCACCGTCAATATTTTTGGTCCTTCGTTTGTGAACTAGTGACAGTGTACCTACTAAATTCAAAATTTCTCAGTCTATTTTAATTATGGTGGAAACCAGGGCGCAGGCCGCCTCTAGTAAAGGTGTTCAGAGTGAGATCAGTGCCCCGTCGGGGGCCACCTCGGCCCAGCCCGCGCCGGCGCCGTCGACGTCCGCTCAGTCCGAGCGTCCGCCGCGGCCATCTGCTGCTTCCTCATCGCGTCGTTCTTCCACGTCGGCGAAAGCAGCTCAAAAGCTAGCTCTTCAGGCGCAGCATGCGCGCCGCCTCGCTGACATAGAGCGTGACGTCACGGAACGCGTCATAGCCTTCGAGCGTGAAAGCGCAGCCCGCGAGCGTGAGGTACTAGAGCTACAACTGCAAGCTAGCCTAGCAGATATTGAGGCGCAATCTCAGGTAAGTAGCCGTAGGTCATCATACAGCTCTGTAACCACCTGGTTGGCGAATATTAATATAGACAACGATGATGATGAATTGCCACAGAAACCCACAGTCTCAGCCCCTACAGGCCCGGACCTAGGCTCGAGACCACAAGTGGGACCAGATGAGCGAGAATATATATCAAAATGTGCACATACATTTTCTTCCCTTCCCCGCGCCCTATCAGAGTCGATGGGCGCCTGTCGTGATCGTGCTCAGTCGAATTTTAAGTGCTTACAGCAACCGTGTACTACCACATGGACGGAGACCGCGGGCGTGTCGCTCGGCTTACCCACCGTGTCTATCGTGGAGCCGATAGTGGCCCCTCAACCCGAGGCCTCTCAGTTCATTGCCCCTCGCCCTTTACCGGCAGAACCTGCCGCCCTTACAGGCTTGGGATATCAGCACGGGAACTTAGCAACCACCAACGCTAGCACGTCATTGATGTTTAAAAAACCTTTTAATCCGCAGATGAACACATTAAAGAAAGAAAGTTATTGCCTTAACACAGCTAACATTGATAATAATCAGACTGCACAGACAAACGGCGCAATTCAAGAGCTCGCTCGCGCCATTACCAGTCTTTCAAAACGTCCCCAGGTGAGTGACATTAAATTACCAGTTTTTGATGGACGGGCGGTCGACTGGCTTGTCTTTCATCGAATGTATGAGGACACTAAAGGTTCATTTACTGCCTCGGAGAACCTAGCGCGCCTCAATCAAGCGGTGCGGGGGCTGGCTCGCGAGGCGGTGAGCAGTCTGTTGTTGGTCTGCAGGGATCCCGAACAGGTGATAGAGGCCCTTCACATAAGGTTCGGTCAATGCGAACAGATCGTGATAGCGGAGCTCGAAAAGCTACGAGCTCTACCTAGGATTAGCTTCTTAGAATCTACCCATGAAATCAGCCACTTCGCGTGTAGCGTGAACAACTGCATCGCCACGGTGAAGCTACTAAACCGACGTGAGTATTTGTCTTCCCCAGAGCTTTTTAGTGCTATTCTGGTTAAACTAACTCCATCCTTACGTACGCAGTGGGGATATTTCGCCAGCAATCGAGTTGCAGGTCTGGAGTCGAGATTAGAAATTTTGTGCGAATTTTTAAATCACGAAGCTAATATTCGAATCCGTTATAACCTGATTCCGGCCCCAGACGTTTATACCAAACGTGACATACGTCGTGACGTAAGTAAGAAAGAAATTGTACATGTCACTGAATGTCATGTGCGCAATGCTGAAAATGTTAACTACTCTCCCGAAGTCAAACAAATTAACTCGGAAGAGGCCTATATGGATAAGTGTAAATACTGTCGGTCAAATAAACATAGAGTTGATAGTTGTGCACAGTTCTTAAAGCTTTCTCTTGATGATAAGTGGCGATGGGTGAAAGAGAATAAAGTTTGCTGTAAATGCTTTAAAAAGGGGTCACATAGATATCGTACATGTAAAGCTCGCTGTACAGTCGAAAGCTGCAAACGTAAACTCCATCACCCTCTACTGCACCGTGTTTCAGAGGTGGTATCGCACGCCACTGGTGTCACGGATGTACCTTCTTCACCAGAAACTGAGAAACAGTCAGCACACACTATTATCGAAAAAGATCCGGTTTTAATCGCCCACAGTTCGTCTACCCCTGAAAATCGTAGACCACGTCCGTTATTAAAGGTAATACCTGTGACCGTATCCGGACCTACGAAGTCTGTAGACACCTACGCTTTACTCGATGACGGCTCTACTGCAACCCTTATAGATCTCGAGCTTGTAAAAGCTGTAGGAGCCGAAGGCCCTATGTCAAGTATGCGGATGGATTGCGTAGGAGGAATGTCGACTGAAACAGAGGCAATGCTAGTGCGCGTCAGTATTAAAGGTCGACACTGTGAGCAAAATTATGACCTTGATGCACGCGCTATTCCCAATCTAGGCCTTCATTCGCAGTCAGTGCCTCCAACAGACATCTCCGAGTATCGCTATTTAGACGAGATTCGTGACGATTTAACTTACGATGATGGTAAGCCGATGATTTTAATAGGGGCAGATAACTGGGAGCTCATAGTTGCCCGGTCAACTCGGAGCGGGACCCGCTCGCAGCCCGTAGCTGTATTAACTTTGCTCGGGTGGGTTCTTTTCGGTTTCACCTCGTCAAAGACTAGGCCTATAAATTTCATAAAAGAGCGTATCAATCATAATTACGTACACGAACCCGTATTAGACGACCTACTTAAACAACATTATAAAATTGATTCCATTGGCATCTCCGTACATCATCATACAAAAGACGAAGATCACGCTATCAAAACTCTAGAGAACACAACTTGTAGACTCCCTTCAGGTCGTTTTGAGACTGGACTCTTATGGCGACCTGGTGTTCATACAGCACCTAACAATAAAAATCTTGCCCTCTCTCGATTCCACAGTCTTGAGACGAAAATGGCCAAAGACCCTGTTTATGGAGCTCTGTATCGTCAAAATATGAAAGCTATGATTGATAAAGGTTACGCGGAGGAGTGTAGCACCCCTCCTGACCCTGACGGTATTACGTGGTACCTCCCGCACTTCGGGGTTATGCACGCACATAAAAATAAACTACGCATAGTTCACGACGCTGCAGCTGAAATTGCCGGGACGAGCCTGAATTCTATGTTATTACCCGGTCCCGACTTACTTCAACCACTACTCGCGATACTAATGCGTTTTCGTGAAGGAAAGATAGGTTTAAACGCTGACATACGTGAGATGTTCCCACAAACAAAAATTCGTACGAAAGATAGGGATGCACAAAGATTCTTTTGGCGCGATTCACCCAACTTACCTATCAAAGAGTATCGCATGAGCTCTATGATTTTCGGAGCAACGTCTAGCCCATGTACTGCGATCTTTCTAAAAAACAAAAATGCGTTAGAGTTCAGTGCTCGCTACCCTAACGCCGTTGAGGCTATCGTTCGCGACCACTACATGGACGACTACCTGGGTAGTGTTGATGACGTCGCAGCGGCGTCACAAATTGCTAAGGAAGTAGTGATGATTCACAGCGCTGCTTGTCTCGAAATGGTATCGTGGGTTAGCAATGACGCCGATGCTTTAAAATCGCTACCGTTAGAATTGTGCGCGAATAAGACTGCTGAGGTTAGTTTGGGCCCTTCTACAAATGACTGCGTTCGCGTGTTAGGTTTGTCTTGGGATCTCTCGAGAGACTCTTTACGATTTTTAATTGCGGTACCTCAGCAGCTTCCTGCAAAATTAACCAAACGTACTGTACTATCAATATTGATGAGAATTTACGATCCCCTTGGTTTAGCATTGCCGTTAGTCATGCGCGGTCGCATCCTTTTTCAAGAGACGTGGAGATCCATTTTGAGCTGGGATGACGAGCTATCATTGGAGTCTGCGATAAACTGGACTAACTGGTTTCACGATGTATTAAAAGTAGCAGGTGGTTTGATCCCTCGTCACTACCAACACACAATGGACAATAGTGTACCTTGCGAAAGGGAGCTTCACTTATTCGCTGACGCCAGTGAGCGTGCGTACGCGTGCGTAGCCTACTGGCGCTTCGTGTACCCTGATAGTAGCGTAAAGCTTTCTTTAATTGCTGGAAAAGGACGTGTGGCACCGGTTAAGCCGACTACTATTCCTAGGCTGGAATTACAAGCAGCCTTGATAGCGGCCAGGCTTGCGGCTTACATAGTTGAAGCGCATAAGCACAAGCCCGACCGCATATATTATTGGACAGACTCAATGACCGTACTCAGGTGGCTTCGTTGTGATACTCGAACTTTTAAGACCTTTGTCGCCAATAGAATCGGCGAAATTAGTGAGACAACCGACGTTTCTGCTTGGCATTACGTTCCAACAAGACTCAACATCGCAGACGATGCCACCCGAGACTCCAAATTTGACACAAATTGTCGATGGCTCACTGGACCTTCTTTTTTAAAACTCCCTTGTACAGAATGGCCTAGCGAGCCAACAGACAATTTTCCGACTGCCTCAGAGGAGAAAGAGTTAAAACGTAAACCTGAAATTGTGGGGTTTATAGTTGACAGAGACCACATTCTACCTTCTCCTTTGGTCGCAGATTGCGCGCGCGTTAATCGTTGGAACCGTTTAGTCCGCGCCACGGCTCGAGTACACGTGGCGGTAAAAACTTTTCGGATGCTTTTAGTACGAAGTCAAAATTCTAAGTCAAATAGCGTAAAGGCCTCTCATCCTACGCCAACCCTTTCGGCTACCGACATATCTATGGCTGAACTACAACTTTTCCGACGTGTTCAAGAGGACTCATTTCCTGAAGAGATTGTCAACACAAGAAAGAACCAACATGTAGACAAGAAGAGTCGTCTGAAAGACATAACCCTGGTTCTTGGCGAGGATGGACTGCTTCGTCTGGCTGGTCGGACCGCCGCCGCTAGAGATGTGACTGTTGATCCTTTTCCCATTGTTCTTGACGGCCGCCACCCTATAGTTCGATCGTTAATCCAGCACTATCACGAACGCTATGGACATGCACTTAATGAACTTGTCGTGAACCAACTAAGACAGAAATTCTTTATTGTTCCCCTGAGAAGTGCAGTAAAGAGCATCGCCATCAACTGCCGAACGTGTATGTTGAGAAAAGCAACGCCAGTTACGCCACCACAAGGCGATTTGCCAGAAGCCCGCCTTGCTCACCACGTCCGGCCTTTTAGTTACACTGGACTTGATTACTTTGGGCCGATTAATGTAGCTGTTGGTCGGCGTACTGTGAAACATTGGGTAGCTCTCTTCACTTGCCTCACTGTAAGAGCTATTCACCTGGAGATTGTAGAGAGTCTGTCTGCAGACAGTACAATCATGGCACTTCGAAGATTCATCGCGCGCCGAGGTTGTCCAGTTGAACTTTTGTCGGACAATGGTACCAACTTTCACGGAGCGGCAAATTTGTTCCCTCGAGTTTTCGATTTTGCCGCAGACCAAAAGATAAGATGGCATTTTATAGCGCCATCTGCTCCATTCATGGGTGGAGCATGGGAACGGCTGGTGCGTTCGGTCAAAGTAGCTCTAACCGCTACTCTAACGGAGAGAGTTCCGCGACTCGAAACATTGACTACCCTCCTCGCTGAAGCTGAAGCGGTGGTCAATTCACGGCCATTGACGCATGTGCCAGTTGACCCGACCACAGAAAGCGCCATTACCCCATTTCACTTCCTACTGGGAACGTCATCTAACGACCAGCCTACCAGAGAACTAGAAGATGGAGATATGATCGGTCGCGCGCAGTGGCGGAAAAGTATGCGTCTGGCGGATTACTTCTGGCGGCGGTGGGTAAACGAGTACCTGCCCGACCTTGTTCCACGTCGGAGGACGCCAGCAGAGAAGGATAATATCCAACCATCTGTTGGAGACTTGGTATTGATCGCAGACGGAAATTTGCCGCGAGCGGTTTGGCCGAGGGGGCGCGTCAATAAACTTTGGCCTGGGAGGGACGGTGTGGTCAGAGTGGTAGACGTACAAACAAAAAGTGGTGTACTCCGTCGACCTGTACGCAAACTCTGCCCTCTGATCACATCGTAGCTTCTCGATGAGCCAGCGAGTAAGAAGGCCTTACTTACCATTGGTGTTGCACACCGGGGCCCACCATATTACAGATGTGGTTCCGCCTTCTTGCTCGCTGGCCACTTGTAAATATTTCAAATATTTTTTAGAATAAGTATTTTGATGTTTCTTTTGTTTTTATAATTTTTCTCCTGCTCTTGTGTGGTAAATTGATTTGATTCATTGTTGTTGTTGTATATATTCTTAGAATTAAACGTTTTCATTTAAATTGAACTCGTTTGCCTTGAAATTGCCCTGGTCCCGGCTCCACCGTCAATAACCATTGTACTGCTATTGAACCCATTCACTTTCTAGTGATGATATTCGATGATGATGATTATGGGTTCATTCGACAGAAAAATTTAAGCGACGGGGGGTGTTCGTCAAGGGGGGCTTGAAAATTTGGTTATTTTTGGCCTAGGACGCACCGTTTACGAGTTATGACTCTCTGAAGACCAACAATTTTAATATTAACATTGTACTGCCATTAAACCCATTGACTTTCTAGTGATGATATTTGATGATGATGATTATGGGTTCATTCAACAGAAAAATTTAAGTGACGGGGGGTGATCGTCAAGGGGGGGTTGAATATTTGGTTATTTTTGGCCTAGGACGCACCGTTTACGAGTTATGACTTACTGAAGACCAACAATTTTAAAATTACCATTGTGTTGCTATTGAACCCATTCACTTTCTAGTGATGATATTTGATGATGATGATAATGGATTCATTCGACAGAAAAATTTAAGCGACGGGGGGTGTTCGTCAAGGGGGGCTTGAAAATTTGGTTATTTTTTGCCTAGGACGCACTGTTTACGAGTTATGACTTACTGAAGAACAACAATTTTAAAATTACCATTGTGTTGCTATTGAACCCATTCACTTTCTAGTGATGATATTTGATGATGATGATTATGGATTCATTCGACAGAAAAATTTAAGCGACGGGGGGTATTGGTCAAGGGGTCTTGAAAATTTGGTTATTTTTGGCCTAGCACGCACCGTTTACGAGTTATGACTTACTGAAGACCAACAATTTTAAAATTACCATTGTACTGCTATTGAACCCATTCACTTTCTAGTGATGATATTTGATGATGATGATTATGGGTTCATTCGACAGAAAAATTTAAGCGACGGGGGGTATTCGTCAAGGGGGGCTTGAAAATTTGGTTATTTTTGGCCTAGGACGCACCGTTTACGAGTTATGACTTACTGAAGACCAACAATTTTAAAATTACCATTGTGTTGCTATTGAACCCATTCACTTTCTAGTGATGATATTTGATGATGATGATTATGGGTTCATTCGACAGAAAAATTTTAGCGACGGGGGGTATTGGTCAAGGGGGGCTTGAAAATTTGGTTATTTTTGGCCTAGGACGCACCGTTTACGAGTTATGACTTACTGAAGAACAACAATTTTAAAATTCTCATTGTACTGCTATTGAACCCATTCACTTTCTAGTGATGATATTTGATGATGATGATTATGGGTTCATTCGACAGAAAAATTTAAGCGACGGGGGGTGTTCGTCAAGGGGGGCTTGAAAATTTGGGTTATTTTTGGCCTAGGACGCACCGTTTACGAGTTATGACTTACTGAAGACAACCATTTTAAAATTACCATTGTACTGCTATTGAACCCATTCACAAAGGTACTGTTTAGTGTTACAGCTAGCGGCTATGTAAAACAGCCTTTTAAGCAGTTCAAATGCGACATATACAATGGCAACAGAAATTTTAAGTCTCCAAAATGAAACGCACAAATACATAGCTTATAAATTTATTTAAATATGAATATATTTTATTACAAGGCACTGTAACATTGGACCACTTTAATACTGCTACAGAGAGGCCGCTTGTGATGCGCGGCTGAACCAGGCCGCTTGTGTGATGTGCACCTACACTTGACCTTACCATTTGCAAAATATAACAAATACGAAAATTATGATGAGAATGATAATTATGTTCAGGTTAGCAAACAAATTAATTGACGTTTCTGGGTGGGCAAGCTTTCATCTATCAACTTTTAAATCACTTAACATCGTATGAGATGAAGTGTGTTGCAAATACTACCCAGTGAATAGGCAAAAACACTAGTAATAATTTTTGAAAGAGATACATGAAAAGCATTCTATTTTAATGGTTAATAAGAAAAACGCACGCATGCTTTGTGTTTTTCAGACAACCATCTGAAAACACGAACTTTCAGCACGCCAAACAGCTACGAAACGTATCACTAGGTGAGCACATGTAATTAAAAACGTAATAATTTCATTAATGAGCGATGAAAAAAAATTCAATTCAAAATTGTAATTAGAAAAAAATTTAAAATATTGCTATTTTAGCATTTCACTGATCTAAGATGTAGTTTTTTGATTATGATATCAATTATTTTACGGTCCTAATTGCAAATAGTAATGTCAAATCTTCACAATACAAATTTATTTAAACTTACTTTCTATAACGGCCTTGGCAATTAAGTTGTTCTTAGGCAATTAATAAATAAATCTAAACTATAAAAAACATGCTAAGTAGATTTTTACTAACTAACAGAAAATACAATTAAATTGGTTACATTTTGAGTAAATTTTGTAAATATTTAGTGACACAATAAAAAATATTATGCAGTACTAAAAGTACCTGAGTGCACTCGGAACGTTTAAATTACCTTTTTAATCTCAACCATGTGTTTTAAATATATATTTTTCAGACTTATGTTTAAAATAAAAATCATACCTAAAAATTATATTTACAAGGCAAATTTTAATGTAAGAGGTATTCTTCTATAAGCGTTTGTATAGAAAAAATAAAGTTTGTATTAAATCTTATTACAAGTCCGTTTGCTCTTTCAAAATAAAAATAAAAAACACGAAAAATATCAGAAAATTCGAAATTAAACATGCAATAAATGCAACAATATGACTTGAATTTAGAAAAGGTAAGTCAAGGAATGTCTGCGGAAATTAACAAAAAAAAAGAACACTCTTAATAATTTATAATAACCAAAAATATATTGATGGTTGAAAATTTTCAAATAATTATAAGCAAACAATCATCCATGTTTTTTATACGATCGGAATGAGGGTTTTCTGTAAGCCCTCTAGGCGGCTATTTTTTTCTTCAAATTCCAACCATCATTATATCACATTTTACAATGTATTATCCTATAGTTTGATAAATAAATGAATTAATTCTGTTTCAGTATTTTACACCTTAACGCTATACATTTAAAATACACAAAGTATAATACTCAACATTTCAAAAAATAGATAAACTTTTTTCAGTTTCATTTTATTGTCAAAAATATTTATTGCTTCTTAATTCCTATTTACCTTGAGGCAAGATATTAGGTAATACAAAGCATATACTTAGACAACTATAGACATGGTTTAGGTCCTATTATTATTTCAGAGTCTTGAAATGATTTGCAACTATACTTAAAAAAGCTAAATAAGCAATCGGGGATGTTCACTACAAGAAGTCCCTTGTATACATATAACATGCTATGACATCAGGGGACTAATTATGATAAATGTTTTGTTTTCGAATTTTTGTTGTTGCTTGTATTCCATAAATCAGTGAACATTACATCTTTCTTTTGAAAATTAGACTCTGTTTTTGTATTTAAAAAAAGAGAATGTTGATATAACGGAATTTATGGGAATGTAATGTGCCTGAGCAAAACTGAAAACAAAAAGGAATTAATTTACCATTAAGTAGGCTTACAAAATTTAATAATACCGTAAATTATTTAAAAATATTTAATTTTTTGTTCCTTAGGTATGCTTCGCTCATAGTAGTGCCATCTCTGAAACCCTTTCATTACTGAATTGATATAAAACACATAACAAGCTAATGTATATTCTAAAAAATATATCAAAAGAACATTGAAATATCACAAAGATGTATTAAACACTCTGTGACGCCACTAAAGTCATTTGAACAAAATGACTTATGTATAAAAAAAATGTAGCCAACACTAGATGGCACTTTGACAAACAACAAAAAGTGTTTCACTACAAAATAGTGAGATGATAGTTTCCCAAAGTTATTTAAACCAGCTGAGGCATATAAGAAATTTTATATTGAACATTGTTCTTTTCGAATTCGATACACTCGAAGGCTAGACAGAACCTTACAGCAAAGATATTTAAATTAAAAAGCGGGCATTACAGCATATATAATTTTTTTTACCTTGAATGTCAATGGACCACTTTCCAGACCGGCTTCCACAAAAATTACACAGATGGCGCTGTCCATATACTCGCAAAATATATGAAGTTTTAGAAAGATAAGGAACCATAAACACAGCATCAGGCAGCATAGACTGTACTACTTTCGTGTTAGAGATATATAAAATATTGGCTATGGTAGAAGAGAAAAAATGCGTCTCTAATATTTGCTGTCATTGTCAGCGTAAAATCTTATGTACAATTGCCATATATATTAGTAGCAGACCAGTCGGGAAAAATATTGCGTCATCAATGTTTTTCATAAATACTTTTGTCGATATTATAATTCGACGAAAGTTAATACCAGAAATAAATAAATTTTGTATATGTTTGGGCTGTGTAAACTATAGAGCTATATGTGGGTCACACGGTCCATATGATGCTCTGTTTACGCTAGGAAGACAAGCCCAAAAAATATCTTATTCAACAATGAAAACTTATTTTAGATACCATGTAAGTTCTAGGAAAGCGCCATCTATTTCACTTCTGTTGTACCATGCTTGGAAACTTGTATATTATGCGTGACATGACGCGAGTGACTTGTTGTCTATGTCATGTATGTCATAGTACAGGTAGGTGATGTCACTACTACAGCGGTGTGAGGTACGTATGCGGCTGTGTGCTAGTGTTGTCCGTGCGCGGCGGGCGCTAGCTCCACGTAGTTAGCTGGCAGCATGCCGGTGCGGCCGGTGCGCAGCACCTGACCCGTCATCCAGCCCTCGTCGATGGACGTCACGTTGGAGATCAGGTCGCCCTCCCGGAATGACACCTGAACAACAAATGTAACTGGAGTTAGTAGACCCTATTACTAAGACTCCGCTGTCCGTCTGTCACCAGGCTGTATCTCATGAACCGTGATAGACAGTTGAAATTTTCACAGGTGATGTATTTCTGTTACCGCTCTAACAACAAATACTGAAAAACAGAATAAAATAAATATTTCAGGGAGCCTCCCATACAACAATCGAGATTTTGGTGCGTTTTAACATATTTATTTTTGCTACCCGACACTAGCTGGCGTTACTAAAACGTCGAAATTGAAAATAATATTTAGACGCATTCGTTAGGGGATTGTTCGGTGCATAGTATTTATGATTTTCCGTATTTTAATTATGCATATTCTGTACGGAACCCTCGGTGCGCGAGTCCAACTCGAACTTGGCCGTTTTTTTAAAATACACGCGTCCCTGCGTGACGTCACTGTGCGTGAAACGGTGTGGTCGTGGCAAACTAGTGGCGAGTGCGCCCGCCAAGTGATTCGCTTAGTGACGTCACATTGGGTCACGTGACCGACCGCTCGGACGCAGCGTAGATAGATGTTAAGCCGATATTATCTCTACCATTTTTAGTAATTTAAAATAAGAAGATTGCTAGGTAATTTTTCTAACCACACTAATAATTATAAATGCGAAAGTGAGTTTGTTTGGCCTTCCCTTACGTCTTAAATGACTTGATTTTTGGTATAGGACTAGTTGAAGGTACGGAGGAGAACTTAGGCAACTTTTTCTCCGGATCGACCGAGTAATTACCGTTGTATAATTTAGTACATACCTCATCGCTATCGTTCGCTTCATAGTCGTACATTGCAATGTACACTCTCTGGAAAGTACAAAATACATTCATTAGTATATATTTACTTATTATTTTGACTGGGGGGAGTTGAGCTACCTTATGTTATTTCGTGAGTGTTGTTATAAGCCCTTGAAACAAGTATATGCAAAAAAATTCAAAAAGAACTGGAAACCGACTTCAATTGCCCTAAAAGTCTACTTTTATTAAGGCAAGGCCTGACATAACCCAGACCTTGATTATTAGAGGCCCGATGCTGTCTACACAACTAAGGTACGAGAACAATATGAGAGCCATATAGTCACCTGGTTCTGATGATGGTTGGAGGTCCTGACCTGCTGCTCCACGGCGAGGGGATCCAGGTCTGTCACGCGTCCGATTTGCCGGCTGGCCTGCTGCTGCGGCGGCTGAGAAACTGATGTAACACAAAGGGGGAACAATTATTCATATAATCATCATCATTATCAGCATCAACATTTTCTATGTCGCCTGGCTAGCTACCAGCATGTTACCAAAGTGTGCTGCAAAACAGCAGTTTAAATAGCACTGTTGTGTTTCGGTTGTGGCACTGCTACCTGTCACAATGGAGCACGACAATGCTGTTTGGCGGCATACTAGCCAAGCGGACATTCCGGTAAGAAATACCAGAGTACCGTCATCATTTTCTGTCATCATATCATCATTTTGAGTCTTATAGATGAGCACACGTTCAATCAAATGGCCTTTATCAATACTTAACTATCACCAGGTGATATGAAGGCCAAATTAAGAAGACATTGTACATAAAAAAGATTACTTCCTTCTTCTTCCTTTAGCAGGCCGTCGGTACATCTAGTAGGGGGACGGTCTGTTGCACATTTCCCGGTACGAAGTCTATTATCCCCTATTAGTTATCAATTTTTAAACATAATAAAGAATACAAAATATGTTGCATAACATTTTGCAAAAATAACACGCGTAAATAATTGATTCGTTTACATATTTTTAAATTGTTTAAACAGCGAAATTGGCAAGTTAACGATATTTAGTCATACACAAACAGCTGCCTTCAAGTCAGTGACAACAACGACAAAATGCGTGAACAACAAAATGAATGGAGTGAACATAGAATGTGTCAACAACAAAATGTAAACAAACCTCTTTTGCCATCACTAGTGCTGTTATAGATGACCGTCGCTGACGCCCTCTGCGTGTTCGGCACCGTTCTAGGCCCGTCACTAAGTGGATCATAGTCTTGGATCCTGCCTATCTTCTGTTGCTGGCCGACCCCATAGCTCTGTTGTTGATACTGGCCATAGGCAAAGTTCTGGTTCTGGTTGTATTCCGGATATTGATTATAGTTAAATTCTTCATATTTCTGTTGTTGTCGGTAATATTGTTGATCATACTGCTCTTGCCGTAACTGTTGTTGGTCTTGCTTGAACTGTTGTTGTTCCGCCTTCAGCTGTTGTTGCTGTTGTTGCTCTTGCCTGTATTGTTGTTCTGCTCTGTACTGCTCGTGTCTGTGCTGCTGAGGGTCTTGCCTCGGCTGTGACTCTTGCCTCATCTGTTCCTGCCTATACTGCGGTTGTTCGGGCTTGAACTGTTGTTCCGGCCGGTACTGTTGTTGTTCCGGCCTGTACTGTTGTTCTTGCCTGTATTGTTGTTGGGGCCGGGTTTGGGGCGGTGCCTGATATTGAGCCGGCGTTTGGTAATGGTTCTTGGGCGGTAGATTTGGGGGTGGAACGTTTGGTGGTAGCATTTCTGTTGCGTATGTCTCGATTTGCTGGTGGTAGTTGTCGGACGGTACGTCTGTGTTAGGCGTGCGTGACAAACAAACATGGATTAGTTATACACGTAATGGAATGAGGCTGTGTGCTAAAGGCAACTTTATGTTTTAGATTGAAGACAATTTCTAAAAAATAACTCCAATGTTCGTTTTAATAAAAGGCGTCGTAAATGAGGAATCCATGCAGTTTTATGGGAAATATATTACGTTAATTTGCTCTTTATTAATCAAATGAATAAAGGACTTCATTTACTGTAAATAAGACGCCAAACGACATTCGTGTAACATTGCAAAAAATAGATGCGACCGCGATACAATCTAGATTATAGAAGCTCTACAAATCTTTCATTGAGATTATTCAGGATTCCAGTAATGTTAAGAGTAGAAGTCGGTATTGAATAGGTTTATGTTTGCTATCAGTTTTCCTTTAGACACAGATTCTCGAGAGAAATGAGCACACAAATTGATTGTTACCGATGGACAAGTTAAATATGGACCCTCTGTCGGCCATATTGTGCACTTTCATACAAATTTACATCACTCATGATAGAATCGGCTGTCGAGGGGTGTCAATGTTGTGACATTTGACAGAATTCATATTTAACTTGACATATTGATTTGATTCACAGACAAATGTAACAGCTACAGTCCGTTTCAGTTCAATAGAAATATATGTAAACAAGACAACAAGACTAAAACATAGTTAATAACCCGCGATTTAAGAATCATCATGATCAACAGCCTATATATGTTCCCCACTGGAGGGGCTCAGGCCTACTCTCTACAGAGAGTGTATGGGCCATAGTCCACCACGCGGGCCCAGTGCGGATCGGCGGACTTCACATGCCTGTTCAAGACATGCAGGTTTCCTCACGATGTTTTCCTTCACCGTTAAGCAATCGGATAATGTACTTGAATTGAAAAACAACTCATAGGTACACGGCTGGATTCGAACCCGGTACCCTCAGATTGAGAGTCCGCGCCTTATCCACTGCGCCACCGACGCTTTTTAAGACGCGATTTAAGAATACACTAGGATAAAATGTATCCTTTGTCCTTCTCCATGCGCAGGAGCTATTTTTGTTGATTCCGCCTTCGCCATTTAAGTACCGGTCAGGAACAGAAGAACGTTAGAATTCCTATGTTGTGCTATGTTTGATTACAGTTATATTTATTGGACTGGAACGAACCATAGTGACTTTTGATATGTAGCTGAAACAAACACCAAAATTGTGTATCACTGAGAAGCAGCTCTGTGCCAATACAATACAGTTTAGTATCACATAACAGAAAAAATTAACAGTTCAAATGTATGAAAAAGTTCGCATTGGATCTAGATGTCGATGTCCAGCAGTGGTCGTTTCCCGTCTGACGATGATGAGTGCATTTGACATCATCACCACGCTTGAAGAAGATTGTTGATCGCAGTAAGATGTTATCGTTGTATGTTAATGATAATCATTTCGCGACAACACAATCTGGTGAGTGATGTCCTATTTTTAGATATTTTCTTTCCAACCGCAAATACTTCTCATCAGAAAAATCGAAACACCTTGCAAGTTTATGTTTTGTAAGGATTATCAGAAAAACCTATGATTTAATTTGAATTTAGAACATTAACATTATGATTTGAAAACCTCATATTATTCACTATTAAACGTCATTTGACATATATTCCTAAATATACACTGATCTGATAATCCTTACAAAACATAAACTTGCAAGGTGTTGCGATTCTTCTGATGAGAAGTACATATATTTCGCCCAAAAATATCGTCACCGATAGCTCTAAGTTCGTTACAACAAAAAAGCATTATCTTTGATATATTGAGATCATTTGCAACAGGTCCGCCCACACAACAGTGTTTTAGGCGAATAAAACACAATAACACTTCTGCAATAAGCTCGGGTCAAGATTATAAAACCAACATTCTAGACTGTTGCCATATTTTTAGCTTGTTTACGCGGAGCTTGGAAAACAAAGAGAATATGTTCCGGTTTAAGACGAGATACGACTCAGAAATATCTAACTGTAAGCCACATATGCAAGACAGTGATAGCGCTATCCGCTCTCAATGCGGAAGTAGGAAAGGTAATGCAATGTTGCCCGGAGTAAAATAGCGGAAGTGACATAAATCGCGAATTTATTTAAAAGCCGGTGTTGCGTAGGAGAAAATCATTCTCATCTTTACTAGATATACGTTTTTTGTTTTTTATTATTATTATTGTATTTTTTTAAGTTTGTAATTGTAAATGACTTTCAATTCAATCCTACGATCATAATAATAAAAAATACTGAGTTTACCTACAATTTAATATAAAATGTAAACGTAAATCCTTACCTCAAACTAGTTTACTTAATTGTTTGTTTCTACTGAAATTTACGAAAATAAAGTTGATGGCGTTTTTACACTACAAGCAAGCCCGACATTTATGAATTCACAGATGCGAAGTGTTTACTTGGAAATCTCAGGATATTTTCTTACGACTGACTCAGCATTTTTTTTAGAAGATATGATTTGAAATATTATAGTTATCCAGAATATTTATACAAATCATGTTTTTATTCTAGAGTTTACTCGATAAAACCCTCTCGTTTTCATTGCCCAAATTTCATAAGTGTAGCTTCCATAAAAGACGAGAAAAAACAGACCAAAGTTACTCGTAACTCCTCAAATGCATATGAGATGACATATAGCAAACAAACCCTATTCTGTTTCGTTCGATCTGATACGTAATTTGTTTTTCTAACTCTTTTCTGTTTTGTGATAATTTAACAAATGAAATGAACGAAAAATGAATATCCCACCACCAGTTACTCCACCAGTCAGGTTACAAAAATTCATTTCGTAAAAAATATATTTGTAACTAGATTACTGAATTAAAAACTTAAAATGACTACAAACTTTGTAACTGTTTCATTTATGATGGCTTTGCGCTTGGCCTTCATCTCACCTGATGGTAAGTGATGATAGGGCTGTTGTATGGTAAGCGTGCGCACCCAGCACCCTGAAGCTGTCTTGCTGAATGAGGCGCTGTCTCTGCTACCTTTCATACCGGAACACAACAGTGCTATTAATACTGCTGTTTGGCGGCAGACTTAGGTAACATGGTAGATAGCCAGGCTGACATAGAAAATGCCACCAACCAAACCGAGTACCGATAGGTACCCCCACTGTGAATCGAACCCGGGACTTCCAGAATGCTAGTCCAAGCGTCCAAAGAAGGCGGTTAATAACTGATTTTGAAATGAATTTTTGTAAGCATAAATACATTATTTCCATTAAAAAAACGATGCATAGTACCCGGCAAACAACTTGAACAATAATGGGCATAGTGGGGCTGAGTTCGCGCATCCGGGGTGACAGACGGGCGCAAGGGGGGAATGTTCGACCAATCACGCCCCTCAATGCGTTCGAAATGACATACCGCTCCCGCGCCCCGCCAAAGAGACCCGAAAATCGTTTACTGCGCAGTCATTGTTCAATGTTGCCGGGAACTATACGTTCTAACCTAATCGTAATGTCAATTTCGGTATAGCTTGAAGTATTTTGTTATATACTTTATTTATATTATTTTCTCTGAATAAGGTATTTTAAGACGTGTCGGTTGTTTAATCAAAGGTGTCAATAGATGGCGTGGAGGAGGTAGATTTTTTCATAAAACATGGCAGGCCAACCACCACCAAGTCTTGTTAACAACTTTGAAAGATTTACACCGAAGTTTCATTCTCTTTGGCAGGTGTATGACAGCACGCTGTAATGTCACAAGGGCGGATCCACCGTTGTGGGCACGATGGGCATGCCCACAACCTTAATAGACTTGTAACGTCAAACTTTTATGGACTATTGATATCGATAGACTGATGATAATAAACGATATGCCTTATTAAAATTTAAAAAACACAATCAATCATGATACGTGCGTGATTCGGAACGCAGCAAAGAGCCATAGACGATACGCTGACATGTTATGGCTTATGTCACATTTTTGACAACTTATTGCCGTGCCGCCAAAACTTCCGAGCCGCGTAGCAAGGGGTGCGTGGCGCTACTTAACTGCCACTGGCCGACTTTACTTAGTACCTACTTTTGTTTGTGCTGTGAAACGTAAGCAACCTAGCATCACCTAAAAAAGATTACTTATAAAGAGTAAATTACTTTGATTATTTTTTGAACATAATATATATTGTTGTATCATGGTAAGTTATTTTAATGAAATTATTGCACACCCCGCGGGGTGTGCCTTATTATCAGAATATTTTCCAGAGCAGTTTTGACAACAAAAAAGATTTTTTTTCTGTCATTCTGTCACCTTAAAATGTTAATATCCATACATCTTTGTTAATGGGAAGGGTGTGGCTTTCCAATTTCACTGTGAATTAATTTTTTTCGACCGGTTATCCCTTAGAAAACAATTAATTAAATTAAAAAAAGGGCTAATTGAAAATCTTCACTTGCTTGTAACGCGATTTATGAACGAAGTTGAGGGTTTATCAACTTGATCGTGTATCCAAAATATTCACAATCCATATTTCTCGGCTAAGTTCGAAGATGGATATCACTACTTCACTCGTTTCAATGTAATTATTTAATTTTTAGACGAAATTGACAACTTTTTTACATGGAATCATCTAAACGTCCATAAATATATATATTAGGCGTGGAATCTTGCACTGCTGCCCTCTATCAGTTCGAATGTAAATCATTGTAATATTTACCGACAGCCGTTAAAAACGTCAATTCAATAATAACATAACCCAAAAACTGTATTTTAAAATTATTATAAATTGTGATCTAACGATACTTGTTATGAAGTTTTATTAATCAATGAAATAATCGAAAAATGTGACAGTCAATTCCCTGAGATTGCTTATGTCAATTAAAGATTGACGCTTCATAATATCTACTCGGAATTTGTTTTAATTTGGTTAGGTTATTTTCTAATGTAATGATATAAAAGTTTGTTAGAGAAAAAGGTGATAACGCATTATCATATGATAAATCATTGTTATAATCTTTATTTGTGAGTGATTATACTAAGAAATAAAAATCGCTTGTCTTATAAATTTAAAGCAGTTTCAAGTGTAATGTTAATAAAAGAAAGTGTCATATATATGAATATGAAATTGGATAAATTACAAATCGTAACAAGACTGAAGAGACACATTTCTATGGTTGCTACATATGTTAATTTTTCGACTAATGATCCTGTTATCCCATAATGTTTTTATTCGTTGAAAATTCCGTAGTAGAAATAACGGCCATAGGGGTGTGCACTCTTGGTTTTGCCACGATTTCTATTCTACTGCAAAGCCTTACGCTATGTTTCATTATGGGTAACTTTGTTTTATAGTAAAAAGAAGTAACAAAGAATATAATTTATTGCATTGTATATTGATTTTTTGTGTGTGGCTGGCTGTGGGTACGAAAAAGTTTGTTTTCTTGGTTGGGGAGGTTTTTTTAGCGTTTACTAATAGATAACTAAGTATCTATCTATTAAATTAATTCCTACATCTACTTTTGCAGCTATGCATCTAAATTCTAATATATTATATACGTTGTTACAAAACCAATCCGGCAAACCCTAGGTACTTGAAAATATCCAAACAAAACTTCAATACCTACATCGCCGAAACGTATGGAACAGCTGATTTTTTTACGTAGATCGTTTTAGTAACTACCTAAATAAAGTTATTTAATGTAAAATGTACCCAGCATTTAATTTAATTTGATATTCGTAGAAAATGTAAAAAATAATCAAAATCTCGCCTGGTGGATTTCACTTGCTGATCTCACTTACATTACTTCTGATACAACTATTTACCCAGTCTAGTGACCCGATATTGGCTTACAGGCTACTAGAAAAAAAGAAAAAATATATAAGATATTGATTGAAATAGGTTTGGATCGAAACTGACTATTTAATTTGAAGAAATCGGGTCCGACTTCCTCCTAAGTTTATATCCATTCCTAAGGCCAAAGTCCTGATGCTCTGAGCATCATGCTCAGAAAAAAGGAAATAATCTAATTCAAAAGTTCATAAACGACTTGCATGATTGTTAATGAGAATGTTCATGCTCCGACTCGTACTTAGCCGATTTTCTAGTAGCTGTGACCACAACCTTTTTTGAGGGCTGGATCCGCGCTTGTAATGTCATTGCATCAAGGAATTCAGTATATAAACTTCTTGCTTTCAATCCATAGGAAAATATATACATTTTACAGTTTTGCTACAACGGTGACATCTATCCATGATTGAAGAACTATTTAGTTGTTGTTTAAAAAATAACTATTAGCACGATGGTAATATTGTCTATATAAAAGATTGACACATGTTCCATGCCCTCTACTAACCTACTAGGTCGCCGTTCTCGTTGATTTGCCGTTGCCTCTCCATGTGCGCCTTCTTCTCGAGGTCGCCGTGGTAGGCAACGTTGCTGATGATCTTCGTGTTGGCCTTTATACGGAGGGTCTCGGGGTCGTCAGCCACCTGCAATAACAACGAAGTTGTGCTGTACTTTCATACTGACATACAGACATACCCATCTCTAGTCTAAAGCTAATTTATTAATGTGTGATGGACTTTACTCTTGGCCTTTATCTCACCTGATGGTAAGTGACGATGAGGCCGTTGGATGGTGCGCGTGCGCACACAGAAGCTTCAACCTAATGAGGCGCTGGCTCTGCTACCTTTCATACCAGAACACAACAGTGCTGTTAACACTGCTATTAGGCAGACTGATACATGGTGGTAGCTAGCCAGACGGACATATTAAAATGTCATACCACCAACCAAACCGAGTACCGATAAGTACTCGTACCCTCACTCATCACGCAGAACAGGCGCATACGCACGAATACGAAGTACTCCCACTGGCATTCCAACTCTGAACTTTCGGATTGCAAGCGTGTAGTCTTTGGGCCACGGAGACGGTTAAAAGGGATGTATAGCAAAAGGTAGGCTACATCATAATAGACTGCCTAAGTCCACTGTTTGAGTCTCCTTCGTAGATACCGTCGGACTTTCTCTCCTATCAGATGTGCAAGGTGTTTAACACCTTGAAACACATCAAGCAACAGACATTTCTGGACAGCATACTAACTCTGACGTCGAAGATCAGAAGCTGGTAGTAAATTCTGCTCTTTATCATGCCACCGACACTCCTAGAAAGAAACAGAAGCATCTACCTACCCTACCACTACTTGTCGCACATGAGGATTTTCCTTAAAATTGCCACTAGTTGTCGACACTGTGGCATGGTCTCCTATCCCGGAAATATGTAACAAGTACTCTTTGTCTCATCCCAATAATACGCGCCGATTTTTTAAAATGGTTTCTCAACCAACTTTAGCATAAATGCACCGTAGGTACAGTTGGAAGCCGGGTGTTCTTATTATCTTATCTCTTATATAATTCCTCAATGGAAGATGTTGGTTCATCAGCTGATGATGACGACGACGGAATGTGAACCTTTGTATTCAATATGAAACTCCCGCCCATGTGCTCACGACCTGCAGCAGCGTGGCCAAACAACCGGCAATGAACCTAAACAATCCAGGATCACTCCTGGCGCACTTCTGGGAGGAGATCGTCTGGATAGACTAGCTGGCTCCACTTCCAGACAACCGTAACCGTACCTGTGTGAACTTGCCCTTGCTCTTCTCGAAGTCAGCGTGGTACTTGACGTTGCTTTGTATCTTGGTGTTCTCCGCTATCCGCTTCAGCTCCGGGGTCTCCGCCATTGTCGTGTGCTTCGCTTTGGGCACGTGCCTGTAACGTCACAGAGGTACATGTTTAACGGGATTACTACTAGAGTAAAAACGTTTGATAAAAACACTTTTTTAATATTAATTTTCCTTGAACAGATTATTTCTAAGCAGCCTTTTCTTCTTCTTTCCTTCCTGATCTCCTCTGTTTCCCTCCTCCTTTCCTTCCTCCTGATCCACTTTCATTTTGACAATTGTCTATCAATTATATAATTATTATTTATATATTAGAATTATGTCATATTTATGTAGCACAATTTACCCCTCATTAATTTTACGATTCCTCTGCCCCAAGGTTGCCTGAAAGAGATCGCTCTTAGCGATAAGGCCGCCTTCATGTACCTTTTGTATTCCTTCATGTGTTATTTTTTTGTTGAACTAGGTATTGTTCAACTTAAGAAAGACTGCAAGTTTCATCGAAATCGGTTCAGTACTTTTTGAGATAGGGAATGTTAAGTGTGTATCAGACAGCTAACTTACAAGCATTGCCTTAATAAAAGTAGACTGTTAGGGCAGTTGAAGTCGGTTTCTAGTTCTTTTTGAACGTGTTTATTATCATACCCAAATGCGATCACGTAGTATGACGGTCGCGCATGCGCGTGCAGTCAATAAAATCTAAAATGCACGTTCTATGGTCACCAGCCGCCGCACCGCTTGCGTAATACAGACTTGTTTGACATTACTCTATATACAGACATTGTCGCTAATGTTTTTCAATTATTTGTTATTGTTTTGTGTAAAAACATACATACATATATACATACATATTGTATGTCTACTTGAATAATAATGTTCTATTTTGGCAAAGATAAATAATGGTCTTATACCAAGACAAACTAAAACTCGACTACTGCACGAAACGTATTCAGCTGTAGTTTAACAAGTAAATGCGTTCAAAAAGAACTAGAAATAGACTTCAATTGCCCTAAAAGTCTATCTTTACTAAGGCAAATTTAAGATTTATATCGTTTTCTCATGGATGCCGTTGTCAGAACTGGACCGAATTGAAATGGGACCACACGGGAAGCACCACCTTTCAAGTAAAAAGGAATCATCCAAATCGGTTCACCCAGTAAAAGTTCTGAGGTAACAAACATATATATATAAACATTCCCGTCGAATTGATAATCTCCTCCTTTCTTGAAGCTCGTACCAATGAGTTCCAATTTGTTATTTGGAATTTATACGTGTATGAATGATAAAACTCATTACGGTTGGCTTTTCGGTGAAGGAAAACATTTTTTTATTTTATTTAAACAGTTTATTGTACACGGAAAATATTTACATCACACAAAAACAGAAAAAAATATATACAAAAGGAACAGCTTATTTATAAAAGAAATTTCTTACAGCAGTCCTAGGTTAAGGAGAAATATTGAAGAAAGGAGGGCAGTTAGGCGTGTACGATATAATAAACGATTACATAAATACGAGATACAAAACAAACTAATATATATCAATAATAATACATACATACTTTACATACTATAAATATATATAATCTTATAGTGATAGAAAATGTTCCTTGACGTTTTTCTTAAAGGCGGAAACAGTTTTGCTGTCGCGTACAGTGTGAGGCAACGAGTTCCACAATCTGGCTGCATGAACCGTGAATGAACATCTTGAGAAAACCTGCACACTCCTGAGAAGAAATTCAAAGGTGTGTGTGAAGTCTACCAATGTGCACTGTTCCCGCGTGGTGTACTATGTCCCATACACTCTCTGTAGGAGAGTAGGACTGAGCTCCTGCAGTGGTGGCATATATAGGCTGTTGATGATGATAAGCACACATAATATGACCATATTAGGACAGTTGGTCACAATGTCTGTCGGGTATCTGTATTATGTCATGCCAACGAGCGAGGTGACATACTCGGCTGTAGGGTTGCCAGGTCGCCAAACCTAATACCCGGACAGACCAGCCAGTTTGGCCGAACAATTGGGTAAAAAGGCAGGACACCCTACATTATTGAGGATTTTGTGTCTCAGTATTAAATGTTTGTAAAATCAAGCTTTTATTATTATTATTTGGAGTTTATTTTATTTGGAGTAAGAGCTCTGTCGGAAGAAGCGTCGGTGGCGCAGTGGATAAGGCGCGGACTCTCAATCTGAGGGTACTGGGTTCGAATCCAGCCGTGTACCTATGAGTTGTTTTTCAATTCAAGTACATTATCCGATTGCTTAACGGTGAAGGAAAACATCGTGAGGAAACCTGCATGTCTTGAACAGGCATGTGAAGTCCGCCGATCCGCACTGGGCCCGCGTGGTGGACTATGGCCCATACACTCTCTGTAGGAGAGTAGGCCTGAGCCCCTCCAGTGGGGACATATATAGGCTGTTGATGATGATGATGATGATTTTACAAAATGTAAAACGCGTAACAAAAGCCGGAAAAGCTGGACACCGTTTATTTTGGCCGGATACGAAATCAAAAAGCCTATGTCCGGCTTTATCCGGACGCCTGGCGACGCTACTCGGCTGTGTAGTGCTGGTCACTGTGCTACAGATGAGTTGCAAGTTATTTGAAATGGCAGCTCGGATCGGTTTCTCTTTGTACATCGTGGCATATGCGAGCGGGTACATACAAAATGAAGTATATATACAGCTATATTTTACACACATAAATGAAATAAAACCCAAATTGTTTCATCATCATCATCAGCCGGGAAACGCCCACTGCTGGACATAGGCCTCCTACATGGTACGCCACATCGACCGGTCCCGAGCCACCTGCATCCAGCGACTCCCTGTGACTCTAACCAGGTCGTCGGTCCATCTAGTAGTGGGACGGCCTGGTAGACGTTTCCCAGTACGTGGTCGCCACTCGAGAACCTTTACTCCCCACCTGTTATCGGTTCTTCGAGCGATGTTTATGTTAACGAAAATCCGTTCAGAATGCTTCCGTACAAAAGAGTTGTTTCTAATTCGGCCTGCATTTGTAAACTATTTAAAAAATCAAGTAATAATCCAAATATGTATAGAAATATAATAAAATTACATTTTTGCATTTACAGTAGAACGCCGATTATCCGAACGCCGATTAACCGAATTGCCAATTATCCGAATCGGTCCTGAGTGTAATATAAAAAATTAACACCAAGTAATTTTTGTTTTGTATATGCACTTTTTAATTTTGTTAAGGCCTGATGAGATTGCAACTTATGTCCGATTATCCGAATCGACCCCAGTCCCAATTAATTCGGACAATCGGCGTTCTACTGTATTTCAATTCTACAAAATCATTCTTTTTGTACTAAGTGACAGCGTCAAATGTCATTTTATTGACGCCATCTTGGTTTTCAACGTCAAGTTGAACTGTTTCGTGCTTTTTATATATTTTTGTACAAATAAACTAAACCAAAATATACAAAAATGTTAACTAAATCACTTTTATTTAATAATGTCCTTTTAAAATTATAAGTGTACAAGACCATTGACTCCATACATTCCCGGAACGTGTCATTTCTTTTGCCATAATCTTTTAAAATAGAATAGCTCTGGCTTTGATATGTAATTACCTTAAAATAGGAGATGGGATTAGAGTGTCGCGAAATAAATATAATTAACGTACAACTTTATTGTCATCTACGTAGCCGTTACGCGATTGGTACCTAGATAACGATTCGATCAATAATAATAAAAGAATTAGTAGAATAACAAAAAAGATATTGAGGTTTGTCAGATGAATGTAGGTGACGACGATTAGAAACGTTGACTAAACAATACAAACATCGATCGATTAACCGCGTGATTAGTAAAAGCAGTGACGGACCGTCGCGTATACTTTCATTTGTTGGCGGCATGCGCACGCGCACGCGATCCCAGTGTCAGGAGATCGACTAGAATCTCTCCATGAACACGTTTTACTGATGTTAAAATTGTCAATATTACAATAACATAGTTACGATGCCGCATACAAATATTGTTCTCTTTTTGTTCTTTTTTTACTGTATGTTTTTTTTTGGTAATAACTCCGCCAATTCTAAATCGATTTTGATGATTCTCTTTTTGTTTGGTAGAGCACACTTCAGAGGTGGACCCATATAAATTTTATAGAAATTTATTGAGCGCTTTTCGAGAAAATCAACAAATACCAAACATGTACTCCAGATAATTCTACCTCTATGGCTAAACATTTTTAAGGCAGTTGATGTCAGTTTTTATTTATATTTGAAGGCGTTAATTATTTCTGCTAAAGCACAGGCCAGTGATGACGTTTGTATACAAATGCATGTGTAAGTACGGGCGCGTGATACTGCCGACCCCTGAGCGAGTCACTTTCTTGCGAGGAGAGGTGAGGAACGTCCGTTCTGTACGTAGTGCTATATTAATTATGTGATTCATAGCGAGTGACTTACACACTTTGTCAGTTCATACAAGTGACCCTAATGTGTAAAAACCGAATTACTAATTGGAAAAACGATGTACTCATAGTATGACATAGCTGTACTGCCTACAATGAGTCAAAGGCAATGCATCGCTCATACTCCGTAGAATATTTAATTACCCGATGTGACAAGGAAATAATTATCCAGTTAGACATTTAAATAAACCACGTAAAATTCAATGGCTGACTAAGATTCAAGATTTTCCTGGTGACTGAACAAAGATTTATACCGTCGATCGAAATAAAATTATTTAAAATCATCAACACATATGTACCCACTGCAGGGACTCAGACCTACTCTCCCAGTGCGGATTGGTAGATTTTTGGCGTCGGGTCATTCAACTACACCAATGTATAAATCTCAAGTCTGGATATATTTCTGTTTAGGAACTAGAAGCCTCTAACAGACTGACGAGCTGGATCCGGGTTTGAAACCCTAAACAGTATAGAATTAAGCAAGTAGTGTCCTACGTGACGCAGTTGTCTGCAGATTCCAGGTTTGATCCCCGGTGGTGACATGGTCAACCATCACTTTGTATGCCACAGATTTCAGTCTGAATCACGTGATTGTCTGAACAGTGATATGATTCGGTGCTTCGTTAGTCACGTTAATCCGTTGTCACCGGTTACTATCTACGACAGGTAGTAGCTACATGAGATATGTCAGAGGACTGTGGCGGATCAACTCTGACACTAGGGTGTGTGAGACACAGACCTTACAACCTACACGATAAGATGCAGATAGAATTGATGAGTATTTACTCACGCTTCGCAGTACGGCAGCTTCCCGTACCCCTTGTATGTTCTCATGTTGAGGGTCATACCGCACTCCTGACATTTGAAGCAGCCCTTGTGCCAAACCTGGAGACAAACACCAACCGACATCATTAATCATTCGCACACATTATTCATTTTTTTCACGCTTTAATATAAGGTTCATAATCAACATGTGTCTCCACTGCATGGGCTCAGGCCTACTCTCCTACAGAGATGTATGGGTCATACACACGGGACCAGTGCGCATTGCTAGACTTCACACACACCTTTGAATTTTTTCTGAGGAGTGTGCAGGTTTCCTCACGATGTTGTCCTTCGCCGAAAAGCCAATGGTAATGATTTTTATCATTCTTACCAAATAACAAATTGTAACTCATTGGTACGAGTCAGGATCGAACCCAGACCTCGATTGTTCAAGGACTGACGGTTCACTTTTATATAAACAAGTCGATTTTATTTAACCTACTTTAGACTGTCGTATCGATTAGAAATTTTGCGATTGTAAGTCGAATGAAAATACAATAACTTGGCGTCATTGAGCTGATCCAACCTTGGAACTAGGAGGTGCATAGAGCAACTCTTCAATGGTAACTAGTAAACCCCTCGAGTTTGGACTCATTATGATTGTTTTAACTTTTACTTTTTAGTGCATTGCTGACTAAAGCGTGTTTTTTTAAGTTATAGGTGACATGAAGGCCAAATGCAAGCCCATTTTACATTTAAAAGGCGCCATCAAAATTTTATTTTTCTATCCAAATAGTCTTTTGCAGTTAGCGTTTTGTCGCTCCTTCTCACCTGGCGCCTAGAGCTATTGCTGCTCTCGCCCTGCCCTAAGGTACATCGCGTTGGTGATTGGTCCATATAATATACTGTAATTACATAAATAAAGCTCCAACAATGGCGCGTCAGGCGGACGTCTGGTGACGTAACAGTTTTCGCAAACTGTCCCACTTATGGCTGTGCAATTAAGTAACATTCGAGCATTCCGCCGCGATTAGCGCATAGCCGGCCGTGCGCCCGCGCATACGGCGAGCGTACAGATACGAGTATCATTGACAATTCCAAAAATGGCCGCGATGTCGATCGCTACCAGTTTTGTTCAGTTTATTTCACTGTAATTCTTTACACACATTTTTCATACAAACACGGCCCCGTGGGATACTATCCGCAGTACACGCGGACAAAGTCGCGGGCATAGTTAATAATGCCTCACGAAACTTTGTATAAACCTTGTTGTCAGTTCGAAGTCAGTCAGAACAGTAAATACGAATCTAACAACACCTTTCAAGCTAACATCCATCGAGCCGTTCAGGCCGCAGAGCGTGCCAAACTGCCAAACAATTAATACATACAATATATACTCTCCAAAAACATAACCCTCCTTTCGGCACTGTCCGGTAAAAACAAATCCAAATATTCATTTAGTGACGAGGAGAATTTTCTTTGTCAGATCATACATGAAAAATCCTGGGTTAATTTAACGTAGGTTTAGTGACGGTGTAGCTATCCGCGACCTTACAGTTGCCATCTGCGTCTATGCAGCCGCTTTCTAGACCTCCGACATAACTTAGTTTACTGTTGTGTATTATACAAGGTTATTACCTTATTATATTATTGTAACATATGATAAAGCAAAGTCCCACGCCACTTATGTCTGTCTGTACGCGATAATCTCAAAAACCACTGGATTTTCATGCGGTTTTCATGTAGGTATCAACAGAATGAAACCTGAGGCAGGTTAAGGTGTATAATAAGTTAAGGTTTTGTGTGTGTTGGTTGAAATATAACGATAATTGTTGAAGATGTCGGAATAAATCCAGCCGTCCGGGAGCGTTCATCGAAAACGCTGCCTAATCCGTTGATATAACAAAACAATGTATTGTGGATTTTATCCTATTTTATTATAGGTCTACTAGTAAAAGCGTTCAAAAAGAACTGGAAACCGACATCAATAGGGAAGATGCAACCAAATTAGATTGGGTTGAATTGTATTTTATAGCTTAACGGATATTAAAATAAATCCTATCAAAATAAACACACGTAAAAATTTTGCTTTTTTATTTGGATTTCGCAAGGACTAAATGTCTCAAAAATTTAGTTCCTCGAATAGTAAAATGCTTATTAGATTTAGTTTTATCATTGCATTTTGAAAACTTTATTATAGGGGTATATAACACATAAACGAGACATTTTACGAGATAACTCAAAATATCAAACAAGCTCCATACATTTTAACGCTCTAAAACACGTGTGACGTCACAAATGTCACCAGATTTATATGGAGCGTTTTAGCACCGCGCGACTAGAATTACTTTTCGACGGGTAGTAGTAAAAAAAGTATTAGTGGTATCGGGAAAAAAATGGTTGAGGTATTTACCTTTTTACATGGACTATCGATTTAGCCAAAAATATTCTTCCATGCATCTTCCCCATTGCCCTAAAAGTCTACTTTTACTAAGGTAAATTTAAGATTTATATAGTTTTCTCATGGATGCCGTTGTCAGAACTGGACCAAATTGAAATTGGACCACACGGGAAGAACCACCTTTCAAATAAAAAAAAGAATCAAACAAATCGGTTCACCAAGTCAAAAGTTCTGAGGTAACAAACATTTTTTAAAAACATACCCGTCAAATTGATAACCTCGTCCTTTTTAAAAGTCAGTTAAAATATATAAAGCATGCTTATTCAGAATCTTCAAGCTAATGAGGCACTGGCTCACCTTTCATACGGGAACACAATAGTGCTATTAACACTGCTGTTTGGCAGCGGACTTTAGGGATAGTTAGCCAGACGGATATAGAAAATGCCCCACCATCAACCGAGTACCAATAGGTCAGTGGGCCTACACTGTGAATCGAACCCGGGAGCTCCGCTTGTGTATCCAAGCGTGTAGCCACTAGGCCACGGAGGTGGTTACATATAATACGACATTTGAGCATCAACTGTGGTTCGAAAGAATAATGTGAAGATAAAAATCATCCAGTAGCCGTCCTCAAGGCGGGCGCGGTGGACCAAATTGAATTATTAAATCAATATAGCGCTTCGTGGGCGAGGCCTGCCCTGTAGGCACACCATGCTTTGTGACAAACATCGGACGAACGTCATTTAACCGACTTCAAAAAAGAGGTCCTTTATTCGACTTTGTGTTTTTGTGTACGTATGTTACTCGATACATGGCCATAGTCTGTCTGGACCGATTACAATTGTTTTTGTATTGAATATTTAATATAAATTTGTGATGTTAAATTGTACCGCTAAAATTATTTGAATTCGGCCTGCAGTTTTATTATAAGAAAGATCTAAAGATTGATATGAAGATCATACTTTTTTAAAATAATCATAATTTTAGTGTTCCGTACCTAAAAAGGAAAAAGGAACCATTATAGAAACACTTGGTTGTCCGTCCGTCTGTCTGTCAAGACCCTTTTTCCCAGGAACGTAACCTAGGACTTGTACAAAAATCAATCGTCTAAGTCAACGCAATAAAAAGATACGACCTTTTATACAGCACATGTTGACGATTTCCGTTGAAAGCGCATCAAACCCATAGGGTACTTCCCATTGACCTAGAATCCTAAAATTTGGCAAGAAGCAAGGGCGCAAGCGCAAGTAAAGGATTTTAAACCTAACAAAAAGATGTGGTAGGATAACTTTGAAGATATTGCTGTTGGTGGATTTTTTCCCATATTTAGATTGACCCACCCTTAAGTTTAAAGGGTATTCAATTAATAAAACCATAGAACCTGTTTACAATCACAATTGGCGACGATATATGTAATTAATTAATTTAATTGCCATTATTATTTTGTATTTAGCTATTACGTTTGACATGACATGTTAATTTGATATATTGTTTGACATAATTATGACTTAAGTTGTATAATATATTACAGTGCCCTGGCAGGGTTCATGTCTGCACCGATGTATTCGTCTGAAGATCTCTTGTATACACGAAATAAAGTAATAATTGAATATAGACTAACATACACATACAAAAACATTAGTCGATTGAAATACCTTCCTTTTTGAAGTCGGTTAAAAAGTTATGTTCTTATTTTAAACGAGTAACCCACTAACCCATGGCGACACGAGCGTCACGCCATGGCCAGCCGGCACAATGACTTGTGTCGCTCCAATGATCACGATGGCACATTTTACTGTGTTTCTACTCTGCCGTGTGTACTGGCTTTAGAATAGGACCACCCCATGTCACGCGCATGTCGCTGAAGGCGACTAAAAACCTGCACACTCCTGAGAAGAAACTCAAAGATGTGTGTGAAGTCTACCAATGCGCACTGGTCCCGCGTGGTGTACTATGTCCCATACACTCTCTGTAGGAGAGTAGGACTGAGACCCTGCAGTGGGGACATGTATAGGCTGTTGATGATGTTGGTTACGATAAAGCCGTAATACAGAATCACGGTCAACCTAGAAGCTTCAAGCTAACGAGGCTATGCATATAGTCATTATCTTTGATTACCTAACACCGATTCTCACATTAGCCTGTCTAGATTACAAAAAGCACTGTTTACCCGCAACCTATTATAACTGGAACGAGTAACCGATACTTTCACACTTCATTAGTGCGGCGATAACTGTTGCTAGTATTCTATGTAACTAGTAATTAGTAACTGTTACTCAATGGATATTGACAGTAATTGGTAATGGTTTAACACCTTCGCTGTGCTGTAAGGTTAGGTTAGTCACGATCTAATTAGATATAGTCTTAGTGTGTGAATATTTTTAAACCCCGACGCACAAAGAGATGAAGTTTGACGCCATGTTTGTGGCGTCGTAGCTCTCGAACGGATTGACCGATTTTGATGCGGTTTTTTGACGTGAGAGTTTCCTCGCCGTGGCTACATCAGTCCAATAATCAGTTTTTGTAATAAATTTATTTCTCATAATCGACTTTGCCTGACCACACATAATTAAACATTCAATTCAATATAACTTTATTGTACACAAATACAAGCTTAAGTTAAAAAAAAATGTACAACAGCGATCTCTACCAGACAACCTTTGGGTAGAGGAAATAAGTAACAATATTTGGGTGGAGGTGTGACAGATATTGATAGATTATAATTAAATACTTGAATAAACACATATGTATACTTATATAAATAATATAGAATAATAATATTAAATAATAATAATAAATACAGACAAACAGACTAAATACACGTTATTTTATGGATAAAATACTACTAGTACATAGGATTACTACATAGGATTAGTTGTTGAGAAAATGCGACTTAAGCTGAAATTTGAATGTGTCCATAGATTTGGCTTATGCTGATAGCCTCGGGAATAAACACTGATATTGTTAAGAGGATATTACCGCGAGTGCGCTCAATTTTGTTAATAGTGATCTATCTAAAAACCCGAGCGACCGAGCTTTGCTCAGAGTTTTGTCCAAAAGAACAATTTTCATTTTAATTTGTCTTTAAAAAAACTTGAATAAATATTTTAAAAAGGAAAAACTTTGTATCCGACCGCGATTCGAACCCGGACACCTGTGATGGTCAAGCTTGCGCGATGGCCGCTTGACCACGACATGTCCGAGCATGTGAAATTAGCGACCATATTTTGCTAGCGAAAGAAAACTGAATGAAAACTCGAAAACACGCGTTTTCCACATACATAAGACAATATAGATCCATCTTTCGCCCCCGAAACCTCCCATACCAAATTGCAGCGAAATTGTTAAAGTCGTTTCCGAATTCGACGGTATAAATAAATAAATATGTATACAATAATTGCTCTTTTAAAGTATTACATTTGGAATTGTCTGGCATGATGAGAAAAGTGTATTTAGAACCATCGGTGGATCCAAGTGAACGGAGGGAAAGCTGTAAAGGTTGCAGGACGAACATCATCAAGTACCTTTGATAAAGGTCATTCATAGCATATATTAAAAAATATGGACTGATGGTCTGGATTAAATGATTTTATTTTCATTTCATTTCTTAACAGCGGGAGTACTCTCTTAACGCGCGTGATTATGTTGTTTTAACGTCGTGAAGTTATACTTAGTTTCTACTTATCTTTTAGGTTTCACGTTAATTTCTTGGCCTTGATTTACTTTTACAACTTAGTGCTAACAATTTCTTTCAATATGTGTAGTAGGTATACACTATACAATCCATCTATCAATAGTAATAAATGGTGATTTTGTTCATTTGTTTATACTTTTTTACCGTCGTTCCGTTACGGAATAAAATAATTTTAAAAATCTACTAATAAACCTTAAAATAATAACGCCCAAGAATGATATTAATATATCAAGCCAATATGTCAAAGGTTAAGAAAAAATATGTACAAACAATACTTATTGATTTATGCTTATATGTTACATTTATTCAGGAAAAATAATTTATTCCGCACAAATACAATAGGTCCAGGTTCATACATATATGTATGTATAAAAGCACTAAGATTTACCACTGAAGGGCTTGTAAGGAAACTAAGCCATTTTGGTCTGGCTTTATTTATTTTAACCGATTATCAATATTGATTAATAGAAATCACACCTTTCTGAGTCTAATCCCATCGATTTGATGCAATAGAAACTTATGGTTATTTATTACGTAGCTACCGAAATGCCTAGAATAAAAAAATTAAACAGCAAAAATGTAAATAATTTTTAACTGCAAAATAAATGGGGGGAAAGTGAAACAAATCAACTTGAAAACATTAAAAAGCAAATAATAATAACAAAACAAATAACAAAAAGATATGATTCCGGCCAGGATCGAACTGGCGACCTTCTGCGTGTAAAGCAGGAGCCCGATTCTACTATTTTAAAAAAGCTTTAGTTCTATATTCGTTTCGTAGCAATTAGGTATACGTTACGTTTATATTGTTCTAGAAAACCGTATTCTACTAACCTATAATACCGAACGTAAACGAAACGAAAGCCGAACGGTAGCTGTAAGCCCACCTAGCAAACAACTTATTCTCGATTACGAATAATCGTAGTATAATCGAGTCGACTCGTTAAAAATTTTGGGTACTCTGTGGTTGATACATTTTTCGGGTTGCCAACATAGTGATTCTACCCTTAAATTCAAGGAAGAATTTAGATTTTGGGGGCCGAAATATTTTTAAACTAATTCTATATTATTTAGCATTTACCATATAATAGCTTTTGTCCTTAACTTAATCTGCGTGGATTTTTTCTATGCAATAAATCGAGTCATTCTAACTCTCCGGTACGTCGTCAAGGATGGACAAATAAACAAAATCTTTTGCAATTACAATATTAATATTAATTAAGTATGGGTTCATGTTATATTAGTCGTCACATTCATTTCAAATTTCTGAGGTTCTATTATTAATATATTTGAGTATTAATTATTTTGACTAGTTTTTAAGGGTAAACCCCTTTTGAGAGTTGGTAATTATATTAAGTTCATACATATGGAAAATTATGTAAAATTGTTTAAAAACATAGAAATATCTACATACTAAAGTAGAACTGAAGTCTCAAGAACTTGCCCTCACTTTAGCTCACTATACTGCGTTGGGGTGCACAAAAAGGAGCACTAAAGATAACAAAAATGAATCCTAACCTAACCAACAATTGTTTACAAACAACGTCGTACTTCAATATAATTAAAATAGCGCAGAGATTATCTTTCATGCAGAGATTTCCTTTGGGATTGTAGATGCTTTCTGGGGCAGTGGTGGCACCGTCCCTCAGCGTCTTTCAGTGCAGTGAACTGTGTTCAAGGTACACAACAAGATGTGGGTTTTACAATTATGGTCAAATGCAGACTGACTGGATGCCTGCCAAGACCGGACTGGGACCAAAAATCGGCCCGGGCATTATAGAGATAATCGGCCCTTTCCGTTTCCAAGCTATATAATAAAACTACAATAGACTTTTTTTAATGGAATGGAAATTGATGTCTGAATCACCATGAAGCATCCTTTATTGATAGAGATAAAAGGGCAAACTGCTTTTCGTTTGTGTTCGAGGTTTTGGAGTTTTTTTGCGACGACAGTCTACTAGTTCAGAACACCCCACAAGTAAATACAGCTAACCCAGTGGTGATAGAGGTACTGTAAACACGATCAAACAAAGGTGATTCATCGGCGCAGACTGCTCCATGACTCGGGAACCGACCAGCCTACTGGCCCACCAGGGGATCGGCCCATCGGGCATTTGCCTGATCTGCCCTCGGGCCAGTCTGGACCTGATGCCCACACTGTGTTAAACCTACATGAAGTCAGCGATCAAGAGTAAAGAATGATGAATTATTACCCTCGTAGAGCGAGAAATCCATCAATTCTATAAAAATAATAGACTAACCTAACTGCCCGATCCACACTTAAAAAATAAATACTTTATCAGTGTATCAAATAAGTGCTACTAAATACTTCATGGAACCATTAGGAATATTCACTTTTTTATTATATAAAATCAATATCCACGTTGGTTCTAAATCTCTGCTGGTAAAATAACTTTCATAGTTCCTAGAACCTACTCAAGTGCTCACATTCTGTATAGTATGAAGTAACTTCATATTCCATATTATAGCTCTAATTACAAACAAAAATACATTTATGAGACAATCCTGTCATCATTAGATTAGAGGTATTGATGTATGTACTAGTTTTTATCGAAGTGACTGCCATCGATCCTATTTTTGGGTAAGGCTTTTGTTGAGTTCAACTTAACTGTTAGACGTTCATCAATCTTATAAAAAGAAATGTAGCATTAACTTCCTTCTAGCAAACCAATATGCAATAATAATAAAAACACTGTAAATGAGTTCAACATTTAAATATTATAGTTTTAATAGGTTGTGCATTTCCTTGTGCATTTTAATTACATTTACTAGTAATAAGTAATGAATTGAAGTATATTTGTATATCTTTTTTGTATGATATGTGACTGTGACTGTTTCTTCTTTAATAAATACAATTACCTATGTAAAAATAAAATGTTTAAATAATAAAATATAGTTTTTACTTGTGTATTTCTTTATAAATCCACATGATAAATGATTTTTTAAATGTATTATGGGTTTACTTGGCCTTCTACTTACCTGATAATTAAGTGATGTTAAGGCCGTTGGGTGGTAAGAGTGCACACCCAGAAGCCCCTCAAAGCTAATAAGGCACTGGCTCTGCTACCTTTCATACTTGAACACAACAGTGCTATTAACACTGCTGTTTGGCGGCAGACTTGGGTAACATTGTCGGGAGCTAACCAGGCAAACATACAATGCCCTACCTCCAGCTAAACCGAGTGTAGGTAGGTAGGCCCAATGGGAATCGAACCCTGGACCTCTGAATTGTGAGTCCAAGAAGTAGCTCCCCCTATCCTGCTATAATAAATGCAAAACTGGTGTCAATGAAAGAGAACTAGCATCTAAGCTACAGGCTCGGCCTAGTTTAGATGCTAGTGTAGATTGTATTGATTGTGCAAGGCCATTGTAAACATTTTTGTGGCAATAAACACTTTAATAATTTATTATTCTTTATTTGTCTTTAATTAATGTAAGGGTATGAGACCCAGAATGACTACATTTGATGTATTGGAATATTTGAAGGATAGGAAAAAACATGATCTACATTATCTGATTGCTTAACGGTGAAGGAAAACATTGTGAGGAAACCTGCATGTCTTGAACAATCATTTGAAGTCTGAAGAAGAATGAGATTGTGATCACAGTATGATGAGAGTGGTACACATGATCACAGTTGGCGTGGACTTTCCACGAGGCGTTGTTGTTGTTACATAGGCAGACACTGCTGCCCATCTCTTGAATATTTTTTCCCTTATTCACATTTTATTACACCCATGGAGTGGTCTTAGTCTCACGCCGAGAGTACACGGTGGTTTATATTTACAGAATATATAAATCCTGGGCACAATCCATCCTCTTAGAATTTCATTTCAACCAAAAATAAACAAACGTAGGACATCGATCGTGAAAAAGTACCTCTGAGCTAACTTATTCCGCATTGTTAATTGTGACGTCTGGGACCCCGTGTTCTCGTAGGGGTTTCGTTAGAATAGAAGTCAAATTGTTAGTGGAATACGATTTTAAGCTCTCAGCGAAATGGCGATCGAACCGCTACGTCAGCCGAACAGGAGCCCGATTCTACTATTTTAAAAAAGCTTTAGTTCTATATTCGTTTCGTAGCAATTCGGTATACGTTACGTTTATATTGTTCTAGAAAACCGTATTCTACTAACCTATAATACCGAACGTAAACTAAACGAAAGCCGAACGATGGCTGTAAGCCCACCTAGCAAACAACTTATTCTCGATTACGAATAATCGTAGTATAATCGAGTCGACTCGTTAAAAATTTTGGGTACTCTGTGGTTGATACATTTTTCGGGTTGCCAACATAGTGATTCTACCCCTAAATTCAAGGAAGAATTTAGATTTTGGGGGCCGAAATATTTTTAAACTAATTCTATATTATTTAGCATTTACCATATAATAGCTTTTGTCCTTAACTTAATCTGCGTGGATTTTTTCTATGCAATAAATCAAGTCATTCTAACTCTCCGGTACGTCGTCAAGGATGGACAAATAAACAAAAACTTTTGCATTTACAATATTAATATTAATTAAGTATGGGTTCATGTTATATTAGTCGTCACATTTATTTCAAATTTCTGAGGTCCTATTATTAATATATTTGAGTATTAATTACTGTGACTAGTTTTTAAGGGTAAACCTCTTTTGAGAGTTGGCAATTATATTAAGTTCATACATACGGAAAATTATGTAAAATTGTTTAAAAACATAGAAATATCTACATACTAAAGTAGAACTGAAGTCTCAAGAACTTGCCCTCACTTCAGCTCACTATACTGCGTTGGGGTGCACAAAAAGGAGCACTAAAGATAACAAAAATGAATCCTAACCTAATCAACAATTGTTTACAAACAACGTCGTACTTCAACATAATTAAAATAGCGCAGAGATTATCTTTCATGCAGAGATTTCCTTTGGGATTGTAGATGCTTTCCGGGGCAGTGGTGGCACCGTCCCTCAGCGTCTTTCAGTGCAGTGAACTGTGTTCAAGGTACACAACAAGATGTGGGTTTTACAATTATGGTCCAATGCAGACTGGATGCCTGCCAAGACCGGACTGGGACCAAAAATCGGCCCGGGCATTATAGAGATAATCGGCCCTTTCCGTTTCCAAGCTATATAATAAAACTACAATAGACTTTTTTTAATGGAATGGAAATTGATGTCTGAATCACCATGAAGCATCCTTTATTGATAGAGATAAAAGGGCAAACTGCTTTTCGTTTGTGTTCGAGGCTTTGGAGTTTTTTTGCGACGACAGTCTACTAGTTCAGAACACCCCACAAGTAAATACAGCTAACCCAGTGGTGATAGAGGTACTGTAAACACGATCAAACAAAGGTGATTCATCGGCGCAGACTGCTCCATGACTCGGGAACCGACCAGCCTACTGGCCCACCAGGGGATCGGCCCATCGGGCATTTGCCTGATCTGCCAGTCCGGACCTGATGCCCACACTGTGTTAAACCTACATGAAGTCAGCGATCAAGAGTAAAGAATGATGAATTATTACCCTCGTAGAGTGAGAAATCCATCAATTCTATAAAAATAATAGACTAACCTAACTGCCCGATCCACACTTAAAAAATAAATACTTTATCAGTGTATCAAATAAGTGCTACTAAATACTTCATGGAACCATTAGGAATATTCACTTTTTTATTATATAAAATCAATATCCACGTTGGTTCTAAATCTCTGCTGGTAAAATAACTTTCATAGTTCCTAGAACCTGCTCAAGTGCTCACATTCTGTATAATATGAAGTAACTTCATATTCCATCTTATAGCTCTAATTACAAACAAAAATACATTTATGAGACAATCCTGTCATCATTAGATTAGAGGTATTGATGTATGTACTAGTTTTTATGGAAGTGACTCCCATCGATCCTATTTTTGGTAAGGCTTTTGTTGAGTTCAACTTAACTGTTAAACCAATATGCAATAAAAAACAACACTGTAAATGAGTTCAACATTTAAATATTATAGTTTTAATAGGTTAAGGTTGTGCATTTCCTTGTGCATTTTAATTACATTTACTAGTAATAAATAATGAATTGAAGTATATTTATATATCTTTTTTGTATGATATGTGACTGTGACTGTTTCGATTTAATAAATACAATTACATATGTAAAAATAAAATGTTTAAATAATAAAACATAGTTATTACTTGTGTTTTTATTTATAAATCCACATTATAAATGATTTTTTTAATGTATAATAGGTTTACTTGGCCTTCTACTTACCTGATAATTAAGTGATGTTAAGGCCGGTGGATGGTAAGAGTGCACACCCAGAAGCCCCTCAAAGCTAATAAGGCACTGGCTCTGCTACCTTTCATACTTGAACACAACAGTGCTATTAACACTGCTGTTTGGCGGCAGACTTGGGTAACATTGTCGGGAGCTAACCAGGCAAACATACAATGCCCTACCTCCAGCTAAACCGAGTGTAGGTAGGTAGGCCCAATAGGAATCGAACCCTGGACCTCTGGATTGTGAGTCCAAGAAGTAGCCATTAGGCCACGGAGGCAGAAAATCCTCCCCCTATACTGCTATAATAAATGCAAAACTGGTGTCAATGAAAGAGAACTAGCATCTAAGCTACAGGCTCGGCCTAGTTTAGATGCT
This sequence comes from Carcina quercana, assembly GCA_910589575.2. Lineage (NCBI taxonomy): Eukaryota > Metazoa > Arthropoda > Insecta > Lepidoptera > Depressariidae > Carcina > Carcina quercana. Next base: position 3,919,900 of record OU342454.1, on the reverse strand, counting down.
AGTGTAGATTGTATTGATTGTGCAAGGCCATTGTAAACATTTTTGTGGCAATAAACACTTTAATAATTTATTATTATTTATTTGTCTTTAATTAATGTAAGGGTATGAGACCCAGAATGACTACATTTGATGTATTGGAATATTTGAAGGATAGGAAAAAACATGATCTACATTATCTGATTGCTTAACGGTGAAGGAAAACATTGTGAGGAAACCTGCATGTCTTGAACAATCATTTGAAGTCTACCAATCCTCACTGGGCCCGCGTGGTGGACTATGTGCCATACACTCTCTGTAGGAGAGTAAGCCTGAGCCCCTGCAGTGGGGACGTATATATAGGCTGTTGATGATGATCAAATACTGAAGTCCACAGACGAAGTTGAATGACATTGTGATCACAGTATGATGAGAGTGGTACACATGATCACAGTTGGCGTGGACTTTCCACGAGGCGTTGTTGTTGTTACATAGGTAGACACTGCTGCCCATCTCTTGAATATTTTTTCCCTTATTCACATTTTATTACACCCATGGAGTTGTCTTAGTCTCACGCCGAGAGTACACGGTGGTTTATATTTACAGAATATATAAATCCTGGGCACAATCCATCCTCTTAGAATTTCATTTCAACCAAAAATAAACAAACGTAGGACATCGATCGTGAAAAAGTACCTCTGAGCTAACTTATTCCGCATTGTTAATTGTGACGTCTGGGACCCCGTGTACTCGTAGGGGTTTCGTTAGAATAGAAGTCAAATTGTTAGTGGAATACGATTTTAAGCTCTCAGCGAAATGGCGATCGAACCGCTACGTCAGCCGAACAGTTACGTCGTTTAGGCTTTAGTAGAATACCAATGACGTCATTTCGTGTAGTTTACGTTACGTTTTCGTTTACGTTTCTTTACAATAACTTAGTAGAATCGGGCCCCAGTTACGTCGTTTAGGCTTTAGTAGAATACCAATGACGTCATTTCGTGTAGTTTACGTTACGTTTTCGTTTACGTTTCTTTACAATAACTTAGTAGAATCGGGCCCCAGATGTGATAACCACTACACCACGGAACCCGATGGCTGTACGCTCTAAATTAACGATCGGCTTACGCCGCCACGCCCCGCGCTGTGCGCATGACTCGAGCGAGTGACGTCAGTTACGTAAGCATTCGGAGGAATTTATACTTTACGATGTAGCAAATGAAGTTGAAAGCAAGGAAACACGCTCTTTTTACAGAGAGTCCCAATGTTTGGGAAAACCACTAAACTTTAAATTTTCCTCAAGCATGAAGTAGCCTTGATCAAAATTAGCCAAAATATCATTTACTAATAGACTATACAGGAAAGAAATCGATATTTTGTTGGTTCTATAACTTCAATCAGAAAGAAGTTATACATAATATTAATTATATATTTTGCTTTGTATACAAAACTTCTGATAGAGAAGACTTCAATCAACAGTAATCAAATCAAGTCATACAGAATGAAATGGCATGTTTTTCAAACATGACATTCGCAAAAACAAGCTCAGTAAATAAAAGGATGGATTGCTTAAGACGGGTCCATCTCCATCAAAGTATCATACAAAATTTCTGTTGTCATAATCTTTTAAAATAGCTGCATTTGTGTAGTAACTATCCAAAAATAGGACATCGGATTGTGATGTCGCGAAATGAGTGTCATTAACATACAACTTCACAGTGAATCAGTTTTTTTATTATTATTGTTGAAAGCGCCATCTATAACCATTAGCTGCGTTACTGTTGCAGCTAACTATAAAGTTGTAAATTAATGATATTTATTTCGTGACACTATAATTTCATCTCATATGTATGTTAAGGTAATTACTTATCAAAGCCAGCTATTCTATTTTAAAAGATTATAGCAACAGAAATTTTAATATGAAAGCATTACGAGAGGAATAACATTAAATTATTCTCCTACAGTGCACAACTGGAATACAGTTGAGCAAAAAGTACCGTTTTCATAAAGTTTCACTTTCAAGTCTGTCTTACAATATCTGTCTGTCAATCTACGTAAACTGAATGACATAATATTATTATACAACAAGTCAGACTAGGTGACCACGGCACATTATCTATTTAGGCGGGCATATTAAATATTTATTAGCTTGAGCCTGTTGTATTAAATTGCTAGTTTATATGGTAATCTATTGTGAATTCTGTTACGTTTGTAAACTGGTTGGTTTTTTAACCTAGACCAAAAAAAACTGTTGTCTGTAAAAGGTTTTGTTCATAACCATATTGGTATAGTCCCCAATTGACACATTTGCTTCAGTTATCAAACCGATTTAGTACTTTTTTAAACCTATGTTTTATCAGCATATATAAATTCATAATTTTGCTTTAAGTTTCAAAAGTACTGTTACATATTTTTTGTTGAAAACTTTTGGCAAGATCCTACTACTACTGGGAGATAATTCCCAAGAATCTGCAGGAAGACTTCAATTAGGTATCTGGGGATATATTTGAGTTTTCCTAGGCTCATGTTATAAATATTTATGTAAAAATGACTTACTACAAAGGAAAGCAAGTTAAAAATCAACAAAACAAGACTTTTTTGTTAGACTTTAATTGTTTTTAAATTTTGATTAATCATCCACATTATGAGCCATGATCACTCACAAATTGTAGTCTCCATTACTAAGACAAGCATAATAATAAATTCATAAAAATTAAACTTTTGCTAAAATCTTGTTTACATGACATGTTATATACTTCTCATCAGAAAAATCGAAACACCTTGTAAGATCTCTGTACCTTGTGTATCACAAATGAAGTGTCTGACATAGTGCCTTCATACAAGTTTACAAGTTCAGTGGAGCACAGCCTTTGGATATTCTAATATGTGTGGGATCTTAGGTACTTCCTTAAAATTGAGTTGTTCTTAAAATCAAATTATTATTATTTTAAAGTTTCTCTTAAATTGACAATTTGTAAGTGAAACTTAATATTGAGACAGGACTGAGTTTCACCTGAATAAAGTACAATATCCTGCACTGACAAAAACTTTCCCAAACATGATTACGAAATCTATACTTTATCTCTAAATTGAGCCATTATACATAGATTAGACATCAGTTATCTTTGTGAAGGTGCCTTTTATCAGTATAGTGGTTCACAAACAAACACACAGACTGATAATTTATGTAAACGTGTGCCTGTAATCACTGTGGCAAATTTAATCATAAACAGTTCATGAACATTCCTGAATTGAATGTTAAGGCTGTATAACTTGTAGATTTTTGTTTACAGACATAAAAAAAACTTCAAAGGAGAATATATTTTATTTGCTGTGATCTGGGAAGTATATGTCATGTACATAAACTTTCCAGATTCAGCAGCAGGTGTACTAAGTTGCATAAATACCAAGAGGCTGACTATATTACCTGAGTATGGTTCCTTTCAATCAAATTTTAATAAATGGTAACAAATTTAAACATTACATATGTATATCCCAGTAACAGAAACAAAAATAGCTCCACAACATTTACTCAGTCTTCAAACTCTAAAGGATTCTGCATTACTTCTTTAACTTGATCTAATAGAAGTCTAGCATTGTTTTGGGGTTTGTGTATGGTTATTCATATTGGATAGAAACACAAGTTACTTTTAGCATACCAAATTTTATGATATTTTTTAGATAGTGCCAGATAGAAATAAACAAGCCATTAATCCCATGATGCCTTAGATTCTTTTAAAGTTTGCTGGTATTATACTTCTATATTGTAAGATCTTGGATAAAACATTCATGATTAGGGCAAAAGGGAGTTCTACTGAAAAAAAATCCAGACTTCCCAGTGGTCTCCAAATGGCAAGTACCTAAGTGGCCATATGCCCAGTTAAGTATTAGGTATGTGAAGTATTAGACCGATAAGTATTTAGCCAGTTACATACACATCTCACGGTCAAGTGTGAATCAAGGGGACAACAAGCGAATGCTATTTTCTTGTGGTCCCCCCCCCCCCCCCCCCCCCCGGGGAACATCGCAGGAGGGACCATGAGTCCAGAGGAGAAAAACATATCTTTTTGTGCACTCCAACTGTGAGTTTATCTATAGTCTATTAATGCACAATGTTTTTTCCGAATGATAAGTTTTATATGTAATAAATGTAAAGGTGTAATTACACTCGGCTTTAGCCCTGAATCGTGAGAAACTATAAATTTGAATACAATCGATACAAAACGAGGCGCAAGGCCGCTTTATTACAGCAAAGAGCTAAGATGACTCTAATTATGGTAAAAGGTCAGTAGATGTACAAACTGCGGCGTTATAAGTGATATCAGAGCCAATTCAATAATTTTATGAGTCACTCGTCCGGCTGTATGAATCGCTGTTTGTACCGGTGACCTAAAGTTAATTAAAAAGTTACAAAAATTTTACTTTTCGGGGAGCATGTTTCGTGTGCACGGTTTTAAAGAATTTAATTTACTTTGTACTGATTCATTCGTAGGCATATTGAAACGGAAACAATTAAAAGCTAGTTTTCATTAAGGAATGCGGGAGAAAATTACCTTGTCCAAACATTTGAGCTCCTCGGTGGGATAAACTGTTTTTTCACACCTTGCACAAGTTTTATTCATCTTGAGTTTTTTTTAACACAAACACAGTAAAAAAACTTTCACACTGTCGATTCACAGAGTAACACAGGTTTTCACAATTCAAAAACAAAGTTTGTAACAGAATTTCGTTGAAAACACTCACGAGCACGATTTTTGTAGCATCTCCGATCGCGCATGCCAAAAAATGACAAATGGCGGCCGTTAAGTGTTTCCATACGTCAAGAATGATAATCGTCTAGTGTTTCTAGTCGTGCTGAGTGGAAAAGCACAAAGGTTTTACAAAGCAAATAAATCTTTAATTAAATAAATAAATCAATAAAACATTTTAAGACGACAAGTTATGACAATAACATTTTGTTTTTTGCAAAACAGTCAACGCTTCGTTGAATAACTTTTTTGAATTATTTACCATATCAGTCAAATGCTTACAATCTTCCTGCTTTTCTTCCTCGATCATTTTCAGTTTATCTTGAAGGATTTTTAGCCTCTCTTCCGTTAGTTGCAGTTTATATTTCAGTTCATCTTTACTCATGGCTTCATAATAATCATCACCGTGAGTACCAGAAGACGAACATTTACAAGAATCTGAGCTGTCCGTGGAAGTTTTAATTGCAGGCTTTTTAAATTTCAGCTCCGACAACTCTAATGGATCTTGGATTGACTTAGATCTGGGTTTTTTGGTTCGAGTCAACCTGTTCTCTTTTTCAGCCTTTAATAAATTACATTCTTCTTCCAACTTTGATATAGTAAGTTCCATCTTCCTTTTTTTCTCTTTAAGTCTTCTATGGGAATGATCGAGGTCCTCCCACTTGTGCCTTTCGTGATCAATTCTTTCATTTTGCTTGACCACTAAATCGGAAAGTCTTTTTATTTCATTATCAGTGGCAGTTTTCATTGGCGTGAAGAAAACGCTCTGTAAAGAGCATTTTTCGTAACTGAGCAGCCTGTCTCTTAGTTCTTCGATCTTGGCAGATTTTTCGTTTGCCTGTTTCCTGAGAGCGTCGATTTTAACATCAGTGTTTATATTTGCCTTTTGATGTTCCGCTATCTCGGCGAGCATTCGATTCATTTTAGAAGTATTTTCACGTAAAACTTCTTGGTAGTAAGTTTCCAGATGTTTAATTTGATTCTGAACAAAAAAAGAGAGTCTAAAATATTCATCAATTTTGAAATCAGCAAGAAAGAAAAAATGGCTTGAAATTTGCATGGCAGAAAAGCACTCGAGACGGAAAGTCATTTTTGTTACCATACGTCTTTTATTCTGTCAAACCGACTGCATCATTGACCCTTTAAAAATATTAATTCTGTGCTTTTGTTTCAAGCTCGTCTTCTGCATATTCTGTGACCCAGGAAATACAAATGCAGAGATTTGGTATCCTGCCAGTCCCTAAAGCGTAAAATAATAACCAATATATGTAACGTCGATACCTATATAGGTTCGAGTACAATGGGATTTCAATCAATTTATCATATAAATATATTTAAACTTCATTAGGTTATAATTATTACCTTTTGTTCGTTGATGAGAACGTCATCATGTTCACTTTTCTCCATGAATGTTTGTGACTTTTGTTTTAACCTAACAGCTTCGCATTCGAGTAATTTAATTCGACACTTCGCTCCTTCCACCTTTCTTTTCAACTCAATATTCTCTTGTTTGAGCGCGTTAACGAACCTTGTGGTTTCCTCGGCTTCTTTCTTTTTCTTTTCTTCTAAATCTCTTATGACATGCTGCAAAACAAAGTTCGAAGAATTAATTACTTGATCAAAAAGCTGGAAATTAACAAAGCTTGGGGTCTCATTAAATGTGTTATAAGTTAGAACCTTATCGAAGGTTAAAACCACGACAGTACGAGAACGACATACTTAAGGTATAAAGAAAGTGCGAGTCGGACTCACGCATCGAAGGTTCCGTACAGAATATGAATAATCAAAATACTGAAAATCTCTTATATGCTCTACCGAAAATATAAGTCTGGTTGAAGAACCAACTTTACTTTGCGGTTACATTACATACCCGATGTATGGCTTTCAACTACAAAGTTAAATATGTAAGCATAAAAATCACTTCTGTTGTATGGGAGCCCCCTTAAATAATTATTATATTCTGTTTTTTTATATATATTTGTTGTTATAGCGGCAACAAAAATACATCATTTGTGAAAATTTCAAGTGTCTAACTATCGCGGTTCGTGTGGTAAAGCCTGGTGTCAGACGGACAGACAGACAGATGGAGAGCAGAGTCTTAGTAATAGGGTCCCGTTGGTTACGCTTTCTGTACGGAACCCTTAAAAGTAGAGAGAAACATTAAAAAGTCATTGCAATCACCTGAATAGGATCTTTCTTCTTTTCTTTAGGGTTCAGATTCAGCTTCGTTTCAAGTTCTGCAATTTTTGACTGAAGGTTCAATATTTGCGTAGCTCTACCTTTCCATCCTGCTAGATCATTCTGCAGATCTTTGATACTTGTGAAATTACTTCCCAGCTCCTGTTGCAATATTTTAGTAGCTACAAGTATTTCATTCTTCAACTCCAAATTCCTGTTCTTACTTTCAAATAGTTTTTTATTAACTACAGCCAGCTTAGCATTCAGGTCTTTTAATTCTTCACTCGTACCTAAATCTATGGGGTCATCTTTGCAGGCGCATTTCTCTAGATTCTCAGCATCTCTTGTCATCATTTCAAGCTGTATGATCCTCCTTTCCAAAGCAGCGTTCTTTGTTTTGTATGATCCGATTTCTGCAGTTAAATGGCGGTTTTGTTTGCAGAGATCCGTTATTTTTGAACTGATGATAGTAGCTGACTTTGCAGAAATGTTACCACCTGTGCCGGATATGACGTCACGGATACGGGTGTTCAGCTCCGTGACTAGTTTCTGTAGTGCTTTAATTTCTTCGTCTTTAACGAAGATAAGTTTGCGCAGTTCGCTGTTTTCCGATGTCATCATCTGTGAAAAAATGAAGTGTTGCGATTTTGAAAATTATTATTATCGAACGTTTAAGAAACTTCTCAAATCTCTCAAATCTGATTTCGTTGATGATAGCGGCTACAGAAATACATCATTTGTGAACATTTCAACTGTCAATCACGGTTCATGAGATACAGCCTGGTGACAGACGGACGAACAGCGGAGTCTTAGTAATACTCGTAGGGTCCCATTTTTACATACATAATTAACATAGCACTCCAATGCCTAGAAACAGAGATCAGAACTTCCAGAGGCTGTGTTCCACTGAACAAGTATGAAGGAACTAGGACTACACTTTCGTGTATAGCAAGAAGGTATGTACACATATCAAAGCAAAAGTCAGATAGTCAGCCATCAAAATGCAGCGCACTTCGTGGGCAGTTCACGTGTGTGTGTGAATTATTAGACTCTATATATTCCTTACAAATCCGTGTGCCCAGGAACCCTGGCCAAAAACCAAAAATTACTGCTGACATGATGCCCCAAAATGAGATACTAAAGCCGCTTACAAGAATCTCCCACGCCTAATGGAAGGTAAGGCGTTTCATACAACACATCAAAGTAATACGCCTTATAAACTGTACTTCCTACTCTTATTACATGGCAAGAATTTGAACGGACATGCACTTCTCTGCCTGCCCTTTTCCCTACACACCGTATCACGTTGATTGAATTATGTGAATTAAAAATTATGAATATTATATAGACGTCTCGTGTGCTGATATTCTGTGTCGGAGACCGTCAAGTACAATAAAAAGAAAACACTGTGCTACTAACCGTCAATTGACCAATCAAGTGGGCATTCAGCTCGGGTGCGTAAATAGCATCGTTAGAGTCTGGTGTGCCAAGATCCTTCAATATTTTTAACTTCATATCGTCTGTCTCCTCAATTTTACCCGCCAATTCCTCCTGCTTCTCCTTCTTCGTCTTCAATAAAGAATTCGATCTGTCTTTGTTCATTTTCGTTTAAAATAAATATTACATGAAAGACAAAAATATATTATTTTAACATACGTCACTACGTGACAGTAAAAGTGATTCGAAATCAATTCGAAATTCGAATTTCATATAACAATGTTAAAACAATGTTTAAAAAATATATGTTGTCGTCCTTTATCGTCAAGAAAAGTTTTTAAATCATACTGATGGCTACCGTGGCTACATTCTTGTACCAACAATTCGGAGGTATCGGGTTCGATTCCCAGCGAGGGTATAAGTTTATTTATAATTTTATATACCTATGATGGCTGGCATAGTTACCTATGGTCGCATACGGCATAGCTCGGTGGAATGTAGCCGTTTGTGGTAGCCGTGGGACACCATGTATAGATTTAAAAAATTTCGATTGTACAAATAGTTCCCGTGGTATATTTTTTGAAGTTGATGCTGCCAATATTAACAATCAGCGGATTCTTGGCGCGAACTTGAATAATGGTGGTTCATTGCAATTTTTCGTAATTCGTTAATAATACTGTTATGTGTGTTTTTTGTGTTATAATTGTGTGATATAGTGCAAAAAGTGTCATGAATGGTGTTATAGTATCAATTACGCAAAATTGCTAGGGTTTCGACGCGATCGAAAGGGTTTATCATGTCGAGTACATTCGGCATATGGACTCTTTCGAATTATGTTGAAACCAAGGCTGGCCTTTGAAATTCTCGTCAAGAATCGTCAAAACAAGCGATAAAATGTACACATTATACATTTTATTGAGAAAACTAGGTTAGGTTAGGTTTCATTGAGAAAGATATATTCAGAGTAGGCTGTATGGCTTTGTTCCTTTGCCTTCCCATTCGGGAGAATTAAAAAAAATTAACAATCAGCTGTCATGTCACGAACTGTCAAAATCAAAATTGTCTGATCGATTTCCTAAGTATTACTACGCCTGTGTTGAAATTAACAAATTTTGGCTAATTTATTCACGTCAGGGATTACATTTAATGTCTAGATGGGCAGTTATTTACTTGGCTACTTCTAGAAATCGACTTCAGGTGTTTGTCGACGCCCAGGTTGGTTTTAAATCGCTACGTCCTTGTGACTAAGTTGACGCTGAAAGAATCAATGTTTTATCGTTTTGTTATGCAAACAAAAGGCTCTTCGCGGTGAATTTGATGAATAATTCGTCAATGCTCTTCTCTAGAGCTGTCTACAATAGTTAAAACTCACTTAACTAGCGATAAAAACAATTTTTGTTACTGTTTCAGCCGTCATCATGCCTGGCACAAATCTGGTAGTTCCAGTTGTATTGTGGGGCAAATACGCTCCAACTCACTGCATATCGTCAGTGTACCTCTCTAGGGACCAGAAGACTTTGGTCACTGGTTGCTATGATGGACAGATATGCATCTGGCAAGTGGATCCAGAGTCTTTGAAAATGACACCTCGGTGCTTGTTGGTTGGTCACACGGCTCCGGTTACGTGCCTCTCAAGGGCTTCTATTGTTCAGGTGACTGTCGTACAAATTCGATTATAGTACATGCTATTCTAGATTATGTAGTGCCTGTTCACCTGTAACTTCTCACAAGTAAAAGTGTTCAATTCATAGTGCTTCTGTAGGCTAATACATACTACTATAGGCAATGCTCATAATTGGGTAGATTCATTCCTGCCATGGTGGTGATATGCAACATTACTGAACTGTCTTGCTATACACATCCGTCACATATAATTTGATGTTACAAAATACACTCCTCACAGCATCACTACTGCAGGAACCTACTCAGTTGAGAGCTAGGTCATTAAGTTGCTTATGTTATTATTATCTTACTTGATATGTTTCTGTCTTCATGCGCTGTTGGAGGCATAATAAGATAATGTGACGTGCCAGCAAAGACCAATTCCATTCATTGCTAATTTTGCCCATATGCAAAAAATGCATACTTCATGTGTCCAGTACCATCCGTTTCAACTTCCCATAATTTAAATCGGTTTGGCCAGGCCTGGTAATTTCCTATTTCGTGAAGAACACTTCAAGCTCACATATATAATAGTGTCCTGAAGTTCCATCATAACAGTGTTTACATAACCAGAAAAACTATAGTACCATGTAAATTAAAGGTATAAACAAATCTGTCACAATTTCTTTGTGGTACAAAAAAAGCAATTAGGCTCATCATACGAATCCCATAATGGGATTCATGTAAATAATTTTTCATGTCTTTGGAAATCCTCACTTTCCATTACCTTCTTAATATTATAAAGATTTTGTGAAGCAATAGAATTTGTTTAAATCAATAGAAGTAAGGACAAAGCGATGGCCAATAGACGGAAAATATTTCTCAAATCAATTCTACCCAACTTTAGAATAGTAAAACACTACCTGATATCGGACACCATTGCTTTTCAACAGTCTGCCCATTCCTTTAACAGAAATTTCCACATATAGCTCCTGTAAAGTTAGGCTCAAAGATTCCTTGTTGAAGGGATGCTTCTTTGCGGTACAAGAGTTTATACAGGATCTCAAATGTAATTAATTATAATAATTTAATTTAATGTTGACATTTATTATTAATTAATCAATTAGTTGTTTAGTAGTTTAGCTATTAGTATAAAATTAATTTTATACACAGTAATAATTGTTTTATGAATAAATGTTATTGAAATTTAATTTCAGGACAATAACTTCATAGTGAGCTCGTCGGAAGCAGGTGAGATGTGCACATGGGACCTGGTAGATGGCAAGTGCAGAGAGAGTGTCAAGTTGTCACAAGTACACACCAATATACAGGTGAGTCATGAGTTTGGAAGTCTTAACTAATTACCCAACTAGCTTCAATGAGCTACGTTCAAAGAGCAAGCGCTAGTGTTTTATGTCTGTCTAGGCTTTTATGTAATAAATCTGTACCGAAATTTAGTGGTGTTTATTGACCGAATGAGCGAAGCGATCAAAGAAGCTCTTCCTTTCGACTACTAGGGCAAAAAGCTACTTCTATGTGGGTTTGCATGTTTTCCTCCACAGGTTGTATTTCTCAAGCAATCTAGACGAAACATGGTATATAGGTTAAAGGAATTTTTTGAACTTATTTGCCGTCTGTAATATTTGATTGGAGAGGTACTTCCTCCAAAAAGTGGTAAAAAGGGGCTACTGGATATCTCCGCCATATGATATCCGATTGCGATGTGGTTTCTGCTTCGATTACTCTGAAAGTTGAATTATGGAATAGAAAAAAAGTCAAAAAAGTCTAGATTTTAATCGTAGTAATAATAGTGACATAGTTGGGAGTACAAATCAAATTATTCTCATTGCCATCTGGGTGAATTCATAAAGATAGGGATTTATAGAGCACCTGAAACCATCTTCTCATTGTAAAAATAACTATTAGGGCTAAAACCAATTAATATATTAGCTATTAATATTCTTAGCAATAAATCTGTACTAGGTGTTATTCATGCCTCAATTTCGTCGATATTTAAAAAGAACTGGAATAAATAACAAATTGGAACTCATTGGTATGAGCCAGGATCGAACGCAGACCTCGATTGTTCAAGGACTGACGCTCTACCCAACTGAGCTACCACGGCTACTACATAATAATCAATTATACCTTTTTTTAACCAAATATAGATAAAACATCAAGTATATAAATGTATCATTGTAACATTAATTATAAATATTTAAATAATGAATGTGACGTGCTTGTAATTATTACCTTCATTTATCATGTAATCGTAAGTTGTAACCACCCAATTACAACCTTCCAATAGTAAAATGTAGTGTTTTAAAATATCAATTAATAACAGTTTACTTACCCCTTCTTAATCACACGATTCTTCTGCCCCAAGGTTGCCTGGAAGAGATCGCTTTTAGCGATAAGGCCGCCTTCATTGTACCTTTTATGTTCTTCTCTTTTCTTTTCTGTTTTTTTTAATATTTTGTGTGTGTGTGCAATAAAGGTTATTTTAATTGAATTGAACAGTTCGAAAACCTGCTTAATATTAATTTCAGGCATACCACATGTGCAACAGTGAAGATTTACGTCTCTTCTGCAACGGCTACTATGCAGAAATATTGATTATGGATCCGTTCTCGCTCGAGATATTGTTTTCGTTGAGCTCCAAAATGAACCCAGATTGGATATCTGCATTGCATGTAAGTTAGACAAAATGACCTGGTATAAACTCATTGTGCACCAAAAATCAATAGCAAACCTTCGTGGTTTTTTGCAGGTACTGCGTCCATCTTCAAGAAAGGATGATGTTGTACTTGCTATATCAATTACAGGCACTGTCAAAGTAAGTCTTGCTTCTTATTGTTTATTCGTTAAACTGACGATTTATTCAACATTTTATGGTTCATACCTTGATGGTTGAATTTTATTCGCATCTGCCTAGATACTGGCTACACCCAGAGCTGAAAATATCAACGTTTTAGACCCAAATCATCTGTAATTGTTATCTTGTATCTGTATTGTATCTTTTTTGACGGAAGCTTGAACAAAATCGTTATAATTATAAAGGATCATATAAAGTTGTTGCACAATATCAAAGTTTTAAAACAAACTTTGCGAGAGTACAGCTTCAGAATCAATCATCACGACTGTATAACTAAATTAATAGAGTACTGAACATATATACGTTGAGGTACCATAATAGTAAAGAAATTATTATTATATGGCTAAAACCCCTAACTTATGATGAGACTGAATCGTTTGTACATTTTATCACATAATTTTACCCCACACTCACTCACCCTCACACACAGACAATATTATATCTTTTAATGTTTGTTAGTAAATAAGCCGTCTTATTGTAATTAACCCCTTTATGCTAACAGAAGAGCGGAAACCTCTACTACAAGCTTCAAAGCTTAAAATAGATTTTCGGCCTGCACTACTATTTAATTTTTTGGCTAAAATAAAATACTATTTTATTTAAGTGACGTTATAAACCTCTACACCATTGAATTGATCAGAAGATATACTTTTGTTCATTCAATCCCCTTTTCACAGGTCTGGTCCCTCCTAGGCCACGAGAACAAGCAATCAGAGCCGATATACGAAAACGAATCCAAACAGATACGCTGCCTCAACGCTCTGTCGCTCAACTGTTGCGCTTACAACCAACGCACTGTGCTCATCGTGTGCGCTAAGTATTGTCAGATATACGACGCGGGTGAGTCACTCATACGTAGCATAATATACAACAAACAGACACGCTGCCTCAACGCCCTATCGTATATAAGATGATTATTTCACCAAATACTCATTCAGAATGATTACAAAATTTAACGGTCACTTCAAATGTCCGACTTTAGAATGGCACTGGCGGAATCATATCAAATTAAATTGAAATTCTCGTCATTTCAGGTGATTTCTCCGTGCTCTGTTCGATCCAAGCGCCTCAGGGCGAGCGTTGGATGTCTGGCGACTTTCTGGCCACAGACAGGGTTCTGGTCTGGTCCACTGAAGGCAAAGGATACCTGTTCAAACTGCCAGCCAAGTAAGTAACTCTAACTCTTAGGTGAGCGTCGTTGAACACAGTCTGGATCACGTTTGATTTAAAATAACAATAATTACTTATTATTCATTTAATCTCAGGTAACAAAGACCTATAATGTCAATTTGGTATGAGTTTGTGTCTTGTGCCCTGAGTTTTTTTATTATTTATAAAGTTCACCTACAGGACTATCAAAAATGTATATTATAAGACGAAATATAAATAAGACAGAGAAACATAATATATTAAAAATAGCAGTTTGTAATATGTTTTAAAAAATAACCTTTCAAGTGCGAGTCCGACTCGCTTAGCAAGGGTTCCCTACAGAATATGTATAATTATCATACTGAAAATAGTATTTTACGAGTATAAGAATAAACTAATAATAAAAAATATTTTTTTGCGATAACTCCGCCAATTATGAATCGATTTTGATTATTCTTTTTTTGTTTGGTAGAGCATACTTCTGGGGTGGTCCCATATAAATTTTATCGAAACTGATTCAGCGCTTTTTGAGAAAATCAACAAAAACATAATATATATCCAGATAATTCTACCTCTAAGGGTGAACATTTTAGGGGATGAATGCTGTACACTTTTAGGGCAGTTGAAATCGGTTACATTCATTTTTGAACGCGTCAGTTATTTTATATTATTGTCGATTATTAAATAGTTTTGTATCAAACGTGATCCAGACATTTTAATGTTATATAACACTTACACAGAATTCACATAAAGACAAAACCAATGATATTTTTGTTTGAATCATTAGAATCTCATCGGAGCACAGCTGCATCTGTGTTAGAACGTCATTCTACAGGTGCTTAAACATGTCTGCCAGTGTCAATAAATAAATAAAATACAAAGTATTTATTTAACAAGAAGTCTTTCTTTCTTCTACTCTATGGATTCTTTATTTTGTAGCAATTTTTTATTAGTAATCGTAAAATATGCGATATAAATGGCGGTATATTATTATTGCGTTGAAATAGCAGCTTGATTTCTCACAAATCAAAGGTACTGCAGACTTGAGTATTTGTTATTAATTTCGACTTGATACCTACGCGTTCCTGAGAAAAAAAGGTCCTGACATACAGACGGACAACCAAGTGACCGTATTAGGGTTCCTTTTACGGAACCCTAAATATATTAAACTAACGATGTAGGTAATATTAAAAAATTCCAGTTACTGACAACTTGAAAAATGATCTTGACTGCGCAGTAAACGATTTTCGGGTCTCTTTGGCGGGACGCGGGAGGAGAATGTCATTTCGAACGCGTTGAGTCGCGTTATTGGCCGAACAGTCCCCCCTTGCGCCCCTCTGTCACCGCTGTCACTGTATGCGCGGACTCATCCCCACTATGCCCATTATTGTTCAAGTTCCTAGTAGTACTTCGGAATTATAACTTTGGAGGACCTTGGACAACCAGTTGTAAATCATCGATCTAGTCTACATGATTTATCGATTGTATGTAGACATTTTTAAGCACTCACTATAATGACATATGCCTGGAACGGGCTGACAATAGCTTGCACATTGATCGAATTTAAAACATTACGAGGTTAATAATAATTTATGAAGATAGCATCAGTTTGCGCCAAATGTGCTAATTAATTCCGCATGTCGATTGCCAGAAAATTGTTGAATAAACCTATATATTTTTATTAATTTTTTAAACAACTAAATAATTGTGCAGGAAATTTATCAGAAAATGATACTAGTTCTTAATCTGTATAAATAAAACAAAGTCGGGTTAGTTACACCAGTTATAACTCAAGAATTACTGAACTGATTTTTACGGTCATACTCATAAGTTTCTTGCATTTATCTCCGCCCAGAATAACAGAATAACTATTAAAACATGGGAAAAGTCACATCACAATTTTTCTCTCCTACATTTTGTATGGAAGATGAAGACGAGGGCAATAAGCTTTTAAGAAATAAATGTAAGACAAGATACGAGTATGTTAAAAGTTTTAATATTAAAACGAAAATATATAGGTTTGTTCAATAAAACTTGCTAGGTTGGTTAGGTGTTCTAGAATCCAGGTTTCGGCTAAAGTCAACATTTCTGTTTGTAGCAAACTTCGTGGAAGGGCCGTCAATAGGTCAGCACTAAATCTCTTTTTGACACCAAGATTTTTCGCTAAACTCTGATTTTTTATTCAAGAGACAAAATCGAGAAACTTGTGATGATTTAATTTTGTAATATTATTGTGTACATATTTAAACAATTTATTGTACTTGAAAAATATATACAAAACACACAAAAGCCACAGAGAAACTGTATAAAAAAAGTATTTCTTGAAAAAAAAGATCAAAATTTTTATGCTGAATATGTCGCTCCATTATGTAAAAAAAATTGGTTGCCTGTAAAGTCGGTATACGGGCGAAAGTTTTACGTGACAACGACTTTGAGTGGTAAAATAATTTTAATGTGAATATTCATTCAGGGACGCGTGCCTTTCACTTTTTATGTCTGTCTCTCTCGCTCTTAGGCGGGCTAACCATGCCCGAGTGGAAGGGACGCGTGCCTCTCACTCGCTCTCATTGTGAGCGCATAACGTGAGCGGAGCGTAACGCAGTTTCTTGAAGTGTCACCCGGCAAACCAATTTATAAGACGTTGTCACGTCAATATTATTTATGTCATTTTTTAAATTGTAAATAAATAAATAATTTATGACGTCGTTTGTCGTAATCTGTGTAAATAAATCCAAACCCCAATGACTCTAGGTGACAACAAATATAAATAAAATGAAAAAGCCTTTTATTTTGATCCTGCTACATTGCTGCTTGATTTCCTATTATTCTAATACACCTTATTTATTTAGCAAGGTCCCCAGGTTGGGTAAAGGCCTCCTCCAGTAATGTCCACTTCTCTCTGTCTAGAGCTATTTGCCCCCACTTGGACCAGCGGCTTTTTTGATTTCGTCCTCCCAGCGTGTAGAGGGCCTTCAACAACAAATATGCCAATAAAATAATAGTAGATTTATAAAAAAATTACCTTAAAATGAGTAAGGCTAGCTTACATCACTATCACAAAAAATCTATTTTTTTTTTCTGGAATCGGCTTTTGCATCTTAGTTTTGTGTCTCGAATAAAAAATCCGACTATCATTGATATTGTATATAAAGTGTGTAAGTTCATTTTGAATTTTCTTCTATAAGCATTTATTGGAATTTTTATGGATTTAGCTAAATAAAAAAATTTATAATGTCTGTTACGGAAATGAAATAATTGTTAGTGAAAAAAGTGATTAATAGCGAAAAAAATCTTGGTGACTTTTATATGTCGTGTTGAACATAAATTTGTATTAGAATGTAGTACATTTTTATTTGCTAGCACTTTGTAGTAGTTAGTTAGACGCTTTTTAATTTTTTTAATAAAGGACCATTGGCTGTAGTCCATATCATTTAAGCACACATATCACACTTGTCTTATACATGTGTTTTTTTAATATGCAATAGACATAGTTTCGTTTGCCTTTTCGTCATAGTTAATTTATTCAGTAACGTTTTTAAATTCACGTTTTAAATTATATACTTGACACCAAATTAGATTGGGCTTTAATTGCATTTTATACCATAACATAGCTGACATTAAGTTCGTAAGTTAGTTAGAGTTGTTTTGCGTGTTGCACTGCCACACCAAACCATAAATGACCCATTGTTTTGTTTATGTTCCCTATCGTGGTTTGATGCACAACGAGCTCACGTCAAGCGTGAACAGAAACACCATTTTATGTTGCTTTAACTTAAACTTTTTTTTACATTTATCCGCCTCCGTGGCCTAATGGATATTCATCCACTTCATCAACATCCTAAATATGTTCCCACTGCAGGGGCTCAGTCCTACTCTCCTACAGAGAGTGTATGGGACATAGTACACCACGCGGGACCAGTGCGGATTGGTAGACTTCACACACACCTTTGAATTTCTTCTCAGGAGTGTATAGGTTTCCAAACGATGTTTTCCTTCATGAAAAGCCAATTGTAATGACTTTTATTATTCGTACATACATTGGTACGAGCCAGGATCGAACCCAGACCGCGATTGTTCAAGGACTGACGCTCTACCCAACGGATTAACTAATGGCTAAATGTTGGTCTAACGTGGGTCTAACAGTCCGAATTCGATTCCCAGTGGGGGTGCCATGGGTGGGCATTTTCTATGTCCGCTTAAAAAGCTAGCTACCACTATATTACCTAGGTCTGCCGCTAAACGAAAGTGTTAATAGCACTGCCGTGTTACGGTATGAATACTAGCAGAGCCAGTGCCTCATTTGCTTGAGGCTTCTGGATGCGCACGCTTACCATCCAACGGCCTTATCGTCACTTACCATCGGGTGAGATGAAGGACAAGTTGTATCCCATCATACATAAAAAATGTTACGCTAAGTCACGTGCTTGATAATCTTAAAATCTGATTTATTAATAATCTTGATTTCGTTTAATTTTTTATTTAAAAAAATTATCCCATGAGTCAAAATCGCTATAAAAAGTTTTCTATGTTCTTCTTCGTATCTTAGTGTATAACGTTGCTAAGTCCACTGTTGGGCATGTGTCTCCCATATATTTGATCCTATCTGGGTCACGTATTTGTTTGAAAGCTTGACGTGAGGCTGTTGCGCTCTAAATTGTACTTTACACAACCTATTTACTTACCTAGAAGAAGGACGGCGAATCTATTGCCGTCCTTGTTAGATTATCTGCATTAGAATTAGTTCCCAAGTCTATGTTTAAAGGTATTTGTAAAATTGAACACGAAAAAAACGTGCCGAAGGTTGGTAGCCCCTGACAGAGTTCGCAAATCAATTTAGAGATACTTTTAAAAATATGTTTCTTTTAAGTCATATATCTGAAATGACAGTCATCTCGCTCGTCATTTTCTCTATCTCTCTCTTTTTAAAAATGATTTATTTTAATTGTCTCATTCTCGTATTAATTTATTGTACCTACTCAAAATTGGAACCTTGATTGCAAACGACTGTTAAGCCCCCTTCGTCCTATAGCAAATTTTGGCATTTGAACTTAAAAAATATCTTGCCAGGATATTTTTAGCCAATCCACTCGCGATATATTTTTTAACGTACTCGTACTAAAATTAGTTAATAGTTTCATCCATTAAACAGATCGGTGAAGTTCGTTAATTAGATCTTAGACCATAAGCGTAGAGACACACCTGTCTTTGCTGTTCTCATCTACCTTGATCATTCTGAATCCGGAAGGCTAGAATGCCTTACAAAATGTACCGATCGAGATACACCTGTCTCCCCGCACCATTAAGCACGCCAGCAAGAGGCCAGCATCCCCGGAAAACGTGCTGGCCGGTCAGAAAGAGACGCGAATTTCATACAAACTACATATATCTGAGAGAGACATATATATTTGCATCAGTACGCCTGCAGTTGTGCAAATCAAGCACGCCGGGTCTAGATCATTCTAGGTAGATCAGTGCCTCTACCATGAGTTTACGCAGGCGGTAACGTATATATTGCTATCGGAATGCTGTTCAGTCGAGATGCGGGTGACAAGGACAGAGCGATAGTTAACGATACACGTTATCGCCTGCGTAAACTCATGGTAGATGCACTGAACAGCCAAGACAGGTGTGTCCCCACGCTTAAGTCAGGCACGAACATGTCCTGAATATATATTTTTTTCTGTTGATCTCCGTCTGCCATTTATTGTATGATATAGTACGAGTAAATGTATAATTTCAGATGTGTTTAATGTGCTGTGTTTGTTAGCTCGGTGCCTGACCACAAGGGGTTCCATGGACCCACCGTCGACCACGACAGCCCGGTTCTGTTCGGAATACTGGCGCATCCTGATAATAAGGTAAATATAAATACATGAAAGTAGCAGATTTATGCACCAAAAATCTCAGATTTAATGATTTATTCATTATTATTTTAATATGTTCGGAAAATATACAGTTTTGTATAAATCTCTGTTCTTTCTTCTAACAAAGCAATAAATTTATTTTTCTTTCTTTCTTTGGTTGATATCAGTATACTAAAAAATTTACAACTAGTAGCCATTTAAACGTTTATTATTTTTAATTTTTTGTTTGTCTCCGCCCCGAATAGCATAATAACAATTAAAGTATGGTATAAATTCGAGTAAAAAATTGAAATAAAATGAAATTATTCTCTGATACATTTTGCAAATTTAAATTGGAGCCTTATTTAATGATATCTCAATTGACTTATTTCCTTAATTTTTTTATTTCAGTCACGTATCACAGATTGCATTGATTATGAAAATTTATTTGTTTGTCCTTCCTTCACGACGTAACCGAAAGTCAGAATCTTTTTTTTATAGGGATATTTGAAGGGCCGCAAAAAGCGTCTTTTAAAAATCGAACACGTACGTCCCACGTCGGAAACCCTGAAGTCCCCGCGGACTTTAGTATAGCTAAATATTCTGTGTGCTAGACAGCCGTTTTGTTGGCTTCAATCCGGAACTATGTTGGCACCCCAGCTTCTCTCGTGCCCGCCGTCGATTCGCTTCGTGATAACATCTGTTGGCGGCAAGCAGCGACGCCTGCTGCTGCGCGGGGACTCCCACGGCGTGGTCTCGCTGTGGAACGTGGACACTGCGGCCACGCCCACTCCAAACAGGATGCCTTGTGAGTTGATTCATTCTATAAAGTTTAGGGTTCCGTATCCGAAGGGTAACCAACAGGACCACGTTACTAAACCTCCGGTCCGCCTTTCAATGGGTGTATCTTTTGAACCGTAATACTTGATATGGACAACATTGCAAAGTTTTAAATGGATCGAAGTCTAAGTCTAATAAAACATCGTGCGGAAACCTGCATGTCTTGAACAGGCATGTGAAGTCCGCCGATCCGCACTGGTGCCGCGTGGTGTACTACGGTCCATACACTCTCTGTAGGAGAGTAGGCCTGAGCCCCTGCAGTGGGGACACATATAGGCTGTTGATGATGATGAATGTAATTTTGGATGTGTAATACTTGCAGCCCATCCACCAATAGTGATGACGAGTTTGGACATGGCGTGGGCGGAGATGAACCCCAGTCCCGTCGGCATCCTAGATCAACTGAACCATCCGGAGGAACCAGGTAATATATTACATTTACTAGTGTCTGTGAGCTGTGGACCTCACAAGTCTGTCTATTCATAGCTTAACATTGAATAATGATAAAAATGTTCATCATGCACTCAAAGCAAAAGCGTTTTTTACCCGATAGCGGGTAGAAGGAGAGTTATGTTTTTCGAGAGTAGGTCTTGCATGTATGTATTATTTATTTTCAGTTTTGGAGAAATAACAGAGAACAGAATATTTTAGTCATAAAAAAACGCATTGTCATCGGAACTGAACCAACGTGCAAAATTTCAACTCCTTAGGATAAGAGGAAGTGCTTCTAATCCAGCTTGCAAGATTTGACGCGAACATAAATACATACATACAAACATTGCAAGTTAAATAAAAGCTTTTAATAAAAATAATAATTATTATACAATAATAAATAAATCTGTCACCATAAACATTCTCGCTAGGGTTTACATAAATTATAATTAAGAAAGGGCAAGAGAAAGGTTTTACAATAATAACTAAGCAAGCAGCACGTTTAAATAAAGAAATATATTACAAGTTGTCCAGTTCTGTATAAATATAATGTATAAATCTTAAATTTGCCGTAGTAAAAGTAGACTTTTAGGGCAATTAAAGTCGGTATCCAGTTCTTTTTGAACGTATTTACTTGTTTTCAGTTTATTTTAGTCATGCACAATTTACATTGCGTTTGACTTAAGACTAGAAGGATACAAAAAATGAAACAACAAAAAACATAATTAATTAATGAAAACGTTCTTATAATTAAGTCAAATGAAAATTATAGAGGAAATGTCAGTGTTTAAAATGACATCATATATAAAGTCATCAACTGAATAGTAACACTTTTTCAACGGTTATCTGAAGCTCGCTGACTCTTCGAGCTATGTCGATGACATTAGTTCTTCAACTGAATTTCTTTATTCTGAATTTTACGCAGAGGAATACCGAGCATAGCTCCTTCCAATAATGTATTTGTTTATTGTACATTAAAAAAATTACAAAGACAATTATATCTAATATTGTACAATTAGAGTGGTCTATCCCTAACGAGAGATTTCTCCCGGCACTCACACTGGAGCTTTCAAAAAATAAATATACTGAAAGTAGACCTACATACATGTACATACTCGTAAACAAAAAAGTATATATTACAGAAGAAGATAATGTATATAGAAAATAAATTTATTTGTCTTGCAGAAATAAAGCTGACGTCGTCGATATACTTGCTATGCGCGAACCGTCTCGTGGTTGGACGAGAAGACGGCACTATAGTCATAGTGAATGCCACACACACGGTGCAGCTGCAGCTGCTCCATGGAAGCCATCAACAGCTGGATGGTAATATAACCTGTCATCTATCTATGTCAATTGACCAATTGATGTCAATAAAACAATCGATGTCAATAGCTCAATCTGTGTTAATATCTCTATCCATCTCAAACATTTAATCGATGTTAATTAATCAATCAAAGTCAACGTTCAATCGCTGTCAATGAGACTATCAATATAAAACATTATATCGAGGTCAATTAATCAATCAACGTCAACCGTTCAATCGATGCAGTGACACTATTGTTAAACATTGTATCGATGTCAATTAATGAATCAGTGTCATTAGCTCAATCAATGTTCATAGTTCTGATTTTATCAACCGTTCAATCGATGTCAATAAGACTATTGTCAAACATTGTATCGATGTTAATTAATGAATAAGTGTCATTAGCTCAATCAATGTCAACCGTTCAATCGATGTCAATGAGACACATCGATACATGTCATACATTGTTACAATGTTTTGAATGACTTTACGGTTTGTACTTTACTGACTGTTTTGATACTTTGAATGATTTTAAATATAGTATCAATGTCAAACATTGAACCGATATAAAACAATCAATCAGTGTCAATAGCTCAATCTCTGTTAGTATCTATCAATTTCAACCGTTCAATCTATGTCAATGATACAATCAATGTCAATCACTCGATCAATATCAAACAACCAATGAAGAAGGCACTATAGTCATTCATAATGAATGCCACATAAAGAACTGCTCGAGGGAAGCAACGACTGGATTGAAATATATAAATGTCAATAGCTCGAATCGCTCAATCAATGTCAATGGCTCAACCCGGTTGTTTGACAATCTCTCCTACAGATTGGCCGCCTCATCAGCTCCTACTTGGACACAACGGGAGGGTGAACTGCCTTCTATATCCTCACCACGTACACCAGAGGTATGTAATATCTGCCATTTTGAATTAATATTTTGATTATTGAGAGAGACACTTGAGAATGAGTCTTAAACACATGAGCACAAGACGTATAACACAGGGCGAACACTTTTAATCAGTATATCAGACTTATTTGTTTTATTGACTTTGATTCCATCGAACCAATTACGACACGAATACAATTTTAACGGTCCAATCATCGTCTTTTTGTCTTCTATTGGTGTCCAATCATCGTGCATTACTTCTCCATCACCCCGCACACCTTTTTAGTGTTCCGTATCCAAATGGTAACCAACGGGACCCTATTATTAAGACTCCGCGTCTGTCACCAGGCTGTATCTCATGAACCTTGATAGTTAGACAGTTGAAATTTTCACAGATGATGTATTTCTGTTGCCACTATAACAACAAATACTAAAAACCAGAATAAAATAAATATTTCAGGGTTTCCATACAATAAAAGTGATATTTTGAGACGTGAGTTCTAAAGTATTAGTAACGCCATCTAGTGACACGTAGCAAAACTAAATCGAAAATGGTATTTAGGCGCGTTGTAGGATTGTTCAGTGCATATAATTGACGATTTTCCGTATTTTAATTATCAATATTCTGTACGGAACCCTCGGTGTGCGAGTCCAATTCGCACTTGGCCGTTTTAGAAAATGATGGGTTTGCGTTTCTGATGGTGCAATTCAACAGTAGACATAAGATTTATCTGGGTAATTGAAATAAATAACGTTCTAAAAGAAAAATAATGTCAGTAAGTATCTCGTTTATGGTCATCACATAGTCTTATGAGCTATGACCGTGTATGAAGGCGATCCACCTCCATCAAAGTTTCATAATAAATTTCTGTTGCCATAATCTTTTAAAATATAATAGCTGGATTTGTGCAGTAACTATCTAAAAATAGGACATCAGATTGTGATGTCGCGAAATGAGTATCATTAACATACAACTTCACAGTGAATCACAATTTTCATTTTAAACACTTTTTCAATTATTGTTCAAAGCGCCATCTATGAACCATTAGCTGCGTAACGGCTATTGTAACTAACTATAAAGCTGTGAATTAATGTTATTTATTTCGCGTCACTATAATTACGTGTCCAATTTTTAGGTAATTACTTATCAAAGCCAGCTATTCTATTTTAAATGATTATGGCAACAGAAATTTAGTATGGAAGCATTCGGAGAGGGATAACGATAAAGTAGGTGTTTATGTATTATGTTCTCAGATACGACAAATCTTATTTGGTATCGGGCGGTATAGACTTCGCGGTGTGCCTCTGGGACTTGTTCAGTGGCTCCCTCCTGCATCGATTCTGCGTGCACGCCGGTGAAATCACGCAGCTCATCGTGCCTCCATACAACTGCTCGGTAAGTTGTTTTCTAATCAGAAAGATAGAAAAGATTCATATTCATCATACTAAAGGTAAAAAGGAAGCCTTATAGGATGACTTTGTTGTTCGTATGTCTGTCTTTTAAGACCCTTTTACTCAAGAACGCGTGGAGATATAAACTTGAAATTAATATAGAATACGAAAGTCTGCAGTCATTTGGAGCTGTGAAAAAATCACACTTTTATGTCAACGCAATGAAAAGATACGGCCATTTATGCTGAAAATATCGACGAAGAAGAAATCAAAACCTATAGGGTACTTCCCATTGACCTAGAATCATGAAATTTGGCAAGAAACAAGGCCTTACAGCACAAGTGTGAGAATAAATCTGATAGACCGATTTTTTAAAATCATATCACAGTAAAATTGCTTTATTACAAACTTGCATTTGAAGTTAAAAATTGATCATGATAGAGATTATTATTAGATAAGTCAAGTTTGTTTTTCTGGCTTATATTTTCGGTAGAGCATTGTTCGGTACATATTACCTTACACATTATTTATAATATTCAGTATGTTATTTATTAATATTATAAATAATTATAAATATACAAATTATTACAATAGTCATTCGTGAGTATAAATATATACAATAATTTAAATGAAATCTTAAAGACATGTAACAATATTAATATGTTCTCGAGTGCTTTGTATAATTATCTGATACCCAGACCAGACCTTCTTATGAAAAAAAAAGAATTAAAAAAAAGATAAATAAAAGAAAATATAGAAATATAAATTTAGCGTAAATTTAGTGTAGGTATTTAAATTATTTTGTACAGTTTTCATTGTAAACTTTATGAACAAATACATGAATATGAAATGTGTTCTGTACGGAACCCTCGGTGCGCGAGTCCGACTCGCTCTTTATCGGTTTTTAATAGTTGTTTTGTTTCAGATGCGTATCCAAAAATGCATCTGCTCCGTTGCATCCGACCACAGCGTCACCTTGTTAAGTAAGTTCAATTTATGGTCTTTATTCATCATCACCGACAACAGTCTATATATGTCCCCACTGCAGGGTCTCGTTCCTACTCTCCTACAGAGTGTATGGGACATAGTACACCACTCGGGACCAGTGCGCATTGGTAGACTACACACCTTTGAATTTCTTCTCAGGAGTGTGCAGGTTTCCTCACGATGTTTTCCTTCACAGAAAAGCCAATGGTAATGATTTTATCATTATTACATAAATTCCAAATAACAAATTGTAACTCATTTGTGCGAGACAGGATTGAACCCAGACCTCGATTGGTCAAGGACTGACACTCTACACAACTGAGCTTGAAGTCGTATGGAAGCATTCTGAGCGGATTTCCGTTACAATATCTTATGATGCCCAGGTCTGACTGAGCGCAAGTGCGTGACCCTGGCGTCCCGCCACCTGTTCCCCGTGGTGACCATCAAGTGGCGCCCCCTCGACGACTTTATGGTGGTCGGGTGCAGCGACGGAACCGTATACGTGTGGCAGATGGAGACAGGGCATCTAGACAGAGTGCTGCATGGTATGTATTAACCGCCTCCGCCTAATTGCTACACATCATCATCATCATGTACAGCCCTGCGGCAGTCCACTGCTGGACATAGGCCTCTCCCAGAGTGCACCACTCGATTCGGTCCTCTGCTCTCCGCATCCATCCACGTCCGGCTACCCTACGTAAGTCGTCTTTCCACCTCGCCGGGGGACGTCCTACACTACGTTTGCCTAGGCGTGGTCTCCACTCGAGAACTCGTCTGCTCCAGCGACTGTCGGTCCTTCGGTAAATATGACCGTCCCACTGCCACTTCAGCTTGCTAATACGGTGAGCTATGTCGGTCACTTTGGTTCTCTGACGGATCACTGCGTATCGAATGTGGCGTTCCGAGTTAGATTACCATTACAATACTACCTAAATCTGCCGCCAACCAGCAGTGTTAATAGCACTGTTGTGTTCCGTTGTTAAAGGTAGCAGAGCCCGCGAATTGTGTAGTACTATTAAGCGAACTATAACTGGCCAAATTTGTAGGGACTATTTGCAAGGGGTAAAAATCCTCACCACTTTTTTAAAATATGAGATAGACCAACAATTGACCTCAATCTCACCTGATGGTAAGTGACGATGAGGTCGACGATGTTACGTGTTGGTCTAGAAGGTGACTATTTACTCTTCGTTTGAAGATTCCCAAGTTGTAGTTCTCTGGGAACACGGACACCGGTAGTGTGTTCCATATTTTTGCTGTACGCACGATAAATGTGGCAGCGAAACGCTTGTTGCGAGCTGCAGGAATATCTACAGTGTACGGGTGGAGGGCTGACGTGCTTCTGTTCGACTGTAGCTTGTTTTCCAGCTTTCCTTTAAACCCATGTCTCCTAGGTATGATTGCGGAGGAGGTGCTGGCGGCGTGTGATGAGACCGTGGCAGACGACCTGGGTGGATCCATGTCCGGAGGCTCGAGCGACCTTCAGGGGCAGGCTAACCCGGCTGTGCATTTCTTCAGGTAATTCCATACTTATATTGTAATGTGAAACCATAAAAAAATATGTAGTTCTTTTTTTAAATATTGGCTTTAACCAGTGGTTATCTAGCCAATGACGAGTAAATTTATGTGAACAAATTTTGAGGTTATAAACTATGCCGAAGCCATTTCTTCAGCTTTCTCAATAAAATGTATAATGAGTACATTTCATCGCTTGTTTTGGATTCTTGACGAGAATTTCAAAGGCCAGCCTTGGTTTCAACATTATTCGAAAGAATCCATATGCCGAATGTACTCGACATGGTAAACTCTTTCGATCGCGTCGAAACCCTCGCAATTTTGCGTAATTGATACTATAACACCGTCCATGACACTTTTTGCACTATATCACACCATTATAACACACAAAATACACATAACAGTATTATTAACCAATTAACAAAATTGCAATGAACCACCACTTTTCAAGTTCGCGCCAAGAACTCATGTAGTTCTGCTTAAGTAGGATGTTCAACGTCTTAGCAAAACTAAACTGTCCAGTGTTAGTTTTTCGTATGAATTCAAAGCAAGAAGTTCATATACTGAATTCTTTGATGCAAAGACAATACAAGTGCCGTAAACCCACCAAAGAGAATTTAACTGCTGAGTAAATAAATCTGTCAAAATGGCCGTGATGTTTTATGACAGATTAATTTCTCCCATTTTAGCGCCATCTGTTGACGCTTTTGAGAACTCAACTGACAGACGTCGGCGAAAATATTCCATTGCCATTGAATTTGTTTCTTTGGTCTAGTTTGGTCTTCCTATATGTCTTAACGGAAAAGAATGCCTTGGTGTTTTGTTTAGGAATAGTTGAAGGGTCGGATAAGTATATGTTATACAACTAAGGATAATAATAACACTGTTTATTCCACAGGGGGCTGCGTCATAGGAATTTGAACGCCATGCGTGCGGCCACACAGAGGGGCCTCGCCGCGCTTCAGACAACCGGCCCCACCGGCAGCGCGGGCCCCCTCGCCGAGCCCGTGCGGCGTAGGGCGCCGCTCACCATTCAGGGCTTCAGGTCCAACCCTAAAGGTATCTATAATAAAACTGTTAGCAGCTACAGCTCATCATTTAGATAATTTAATTGTAAGTTTGGTACCAGGTTATTGTTTCTTCTTTCTTCCTTTCTTTAGCTTTTGAGTCTTTGAGCGCTTTCCATCCATTACAAAATCATTTTATTTTTCACTCTGCATCATCAAAGCGATTGCTTCAAATATCTAGTTGGTGCAGTTTGGGAATTGCTTTGGTGTGTCAATCAATCAGTCAGGGCAGCACATATTTACATAGTATGATAAAACCATTCAGTAAGCGGAAGTGGCAATTGGCCTGTCACTTGAAGAACGAATAAATGGCAGGTAAAAGTACCGGGAAACGGTTACTGGGCCGCCCCCTACTAAATTGACCGACGATATGGTAAAGGTCACGGGATGTCGCTGGATGCATGTGGGTCGGGACCAGACTTAAATAACATAATAATGTGTGCACTTGGCCTTCATCTCACCTGATGGTAAGCCTCAAAAAGCTAATAAGACGCTAGACGGAGGGCTATGATGGCTTTCATACCTGAACACAATAGTGCTATTAAAATTGCTGATTGGTGGTAGCTTAAGTTAACATGGTGGTTGGTACCTAGCCAGACTGACATAAAAAACGCTCTACCACCAATCAAACCGAGTACCGATAGGTCTCTAGGTCACTGGGAATCTAACCCTGGACCTTTAGTCCTAGCGTGTAACCATTACACCACGAAGGCGGGTAATTCGGCGTTTGTGGACCGGCAAGATAACAGTGAATCCTCTTACAAAACTCGTGTTCCTTTCAGATCCTGAAAGCCATATCCTGTTCTTCGACATCGAAGGTCTGATCGTTGAGCTGCTGAGTGAGGAGTACTCCGCCATGAGCCCAGCTAGTTTAGAGGTAGGTGCCTAGGTGCTAGTCGCAAACCTCAGTTGGTGGTAGGACATTTTCCATATCATATTATATGAGGTAGTAAAGCCATTTGCCTCACTATCTTTTATTAATATTAAAATTTTTATTCTTTCTATTAACTGAGACGAAAGCGCCGGTGGATGATAAGCGTGCTCACCCAGAAGCCTCGAACTAATGAGGCGCTGGCTCTGCTACCTTTCATACTGGAACACAATAGTCCTATTAACACTGCTGTTTGGCGGCAGACTTAGGTAACATGTTGGTAGCTGACCAGGCAGACATAGAAAATGCAGTACCACCAACCGAATCGAGTACCGATGGGCCCGATACCTCCACTGTGAATCGAACCTGTGACCCAACATTTTAGTCACTAGGTCACGGAGGCGGCTCAACAATATGATTATACTTGTTAAACAGGCTGCTGGGCTGATCACAAGCGAGTACATGAAGGTTGCATCGTTAACGCGCTCGGCCAGTCCCGATGCTGCCAAACGGATATCCGGTATGCATTCTCTTGGATATTTGACAGTAACGGTAAAGAGCTTTGAAGGATTCTTGGCGCGAACTTGAAAAATTGTGGTTCATTGCAATTTTGTTAATTGGTTAATAATACTTTTATGTGTTTTTTGTGTTATAATGGTGTGATATAGTGCAAAAAGTCTCATTGACGGTGTTATAGTATCAATTACGCAAAATTGCGAGGGTTTCGACGCGATCCGAAGAGTTTACCATGTCGAGTACATTCGGCATATTGATTATTTCGAATTATGTTGAAACCAAGGCTGGCCTTTGAAATTCTCGTCAAGAATCCAAAACAAGCGATAAAATGTACACATTATACATTTTATTGAGAAAGCTGAAGAAATGGCTTCGGCATAGTTTATAACCTCAAAATTTGTTCACCTAATTTTACTCGTCATTGGCTAGGTAACCACTGGTTAAAGCCATTATTAAAAAAAGAGATTTAAAAATGGAACTTTGGTATAAAACGGTCCGCTACTTTTCAAAATGGCGTCATTAGAGCCCCATGCCACTCAGCCAGTATCATTGTCCAAACGTGATCTTTATTTGTCAGGTACCCATGTCAATTGTCCAATATTTTTGACTACGATTCAATTAATTGCATTACAGGAATAGATGGAACATTGAGTAACTTTATGTCATTTTTATTTAAATTGCATGTTACTTTCATTGAAATAAATAAATATTGAATCAATTATTAGAGCGGCTAGCACATTTGATAGGAGTGAAGTGTAATGTTATTTGATGAGATCTACAAAAACATATCCTGGACAAAGATAGAGTGAGCTATTTGATATGAAATTGAGTTTGACAATTTTACTGTGGTTGATTTTATAGTAAAATAATTACGTGAATGTTTACGTGGCAAAAAATATGGCTTGAAATATGTAATAATAATTTGTAACACGAATTTACAATTTGCACGCTACCTAAAACGGATAGATTTCTTTGGCCGTGTGAAAGACAAGGCTGGAGATATGGAACGCATATTGAAAGAGAAGGACAAACACGGTTGGTATTCTTACTTATTTATTCAATGATCCCTTAATTTATAAACTAGCGTTCTGTCTTCGAATGTATGGATCCAAGGCTCCAGCTCGTTTATTTGTACGAAAACATTTAATATACACGAAATAGACAAAAATTAACTTACAAGACAAAGATGACGTCAATAAAATTTCATTTGACGGTGTCACGTAGTCCAAAAAGAATAGTTTTGTTTGAACAAATAAAAAACAATGTTATTCCAGTATTTTTCAATATATATTTAGATTATTCCTGGATTTTTTGAATTTTTTGATACATACGAGTAAAATAGCATTTGTAAACCAATATTTATTCATTCAAAGTTTTGAGATTCCATTGTGCATCAGATTGCAAACGTTATACAAAGGTATAGAATAGAATAGAATAGAAAAAGATTTATTTAAAAATTACAAATTTTGGTTAAACCTAATTGCCTAAAACTAATACACACTGACACTGACTGAAAAACACACAACAGGTACGACTGACTTCAACTCCTGCGCAAGTAAACAACGCCATCTCTGACCTATAGTCTACAACTCCAACGCCCAATGACTGAGGTCAACGAAAATACACACACATGTGTAACTTGACAATGACGTGCGCTTCATATTGACGGTCGAGTGTCTTACCTTGTTGCTTCATACGTTTTTAGTGGAGCATGGCCTCTGTTGTTTATGGATGTTCTGATCTCTATGACTGGGTGATATGAAAAACTGCTAATGTAGCCTTCTAATATTAGCAACACTTGCAGGTATCCTAGCTAAAATGAAGGAGGGAGCCGAGAACATGCAGGTCAAACTTCAGGCCAAAGCTGAGCAGCTGAAAGGGCACCTGGAAGCTAAAGGTAAGTCCTAGAACTAGTTATTGCTAAATTAAATCATAGCGTTGAAGAATTTGCGAGATCTAGTGTGACGAATTGAGTGTATGTCAAAACTTTAAGGGTCCTGAGTCAGTCAAAATCTTTGTCAAAGATTTTTTCCATGATTCACGATAATGGTAGACCATGTACACCAGTCAAATATATTTGATGCCATCTTGGACGAATGATTTGCCAAAGATATTGAATGAGTGGCACAGGGCCCTTACTACAGTCGTGCACCGTCTATAGTAGCGTTATTCATGTTGTTCGTATTATGGACTTAAAATTCAAGAGGATACGGTTTCTATTTATTTAAATTACGTTTTTATTCCACTAATATCTCGTGCAACCGTATTTAACTGAAGAACATAATTAAGATGGCCGCCGTCTTCGTCAGTGGCGTGAAGAATTTATGTTGTTCTATATGAAGTTTTAGGTGATAAAATAAATCGCTTTATTCAAGAAATGACACGCAATGATGTTTGTTTTCGTCATATTGATGCCACATCGTTTTTGTATGGCTGGCGCGTTTCAATCAGGTTTTGTGTGACCTGAATCAGACATGCAGCTGTGAGTGAAAATGATCGTGAATTAGAAGTAATTTACGTCTTCGTCTGGTGAGAAAAATGAGAAAACCCTTCAGTATCAACATTCTGATGCGACAAATGGCTGAGTTTTTATTTTACATTTTGTTTTTTAAAGCTACCATTAAATCTTAATTAAAAAATACGTTATTTGTAGCATAAATCAAATGTCGTAAATATTCTACATTTTGGCGTATAATAGAATCGTAAATGGTCATCAAATCTAACATAATACGTCTTAGATTATTACGTTTAGACGAAAATTGCAATGCTTGCATGGTAGTCAACCTACATCTTTGACAATGACAGCGCGCAAATGTAATCGATGTGTGATTTGTTGACACTTTGGTGCTAATTTGACGTTTAGGACCAAATAGTTGGCGATGTAGTGATTGTTTGAAGACGTATGGACAGATCCATACGCAGAATTTTTTATTTATTTATGTACGTTTATAATGAGTTTGCATTTGGCCTTCATTTCACCTGATGGTAAGTGACGATGAGGTCGTTGGATGGAAAACTTGCTCCTTTCATACCGGAACAAAACACGACAGTTGCTATCAACACTGCTTTGTCGGCAGATTAAAGTAACATGATGGTAGATAGTCAGTCTTACCACCAACCACACAGAGTACCGATAGGTACCTCCACCGTGATTCGAACCGAGCTGAGCCTTTAGGACACGGAGGTGGTTCATCAACAGCCTATACATGTCCCCACTGCAGGGGCTCAGTCCTACTCTCCTACAGAGAGTGTATGGGACAGTACACCACGCGGGACCAGTGCGGATTGGTAGACTTCACATGCCTGTTCTAGACATGCAGGTTTCCTCATGATGTTTTCCTTCACCGTTAAGCAATCGGATAATGTATTTGAATTAAAAAAACAGCTCATAGGTACACGGCTGGATTCGAACCCAGAACCCTCAGATTGAGAGTCCGCACCTTATCCCCTACGCCACCGACGCTTCTTAGGTGATGGTTAGAACTATATATTCATACATATAAAGGGATATATGTCTGTATGAATCTTTTGGTAATACACTACTGAGTTAGTCTGTTGAGTAACTCTGTAGTTATCTAGATCCAGTTAGCTGCTATAGTTGTCCTAAGTAGGCGGTTTGTAGGCGACAATGCAAGGCGCGGTCAACTGCATGTTGCAACCCATGCAGACACACGGAAAGGCATAGTTCTTGGATTTCACGTTTATTGCGGTAAAGAGCTGTATGGCTTTAGAATGTGGTTACACCATGTCACAGGCCGGACAATTCAAACAAATGTCGTGATATCGGCACACATCGAACAGATAGCGTTTGTATACACGCGCATGTGTGAGTAAATTCGCTCGCCGATTCGATTCGTATCTGGGTATTAGGTATTATTACTTTGTATATAGCGAAGATATCCAGTACCCTCTTTTTACCACTTTTTGGAGGAAGTACCCCTCCAACCAAAAATCAACGACGTCAAAAAATTCACAAACTTCGTTTAACCTATATACCAAGTTTCGTTCAGATCGGTTGAGAAATGCGACCTGTAGAGGAAAACATACAAACAAATAGAAAGCAGTTTTTGGCCCTAGTAGCTGAAACGGAGACCTTTGTTAGCTCACTCAGTTTTCCTGTGTCCATATCATGCCGTATTTGTCGTGAAGAGGGAAAATATTAACCGCCTCCAAAGGCCTAATGGTTACACTCTGGGACTAAAAATGCGGAGGTCCCGGCTTCACTGCGGAATTCCCTATCGATACTAGGTTTGGTTAGTGATACACTTTTCTATGCCCGCCTGGCTAACGACCACAATGTTACCCAAAATCTGCCGCCAGTGCCTCCGCAGGCTCGAACTAGGGACGGACGGTAAGTACAATCGTGTAGCCATGAAGCTATGGAGGCGGTTCCGGGATATTTCTTACGTGGTTTTTCTTGCAATGTACGCGTATGTGTATTTCCCAGAATATTATGATTTGCATTGAATTTTAAGAGTCTGCAACAAGCTCGAGTCTCCATACAAACGCAGTTACGTCCTTATTTTTGAATAACACGTTGCATCATCATAAAATTTGGCAAATATAATAAGATGAGATATACCTTAGTCTTCTATTAGTTTATGTCTCTTGTAATCTACACTTAATAATATTATAAAGAGGAAAGATTTGTACCTATTTTTGTATGTTTGTAATGAATAGGCTCAAAAAGTACTGGGCTGATTTAAAGAATTCTTTCACCAATAGAATGCTACATTCTTCCAATTTGACATAGGCTACATTTCATTTTGAAAAAAATTAGATCCTTGGTAAAATTTGAACAATGTAACCGAAGGTGTAGAAAAATGAGTCTTAAAATGTCTTTCGTCGAATGCGCTGCCGAAACTATTAGCGATAGAACAAAATAATGTACAACAATATTGAAGAACATCATAATGTCTACAAAAAACTCCGCGGTAGCATATGTCCAACTATTGTAGTTATGTCACTACAACAACTTTTTTCATTTTAAACATTAATGAAAATGCTAACCAAATTCAAACCATGCTATTTATGTGTTTATATTAATCCTTATCCAAATAAATTATTTTATGGTCAAGACCATTTAACTACCTATAAAATAGTTTTTGAATTATTTAAATTGGACTTTCCATTCAAAAGATATTACGAATTAAAAAATTCAAACAGTAAACAAAACCGCCATAGCTCCGTGGCCGTTGTTTGCGATGCAGTCTGAAAAGCGCGCTGGGCATCGCGGCGGGCGGGTTGGAGGGGGCACTGAAATATTTTTTTTTAATATATAATTAATAAATAATAATTTTTTAATAAATAAAAATATTTGTGAAAAAAAGTGTTTTATATCCAAATTTCCAAAAATACATAATTGTCTACTCCGTGCGAAGCCGGGACGGGCTGCTAGTGTTATTATAAAGAAAATAGAACGAGTATAAGTTTTGCATTTTAGACCACCAAAACCCTGTTCAGTTCGGCTGAATATTACGACTAACATATGGTTTAGATTTAAGACAAACCCTATTTCAGATAATGATTAAATTATTTAGTTTCACGCGAAAAATGGTTTTTTGAAATTGATTTTGTGGTTTAAAATCAGTTAATAAACTACAAAATTATGATGCGAATTTGCAGTCAAACACTCTAGCGCGGGGAACGGTAGGGGGAATGGGCGGTAGGGGCCCCCATTTGTCATTGGTTTTCTTTCTAGCGCCCTGTCTCACTCTAGGTGAAACAACAACATTTTGCAGTGTTAGGCGCGTGATCTCAGCGCGGAGTCGGGCGCTGCTTACTGCGGACTTTTAAGAACTACCGCGGAAGTTATCTGTGTCATTAGTTTTTAATCGAATAAATAAACAAAACAGCACTTTATTTGTCGTTTCGGAGATACTTGCAAGAAACTTTGTAATTTATGAACCGAATCAATACGGTTCTCCGTTCTTCGAGCGATGTGGCCTACCTATTGCCACTTCATATCACTGACTCGTCGAGCCTCCTTCTTCCGTATGATACATTAATCTATATTTTATGTAACTTTCCATAGCTCGTTGATACTAGTGTCCCAGGACCGGTCAATGTGGACTATAATGTCCAGCAGTGGACATTTCCCGGCTTGTGACATCACTGGAAACAAAGGATAATGCTACCCAACCTAAACAGGTACCCCGTTGGGAATCGAACCTGCGACCTCGGCCTTCTAAATCCAATCGTAAAGCGACTAGGTTATGAAAGCGGGGGACGGCATTTTTGTGTGTGCGTGACAGTTTTCTAAGTGCGACGTTGTGTCCTCGTGGACTCTGTAAGTGTACGTCCGACACACGCTTGACCCTCATCAACAGTCACAATAAGTGCGTAATTACCGCCCGGTACTCACTACCACTACACCCAAGGCGATCAACATTCGTGAGTTATTTTGTCCAATCCTTGCCGAGACACACTGCTACGAATTTCGTCCAGCTTTCAAATGGAGGGTTATGGTATTAACAACCGTTTTATGTATGTATATTCATCTGTTCCCTCATATCTCCTAAACTCATCGTATTTTGACAAATGACGTGTGGAGGTGGAGGAATGAGGCGAGAAAAAATTAAGACTCACATTTATTTAAGGTTTTATAAGCCAAAAATAGCCGTGGTAGCTCAGTTGGGTAGCGCGTCAGTTGAACAATCGAGGTCTGGGTTCGATCCTGGCTCGCACTAATGAAATTAAATGAGAAAACGAAATCAAATAAGCATTTTACTATTCGCGCAATTTTTGAGATCTTGAAAAATCCAAATAAAAAATTTAAAATTATTACGTATTTTTATTTTTGGGCCTTTTAATGTCCGTTATGGTATAAAATACAATTCAACCCAATTTATGAACGAAAGATAAATATCATTACCATTGGCTTTTCGGTGAAGGAAAACATCGTGAGGAAACCTGCACACTCCTGAGAAGAAACTCAAAGGTGTGTGTCCGCCGGGCAATTGTGTTGAGGCGTCCGGGTGCGCAGGCGTACCATCCAACGGCCTTATCGTCACTTACCATCAGGGGAGACGAAGGCATCATAAATTTTTAAAAGTATTTGAACACGCTCGTCTACATTCCCTCCCGTGTGCCACCAAGCCTACGCCCTCCTCAAGGCAGTCTAGGTCCCAACAGGCTGATACAATTACCCTATCTTATTACCATTCGATAAAGGTCACATTGCCTCGGCAACTGGTCTAGATATTTCTGTACCAACGTGATTCTTTTTTCCGCACATAAATATGTCACGAAGAATCATATGTAACGAGAAATTTTATATATGTATTAGTAGATATTAGTTCATTTGATAGCATACGCGTACATTACACTATAGTCTATTCGCTTATTTAGGTCCGTATTAATAAACGCTGCTTAAGCTAGAACTTAAGACAGTCTAGCTAGAGATCTTAGCGTTGAGCAGCTGCTTAAGACCTAGGTTTATTATTAAACGCCACTCATCGTTACTAAATTGAGATCATATTCTATCTTCTTTTTTTGTAAGATTTTTTCTACCAGGAAAAGGCAAAGGCAAAACACCATACAGCCATGACTTTGATAATGGTATTCTCTCTTTGAATTTTAAGGTTATAAACACGCCGAAGCCATTTCTTCAGTTTACTCATTAAAATGTATAATGTGTACATTTTATCGCTTGTTTTGACGATTCTTGACGAGAATTTCAAAGGTCGGTCTCTTTGGTTTGTGAAAATCTCATGAAAAGGTCATGAAAATCACCGCCGTGCGCAGTTGTTTGACAAGTCTCAAACGAGACCGAGGTCGAGATTCAGGTCTGAAGTAGTGTTTATTAATTATCTCTACGAGCTGCTCAAGCAGCTGCTCTACCTTGAGCAGCGTTTATTAATACGAGCCTAAGTGTCGGTACACCCGAAAGGTATATGCGGTTATTGTAATAAAAAAATATAATTTAAAAATTAGAAAACATCAATCTTTTTCCAGAAGAAGTGTTTTTAATTTTTATTGTAAAACAGCTGATCTTCTTAAAGTTTTTAACTCAACAGGCAACTTGTTAAAATATATATCCTCGATTGCGTGCCCAGTGCTGGAGCACTGTTAATTTAGGCTAAAATAAAAAAAAAACTCGAAAATGTTTTACTTAATATAAACTCATAAATTTTGCAATAAACAGTAGTAGAGACTGCCTTTTAAATATTGAAATATTTGTGTTAGGTACCTCGCTCTAACATATTTAGTTTATTGATACATACATAACATTCTTCTAGTTTTGTTCTTGTTTCCATATCGTACAGACATTTGATACCAAAAAAATCCCCAACCATTTCAATATGAAACGATTGAAACTTGTAATTTT
Source organism: Carcina quercana (assembly GCA_910589575.2). Classification (NCBI taxonomy): domain Eukaryota; kingdom Metazoa; phylum Arthropoda; class Insecta; order Lepidoptera; family Depressariidae; genus Carcina; species Carcina quercana. Next base: position 3,881,942 of record OU342454.1, on the reverse strand, counting down.
CTGTGTGACCTAGTAGCAAAACCTTTATTTAAAATATCTAGTTTCTTACAACTAGTATTTAAAGAGCCATAGATTCGAGTGGCATTGATATCTTACACAGATTACAAAGTGATCTAAAAGTTGTCCGATACTAATGCATGCTTTGAAAATAGGAAACACAGTTATAACTAGTGTCGTCTGTGACTTCATCTGTGTGAATTTTATTCTCTATAACATGAGGTTTCTAGATGAGCAGACTTACTTACGCTCTTATCGTCACTTATAATGAAGGCAAGAGACATGTGCAATTTCATTATGCAATTATTTATCGATTAATATAGATTTAATAGTTAAAGTTGTTTGGTTATACGTAACTTGATTTGCTGTTTTCCTGCTGTAATAATACAATCTGTGAATTTTATTCAATTAATCTAGAATCGTACGCCTAGTGCAATTAAATTCATATTGCCCTAAAATTTATTTTGCCCTGACGTTAATGTGTATCTTCACGCTGACGATCCCATGTTCAATTGCCGGTGGAAAAATTGTCAAATATCACTCTGTGATACTTCCCCAGTTTGGTTAGGACATTTCAGGCTGAATTACCTGATTGTGAAAAGTTAGATGGTTCCGTGCTATGGAAGACACGTAAAGCTGTGGATCCCGGTTGTTTCGGGTGGCTTGATGAACTTGTAACAGTCTAATGCCAAAAAATATGGGTCTAGCTTTCCCTCTGGGTTGACGGATCTGTTGACAGTCGCTTTGGTAAAAACTAGTCCCTACGCCAATATTGTAGGTAACCGACCCCGATTGAGAAAAAGGAATGATAGGGCTAGGGGGAGTGATTAATGAAAGTTTAGTGTGTATCTTGCTGTAAGGTATCAATATTGTCTTGTTAATAAATAATTTCATATTATACGTTTGAAGTAAGCCTTTCGTTATAAATTCATTATTGTAGTGATATATTTCGTCTATTTAGACTTACATTGGTTTGACTATGGAATGTTGTAATTCTAGGCTTGTGTTTGAATATTTTAATTGAATGAAATAATTGGTATTTATGCGAGTGGGAAGCGGAAATCCATGAGAAGTAAGAGCCTGCGCGCACTGCCGCAACAACCGGTGCAGTTTGCTTCCGCAAAAATATGTGATGTATGAATCACAGTGGAGATGTGCTCACTGCGGTTGTTCAACCGCAAACAACCGCATGCGGCAAAAAGAATCTGTTATTTCCACAGATTCGTTGCGGTGCGCCGCCGTACGGTTTGTTTGCATCATAGGAACTTGTATCAAACCCCGCGCGCTGCGGCAGAAAAACCGCAACCGCAACTCGCTGCACCGCAATGCGCGCTAGCACTAAATATGCTATTGTAAACATTTTCAAGATGTTAGATATTGGAGAAATAAAATTGGGATCTGTTTTGAAAAAATAAACCATAGTATAGTACTTGCAGTACAAATCAATGAAAGGATTCAGTGTGTTGAAGGCTTTAGGTTGAAATTAGCTTTAAAACGTAGTAAAGGTCGCGGGGAATTGCTGGATGCAAGTGGCTCAAGACCAGTTATTGTGTGGCATACCTTGAAGGAGGCCTATGTCCAGCAGTGGACTTTTCCCGGTTGTTGATTATGATGACCTTATGTTTAAAATTAAAATCAGGTACTTGTTTTGTAAAACGTGTTTATTTACACTTTGGCAGTGATGACATGAGATTCATTTACTTACAAAGAGAGTTACTTTGTATTGAGACCTTCTATTTAAACATGTTGAGCAAAGCGGTTTCCGTTTTATTACAATTAATTGAGATGGCAACACAACGCGCCGAGAGTTATCTGGCAACATTAGCAGAAGCTAAATAAATAATCTCTACAATGTTGCCAGTAACAACCGACGCCGCCGGAATTTGAATTCCGAACAAACCCTTAAATATAACTGTCAATAGTGATGTTCCAAAACGAACGAGTAACGATTGGTAGTTATTTTTTGGGTGTGCGTTTATGACGGGTCGGTTTACCAGCCGTGGACGCCAAGGCCGTAAGCGCCGTAAGCTAGAGGAGCGCCGTAGCCCAGGGGAGCGCCGTAAGCGAGGGGAGCGCCGTAGGCGACGGGTGCGGCGGCGAGGTTGGCACGGACGGCGTGAGCGGCTCCGTTTAAAGCGGCAGCCTGGGACTGGGCAGCGGCAACGATGTTCTGGTTAGCCGCAACTCCGTTCCAGTAGGCATTCTCGTGGAGGTCGCGGCTGCTTTCGGCGACCTGGTGGTGAAATTGTGAGAAATAGTAATCCAGCAGTCAGTAGAGTCATATTGATAATTGTTCGAGATTTGTGTACGTCAATGATGATTCTAAAATGTCACTGTCTCACCTGTCGTACGGCCTCAGTGTTGGCCAGGACGACGGCTTCATTGGCGCGCGCGTGGTTCTCGTTGATCGCACGCGCGGTGTCTTGTACCGCGACGGTGGCGTCGATGGCGGCCGCCTGCGCGTCGCCCGGGTTCACGCCGAGCAGGTACGGCGAGATGATAGCGCTAGCCGAAGCATAGCCGATGAGGGCGACAAAAGCGATCTGGGAACAAGTGATACGTTAAGATGGCCGCTAACATATTTATTTCTTATTGTTGAGTATCGGTAAGAAGCAAATATATTTCTTATCGTTGAATCAGCCTTGGGAATGACACGTTCCGCAAATGTGTGGAGCCAAGGCCTGGTCTTGTACACTTATAATTTTAAAAGGCCATTATCAAATAAAAGTGATTTGGTTACCATTTTTTATATTTTGTTTTACTTTTTTTTGAACAAAAGCATATAAAACGCACGAAACAGGCAAGACTTAACGTTCAAAACAAAGATGGCGTCAATAAAATGACATTTGACGCTGTCACTTAGTACAAAAAAGAGATTTTGTACAATTGAAATAAATGCAAAAATGAAATTTTCTATTATTTTTCTATACATACTTAGATTGTTACTCGATTTTTAATGGTGCACAAGTGCAGGCAAGAATTTGAAACACGGCTTTTGGACATCTATGGTTTTCGAGATGAAAGTACCACTAAGAAAGATTTTTTCCAAATTTCATCAATCAATCAAAAAATACGTCACATACATCAGATTTAACTATCTCAATTATCATTACTGTTTATCTTTCAAGATTGTACGATAACTTAGCACCAGAGAAATACAATCATAACTTTACAAACGAAGCTTTCATATTGTATAAACAATTAAAGCTTACAATCTTAAATCAAGCTTGATCAAATGCAACGATCATTTAAACTAAATTCTAAACACGCATCCGTTTAAGCATTATCATAATTCATAAAGAACACTTCCTCTTACGTTTACACATTAGTATTTATTGTTTCAATGTTGCCTGCATTGTTTCCCTTTTGGAGTCGCCCAAGCGTCTATTGGCGCGCATTTTTTAATGCCAACATTCCAATGTTAATTGGCTATTAATAGTGCTTGTAGTGCGTGCAATGTGACGACATTTTGGGTTGTCATTATTACTTCCTGAACTGAGTTGATTATTTATTATATTGAGAACTTCAATTTTCTAACTCCAAATACACAGATTTGAGTTTAATAATTTATCTTACAGGTCAATTTTGATTCTGTTTTTAAATACCTTCGCTTTTAAAACCAGGGTATTAAATGCATTTTTGTGAAAAGTTTTTCCATAAAAATGGTGCTACCAAAAGTAGATTAACGTTATTAACTTAACTAACGTCAGTTAGAATTAGTGAAATGGTACTCGTCAGTAAACGGCTTGTCATAGTTGCGACACCGATGCGTTCAAGTTAATTTGTATTATTAGCGTTTGCCGTTTTAATTTTCTGCAACATTGATTTTTCATATATGCGCGTCTTGTGCAACGATATCAGTTTAGTGCCAATCATATTTGTTCTAATAACTGCTTTGTTTCTTTTTTAATTATAGACAAAAAAGGATTTCCGAAGACAGGTAATGTGGTAGAATAATTGAACAGTTGTCGTAAAGAGATTTTTGAGTGAGGTAGGTGCTTAAATGTCACCGCTTTAATGTTAGTAAACACAAATATAAAATGCCAATCAAATGTCAAAAAAAGTGTCAACACACAGAATAAATTAGATCCTCTTAAACGTGTTGACACCTTTCAATAACTTCCCCCAGTCCCCCACAATAGGCCCCTCCCATTCATCAGCAATCATCTTCAGGATACTATTGCTATTGCCACACAACCTGCACATCAGGGATTTCGCTTTTTTAACGTACCATGTACGTTTATAGACGTATCATAAAGCATCAATAGAGACGTACAACTTTTTATCGCGGCAAAGAGTGAACGTTTGACAATGTTATTCATGAAGGGGCGATATTTAAAATAACTCATACAGGCTGGTTGCAAAAACCTTATTGTCTTACAGTCTTACATAAAAATTTAAAAAGGATTTAAAAAGTGATAATCCATTCATTCATATACACAATAGACCGGAATGACTTCTAAAAACAGAGCTAATTAGTTTAAACGAAACGGTTCTGCTCTGGCACTACAAAAGGCGCTAAGACATTGGCCTAAAAATATATGGCGTAGGACCTTCTACCAAAGAATAAATAAGGATCGATACCAGTGTACCACGAACTAATTAATCATTACTACATGTCTGAGATCAGCGTAATATAGCCTGATAGATTTCCTTGGCTTTTGTGTTTTGTTTATTTCTGATCTGCGTGTTCCCTGACACATTCTTTTTCAACAATATTTTTTTTAAAGAAATGAATTTGTATAACTTTTTACACGTAAAATATTTTCCGAGATTATTATTAATATCCATATACAATTTTATTTAAGTGTAACAAAAACATATTGATTCATTCAACTGTCAATAAATTAAAAATATAACTGTTGGGGAGTCCTTATTATCCATATTAGGTTTTTCTTTACTAATCTGTAATGATGTGTCGAAAATGCAGGCAAATAAAAGAACCGGACCTCCGCCATTTCTACCTATCTGTCTCATCTGCAACGAACATATTTGGAGCATCGACAACGGCCTTGACCCGAGTCGCGTTGTGTCATATTGTCTTTATGCACATCACGCGTAAACCGTTTAACGTTACCGTATAGGGATGGCCTTCGTTACGTTTTTTTGAACGCGTTATTTTATAACATTTGTTGCAATTGTACAACAATTAAATATGATACATACTTTTACATTTGTTGAAATTTTTAACATCAAATGACACTTTCGTAATTTAAAACGATTCATTTGCAAAGATTTGTAAGAGGAGAGTTTGAGAGGTGTTCTTCCTTTTTTAAATTTATGAAAATGAACGTTAAACGAAGAGTGATCTAATTTTGAAAAAATAAAAATGATGATGTATTAACGTTTCGTTCTGTTTCAGATTGTTTTGTTTATATCAACCGAATAATACATTAACTTGATCTATTTATTTAAATTAGATCACTAAAGTATGATTGACGGACTGACACGCGTATTTGCATTCGCAATTAATTTTAAATCTACAGACATACCCATGCTCATTGTTTGGTTTTTATTGGTACGAGTTTAAAGCTCAAAATGAACCAGATCATCGCACCGACATGTTTGTAGATAATGCAAACAACATTAAAAGCAAATACACAAGTAACATTCGATCGGATTCCGCCTGCAACCTTGTCACATTAAATTATTAAGAGGGTACTCAAGAATTTTTTACAATTTTAATCTAAAACACGCACAGCGACATGGTTCCAAACGCAATCCACCGGAAAAGAATAATGTTAACGGAACACAACATAAAATCAGGCTGTTTGGAGACACTTCCTCGTTCAAAAAAAGTAAAACGTCACTTTTCTTTTTGGCGCGTCATTTTTCGAACACTCTTGATTTTACAGCTTCGAACGACTTAAACAAATCAATATTGTTTTGGAAATGCTGTAGAACTTGAAGAATTTATGAATCTTTTGAGCACTGATTTTCGCGGGTTCCGTCACCAATAACTTTTTAAATTTCCGAGGCTGGTTTTAGTTGATAATAATGATAAGGCAAAGGTATTATACCAGGAATCTCATCGTGCACTTCTTTGTCAGACTGCTCGTGAGCTACTGAATGTAGAATATTGGCCCGCTGGGTCTTTTATACTAACAACACCTTGTTTGTGTATCGAAAGTGCCCAGTAATCATTGATACGATAAAGTACTCGGTCTATATAGAGGCAGGGATGCATAGAGGTGGCTACAGCTTTATTGATAAGGTTTATTTTCGCGTTTTGTGGGTCGATTTTTACGGATGTTTCGACTGGTTGTTCAGGAATTCCTTTTGTGGGATTGATATGACATTTTTCAGACTGGTTCGTTGAAGAAGCATTCTTAACGTCGTGGTCGTGGTACAAGGCTCTTTATTGAATGGAACTGGAACGCTGGGAACAGGATATCAACTGCATTTGAGACACACATAGGTTCATGGTGTGTGCTGTGTACTTGTATTAAATGCCCATATTTCTTCCTTCCCGTCTGTAATCGGCCAACAAGAAAATCTTGGAGATATCCAGCCTTATGTGTTGACTCATCATCATCAGCCGGGAAGCGTCCTGCTGGCCATGGTCTTCTTCCATGGTATGCTACAAATACTGGACCCAAGCCAATTGCATCCAGCGACTACCCGCAACCTTTACTAGGTCGTCGATCCAACTAGTAGGGGGACGGCCCGGTACACGTTTCACGGTACGTGGTCGCCACTCGAGAACTTTTACACCCCATTTCCCGTTCTCCGAGTGATGTGGGCTGCCCATTGTCACTTCAGATCACTCCTGTTAATGATATCTGGGATTTTTTATATTTATTGAGATTTGATAAACGTAATGTATTTTTATTGATGATATATGTATTTATATCAAATTTCAACAAGAACGTGCCTTATTCAAGGATCGGGCTAACATAAATAAGTCATTTCAATGTATTTAACTAATTCAGCGCATAGTATACTTTAATTTACAAATTTTCCTGCAGTACCTTTATTACAGATGTGGTTCCCCTGGTTCATATCCGGCTCGAAGGACCAAAAATGTTGACGGTGGAGCCGGGACCAGGGCAAGTTTAAGCAAACGAGTTTAATTTAAATGAAAACGTTTAATTTTAACAATATATACAACAACAACGAACAAATCAATTTACCACACAAAGCAAGAGTGAAAAATTAAAAAACAAAAGAAACATCATATACTTATTCTAAAAAATATTTGAAATATTTACATTATAAGTGGCCAGCGAGCAAGAAGGCGAAACCACATCTGTAATAACCTTCTTAAGACATCATATACCTGATTGGAAATAACGCCATAGAATGCCATATCTGTGCAGTGAGTAGCTCTGCATCACCATACCGACGTCGATCTGATGGGTGGAGCAGGAAGCGCGCGTGTGCGAAATAAAAAAACTGTCACAATGTATTCCGTGGCATTTACAGAGGAATAGAGCAAAGGCTGTTCGTGTGGCCGCGTGTCACACCGCACCGAACACATTCACTAGACGCATCCAGGCAGCACATCACACTTACACGTATTATATACTTAAATTCTGAATTGTATAAAACGTGTCTAGATATAGCTAACTAAGCGCACGGCGCTCAAAAATCATATCTTAAAATATAGTTACAAAGTTCACCATTAGAGAAAGAAAGAAAGAAATCGTTTATTGCAGTAAATGTGGTGGTTTGCTCGCAGGCAAAGATGTTATGTCATTATAAGAGTACAGCACATTTAGCCATGTTGATGGCGTACAAAATATTTAATTACATAAGATAGCTATTCACAATTTATTTTTTAAAAATATCTGCTACTTTATATACAACCCTTTCTCTGAGCCACAGGCGCTGAAATCGCTTTGTTTATGCAATACATCATGGCGGCGGTAAACAATGTCAAATATTTTGCCGTAAAGTGTAATATCTCTGTGGTAATAAAGTGTTAATGGGGCGTTTCCAGAGACAACTGTCAATTGAGTTCTTAATGGCGTCAACAGATGGCGTGCAAGAGTTAGAAATTAATCTGTCATCCATCCAAAAAAAGTCTAGTTAACCATTTTGATAGCTTTATTTAAACAGTAATTATATTCTCTTTGGTAGGTGTATGACATCATCATCAACATATGTCCCCCACTGAATGGGCGCAGGCCTACTCTCCTACAGAGAGTGTATGGGTCATGGGTCCACCACGCGGGCTCAGGGCAGGTTTCCTCACGATGTGATGTCGCTTCATGATACGGACAATCCTAAGATCAGGCTTCAGTTGAGATGAAGGTCAAGTGCAAACCTCCGTCTGTTACGCTTCGGTGTAACAGAGGAACGCTGGTCCTATATGATATGTGATGGCAATTGCTTTTAAGGGCAAAAGTAAAGTCTGACATATTTTTATGGCCCCGTTTAAATGATTTTTATCTTATAAAATCTGTCAAGTGCGAGTATCATCAACTCCTTACTACCGTTCAATATTTAACGTAAGTGTTAGTACAATACGCCGAATAAATAAAATTGGCTAAGTGCGAGTCGGACTCGCGCACGAAGGGTTCCGTATAGAATATGGATATTTAACATACGGATAACCAATCTAAAGAATGCGCCTCGATTTTCGTTATCAATTTAGTTTTGCAGTAGCAGTAGTAGACGAGTACGACACTAGATGGCTAATAGTATGTTACATCGGAAGTCTAAAAAAAATCACGTTTGTTGTATGGGAGCCCCCTTTCATGTTTATTTTATTCTGGTTTTTAGTATTTGTTATAGCGGCAACAGAAATACATCATCTGTGAAAATTTCAACTGTTATCACGGTAGACGAACAGCGGAGTCTTAGTAATAGGGTCCCGTTGGTTACCCTTCGGGTACAGAACTCTAAAAACGACGTTTTCTTATGGACCTTTAATTTTTTACCTTTTTTTTATAAAAATTTGGCAAATAATTTTTAATGTATGGATATTAAGTACCATATATTATTGGAAGGTAAGCGTGCGCACCTAGAAACCTCAACCTAATGTTTTGTAATTTATTCAATTGTAATAAAATCTTTCTGTCGATGGTAATTTACTATTACATTATCATTCAGATCTACTTAGTACCCATCAAGACCAATCAATCGAGCCCAAACACGACGGGTTTACCATGTGTAGTTGAGGAGATACCATGACCACCTTCCGTCTCATCATCAGATCAGCTCGATGGTACAATAAGACAACTTACATCAGTTTGCTAGCAAAATTTTAGATCAAACGGATTCTAGCAAGTGGGTCTTATTTAGCTTGTAAGATTCGATCTGAACAAACAAAGCTTTTAAATCACGTCAATCTGATGCTCCGTGAAAGAAGGACAAACTGACAAACGGAACGAAAGTAAGGATTCCGAGTTCTCTTACTTTTCGTAATATTCAATTCCAGTCATTATCGGAAACCGTAGCAGCATGACGGTTTCCACATAGGGAAAATGACAGCTCCATGGTTCGGTTAGCCCTCACTCAACTGATTGTCGATGGATTTCATCCAATTTCAGTCAAATACATGTGTACTAGTGCCCCAGGCAAGTGGGACATATTTGAACCTTAGGTTGCCTGCACTGAATGTCAAGTATGAATGTTAATTGGTAAGCAGACGATGAATGGAAGGCTGTGATTGGTTAATGAGATAGATGTTGTGATTGGTTCAGAGTATAAAAAGTAGGAAGGAAAGAGATGGAAGATAGCAAGAGGAGTACAAAAGGACGCGCTTTCCGAAAGAGGCTCTCGCCATGAGAAGTTGATTTATAATTAATTTAAGTGATTAAATAGAAGTATTTCAAGTCAGAGGATTTATTACTCCGCCCAAACTCAATCCCACATACATTTAACATTATTAATGAGAAAGCTAACACATTTTTAGGGTTACGTTGTCAAACAAGGAACCGTTACGGTTTCGATCTGTCCGTCCGTCCGGACATCCGCGGCTTAGCTCAGAGCTACTAGAACGCTGTTATTTGGTACGGGTATACATATTAATCACGCCGACAAAGTGGTAGAATAAAATCTGGAGGATAAAAAACTTTGGGATGAATTTTTTTTTCGCGTCGAACTCATTGTGTGGCGCGTATCGTTGAATACTCGTGGGTCTTCCAAAAATATTGAGAGTTTAGGAAGACCAATTTTCGATTTAGGGTTCAGTTTGCGATATATTAAGCTTTAAACTGATAATTTTGGTTAGAATTGGGTGTCGCCCGTCCCCTCGAAACTATAGCTTTTAAAAATCTGAAGAAATATATAGTAGCAGTTATCCCTCTCCTAATGCTTCCATACTAAATTTCTGTTGCCTTAATCTGTTAAAATAAAATAGCTGGCTTTCATAAGTAATTGCCTAAAAATAGGAAATGAAATTAAAGTGAAAATTTACAACTTTATAGTTAGCTACAATAGCAGTTACGCAGCTAATGATTCATAGATGGCACTTTGAACAATCATCGAAAAAAGTGTTTAAAATGTAAATTGTGATTCACTGTGAAGTTGTATGTTAATGATACTCATTTCGCGACATCACAATCCGATGTACTATTTTTAGATATTTACTGCACAAATCCTGCTATTATTTTTCAAAAGATTATGGCAACAGAAATTTTTATGACACTTTGATCGAGGTGGATGGCTTTAAAAGGAAAGCTATCACGACTCACCTGGCTTTACAGGCTAACGAGTAATAGTTGACCAAAGTATAAAACACATGTCAAAATGAAAATTACTTTTTGACGTTTGAACTTAATGTTTCCGGGCAACTTCAGAACCCTACACTGCGCGTGGCACGACACACCCTTGGCTGGTTTTAATGCTAGTTCAACAAACCCTATTCTTATTTCATTTCGAAGTACGGTACCTTAACAAACTTAAATGTTACCCACTTATCAGAGATTATTTATTTAATAGCCTATATTATAAGGCTAGGGCTTTATTTAGTATAGATTTCACTAGAGATATCGATTATTTTTTCGGTGTTTTTATTTATTTATTCAAGTTTTTAATTATTATTTTTTAGCTCCAAGCAAAGCTCGGTCGCCCAGATATTATTATTCAAAGTTAAACAACTCTATCGATACTGGATGCTCGTCATTTTAATGACGGCATTTCGTATTAAAAAGAGATGACACTAGCCACATTTGCACGTCTTTTAACTCAACGCAACGCCCCGCTTTTTGACAGTTGAAATGTGTGGTAGTTGTACCTTATGAATAGATTTTTCCGAAAATTATTTACCCGAAACGTGGCATTCACTTGATTTTGACACATAATTTGCTACAGAGAATGTATATCTATCTCATTCTGTCCTATGACAATTCAATGATGTTAGAAAGGTTAGAATATAGTTTTTTGGGTCCTGATTCATATAATCTGTCTATGGAGTACTATATTTATGGATTTTACAATACGACATTGTCTGTGTTTAACATAATCATAAAACTGTCTTTTAGACATGTGTCGTATTGAACTAAGTTATGTTAATGTTCCGTGTCTGATAATAATATTTAATGGAATGCAGGCCTACATTAAATGCAGCGCCGTACAGGGGCGAATCCAGGCAGGCTCTGCCGGGTCGGTAGAACACGACTCGGATTAGAGTAGTCCTTTAATCGCCCCCGTGGCTTATTGGCTACCAAAAAGATTTGAATATAGTAATAGATTATACAGTGGACATGTGGAATGGCCATGTGGCCATTTGACCACAGGCCGGTCACTTCAAACAAATGTCGTGATATCGGATCCTATTCACATACATCGAACGGATGACGTTCGTATACAAGCGCGTGTGTGAGTACGAACGCACCGTAGTATCGATCCTTGAACGGGTCATTTTCTTGCGGGAGCGGTGATTTATCGCTAATCAGTGAGAGGCCTATGTGCCTAGACTGAGTGACTTATTACCACTGGGTAATAAGTTTAGGACGAACTGTGTTGTTTGGGACTCTCAAAGAAATAGGCGACCTAGGGACGATCCTAGGAGATGGACAACAGTGTCTAACTATGTAACAATTTTAATCGAACTGCGATCATCAATCCTGACAAGTATTAAGTAAGATTGTGGAAAATTGACCCATATAATAACAGTAATAAGCACTACAGTGATGATCATCTATCCAACTGACTTGATTTGAGTTTTCAGCAGCAACGATTTCGAAATTATCTTCTTAGTAGTCACGGTTTCAAGTAAAAAAAATCATCCCGCAGGTTTAGTCAAAGCTAAATTATAAAACGGCGAAGGAAAAGATCGCGAGGAAACCTGCACACTCCTCAGAAGAAATTCAAAGGTGTGTGTGAAGTCTACCAATGCGCACTGGGCCCGCGTGTACTATGTCCCATACACTCACTGTAGGAGAGTACGTCAGAGCCCCTGCAGTGGGGACATATATATGTATGATGATGAAATTATAAAAGAATTTTTCGAGGCGCCAGAATGCATACCAGGGGCGCATAATACGAATGCAACGTCTCTGTACCCGGCCGAGGTCCCAACTCGTCTCGTAAGGTCGACGACTGGAGTGAATTTCGCTGATGAAATAGTAGGTGAGCGTTGCGAGGAGATAGTGCTAGGAGGCTAGGCTATGGAGGAGAAGGGGGAACAGGATCCAATAAGGGGTACCAGAACCTTAAAATAATTTAGAAAAGTTTAGACAGTTTCGCTGCACAAAAAAGACAGCTTCCAGAGACCACTCCCCTATCTTTACTTAAAAAGAGAGAAATTTCTTTTTTATAGAGAAAATTTAACCCATACAGAAAGAGATACTAACTGCACATTTGCTGCACAGAAAGAAAGTCGACTACACTATAACAGCACAGAAAGTGAGACCAGCTAAGATGTTTCGCTTTCTGTGCGAAAGTGAAGCTTATCTCACTTTGAAATGAAATGACATTTTATTGTAAACTATAGGTAACATAGGTCTTATAATATTTAGAAGTATCACTATAGTTTGCCGGCACGGCACACAATATTTTATTAACTATTCTAAAAATTTATAAACTATCTGTGACTTTCTGTGACTTTACTTAAAATGACCAACTTTTGTGTGTTGATTATATATGATTTTTGAGGGCTAAGCAATCGTAAATTCAACGTTTTACATTCGAATAAACTATACTTTTCACATGGGAATAGTCCGGGCACAGCATAGAATTAACGTGATATTCATACATACATCGAACGAGTGACTTTTGTACCTATACACGCGCTGTGTGAGTGAATACGCGCGCGCGACACGCCGACCTCTGAATCGACCCATTTCTTTGGGGGAGAGGTGAGGTATCGCGGATCGGTGGGGACAAACAACCTACACAATTTCGTCTATTGCAAGCGAAGTGCAGCCGCCATGGTATCAAAGAATACGCAGTATCTTCTTTGTATTCTATTCTCATCGCTAGTGGTAAGTAGGTGACTGGGGCAGGAGCTGTGCTGTAATTGCGCACGCGCATGTTCTGACTTCGTGCTCGTATTACTCATGTTTGGAGAGTCCAAACGACAAATACGCACAGGAAAATACAATTACAAGGTCGCATGAGAAATTGACTTGTTTGACTAGTAAAACTGAAGTGGGGTTGAGACTAGAATAGAATAGGTTCGCCCTTCGTGTTCGGCCAAGTGCGAGTCAGACTCGCGCATTATTAACTTCCTGAAAATCATAAATAATAATAGGTGGGGTTCCAAAGCCTCGAACATAGGCGTCAGGTTGCCTGCCTTTCGGTATTTTATAGGATACATTTTGGAGAGTGTGCGCAGGAGCTATTTTTGTTGATTCCACCTTCGCCGTTCAAGTACCGGTCAAACAGAAGAACGGCAGACCTCCACCCGTACACTGTAGATATTCCTGCAGCTCGCACCAAGCGTTTCGCTGCCACATTTATCGTGCGTACAGCAAAAATATGTAATGCACTACCGGTTTCCGTGTTCCCCGAAAACTACAACTTGGGAATCTTCAAAAGAAGAGTAAATAGGCACCTTCTAGACCAACACGTAACATCGTCGACCTCATCGTCACTTACCATCAGGTGAGATTGAGGTCAAGTGTTGGTCTATCTTCAATAAAAAATAAAAAACCACGAACCGTGCTGTGTGAAATGCGCCTTTGCTTAAAAACCAGGGTTAGCTGTCACATATAAATCATATTATAACCATCACTGAAGAGATTACGAAATTCACTACCTTTAAACAAAGTGATCTTAGTTCTGGCTGCTACAGACTAGCCATCGGTAATGTACTTCCTTTGCATTTATTTTGAACAATTTTCTACAGCCTATATACGTCCCCACTGCCGGGGCTCAGGCCTACTCTTCTACAGAGACTGTATGTAAATAGTCCACCACGCGGGCCCTGTGCGAATTGGTAGACTTCACACACACCACTCAGGGGTGCGCAGATTTGCTCCGAAAAGCCAATGTGAATATTCGTCATTCGTACATAAATTCCAAATAACAAATTGTAACTCATTGGTACGAGCCATGATCGAAACCAGACCTCAATTGTTTAAGGACTGACGCTCTTTTCAAGTGAGCTTTGGCTAATATTGGTATAGCGAATAAGCTTATCAAAAGGTATTTACGATTTTAAATGGCCCTTGTCTGTCATTTTCATCCTTATATCCCGAGAATGATAGCTGTCACACTCCCCAGTAGATTCTGAACTCAGGATCTAGTGTTCTATTAATAATCTAGCAGAACAAAGTGTGTTCTGTTTGTAATAATAGCTAACTATACGTTTTTGTTCATAATAGTTTAAAAAAGAAGTGTTTAATAGATACTTATTCATAGAGACAGTCGCGATTATCAGATAATAGAGTTGGTGCAATATAAGCACGCTGTGAGGCGCGCAGGTGGAAACGTAGCTCGAGCGTGAACGCGGCGTCGGCGCATGATGTGTGCCACTTGGAGCTACACCATTGTCCATCATCATCAGCCGGGAAATGTCCACTGTTGGGCATAGTCTTCCCCCATATGTCACATTGACCGGTCCCTAGCCACTTGCATACAGCGACTACCAGCAACCTTTACTAAGTCGTTTGTCCGACCGTTTGTGTTCATTGATGACACTAGAAATCGCAATACCGAATCAGGAAACTCACACTAGCTTTTGCCTGCGTCTTTTAAATAACAAAACAATTAATAGTAACTGAAAATCAATGTATTTGGTATATGTTACACCTAGTTACATAATCCGCATGCGGCACTCTTCTCAACCACTTTTTTTTTTAATCTATTGATGGCAAGTGACGATAAGGCCGTTGGATGGGAAGCGTGCGCACCCAGAAGCAGAAGCTGTAATGCGGCGCTGGCTATGCTACCGTTCATACCGGAACACAACAATACTGTTAACACTGCTGTTTTGCAGCAGACTTAGGCAACATGGTGGTAGTTAGGCAGGCGTACATTGAAAAGCCCTACCACCAATAAAACCGCCCGATTGTACGCCCAAGCGTAAGTCACGAAGGCGGTTAAAAAATCGACTCTTGCGACGTCAAAATAAAGCTCAATTTAATTCGCACGGCATATCAAGTCGAAAATTATGTATCGCTTTCTTTCTATCGCGTATCTCTATCTCTTCTGACACGGCCTCCGACATTTACAAGTTGATTTGGTGCCTGCGCCAGTAGGTATATGTGTCTATCTAGCTATTCCATCGTCGATGTAAGACCCAAGCGGAGCAACCAGCTGCAACTGGGGCATGGCATGAATTATGCGTATTCAGAAAGGACCTAAGTAATTGGACTTTTGCATAGTTCTGCCACAATGAATGTATCCGAAACGCAATACCTAACCTGACCCGCACTTGTTTAGTATTATATTTCGGAAATTCATATGTCGAGCTGCGATATGATCTGAGGATGAGGTTTTTATAGATCTGATAAGATTCGATATTAATCTACTATTCAAATTAAATTGTGCAATGTCTTCATAAAGAATTCGGTATATATAAAATTAAAAGTCATAATGCGTGATGTTTTTTTTCTGACCCAACAGTGTTTATAGTACTTCTGTTTTCTAGTAGCGATATAGAACTCATCCCTCTTACGGTTTTTGTCTTACTTATAAATTTTATCATCAGATGAGTTCAGACAAAATGCTAAACTATTATTTGTACACGTGAAGTACTAGGTTGCGTTTGTTAGGAATTTTCGATCTCGAGATTAAATGATCGCAAGTGCGAAGTGGGACGGACGCTTTAGAACAAGGCAAATAAAAGAAAGAGTAGCTGTGGATATTTGTCCCTTACTCGTAAAATATAATGCTGTTAATTTTAACCGCCTCCGTAATATCCTCCGCCTAATAGCTTAATGTTGGACCTAATATCCGGACGAAGGTCCAGGGTTCATACTCTAAGTCCGCCTGACTAGCTACCACCATGTTTGAAAGGTAGCAGAGCCAGTGCCTCTTTGGCTTGAGACTTCTGGCTGTGCAAGCTTACCATCAGGTGTGATGAAGGCCAAAGGCAAACCCATCGTAAGTAAAAAACTGATATAGACGATCTAAGGTATAATAGATTCAAAGTTACGAAATTAAAGTCAGGTATAGGCCCACGAAATAATTTTATTTAAAAAATCCTCCTGGATGTCATCCTTACCATTGCGTCTTTATAATAGTCTGAGTCAGCAAAGGAGTATGTAGTGGTCCAGGCAGATACGCAATCGGAGCAACCCACGGTTGGGCAACTGCCCCCAACGGATGGACAGCGAATGGAGCGATAATCGGCGTCAATTTCTCCGGAGACTTCTCTTTTTCCGGCTCTGCTATCTTAACTTCTTCCTTCTTCTCGTCCTTAATCTCTGATTTCTTCTCTTCGGGTTTCAACTCTTCTTTATTCTCCTCTTTCTTCTCTTCAAGACCACTGTAGACTAGTGGTGTGATTGGAGATATCACAGGGCTTGGGGCTACGAATGGAGTTGGTCCGACGAGCTGCGCTGGGCCAATGACGGGGCTAGCTATCGGAGCGATGTAAGCTGAAGGTACGACGACTCCGAAAGCGTTGCGTGCTATGGCGTCAGCATTGCTGGCCACGGCCCCATCTAGTTTGGCCTCAGCTGTCTTGACAGCGTCTAGAGCTTGCCACTTCTTGTCTTCCACTGACCAGAATACCTGTGGCAAATTGTATAGTGTATGATTTTTAACATTCGAATGTTAAGGCACCTTATCCTTATAATATAAAAAGATCAGCTGTTTGCTAAACTAATTGTAGTGTTCAAATTTATTTTACGTAGATTAGTTCAAATGTTAGTAAGTGACTGTATATCAGTGGATACTTTATTAGTCTATGTTATATTTATTTCGCATATCTGATTCTTATAATAATACTGTATGTTTTCGTAGAAATTAAATTTCGAAAAATATTTTTAATGTAAAATGTAATTTTCGGGTAAATTATTATCTCACGCCAACCACGTCGTCTAAAATTATGAAAATACATATGTAATACCAATTATTATTAATAATTATATAACTAAATTTATAAGTCTTGTTCAAAAAATATCGCAATTAAACAGTGGTTATTAGTGGATATTCATAGTTATAACTACTTCATCATCATTATCTCTATAATTTTGATTACCACCAGGCGGAAAACGTTCGCACAACACAGGCCACAGGTGCCTAAATTTATAAGACAGATTGTCCATCACTTTTGATTTATGCTACTTCAATCAAATATCAAATCAACTAAATATAACACTGAAAGCCGGTAGGAAATTTAAATTAATGCCATACAAGTAAATGTGTTCAAAAAGAACTGGAAACCGACTTCAATTGCCCTAAAAGCCTACTTTTAGTAAGGCAAATTGAAATGGAACCTCACGGGAAGCACCACCTTTCAAATAAAAAAAGAATCATCCAAACCGGTTCACCACTGAAACCACATACATTTGCTATCAGAGAACCAGAATTACCTCCTCGGATTTCTCCTTCACCTGATCATTGACCTCGCTGATCTTCTCATTGCCATCCTCGACCACTTGCTCTGAGAGCTCCCTGGCTCTGTCAGCGACGGCTCTGGCCTGGTCCTCGGCGTAGACCTGAGCGTTGATGGCAGCCGCCTGGATGTCACCAGGGTCTATCGTGGGTAGAGCGGCTGGCAGCAAAACAGCCGGTGCGATGCCTGATGGCGCAGAAGTGGCATAAGCCAAGATCGCGGACAGAATCTGTGAATGACAATCACATGTGCATAGTGCATCGGCAATAGTTGGTTTAATCGTAAAGTTGGTTAAACATGGTTCTACCCATCTATTTAGAAATCATCATCATCATCAGCCATTAAACGACCACTGCTGGACCTGCATCCAGAGACTCCCCGCGACCTTAACCAGGTCTTCGGTCCATCTAGTACTGGGACAGCCCGCTACACGCTTCCCGGTACGTGGTCGCCACTCGAGAACCTTTACTACCCAACGGTTATCGATGCTTCGAGTGATGTGGCCTGCCCATTGACACTTCAGCTCACTGACTCGTCGAGACATATCGGCGAATCTAGTTCGTTTAAAAATTCCACATTCATTTTTCACGACTGAGGGCTGAGAGATAAATACATAGGCCGTTTTTATCCCGATAAAGTGTTCCAATGAGATCACACAGCTTCACACAGACGATGTCTCATCTATTTTTCCGCTGATTCTAATAAATATTATTAAAGCAAAACTTCGCGACCGACAAGTTGTCGAAGGCAAGTCGGTCTGTCTGTTTGTACAGGACGGGTTGGTACAAATACATAATGTAATCGATAATTTAAATATAATTATATCATGTTTTATGTACTTGAGTTTTGCATTGAAGCTACGATCGGACTAGTTTTTGCCGTTGATATCGTTTTAGCTTCGTCCTACGTCAGGTTTTTGTGGGATTCTAATCAAATCAAAAATGCTTTATTTACATAATCTTAAATACAATAAATAGTAGTAGAGACTACCTTTTAAATATAGAAATATTTGTGTTAGATAGCCTCGCTGTAACAGATTTATTTATTAGATTACGAGTGGTACAGTAAAAATTATTAAGACAAAGTAAGTATACATTTTTAAAAGAAATTAGGTGAGTTGTGTGTAAGTGTGTGGGTGCGGGTGTGTGTGTGGGGGGGGGGGGGGGGGGGGGCTGATTATGGTATTGAGAGGTAGGGTACGTGCGTCTGGTAGCTCAATATGTTCAACAAAGATTCCGTGTTATCGTAGGTTAACAGCTTTGTTAATGATTCTTTACACTCGTATGGCTTTAAGGGATAAATTTCAATTTTGCGATTAATTATATTTTACAGGTGCGAAGACTGTCTTGCGTATTGGCTCTAAGACATTGAAATCCATTTTATATTACGTACTGTCATTGTCTAAGGGGTTCCCCTGAGCTGACTAACATCACCGTTATTTGAAAATAAATTACTTGCTGAGTACATCATACCAACAGCCTATATATGTCCCCACTGCAGGTGCATAAGCCTACTCTCCTAAAGAGAGCGTATGGAATATAGTACACCACGCGGGACCAGTGCGCATTGGTAGACTTCACACGCACCTTTGAATTTCTTCTCAGGAGTGTGCAGGTTTCCTCACGATGTTTTCCTTCACCGAAAAGCCAATGGTAATGATTTTTATCATTCGTACATAAATTCCAAATAACAAATTATAACTTCATTGATACGAACCAGGATTGAACCCAGACCTCGATTGTTGAAGGACTGACGCTCTACCCAACTGATCTACCCCGGCTCCCCGGCTTGATACATACTGAGTTCATAGTTAAATGAAAAATGTGAAAAATATATATCTGTCCTTGTCTAACTCATGTGAACTTCACATGAGAACTAATTGAAAATTCTGAAAATTTCTGTAAGTTATCTAGAAAGATTACATTTACTGTACGTTTATGCCAAAATAAATGTCCACCCGTGCGAAGCCGGGGTGGGCCGCTAGTTAATAATAAATATAATTTCAGTGTGATCTTGCAAGTCCTGTGCTTATAGTTTTCTTTCATGATTTTAATGTTGGCGCGCCTAATAAATGTAAACCCAAATCCGTTGACGAGAAACGAAAACTCGGCACTTTTATTTGAAACGAATCCGTGTGTAACATTTGATGGCAATAGTAATTGATTGCTTTAGTGAGCTTTTCTTAATAGCACAAAATACGTTTTTCATAATGATAAAACGAAACGCCCGGTAGAATTTAATGTGGTCTACGCATAAACAGTAAACGATGCTATGTTATTTCCTAAATTTTAATTGTTTCGTCCTTCGATCACTAAAATAAATTTAGCTATAAACACACTTTATTACACAATTAAAGAATATTCTAAAAATCCGCAATATTAAAGCGTTATAAAATTATTTTGAGGGCTATTCTTTTGTACACAAAGAACTTTCAACACAAGGGATTCACAAGAACATTTAAAACACAAAAGACAAAGGAGTCTACTGACCAGAACTCTCATCTTGCTAGACGAAACTGATGGCTACTGATCGTGCATATCATGCGACGTTCCGTTTTTATACCCCGTCCTATAATAATCTATATAGAACAAGGCTGTATGCATCTCGTCCGTTGCCTTAAAAAAAGTAATATAAAAAGCCAGGCGCCGGGGGCGGGAATGCAGGAAGCGCGCGCTTTTTGACAGATGATGCATGCACATCGGCCATGTTTGATGGGTAATTTTCGGTCAGTGCTTTTACTTGCGTCATAAACTTTCGTGAGGTGTTTTTATTTGTTATTTTCTCGTTAGTTGTAATATGTTATTGTGATTAGGTTTTGGTCGTTGGTTCGCTTTTAGGTTAGGGTTGTCGATCGAAACACTTTTCATACAAAGTTTGATTTTTTTAAATTTATTTTATAGGTTGCCAACACAGCAAGCATCATTACAAAGCAATTACACACACACACACACACACAAATTCAGTTCTAAATGCTGCCGCAATTATAGGCAACTACGGCTTACACCCAAAAAAAGTATCTGAAAAAAAAAATGTGGCTCAAATTTTGGGATTTTAATTAAAATGTATTTTAGCAAGCTATTCTGGAATGTTCCCTAATGGAAATAGTCGTCTAGTCGGGGTCATTTCCAGCTGTAGACTGTTATGACTCCATCATAATTATCTAGGCTTTAAACAATGCAAAGTCAAATTAATATAGTTGAACTATTTAGTCAGTCAGTTATTGGTATGCCGCTTTGTAGGCTGACAAGTTAGTGCTCGACGGTCCCTAGGGGTGACAGACGTAGGGGGAGGTGAGGTATCAGAGGTTGCATCGCAGTTGTGCGCGCTCCCCACCCCCGTTACACCCCCTCCCATTGACGTTTCGAGTAGCAAGAGTCCCACTTTCTGTCTCACTTAGGGAGAGTAACGAACTAACTTGGCGGACTTTAATTACCAAAGGAAGCCGAGTTAGGTTTAATTGTAATTTCTTGTAATAAACCTATAATGTGGTTACTGTTTTTGTATTGAAACATTTATTATTTCAAATTTTTTGGGTGCTTCATTATCGATGGTTGTGTCTATTCCATCTATTTCCTTCCTGAGTTCAAATGACGTATTTGAGTATTGTATAGTTTGATAATTCAGTGAAGATAAATCACTCAGTAATTTACGGCAGTTGCCTCGCTGAAATAATTAAAGAATGTCCCATCACATCATCATTAACAGCCTATATATGTCCCCACTGCAGGGTCTCAGGCCTACTTTCCTACAGAGAGTGTATGGGACATAGTACACCACGCGGGACCAGTGCGGATCAGCGGACTTCACATGCCTGTTCAAGACATGCAGGTTTCCTCACGATGTTTTCCTTCACAGTTAAGCAATCGGATAATGTACATGAATTGTAAAACCACTCATAGGTACACGGCTGGATTCGAACCCGGAACCCTCAGGTTGAGAGCCCGCCTTATGCAATGCGCCACCGATGTCCCATACGATCGAAGTAATACTTAGTGGAAACTCATTCATTATACATAAAAAATAGATGAACTTTGTCACTGGATTATAAATTTTTTGGGTAATTTTGTGTAGCAGCAACCCTAGCCCAGAGATACACACAAGACCATGCAACTCGTAAAGTACGTTCGCTTACATAGTGTCGCCTTTGTCATATACCGCTCCCGGCACAGCGACGTGTGTCACCATACAATGCTGACACGAGCTCAAAGCGAGCCGAAAAAAGTACAGACACTAGTGAATTCGGCATAATTTTTTTTTTGGCGTTTCAGAATTAATATCTAGTTCTATGTACAGAACGGACGTTTACCACTTCTCACCAATCCTCCACACATCACTTCTCCCCTCTAGCAAGTGACCAGCTCAAGGATCATCATTATGGCGCGCGCGCTTCATTAGTTCAAGTTATGGCATTAGGCACCGATATCACGGCATTTGTTTGTAGTGTGCATTATTTAATACTCCTATTTTAAATAACCACATATTCGTTCGGGTGTGCCGACACTATTCCAGCGAATGTACTATAGCTACATGAGCAGTATTGAGAACTGAACAGTTCACATCCCTCTTTGCAGGTTAATTTGATGCGAAGGGAAATGCCAACGGGTAATTTTTTGCAATTGTTATGGATTCTTAAATGTCAGCGCGTTTTTTTTATTGAATTTATTGACCGGGAACCGTATCGTCTTGAGGGGGCCTGGGATAAAGTATATATTGACGCGGACTTGTTTTTAGTGCTTTGTTGGGACAAGAATATTGCTTCGTAAGGAGTGGAATTCCCTGCCGGAATTCATCTGTTCTAACTGCTACAATGTACGTAAAATGAATTTATATTTTTGTTGACCTTCACTGCTGCCGTTTATTTTAATACAAGCTTTTGACAGAGACTTTGTCCGCGTGGATTTCGTAATGTATCCCACGGGAACTACTCGATTAGGATATCATTTTCCGGCACTTCAACTCATCATCATCAGCCGGCAAACGTCCACTGCTCGACATAGTCCTTCATGGCACGCCACATCGACCGGTCCCGAGCCACCTGTATCCAGCGACTCCCTGCGACTCTAACCAGGTCGTCGGTCCATCTAGTAGGGGGACGGCCCGGTAGACGTTTCCCGGTACGTGTTCGCCACTCAAGAACTCTTACTTCCCATCGGTTATCGGTTCTTCGAGCGATGTGGCCTGCCCATTGCCACTTCAGCTCACTGACTCGTCGAGCTATGTCGGTGACCTTCGTTCGTCTACGGATTTCCTCATTCCGGATTTTATCACGTGGAGAAATTAAGAGCATAGCTCGTTCCATTGCTAGCTGAGTGACTTTGAGCTTGTTTATTTGGCCCACAGTAAAGGACCACGTTTCGGAACATACTCGTAGCTAGCACAAATCTATACTTAGCACTTAAAACTATACTCTTAAATGAATAAGTGAACACTGAAGCTATTTCCTAAATCATCTACGACATCTGAAACCATGCTGAGCGGTTCCATTTTCAAATCGAAATCACACGGCAAAAAGTATAATTGAATCGTAGCTAAATTGAATCATATAACTAAATTAAATTAAATAAGCCCTCTTAACACACATATATATCGCGAAACCAATTAACCTTTCAACGTAAAATAACCCCGAGCGCAAAAACTAGGGCCTCGATCGGGTAGAGTTCAACAACCTCGCCGCATCCAACTCTTGCGCAGATGCCCGAGCCGCGTTCTGACATTTAAAGACCTAGATTCGAAGGGTGGCAGCGATCTACGTCCCTTTGTTAGAGAAGGACAGCGGTATTTAATGTTCGTATACGTCGCAATCTTTGTGTTTTGAGACAGGTTCAAACTTTTGCTATTCAAATCCCGGTCAACCAGAAGAACGGCTGGCCTTTGCCTCCGTCTTCTTACTTCGTCCGCGTGGACTTCAGAAATTTATCCCACGGGTACAACTTGTTCGATCTGGATAAAAATGTGCCTATGTCCTTTTACGACTCTTCTACTACGTCTATGTAAAATATCAAGTCATTCTGGCCTTTCGTTGCGACGTAAAACGACAAACCAACAAATGGATGCGTACTGCTCGCAATCGCACCAAGCGTTTCGCTTCCTTTCTATTGCGTACCAAAAAATTTGGAACACCATACATAATATCTGATTACAATTTAGTAATTCAAACGAAGTGTAAATATGCACCTTATAGATCAACGCGTAATAAAATAAAATATAAAATATCTGTCATTTTTTTTTGATATATTATTTTTAGACTTTTTAATTTGGACATTTCTTTTGACATTGTAAGTCTTTTGACATTCTTAAAAAAATAGTATTAGTTATAGTCAAAACAATACGCAATATTTGCATGCCCTACTCGGGTTAAATGCGAGAACTATTAATAAGAACCTTCCACCTTGTAAGCACCATATTTACTGCAAAAAAAAATTCATTTCATTTCATTTCAACATCGTTAACCTTATCGTCACTTAAATTTCAATGTTAGTTTCTCTATCTTAAAAAAATTTCACTGTAACCATTAAATATGTAATTATGTTTGCGTGTAATAAAATTTATGTATTATTAAGTTTTCGGGCAAAATATTTGATTCTTTCTGTATATTTACTACTAGAGGACCAAAAACAAGGACGACCTAAATCGCTGATTTCAACCCTTAGGGGTGGAAATTCCAAAAATTCCTTCTTAGTGGGTGCATTTGTCAAAAAAGGAACCTACTGTGAAAATTTCATCATTCTGATTATCTGTAGCTTAGAGACATCTTCAACTGAAATGAAAGCGCGTTGACATCTTTTGTATGAAAAAACTTGTACGGAAAACCGAGTTAAGATGTTTTCGATTTACTGCTCAAGAATCTTTTTTAAATGCTGTGTTTTGCGCTTGTCCTTGTCCTACCTAGTGGTATGGTAATCGTGCTCATCCAGAAGCCTCAATCTGATGACGCGCTGGCTCTACTTCCGTTCATACTGGAACACAACAGTGCTGACCACTGCCACACCTGACGTAACATGGTGGCAGCCAGCCAGGTGGACATAGACTTTGAACTTATTTTCTTTGTAGATGCATGCAGACTTCCTTTCTACTTCTTAATTTTGGAACATCTTTTTGTTTAGTCTATTTCTTTTTTGTTATTAGTATCTATGTGGTATTCTACTACGTATGTGTACAATCCTTTTATATATTTTAAGTTCTGTGTTGGTAGTATATTCGTTGTGTTGTTGTATTTAGTAGCTGATGCGTACATTTAATTATATAGTTAGATTAGTTTAGTATTAGTCCAGCCCTATCTGAAAACCAGCGCTGCAATCACTCTGTGGTTGCAGCATGAGCTGAGATAGGTCTTGTGCTTTAGTATATATTTAGTTAATAAATCTCTGTTCTTTCTTCTAACCAAGCAATACGTTTATTTTTCTTTCTTTCTTTCTTTCATAGAAAATGCCCTACCGCCAACCAAACCGAGTACCATCAGGTACTCCCACTGGGAATTGAACCCGTAACCTCTGGATTATAAGTCCAAGAGTAACACTTATGCCACGGAGAGGGACTCATTGGCTTTAGGCGTCCTTATCGTCACTTACCATCATGTGAGATGAAGGCCAAGTGCAAATCAATCATTTCAATCATCATCACATCAACAGCCTATATGTGTCCCCACTGCAGGGTCTCAGGCTTCTACAGAGAGTGTATGGGACATAGCCCACCACGCGGGACCAGTAGGATTGGTAGACTGCACAAACACCTTTGAATGTCTTCTCAGTAGTGTGCAGGTTTCCTCACGATGTTTTCCTTCACCGAAAAGCCAATGGTAATGATTTTTATCATTCTTACATAATTTCATAGTAACAAATTGGAACTCATTGGTACGAGCCAGGATCGAATCCAGACCTCGATTGTTCAAGGACTGACGCTCTACCCAACTGCTGAGCCATCTCGTCTACCAAAACATTAATCGACTAAAATTCCGTAAAACACCTGGCATCAACCTCATAGCAAACTGTTATTACACAATTTTGTTATAAAATAAAAAGGCGGTGTGAGTTGATTCATCTCGCGAAAGTGTGTCGGGGAGCTCGTTTTCAATCGACCTTGAACTTGGCGATGCGCGGGCGCATGCCCTGACCTACATTGATAATTTCACTTTTATTGAGCCAACTGTTTTCTACTGGTTTTCACGTTTATTACTATACTAGTGCTGTAAGACTTTAGCCTTTCAGGAATCTAAGTCAACGGAAGGTACTCATAGGTTGATCTGTGGTATAACAATTTTTTTATTCTTTGCGCTCGCAAAGGAAGTCATAATATTCGGCATCAACCTTTTGTTGGCTTGTTAGGTATTCAACCTTTTTTTCTACTACGATTTGTACGCAAAATCAAGGAAGCGAAATCCTTTTGCGTTGTGAACTGGATACATTTTAAATTTTTCTAATATTATAAAATAAAAATTGTACATTAAGTTTGTTTGTCCGTCCGTCCTGTCGTAACAGAGGGTAAGAATGAAGTTTTTTGTATAGCGACAGTTGAAGGGTTGCAAAAGAACATAGGCTACTGTTTAAGTTATTATTATGTGTTAATCATATCGATAAAGTTTATGGCGACATATGTATTTATTATTGTATAGTTAATGTAGTTTACTTTCAAGTAACATGTACACACTCTGTGTTTCTCAAAATCTCAGAATATAAATTGAATAAAATATGCACTACAAGTTAACGCGTTTAAAAAGAACTAGAAACTACTTCAATTGCCCTTTAAGACTTACATGGTTTTCTCATGGATGCCATTGTTAGAAGTGGACCAAATTGGGACCACACGGAAAGCACTAGCTTTCAAATAAAAAAGAATCATCCAAATCAAAAGTCCCCCCCAGTCCCGTCCCAGTCCCAGTCCCCCAGTCAAAAGTTCTGAGGTAACAAACATTTCAAGAAACCATACCCTTCGAATTGAGAACCTCATTTTTTGACTGATACGGTCTAGACTCTTGAAATTTGGAATACCAGTCCTTAAGAGTGTAGAGTACTACGAATAAATAAAGCTTTACACGCACAAAGCCGCGGTCAACTGTTAGCTAACGACAAACCCATGTTTTCTACTATACAAAGATCCCTGCAATTTTTATGCCATCAAGTTGTATTTTAATCACAATAGGCATTGTTCATTCATACAATAATGCACTAGCGACCCCGCCCGGCTTCTCACGGACATTGCTTGGATGCCAAATACCCGTCTCTTGCAACCGTCATGTGCGGATTCGATTCCTAGCACGGTTGTACGTGAATTGGTACTCTTAAAACTTCTCGCAACTGTACTCTGATAGTGCTGGGAACATCTGGGATATCTCAGAAACAATGAATGCTACATTCTTGAAATTAGGAAGTAGCTTCCTTACACAGAGTAGAAGCTCGCTAAGAAAGGGTTTTCTGAAATCCTACTTCTAAAGGGGTTAAAAAAGGAATAACAGTTTGCTTGAAAAATCTAAACCATAAAACTTACCTGAGCTCATTATGTAACTTTAACACTCAACAAGAAATTATATTTTGAAATTCTATCATGGGGTGGAAAATGTGTTTTAAAATTAGGCAAAAATCATTCACTTTGCATGTAATCGACATAGCTCGGCGAGTCAGTGAGCTGAAGTGGCAATGGGCATGCCACATCGCACCGATAACCGATGGGGAGTAAAAATTCTCGAGTGGTGCCCACGTACCGGGAAACGGCTACCGGCCGTCCCTCTAATAGGTGGACCGACCTCGGGACCGGTCGATGTAGCGTACCACGAAGGAGGTCTGTGTCCAGCAGTGGACTTGTCCTGACTGATGATGATGATGAATTCACTTATTATGACTAATTATGGTAATTAAAACAATGTAACTCGATAATGACGTTACAAAATAAAAAGTGAAAATCGATTCTTAAAACATTTCTTGGCTCGAAACGTACCCTAGAGCAGAGAAAGAGTCCTGCTCTGTACCCTGACAAAGTTCATGTCAGATTATTTATAAAGCCCACTCAGAACAATTATGACAAATGCTTGTCTTATAATAATATCTAATCGACGTCAAGAAGTGACCGCGGACTCAATGTCTTTGTTTATTTGATTAATTTAGATCAATCACACATTCCTTTGTCGTTTCATATAAAAAACAACATGGCGCCTGCTTCCCAGCAAAACATAAATAACGCGTTTTTTTTATTACGCCCATTTTAATTCCGTGATCAATTTTTTTTACAAGCCAATACTAAAGAATTCTCGTTCAAGGTTTGAATAATATGAAGCGGAAGTTAGGAGCTGTGTGAAATTAATTATTTTCGTATAACACCGCGACATTGAGACTTGTGCATGTTAAAACACCTAATCACTCCATCTTGTCTGTGATATAAGGTTTAAATTGCGTTTCGTTGTAGGCGCAACTAATTTTGCCGTTGAAAATGAACTTGATAGCGACATTTACCTAGTCGTTTGTAACAAAGGAGTTAGATTATGTTATTTATATAAGTATTTGAGGTGTTTCGGATGTTAATAAATTACGTGGATTTAGTTTTAATTGGGTGTTTTGTTGTTTCCTCTGTTTAATTGGTTGTCTGTGCTTAATTCGGATTATGAGTTTTTTTAATTGAGTGCTTTATCATCCCCAATCAGGTTATACTTATTTCAAGGCGTAAAACGTTCTACACATGAGGCAATGTAATTAGGCCAATTTGCACTCACTTCAATGCTGTTACAAGCTCTGAACAAAGAGCATCATGAATGGCGATGTGGCGGTGTGTTATGCAATGCATATCGATCAAGTCAGGTTGCCTTAAATGAAACAAAGGAGCTATAAAATTACTATAAAGGTCGTTTATTCACACATCCTCGCTTTCTATTGCATTTTTTCATAGATTTTTTTCATAATTTACATACCGAAAATGAGTATTTATACAAAGTAATTTGGTTTATCTAAGAGACTATCACAGTTTACCATCCGTGAGCGAGACCATGTCCGTATGCGACGGGGGCGGCGTGTACGAGGGGGGCGGCGTGCACGAGGGGCGCGGGGTGCGACTGGTGCAGGGACTGTTGGACGACGGTCCTGCTGGCGGCGTAGGCGGCGGGGGCGGCCGCGTAGCCTGCGTGCGCGCCGTAGACTGCGGGAGCGGCGTAACCTGCGTGCGCGCCATACACGGCGGGAGCAGCTACCACACCGTGACCGGCCAGCTGTTTAGCCAAGATCGGAGCGGCTCCAGCGGCGGCGCCGTCCAACTGAGCCTCGTGGGTCTGCGCGGCGTCCACAGCCTGCCAGGAGTGGTCCTCAGCGGCGTTGATGGCCTGACCATGGAGCTCGGAAGCCTGGTCGTGGTATTCGCGGGCGGCGTCGACGGAGGCACGGGCATGGTCCGAGGCGTCGACGTGAGCGTCGATGACGGCACCCTGGATGTCACCGGGGGAGATGGTGGGCGCGGCTACGGCCAGGGGGGCGGCGTGCGCGACGGCCAGGGGGGCGGCGTGCGCGACGGCTAGAGGAGCGGCGATGCCATGACCAGCGTAGCCATGGCCGAAGCCGTAGGGGGAAGCCAGCAGGCCCGAGGGCGCTGCGGTGGCGCAAGCGAGGACGGCGGCGACAATCTGAAAACAAAAACGCGTTCAAAATCACTGTGTCACATCACTGCGTGTATCACTACACTTATTTGTTGCTCCACACATAACAAGGCTGTATGATTAATGCGTTGCTCTATTTAGTTCACTCTTGATTGTATATGTACTATGACAAGGCTGCATGATTAATCCTTTGCCTCTAATTGTTAATATTATTCACGAGCACTTTTTAAATGTATTGTATTGGACTAACCAGAACTCTCATCGTGCACTTCTGTTGTAGACTGCGCGAAGGCTACTGAATGCTCTCATTTGGTCGTCGGCCGTTTTTATACTAACCTAACGGCGCGGTGCGAAACGGAACGCGCGTGAAAAAAGTAAGTGGTCGCGCTCAAGGGCGGGAAGGGTGGCAGGAAGCGCGGCAGTTTTGACAGATCGAATGTTCCAATTTTGAACTATTCGGACTGGCCGCCTGGGGCTGCCACAGACAATGCTAACAACTTTTCAATGCGCAAGGAGGTTTTAACTGTCAGTGCAGAGAGTTTCTGATTTGACATCACATTACGAGTAGCGTAAGTTTGTTAAGTGTGCATGTCCTGAATAAAACCTTCATTAGAATTCAATACGTAGGTCGGGAATTCAGAGCGATGCAAATGATAATACATGTATTTAAATCTCTTAAAGCGTAATGTACTGGTTTTGTTGAATACATTTACATCACATTCATATTACGCACATACTTATCATATCGATTTCTAGATTTTATCCTAACTGAAGTATGGAATTCTGTGTTCAGAAATATAACCTCAAATTTAATTAAAGATTTCATTGATATGAGTTTTAGATGTTACAATTACCTAACGAAATTTTTATCGAGGGATATTTTCTCACTCATTAAAAATCCTATCCAATGTAAGTTAAAATTTGGTATCGAAATATTTTAGCTCAATTACGCATCGGAGGAAACAAAAAATACCGAAATAAAAACCGAATATACATTTGCGTTTTTAACGAATATATTTGTAAGATTTCTTAAAATGTATGAATTATTTTGCGTAATTGAATGTACCCGCATATCTAAACAACGATGACAGAATCACGTAAAAGTAAAAAAATACATCGTACTATTAAATATTCAAAATGCCAGACACAAAATAAAGAAGTCACTCAACCATAAAGAATGTAGGAATGCAAAACCTCTTTCAAATAAAACTTTTTTCATTATCTCAGTTTCCAACCAGTTCGCAAATTTAAATTTAGAACGGAATTTATTTTTGAATGATGTTCCGATTATTTTTCAGACCCTAGCCGCTTGAATCCATCTTCCCGAAACCAAAAACATATTGAGTCCAATTCCCTTAACGGGATCCCTCTCCGAATGCTTCCATTATAAATTTCTGCTGCCATAATCTTTTAAAATAGAATAGCTGGCTTTGATAAGTAATTACCTACATATAGGAGACGAAATTATAGTGTCGCGAAATAAATATTATCACTTTACAACTTTATAGTTAGCTACAATAGCAGTTACGCAGCTAATGATCCCTAGATGGTGCTTTGTACACGAATAATAAAAATTGACTAAAAATGAAAATTGTGATTCACTGTGAACTTGTATGTTAATGATACTCATTTCGCGACATCACAATCTGATGTCTTATTTTTAGATAGTTACTACACAAATCCAGCTATTATATTTTAAAAGATTATGGCAACATAAATTTAGTATGACACTTTGATGGAGCGGGATCCCGTTATACTTTGTCCCTTTTCGATTTCATAGGTCATTGAACTTCTTTGGGTCTAGTACTGTATAGTAATTCTTTTGTATAATTCTAGGCTTGAACCGTGTGAACTGTAGACAAAGCTATGATAGAGCGTTTATGTTACTTAGGCCATGAGTATTGCGAATACACAACCATTCAACCATGAGCTTTATCGATGAGACGTAGAAAAACTAAGAATCTGACTTCAATTCGATTCAAAAGCCATGGTAGCTCAGTTGTGTAGAGCGTCAGTCCTTGAACACCGAGGTCTTGGTTCGATCCTGGCTCGTACTAATGAGTATGAGTGATAACAATCATTACCCTTGGCTTTTCAGTGAAGGAAAACATTTTGAGGAACTCTGCACGCTACTGAGAAGAAATTCAAAGGTGTGTGTGAAGTCTACCAATTCGCACTGGTCCCGCGTGGTGTACTATGTCCCATACACTCTCTGTAGGAGAGTAGGCTTGAGACCTGCAGTGGGGACATATAAAAGTTGTTGATGATGACTTCAATTGCACAAGAACCGACTTCAAAAAAGGACGAGGTTCTCAATTCGACGTGTATGTTTTTTGGGTATGTGTGTTGCGTAATAACTCCGCTAATAGTGAACCGATTTTGATGGTTATTTCTTTGTTTGGTAGAGCATACTTCAGTGGTGGTCCCATATAAATTTTATCGATTGATTGATCGCGCTTTGAGAAAATCAACAAATACCAATTTTTAAGGTAATTGAAGTCGGTTTTTAGTTCTTTGTGAACGCGTTAATTATTCAGTTACAAAAGTGAGTATGTATTCTAAGAAACTATATTTCTTTCACGTTTTCAATGCCGTCACTATTTAAGTTGCTCTGTAAATGAATCATTTACAACATGCTATGAAGTTTTCGTAGAATCGTTGAATAGACAGGATATGTCCACCTGTCTAAATTAAGGCTTCACATTTTTTACTTGTATTACATATAGTAAAGTTCTGTGAAGGTAAACATCGTGAGGAAACCTGCACACTCCTGAGAAGAAATTCAAAGGTGTGTGTGTAGTCTACCAATGCGCACTGGGCCCGCGTGGTGGACTATGTCCCATACACTCTGTAGGAGATTAGGACTGAGATGCAGTGGGGACATGTATAGGCTGCTGATGATGATAGACTGTAGCTGATGAAAACCAGTGAAATATTTGTACGCAGTGACTATGCCATATTTTTTATTTATTTATAGATATGTATTGAACATTGTCGTTGTCAAACCGTATTTCCTTTAACAGATTATTCCTTAGCAGCCTTTTCTTCTTTCCTTCCTGATCTATCTGATCTGATTTATTTAGCACCACTTACCCCTTGTTATTTATATGATTCTTCTGCCACAAGGTTGCCTGGAAGAGATCGCTCTGAGCGATAAGGCCGCCTTCATTGTACCTTTTATGTTCTTTTTTCTGTTTTGTTTTGTTTGTATGTGTGTGTGTGTGTAATGAAGTATATTAGAATTGAATTGTCCGTCTCGTGGTATAGGTATAGTTGCTGTCCAAAATCCTGACACTCAAGCGCAGCTCTGTCTATACTGGTGGTGCTCGTACGGGTATCCATGGCCGTGCTGACCTTTAGCTACCTTATTATCGATACCAAACACCGGGTAAGCTTAAAATTATTTGTAATTATGTTGTTTCACTGGTTACTGTACGGTCTTGAGTTAGGATTGGTTGAAAATTACTGTTGATACGTTTTGTATTTAAATACCGTTTTTAGGATTCCGTGCCTCAATACTTACAGGACCATTTTGTTGTTCGTCTGTCTGTCTTTCAAGGCCCTTTTTCTCAGTAACGCTTTGAGATATCAAGTTGAAATTAATATCGAATACGCAAATCTGCTGTCCCTTGGAGCTCTGAAAAAATGAAGCTTCTAGGTTGACGTAATAAAAAGATACGTCTGTCTAAGACGCAGTGTTAGATAATTTCCTTAGCACTGTGGTTCTCAACTTCCCGTCGACATAGAGTCCTGAAATTTGGCTAATAGCAAGGTCTTACAGCACAACCATAAGAAAATCTCTGAACACCAGGATTTTTTAATTATAACATGGTAAAAATATCTGTTTATATAGAAAAAACAATTGCTTTGATAATTTTTATTTTTATTTAAAACTAGCTTCCGCCCGTGACTTTGTCCGCGTGTGCTTCAGGATTTATTCTACTTGTTCGATAGGCATAGATGTCATCTATCTCCATTTCCAGCATAAGGTACAAAATAGTGTTTATTCTGTTATGTAGGCTAACAGTTTAAAGAAACAAAAGAAATTTCAATGTCTGACGTAGTACATTCAAATAGTCTTCACACTAATATTATAAACGCGAAAGTTTGTATATACGAATTACATATTCTATGGTCGGTTGCTAGGCAAAGCGTTTTTGTTATGCCTAAATTGCCCATGTAATCCCACTAATATTATAAGTGTGATTTTGTACAATTTACGCAATATGTCTTTATAAATTATAAGCCTATATGTTATTCTGATGTATAAGCTATATTATTGTAAAGTTTCATTCAAATCCATTCAGTAGTTTTTCCGTGAAAGCGTCACAAACATCCAAACATCTAAACATCCAAACTTTCACACTTATAATATTAATAGGATTTACTTACTAACTTAGGCTAGAAATTTACTAACACGTTATGGAATTTTTAATTCTGATAAATAAAGTTTTGATTTGATTAATGTTTACAAATTTAACTTTGCAGTTGAAAGTCGGGTATGCGAAGTTAAGTTAATTCTTCAATCGGAATTACATTTTTGGTAGAGCATTGTCGTTTGCATCTTTACCTTACCTATTATTTATGATTTTCAGTATGTTAATTATTAATATTCTGTACGGAACCCTCGGTGCGCGAGACCGACTCGCACTTGGACGTTTTTTGTCTATGGATTTACGTAGCTTTGTTAGACGGAAATTTAGCAGTTGGGCGTCATTCAAATAACCGCCTCCTTAGCACAATACGAGAAGAACCGAAGATTCGGAAGTAACGGATTCGATTTTTTTTTCTATTAAAGATAGACCAACACTTGACCTCAATCTCACCTGATGGTAAGTGACGATGAGGTCGACGATGTTACGTGTTGGTCTAGAAGGTGCCTATTTACTCTTCTTTTGAAGATTCCCAAGTTGTAATTTTCGGGGAACACGGAAACCGGTAGTGTATTCCATATTTTTGCTGTACGCACGATGAATGTGGAAGCGAAACGCTTGGTGCGAGCTGTAGGAATATCTACAGTGTACGGGTGAAGGTCTGACGTTTTCCTTTAAAGTACCTGTCGATACTCTGTTTGTGATAGTACATTTTCTATGAACACCGTTCTATTTAAATCTGCCACCAAACAGCAGTGTAAATAGCACCTTTGTGTTCCGGTATGAAAGGTAGCAGAGCCAGCGCCTCATCAGCTTGAGTCTGCTGCGTACCATACAATCAGTTGAGATAAAAGGAATCATCATCATCAACAGCCCATACATGTCCCCACTGCAGGGGCTCAGGCTTACTCTCATACAGAGAGTGTAGGGACATGGTACACCACGCGGGACCAGTGCGGATTGGTAGACTTCACATGCCTGTTCAAGACATACAGGTTTCCTCACGATGTTTTCCTTCACCGTTAAGCAATCGGATAATGTTTTTGAATTGAAAAACAACTCATAGGTACACGGCTGGATTCGAACCCGGAAGCCTCAGATTGAGAGTCCGCACCCTATCCCATACGCCACCGACGCTTAAAACCGACCGATAAAAGGAATACTTACCGTTAATTTATTTTATTAATCTTGTCTATTTGTGTTTTTCAAACGCATGAATTACTAAAAACCTGCACACCCATCCAACATAACATGTTGCCTAAAATTGCTTAACTTTGACAATCGCCAATCAACAGTCTTAAGTGAGAGATACCTCCATGATACCTGACTGATTGATGAATATTGCAACATCCACTAATTCATGGACCATTGTCTGTCTTGGGTCTAGCGTAGATATGCATCTATGTCTTGTAAGATAGGAGATAAGAGGTACATTTGTGCCTCGACTAACGTCTGCATTAGTCCACCGGTGAGCATACTGTCCCTTGCGCCATTAAGACTACATTAATTTCTAACAAAGACGCTTAGATATAGCACAAACAGCTATTTATTATTTCATTTTAAAATAGTGTTTCATTTTCAATTTTGGTAATTCGTTTATAGTAATTTTGTTATGTTTTTTTGTGATATAATGCAAAAAATGTCACGGACGGTGCTATAATATCAATTACGCAAAATTGCGAGGGTTTCGGCATATAGATTCTTTTGAATTATGTTGGTACCAAGACTGACCTTTGAAATTCTCGTCAAGAATCCATTATACTTTTCACCCGCGACGGAACGGAGACAGTATATGCGTTTAGGGTGAGAGGATGTTTGTTTGTGTGTATGTTTGTTATTGAGAAAACTGAGGAAATGGCTTAGGCCTTATATTTTGTCTAACCTAATATTCAAAAATAAGGATATTCAAAACTTGGCTGAATGATGTTTTGCCTTTGCTTTGTGGGAAAAATCTTACCACCCAAAAAACTCTGTAGTGATAAATAATCGTGGTGCTCCGGTTCAAACGGATATATTTTTAAACCCCGTAAAAAGAGGGGTGTTATAAGTTTGCCATCAATGTCTGTGTGCGCAAATTTTGATGCGTTTTTTTTACGTGTAGCCAAGTTTACTTGCGGTGTTTCTTAGCTATATTTGGTAAAAATCGATTCTGCAGTTTGAATAGTATCAGCTGAAAATGTATTTTCGGCATAAAATGGAATAATTTAATACTATATGCAATTAACTCAGTCTTGTATCGAACGTAGCTGATTCGTTGCGACCAAAGCCGACACATATAAGTTAGTTTCCTCATACAAAAGATAGTACAGTACGGGTGTACGGTGGGCGGATAAAAAGTGTGTCCCCGCCGAGGTCGTGTTATATACGCTTATATCATTGAAGTCCGGCAACGGCCGTGGTGCAGGAATGTGCGGTGAAAGGTCTGCGTACAGACAGAGGAGGCAGCGGGCTATATCGCACTGTTGCTCCGTGTCACTGGCCGGACACTTCACACAAATGTCGTGATATCAGCACACCACGAACGGATGACGTTTGTATACACGCACATGCGTGAGTACGCGTGCGCGAAGTGATCCGCATCTGTCACTTTCTTGCGGGGAGATGTTCAAGTATTACGTAAGCACTATAGGGGGCGGGTGGTTTTTGCTTTGCTTATTTTCGATGACATTGGGGGTGGGGAATCTAGGTGGTGATTTCGTCAGCAGTAGTTATTTACTTTTAAACACATATGGCTACCCAAATTTTGTCTATGCTTGAAAACGAAACGCAAGTTTGTTTAAATGAGTATTCCATATCCTAAACCTATTTTCTTATTTCTAGAATTATATCTGCGGCTCATCATCAATCAATAAATACAAAAAAACACAATTCATGAAAAAGAAAATGCGTATATACCAATGTCTACGTAAGCATGACTGGGTGGAGCTTTGATTACTTTTGCTCACAAGGGGGTAGAGGTAAATAATTTTTAGGCTCCCTAGCAAAAGCGCTATCTGTTCGAACTTACAGGAATCACGTCATGACTGGCAAAAATGTTAAACAATTTTTTTCTGATCCCTTGGAGCGAAATCCCGAAATGGTTTAAGAATTAGATCAATTTAACAATGTCGTCCATTGTGTTTGCAAGCACACCGCTCCCGCCTGTCACTATGTCCTCACCGCTGCGTGGGTCTACAATTGCCGAGTGAACGGCGTCGTGACGTCGCTCGCCCTACTATTGCACTGTTTGTATGTCTGTATGTCGAGATACGGTCCATTTACATATATATGTCCATGATAGACTAGTCCTACTGTTCAGCTTCTAACAACGAATACTCAAAAAGCTCATATTATCAAACCTACAAACACATTTCTTACGACAACGGGTTGGGAAATTTGTCTTCATTACCACTTGATTTTCCGTGTGATATGGGCTAGGAATAGAAAAATATAGAATACACACTTGTCAAGATTTAGCGCTAAGGGAAACACAAGCCGACATGTAAGTGTACATGATTAATGAAGAAGCGGAGAGCTTCTGGCGTAGCGGCGGCATCAACTACATAGAGGGCGTAATCTTGCTGTACTTCTAGTTGCCAATTATAGAAGGGAAAGCTGGAATGAGTTAGTGTATTTCGGGCACATCAGAATCATTATCATCCAGGAAACGTCCACTGATAAGAAAGAAAGAAAGAAAAGTGTTTATTTGGCACAGAAATTACAATAACAGAATACTTAACACACTAAGACAAAAAACTTATATTATATATTATCTTATATAAAAAAAGGAATACACTTAACATACTAAAAAACTTAAATACATATTTCTAAACTATGAATAAATAAATAAAAAACATTAACATGTATGTACATATCTGTGCCAAAAAGTCCTCCGACTCAGCATCCCTCAGTCCCTGCAGCATGCAGCGACAGCGGTGGTTTTCTGATGGACTGGGTTATTCTGCATGGTATACCGCAGTCACCTGTCCCTAGACACTTGCACCCAGCTAGTACCCGCAACCTTTACCAGGTGGTAGGTAAATCTTGTAGGCAATTATTCGCCACTCCTGCCCCATCGGTTACCCGTTTTTCAAGCGATGGCCATTGCCACTTCAGCTCAGTGACTCGTCGAGCTGTCTGTAACACACTCATGAAATTAAGCTTATAGAAGAATGAAAGGCTGGTCTTGCGTCCGGTGATCCAGGATTTCTTTCACCAGCTCGCTGTCAACAATAAGTCTTGTGCTACGGCTCTCTATTGAGATCAAGGCTACCAACTAATATTGGGCGGATCCATCCCAATGATGGCAACATTAATCCATGCAAGTCTTCTTTATACTCTTCAGCGGGGATCCAGTTCTATCAGTTTACAATTATACAGTTTATTATAAAAGGAACGAATGGAATTGTCAAAGAACGAAAGACAGATTGGGGTAAAAGTTCTCGAATGGCGTGGTTCTAGATGCATCGACAACCTAGAAAGGGCTCGGAGCCGGCCAATGCGGCATACCATGGTGGAGGCCTATGTCCAGCTGATGCTTATAAAAGGCTATCGTGACACCCTTGTACACTAAACAGCCCTAATAGAAAGCACACTTGGGCAGTCTCATGCGCCACTCAGACCGAATTCCGTAAAGTTGCGACATAACGAAGTAGGTCGCCATTATCATGACAATGTGTCCCTTTGAACGTTCACAACAGTATAAACTACATCGCACTTGTGTAAAAACTGTTTTATTTAACAAACAACAATAAACGACTGAATAATGTTGGTGGCAGACATATGATTATTCGTATCCCAACTTATCCAGATCTCATTTCGGAAATTTTCATTTCAATCGTCGCTCGTATCCCAACTTATCCAGATCTCATTTCGGAAATTTTCATTTCAATCGTCGCTCGTATCCCAACTTATCCAGATCTCATTTCGGAAATTTTCATTTCAATCGTCGCTTTCATTTTCGGAAAAAACACACTAACCGTTGTTAACTAACTAACTGCATAACGAACTTCCATCCGACATTCATTTTTTTATTTTCGGAAAACTTACAGCTGCAAAATTGTTATTAAATTAACTAAAACTTCTGTGGTAATGTAAGCACGGTTACAATTAATCTGACTAAGAACTACCTGAACTACTTCTTGTCTATTGTATAATGATACTATGTCTTGTCATACTCAACTATTATTATTCTCTATTGTTGTCTTGTTTATGCTTTTTTGTTTAAATTTCTTCGATGCTATTAAGTATTTATATTATTTATTAGTAAGTATATATAATTGTATTGTATAATACACTCTCTGTAGGAGAGTAGGCCTGAGCCCCTCCAGTGGGGACATATATAGGCTGTTGATAATGATAATAAAAATATATAATTGTAAATGTATAACTGATACAAAAGCCATATGTAGAGGCTTATCAATGGCTATTAGTCGTTTATTTTTCACTCTATGCTCTGTATTGATAGCTGTAATCCACCCAAAAATAATAAAATAAATAATACTGCCTATGTCCAGCAGTGGACGTTTCCCGGCTGATGATGACAAGCCGTTCATGAAATCCAGAAAATTTTGTATTTATTAAGATGTCATAAACGTGGCGCATTGTTGGTGCTACCTATTGTTACTGAGTTTGATTGGTGGTAGGGCATTATATGTGTCCGCCTGGCTACCTACCACCATTCCAAGTACCACCGATAAACAGCAGTGTTAATAGCACGGTTGCGATCTGGTATGAATGGTAGCAAAGCCAGCACCTCATTACCTTGGCTTCTTGGTGCGCACGCGTACCATCCAATGGCCCTATCGTCACTCACCATCAGGTAGACGAAGGCCAAGTGCACACCCATTATACATAATACAAACAAATAAGTAATAGTCATAAAAAATAAATTGAAAGAATTTTTCGGAGTAGTTTTTTAGGGTTCCGTACCTCAAAAAGAAAATACCTTAATAGGATCACTTTGTTGTCTGTCTGTCTTTCAAGACCCTTTTTCTCAGGAACGCGTGGAGGTATCAAGTTTAAATTAATATCGAATAAGCAAATCTGCTGTCCCTTGGAGCTGTGAAAAAATGCTTCTAGTAGTAGTAGAAGAAATCAAAACCTATAGGGTACTTCCCACTGAACTAGAGTCATGAAATTTGGCAAGAAGCAAGGTATAGGAATAAATCTTCCAAACTGTTCCATCATTTCTCGTTATTTGTATTTCGATGTGCTGATAACAATTGCTCGTGTTTAGTACAACATTTTCAGCATGTTATTTAATCATATTCTGTAGGGAACCCTCGGTGAGCGAGCCTCGCATCCTCTTGGCCAGGTTTTTTGGGAGAACCCTTCGCGCAGAAGTCAGTTTTTTCCCCCGGTATGTGTTCTTGCCAGTTCGGTGATCAGTGATCGGTGTTTTTTGCATTCCCAACGTAAACAACCTCCACGGTGGCTCCAGAGCGCACGGTGGCACACGGCGCGGACAATGCACGGTAGCATGCTCTTGCGCAACTCGAACTTGCACTTGAACGCAATGACGTAACGAGGCGAGTACGTACTTATCTTATGTTAAGCTCAGAATAAGTTGATATGACTAAAAGAAATTGGCTTAAGAAGGTACTGCACGTAGTTTTGAAAATTAAAGTCTACTACCATGCGCTGAATTATTTAAATACTCGTACATTGTAATTCGTTACCTCTAAAAGAATGTGAGAAAAAAAAGAAACACGTCTTGTGTTTCAAATTCGGCCTACACTTGTACACCATTTAAAAAATCTAGTAATTATCTGAATATGTATAGAAAAATACTAAAATTACATTTTTGTATTTATTTTAATTGTACACAATCATAATTTTTGTACTGTGACTGCTGTGACAGCGTCAAATGTCATTTTATTGACGCCATCTTTGTTTTCATCGTTAAATCTTACCTGTTTCGTGCGTTTTATGTTTTTGTACAAATAAACTAAACCAAAATATACAAAAATGGTAACTAAATCACTTTTATTTGATAATGGCCTTCAAGCCAGGCCTTGGCCATACATTCGTGGAACGTGTCATTCGATCATCATCAACATCCTATATACGTCCCCACTACAGGGGCTCGGCCTACTCTCATACAGAGAGTGTAAAATTCTATACAGATACATAAGTAATTACTAAACAATATATCACGTTTGTAACATCTCAATAAATAACAATCTTTTTTAGTATAGATAAATTATATTATATCTATTCAAAGACATTTAATATTAATAGACTGGACAAAGCAAACAAACATTTTGATCCTAAACTTATTACCACATGGTAATAAGTTACTCAATCTATTGTCACGTCACGTCACGCGGCCGTAAAAGACATTTGACGTACCGTTGACTTTTGAGATCAAAATGTTTATATGAAACGTTTCCCAATGACCGCTCTATAACCTATTACTATATTTAAATCTCTCTGTATCTATTGTAGAGTAACAACTAAGGGAGGACTTTCCTTCCAACCTAAGTCGACGCGATAATGCCACGGACTACTTTGACAGTAAATCGTACCCGAATGCTGTCACAGCTCACACAGTGTTGTGCTGATAGTTACTCAATTTTATTTACTAAGCCTACATTCAACGAAATATTGTCATCGTTACATATCTATTTAAAATTAACCAATTTTGATGACACTTTTATACACACACTTATGTCATACTGCTCCGTGAAAATCTGCCGTAGACTGTAATTACAATATTTCGTGATTTGATTTCCTCGTCACATATTGTAATTGTAACTGATATTTTCGACTATTGGCTAGGTGCCGGAATCGAGTGAGCTATAAATTATGCTAGTTCGACCTAAATGTATCTCGAAACATGTTATACGAGCAATGGCTTGACTAAAACAGCATTAAATTCGAAGCATAGTTTC
Organism: Carcina quercana; assembly: GCA_910589575.2. Taxonomy (NCBI): domain Eukaryota; kingdom Metazoa; phylum Arthropoda; class Insecta; order Lepidoptera; family Depressariidae; genus Carcina; species Carcina quercana. The sequence continues at coordinate 3,840,230 of OU342454.1, read as the reverse complement.
AATTATTATCCGCATTGCTAAGGAGTGGAATTCCCTGCCGACATCTCTATTTCTCGAATGCTACAACCTACACTGGATGTTTTATTCAAGGAAGTCAGAGTCTCTCGATTTTGGTGGAAACTGAGATCCATTTGGTTCTTTCTTTCTTGAATAATTCATCTTTAAATACTTTTTTTTGTTCTAAGAAAATATTACGCATTCACAGGATGTTAGAGGTTGAAAAGATACAAAAGTTTAAAGTCGAAACAATATGGTCTGTATATAAATTTGAAATAGTGCATTTGACGATTTACAAAAGTTAATAAGAAGGAATGTCCGGATGAATGACATGGGAAACCTTGTAGTTTACGATAAAAATCTTAGAATTAAATCTCAAATAAAACTCAACCATTTTTTGCGGCGAATATATGAAGAAGAAAACATTAAACTTGATTATTACTTGTCCTTTGTACTGCACTGAGCTTTTGAATCGTCTGAAGTTACAAGTTTGCAAAGAATATTTTCAAGGCACTAAACATGAAATCTTGTTTGTTTGTTTGTTTGAATACTCTTTATTCATTCATATGTCAACTTAAATAATTACATTTAAAAAACAATAACAAAAGTTGAATTGGCGGACTTATCCCTATATAGGGATCTCTTCCAGTCAACCAGGGCGAGGAGAAAGATAAAAGGGTGGTGTGCGGAGACATATACAATATCATAATATAGGATATACAAACAAAGAGATTTGAAAAGGAAATAATTAGAACAACATATACTTATATAAATATAATACATAGATATAATATATATACATATATAAATAAATATATAATATATACACATATATATAAGGATACTAAACTAACTCATTGTAAAATGCTGAGAATATTAGGCTTTCTGAGGCCTGTTTTAAATGTAGTCGCAGACGGTGACATCCTGACATCAACCGGAAGCAGATTCCAAAGCCTCGCTGCCTTCACCGTAAAAGAGTTGGTGTACGTGTGCGTGCTGTGAGTTGGTATCTCCAGGGTGAGGTTGCTGCTGGATCGTAGACGACCATCTTCTGCGCCCAGATAATGGAACCTTTCTCGGAGATACCCTGCCGACAGTGGATTGCGAAGGACATTATAAAGCAGGCAAAGAACATGAATTTTCCTACGAAGTCTAATTGGGAGCCATTTCAATTGATCTCGGAAAAGGGAGACATGGTCAAACTTACGAAGACCAAAGACGTATCGTATACATGTGTTTTGAATACGTTCTAGTTGTTGACGAGTTCTTCGTTTGGATCGAGGAAAACCACATCACCGTAGTCCAGAAGGGGAAGAAGAAGTGACTGTGCTAACATAATTTTAGTATTAACAGGGAGGAAATTTTGAAGTCGTTTTAGTGAATGCAGGGAAGCGTACACTTTTCTACTAATTTCATTCACATGATCTGCCCAAGAAAGAGACCGATCCATAATGACACCGAGATTTTTAACATTTGAAGAGTAAGGGATTATGGTGCCATTAAACAATATTTCTTATTATAATAAATCTTTTGAGCCATTATTACAATTTCTTTATAAGAAAATCTTGCATGAAGTCAAACATCCAACGCAAGCCCAACTTAATAGGTTGATCACGCATAACTGTTCCAGTTAGTGCAACGTTAAGATTTCTATCATTAAAATAGCATAATGCTTCTTTATAAGACTATGTTATCTGTAACTTGGAGGCGACGCGAAATGAATTGTCGAGTCGAGCGCGTTTATGTCTTTTGTATAACAAGATGTGTAGCGCAATGTTGATGTGTCCGTCTTTCGAAAGAGGTTCGAGAGATTTTTGTTTAAAGCCTGGCATTAGTGACAGGCCGCCATCTTGCTTTTTTTTTTCAAGTTGGTAGCTGCTAGTTCAATTCTGCTTATGTACATCGATAGAGGACTATTCTAAGAACAAAAAATGAAATGGAACATGGTGGGCTAAAGCGGCACGTTTCCCAGATATTTCCACGTTTCTTAATTCAATTTGCTTTCCCATGTGTACTGTAAGTTGATTTTTTGTTGTGTTTTAGTCGTCTTATTTATTTATTTATTTAATTTATTTAAACAGTTTATTGTACACGGAAACATAACATAACACAAGAAACAGAAAAAATATATACAAAAGGAACAGCTTATTTCTAAAAGAAATTTCTTCCAGCAGTCCTAGGTCAAGGAGAAATATTAAAGAAAGGAGGGCAGTTAGGCGTGTACGATATAATAAATATAATAAACGATTACATAAATACGAGATACAAAACAAACTAATATTATTCTTATAATTATAATATACTTATTTGATTTATATTATAATTCAAGGCCTGTTAATCTAACAAGCCTAGTGAAACAGTAATAAATCAAAATAATAACGTTCAAATGAAAAAATACGATGTTATTCTCACGTGGCAGTCGACAATTCGCAACGGTAGTGATGTACAACATCGATAACCCAAAGGTTAAGTTTACAATGTCGACATTAAAGATTCGATGCGATTGTTATCACTGGGAACTAGCGGACACAGTTGGTTAATACGAGTATAAGATTGGTAGAGTTTTCTACACACAGCTATAATTCACCACGGCTAAACATTCACGTGCCATCAGCTACCAGGCGTGGTAGATCAGTTGGTTAGAGCGTCAGTCCTAGAAAAATCGAGGTCTGGATTTGATCCTGGCTCGTACCAATGAGTTCCAATTTATTATTTGGAATTTATGTACGAATGATATAAATCATTACCGTTGGCTTTTCTGTGAAGGAAAACATCGCGAGGAAATCTGTACACTCCTGAGAACAAATTTAAAGGTGTGTGTGAAGTCTACCAATGCGCACTGGTCCCGCGTGGTGCACTATGTCCCATACACTCTCTGTAGGAGAGTAGGACTGAGCTCATCTGACATATATAATCCTTTGATGATGAAACTTGGTAGTAGAAAATATTAGGCAAATAAGTTTCTAATAACTACTAAATCTCGAGTCGATATTATATAGTAGGACAAATATCAATATGAGTACTGTATGCAGGTATTCGCTGTTATGTATGTATGCATATGTATATATTCAAGGAATACGAATCGCTCAACCAGTAAAGGTTCTCAGATCTAGTCTTGGACAACTTTCCTAAAGTCCAAGGTCTGCTCTTTACATAGGGAGGGGACAACAGCGCAGGTAATATCGATAAACGGTCGGCAAGATTACTACGAGTAAGTTTTGGGGACCATTTGAGTAAAGCTCATTTTTTCAACTTTAAAAAAAGAAGGAGGTTCTTAATTCGTCTGTATGTTTTTTAGGTGCTAACTTCGCCAATTATGAATAGATTTTGAAGGTTGTTTTTTGTTTGGTAGATCATACTTCAGAGGTGGTCCCGTATAAAATTAATCGAAATTGATTGAACGCTTTTTGAGAAAATCTACAAAAACATAATATATACCCAGATAATTCTACCTCTAAAGGTGAACATTTTAGGGGATGAATGCTGTAGAATTTTAGGGCAGTTGAAGTCGGTTTTGTTTGTTCTTTTTGAACGCGTCAATTATTTATATACGGTTACATACTAGCTTTTTCTCGTGACATCGTCCGTGTGGACTTTGGTAAAGTATTCAGACGGCTTTTCATACCGGAACACAACAGTACTATTAATAATGCTGCTTAGCGGCAGATTAGGTAACGTGATGGTAGCTAGAGAGAGATGCACATAGGAAATGCCTGACCTCCAACCAAACCTTGTACCGATAGATAACCCCACTGGGAATCTAACCCGGGACTTTCGGATTGTAAGTCAAGGCGTCTATAAGCCACGGATGCGATTAAAATCGGAAAAAGATTTTTCACCCTGTAAAATACAACTTGGGAATCTTCAAGAGAAGAGTAAATAGGCACCTTCTAGACCAACGCGTAATATCGTCGACCTCATCGTCACTTACCATCAGGTGAGATTGAGGGCAAGTGTTGGTCTATCTTCAATAATAAAAATATATTTAAAAAATTCAAGTTTACTCAGTCCAGTAAAAGTAGTACAGACAGACAGCTGAGCCTGAATTAGTGATGGCTTTCTTTGGCTTTAGGTAAAGAACCCTATAAAAGATTACATCGATAACATACAATCGACAAGTGTACATCACTATTATCTCGTTTACTCTCGTACTGACTAAGATCCGGTGACAATTGTCCATAACTTTAAATACCAGTTAGTCTCCTTGCTTGCGCCCTAAATAGTGTTGTCTAGCTCGTAGTTACAGACGCCACACTCATAGTCTGAGCATGCGATAGAATACGTATATCTGTGGTTTATATATATAGAACAAAGTCTTTCAAGTTACACCATTTATGACACGAGAATTCTTTCCTTCTGTGATTAGCAGTTAAGCAATTTGGTTGTATTTATTAGTATTATTAGTAGTATGTATTTGAACCTGTACTTAGTATATATATAATCTGTACCCGTATTCCGATACTCAACTTATATTTCTGTTTCTTTTTTAGATTATTTATTGCTGTAGTAATTTTATTAGACCCTATAGAATTTATCTAGGTTAATACATGTGGAGACTTATTATTAGTTTATAGATACTCATAAGATACATTATTTATTTATATACTATATACTGTTAGTTTTCCCAAAAATTTTAAAATAAAATAAATAACTCAAGACTGGATGGCCCTATTTTTATGATATTTTATTTTTAGGGTTCCGTAGTCAAACATGGAACCCTTATAGTTTTGCTCTGTCCGTCTGTCCGCGGCTTAGCTCAGAGACCCTTACTACTAGAAAGCTGTAGTTTGGTTCGGGTATGCATACATACTGATCACGCCGAAAAAGTGGTAGAATAAAATGGCGACTACGGAACCCTACACAGCGCGTGGCCCGACACGCACTTGGCTGCTTTTTTGAATTTGTCTCCGCCCCGAATACCAGAATAACAACTAAAATATAGGATACATTTAAATAAATAAATAAAAAACGATTTCTCATACATTCACGACCTAACAGAAAGTCAGTGGAAGTATAGTTGAAATGCCAAGGAAGGACATTTTTATCCGGATTTAACGAGTAGTTCCCATGGGATAAATCCTAATGTCCACGCGGGCGAAGCTGCGGGCAGAAGCTGGTAACGAAGCGATCACCAATTCGACTAACAAGCGTCGTGATTATAGCGAATCTTCTAGTGGAACGTCTGACGTGGCCATCGATTGAGAAACCTCATGTCCAATAGTTGACTTGTTCTTGGGTTCTCAATTCGACTGTACGTTTTTTTGTATATGTATGTTATGCGATAACTCCGCCAATTATGAATCGATTTTGATTATTCTTTTTTGGTTTGGTAAAACATACTTCAGTGGTGGTCCCATATAAATTTTATCGAAATTGATTTAGCGCTTTTTGAGAAAATCAACAAAAACATAATATATACCCAGATAATTCTACCTCTAAGAGTGAACATTTTAGGGCATGAATTCTGTAGACTTTTAGGGCAATTGAAGTTGGTTTCTTAGTCTTTATTGAACGCGTTTATTATATTTGAAACTATTTTGTGTCACTTACGAGTAAAGGCAATATTATACTGATTTTATGACAGTAAACTACTAACTGGCATGAATAAGAAATAATATGAACTCTTGTTATTGAGATGATAATGCAATAGTTATTTAGAAATACCGTGAAATGTTTCAGCAATTCAACACCTAGTTAAGGTTGTCACGCGTGAACGAACTCTGTAATAAGATCTATTTTATATTTATTGTAAAAAAATCGTTAAAATAAGAATAAAAAGTCCAGATGAAACTCAATCGAAAACGATAAGAAAATGTATGCAATTTCGCCCTGTACGATCACCTTGACTTTAACATGGACTTGTTCGTAGCGTAGATACACTAGGAGATACATTCTTTTTTTACAAGAAAATGAAAACTGTATATCTATTAAAACAGTGTTACTAAATATCTCTGGGCCTGTCTGAAAATCAGCGCTGCAGCTACTGCTGCCGCATATGCTGAGACAGGTCCATTTCGGCGTTGCAGTGCAGCAGAGCTAATCGCAAATACGAGTATAAGTAATATCTGTAATAAATGTATGTATGCCGAATAAAGTATTTCTATTCTATATTTCCAAGAGTGGGACCAGTTGCTGGCGAATCGTTCGATCATCTTAGTCAGTCTGAGTCTCTTTCTTTCCTAACTATGTCTCGAGAGGGCAGCGAAAACGGGGCGTAACAAATTTTAGCTGCTGCCATTTATGAGTGCATGTTGATGCAAGGGCTGGCACGTGAACTGCATAGTGCATTGTAGCGCTCTTTATGAAGTCCATATTACATATAACTTAAAGCTACGCTTGACGGGATCCATAAAACTATAATAATGCTATTACTATTTACAAAGTAACTCCTGTATTGCGTGTAAAATGATTTATTGGAAGCCTTTTTTCTGGAAGAATTTTCCCGCTACTACGCTTGCGTGGGCATCAGTAATTACTCCATTCCGGGTATACATTTTTGCAATTGCATTGCATTCTAGCACTTTTTGTGATTTGGCAAATACTTTATACAAAAATACGTTTTAGTTATCCTTGATAAAATGGCATGTTACCATCCCTACCAGTGGGGATAGCTGGGTGGAGATATGTGCACCGGCCGAGTGCGTTTGGTTAGTGTGTGTAAAAGAGAAATATGTGTGTATGAAAGAGGGTATGATTGAGATTTATTGTAATATCCGACTATTATTGATCATTGTATGATTTATTAATATTACACGCCACCACCTCCTGGTATATGAATAGTTTCATACTCATTCGTGTGCGTACGTCATATGGAAACAGGTTTTTACGGAAGTGGTGCATGGCGGCGCAGGGCGTGGTTTTATTGTAATACTGACCTTTGCCCGCGACTTCGCGTCAACTTCTAAAATACTCGCTACAATTTGTACTTTTCAAAATTGCCAGCTTGATTTACACCGTCATGTCCAATGTGTCCATACAAAATTTCTTTTGTCATAATGTTTTCAATAGAGTAGCAGGTTTTAATAAGTAATCACCTTAAAATAGAAGATGAAATTACCTCTACAGTGTCGCGAAGTGAATATCATTAACTACAACTTCATTGTCAGCTACAATAGCCGTTACGCAGCTAATGGTCCCTAGATGGCGCTTTGAACAATGATGAAACTGTATGTCAATGATACTCATTTCGCGACAATACAATCCGATGCACTATTTTTAGATGATTACTGCACAAAGACAGCTATCCTATTTTAAAGATTATGGCAAAAGAAATCTGGTATGAAACTTTTATCAGCGAATTCGTATTCGTTATCTGGAAGGCTTCCGCAACTCGACGTCAAAAGCGCTTATTTCGCGTGATGGGGCGTGCCTTATTCATGCCACCCCAGCTCCAGCAGAAAGCCCAACAACTTATTTGTGTAGTTGAAGTCCTCTGGGAGCGACCTCGGTGTTCCGAGGTACTTTGCCCGCAGTGTTGCTACTCCTCCGCACTCCAGCAGGACGTGAGCAGCTGTCTCCTCGGCCTCCATGCATGCTCTGCACAGAGGGCTGTCAGTGATACCTAGAGTGAACAAGCTTAGTTTAGGTAGACAGTACCTACTCGTACATTATGAAATGGCTTTACTATGATACATCGCGATAGTATTCTAGCATGATTGTATAAGTATTCTAGCGCTATTATTTTCAAGCAGTGCTATAATATCATAATAATATGACTCGATTATATATACATATAAATTACTAACAATAAGCCAGGTTTATAGTCCGGGCGCCGGGTTGAGTATTTCGTGTTGATTACGTAAGACATTCAGACAAAAGCGTCGGTGGCGCAATGGATAAGGCGCGGACTCTCAATCTGAGGGTACCGGGTTCGAATCCAGCCGTGTACCTATGAGTTGTTTTTCAATTCAAGTACATTATCCGATTGCTTAACGGTGAAGGAAAACATCGTGAGGAAACCTGCATGTCTTGAACAGGCATGTGAAGTCCGCCGATCCGCACTGGGCCCGCGTGGTGGACTATGGCCCATACACTCTCAGTAGGAGAGTAGGCCTGAGCCCCTCCAGTGGGGACATATATAGGCTGTTGATGATGATGACGTAAGACATTTCTTTACGGAAATAATCCAATACGAGATAGTCAATATACTCGTACACTGCAAACAAATTACACGACCTGATTCCACTGTTCCCCTTTTACAATAGATCAACCAGAAAAACGGCTGGGTTCCACCCCTACTTAGTTTACATTCCACCATTTTTGACGAAGCGTTTCGCTTCTTTATTTATTATGCGTACCTGAGTGGAATTCCCTGCTGATTTTTGTGTTTCCCGAGAGCTACAACCTGGATGTATTCAAGGCCAGAGGGAATAGGCTATTTCTAGGCAACAGTGAACCATTCCAGAACACATCGTTGATTAACATCAGGTGCGATCTTGGTCAAATAAAAGGATTCCTCATCATCATCATTAGCCGGGAAACGTCCACTCCTGGACATAGGCCTCCTTCATGGTACGCCACATCAACCGGTCCCGAGCCACCTGCAGCGACTCCTTGTGACTCTAACCAGGTCGCCGGTTCACCTAGCATGGGGACGACTTGGTAGACGTTTGCCGGTACGTGGTCGCCACTCGAGAACCTTTACTCCCCACCGGTTATCGGTTCTTCGAGCGATGTGGCCTGCCCATTGCCACTTCAGCTCACTCACTCGTCGAGCTACGAGTATGGCCTTTTACATACAAAGTACTTAAAATATATAAAAATGCTATTGTCTGTAAAATAACAATGTATTGAATACAAACTTATTTCTTGACAATGCGGTGTATTTAATAAAACAGATAGTCGTAATAACTGTATTATAAAGTACCTCTATATAAACTGGATGCCAAAAATACAGCACCTGTGGGCCTGTGTGTCCTATTAGCTATAAAGTTCGTATCACTATCTGGAGGTAACGGGTTCGATTCCTAGAGCGGATCTCAGAGACTCGGTTTAGTTGGCTGTAGGAAAATTTTATATGTCCGCCTGGCTAGCTACCACCATATTATTTAATTCTGCCGCCAAACAGCAGTCTCAACAACACAGTTGCGTTCCTGTACTAAAGATACGAGAACCAAGTTCAAGCATACATAAAATCTATTTTAGCAGTTGCCTCTCGGCCTACAATCGCCAAGGCTAGCAGAAATCTAGACCCAGTTGCAGGCAAGCAGGCCGCGCCCACAGCTTCAACTGATACTTAACAGAGCAATATACTGATAAGCCAGCCCTTTGTTAGTTGTTTCTACATGCCGACACATTTGTAGAAACTCTATAAAACACGACTAACTAGAGCGCCCATGGTAACAAATGTAACGAAACTTTTTTCTTCTTCAGTAGAATAACAAACAAATGAATGAAAAATGAAAGTAAATTTTAATATACCCGACTGCGTAAACATTTTAAACTTTCTATGGTTTTGATATACCCAGTGTCACTCTCACAGTAAATACAAATCTAACGACACCACTCAAGCTAAAATCCATGGATTCGTTCAAGCCCTAGAGCATGCCAAACGATTATACTCATACATACATAAATACATACTCTCGAAAAACACAGCCCTCCTTCTGGCGCAGTTGGGTAAAAAACGCAGCATCGCTCTCAAAATCACCTTAGCCCTCTTTATGTAATGTTTTCTTTCTCTGAAAGTTTTTACGACATGAATAGCCGCTGTATGGTATATGGGTTGGGCGCCTGTGCGGAAATTATAAAAGCGAAAGTAGCTTTTTGCCCCGAAACCTCGTCTGCTTTGTCTTCCAACATCTTCTATCGCGAACCATTTATCGGGATGAAAAGTAGCTTATGTCTCGCTCCATCGTATAGGGTACGTGCATGCCAAAATTTCATTGAGATTGGTTGAGCCGTTTACCCGAGGAAAGCTAACAAACAAACATACAGAGCATTTGAATTCATTATCGAAATGTGATGTGATTAGTGTGATAATACCTCTCTTTTTGTGATGGGGATAAAAATATCAATCCTCATAAAGTATACTATTTAAAAAAAACGATACTTTGGTTGCTTGTCTTTGTTTTGACTGAACAGACTACATTCAAGTCTTTAATTAAAGTGTAATATTTAATTTAATTTTATTATGATACCGCAATAAACTGATACTTCCTACTCATATAATTATACATTTATTTAAATGATCTGTATACTTCTACCTAGGCTTTTAATATGCTTTTCGATGCCGATTATAGTCATACATATGGGTAGGTATATTCACTAAACATAACCTTCAAAAGTCGTCGGTTGTATCTGCTAACAATATTAATTGTTATATGTATTTCCCTTTTTCTAGAGAAATATTCTGCTAAACATCCTTTCCCATGTTATGTCAAAAAAACACTCACTGTACCATAGACATACGCAAAACAGTGCTTATTAAAGTAATGTGATATGTCATTACATTTCGTTCCGCGTGATAGTACATCGCACCATTACACATCACTCTAAACATCACCTGAGACACAACTCTTTTGCTATTGTAATTTGTAATGCCATGATCTCTGATTACATGCTCGGAATTGAAATACGAAGAAATGTAATGTAAGAATTATTGTTCTAGAAATACAGTTGAATTTCAGTAACATAGCGCGTTCTATCCGTCTTTATGGTTCTATCGAAGGACTCGAGCCCTCTCGCTCGCGCCGCGCTAGGTGCGAGTGAGTGATGCAGAACGAAGACATGCGCGCGGAATGCCATGAGTGATGCGTGATGATGGGATGGTTGAGAAATGTATGATGCAATAAGTATACGGATATCTTTAGTTACGTCATTAGATTATGATCCTAGCTTAGGCAACTAGATATATCATCAGCACATACATCCGTCACCTGTAAAGCTGTAAGGATATATATATGCTTAGTGAATTACACCACGGGTTGCCGCCACGTCTAGTGAACATTGAACTAAGAATACTAGGTCACCATCGTATATATATCGTGGCAATGAGAAGACAAGTAAAGTCGCAAGTAAAAGCTAGTTATTTATTATTTCAGCACAAAATCTTAGTAAACGTCCTAGTGTAGTATTTATTGCGAAACGCAATTATATACTTTAAAATTGCGAGGCAAGACTTATGTTAAAGTCACGATTTTCCTGTATTAACAAAAAATTCTAGTTTAATATTTTAAGGTTAATTTATTTCCAATATTTTTATAGTTAATTGACCGCGCGAGTGCGAAGCGCGAAGAGAAGTATCTTTTTAACCCCCGACGCAAAAAGAGTAGTGTTCTAAATTTGACACCGCGTCTGTGGCATCGTAGCTCTCGAATGGATGGACCGGACCGATTTCGATGCGGTTTTTAGGGTTCCGCAGTCAAACAAGGAACCCTTAACCTTTTTTTTGTCTACGAATATGAAATGTGTTTAATCGACTACCCACTTATGATAAAATATATGATGCTGATGATTGGGGTGTGGTTCCAGCTTAGAATGAAACCACCCCGTCTCTTTCCATGGGTGTCGTAAGAAGCGACTCAGGGAAAACAATTCCGAAGGGAGGGACCGCAGCCTCCTTCTGAAGAACTAAACCGAATACTGCGATCACCAACCCGTCTAGCAAACTTGGTGATTAAGCTTACTATCATTTATGGAAGTAAGTCATTTACTGTGGACAGCAGTCCCAGACAGTCCTAATAAGGTTGCGGGGAGTCGCTGGATGCAAGTGACTCGGGATCGGTCAATGTGGCATACGATGAAGGAGGAATATGTCCAGCAGTGGACGTTTCCTGGCTGATGATAGTCATAGATGGTGGTCATATCTTAAAATTATCCCTTACTCGCCTTGTTTGATTCCCACCCGAATAGGCTAGATGACACCAAATCAGATTGGGGTTAAATTGTATTTTAAACCATAAAAGGCATTGTAAAACTCCTATAAATTAAAAATATCTAATATTATTTAGTTTTTTAAAGCACTTTTAGAGCATATAAAGCCCGCAAAAATTTTAAAAAAACTTGCTCGAATCAAATTTTTTATTTTACATTTTGCTTTGTAATTACATTGTGAAGCTTTTTTAGTGAGGGACTAGTCACATAAAAACGTTATTTTACGAGATAACTCAATTATTATTAAAAGTTTCATACATTATCTACTTCAATGCGGTGACGTGACGTCACTCCTAGGTACCGATTAGTATGGAGCGTTTTTGCACCACGTGACTAGAATCACTTTTCGACGGGTTATATTAGGAAAACTATAAGTGGTATCGAAAAATCTGTAACAAGGCTATTTATCTTTTCACACGACTCGAATGAGGGAATAAAAAAATAGTCATCATCCATATTGTGTTGGTATGGTTGTTATACTAAATCCGATAACACACGCCTTCATACAAGTAGAGGTATAATAAGGCAAGGGTGGCGAACCTTTACGTATCCACGTGGCATTTTTCCAAAGAAAGGTTTAATGAGGTCATAGACGTGCCATTAAATAATTTTGACTATAAATACTATAAACTCAAAAGTCTTAATTTATTACAAAAAATAGGAACAGTTTTATATTAAGCGTATAAAAAACTTAATACGCAATCGCTAGTCATATAATACCTATTTTACACTTTTTTCGTAGTGCATAATGAATTTTGTGGACAGTGACGTGCCCAAAATATTGTGTCGCGTGCCGGTAATGGCACGCGTGCCAATGGTTCGACATCCCTGTAATAAGGTATACAAATGTAAACAATCTTGGTGGGAATTACTTGGAAGTGCTAATTTATTGTAATACATTTCCTACTTCCTTCATGGCGTGAATGAGCTAATATAACTAGCCTATAATCGTTATAGATTGTTGATGTGTATTTTTAATCACTTCTATAAAACCCACGAATTGTTTACGGTTAATTTTGAATGTAGATAATAACTAGTTTAATGGTTTTTTGCGGAAATACATTGCCGTGACGTGCGCTTTGATATATGATCGTAGAAGGATTGAATGTTCCTCTAATGCTATTTTTAATAAGTTTAAATATTTTCTCCAAACAGATTCGGTTACGAAATTTCTTTTGCTAAAATTAGCTAAATTGTTATTAGTTTTGTGCAGTAATTATCTAAAAAAGGACATCGGATTGTGATGTCGCGAAATGAGTATCATTAACATACAACTTCGCAGTGAATCACCATGTTTTTGCCATGTTTATTATAAACACTTTTTTTCGATTATTCTTCAAAGCGCCATCTAAGAACCGTAAGCGTAACTGCTATTGTAGCTAATTTCAATTTAAACACTTTTTTCGATTACTGTTCAAAGCGCCATCTATAAACCATTGGCTGCGTAACTGCTATTGTAGCTAACTATAAAGTTGTAAATTAATGATATTTATTTCGCGACACTATAATTTCGTCTCCTATTTTTAGGTAATTATTTATCAAAGCCAGATATTCTATTTTAAATGTTTACGGCAACAGAATTTGAGTCCTTCTCTTTTCCACCTTCCAGCATTCCGTTAAATCAAAATTTATCTCTATTGTTACAGATGAACAGAGCTCTAAACGCTCCCGCCCGAAAGACATCTCGGTGGCAGAGCCCCACACCATGGAGATAGCACAGATCCTGATCTCGTTGCTGCACGCGTGGGGTCTTGACCCGGACCTAGACAGGGTCTGCGAGTCTAAGCTCGGCCTCCTGAGACCCATGGTGAGTTAAACAAAGTGAATACAACGCCATCTGTTGAAATTAACTTGAACGACGACCTACTTACTCGTTGCTATTGTAAGTTAGCTACAGGTGGCGCTGTTTTCTGTTTTATTTGTAGTGTGTCTTACATAATTAATATTGCCATAAAATCTTGAAATTGCGTAAATTTCATCAAGAAGTAATTATGTAAGTTCGCCCATAAACGTTTAATACTAAATCTCTTTTACCATAAGTAATATTGTAAGATATAAAATGTAGTACATCGGATTGTAATGTCTCAAAATGAGTATCATTAACATACAACTTCGTAATGAATCACAATTTTCATTTTTACACACTATTTTATTATTATTGTTTAACGCCCTGGATCTGCCTAGTGCCTATTCACCTGCCATATGGTATCAAGCTAACAACAAAAAATCTCTATCTCATGTGTAATATTATATATATATATTATACACACCACTATATTTTGATACAATTTAATTATATCAAAGCCCAAACAGACACAAAACACGAGCGCACGCTCCTTGCACGAAGAGCTGACGCAATCTGCGGGGAAGTGCGGGGGCAGCGCGGGGAGTGTCGACGTCGGCCGCGCGCCTCCACCACAGAGACTCGCAGTCTCCTTGCTAAGAACTACTGGCCGCATATACATACAGCCAGTTAACCAGCTGTGGGTTAACTTTTTCTAACAATATGTATTCTCTCAACTCGCAGGTTCCAGTCTGTTTCGGGGTGGTCTCCCGCCACGGCCACATGGCGGTGCAGTTGCCCACGCGCCTCAGTGGATGGAGCGAGGCCTGCGACACCACACCCGATGATCCTCTTCTCCTAAACTCCTCACTGCCGCAGGAGCTGCTCAGACAAGAGAAACTTACCAGGTAATTACTTTATATACTTTCTTAATTGCTATCAACATCATCAACAGCCTATAGAGAGTGTATGTGACATAGTGCACCACGCGTCACCAGTGCGGATTGATAGACTTCACACACACCTTTGAATTTCTTCTCAGGAGTGTGCAGGTTTCCTCACGATGTTTTCCTTCACAGAAAAGCCAATGGTAATGATTTATATCATTCGTAAATAAATTCCAAATAACAAATTGTAAGTCATTGGTACGAGCCAGGATTGAACGAAGACCTCGATTGTTCAAGGACTGATGCTCTACCCAACTGAGCTACCACGGCTTACTTGATATATCGCTCTTGTATCGCAGATCGAATCCCGATACCACACCTCTCCACGCTAGAATGTGACTCGCTCAGAGACCGGTAGTATGACGCGCGCGAATCTACACACACACATTATTACTATCAATTAACAGTGATTTAATTACCATTGTTTAATTTATGTAGAATTTATTTGTACAATAACATTAAAAACGGACAGAACAGGCAGGATTTAATTTTAAAAAACAATGATGGCACTTTTTGACCAATCGGAGTCCCTCGAGATCGGAGTCCTTATATACCTTATGTGTCTTCCAGATTGTTCTCATCGAAGCTCCACTGGGAGCTGAGCACAACCCTCACCACGAACCACCTGCTCTCCATAGTGGCCCTAGCAAACACGCTCATGTCCATGAGGAACGCAAGCTTCGTGTGCGAGCAGGAGGTCGCTAGGAGACTGCACAGGTGAGACAGAGACGGCGTTGTTTTCATCGTCACTGCCATGTCAGAAAATGACACGTTCTGCGAATGTATGGAGCCAAAGCCTAGTCTTGTACAGTTATAATTTTTATCCTCCCTTAGTTGTTACTCTACAATATATATAATATAATTTATCTAATCTAAAATTTGTTATTTATTGAGATGTTACAAATGATGCTAAAGGCGCACCGCAAAGTTTCATACTAAACTTCTGTTGCCATAATCTTTTAAAATATAATAGCTGAATTTGTGCACTAACTATCTAAAAATAGGACATCAGATTGTGATGTCGCGAAATGAGTATCATTAACATACAACTTCACAGTGAATCATAATTTTCATTTTAAACACTTTTCGATTAATGTTCAAAGCGCCATCTAGGAACCATTAGCTGCGTAACTGCTATTGTAGCTAACTACAAAGTTGTAAATTAAAGATATTTATTTCGCGACACTATAATTTTATTCCTCCTTCTTCCTCAGACCGTCAACTCGGAGCTCGGCATCCTGGGCTGGAGACGAGGAGCGCGAAGAGCAGCTGGCGGCGCAGCAGGCACACATCAAGCAGGGCTGGTCGCTGCTGGCCACGCTGCACTGCGTCCTGTTGCCAGACAAAGTCGTGGCTGCCGGTACGTATAACTCATCATCATCAACAGCCTATGTATGTCCCCACTGCAGGTCTCAGTCCTACTCTCCTATAGAGAGTGTATGGGACATAGTCCACCACGCGGGACCAGTGCGCATTGGTAGACTTCACACACACCTTTGAATTTCTTCTCAGGAGTGTGCCGGTTTCCTCACGATGTTTCCTTCACAGAAAAGCCAATGGTAATCATTTTATCATTCGTACATAAATTCCAAATAATAAATTGTAACTCATTGGTATGAGCCAGGATCGAAAACAAACCTCGATTGTTCAAGGACTGACGCTCGACCCAACTGAACTACCATGGCTGTTATAGCACTGTCTGTACATTGATTTACCTTCAGAAAGATTCTAACCCTTACTGGAAGACACTTTTCTTTCATCTATGATGAGTTTGCACTTGGCCTTCATCTCACCTGATGGTAAGTGACGATAAGGCCATTGGATGGTGCGCGTGCGCACCTAGAAGCCTCAACCTTATGAGGCGCTGTTTAGCGGCAGACTTAGGTAGCATGGTGGTAGCCAGATGGACAAAGAAAATGTCCTATCACCAACCAAACCTACTACCGACAAGAACCCCAATTGGGAATCGAATACGGGACCTTTGGGAAGTCCAAGCGTATGAGATACGTAGGAGGTCAAAAGATTTCACGGTAGATCTCACTTCATCTTATCTGACTGCCAGGTGCGAAACACTTCAAACGGCCCCAAGTTGAGATGCTGGCTCGTCGCTGGCAGCACCACTGCCTGGAAGTACGCGAGGCGTCCCAAGCTCTCCTGCTG
Organism: Carcina quercana; assembly: GCA_910589575.2. NCBI lineage: Eukaryota > Metazoa > Arthropoda > Insecta > Lepidoptera > Depressariidae > Carcina > Carcina quercana. The sequence continues at coordinate 3,823,469 of OU342454.1, read as the reverse complement.
GCTGAGCTGGGGCGTCTGGGCCCGAAAGGCCGCAAGCTGTTGGTTGACAACTGGGCCCAGTTCCTGCCGCTCTACACGCACACGGAGAGCATCAACCCTCACGCGGCACAGAAGGAGCCCGTGGAGAAGGTCACCAGAGCCGTGAGTCGCTTGCATGGATTAGAGGTCTTGGACAAATCATCAATGGAATGACTGAGTTAATTCACATCACTGTCAGCACCTGCATGTATAATCAACACCATTATCGTAGTCCATAGCTCCACCGTTGGACATGAGCCTGCAGCTGCTGAACTTGTTCCCTTCATCATCAGCCGGGAAACGTCCACTGCTGGACATTGTCCTCCTACATGGTACGCTACATCGACCGGTCCCGAGCCACCTGCATCCAGCGACTCCCTGCGGCTCTAAACAGGTCGTCGGTCCATCTAGTAGGGGGACGGCCTGGTAGACGTTTCCCGGTACGTGGTCGCCACTCGAGGACCTTTACTCCCCAACGGTTATCGGTTCTTCGAGCGATGTAGCCTGACCATTGCCACTTCAACTCACTGACTCGTCGAGTATGTCGGTGACGTTCGTTTGTTTACGGATTTCCTCATTCCGGACCTTATCATGTACAGAAATTCCGAGCATAGCTCTATAGTCTTTGAGCTTGTTTATTCGGCCCACAGTAAAGTAAAATTTTCATAAATAAAATACTATTTCAACGGTTGAATGCGTGTTTCATTTAAAATTAGTAGCTAAAATACCCGCTGGACAACACTTGGTTGGTTAAAAGGTTCTCTGTTTAAATAATTTGAACTGATCTCTTACTATCTCCAATCTAACAGCAAGAAGAAGAGTTTGAAGAAGAGGAGGAGGAGATAATCCGGAAGCCCTCATCTCTGGCAGAACTCAAGCGCAAGCAGACCACTGCTGTTGTACTTTTGGGCGTGATCGGTGCTGAGTTTGGACAGGACATCACTAGTGAGGGTAAGGCACATCACTAGAGATAATGTTGGCTTAGTTGTCTGCAGCTTTGTACAGTCAGCTTCGTAAACATTTAAAGTACCAAATACTGTTGTTACTGCAGATCATATTTTGCAAAACATCTAAACATTAGTAGCTATTTTGTTATATGCAACGCAATGACAATCCAGCTACACATTGTACAGCTGTGCTGCATAATGGAGCTAGGCTGTTTAGTAAAACAGTTAGAGGTTATGTAAAACCGATCCGATACCACCTTTAATTCAACATGGGACAAATATACATAGACATTTATGAAGCTAACTGTACTTGTGTATTTTGATTATGTACACTCGAGTACAAAAATATGTATCCACTTTTGAACCATGCCACATTCATCTTCAATTAACATCTTCAACTTACTACATACGAACAAACAAGGATGATTGTGACAAGGTTCAAAAGTGGATACAATTTTTGCAGTCGATTGTACCTTTATTTATATAGTTGGAGCCTTATTCGTGTGGAAACTTCGTGTAAAGGGTTTATATACATATGTATACTCAATTTTTTGGTGGTAGGGCAGTTTTTCCGTTTTATCTGCTACCATGTTATCTAAGTCTACCGCTAAACAGCAGTGTTAATAGCACCGTTGAGATCCGGCCAGAAAAGTTAATTTAGCCAGTGCCTTATTGAAGCTTCTGTGTAAGCATGCATATTAAGATATTATTTTCACTAAAGAACAGATTTTTTTTAAATTTCATTTAATGAATCATATTAATATAAAAGTTTAACATTCTTATAATATTTCTCTTTTAACATTTTTTAATAATTTCCTTAATAAATACGATCTAACTATCATCAGCCGGGAAGCGTCGACTTCTACTAAAAGCGGTATTTAACGAAATATGACAACGAGGTGCTACTGTTTTATTGGAATAATACCGTTTCGTTATTGTAACGGTAACCGTTTATAACGGAAAACGTTATGAATCGGTATTCCGATCTCTTTTTATAAGTGCCTTAAGGTTATTAAGGATCTTTATTATGTACGGTTGGACAACATCATATTTTCTTTGAATCTAAAACTAATGTTCATACACTGTTTAACGTGAGTTTAGAAAGAAATTAATATATATTTTTAATACACTTAAATATTACGTAAACTGTTATTTTATTCTTGAAAACGCCAGAACTTTGTAAATATTGTGATTCTGTCACTAGTTTGAGACATCTACGAATTGCTGTCAAAGAGACGACGAAAGTTTCGTTGGAGCGTTAAAACGTATGAAGTTTAGAACAATATTTGAGATATATTGTTGAAGTTGTCTTGAAAATACTGAATTAAAACAGTTATTTACCATTCAAACAAGTTAATTTTAAATTTTTTGTAAAAAGTGTATTTTTTTGAGCTTAATGGCTGATATAAAAAATAATTTAACCTCAAAATTGAGTAGGGGTGAAATACTTTATTCTACGATGTCACAAATATTTATGGTGTAGGTTTTACTATGTAAATTATAATATAATAAAAATATATAATCGATCGATTAGTTCGTTTAAATCTAAAATTGATATTTTAATTTTGTTGTTTTAATCGGGTATTAATAGCGATTGTGACGTTGTCCATTCGTGCTCGAATGGGATCCTTGACTCATGCTCCTCCATGTCGTTGCCACGTAACAAGCTTGTACGTGTACAAATATGTAATTTTTTGTACTATATAATTTGCGCAAGGATCTTCCTTGATCGTCGCTTGCATTCACACAGGTGCGGCCGGCAATAAGAGGAGAAAGGACGGCGATAGTCGCAAGAGCTCAGTCGTTGAGGGTATGTGCTGCTTTATGCGGTATATGCTGTAGCTCAGTCTGCTTTGTGATCGTCCTTCACGGTGTTTCAATTCAGGTTAGGTTAGACAAAAGTACGTGAAACTTTCCCGATGGTTCTTTTAGGAATAAGCGTGGGGACACACCTGTCTTTGCTTTACTGATCTACTCAGATTATCCGGAGTCCGGAAGGCTAGAATTTCATACAAAATATCAAGCATCAACGACAGCAAGCAATCGGCCAGCATCCCCGGAGAACGTGCTGGCCGGTCAGAAAGAGGCGCGAATTACATACAAACTACATATACCTGAGAGAGACATATATATTTGACTCAGTACGTCTGCAATTGTTCAAAGCGAGAAAACTGGTGAGTGTGACGCGTTCAACCCGGATTCTATTCTGGTCTAGGTCATTCTAGGTACTCGTAGATCAGAACAGCAAAGACAGGTGTTTCCCCACGTTAAGGGTTTACATGAAAATTTAGTGCCATCGCAGAAATTTAGTGCCGTCGCAGAAATTTAGTGCCATCACAGAAATTTAGTGTCATCACAGAAATTTTGTGCCGTCACAGAAATTTAGTGCCATCACAGAAATTTAGTGCCATCACAGAAATATCTATCTTTTTCCTTTATTATAGTGTTTCTTAACGTTTAACCTTTTACTGGTGAGGCACCATTTGTCTCTCTCTTGCCACGGACCACTTACTGTTTGGAGGTTAAATTTATAAATAAATAAATGGTTGTTCTAGCTACCAATTTTAAATGAAACACATATAACTGTTGAAACAGTATTTTATTTATGAAAATTTTACATTACTACAGAGATTTGGCTTTTCGAATATTGTAATTAACGAATTGGTTTGTAAGTGGCTTTATGCTTTTATTAAAGTTTGAGTACTCAGAGCCTCGATATATTTATTGAGTTAATTTAGTACAAGACGAACGGCGCCACTGTACAAGAAAAATACAAGGCGTTTTACTATGTCTTTCATTTCCTACAATGGACGCGGGTAAAGTTGCACTGTACTTTTTCTAATCTTACCTGGAGTGAAGTATACCAGTAGATATGGTGTAGATACTAGCTGGCGCCTACGGTTTTGCTTATGTAGATTGACTGACTCTGAAGTTTAATTAGAACAGTAGTGGGGATTCGCCGGTTCGATACCCGGTACGGTATTTAACTGGTTTTGGTTGTGAATAGGACATTGTTTTATGTCCGCCTAGTTAAGTACTGCCATGAAATCCAAAGTTTCGCCAAAAAAAATAAAACATAAGTATGGCTTATTAAATTGAGAATTCCAAGATGAAATGGTGGAGATATAAATATGGGAAAAAAATATTCGCGATTTTTAGGTAGCCAGTGAAATATATTTTGGTCATTCATGTGAGTTTACTACTTACAGTAAATTTATTTTAATTATAATAAATGTGAATAACATTGTAGCAAGACTAAATTTTAATTTTATATAGGGATATGGGACCACAATAATAATTAACAAAACGCATGTAATAATCAGGAATAGACAAAGAAATCTCACTTTTGACCACTACCTTGAAATTACGCTATATAAAGCAAATCCGTTTTTAACCGAATTCAAAAAAGGAGCAGGTTCTCAATTCGACGGGTATTTTCTAAATGTTTGTTACCTCAGAACTTTTGACTGGGTGAACCGATTTGGATGATTCTTGATTTATTTGAAAGGTGGTGGTGTGGTCTTCCCGTGTGGTCCCAATTTGGTCCAGTTCTGACAACGGCAGCCGTGAAAAAACGATATAAATCTTAAATTTGCCGTAACAAAAATAGACTGGGGAATTGAAGTCGGTTTCCAGTTCTTTTTGAACGCATTTGCTTTAACATTATTATATGATATCGGTACCGTATTACCTTACCGTCGTACCTTTTAAAAAAATAAGTACCATCTTTATTTACTGTCTAATAATGAATAAATATACGTCTACCATCATTATTAATTTCCTCTTCTACTTTCCTGACATAAAAATAACAATAATTAATAATCTTTAACAGTTTAACCTTTATTAATTTTATCTAAATCTATTTACCCTTTCATCAATGGTATTCACTTCACTTCGTAGCTACATTAACGATTATTATTCGACATCAGCAGCGGTAAGCTTTTAAAAATGTACGTAGACATAATTTGTATTTCATCATCATGATCAGCCGGGAAACGTCCACTGCTGGACATAGGCCTCGTTCATGGCACGCCACATCGACTGGACCCGAGCCACCTGTATCCAGCGACACCTCGCGACCTTAACCAGGTCGTCGGTCCATCTAGGGTCTTATTCCCCATCGGCTGTCGGTTCTTGAGCGATGTGGCCTGCACATTACCACCACTTCAGCTCACTGACTCGTCGAGCTATGTCGATGGCCTTAATATTTGCATTTAACATCACATAATGTAAATTAAAGTAATTTTTAAAGTAAAACTAGGAAGAGGGTCTCCTAACACAAGTCATCGATAGTTAAGACGAGGCCCTGAAAGTATTGTATAAATTCTAGTCTTTTTGAGATTAATAAACTATATTATTTATTTTATTTATTATTTTAACAAATTAAGCATATCACATTTCAATTACACCTTTTGGACACTCGTATCAATTAACATTAAGTATTTATAATATAACAAACCATTGATGCTATAAAATTCAAATATACTTTTTTTTTTAAATAATGGCTTTAACCAGTGGTTATCTAGCCAATGACGAGTAAAATTAGGTGAACAAATTTTGAGGTTATAAACTATGCCGAAGCCATTTCTTCAGCTTTCTCAATAAAATGAATAATGTGTACATTTTATCGCTTAATTTGGATTCTTGACGAGAACTTCAAAGGCCAGCCTTGGTTTCAACATTATCCGAAAGAATCCATATGCCGAATGTACTCGACATGATAAACTCTTCGGATCGCGTCGAAACCCTCGCAATTTTGCGTAATTGATACTATAACACTGTCCGTGACACTTTTTGCCCTATATCACACCATTATAACACAAAAAAAAACACATAACAGTATTATTAACGAATTACTAAAATTGCAATGAACCACCATTTTACAAGTTCGCGCCAAGAATCCCAAATATACTTATGTGGCAAATACAAGTATACCGTCATTATTTAATAACGGTACACACGGCTGCACATGAAGCTATACATTTCCAGTATAAGCTGATCTCGCATCGAATGTACTTCCGCGTGGTGCTAGTTCAGCTTACTACAAACTGGAAATGTATAGCTTGATTTCACAACGGTTACTGTCAATATGTTGAACAGAATCAATACGAAAATGTAAAATAATTCAATATCGATGTCTTAATTTATTTACTTTTGTTAAATAAAATATACATTTTGATTCGGTCAGAAAATGTTAATTTCACACATTCCAACTTTAGAAGCATGCAAATATATACTTCTCATGAGAGAAAAATGGAAACACCTCGCAAGTTTATGTTTTGTAAGGATTATCAGAAAAACCTAAGAAAATTTAATTTGAATTTAGAACATTAACATTAGGATTTGAAAAAGTCGTATTATTCGCTATTAAAGGACATTTGACATATATTCCTAAATATACACATTTTTTCTGATAATCCTTACAAAACAAACTTGCAAGTTGTTTCGATTTTTCTGACGAGAAGTGTATTTTAAATATTTGAATTTATGTCACTAATACAGAACTATACATACATATTTTGTACTAAACAATTTTTTAAATTTTAATTCAGGCTTCGCCCTGAGCGCGTCCTCCAACAACCTGGCTCGTCTGACAGCTCTGGCGCTGACCCACCTGCTGCTGTCTCCGCCGTGCGTCCGGCTGCCTGCGTACACGCCGCTCAGACGCGCCGCCGTCGACCTGCTGGGGCGCGGGTTCACCGTGTGGGAGCCATACTTGGACGTCAGCCATGTGCTACTGGGTAAGGGGGCTTTGTAGACTAAGGCACTTGAGCTCTGCACAAATATATGCTTTATGTACTTGTCTATAAATATTATACCTAAGGGTATATATGATCACTTTGTTGTCTGTCTCTCAAGACCATTTTGCTTAAAAACGCGTGGAGATATCAAGTTGAAATTAATACCTAACCCTGATACTTGCAGTCCCTTGGATCTGTGTAAAAACGAAGCTTATAGGTCAACTCATTGAAGAGATACGGCTGTTTAAGTTCCCATTGACCTAGAATCATAACATTTATGGTCGTAAAGTAAGAGAAATTAATTATAGCTCATTGAGATCACTTTTAAGATTACAAACTGTTAAAGTTCTCTTCACTATTTTTCGCTTAACCCAGGACTGCTGTGAGAAATTTCTGATAGAAATGAGCTATCGGTTCAGGGGTCGGTAATATCGCGCGCGCTTTCTCACACAAGCTCGTGTATACAATCGTCATCCGTTTGATTTATGTGAATAGGAAGCGATATCACCACATTTATATGAAGTCTCCGGCCTGTGCCTGTCCCTAATAACTAAGTAGAACTGATTGGTAAGAGATGGGACTTTGAATTGTCATGCGTTTATACGTGCTGTCAGGTCTTCTGGAGATGTGCTCTGACGCGGACAAGCTGGTCCCCTCGATGACGTACGGCCTGCCGCTGTCCCCGCAGGCGGACTCGTGCCGCACCGCCAGGCACGCACTCACACTCATCGCTACAGCAAGGTAAGTAACAGGTTTTGCTCAGAATGCTTCCCTAGGAAAATAATTTTGCCTAATTTTTTTAAAATGGACTAGCTGGCTTTGATAAGTAATTAGCCTCTTGATAATTAATGCACTTGGCCTTCATCTAACCTGATGGTAAGGTACGATAAGGCCATTCTCGATCGGTCGAGCTGGTCTGATAGTGGCGCCGGAAGATGGCCATAGCAACGTCTAAACTACACATGGTAAAATCTTCATGTTTGCGCTCGTTGTAAAAAAATTGTTAATTGACATGCGATGTAAACTAATTTTATACATGTTTATAATATTTGCACACCTGTGGACAGGTTAAGTACATCGAACTAATTGAAATTACTATCTAAACACCGTGTAAAAAACTATGTACTTGGCAAATATATTTTTTCTTTCGTTCGATAAGTCTTGACGTGTACTCTTATATTCTAGAATTAATTTAATCAATCGTTGTTTAGACCTGCAGCATTTATCACGACCATGGCGCGGGAGGTGGCGCGCTGTGCTGCTGCCCAGCAGGGGGGCCAGCCGTCCGCGGCGTACCACGCGCTGCAGAAGGGCCGCGCGGAGGTGCTGCGGGGGATCGAGCTGCTCATAGACAGAATGCATAACGAGGTCGCGGAGCTGCTCGTTGAGGTACGGTCGTCATGATGACAAGGTGTCCTGATGTATGGATCTGAGTATTGGCCAACCAAAGAGACGCATGAAAGTAGAGTGCATGTGGCAGAGACGCGAATGTTATGTTGGTACTACACGAAGCTTTGTTAATTAAAGTCACTACTACTATGCGTTGAATTATTTAATACATTGAAATGACTTATTTATGTTGTATGAAATTTGATACAAATACATAAGTAAATTAATAAACAATACATAATACAAATACAAAAAATTTCGTTCGGTCGTTTCGCAATTTCGCAGATCATCTGCGGTATAGCCGTGCAATCATTTCCATGTGAGAATTATTTTTTCATACGTTAAGTTTTATTATATGTTCGAAAAATAATGATTTTTCTAGATCTGTAACAGTTACAAATCTATACCAGTTACGAACATGTAACGTTACAATCTTTACCAGTTACGAACATGTGACGTTACAAACCTGTGACAGTTACAAATCTATACCAGTTACGAACATGTAACGTTACAATCTTTACCAGTTACAACCCTATGACAGCTACGAACATGTAACAGTTTGCTATATTTTCAACTGTCAGGTGATGGACATTATACTTCACTGCGTGGATCAGTCTCACCTGAAGAGCAAGGGTCTGAACGAAGTGTTCCCAGCCATCTGCCGCTACAACCAGGTCTCACACTGCCCAGCGACACGGAGGATCGCCGGTATTTATTGAATATCTTTATCAGCTTAATTAGACTCTAGTACAAAAATATGTGTCCACTGTTGTACCATGTCACATTCACCCTTTCATGTTCCTATGCAGTGTGTTGAGGGAAATAGTCAATTAAAAGTAAAAATGACATGGTATTCTCGTAACTTCAACAAAAAGTGGATGAGTTTTTGCTTTGGGGCGCAGCGCAGACGATCAATTGTCTCCGTCTAATAGACCTGAATGTCGTTTCTGAGTAGTCATTGTTTGAAGTCATTGTGTGTGTTTGTTAAGAGGCTATGTTGGTTAGACCACGTGGCCGCGTTCAAATTTGGATTGTTTTGTAGCTGTCCCTATCCGAGCCCTATCCTACCCGAGCGCGTACGGTGAGACAGCATACACTACGCGAAGTTATCCACCCGTTATTTGGATGTTTCGTAGTCCAGGGATCATTTGAAGGATACAGTATATTATGTAACCATTTTTTTAATACAGTATACTAATGAAATTTTAGATGTCGGTGGTTTTTCCAAATTGTTCTAAATTGATTCATACTCTTGTAAATCAGGTTCAAAGTTGGGGCTTTTTATTACCGAAAAATACAATACTTTGACGCCCTGTAACTCTGGAAGTATATATTTAAACGAAAATCTGACTCACCACCGACACAGATATTTGTTTCTAGATTGTGTCTTGAAAATTTCATAGATTTTCATAGCTTAATACTCAAAATATGACTGGACTACGTTTGTATGGGCGCTTTGACAACAGCATAGCCTCTTAAGTTGGCAGCCACACTGGTCAGCTGGCGCTGTACGAGCTGCGTGCGGGTCGGTGCCAGTCCCTCGCAGCGCACACGGGCCCGGTGACCGCGTGCGCGTTCAGCCCGGACGGACGGTACTTGGTCTCCTACGCAACCGCCGACAACCGACTATCCTTCTGGCAGAGCACCGCCGGTAACTATACCTGTTTATATGTATGATGGATTTGCACTTGGCCTTCATCTACGGCAGTTGGTAAAGCGTGCGCATTGATCTAAAGAGCCGCTGGCTCTAATACTCTACTTTTCATACCGGAACACAACCCTGTCTTTAACACTGCTGTATAGCGGTAGACTTAGGTAACATCACGTGACATTGTGGTAGCTAGCCAGACGGACAGATGCAATAATAGTTGCGACGTCTATTATCTGTCTATGGTTGAGGTTTATCACCTCCGAGGCCTAATGGCTTCACGCTCGGACTTACAATCCGCAGGTCCTGGGTGCGATTCCCAATGGGTACCCTACCTGTATTCGGTTTGGTTGGTGGCATTTTTTTTGTCCGCCAGGAGCTACCACCGTGTTAACTAAATCTGCCACCAAGTTCCGGTATGAAAGGTCACGCCGACTTAAAACGCGGAACTATTTATAACATTGCTTTTACTACCGTATTTTTTTTTACAAATAAATTACTATCATTTCTTATAATCTGTCCGAATTGTGTTCACGGACCATCGTTTGATTTCCCTGTATTCAAGGTGTTGTGTTTAACGCAGGGATGTTCGGTCTTGGCGCGGCTCAGACCCGCTGCGTCAAGTGCTACAGCACAGCACCGATGGCAGACGTCGCTCGACTCAACCCAGCCCGCCTAGCACGACTCGTGTGGACAAACTCACGCACGGTGACGCTCATGCTGGCCGACGGATCCGAGACTAGGTTCAACGTGTAAAATAACAATGTAACCTTGATGAAAATGTCTAAGCTAAATTATGTAATCGGAATGATGTCAAGGTTAAAACTAAGCATGATCATTAATTCGGGAAAAATTGCCTTCGATAGCTCTGAGACTAGATTTATTCAACGTGTAAAATAACGATATAACATTGATAAAAATGGTCTGCGATAAATATACTGGCGATGGATCCGGGACTAGGTTTATTCAACTTGAAAACTGACGGTGTAACCTTGATGAAAAATGTATACTTTACGTAATCGGATTTAGATCAAGGTTAAAATATGATGATTGCCGCCCTTTAGTATATACCGCCTCCAAGATTCGTCTTATAAACTGGTGGTGTAACCTTGATGAAAAGTGTATAAGTTTCTTAGAATGTAACCAAAATTAGTTCCATGTTAAAACTATAAGATATTGTTACCACTCTGCAGTAGATATTGACTTTGACTTAGATACATTTTTGTTTTTTAAACTGACGGTGTAACCTTGATGAAAAATGTATACAATTTATACGTAATCGAATTCAGATCAATTGTAATGTAAAAAAATAAAATTATCACTTTGCAAAGAGGTTCAACAATTCTTATCTTGAAACATGACTTTGACTGCGCAGTAAACGATTTTCACGTCTCTTTGGCGGGGCGCGGGAGGGGAATGTTATTTATAACGCGATTAGCTGAACAATCACCCCTTCGCTATGCGCGATATGCGAACCCCACTATGCCCATTCATGTTCAAGTTGTTTGCCGGATGAGACTTCTGAACTCGCCCCAAAGTTTGGAAAAAATGTTGCCATTTCAGAAGAAAAAAACATATTTCACTCTGTACAGATTTAAATTCCATTAGTATTATAAAAGTGAAAGGTCAAATCCCCGAGTCAACACAATAAAGAAAGGTACTTAATTATTTTGTCATTTTCCATGTCAACGCAAAATTCAAAATGTTTAATTCTTTATATTTTTGTTGAAATGTTTTATTATTTAGATATATTATAAATCAGTATTTTACGAACATTCTGTTAAAAATTTTATTATACTTAACATGTGTATAAGCATTTAATGTATTATAGTTTATAAACTGATGTTACTCTATTTATTCCAAAATAAAGTTGTTATTACAAACTGTTTTTTGAAAATATTATTTCCGTACTTTTTAGTTTATTCACACTACCACATGGCCTGCATGTCAGGTGATGGTAAGACCGTTAGGATGGTAGCGTACTCTCTCGTTTTTCAATGACAAGCACATGTTATGTCATTTGCTTGACATATAACGATTTCCAAGAAGAAGCATTTTCCTTAATCAACATTTCACTGCGATCACCCACCCACGAGACAATCATGATTTTTATTGCAAGAAGTGTCATGGAACACCGTCGTGGCGATTTATAATTGTAAATACAGAAGGTAAGAAATAAACAAAACAAATTAAGAAATAGAAAGATTTATTATTTTAAGGAAATTTATTTCACTTCTTAGCACTAATGATTTTTGATCATTAAAGTAGTCAGGCTTTATTAAATCTAATATTTGTACGAATAAAAAATAAACGATATCCGAAAAACTTAAAAATACACACTCTACATCACTATACTAGCATTGATCACCATTTAATCATTTTTCCTTTTCACTTAAGACACCATAGAGCGACGATGGCGCCCTCATTCGCTCTTTCCTACATTTCTCCGCCACTATACAATAATTTCAAAAACCAAGACGGACTTTTTGTCATTATTTCTGGTTTACGGTTTACCGATCCATCATGAGTTGATATATCGATTGTGTGCAGTGTATCAATAAAAAAGCCAAGTGACAATTTCAGGCGGTTCAATTCATAACTACACATAATCTAAATATGAATCCATGATGACTCAATAATATGAACACCAACTATAACTATAAAAAGTCCGCTTGAATTGTAATAATTGCTTTTTTTTTAAAAGAACGAATGAGAACGCCACTGGCGCTCCACGGAGTCTTATGGACTTTCTTAACTTAGTAATTTAAAATAATTAAGTCATTAGTCTACGTAATGACGTGAAGGAAGGTCAAACAAACACATTCTCACACATGTATGACATTAGTATGTTTATTTATGATATTCATATATTACTATTGCCACAATACCTTTAATCATCAATCATCTATCTCATTTGCGCGTTCCCAATTAAGAGACTATGTTGGTTAGACCACGTGGCCGCGTTCAAATTTGGATTGTTTTGTAGCTGTCCCTATCCGAGCCCTATCCTACCCGAGCGCGTACGGTGAGACAGCATACACTACGCGAAGTTATCCACCCGTTATTTGGATGTTTCGTAGTCCAGGGATCATTTGAAGGATACAGTATATTATGTAACCATTTTTTTAATACAGTATACTAATGAAATTTCAGATGTCGGTGATTTTTCCAAATTGTTCTAAATTGATTCATACTCTTGTAAATCAGGTTCAAAGTTGGGGCTTTTTAGTACCGTAAAATACAATTCTTTGACGCCCTGTAACTCTGGAAGTATATATTTAAACGAAAATCTGACTCACCACCGACACATATATTTGTTTCTAGATTGTGTCTTGAAAATTTCATAGATTTTCATAGCTTAATACTCAAAATATGGACTGGACTACGTTTGTATGGGCGCTTTGACACCAGCATACCCTCTTAAATGCTTTACATTACATATTACGGATTCTTAACCTGAGTAGCAGTAATTCCACGTATATGGAACTGGACTAAAATTTTCCATTAATTTCCGGTAGTTCCATGTAGCCAGCTATTATCGTTTTGGAAGACCAACAGCTATTAATATAAGTATAACATAGCAACTAGTTGACGTGGCATTTTGCGAACGTGACGTTTTGCGCATACGTGTCATTATGCGCCGAGAGGGACAGAAAGCGAATTACAGGTCTTCGCTAATTAATAATTGTAAAATTTTAAGAACAGTAAAGCACTTAAAGCAAGGTTAAAGTAAACTTAAGGCGATCCCTCTCTATCAAAGTTTCATTCAGACATAGGCTAGATGACACCAAATCAGATTGGGGTTAAATTGTATTTTAAACCATAAAACTCCTATAAAATTTAAAATATCTAATATTATTTAATTTTTTCTGGGCTTTTACAGCTTATAAAGCCCGCAAAAATGTCAAAAAACTGACTTGCTCGAATTAAATTTTTTATTTTACATTTTGCTTTGTAATTACATTGTGAAGCTTTTTTAGCAAGGGAGTGGTCACAGTGAAACGTTATTTTACGAGATAACTAAAATATTGTTAAAAGTTTCATACATTATCTACTTCAATGCGGTGACGTGACGTCACTCCTAGGTACCGATTTGTATGGAGCGTTTTTGCACCACGTGACTAGAATCACTTGTCGACGGGTTATATTAGGAAAACTATAAGTCATATCGAAAAATATTTAACAAGGCTATTTATCTTTTCACACGGCCTCTTGAATGAGGGAATAAAAATTGTTAAGTCATCCCTATTTCTGTTGCCATAACCTTTTGAAATATAATATCTGTATTTGTTCAGTAACTATCTAAAAATAGGACATCAGATTGTGATGTCGCGAAATGAGTATCATTAACATACAACTTCACAGTGAATCACAATTTACATATTTTTTTCGTATATTGTTCAAAGCGCCATCTATGAACCATTAGCTGCGTAACTGCTATTGTAGCTAACTATAAAGTTGTAAATTAATGAGATTAATATCGTGACAATATAATATCGTCTCATATGTTTATGTAATTACTTATCAAAGCCAGCTATTCTATAAGATTATGACAACAGAAATTTAGTATGGAAGCAATAGGAGAGGAATAACGTTAAATCTATAGTGGCAAGAATTTTTCATCAACATATCTTTCTGGTGGGACGATCAAATCTATTTTTAATACATGTTCATACTTTACTAAACGCAGACTTTAGAACACACAACTAACCTTTTTAATGTATAATTCAACTTTAATTTTTATTCTGTACTTACGCTCGTAATCAAGTAACTAAATGTAGAAGAGCGAGGTTATATAACACGAATAATGAAATATTTAAAAGATAGTCACTCTATACTCATAGTTAAAATTATGAGTATTCGTAAATACAACATATTTTTACTACGTAAAATTAAGTTTAGACAGAACACAAACATTTTTTTTAAATTCTTATAATAAAATGCTTGGCCACAAACAATTTCTATGATGATTCAGTGATGTAGTGGCCGACGATGGTACCGTACTGTTACAAAAAGAATTTGCATCGGCTATGATAGTGTATGTATACAGAGAGTGTATGCATAGTACACCACGCGGGACCAGTGCGCATTGGTAGACTTCACACACACCTTTGAATTTCTTCTCAGGAGTGTGCAGGTTTCCTCACGATGTTTACCTTCACCGAAGAGCCAGTGGTGTTGATTTCTATCATTCGTTCATAAATTCCAAATAATAAATCGGAACTCATTGGTACGAGTCAGGATCGAATCCAGACCTCGAATTTTCGGGACTGACTCTGTACCCAACTGAGCTACATAAAACCCGAATATTGCCGATGTTTTTCTTTTTGTAGCGGTACGTGGAACTGTGTATCTTAATTATATTAATAACAATGATATTAAAATTAAATTTGATTTAAACAGGAGGTCCACAGTTTTGGGTCCAAATGAAATAAAACAAAATAAACGTTTCACGATCAAAACAAATTAAGCCTCAATAGCAATTTTGGCATTTAAAAATCTGTAGCTCTCAAACGATTGAATCGATTTCAAAGCGGTGGCAGCTTTAATCAGAATGGTTATTATCATGAGCTCACAGACATATCTCTATCTCTCTCACTCTCACAATCATCATCTCAAACGTAGAGTGCGACAAGGATATTTTGGTTTGTCGATGACATTCACAGGCAACTTGTCCAAAACAATACAGCATTCGCAATTCCCAACACAGCGTAAATCAATAACTAAGAGACGTCTCGCACATGTATTGGAGCCTATACATTTTAAAATGATTTTTGATTAAACAACATAGCCAAAAATAGCCAACATTTAAACAAAACATAATTAACAACAAAAATGATGCATTTTTCTTAGTCTTTAAAAGTGCAGTCCGGATTTTGAAAAATCTCTTTTGACAAGATGGCCGCTCAACCCGCCAAAACATCATTGTCAGTCTGGACAATGAAAATGTCAGTTTAAAATTGTCTTTGGTTACGAAACTGACACACTACGCAACCGTCTTTCTAACGTCTCCGGATTTTTATAATCTATCCACCATCCCCCCTCCAGTGGGGACATATATAGGCTGTTGATGATGATGATGATCCTACCAGCCACACTTTAAATACTAATTATATAGTTATTGTCAAATAAAATCAGCTTTCATTTTCCTCCAACTTCTAAACTACGACTACAAACAACCATAATTATTGTTTAAAAATTGCAACTGATTCAAAACAGATTGTTGCAATTTAGAATCTCCATCTTTTTCTTGACCCTGAAATAAGAAAAGGACAGTGCTATCTTAAGTCATGGAAAATATAAAAAAGCGGCCAAGCGCGAGTTGGACTCGCGGACCAAGGTTTCCGAAATATGAAAAGAAACGATATTACCATGAAAAATTATTTTACCGACCGCATAACTAAGTTTGTTGGTCAAGGATGTTTGATGATTTCTTAAAAAACTATATATACTTGAGGACACAGATTATTGCAGATTTTTGACTTTGCAATCTTCGTACTATTGGAGGCTAATTAAGCCAATAACATTTTAAAAAGCCCTATCAGACGATTCTTGTTATGGTGAAGAATTTTCGATGCTAACGGTATACGACCGATAGCTTCGTTGGAAAAACGTTCGCCCCGGACTGGCGAGAGACGCATCACCGGATTCCGCTCGTGTCGTTCAAAATATTGTAGAATATGAACAATGCGAAGTAGAAAAAAGAAATGATATGTATCATTGACGCCACCTTTGTTTTCGGTTAGTCGACTAATGTGAGTTCATTTTAGGTTCATCGTCAGATAAATATAAATATAAAGACAAGTTTACTTGCATCGAACATGGTACATATGATGACAGTCAGTAAAATTTTAGTTTCTCACATTCCACCTTTTTAGAGGCAAATGTTAAATATTTTAACAACACGGTTTGAATTTATGTGACTATTTACAGAAATATAAATGTTATTTTTAAACGACCATTACTTTATGACGAATTAAATTATTTTTTCATCTCACTAGCTCGGAAAGGCTTCATTGTTTGTTCGAAACCTGCGTGCAAAAGCTCTTTTTGCACGCTAGCGTGGAAAGAGTTTTTGAGATTCGAACATGACAATAATGAACCAAACTCGTCTTTTTCTTTCGAAAAAAGATGTTGTTGTAAAATTTATTATATAGGGTATCAGGGTCTGTCGATTAAAAAGTTTTGAACAACGTTTTTAATACATTTGCGAAAAAATTTAAGAAAACATAGCCAATAGTAACCTAAGTAACGTTTCTGGGTGAGCACGCTATCATCTATCGATTTTTCATCACTTAACATCGAATGAAATGAAGATAAAAGTACCAGGACTTCATGTCTAAGGTGGAGACTAACCACAAAAATTCAAAGGCAGAAAAAGAGATAGAGATATATAAAACATTAATATATCAATAACATATTAAATTTTACATACATTTAAAAGAGAACCCACGTTCCTATTTCATTAATACTCGAATTGAAGTCAATCCGCTTGGAACATGTCAATGCAGCAAAGAGTGTATCGGGAAGCGCTTAGTAGGGGCTCCCCGCGTGTTCGTTTAAATGAGAAACTGCTTGTTATATTACTGAGTTTAATTGGAGACACAAGGATTTCATTACGACAATATTTTACATTATTTTATCTACGACGTGTACATCCAGAAGCTTAAAACAAAAACGCATTTTTTTTAATTCAAAAGTGTTGACATCATTTTGTCCAGCCAGCTACCTCCTCGCGCACCAAGGAGGCGGCACGCCACAAGTGTATAATAAAACACACGCAAGATCTTTGTACAAACTTCTGCGGTTTTTGAACTGGTAAGGTTTAGCGCACTATAGAAATGATATTACACGCTCTCTTACACTCATGTCAACCTGGTAGTCTGTTATTGAGATGGTAGCCAAGAGTGTGTTGCAAATACTGCCAAGTGAAAAGGCAAAACACTAGTAATGGTTTCTGAAGGGTTTACACGAAAAACATTCTTTTGTTTATAAAGGATCACTTTCAACTGTTTCCAACATTTTCAAAAGTTCAACTGTTTTCCTTTTAATCTGCTATTTTCCTCGCTGTAGTGAGATGAAAAGTTGTGTGTTTCGCTCGGCAGCAAAGTTATTTTTCGTCTCGTTCCTTGAAACCCTCGCTACGCTCATGATTCTATATTTCGTATAATCGTAGAATCATTCGCTAGCTCGGGTTTCAATATGAGAACTCGCGCCAAACAACAACTTTGCAGCCTTGCGTAACAAATAACTATTATATGCTATAAATATGATGCTTAATCTTCTCAACTGCTGTCCAGGAATTCTTTAACCGAATAAAAACTTTTTTCTAATAGCCAATCACGCAATTTAAGCTTGAGAAAGATTCTCGTCAGTTCTCTTATGCACCTCGGAATCTTATTGTAAACCCTTATTGACATAACATAATTCTTTTTATACAGCGCAGTTCTACATTTAGGTATTAAGAGGATTGTCTGTTTAGAGCACGTGGCCGCGTTCAAGGTTGCATTGTTTTGTAGCTGTCCATATCCGAGCCCTATCCTACCCGAGAGCGTACGGTGAGACAGCATACACTACGCGAAGTTATCCACCCGTTATTTGCATGTTTCGTAGTCCAGTGATCATTTGAAGGATACAGTATATATATGTAGCCATTTTTTTAATACAGTATATTAATAAAATTTCAGATGTCGGTGGTTTTTCCAAATTGTTCTAAATTTAAATTGATTCATACTCTTGTAAAACAGGTTCAAAGTTGGGGCTTTTTATTACCGAAAAATACAATACTTTGACGCCCTGTAACTCTGGAAGTATATATTTAAACGAAAATCTGACTCACCACCGACACAGATATTTGTTTCTAGATTGTGTCTTGAAAATTTCATAGATTTTCATAGCTTAATACTCAAAATATGACTGGACTACGTTTGTATGGGCGCTTTGACACCAGCATACCCTCTTAACAGACATTGTCCGACGCTACAACGACCAGTTCCCAGACGCTTGCATCCTGCGACTCCCCGCCAGTCTCCGCTACCTTTATCAGGGCGTCAGTACATCTCGTAGGGGTCATCCTGGACGACCCCGATACGTGGTCACCACGATCTCTTACTCCCCATCGGTTATCTTTTCTTCCAACGATGTGATCTGCCCATTACCATTTCTGTTTACTGACTCGTCTAGCTATGTCAGTAATTTTAGTTCGTCTACTTATTTCCTCATTCCGGATTTTATCACGTAGAGAAATTCCGAGCATAGCTCGTTCCATTGCTCGCTGAGTGACTTTGAGCTTGTTTATTCTGCCCACAGTAAAGGACCACGTTTCGGTTCCATATGTCATCACTGGCAACACGCACTGATTAATGACTTGTCTTTAAACTTTGAGGTATTTTGTACGAGAAGATATGCCGTAATTTTCCGAACGCTACCCAGCCGAGTTGTATTCTTCGGTTGACCTCTTTGTCGAAGTTGGACCTACCTAGTTGAACGATCTGTCCCAGGCATACATCAACATCATCTTCAACAGCCTATATATGTCCCCACTGCAGGGGCTCAGGCCTACTCTCCTACAGAGAGTGTATGGGCCGTAGTCCACCACGCGGGCCCAGTGCGGATCGGCTGACTTCACATGCCTTGTTCAAGACATGCAGGTTTCCTCACGATGTTTTCCTTCACCGTTAAGCAATCGGATAATGTACTTGAATTGAAAAACAACTCATAGGTACACGGCTGGATTCGAACCCGGTACCCTCAGATTGAGAGGCCGCGCCTTATCCATTGCGCCACCTACGCTTCTGAATATATACATATTCGTCTACAACTTCGATCATAGTGTTCCCAACTACTACCGGCGCAACATTGCAACATTGACGTTTTTGACATAATTTTCGTCTTGTCCATGTTCTTTTTGAGACCTACGTGTTGGGAAACTCTGCTGAGGTCGTTGAGCATTGCATTTAGATCCTCCATGGAATCTGCCGTTATTGTTGCCGACATTTCTGTTGGTGTTGTCTGAGCTGTTTCCGCACTTAGCCATATTGTGGTCATTGTGCGTGAGTGGAAGTGGAGCTAGTCTAGCCAGTTGATTTCTTCCCAGAAGTGCGCAAGGTGCTTGACGTCCCTACACGCCTCCAGGAATGATCCTGGATTATCGCCTTGTGTGGCCATCAAGTCGTGAGCACACAGGGAACATACATACAAAGGAAGCATC
Organism: Carcina quercana; assembly: GCA_910589575.2. Taxonomy (NCBI): domain Eukaryota; kingdom Metazoa; phylum Arthropoda; class Insecta; order Lepidoptera; family Depressariidae; genus Carcina; species Carcina quercana. The sequence continues at coordinate 3,803,516 of OU342454.1, read as the reverse complement.
GGTGGCGCAATGTATAAGGCGCGGACTCTCAATCTGAGGGTTCCGGGTTCGCATCCAGCCGTGTACCTATGAGTTGTTTTTCACTTCAAGTACATTATCCGATTGCTTAACGGTGAAGGAAAACATCTTGAGGAAACCTGCATGTCTTGAACAGGCATGAGAAGTCCGCCAAACCGCGCTGGTCCCGCGTGGTGGACTACGGCCCATACACTCTCTGTAGGAGAGTAGGACTGACCCCCTCCAGTGGGGACGTATGTATAGGCTGTTGATGATGATGACATACAAAGGTTGCCAAAAAAAATATAAGCTTACTTTTCCTTTGACGTGGGCACATGTCGCCGTCGGACACTTGAAACAAATGTCATATCGGCACACATTGAACGGATAACGTTTGTATACACGCGCATGTGTGAATAGGTAGCACGCACCAAGCGCAATGGTCATTTTCTGCGCCAGTCTCCTGCGGGGGGAGTGCGGTATCGCGGATCGGCGGGAGGAGGTAAACGTCCGTTCTATACGTACTATATATTAATGATGTGCCTTGGGACCCACGCCCACCTCTCACCGCGACCAAAATTCGGTCGAGATCACGCGCGTGAGTCGGCAGACAACTTCTTGATTCGTCGTGTATCAGAAACAACGCGACCCAAAACATTCGACTTAACGAATCACGCTCGTTGGCCTCACACTATTGCTTCACTTAGCGCGCGCACTCGCCTTCTAGGCATATACTACTTAATACACTTACAACTATACTTATCCTAACATTGCTATATGTAACGAGGTTAAAACCAAGTCACCTTTTCTATAGGTGAGATGAAGGCCGAGTGCAAACCCATCATACATTTTTTTAAATCCCACAAACCTTGCAGCTATGAAGTACAGTGTCAGCATTAACCACTTTTCAGTCTAACTCTCTTGGAAAGCACTTAAATTAACGCTTATAGTTAAAACCTACGTCGTCTACGAAATCTTCATCGCTTTCAGTGTCCGATTGAACCACAACATTTGCAACTTTGAGGTCTTCAATTGTTTCTTCCTCTGAAGACACATCCAAGGAATCAGTATCATATACGATCCATTTCTTGATACCCCCGTCACGAGTTAAAGTAAGCCAGTTCTTATTTAGAATCTTCCTTAGTCTCAGTAAAACGTACTGCCCTTTATTGGCATGAGACGATATCTTTACGTCTACTACTCCGTAAAGTTCGAATTCGAACCCATATCGAGTGTCATTGGCATAAGCATTGAATTTGATATATCTCTCTTTAATTTCCACATCGTATTTCTCTACCCCAATCAACTGAATCTTTACGAGGACAGTCTTTTTGTTCTGATGCCACACTAGTTTCGGCTTTCTCAATTCTACCTCGGTTATCAAACTCTTATCAATTGCTAGATTCGGTAAAGACTGCTCGCTGGGGTATTTAGACACTTCCGAAGATGAGAAATCGTCAGAATCCAAAACTGTATTCGTAGTAACCATTTGAAAATCTACCGACGATGACTTCTGAGAACTATCATCCGAATCAGTACGTGGCATTATTGGAATTTTACCTCTTACTGGATTCTCAATATTTTCAGTATTTGATTCAAGATCTAGACTTTTATGTTGTCCAGTACTTTTTGAGGTTTTGGCATTGGCCGCCGGGGGTAGCGATAGGACATTATTTTGCGTCAACGGTAACAAGTCGTTAGACATACATATGTCCCATCTATCTGGGTCAAACAAGAAAGCATCTTCATCAGATGGTATGAGAGGAACCGATTTAATTGGCATCTTTTCGAATGCCGTTTCAGACGATAGTGCTTTGAGGGAATTAGCTGCATTCGCCACGCTCTGACTGTTTTGTGATACCTTTTCCCAATCGGAAGAATCAATCTCTGATTCAGTGTCGCTCTTTTCTCTAGTTTTGTCAAGTTGTGCAAATACTTTTTTATATTCCAACTCTTCTAGATAGCCTATTTCATTTTCCTTTTTTCTCGCCAAGTTCAAATCGAGCATCAATTGGTTTATCACAATATCTTCCTGATTATTGGAGTCAATTATGGCTACGCCGTATTTATGGCCGCCAGTGTGTGTCGAATTTTCCTTTGTATAATATTTCACAAATAACTGCTTAAAATTACCAACGTCATCTTCAAAGCAATTCAGGAACCAGTTAATGCTGAATTCGGTCCAGTTTTCTCCAGCTGGTCTCACGCCGACTAATCGGCATTCGATAGCTTGGAATGGTAATTGAGTTATGAATTTCTCAGTTATTGGCTTTAAGTCTTCCTTGGTTACTGTGCGCCAATCACCTTCATCAACGAAGAAACATTTGATTTTGTCGGCGACAATTTCATCAATTCTAGCTCTTTCGTAAAAACCGTCGTCTGGGAGTCTAGCCAAGACTATGTCTCCTACTGTGACATCAGACAATGTATCCGACACTTCGTTAGCGTATTTCTGTATTTCTTTGACCAGACTATCCATACAATCTTTGGATTTGAGAAGCCGCATGTAAAATAAACTTGGATCTTCAGCAAATGCTAAAAATACGCAGGATAAATTATCCTTTTCTAAGTGCGCCCACTGCGGCTTTGGCAATTCTTTGTTAACTTTCTGCACTTGCACTTCCTGAATTTCGCGTTTAATTGTCAGATTTGCGTCACTGAAAAGTTTTTCAAGTTTAGTCATATGATCTGGATTTAATATCGCATGGCTTTTTAACAATTCTTCCTTAAAATCATGCCTTACAACAACATTGTTCAATAAAGTCAATTCTTTACATGTTTCTACATTATCCACGATTATACAGTTGCCTACAGTAAGCATTATATTCCCTCTTATGTACAAATCGTCTTCTTGATCTGTAATTTTCTTTAAATGCTCTTTAGCGAGCTCGGAGAACGTTACATCTTTGTCTCTAGGCTTTATCCCAGCGAGTCTTACTTGAACAACGTGGGTTTCGACATGTTTCATATCATCGGGTAAATAGTAGAGATATATGTCTCTCGTTGTTTCCAATTTTTCCTCTTCAATAAGTTTTATCAGTACAAAGTTCGGATTCCCTCTTTCATAATGGTTAAGAATTTTAACCACTTGACACCTGACAAAGAAATTTTGATTTGTGGAAACGGCACAAATGTCACCCACTTTTGGAATTCCGTGGAGCTTTTTGTTCGATTCCCTGCTGAAGTATGTCGAGATCTTCATTGATAGTATGTTAAATGTTGCTGGATACTTCACAGTTTGTCCGTTTGAAACGTTTGTCAGCAATCTCGCAGAATAACAAACAGGACTCTGGTAATGCAATATTTTGAAGGTAATCACGCCACATTGTGGCATCCATCCTTTCGGCTGATCGAACTCTTTTAAGATACTGTGCCGATCTTGACAGTTCCAGAAATCCGGACATTCTCCCAATGACAGCATATTATCACAAATGGGGACCATTTGTTTTGCCTTTGTTACATCTTTATCAGCAAGTACCTTTTGGCAAATATCGTCCAAAGCTTGTGGGATTTTATCAGTGCACCTTTTGATAAAATTCAGTATTTTTGGTAACTGCTCCACATTAGTGTCTTCAAGCAATACTTTAATTTTAACATTTGCAGTCTCCTCTTTAAATATCGACGCGTAATTATCGTTCAAAACTGAAAATCTCTTGCAGAACATTGAGAACAAATGTGGCATTGAGTAATGAAGCAGATAGTGAGCGTCTGTGACATTCATATGAGTCAAATTCCCGTCGCAACAAACCAAAATTCGTCCCGGAATGTTGAGGTAAGACCAATCTTTGTTCAATGTGTAAAGCTCTTCAACGTTCATAGTGCTATTACAAGCAAAAACTGTATATTTTTCTTTCAAGAGAACCTTTTCCAGTTGCTCCACTTCTTCATCTTTACGACAAACGATTACAGTTTTCTTTGCTTGGTCAATATCTTCTAAAAATTCCAGCACCGCGTTGATTTTATTTTCCTGTGTCACAAAACTGGCGACAGTATTGGCTTTGGAGTACAAAACGCATTCTTGGAAAGCGCCGAAACACACTACCGTATTTGGTGCTTTTTTGGCCAAATTCTCCATAAACTCGCACCAAATTCTCGACGAAACTATGATCTGGACTTTGACTTCTTTATTGACGCGGCATTTAAGCATCGCTTTGATTTTGGCCAAGAAAAACTTAATATCACGCATGTAGACTTCAGCTAAGCGCTCGCAGTCGTCCAACACGAATGTTGTGAGTCTTCTCAAATCAACTCCAAATTCAGTCATTTGCAACAGTCTGACTAAAATTGTCGGCGTGCAAATCAAAAGATCACACCCGTTGAGCAGAGATGTAGTCAATTCAAGTTCGTTCATACCCGAGAAACACACTAAGACTTTGTTTTTAGGAATAAACATTCTGGACAAATTTTCTACGTTTGCTACTGAAGCTGCTGTGGCACAAACAATTATACACAATGGTCCCGGACTTATTATATCGATGTCTGCATCGGAGATCAAACGGCAGACGGCAGGCAAATACCCCAAGGTCTTACCACTGCCTTTAGGACTGATCAGAAATGTACTGCGCCCCCTCAAAACGGAAGGCCAAGACACAGTTTGCAAAATCATTGCCTGTTCTACCTTCATATTTTTTAGAATCATATGAATATGATAATTAAAATAAATGTCACGAAGTTGGAATGATGGTTGTATACGCGTGTTTATTTTGGAATGGACCATCAAAATTGGAGTGATCAATTTCTCAACGAAAACAGAAAGCTCAGGATTGATATTTTTGAATGGATTCACATTATTTTTACCTTGGTATATTATAGTTGGTGGACGATTTTCACTGTTTTGATTAACTTGAATAGGCGGATATTCAAGTTTAAGTTTCTCCGCTAGATCTGAAATACTTTCGTCATCAGAACTTTCCAATTTTCTGTCGTCAGTCTTCATCTTCGTTTCTTCAGCGCTGGTAGGCTTGGATGTTACGGAAATGTCTTGTTCCTTAAGTTGCATTTCTTTGAATCTACTTAATTTCTTCAGAAGCAAAGAATTCATGCTGAAGTTATGAGGATTTATCGACTGTTCCCTGCTATCAGATATAGTTGAGTTCAGAGATGATATATTGGAGTCATTTTTTATATCTTCTTTGATAGGTTTTGAAACAATACAATCTGATCTATTTTTAATGGGATCTTTTTTAATTTTCTTAAATGTGTCTTCTTCTGTATCTGAATCTAACTCAGCAAAGGCATCATAATTTTTACATATGTCATCTTTACTCTTTTCAGGTTTCACTACAGGACTTTTGGCTTCTCGTTTTTCGAATTTCTCAGGTGAGATCATTTTTCGTGACCATTTCGTACGGTCACTGCAAGGTGGTCCATAGGCAATGCAACGCTCGTTCTTATGGGTGAATTGGTTTATTGTATTCGGCGATTTCATATCCGACGTTTTAGCTACAAGAAAGATAATATTAAATTATAAGATCAGCTAAAGAACTTCATTCAAACATCTGATGCACATAACATAATACCGTCCTCGGTGGTGCTCTATTCTATCATTTTGTTCATTGATATTCAAATTTTCAAAATTCTAACTAACCTAAGCATATTGTTGTTGTGTTGATATATTTATTTAGAATCTTTTTGAGGTTTCATAACGGGATCATATTAAGTTGTCGCACCTCAACTGTCTGTCTATTATTCTATCACAGGGCTGTATTTTTTAATTAGTAAACACTTAAAATTGTCACATAATTTGTTTTATATTACTGTGGCTGCCATTTAAAAAAATGAAATTAGAATAAGTTAAAAATTAAAATTATTCCTGATACAAGAATCATGTTTTTTGCTCGGTCTTTTATTAAATATTGTATGTTGGTATGTAACCCTACATGAGATAGTCTGATTCATACTCTACTGGTGTCGTTTTACAATTAATATTTTGTATTTGACTACCGCAGTGAGGTGCCTCTAACACGTACTGGCAGGCGAGAGCAATAATGTACAGTTTAAAAAACTTACACATCTCATTTTGAATAGTACTTTGTTGCAGTTTGTCTTCACATGTGTCTTTAAGGTCTTTCACTTTATGTTTTTGCATTATTTGCCTTAAACATTTGAGCTGAGAATGTTTCAGTTTCAGCGAGTCTTGCTCCACTGAAATTTCCTCAAAATCATCAATGAATTTAGTAAATCTCTTCTTTTCCTGAGATTTTTCACCTTCAGCATGGTGATGTGAATTTTCAACTCTTTCATGTTTTTTCATAGCTCTGAGTGCAACCAATTTATCTGAAGAAGTGGAGGAGCTCAATTCAGGTGTGACTGCAGATTTACTAATACCTCTCCCAACTGGCTCCTCTCCGTAATCTTCATACATTTTCAAATATTTAAATTTCTGTTGAAGCAAATTGTCAGCATTGCGTTCAGTTAAAATGTTGTGTGTTATCAAATTATCTTCAGTTAAAGTCAAGTGTTGAGCCACTCTAGACAACGAGGTTTGTTTGTGAACAGCTTCTTCCCATTCATGCTTAAGATAGTTCTTTTTTAAATAGAACTTGTCAATGTGGTGAAGGACCTCATCAGTTTGTATACGATTGAGTTTCGTTTTGAGTCTTCCTGAAGTCATCGCTAGATAGAAACCAGTTTCATCTTCAACAAGAAGGCCACGTTTTTTAAAGATTGTGGATAGTTTCTCCTTTTCACCCGATGGACTTGTTATTATTATTTCTCCATATTTTTGGACTGCACTGTCAAAGACAGAGTTCCTGAAAAATAGTAGGGTGTTGAATATTTTAATAAATAAAATCAATCTCGTACTGTCTTCTACTTTAATGTTAAAGTGAAAGTAAAAAAGCAATTTTTTAAAATTTTATAAAACACTTCAGCCCCGACTGGACACAGATATGCTTACCAAGGACAAGTAGGAATGGATAACATAGAGTACCAGGAAGTCTCAAATTTTAAGAATGTACTATCAATAACGATCTACACAGATAACTGGAAATAGAGAGGGTGTTTGGGGTTGGTATTTTAGGAAATATTTCATGATAAGTCAAAAACTATGTTTTGCAAAGAAAAATCTATTTTAGAATGTACAAATGAAGCCCTTTCATTTGTAACACCACTTGATCTCATGAGTTTACTTTGAAATTTCAATGCCTTTTTTACCCCTTTTATAAATAAACAGACAACAGCACTTTTGGTGATTTTGTATGCTTGATATGTAGACCACTGGCCGCAGGGAGGCACTTGGAAGTTGCTCAGGACCGGTCATTGTGGTATACTATGGGGGAGGCCTATAAACAGCAGTGGACATTCCTCGGCTGATAATGATTAGAACTAGTGGGACACTGAAAATTCTGTTCTCCCCTTGCAGATCTTTATAATTCACTCATGTTAAGTTCAAGAGGCTGTAGATATTCATCTCAACTTACCCTTTAGCAACATGGATTGGACAAAATTCAACCATCTCCGCTCCTTGGAAAATATCTTTCATAGCCAGCGTTGCTGCCGGCACCCAATCCTCGCACCTTTGACTTTTAATACTCTCATTAGCGATGTCTAGTTTCATTTCAAGCGGCAACACGCCGTAGAGCCCAATTTGCTCCAAGACATAATCTTTACGATTATGAACAGATGGGTCATCGATTTCCACCCATATCATATGGGGATTATGATAGTAAATAATGTCCACTTGGTATGAATCCATGGTGATATGCTGTGGTGATATGGCATCAAGTAACAGTCTTTAGAAAAGTTTTACTGCGCACTGAAATAAACATTTCAAAGATACATTACATTTTAGAAGAAAAATAATGCAATCTAAACAAAATCTGACCCTCACCAAAGAGGATATAATATACTAGCGATACTAGCTATACTAGTATGTAAAAGTGCGATGAGCACTATCGAAACATTCATGTAATCAAAATATTTACTAACTACAAATGATAATCGTTCATGAAATTAGTAATTAACACAAAACAAAATTAATAATGTACATACTGGAATGATCAATACAGCAATCGCACGCTGTATTTGCCCCTCTGAAGTTAGCTTTCCGGAATTTCACAACTATAGTACTCGCAAACTATGTTTGCCCCTCTAAAGCTAACCACAAGAGACCGCGAAGTATCAAATCAATTTATTAATGTATAAGTGGGAGGCAAGGTAAGTTAGAGGGTGGAAAGAAATTTCCTAGTGTGTTATATCGTCTACAGATAGTTATTGTCTAAAATAATACACACATTCCGTCTGTAGATGTTTAAAATTGCAGAGAGCTAACTTCAGAGAGATAAACTTGGTGTGCGAGTACTGTATCCCTAGATGACATACAACACTAGAACATTTATTTCCACCCACTATCTTTTTTTTTCGGGTGGGCTTGATTATTTTGGTCCTGCGACCTCTACAGTTTCTATAAATAATGTAAGATTTTGATAATTATTTTTTGTTTAGTAGAGCATACTTTAGAGGTGGCCCCATATAAATTTTAACGAAATTAAATGATCGCTCTTTGAGAAAATCAACAAAACCCAAATTATTAAGTCGGGTTTTAGTTCTTTTTGAACGCGTTTATTATTACTATCACGTTTTAAAATAGACTGTATGTAAGCTGACATACTAAATTAGTAGTACTAATAATAGTAGTAACTATTTTCATAATCGAGATATCTCGACGATTTGGATTAGTGACTAATTTCATTAGTATATCTCATAATCGAACAGCGCTATGTTTATATTTTCTTTGGTAAGAGTTACATTTTTTTCCATTTGTAAAGGCAGAGGTATTGTCACTCGCAGCTGTATACATCTTGCAAAGTAGTAAGGCTTGTGTGAGTGATAAGCTATAACTGCCAAATTATTCATACGAGAGAATGGAGAGAATAGAAGACCATTTTATTTCCTGAAAATCAACTTTGTCTAGCACTTATCACTTAAGACGCGCACGTAATAACTTCACAATATGTATACGGGACATAAGATCTTTCAGTTTCAACTTGACATTGACACTTGCTTGATAGATTTAAATAAAGTGACAAGTCGGCAGAGAATTCGTGGCGTAGAATATACTGATGAAAAATCATCCGTTTTTAGCCAAAATTACGGCGTTATTTGCAGTTACATAGTTGAAATCACGTCATACAACGTAAGTAAGATAATTTCAAATTTAAATTCAATTAAAAATACCTAATTTAAATGATTTAAAGCATAAATTAGTTATGCACTTTAGTGTAGTCATTGTTCAGTTATTTTGGCTTTTTCATGACCCTTATCTTATATTATTGTTCTTTATTGATCATATTTATTATTAAATATTCTAAATAATACCAATTGCTGTAAATACGCGTTCCTATAGCAACAAAAAACATGTTGCAAAAAATCGCTGTTTCATAATTGTTATCATTGTAACCAAAGTTATCTTGGTTTGATTGTCCATATTAGTTTCAATTAAGTTTTACAAATGATCTGATGAGCCCACATTTCTAGTGGTCAATTAAATAAGTGTAGTGGAGTGCTATGTATGTTTGTGTGTACGTGTGTAACTCTTTTATATTAATAAAAATTGTATTCACGTGTACAAAAGGGAGTGCGGATGGAAAAAGCTTGTTTTAGGTGCACAAAAGGGGTCGCTAATTTTGAGCAGAGAGGAGGAGGAGGTAAAAAAACAGTGCATACATTTCAAAATTTTAAAGTTCCAGGTGGCCTCTTTTCTGCACCCCAACCTTAAATTAATTATTTTTAAGTTTTGGGACATTATGTTGTTTAATTTTTAATCTTCTGTCTGTCTGTTTAATTTGGCTTACCACAGAAGTTAACTAGGCACCTCACTCTGTTACATCATAGCAAAGTACTAGTTACTGTCCTGTGTAGTACTGATGCAGGGTAAGAGCGGTGGCAGTGGCAGAGGGAGAAGCCATCACATCATGCGCCAAGTTGATTTCTGCAAGTTGTAGCTAAGCTAAATGTCAAATAATTATTTTATTGTTTAAGAAGACACCTTAAGTTGAAAAGGACTTCATCACAAAACGATCCTCACAAACACTTCCTTATTAACAGATTAGTTAAGAAGTGGAATAAAATATCAAATGAACTAGTCACTGTGCCAAGAATGACTGCTTTTTAAAATAGACTGGACAAGAGAAAACTCAGAGAGAGTAATTGAAGTGGAGAAAGCTGGATTTACTACTACTAATATTAGGGTTTATTTCTCATTACAGTGTAACCATGGGGGTAGCGATAAGTCGCTACACAGAGCTGTCGTCCAACGAGCTGCTGACGCGTTTTTGTTCGACAGAGGTGATATGCCCCAATGATCCATTCTGGAATCAGCTACTGGCCTTCAATATAAACCCACCTGGCAATGCGTAAGTTGTAGCAATGAACTTACAAATTATGTTTTAATATTAGGTTATACAAATTGCTATAATGGTCAATACAAATTTGCGTTTGAATCCACTTCAAATTTATATGAAAATAATAATCTAGAGAATTGATTTGTCTATGATAAATCTCCAATCTGCCAAACAAATCACGTAATCATGTCCAGCAGTGAAATTTTGGAAGTGTTGATGATGCCTTACATAGACTAATGACCCACTCTTGCTTCCCTCAGGGGTGTTGTCCTATTTGATATATATAAATATATTATATATATATAACTTTTAGGTGACTTATCAAGATGAACGTATCAGATTTTAAGTTACGCCTCCAGCAACATAACTGTTAAACTGCATCCAATTTCGTTCAGCAGTTTTTGCTCGATGCACATAAAACCAGACATAAATACTAAAGAAAGTAATAAATAAAAAAAATTGCCAAGTACATAGTTTTTTTACACGGTGTTTAGATAGTACTTTCAATTAGTTTGATGTAATTAACTTGTCCACAGGTGTGCAAATATTATAAACATATCCAAATATGATAATTAGAGGTATCTAAGGGTGAACATTTTAGGGGATGAATGCTGTAGACTGCTAAGAGAGTTGAAGGCGGCTTCTAGTTCTTTTTGAATTCGTTAATTGTATGTATATATTATAAATTATATCAATAACACAATAATTGTATTTTTTTCAGCGACGAACAGCTAATGTTTGATTCAAGTATAGAAGCGCTCCTACAGAAGTTCCTACAGAACAACCTTCAGACTGGTAACCTTGGCTCTCTAGTGCAAGTGTTCATAACACGCGCTACCGAATTACTGGCGGCACCCAACAGTGACAAGTTTGTATATGATATTTGTATTATAATAAATGGACAACATTGATAAATTTTCACTTGATCACATCCAAAACAAATTAGAGATTTAGCTTGAAGGAACCTGAAAAAAATTGTTTCAGAATTTTCTCGATTGTGATTTCTGAGATAACCGTTGTATTATAAAAACTCGCAGATGACGTCACGCATGTGATACTACAAATCTATCCAACGACAATGCACGCGCACTCCTTCCCCCACTATCCCTAATCCATGGAATAGACTACAGGAAACAAATTCATCCCAATTTACGTGTATGGGTGTCCTAATTTTTAAAGATTTTAGTGAAATACTTTTTTGAGCCACACGAGCTACATCGTTACCGTCGAAAAATATCGTTATGGCCTTTGTAGCTTACATTAATTGGATCCATGATTAAAATCACACTTTAGTGACATCTATATTAAAATAAATTGTGATAAAATAAATTTTGTATTCTGAAGAATAATGTTGAAGATGAGTCTTCATCTTATCGTAAAGGTCGATAACCGATTGAGCCTGACATGTCTCATGAAGCTACTACCTGTTGTATATAACACATTAAAACATTGTTTTGCGAGATAACTCAAAATATCGATACAAGCATCATACATTTAACGCTCCAATATAGTAATGTGACGTCACAAATATCTGGAGCGCTTATTATGGAGTTATGGAGCGTTTTAGCACCGCGTGGTTTTCGTCATGTTCGTGGTTTGGTCAGGAAAGAAAATGATATAATTATTTGTCTTTTTACATGGTCTGTCGAATTAAACAAAAAAATTTTTTCAGTCAAATACCGAATTCCAGTTAATATTCAAACACATTTTTGCAGCGTAATGCTGGCATGGCAGACCTTCAACGCTCTTTTCGTGATCCGTGCCGTATCCAAGTACCTGGTGGAGATGGTTGCCGAGCACGAGCTGTGTTCACATCTGGACGTGCAGCCCCACAGCGGCCAGAACCAGTCGTACCAGGACGACAGGACACAAGACGGTCAGGAACATACTCCCGCCAAGATAGTCGGCGAGAGCCGCGTCGAGATGCTCGTCGATGCACTCATTGGGATTATCATAGACGTGCCTGTTACGTAAGTCTAAAATCTAATACCTTTTAATCGAGCAATTCTTGTATTCTGGCCTTAACTATTTCGCTGAAATTTGTTATGTGGAGGTTTTCAGGGGCGAAAAATCGATCTAGATTTGTCTCGTGTCTAGAAAACGCGTGTTTTCGAGTTTTCATGTGGTTTTCTTTCGCATTATTTCACGCAAAATATGATCGCTAATTTCACACGGCCATAGCGCAAGGTTGACAATCACAGGTTCGAATCCAGATCAGATGCAAATTTTTTGTTTTTGTGTGTTTTTAAGCCAAATTAGGGGACAGGGAGTCGCTGGATGCAAGTGGCTCGGGACCGGTCGATGTGGCGTACCATGAGAGAGGCCTATGTCCAGCAGTGGACGTTTCCCGGCTGATGATGATGATATAAATGAGGAAATCCGTAGACGAACAAGGGTCATCGACATAGCTCGACGAGTCAGTGAGCTGAAGTGACAATGAGTGGCGATAACCGGTGGGGAGTAAAAGTTATCGATTAGCGACCACGTACCGGGAAGCGTGTGATGTCTGAATGGGATATTTTCGACCTGAAATACAAATTTCATTATGATTAATATAATTTCTATCTATTCACTTACACCAGTGTTGGACATGGGACAGGAAAAATTATCTCTCATTCAAAATGCCTTGGTCCCAAAATTAATTTAATATTGCGCCATCTGAGAATCCTAGTAGCATAAAATATAGTTGCTTTACATATATACATACAGCGCCATCTATTGAAGAAAGTAGTTAAGTCTTCAACGGTAACAGATTCCGCTGTACTATATCAGAGATGCCGCTACGTTGGAAATGTAAATGTACTTATGTTGTATGTTTCAGTGACAACACATACTACCTGCACCTGGAGTGCATCAACTCTCTGCTGGTCCTCATGTCGGTGTACATGTTCGCGGGTGTGCACGGGCATCAGAGGCTCATAGAGACGTCGCTCATATTCAGGTAAACAAACTATAAGAGTTCAGTGTAATGCAGAACCATCAGTATTTGTATTCATACTTCTTTACCATATTTGTTACATCATCATCCGGGAAACGTCCACTGCTAGACATAGTCCTCCTACACATGGTATGCCACATTGACTTAGCTATTAGCTAGACATTAGCTAGGTGATCTATATTTCATTCGCTCTTCTGCAACGAGTGTTCGGGACCACTCTTTGCGGAGGCGAGTGATAGCCTAAACGTCATCGTCGAACACTGACATTACCACTTATTGACATTGACAGTAGGAACTGTTCTATGAACGTTGCGTTCCGTTTTCCTTGCATGAATTACCGGTTTTATTTTTCTGCGTAAAACGGATAAAATGAAACATTTTAAGTTATATTGGCAACCTGTTTTCATGTGACTTGTAGTCGATCGTGACTTAAGTCGTGTGCGACGAAGCCCCAGGTCGTTGGTCTGTCTAGTAGGGGGACAGCCCTGGTACACGCTTCATTGTTACGTGGTCGCTCCTTGAAAACGTTTACTCTCCATCGATTCTTCGAGCGATATGGCCTGCCTATTTCTACTGACTCACTGACTCGTCGAGCTATGTTTTTTGTATGGATATTTATTTATATTTGCACAGGACGCTGTTCCAAGGTCGGTATACGATGCACGCGCCGCTGCTAGTCAAGACTCTGCTGAACAATCTGTCTAGCTTGCTGCCGGCCCCCCCGCAGATGTTCGGAACGGGGGGGAACGGAGGTAGTCTGCTCATCAACTTAGCTTGTGAGTATTGATCATTCATCGTTATTTCTAAAATAGTACACTCGAGTATAAAAATATGTATCCACTTTTGAACCATGTCACACTCACCCTTGCTTGTGCTTAAGTGTGTTGAAGGAAATGTCAATTAAAGCTGAATGTGACATGGTTCAAACGTGGATACATATTTTTGTACTCGAGTGTACAACTGTGATAAGAAATAATAAAAAATACTGTGTAAAAATGAAAATTGTGATTGACTGTGAAGTCATATGTTAATGATACATTCCGATGTCATATTTTAACCCCCGTCGCAAAAAGAGGGGGGTTTAAATTTCATGCCAATGTCTCTGTGTGTGTCTGTCTATGGCATCGTAGCTCGCGAACGGATGGACCGATTTTGTTTCATTTTGTTGTTGTTGCGTAAAAGCAAGTTTACTTGCGGTGGTTCTTAGATATATTTGGTAAAAATCGATTCAGCCCTTCAAAGAGTTTCAGCTGATGTTAGACATTTTCGGCATAAAATGGAATATATATTTTGTAATATGATTATTGTGTAGTTTTATTTTTAGTTTTTTTTAGATAATTACTGCACAAAGTCAGCACAAATATATCATACCATATTAAAAGATAAATTTAGTATCAAACTGTAGTTCGCGAAATCGCCTTAGGTTACAATTTTTTTTTATCTCTGTTATATGAATGAATATTTTTTTGTTACCACTTACCCCTTGTTATTTATAGGATTGTTCTGACCCAAGGTTGCCTTGAAGAGTTTATGTTTTTTACTGTTTTGTGTGTGTGCAATAAAGTTTATTTGAATTGAATATTTTTTTGTTTCATATGTTTAAATCAATTTTTTTTCTCTACAGCTGGCTTCTGGAACATGCTGACGTTCACATCGGCCTTACAACAGACGATCTACACGCATCCCCCTGTAGATAGACACGAGTTGCTGGAGAGACTCAAGAAGGAGCACCCCCTAGCCAACCAGTCGTGCCTGCTGCTGCTGGCACTCGCCAACCACTGCATCAGCCAAGAGAACTTGTACAGGAATGCTTTGTTGTGTTGCGAAGATAGCGTAGGTGAGTGAAGTTTGAACATTGTTTTGCTGCTTATGCAGATGTGCGCCACCATGAGAACAAAGGTCTTCTGCTCCGAGAACGAACTCGTGCAAGCGGCGCTGCTCGGTGGGCGAGCCCCCTTCACCGCAAGTGGCAGAACTACCATCGACCTATCACTTGATACTAATTAATTAATTATTTTAACATCTGACATAATAATTTAATTTGACATACTATTTTAATTTAGAAATTTGACATCATTCATAATTGTAATGATTTTCATTTCATTTAAACGCTAGCCAAGGTGTATACGACTCACTTTTATACAATTCTACCTCTAAAAAGCTTATTTTATTAACTGAAAACAGTTAATAACAAGTAAATACGCTCAAAAAGAACTGGAAACCGGCTTCAATTGCCCTAAAAGTCTACTTTTACTAAGGCAAATTTAAGATTTATATTGTTTTCTCATGGATGCCGTCAGAACTGGACCCGGGAAGCACCACCTTTGAAATAAATAAATAAAGAATCATTCAAATCGGTTCACCCAGTCAAAAGTTCTGAGGTAACAAACATAAAATTAAAAAAAGAACACATACCCGTCGAGTTGATAACCTCCTCCTTTTTTGAAGTTGATTAAAATCACTTTAAATCACGTTTTGGTGTTTGAATTTAGAACACACCAATATATTCGACCTTGGTATCCATGCTGTACAACCTCCTTGCGAAAAAATACTCGATTCAAACTCCTTGTTCAAAGAACTCCTCGAGATCTGATTTTGGATCTGATCTGGTGGACATTTTCTACAAGGAATTTTATTTATTTCAAATTTAAAACAAAAAAACACTATAGCTAATTACACTATAAACATAACTTAAACAATTTAGGTAATTTAGTAACTTTGCTGTCATTAGTAAATTGGCGGTATTTTTAATACTGCAAGTTGTAAGAACATAAAATGGTTACTGAATAATAAATGTTGCATTTTAATTAATTTAACCCTTCTTTTTCTTCATATGTATATCTTCGCTTAAACCTTTCTTTTTCTCGTAGTCAGGGTATAAAGTATAATACGCAACTCTTGAATAAAACGGATTTAAAGCGAGGGCCATGAATCACTCGCGTCGCTCTAGGTTCTAAAACTCGCTCTCCTACGCTAATTCAGTCGTTAAAATTCTTCACTTACTCATGATTAATTTATGGCACTTGATTTAAATCCGTACTTTATTCCCTAGTGTCATAATATAGGCCATATTCCGCTTCTGCGGTTCTTGTTGTGTGATTTTAATATTTTAACTTTCTTCTTGTTACAGAGACATCGTCCACGACACCGCAGAAGGACAGCGAGGGGTCAGCGTTGCAGGTGGCGCGGCCACGGATAGACATGGCGGCAGTAAGCATTCTACCTAAGTCATAAGAATAACTAATAATACAAGTCAGTTAAGAAATGAAACTCCCGCTCCGGACGCTTTCAAGGTCACGACACAAGCCTAATTGTTTGACGTTTTCTTAAAGTTCTCTTTCTACACGTTGCGTCCGTTCGTGAATATCGAAAGTATGGAAGCGTTCTGAGCGGAATCCCGTTAACGTTGTCCCTCTCCTAATGCTCCCATACAAAATTTCTGTTGCCATAATCTTTTAAAATAGAATAGCTGGCGTTGATAAGTAATTACCTAAAAATAGAAGATGAAATTATATTGTCGCGAAATAAATATCATTAATTTACAACTTTATAGTTATCTATAATAGCAGTTACGCAGCTAATGGTTCATAGATGGCGCTTTGAACAATACTCGCGTGTTTAAAATGAAAATTGTGATTCACTGTGAAGTTGTATGTTAATGATACTCATTTCGCGACGTCACAATCCGATGTCCTATTTTTAGATAGTTACTGCACAAAGCCAGCTGTTATATTTTTAAAGATTAAGGTATTAGTCCTTCATCTGTTTTTCTCGTGTCAGCTGCACCGGGCGCTGTGCGCGACGGCCGGCTGCGAGCACTCCACACTGCTGCTGTATCTGATGCTGCACTCCTGCAAGGCGTACAAGCGGCATGTCACAAACGTGCCGAATATAGAGCACTTGGTGAGTGCATAACGACATAACTACCCGACTGAAGCTAGCAGACATACTAGCTTCCAACTATTATACAACCTTTCTACCTTTAAGACCGCTTCTCTTTCTGTTCTTCAAGCTAAAAACTACTAAAAAACTAAAAACCCGCGAGTGATCGGACCCACGTACTACTAGCGTCTACCCAGCGATCTAAAAGGTGAAACAAATGACGAAACGTTTTATCGACGACTAAAAAACTTTTTGTTGGGTAAAGAATACTACAATGTAAAAGATTTTCTACTGGATAAATTTTGAGTATCTATAATATTATAGATTTATTATATTATTTATTTTGACATTAAATTTACTGTTTGACATTTATTTTATATAATTTTTGACATTTTAAATATTTTTGACGATCATTGTACACTCTGACATTTTTATATATATATTTTTTGTAATCTTGACATTGGTACAATGAAATAAACAATCTAATGTAATCTAATCAAGTCTCACTCGCTCTCTACCTCTGAGACCCTCCTACTCGACTTCCCCTCTCATTTCTCCAAATTTTACTCAAAATCCTTTTCCGCAGAGTGTCCGACTATGGAACTCTATCCCTGAACCCATCAGACGATCCCCTTTACAATCCTTCGAAACTGGCCTAAAAACGTATTTCCTTGAACAGATTCCTTAGCAGCCTTTTCTTCTTTCCTTCCTGATCTACTATATTGTGACTATATGACTCGATACTTTTAGCTATTAGGATGTGTTATGTGTGAATGTTGTGTCGAGTGTATCCTCCAGTGAGGGCACTACACGTTCATGACATATCCATGTCAGGGATATTCTTCCGTTTAAGCCTCTTCGGGAGACTTGACGCAGTTAGCCCTTCATGCAATTTGTTGGGGTGTCGTTTCAGGTCCGTATTAATAAACACTGCTTAAGCTAGAACTTAAGACAGTCTAGCTAGAGATCTGATTAGCGTTGAGCTGCTGCTTAAGACCTAGGTTTATTAATAAACGCTACTCATCGTTACTAATTTGAGATCATTTCTATCACAGAGCATATAATCTTCTTTTTTTGTAAGATTTTTTGTACCAGGAAAAGGCAAAGGCAAAACGCCATACAGCCATGACTTTGATAATGATATTCTGTCTTAGAATTTTAAGGTTATAAAATAAGGCCGAAGCCATTTCTTCAGTTTTCTCATTAAAACGTACAATGTGTACATTTTATCGCTTGTTTCGACGATTCTTGACGAGAATTTCAAAGGTCGGTCTCTTTGGTAAGTGACAATCTCATGAAAACGTCATGAAAATCTCCGCCGTGCGCAGTTGTTTGACAGGCTGTGGTTTGACAAGTCTCAAACGAGACCGAGGTTGAGATTCAGGTCTGAAGTAGTGTTTATTAATTAGTGAGCTATCTCTACGAGCTGCTCGAGCAGCTGCTCTACCTTGAGCAGCGTTTATTAATACGAGCCTCAGTCTCCCTCGGTAGTTTTCTGTATGTTTGAGAATCGCTTCTCCGTGTCCATCTCCAAATGGTCATGGATTTCCTTGTCGGTAACGAACCATGGAACATAACACAGGCTTCGTAGAATCATGTTCTGCATCCGTTACAGGATAGATATGTTGGTGTTGCTGGCTGCCCCATAGCTCGATACCATATGTCTTTGATATATGTAATTTGTATGAGTTTTGTATTGTTATGTATGTTTCAGATAGTGCCAATACTACAGGTTCTATACAACGCGCCGGATAGCAACTCTCATCACATATATATGTCGCTCATAGTGTTACTTATACTGACGGAGGATGATGCTCTCATCAAAAACGTGCATTCTATTGTAAGTATTATTTATGTATTGTTCATCATCAATCATCAACAGCCTATATACGTCCCCACTGCAGGGTCTCACTCAAGCCTACAGAGAGTGTACGTGACATAGTCCACCACGCGGGACCAGTGCGGATCGGCGGACTTCACATGCCTGATCAAGACATGCAGGTTTCCTCACGATGTTTTCCTTCACCGTTAAGCAATCGGATAATGTACTTGAATTGAAAAACAACTCATAGGTACACGGCTGGATTTGAATCCGGGACCCTCAGATTGAGAGTCCGCGCCTCGTCCACTGCGCCACCGACGCTTCGCCACGACGATTTATGTATGGTTATTTAGTAGCAGTGGTAGCTCAGTTGGGTAGAGCGTGTCCTTGAACAATCGAGGTCTGGGTTCGATCCTGGCTCGTACAAAAAAGATCCAATTTGTTATTTATTTATGAATGACAAAAAATCATTACAAGTACCATTGGCTTTTCGGTGAAGGAAAACATCGTGAGGAAACCTGAACACTCCTGAGAAGAAATTCAAAGGTGTGTGTGAAGTCTACCAATCCGCACTGGTCCCGCGTGGTGGACTATGTCCCATACACTCTCTGTAGGAGAGTTTGTCCACCAGACCTGTCCCTACATACATATTCGGCTATGAACTTTAGAATGTTGTATGTTACAGATGTTAAAAAATCTGACGTGGTACACTGAGAGGACAATATCCGAGATATCGCTCGGTGGTCTCATAGTGTTGGTGGTAGTTCGAGCGCTACAGTACAACATGGCGCGAGTCAGAGACAAGTACCTGCATACGAACTGTCTAGCCGCCATAGCCAATATGAGCTGTGAGTATTGGTTTTTAGTCAATGAACGCCGCTGCACGCACGAAAAAGTGTCACGTTCCGCCTGAGCTGAGCATGCAAGCGAGAGCGCGGAACCAGTGATAGTGAGGCACGATCGGCCTAAGCGTTCGGCTCGTGACGCATCTTTTCTTATTACGTTATCACGTAAAATTATCGTCCGTAAACCAACTTTACAGACAACCAATTTTTTTGAATATAACAGGCGAGTGTTTGACCATAATCTCACCTGATGCTAAGCGACGAGGATGTTAGGATGGTTTATTCTAGCCTTAAAGACATCTAGGTTGTAGCGCTCGGGAAACACAAAAGCCGGCAGGGGATTCCATTCCTTAGCTGTAGGCATAATAAATGAAGAAGCGAAAAGCTTCCCAGGATAGATAAGTTTGATCGCCCCTGTGGCCTAGTGACTACAATCTTGGATACAATTCGGAGGTGCCGGGTTCGATTCCCACCGGAGGTACCTATCGGTACTCTGTGTGATTGGTGGTAGTGCATTTGCAATAGTTTAGTCCGCCTGGTTAGCTACCATCACGTTGCCTAACTCAGCTGCCAAACAGTTGAGTTAATATCACCAGTGTTTAGCTCTTCAATAGTGGTGTACTTAGTGAAAAGGGTCCGATGATGAAGCCAGGAAGTAGAAATTGTAACTCTTCAATGGATACTAGCAAACACCTCGAGTTTGGGCTCGTTTGGTTTGATGATTTCAACACGTTACAAGTGGTACACTCAGTGATAAGGGTCCGATGATGAAGCCAGGAAGTAGAAATTGTAACTCTTCAATGGATACTAGCAAACACCTCGAGTTTGGGCTCGTTTGGTTTGATGATTTCAACACGTTACAAGTGGTACACTCAGTGATAAGGGTCCGATGATGAAGCTAGGAAGTAGAAATTGTAACTCTTCAATGGATACTAGCAAACACCTCGAGTTTGGGCTCGTTTGGTTTGATGATTTCAACACGTTACAAGTGGTACACTCAGTGATAAGGGTCCGATGATGAAGCCAGGAAGTAGAAATTGTAACTCTTCAATGGATACTAGCAAACACCTCGAGTTTGGGCTCGTTTGGTTTGATGATTTCAACACGTTACAAGTGGTACACTCAGTGATAAGGGTCCGATGATGAAGCCAGGAAGTAGAAATTGTAACTCTTCAATGGATACTAGCAAACACCTCGAGTTTGGGCTCGTTTGGTTTGATGATTTCAACACGTTACAAGTGGTACACTCAGTGATAAGGGTCCGATGATGAAGCCAGGAAGTAGAAATTGTAACTCTTCAATGGATACTAGTAAACACCTCGAGTTTGGGCTCGTTTGGTTTGATGATTTCAACACGTTACAAGTGGTACACTCAGTGATAAGGGTCCGATGATGAAGCCAGGAAGTAGAAATTGTAACTCTTCAATGGATACTAGCAAACACCTCGAGTTTGGGCTCGTTTGGTTTGATGATTTCAACACGTTACAAGTGGTACACTCAGTGATAAGGGTCCGATGATGAAGCCAGGAAGTAGAAATTGTAACTCTTCAATGGATACTAGCAAACACCTCGAGTTTGGGCTCATTTGGTTTGGTTTGACGATTCCAACACGTTACAAGTGGTACACTCAGTGATAAGGGTCTGATGATGAAGCCAGGGAAGTTGAAAGTGTGAGAAGCGTGTGTTTATTTTTGTAAACTATAATTATTTTACAAACCCTTGTACATGTTGTTCTCAGGTGAATTCCGCAACCTGCACCCGTACGTTGCGCAGCGGTTAATATCTCTGTTTGAAATATTAACCAAGAGGAGAGGCCGCCTCTGCACCGAGATCGAGGGTGGGGACATCAACGGACTGGAGCTGCCGCACCACGCCGAGGAGAAAACTGAGGAGATCGTGAGTCAATACTTACTACCTCGGACTGGGAGACGCGGGGTGGGACGGCCTCCAGCCCACTGGTCTGACGACCTTAAGAAGATAGCGGGAAACGAGTTGATGAGGACGACGGAGGACCGGAAGGAGTGTCGCACGTTGGGAGAGGCCTAACTTCAGCAGTGGAGAGACACGGGCTGATAAGTCAAGAAGATAGGTCATCGCTTGACCTCAATCTCACCTGATGTTAAGTGACGATGTGGTCGACGATGTTACGCGTTGGTCTAGAATATAGATTACCAATCTTTTATGGACTACCCACATTTTACAAGTCAAAATAATTCCAACGCTTATATAGATGTAGTTAATAAAATTTATTTTATAGTTATGTATATTGATAAACACAAATTTAAAATTAATTTTCTCTCTCTCTCTCTCTCATCGTGTTCTTCGTGGTGAGAGGTTCGTCATTCTTAATAAATTAAAAATACAAAACCAGGTAACAATAATTTGCTTTTCGACCCGCTACCGCCCCCACGAAAAGCTCAGCGCCCACTAGGAGGCGGAACCGCCCTTGGGAATCTACTCTTCGTTTAAACATTACAGACAGTTCATCTGGCTTACAATCCGAAGGTCCCGTTTTCGATTCCCAGAGACTCCCAGGGGGGATATATTGGTACTCGACGGTAGTGCATTTTCTATGACTTCCTGGTTAGCTACCACCTAGTTACCTAAGACTGCCACTAATCGGCAGTTTTAGTAGCACTGTTGTGCTCCGGTATGAAACGTAGCAGATTCAGCTCCTTATTAGTTTGAGGCTTCTGGGTGCGCACGCGCACCATCCAACGGCGTTATCGTCACTTACCATCAGGTGAGATGAAGGCCAAGTACAAACCCATCGCACATGTATCTTATCTCAACTTCCAGATGGACCACATAAGTGTACTGGACGAAGTGCTGAGGATGCTTCTAGAGATAATCAACTCTTGCCTGACGCACCAGCTGGTCAACAATCTCAACTTAGTCTACGCGTTGCTCTACAAGAGACAGTTGTTCCAACAGCACCAACAGCATCCCATCACGCAGAACATCGAGATGGTGAGTGAGGTGACACACATAGACCCACGAGACGGATAATGTTCAAATTCAAAAATTTTATTGCACACACATACACACACAAAACAGAATAGAAAAGAACATAACATGTACAATGAAGGCGGTCTTATCGCTAAGAGCGATCTCTTCCAGGCAACCTTGAGGCAGAAGAATCCTATAAATAACAAGTTCATTCATCATCGGCCGGTAAACGTCCACAGCTAGACACAATCCTCCTCCATGGTACGCCACATCGACTGGTCCCGAGCCACCTGCATCCAGCGACTACCCGCGACCTTTACTAGGTCGTCCGTCCACCTAGTAGAGGTGCTTCCCGCTACGTGGTTGCCACTCGATAACTCATACATACAGTACGGAGCCGTAAATAGTATTGCACATCATCAATCATCGCATTTCCGAATACAATCGAATGCTAATTTCCGTGCCCATGTATCCCTACTAATATTATAAATGCCTAAGTAACTCTATCTGTCTGTTACGCTTTCCCGCTTAAACCTCTCAATCGATTTTGATGAAATTTGGCACAGACAATCTTTAGACCCTGAGAAAGGACATAGGCTACTTTTTAATGCGAAAAAAAGGTTTTTAAGGGTTTTTTATGACGTAGTTCTCACGGGATAAAACCTAAAGTCCACGCGGGCGAAGCCGCGGGCAGAAGCTAGTTATTTATAATTTATTGTTTATCAACATTTGAATTCAGAACTGAGTACATACTTTATTGTTGTTTTGTTAGATTCCTGCGTGAACTATATAGAGCTGTTAAACTATTTTCTTTATTAACTTGTATTTATTGTTGTTGTTTAAACCCCTTTAGAATGTTTATAGTCAGTGATTATTACTTATTGTAGATAATTTCGCGTGACTGGGCATGTAAAGGTTAAATTTAAATTTTTTAAAGTGGGGTTTCAACAACTATATATATATTGATCTGGACGCGACTGCACTCTATCGCATTTGAACCAAGATTGACAAACGGCATACATGTTGTGTGCGACATAGATAAGGCCCTACGAAACCGAAAATAGCCGATTATCTCTTTACAAAGGACGATGTGCAATATTTACGGTCCCGTGCTGTAATACATGTTCTTTTTATACAGCGAATACTGTCACTTTGTTCCAGGTTATAGGATATTTCTCTACGCGTCTGCAGCGCGTTCAGGAAGGCATCGGCGGTGATTTGGGCGTTACTGAAGTGTTACAATGTATTAAAAAGGGCGCCGAGCAGTGGTCAAGCGATAGGCTAAAGGTAAAAATCTGTATGATTTCACAATATTCCACCTCACATATTTTTCCACACAATGAAAGAAAGAAAAAATTTATTTGCCAAGTACATAGTTTTTTACACGGTGTTTAGATAGTAATTTCAATTAGTTCGATGTACTTAACCTGTCCACAGTGTGCAAATATTATAAACATATCTAATAAAGAATTTAATTGTTAAAAAATTAGTTTACATCGCATGTCAATTAGTACAATGTTAATAATTTTGTCATTAAATAATTCACAACTCATCTTATTCATTTATGTCAAACTATAATTACTGGTATATTTAAAATGATTAATGCTTATGATTCAAATGTTCAGGAAAACTATAAAAGCAGTTTCCAAGAAGCCAATCCGTAATTTTTTTCTTAAAATCTCTGCCGTTTTCTAATTGTAAAACCCTTGGGAGATGATTGTAAGCAATGATGCATGTGTTAAATGCACAATAAATGGGTGGAACTTGCCCTTCATCTCACCTGATGATAAAAGACGATAAGGCCGTTGTATGGTGCGCGTGCGCACACAAAATCCTCAAGCTAATAAAGAGCTGGCTCTGCTACCTTTCATACCGGAACACGACAGTGCTATTAATACTGCTGTTTGGCGGCAGACTTAGGTAACATGGTCGTAGTTAGCCAGTACACTAACACAAACAGTACCGACAGGTATCCCCACTGGAAATCGAACCCGAGACCTCCGTCTTGTTAGGCATTAGGCCACGGAGACTAAATACGAAGGTTGTCTTTCTACCGGAATATTTTCGTATTGTCTGCAGAAATTCCCCGACCTAAAATTCCGCTACGTTGAAGAAGAAAGACCTGAAGAATTCTTCACACCTTACGTCTGGGGTCTGATCAGCCATTGCGGTGGCGTATACTGGGCGAGCGAGTGCGGCGCGCGCGCCATAGGAGACCTCCTGGCCTGTTGATGGATAGACTTCGCTTGGTGGTGTGCTTTTGGCGACCAGTGATGATCAGTGGATGGTATACAGGCATCATGTTGCTAGGACAGCCAATGGTCGATACGGTTCAAGAAATGGCTGTTTAAGTGTTCAGTGTTTGGGACAGCCATTTGGGAGACATGGCTGTTTTGCCAATGGCCTTTGAGACAATGTGGGACATGATAAGGTGACTTCAGCGTATGGAACAGCCAATGGATGTGGTAAACCAAATGGCGGATTAGGTGCTCGCAGCGTTTTTAACAGCCAATGTTGTTCGACCAGGCTGTCGAAGTTTTCGTTATGTTTGGGACAGCCAATGATGGGCATGGTTGGATGTAGTTCAAATTTCAATGGCTTTGAGTGCCCGTCGACGACGATGTAGAAACTAGAATCCCATTTTCATATTTGTAGAAATCAATTTACTAGGATGTGTATATAAAGTTACAAAAATAGGAACAGCTAGCTACCGCCATGATTTCTATATAGACTGCCCTCTGATTGGTTACCTAAACAGCCATTTTGTTTCAACTCGTTTCCTATTGGCTGTCGTTTACGCTAGTTGTGTTTTTCGGACATGAAATAATAACATTGGTTATAAAAGTAATATGCTATATCACCCCTTTTCTTATCTTATTTAATTATTTAAATTAATTCATAAACTATGAGAAAATATATATTTTGCTTCAAAATGTATATAGCCCATTTGTATACAAAAAAATATTATTGCTACCTACTTGTTTATCATAGCTGCTTACATTCGAATTTGCACTTTTCGCTATAAACTTTAAAAATACAATTTATGTTATTATTACATTTTCTCCAAGTATTATGTGACTACAAAATTAAACGGTCGAATATTGTTAAATTATTGTCTAGAATGTATTATTTAGGACTTTTCACCTGAGAGTTAGTGAAAGTTAATCTTAGTGTAATAAGCACTAAGAGCTAGGTTAGCTTAAATTGCGAGAGAAACAAAATATTTATATCCGAGTATAACCTATGTAAATATCACCAAAATCGGCTACACAAGTCCACTGTTGGACTTAGACACTGCTTATTTCCTGAATATGTTTCCTTAGTCGCCTTTTACGACACCCATGAGATGACACGGGTCTATCCTATGCTAAGAGACCACACATAATTTAAACAAAAATAATGTAAATATAGCAAATATGAAACAATTCTAAACATTTGAAAAAGGAAATAATAAACTTGTGGCTGCATAGACCACTACTCTCCTTTAGAAAAGATATTACTGTTGCATATATATACTTATCTATGACATATATAATACAAGTGGCAAGGGCAGAACCATCCATAGACAATATACAATTTGAAAAGTAAAGGACTTACTAATAAATTAAAAAATTGACAGACAATTTAAACTGAAATACAAAATGCATAAAAGACATTAAAAAGAGGCAAGAATAACTTTCACTAAATCTGATCGTGGAATTTCAACTTTACAGGCACTGACAGCATTTAAGTATTAGATTATTAAGTGTTTGAATTTATTCGTTTATTTATATTATGTGATGATATTTTATTTGTTATTCCATTGAGCTTTCTATGTGAAGACTTTAAGGCAAATTGGTATTAGATTTTGAAATATTTAGGTATATGGTGTTTTTTCCAGTTAGCAACTTTCAAAGTTGAAAATCTAGCTTGAGAAAACAAAATGGCGCAAATTAATTCGACATATTGTTTGAATGAAACCATCGTATCGACAAATCAATAATGATTTAAATTAGTCTGATTCTAATACCAATGCCACACGCTGGTACCAAAATTGACTATTACATTAAGTAGTAACACAATTTGTGGTACAAATATGGTACGACCATTTGTTAGATATTTTAATCAATAATTATAACTAGTTCAAAATATGACATGTCAAATTCTTTAAGATTGTACGAAAATGCAATATATGTTAGATATAATTGTATAATATCTGAATAAATAATATTTAATATTATAAATTTGATGTTTAATTTTAACCTAACCTAATTTACGAAGCCAAAAATAACACGAAGACAGTAAAAAACTAAACCACGACTTCGACAAGAAACAGTAACGTTCCGAAATAACGTTTTGACTTCTTTTAGTCTATTATAACGTGATGTAACTATATACAGTTTACTTAACAAAAAATCTGATATCAATCACCTATATACTAATAAACTTGTGACTTCTGGGTGAGATAACAGAAACATCCAATTAATGAAGCAATTGTTATCTTTCATGACCGGAATGCAACAAGTGCTGTGACATACTTGGGTAAGATGGTGGTAGCTAGCCAGGCGGACAGAGAAAAATGCCTTACCACCAACCAAACTGAAATCAGAGATGCCTTGTACCTTTATCGTTACCTATACTTTTCACGTTCGACGCTCCCAAACTATTTAAATATCCCGCCTTTTATACCAAAGACACACTTCGTTTCTGACAGTTTTCTTAGCCTAGTATTGTTCTGAGGATTTCGCTCCGCTCTTCCTATTTTTGTGAAGTTTATAATTCTTTAAAGAAAAAAAACATTCCATAAATTGTAGTTTTATTTAAAAAAAATATATTAATAATCTGAAGTAATTATTTTTCTGCTCTCTTTTTTAGTGTTGCCAGTCTTCAATTTCAAAACTTCAAAATCTTCAAATCGAATCAATCGAAGCGAAGTTGAAGAAGTGTGATGTGCGTGTGTTATTTTTTTAAAGTAAGTGGGTGTTATTGTTTTATTATCCAGTGGTTTTGAAAGAAAACGAAACACTCAATTTGTGGCAGTTACTCGTAGAATTTTGCGTCTTATTGTTTGGTGTAAAATCTTTTTGGAGTCAAGTTATTGGGCGTACAAGGTAAGTTCTCAGTTGTTTTTATTATGACCTACGAAATTTTAATTTATTCTAGTGTTATTCGCGAATTCTTTGTTTATTTACTTGTCTTTGTCATTTTTCTCTGGTACATGATTGATTTACATTTCTTTATCCACTTTAACAAAACATTACACTGTATAAAATTTTTAATTTATTTCTGAAGTTGTAGGCACATACCACATTAAATTACTTTGAACAGAATAAATACTGTTCTAAAAATCACTGTTGAGGTAAGATAGAAAGAAAATAATTTATGCCACACTAACAAAAAAATACAATAAATAATGAGAAAAATCAATATATGACACATACAGAAACAAAAACACAGCAAAGAATTACAGTACAGTAAAATTAAGTCAACTTGGTAACTGTGACCCAACGATCACAGTACTGATTTTCAGCTGCACAGTGAGTAATTTCTTTGGCGTTCAAACATTACTATTTCTAACTATAACTACCCTAAGAAAACGCCACAGCACATTCCAAAAATGAAAATGTACACCAAAACACTAGTAGTAATTTTTAATAACAAGATGAGAATTAATAAAATAAGGGTAGAAATAGGCTGCACATTTTTATAACATTTTCTTACTTTGAGCATCTTCCTATACAGCAAAAATATTAAATACTGATTACGGTATTTTGAAATGTTTTTGTCTGTGTTGGACTTAATAAATATGTTGTGCATTTATTCACACATTCATTTTTAATATTCTATGAAATGATGCACATTTAAAAAAATATATTGTAAAACAACTACACTCTACCTAACTATTACAAAAGTTTTGAGTGTATACTCTACTACTATACTCTATTTAAACATGAAATTTTTGCTATGAATTTGCCCCAAGTAGCTTTACTTGTTCCATCTAGATAAAAAATATTCTGTAGCCTTCTCTAACCTGTCAACTATCCCTATACAAAACATCAAGTCATTCTCTCTCTCCATTACTATGTGACTTTCTCTTTTAAAATATGGTTGGACAAGTTACACTCCATAAGTGTTTATGAAACTTACATGATTAAAAGTAACCATTCATTCATCATTAAATTGAAACTCCAAATGAGTACACTTCCATACCTTTTTTTTAAAATTTATTACAGCTTTATTTATTCCACTTTACAGTTTTTAAAAATATACATTATCTCATAAATATAAAGCTAATGTTAGTAAATTAAGACATGGTTTTCACTATCACCGCCAACTCTGATCAACTTCCCGTTTGGGTAGTGAATACCCCTTGACCTACTGCTGAAAGTAAGAAAGTTTGGTCGCGATGGGTGGAAGTAGGTGGTTGTGGGTGGCAAAAATGTGAAAAATATATATCTGTCCTTGTCTAACTCATGTTAGGGAAAGTTCTGATAATTTCTATATTGATCTATAAAGATAACATTTACTCTATGTTTATGCCAAAATAAATGTCCACCCGTGCGAAGCCGGGGCGGGCTGCTAGTCTAATTATAATAATTTATTTCCATATCTTTGTCATGCGTCCCCCCTATGGGTAAAAGCCTACTCCATTCTTTTCCACCTTTCCCTGTCTTTGGCCATGTTTAGGGCCTTGCTATCTTCTCTTCTTGACTGTATACTGTTGCTTTTGTTTTTATAAGTAAGGTGGTTTTATCTTTTTTTTTCTGTTTTTTTATTTAATGAAGGGTATCAGGTAAGTACTTAGGTTGTAGGCTTCGATACCTTATTCCATATCATCAGTTACATGAAAGCTATGTTCAAACACATGGAGTTATAATGAGTGTAATATTTAGTTGTTGATAATTTTAATTAAGACTAAAAGAAACTAAAATATTTCTGTTTTAAATAAAAATCCACACCTTAATGCTGGATTATATATAAATAGACATAATCTAAGTCTCGCAACAGTTTCGTAACACATCCATCACCACATAATCTACTATGATGTAAGTAGCTTGGGAAATGGGTCGAGATATGATACTTTAATAATTAAGATCATTATCTCTTTCCTAATTTTTATGTGTAAATGACAAGTTTTGTAGACTTATTTTATAGTCTTTGGGAGTTTTGTTAATCAGCTGCATAAGTTATTGCCATTGCCTTTGTATCCACACTGAAAATTGTTTTTTTTTCAAGCTGTTGTAAATATTGAGCTTTTACAATAAGGTAGCATCGAGTTTTCGTGTTGATATTCCGTTTTAACTTTATATTATCATTTAAGCAAGCAAGCACTATATAAGTTTGTTAAAGTTGGTATATAAGCACTAGTTCTCATTGACTGGCAGTATTTTTCATATTCCATTGTCTCTCTAAAACTTTTTTATCTATGAAGAAGCGACTCAGAAATCTTATTTTTAAAATTTTATCTTTACATATCCATCTGTAGCCGCTTTAAGCATATTGACGTCATCAAAACTTAAATTCCTTTTATGAATGTATAAAATCTTTACTGAAATAAGAAATATAAAAAGAAACGAATTCAAGGGCCTTTGGTTAAACAGTTACTGACCCCAAAATGAAGAGAATTATTTTACTCAATCAAGTTTCCTTATTTAGCTGATGGTGTAACTTAAGCAGATATTTTTGTAGTTTGGAGTCATTTGGAGATGTGAAAACATTTCCATTTGTTGTGGTTTAATTTATATATATATTTGTTTGATGCTACATATTTATACTTGAGAACTAGAGAAGTAGTAATACTTAACAAACAGTTAAAAGAAAATTTAATTAAACAATTTAATAATTGCTGTGGTAGATACCACAGCAATTTAACCTCCCTGGTGTAAAATAATAATAAAGTATGAATAAGAGGTTTTTTGAATATCTCATTTCTCTCTCCATGTAAGACAAAATCACAGGCCGGACACTTGGAACAAATGTCGTGATGTCGGTACACATCGAACTGATGACGTTTGTATACACGCGCGGTCGGTCATTATTTGAGTCAGTTTCTTCCGGGAAGAAGTGTCTTGTCTTGTGTCGTGTCGGGTAAACGTCCGTTCTGTACGTAGAGAAAAAAATAATCATTAGATGGGCAGTCGTATAGTATAATATATGTGATCACTTATCCTCCTACCAAGTGTGATGATATGGAAAGTCCTATCATAAAAAGTTCTCCGTGGCGATCTATGAATTACTCATGTCCAACATTGGACTTACCAAGCTGATGGGGAAATAAAAGTTGTGTTTAAATATAAATATAGTTAATTCCTGGAAACTCGAGATTCCGGAAGATTTCATTGATCTTTGGTTGCGAATTTCCCAGAACTCACATCTGGTGTAAGTAGATGTGTTTTTCCCGGTAAAGGAAGCGCTGCATAGGCTGTGGCATAGGGTCTTACTGCGTGTTTACTCAAGTACAATCGCGGACAAACATACAGGTCAAACTGGAACCTCATTTTTTAAGTCGTTTAAAATACTGCGTATCATGTATGACACTGAGTTCTATAATTGTGTTAGTAATTTTGATGTTGCGATATAATGTTAAGCTTTGTGGTTCCTTGGTTCTTTGTAGTTCTGATGATAAACGACCCTTGAGTCGGTTCCGCGAACAAAAGCCTCAGATTTCAAAAATGCCGTAATGAGATACCTAGCTCCGGACCTACCGCTAAGGGAGGCCGCATACCCTAAAATCGACGGAGGTCATTACGAGTTTGGATGATATCCCCAATATGCCCAGTATTGTTCAAGTTGTTTGCCGGGAACTATAGTGCTTTGTATCATCATCAACCGGGACACGTCCACTGCTGAACATAGACCTTCCCTACGGTACAACTGTCCGTAGTGCCTAGCCACATGCATCTACTACCCGCTACATTGACTAGGTCGTCGGTACGTCTAGGGGGACGGCCCGGTACACGTTTCCCAGTAAGTGGTTGCGCCATTCTGTAACTCTTACTCCCCATCAGATATCCGTTCTTCGAGCGATGTGACCTGCCCATTGCTACTTCAGCTCACTAACTCGTCGAGCTAGTCGGTGACCTTAGTTCGTCTACGGATTTCGTTATTCCGGATTTTATCGCGTTTATTCGTATACATATGTGAATCGAAATTAGTATTATCAGAACACAACAGTGCTATTAACACTGCTGTTTGCCGACAGAGTACGGGCGCACTAGCTTTATTTTTACTTCCAAAATCAAGGAGGAGGACGGATAGCATTGCATCACCAAACCAAACTGCTGCCGTCGCTCTTACCTGAAATTATGTCATAAATAATACGCACTTGACAGCGTAGATAAAATCCGAAATGAGGAAATCCGTAAACGAACTGATGTCACCGACATGTCTCGACGAGTCAGTGCGCTGAAGTGGCAATGGGCAGACATGGCTCGAAGAACACAACCGATGATTGTAATGAGTTCTCAAGTGGCAACCGCGTACCGGGAAAAGAGTATCGAGCCGAGCCCCCTACCATACCAACGATTACAAAATCACTATACAATAAAAAATAAAATTAAAAATTTTGAAAATACCCGCGACAAATGTAAATGTTGTATTGGGAAAAGGGTTAAATAATTTTTTGAGAAACCCTCGACTAAATGGAAGTAAGTAACGAGATAAAACGAAGCTTACATATTATTACAATAATAAGTCCGAAAAAATCCGTCGGGGGCTGCCATTCCCGTTTCTGAAGGAACAAAAATTTGCAGTTTTATAAATTTGACACTAGTTGAAATAAGGTTGGGTACCTAATTTTTTTATGTAGTCTTGAATTGATACCGCCTTATTAACCATCTCCATTTTCTAATGGCTACACACTTGGACTTACAATATAGGTACTGGGTTCGATTCCCAGTACCTGTCGGTACTCGTTTTGGTTGGTGGTACAGACAGCATTTTAGGTGGTATTTCCTATGTTTGCCTGGCTAGCTACCACCATGTTACTTAAGTCTGCCGCCCAACAGCAGTGTTAATAGCACTGTTGTGTTCCGGTATGAAAGGTAACATAGCTAGCGCCTCATTACATTGAGGATTCTGGGTGCGTACATTTACCATCCAATAAATGAAATGAAGGCCAAGTGCAAACCCATCATACATTTAAAAAATGACTGCATCTATACGAGATAAAAATGATTTTATTACTCCTACGTTTTAATTGGAAACGACAACAGATTAGGCAATGGCAGCCCCCGACGGATTTTTTCGGACTTATTATTGTAATAATATGTAAGCTTCGTTTTATCTCGTTACTTACTTCCATTTAGTCGAGGGTTTCTCAAAAAATTATTTAACCCTTTTCCCAATACAACATTTACATTTGTCGCGGGTATTTTCAAAATTTTTAATTTTAAGCTTTTTAGAGAATTCATATGTTGTAGTCTTAATATCGTGACGTGTGAAGTATCATGTCATGACAAACAATATGTGCAATTGTATTAAAAATCAAAGGTTTCCCTATGTGACGGAGTTTTTTTAATGTATAATTTCGATTATCAGGAGTTTATGTACAGATGCTAATCACCAAACACTCTATAAAGAGCTCAGGCATAGTTTATTCGCCATGTTCCTTCACAAAGTTCCCCTCAAAGTTATTCTGCTCAATCATCAGACCCTCAAAAGTTCATGTGCAGGTTCTGCTCATCAAACACTCCCAAAAGAACCCAAACACGGCTTACTAGCTATTTGCCTTCGCAAGATTCCCTTCAACGTCGTTCTGATCCATCATCAGACCCTCAAAAGTTCATGTGCAGGTTCTGCTCATCAAACACTTTCAAAAGAGCCCAAACACGGCTTACTAGCTATTTGCCTTCACATGGTTCCCTTCAACATCGTTCTGATCCATCATCAGACCCTCAAAAGTTCATGTGCAGGTTCTGCTCATCAAACACTCTCAAAAGAGCCCAAACACGGCTTACTAGCTATTTGCCTTCGCAAGGTTCCCTTCAACGTTGTTCTGATCCATCATCAGACCCTCAAAAGTTCATGTGCAGGTTCTGCTCATCAAACACTTTCAAAAGAGCCCAAACACGGCTTACTAGCTATTTGCCTTCGCAAGATTCCCTTCAACGTCGTTCTGATCCATCATCAGACCCTCAAAAGTTCATGTGCAGGTTCTGCTCATCAAACACTTTCAATAGAGCCCAAACACGGCTTACTAGCTATTTGCCTTCACATGGTTCCCTTCAACATCGTTCTGATCCATCATCAGACCCTCAAAAGTTCATGTGCAGGTTCTGCTCATCAAACACTTTCAAAAGAGCCCAAACACGGCTTACTAGCTATTTGCCTTCGCAAGATTCCCTTCAACGTCGTTCTGATCCATCATCAGACCCTCAAAAGTTCATGTGCAGGTTCTGCTCACCAAACACTTTCAAAAGAGCCCAAACACGGCCTAGTAGCTATAAGCCTTCGCAAAGTTCTCTGTCCCTCATTTTAATGAGTTAAAATCTTGATTGCAGCGCCCCCTGGTGAGCTAGCGCCATACCACCTATCTAAGAACCATCGCTGACGTATCAGCAACCCTTTACAAAAAACCGTATGTAAATCGGTCAAACCGTTCTGGAGATAAGTGGCAACATTGGTTTGTATGTACACACAAACAAACAAACAAAGACACAAACAAACAAACAAACATCCTCTCACCCTAAACGCATACACTGTCTCCGTTCCGTCGCGGGTAATAAATAATAGACATTATACAAAAGATTTTTCTGGCAATTGCAGGTTTACTCGAAGACATAAAGTCGGTTTTACGCATTCAAATTTATTTACTACACAAAAACAAATGAAAATATTTCCTATGCTATACTTGTTAGCACTGAGTATTCCTTATACATACTTAGAATTTATAATAATCTATCGTTCAATAATAAAGAACCGTTACCAACGACGCAGGTACTATCTAAAGACGAGTTTGATTCATTGACAGCTCAATTATTTATCCATTGACCTCTAATACTAAGGCGCCTTACATTCTTTCGACAGTATTGGTACGCATTTGGACAAGAAACACTGTCTGAATCATAATAGAAACTATATTTATTACATTACCTTATAAAATAGCTATCATTTCCCGTCTAAAATGTCCGCAGTGCAATGAGTGCCGCGAATCAGCGCGCGCTAACGTGTGTTCGATTTTTGAAATGTGTGTCGTTATCGTGTGATTGTTGCTGGCCAGTGTTTTTGTGGATTGTCTATGCTTTGGGTGTTTTCTATTGTAATAATGGAAAGCGCTAAAATGATTTTAATATAGAATTTTTCGGCGCTCTGAATCTATTCGTATGCGCTGATGGTGCAGATATTTCTTTGATCTGGCCTGGACGATTTTTAGAAATCTGACCTTTTACAGTATATCTATCGATTTTTTTAAATACCCGACTAGATTTGGTTTTAAAATGTGAATATTACTGACAAATTAGATAATTTAAAAAATATATTCTCTAATAGTAGTTCTGAAGGATGTGTATTGTTGAAATCGCGAAGGTTTTTATTTAACACAAACAAAAGCATAAGAATTAGTCATCAATTTAAGGATATATAATATACAATTTATCCACTGAAAAGAATCAGATTTTAAAATACAAATAGTTTTTAATTTGGTGTAGTCATCAGTAGCTATTATTATCGTTTGGTTTTATACACTAACATAATTTTAAAAGTTGATTTTTGTCGATTGATAGTATAAACATACCGATTGCATCAGATACCGTCAAATCTTTACAACTAGTACCGTAATAATATCCCAGACAAATGTAATGAGAGAAATAAAATACGTCCTTAGGTCAACGATCTCAGCTTGGCTATGATCCAAACCTATTGCAGTCTTTGCAAAAAGGGTCACGAAAACTGCATGACACGTCTAGCAAAGAGAGAATCTTCGTTGATAATCAAACTCCTTGGTTGAATCGGACTTTAATCTTTTTTGTTATCTCGAAATGAGATTAGAAAGGAGGTAACAATCATGACTACAGTTCGACAAGGATCTAAATGATAGTGGATGTAAAAGGAACGAATTGCATCGGCCATCTTGAAATGTTTTGATTATGGTTGCGGGTAGTCATGTAGTTTTCGTCAGGCTATGGTCAGACTATATTTTATCCCCTAATGAGGTTCCATCATTGACGGTCACGACGTCGTTTTCTTTCAAGGGCTTTCTTTGTGGGATTTAATAAATTTTTGAATCGATTTCAAAAAAGAAGGAGGTTCTTAATTCGACGGGTATTTTTTAAATGTTTGTTACCTCAGAACTTTTGACTGGGTGAACCGTTTGGGATGATTCTTTTTTTATTTGAAAGCTGGTGCTTCCCCTTTCAATTTGGTCCAGTTCTGACAATAGAATCCACGAGAAAACAATCTTAAATTTGTCTGAATAAAAGTAGACTTTTAGGGCAATTGAAGCCGGTTTCCAGTTCTTTTTGAACGCATTTACTTGTAAAATTTGTATAGGGTTTGCATTGGGCCTTAATTTGACTTTGTTGAAGTGCACATACAGAAGCTTCAATGTAATGAAGCGCTGTCCCCAACCGAGTACCGATAGATTCACGTTCCACCAGATGAGATGAAGGCCAAGTTCAAACCCAACACACGTTTAAAAATTTTATGTTTTATTATTGGATTTGGACATTCTTTTCTCCGTATCTAATATTTGTCCGCCCATTTATCATTTCATAGTCGACACCTCCACATCCATAACTCGTAAACGGAATTTGTAAACTCATAAAATATAACGATTGCTATCATTCTATGTTTATTACATTTCAAATACAGTTTTCTTTAATATTTGGCCGACACACGACCTAAAACGGTTAACTGCTATATTATAGGTTTTTAACGGTTTTTATTTAAGTCACCATAAGAGCGGATGTTCGAGATCTCACATTTGGGAATCCGATTTTTGAATCTTTACCACAAATAATTAATGCGTTCAAAATGAACTTCAGGCAAAGAGTTCAACTACCCGCGAAGACTTTATCACAAACTAAACAATACTTCATACCAGTTTCATTAAAATAATTTTAATAACCGCTTTATCCATTTTAAATCAGTTCACAATTGACAATGATCAAAGCAGGGATACGGTATTCATCAATTTTGCATTCAAATTGGCAACGACTTCCTTTTTTGAAGTGTATTAAAATTATTTTTAGCTATGCACTTTTTATCTTACGCGAGGAATTTTACCGTCAAAAGTCAAATTATGCTTTATCAAAATAAAAAAATAAAATTTCGTGGCATGTGTGTGAGTATGTGTGTGTGCAACTTGAAGTAATACAAACGATGGGATTACTTCACAGGTAATAAAATGTACTTGTAACAAAATGTTATAATTTTTAAGTTCTGATCTAGGTAGATCGTTAGATGTGGGCAGGAACTAAAGCCCGTATTTTTTAAATTAATGCTGCTTAACCCAGTGTTCTAGTTTGAGGATCAAGTAGAGATAACTCACTAATTAAACACTTTTTAAGGCCTGATTCTCAACCTCGGTCTCGTTTGAGAATTCTCAAAAGCAGCTGTCAAACAGCTACTTAAGGCTGATATTTTCATAAAATGTTCTCCGATTTTCGTTCTCAACGCTGATGACTTTTTGGACATTTGATGACTTAAGGATGTGTTTTATATGTCAGAAAGTTTGAATTACGGTTATTTCGTTACACAATTAATGTTATGTCCATAAATTATTTTTCTGTGCCCAAATCTGAGCATAAACCTGAAGTCATTCGTTCACTCGTTCAATTCCTTCGTTGTAGGTCTCAGTTTGATAGAGATGAGTCGAACTTAAATAAGTAACGTTTATTAATAAAGGATACTTAAGGAGCTGCTCAACGATAAGGAGATCTCTGGCGAGATTGTCTTAAGTTCTAGATTAAGCAAAGTTTATTAATACTGCGCTAAGTGTCGATGACAGTCTCAAGCTAATTATAAAGTTCATTATTTTTATTATATACTTCGTTTTAGCTTCAGGGCTAAATTCCAACGATAGTTAATTAAAGTATTTCGAAGTAATAGGTATTGATTGATTTTTATTACATTTTGACTTGGCGGTGACTCGGCATCTACCTATGTAACAACAACATCTTACTGCGATCACCAATCCACACAATCTCACAAGTATGGTGATTATGACAAATGCCGTCTGAGAAAGTCTGACGTAGCAATCCATGAGGGAAGCTATGTCCAACAGTGGACTTATGGATGGACGATTATGTTTTTTTAAATAATATCGGACTAAGTTGACAGACAGCACTCGTAACTTTTTATGATTAAATATTTTTTTCTTTTGATATTCCTTGTCATTAAACTCATGTCCAGCAGTGGAATTACGCATCTGAAGACGACGGCTACGACGTCATTAGGTTTGTTTTCATCGTCATCAATTGTTGTTTTGATGATTAACGACCGAATGGTATCAACCACTTTGCTAAGTTAAAGACGGTTTTGCAAAAAATATGTACTTTAAAACTGTGTATGCTTTGATTTTATTGTGAAACTTGTCTCGCAATTTTGACAATGAATTTCTTTTGGCTCGAATGTGTATGCCTTTAAAATAACCTATTTACGCATACGTTACAGTATGAAAACGGCCTTGTACTGAATAAGAGAACTTCATTGAGAAAAAAAGACTTTATTTTAGTATTTATTTAATCGAGAAAACAAATTGGTGATAAATGTCCTCGTTTATTGCGCCAGTGTTGAAAGAACTTCTGATTCAGAATTAAACAGCATACGTGAACTGGCAGATAAAACTAAAGCTTTCTCTTTGCTGTAAAGGAATTATACCTTGTTGTAACTTATACTATTATATGCTCTGTGGTTATACATACTGAAAATAATCACTGTTAGCGGTTTGGTCATTTGAAAATTGCTGTTTTATCTGCTATTTTTAGGGCTACACCACTACGTATATTTCATCCCGTACTAAAATTAAACATCGCGTCTTCCCGAATCTTGTATTTCCACGTTTCAGTATCCGCGTTGTGTTTGAGATCGACTGACGCCCTTACAGGACTCATCGCCCGTGCTCTAACCAGTAACGGTAAAAAAAAGTTACGAAAAAGAAGAACTTACGAAAAAGTTTCATCAAAACGAGATTAATTACAAAAACGCGTGTCTATGGCTCCGAGCTTCCGCGTCGCTCTCGTTCGAAATTCGAAAATTAATGTGGTGTAGCAGCTGTCATGTCAGTGTTACAAAATTTGTTAAACGGAAGAGGAAGTGCGTTTTGAAAATGGAACAAGAGCATGTCATTTCGGTTTCGTCAGCGCGCGAAAGTGTCTGTCGTCCATTTTATCTTGATCCGTGTTGTTTGTTTGGTTTATGTATGTGAAGTTCGTATTTGTTTAACATCAAGGGGGCCGTGGGGTGTCATTTTAAACTGGCGACGCTCGGAAGGGTTCTGAATGCATTCTTGACTATTTATAAACAAGCGCTTGTGCTTACAAATGCGTTTTGGTCTCATCGCAATGTTGTATTGAGTCTCATTACAGTTTCAATTTTTTGCCTTGTTCTTAACCAATCTTTACGAAAAATTTGTTTCATAGTTATCGTTTTAACATTGTTTTTGGTAGGTTATACTGTAGCTAAAACTCTCTGACTAATTTTTAATTTAATAGGCACTGTTAATGTGATTGAATCCGACTATATCGACGTACTGCCTAGACCTGCCTTGAGATACTTGTGAAAGGAGTTTTAGACTAGAACTTTCTCAGCGTTCATTTCATCCAAATTCTTAACGACCACTTAATGATGTGGCCAGCTGCCCACTTAATATTCTATTGGGGTTAGATGCCATATCTCGTACATACTTATATGCGTCATCCATTGTACTATACTGTTCACTAAGAAGTCCCTGTTGTACAACATGACGCTATGGGACGATATCTGTGTTCGAGCAATTCTTGATATTTATTTATTTTTATTATACCGGTGGTCTCGGAAACAGCTCTAACGATTTCGCTGAAATTTGGTATGTGTGCGAACAATCAATCTAGATTCGTCTTATGTTTGGGAAAACGCGTGTTTTCGAGTTTTCAGGCGGGTTCCTTTCGCATTATTCGACGTAAAATATGGTCGCTAGTTTCACACGTCCAATACACATCGTGGTCAAGCGGTCAAGGCGCAAGATTGACAATCACAGGTGTGTGTGAAGTCTACCAATCCGCACTGGGCCCGCGTGGTGTGCTACGTCCTATACACTCTCTGTTGGAGAGGCGCTTTGACAACAGCATAGCCTCTTAAGACAGGGTTTTCTCTATCACCACCAACTCCGATCAACTTCCCGTTGGGGTAGTGAATACTCCTTGGTCTCTTGCTGAAAGTAAGGGAGTTTGGGTGGAAGTGGGTGGTTGTGGGTGGCAAGAATGTGAAAAATATATATCTGTCCTTGTCTGATATATATATCTCGGTAACTACTTTATGGATTTGGATAATAAGTAGCTAGATATCACAACGATATGTCCTTTGCCAAATTTAGATTTAGGAAATGTACAGCATTATGTATCAACATCTTGATGCGATCAACAATGCACTTGTTGAGTGTAGTGATTATAGCGAATCCCCATGGACAGTCCGTGTGTTGTAGCGACCTGTGAGGCTGGATAAGGTCCATGGATTTATATAGCAGCTTATGTGATCAATAAGGCATTTGTCCAAAAATTATGTCTACCAAACATCTGTACTGAGTTTTATTGAAAACGGTTCAGCTAATCCTAAGATTACCCCAAACGAACACATTAATTTTTATCTTTATTATGATATTCGTCTAGATAATATCTAAAACTAAATGATCCAAACTATACTCTTAAAACAAACATCTGATAATTAACCTCTTTCCCCACTATTAAAATTGAAATTTACGGCGTCCAATCTAGAAATCTTATTTATGACGTCAGAAATTAGGAGTCCAACGACGTGTCACAAACAAAAACAAACAAAATGGCGTCGCTGTGATGTAACCGGTTTTGGATACACGCCAGGGACTATTCACCTGGTAGAGAATGAGGAAGGACGGAAATAAGTTTTGGTCAACAACGAGATTTCTGATGGTGCCTCTCCAACTAGTGAGGGTGGTCTGACAACTCTTTATTTTTCTGATGGTGCCTCTCCAACTAGTGAGGGTGGTCTGACAACTCTTTATTTTTCTGATGGTGCCTCTCCAACTAGTGAGGGTGGTCTGACAACTCTTTATTTTTCTGATGGTGCCTCTCTAACTAGTGAACGTGGTCTGTCAACTCTTTATTTTTCTGATGGTGCCTCTCCAACTAGTGAACGTGGTCTGTCAACTCTTTATTTTTTTGGATGGTGCCTCTCCAACTAGTGAAGGTAGTCTGTCAACTTCATCTGATTGTGCCGATTGTATATATCGTGGGGTACCAGATTTATATCAACATGACCCCATATATTGCCTTGGGGTTCTTAATAGGAGATTGACGGTATATTCTAAGAGACTGAAAAACTATCTTATAACGACTACCGTTTGATAAGTGTGGTGATAATGGCAAATCACTGACTCATGTCTAACAGTGGACTCAGTTCAAAGTCACTGTAATAGAAGATAAATGCTATGCTACATTCGAATAAAGCATATTTTCTAGATGTAGCAGTATAAATGAGGGACTTTAAAAAAAGAAAATAGTTCTTCATTGATGAATAGATGGCACCGTCTTAGCAAAATTTAGCCGTCAAATGAATATTGTTTCGTATGAATTGAAACCAAGGAGTGTATATACCGATGTAAAGCCATTAAAACCTCCTGTCAAACACCTGCCAAAGGTAATATAACTGCTGTGTAAATAAATCTGTCAAAGTTGTTGTTAACAAGACTTCGGTGACTGCTAAGATGATTTATGACAGATTAATTTCGAGCTCTTCCGCGCCATCTATCCTATCCTATCGAGTCCTTTAAGTACTCAACTGACAGACGTCTCAGAAAGTACCTCATTAGTGAATTGTCGGCAAAAAATGGTGGTAATAGGTTTTTAACTGGCAAGTTTTAAATAGAGTTTCATAAACGCATCAGAAATAACAAAAAAAGCAACGATGTTCACTAAGCAATGGCGGCGTGCCTGGTCTAGATAGATATACATCTATGACTCAGGCCTTTGTGCCTTTATTTTTGTCTAGCTATTGAGATCGCGTGCTTTTCGATGATTAGAAAAGGCGGCTCTGAAAAAATTGCTAGACAGATTGCTTGTATGACAAATTTGTACATAATAGAATTTGCTGAGCTGCTTGACTAAGGAGCTGAATGTCTGATTGACTTAAAACATATCAAATAGACTCGGTTTCCCCTTTTTTAGTCTTAGTTATTGTTATTTTGTTATTATTATGAATGAAAAACAAACAAGATCGAAATAATACATTGTTTTTATTTAATCTAAGTCACATCTACGCATCCATCATTTCTCTCTTGGATGGGACTTAAAACAAAAATAGACAATACAACACTGACATGTATCTCGGAGAAAGCGGACGACAGATGAACTAAAATATGTCTCCAAATTTCAAATAGAGCCGATTTCATGTTATCAGTACAGTAGCGCCATCAGACAAGCCAAAATTATCTTGGTCGGATGTACAGCTGCGGTTCTTGCAATGTGCATCCAGCCAGTGTTTTCTTTTTTTCTCAGCTTCTAAATTTGAACGTGGCCACGCGCCAGTCTGAGCGCGTACCCCATCGTGCAGTGTTCGGAATCTGAAAATTAGAATATTCTTTTTACATTTCATTACGATGCGATCTTTTTGGTAAATATTACTTGGAATTAAGTTTTCAACTCTTGTTCGCTTTATGTTAACCTGTAATTAAATGTTTTGAAATTCTTGATCTAAAAATTAACCCTCTGTTTTTATAGAAGAGCCCAAAGCATTAGAGTCCTGTACCGGCCAGAGATAGTCGTTCCAAATTCGAAAGCGTATCGTTCTTCAAATAAAGAACAAAGTAATTTGTGGTTCAACTGATAAACACTGGCCAGTGTTGAGTGCTTGATAAACGTGTGGCGTTACTTTTTAAAACTGTTTTAATTTTTCTTTGACCATAAATAAGTGATAGTGGTTTTTGTTTGTTTTTGAAGACTAAGAAGGTTAATGTTCAGTCTAGTGTCCAAGAATGGGAAAGAAAAAGAAAAATAGCGGGAAGAAAGGTGGAAGCAGATTTTTTCGTTGGATAAGGAGGTAATATAAGAATGAAATTAGTGAAATGTTTCAATGTTATTAACAAAATTGTCTGTAGAATGACAACTCAGATTGGGCGTTTTGATTGTGTGTTTTTGTTCATATAACGTTGCACGATATTAATATGTCTATGGTGGTTTTATCGTAATTTTAAAACTAACAATATTAATTTAGGTTCTTTGTGACATTGTTTTTGTTTTATTAATAATTTTATTTCTTATTCCTTCTATAATTAATGACATTTCTTATTAAAATTTCGTTATCAATTCGACGGGTATGGTTTTTTTTCCGCTTCTTTTTTATGTTTGTTACCTCAGAACTTTTAACTGGGTGAACCGATTTGGATGATTTTTTGAAGTGAAAACTTCTTTAGCGGCGCTGAGCACTTTTTGTTGGATGGGTAAAAACTTCCAAACTCGCGTCAGGGTCACGTGATGCTGATCGAAAAAGCGTAAGATCGAGGGGAAGGGAGAGGAACTAGTATCTCCCACTCTTTCTACCGTGCCTGAGTGTGCTGCTCCGCTTAGGCGGCACAGGGCGCTTGCGCGAATGTCCGTCTGTGTTTATGTACACAGTGTTTATGTCTAATCCAAACTGTTTGTTTCTTACTTCAGCTATCATAAACCGATTGTATCAATTTTAGAAATTTGCGATGATGATTCTGGTAATAACGATGGTGAAAAAGTCGTCGAAATTATGGATGAAAGTTGATTTTTCTAAGAGATAAAAATTAATGTAATATATAAATAAATAACGATATAATATTATGAATA
Source organism: Carcina quercana (assembly GCA_910589575.2). NCBI lineage: Eukaryota > Metazoa > Arthropoda > Insecta > Lepidoptera > Depressariidae > Carcina > Carcina quercana. The sequence continues at coordinate 3,759,780 of OU342454.1, read as the reverse complement.
ATAACATGTAAATTGTCATATTTGTGTACGATAGCGCAATAAATAAACATTGTATTCTACCTCATAAATGATAGTATTTTTGTACTTATAATTAAACACAACGTTAATACTAAAGTTTTCACTTCTGCCGGCACTCCCGGAGTGCTACCGGTGTTTTTTTTTTATTTGAAAGCTGGTGCTTCTCGTGTGGTCCCATTTTAATTTGGTTCAGTTCTGACAACGGCATCCATGAGAAAACTATATAAATCTTAAATTTGCCTTTATAAAAGTAGACTTTTAGGGCAATTGAAGTCGATTTTTGAACGCATTTACTTGTTTTCCAAACGACTACTTGATATAGAATCCTTCCTTTTATTAAATTTTGTACGCCCCCGTGGCTTAGCAGAGATACGGCTCGTTACCGATCGGTACACGGTTTGGTTGGTGGTAGGTAATTTTCTGCGTCCGCCTGGCTAGCTACCACCATGTCACCTAACTCTGCCGTCAAACAGCCGTGTTAACAGCACTGTTGTGTTCCCGTAAAACGGTAACAGAGCCAGCGCCTCCTTGGGGGTTGTCCACAAATTACGTAACGCAAAATTCCTAATTTTTTAACCCCCCCCCCTTCCCTCATGTAACAGGTGCGTCACGCTTAGCTGCCCCCCCCCCCCCCCCCCCCCCCTCAATACCGTTACGTAACAAGTGCTTTGTAAAAATCTTTAGGGTTAATATTCAGAAAAGAAAGATAGGTGGTAGTATACATACTTTTTAATCAAGAATCTGCATTTTTTAATATAGGTAACATTAAAGTGTGGTTTCAAGGAATCAAGAAATTTAATCATCTATGAACGGGTTTCGGTTCCATTTCTTAATACATTCTATCAAGGGTAAATCGTAAATTAAGAATATTTTGGGACATTTTTGTGGTAGTTTTTTCCCTCCACTCAGTCAGAAGAGCTCCAGCAGCTTTTTCCTTTTCATCTTTCTTTTTTAACACACCAACTTTTTCTTTCCAAATCACATTGAAATTTTGCTGTGCAGTGGCTGCTGAAATACTTGAGTGACATTCTTTGTATGCCTTAAAGGCCTTTTGATAAATTTCACCTATTTTCGATGTCATCACCTTTAAATATATTCATTTACATATAATTTAGCGTGACAAATGACACAAATCACAAACTACTGCGGAACTATGCAGCACGGCGCTGACTGTTCTGTTCAGTAATCTGTGTTGCCAGTATTTTCTCAGTACCCGCAAATTAGGGATGTGAAAAACATTTTTTTTAATGAATACTTTTATAAAATCGTGCGTGACGTAACGCAAACCTTGACACCCCCCTCCCCCAATGTAACAGGACCGTAACGCTTGGCCGGACCTCCCCCCTCCCTCCAATTTGCGTTACGTAATTTGTGGACGACCCCTTGGCCCCTGCTTGAGGCTTCTGGATAAGCATGCTTCACATACAACGACTTGATCATCACGTGAGATGACCCATCATACATTAATTTTTTTTAAAAACTATTAATCCATACTATCATTATAAATGTGAAAATCTGTTTATCTGTCCTTACTTTACGCCATATCGGAGAGTTAGAATGACCAGATTTTTATGTGGGGGTACTTGAAAGGACGGAAAAGGACATAGGTATAGGTAATTTTGTATCCCGACCGAACCCGTAGTTCACTTGTAATAAGTGTAAGAGTTAATATTTATCTAAATCTGCTGCCAAACGTCAGTGTTAATAGCACTGTTGTGTTCGTCAAGCAAAGGTTTGATCAATGAATGAAACCTTTTTAAGATAAGATAAACCTTTATTTGCAATAAATGTGGTACATTTCAGATGTTCAAGTAAATTATTCTAGATCACACATTTAGCCAATGTTTCGACATGCAAACAGTAATTAACAGTAATAATATCGAGCATTTAAATTATACAATTATATGATGTCAAGACACGTACCTAATTGATATCTATAACTATGTCAATTAATATTAGTCAAATGTTATACATAATAAAATTATATTCGTAAACCAAATTAAAATTAAATCCTATCTATTTTGTCCTAGTTCGAAAAATTCCTTAACAGAATAAAAGTTGTTAAGAAGAAGCCACTCATGTAACGCCGTTTTGAGTTTGTTAATAGACTGCTCTTTTATTATTTGTGGAATTTTCTTATAATTTTGCTGTCAGTAAATCTACACGTAAGGTCTGAAAGGCACCCCCTCATCCAAAACTCTCATTAACTCAATCCTCAATCAGTTATAAATCAAGTGACATGGAGACTCAGATAATCTGTTGATAAAATAGATTCATCAACAGCCTATATACGTCCCCACTGCAGGGTCTCAGTCCTACTCTCCTATAGAGAGTGTATGGGACATAGTACTCCACGCGGGACCAGTGCGGATTGGCGGACTTCACATGCCTGTTCAAGACATGCAGGTTTCCTCACGATGTTTTCCTTCACCGTTAAGCAATCGGATAATGTACTTGAATTGAAAAACAACTCATAGGTACACGGCTGGATTCGAACCCGGAACCCTCAGATTGAGAGTCCGCACCTTATCCACTGCGAAGATTAATTCTACTCAATTATGTATTGACCAAGTTAATTTTAAAAGCATTGTTTAATAAGAGATGTGTGGGTAGTTGAAAAATATGGACATTTCGCAAGTCAGCTTAGACAGGTCAGACAGCCCACGCGTGGGATTGCAAACTGGTCTGGACATGTTTCGAGACCGACTGTAATTTAATTTCGATTCACTGATAAAATTTAAATGGACTTGACAAAAAATAAATGGTATCATAGTTGAAACAATTTGCTTCCTTGATATACTCGTAGTTTTTATGTAAAAGAGTTTGCATTTGGCCTTCATCTCATGTGATGGTATGTAGTAAGTGCGTTGGATGGAAAGCGATCACACAAAAGCTTTTCTTTACCGGAACATAAGAGTGCTTTTAATACTGCTGTTTGGCGGCAGATTTAGGTAATATGGCAGTAGCTAGTCAGTCGGGTGTAAATAATGCCTTACCACCAACCAAACCCAGTACCGGTAAGTACTGGGAATCGAACCCGGGACCTCCGGATTGTGAGTGCTAGCTTGTAACCGTAGGCCACGAAGGCGATTAGTTTAGTCCAGGAAAACCACATAATAAATAGTTATGTTCAAGTTAGCTGTCTTACATAACAACTAGCTGGTTTACATAACAACTAGCTGGTTTACATAACAACTGGCTGGTTTACATAACAACTAGCTGGTTTACTTAACAACTAGAGTTTCTGTAAAACTTCTGAACAATGTTTTACTGGATTGTGATAGCGTTGCATTTAACAAAACAGCTACACACAATTAGACGTTTTGCAGAATTGAATTTGCGACCACAAAAAGCGTTTTTTGCAAGGCGACCATGATTAGTTAAACATAAATAAATAACCTGTTTTCACTCAAGTTTAGTTCATTTAAACTCATATTACTGGGTTTATTCGTTAATTTTGACGAGTAAAATCATCAAAAAAGCATTTTTGCCATACATCATCCAGATAGCTGATGACGTCACAGTTTAGACCCATCCCTAGAGTCCTTCGTGTGTTCCCGCCCATCCCGAGAACAATGTCGACGTATGTCGACGTAATTGACTATTGTGGTACTTCCGTCCATTCATATGTAATTACACATCTATGTAGATCATAGATCTGTGGCGATTGTTCTCGTTATTAATTTTGTCCACACATTTGCTCGACAAGTTGACGCGTTCAAAAAGAACTAGAAACCGACTTCAACTGCCCTAAAGGTCTACTTTTATTAAGGCAAATTTGAGACTTATATCGTTCTCTCATAGATGCCGTTGTCAGAACTGGACCAAATTGAAATGGGACCACACGGGAAAAAATCATCCGAATCGGTTCACCCAGTCAAAAGTTCTGAGGTAACAAACAGAAAACAAAATATACCCGTCGAATTGAGAACCTCCTCCTGTTTTGAAGTCGGTTGAAAAGTGTACTTGCGAAGCCTGTAAACATTCATTATTAACGGGATCCCGTTAAGCCTTAATGAGAAGCCAGAGATATTTAAATATAGTAATAGGTTATAGAGCGGTCATTGGGAAACGTTTCATATAAACATTTTGATCTCAAAAGTCTACGGTACGTCAAATGTCTTGTACGGCCGCGTGACGTGATGTGACACTAGATTGAGTAACTTATTACCAATTGGTAACAAGTTTAGGATAAAAATGTTTGTTTGCTTTTATTATTATTATTAAATGTCTTTGTGAGAAGCAGACTTTGTCGCATTACATTACTGGAACACAACATTTTAACCGTAAAAAACAAAGATGGCGTCAATGAAATGACATAGTAAGTTTTCACATCGCAAAACAAAAATGTTTTTCTAGTATGTTTCTAATTTTCTATACATCTATATATTTATCAATGTATTGTACTCATAAAAATACAAAACACACAGAAAACTGGGAAAATATACAGAAAAGGATTTATTTCTATATGAATTTCTTACAACCAAGGTCAAGATCATAGAAGAATATATTTAGAATATGAATGATTTATTGTAGTGTAAAAGTACAGGCCGCATTTGAAAAATATCTCATTTTCTCAACATAGCGGAACTCTGCAGCTCAATCGTTCGTCAATATATTTTGCGATTCAACCATCTTATAATTATAACTACTCAGCTATCAACTAGAGCTTGACTGGCTACTTAGCTATTTACATGCAGTGGACCATTTTCCTTGATTTCCTTAACTGCTAATTTTCCGCCTCAATTATGCGCGTGCGTCGGAAAATCATAGTGTGTCGACAATTAATAATTAACATGTGATTTATGTTCTATTAGTTTAAGTAAATGATTTCCTGAAACGGTTCGATTATAAGTCGATTAGATAAGGTTCGTTTGACTTGGTTAGGTCATTCTTTTTAGGGTTCCGAACCCAAAGAGTAACCAACGGGACCCTATTGCTAAGACTCCGCTGTCCGTCTGTCACCAGGCTGTATCTCATAAACCGTGATAGACAGTTGAATTTTTCACAGATAATGTATTTCTGTTGCCGCCATAACAGAAAAAAAACAACAGAATAAAATAATTATTTAAAAGGGCAATACAACAAAAGTTTTTTTTTTAAATTATTAATTTACTACACTTTATTTCAAGCCTACAAGTGTTACATATAAATAGTACTTAAATAAACAGAATTAATTGGTAAATTAATTAATAACTAATACACTTACATATCGTAATTTTTTGGCTCGTTTTTACAGACAATGGTACGGAACGCTTCGTGCGCGAGTCCGACTCGCACTTGGCTGCTTTATTTACTGAAGATAGATCAACGCTTGGCAAGGATGCCACCTGGTGGTAAGCGACGATTGGATGGTACACATCGTCGACCTCATCGTCACTTACCATCAGGTGAGATTGAGGTCAAGTGTTGGTCTATCTTCAATATATAAAAAAACACAGCAGTGTTACAACATTGTTGTGTTCCGGTATGAAAGAGCCAGAACCTCATTTGCTTGTTGGCTTCTAGGTGCGCGTGCGCACGCTTAGCGTCACTTACCATCAAGGTGAGATGAAGGACAAGTACAAAACCCATTATAGTGCGGTAATACACCCTGGACAAGGGAAATCATCACTTAGCCGCCTTTTACAACATCAACAGGAGAGCATGGGATGGTCCTATTGTAAAGCCATGACCACAAGTTTATTACATACAGCATACTAAATAATAAATAAGATTTTTTGTGACGGTAAAATTCTATTAAGATTTTGTGTAGACTTTCTAAAACTAACAAAGTATTAAATTTCACGATATTTATATGTCATACCAGTTTCAAAGACAGTTTATTAACGTGAACATAAATACGAGTATAACAATGGATCTGTTAAAAAAATCTCATTAGTAAGTTTTAATAGTATATCCGTAATGTGTAGAAAATGACACATACCTATTAATTAATAAATGTGTGTTAAAGATACGACTTAGAGAAAAAGATGAAAGTGTACGGACATTCATGTCCTCTCGATAAACAAAACCTATAAATAAAAATCAAATTCCAAAAACATCTGTTACGGTATAATCATCGCACCAAAACGCTGCCCTAGCACGTGCCCTCACATAAACAACTGTACCTAGCGTCTGGTCCCCTCTTTTACCCTACCACCAAGCTATCTTTCGTCAACAACTGTACCACTAACCAAACGCTAAAAACCTTCTTCATTGGCGAGCTAGCAACTATAGTGGAGTCAACTTGTGACTCGACGCAAGCGTTGGATAAGGTACAACACGGTTCAATCGGCGGGTTAGTTCGTGAGAATGCTGTTTGATAGTTAATTTCAAGAACACGTCATACGGTCGCGCCGCCCACGGGAAGGTAGACGTGCGTTTGCGTTCAATAGCTGTCCAAATCGAGAGAAATTTGTCGGTGTTGCACAAGGTCCTGTTTTGGGGGCAACACTCTTTATCTTTTAAATGTTAAGTAATAGATGTGATTGTGTATGGTTTGAACATTTGAAGGTTTTCTAAAAGTGAAAACCGTGGGCTTAGTTTTGCCAGTTGGCTTTCTCGAGTGAAAACCGCGTATAATGGAATGAAAGTACAATTTAAAAGTGATTATTACTAAATGGAATTCTGTAGTGTTAACTGAGATATGTTTTGATTTTTTTTCTTCGTCGAAGTTCAAAAATGAATGAAATGTGTAAGTATTCAATTACTTATAACCTCTTTTATAGCGATAAGTGGTTTTTTAAGCAACAAAAACATTTTCTTTATAAATGAAACCGTTCTAAGTGACTAAGCTTAAAAAATGTGGGTCGGCCTTTAAAGTGATCTAATAGAAACTTTACATGATTCTTATAAGGTTTATTTTGAAAATAAAATTGAAGATCATGAATCATTGACTGTTTTGTGAACGCTACAATGCCTTAGAGAAATTTCTTATTGTTCGTATGGTAAATAATCGGATGGAAATGTTTACATTATCGTTCCGTTCAACCGGTTTACATGGCAACTAAAAATCCCATTCATCAGATGTGTTTGTCATGCATGGTACGGAAGATCAATCATATGGTCGAACGATATCTTTAGGACCTCAGATATTATCTATATGATGCCAAGAGAAGACCCAAACATTGGAAATACTTTTACTTATCAGGTTATATAATGCTGGTGAAGCTTATATGTATAAGTAAGAAAAGGTTAAAAAGAACAGAGGTGCAAAGAGTAATAAAATAAAACTACTATATAAAATAGTCACTCGACAAAATATCATCACAAAAACAAGCATAAATTAATCTTATGAAATAGTTTAGACAACCTTGTTTGATTATGTTAAGATTTATTGAAAGTCTTAATGTCTGTCTGATGCAGTTAATGTTTGTAAACTGTTTGTTGGTACATTGTGATGTGTATTAATATATTATTTAGAACACAAATAAATAGAAGAAACTATAAAGCGTACATCCTGAAAAGTGTGCTATGTTATCAAAAGGTTAGATACCAATTGGTAGTACCAAAAAAATTCCACGGTTTGAGCAATCTACGTGGTATTTAAAACGATACTATAAGAAGTCAAGACAATCTAAAACACCCAAAAAACTACGATCCAAGAAAGACCGTACCTAACAGGCAAAGAAGGACTTATAACTATAATAGCATGAATGTGTTCTAAACATCATTATTTTTACTGTATCGAAGGGGTCTTGGATTATGTGTTCCCATGCAAGCTTTCCAAAAGCTTTCGAGCATGTATTGATAAAGAGTGATTAGATAATTTAAAGGGATTGATTAAAAAATATCTAGATTGTATAAAAATTAATATGTTAAAAGAACTGCAAACAAAAAGCACGCATAAATATATTTTTCAGTAGCTAAACCGTCTGATAAATATCTCAAGCTATGCAGGGAAGCGTGACGTGCGAATTAAAGAAGACTCAAGACCGATTGTTAGGACAATCTTCGCCGGGAAGTCAATGTTTTCAACGAAATACGTTTTCCGGCCGACGATGGTGATTCCGGCTTACTGTTGATAGATGCTCCGTAAGGGGCAAACGTAATGCAAATGAATGGCCGGCACTGAGAAAATTCTGCGAATAGCAGCAGAGTTTGAAAATCTTGAGACTGAAAACTTTTGTGATGATATTTTATCATGCCACCGGAAATGAAAAACAATTAAAATGGAACGCATACGAACAACAAACTTATTATAATATAGAAAAGAAAGACTAAAATTGAGTTTAAAACACACGCCACAACACTACTAAGATATTATGAAAGAAAGGTGCTCTTAAATTAACCCATTATAGTGCCATAAAGATAGAGAAAGAATAACAAGTATTCGTGCAACGCAAGCTATCTGAACTGAAGTACCAGGGCATTATGAAATGAAGAAACTTTATGGCGCTCGTAAATCTTATATTTCATCATCATATTTGCACTTTTGGAAGGTTATAGGATATTCTGTACTTAGAGTATTGGATTTATTATTCTTTTGACCGCGCCTTCGTCTGTGTGGACTTCAGAACTATTTGCTTGACCAAGATAAAAAGTAGCATATGTAATTCTGCGACCGTTCAACTATCCCTATTCAAAAAGCAAGTCACTTTGACTCACCTTTACGACGTAACAAACAAACTTTCCTATGTATATTATTAGTATTGGCAGTTACATATCGATGCAAACAATATGTGAAACCGATCCCTCATAATCATACTCATTGCTATTCTAATGATCATGCCTAACAAACAGTTGTAAATCATGGTATGACAGATTACCAATCTTTTTGAACATCGTAGCGTCGTTAGGAAACCTGCGAACTCATGAGAAGGAATTCTAAGATGTATGTGACGTAGGAACGATATAGGCCAGCTTGAGGCCAGCATGTAGGCCCGTCAGTTCCCTGCACGCACAGAACAAACTTTAGCTGTCACACTCTCGCTGACGATAAACCTCATGTTGATGATTCAAAGCTAATAGAGAGGTACGAACCGTAACATAAAGAAACAAAGAAATTAATTCAAGCTCTAACATCAGGTGGTTATTTAGTAAGATATCTAGCATTAGTTGTAGGTTATAAAACTAGATGCGAGTCTAACCGCAATGGAAGAAAGCGCTGGAATAGAAAGTGTATCAGTATCAATTACACGATGTTACGCATTGAAATAAATATCTGCATTTCTGTTATGCCTTCATTGATTTCACAGATTTCTGTTACGTTTTCAATGAAGCGAAGAGCTGTCTTAGATTGTTAAACACTTTCAACGACTCATGTATTCAGTGTGATTGTGATTTAGGAAATGAAAGTTTTGCCGTTTATGTTCCGATCGATCGAAAGAAAGAAACACATATTTATCAGCAAATAGATCTTAATAGTAATATCGAATTATGGTATTCAATTAAACATATGGACACATTTGGTAATTTATAGGGTGCCGTACCCAAAGGGTAACGAACGGGATCCTATTGCTAAGACTCCGCTGTCCGTCTGTCACCAGGCTGTATCTCATCAACAACAAATACTAAAAAACATAACGAAATAAATATTTAAAGGGTCTCCCATATAACAAACGTTTTTTTTTTGAGACGTGCGATGTAACCTTCTAGCGCCATCTTGTGTCGCACTCGTCTACTACTGCTACTGCAAATCTATATTGATAACGAAAAACGAGGCGCATTCGTTAGAAGATTGTTCGGTGCATATTATTATTTATGGTTTTCCGTATTTTAAATATCCATATTCTGTACGGAACCCTTCGTGCGCGAGTTCGACACGCACCTGGCCAATTTTTGATGTTGTATTTGCATTATAAAAGCATTGTTTAATCGTTTCTGATGAATCCAACCATGATGTTAATTTAGTTTTAAATTCTATGTCATTTAACATTTTCTGGAAGGGGATTAAACAATTCAAACGCATTGTAAGAGTTTTCCTGTACCTAATGTCGTCGAAATCTTTAAAAAAAATGCTGCTAAGAGATTACAAATCAACATTGCAAGATCACAGAAAATATAGGAGTAATTATTATTAGTTGCATATTGTTTCTTTGTTTCTTCATTGCCACTACTCACTGACTCGTTGAGCTATGTATGTCGATGCCATTAGTTCGTGTATGAATTACCTCATTCCGGATTTTAGCCCGTAAGGAAATTCCGAGCATAGCTCATTCGCCTTGTGCTGCGAGTTTGTCTCTTATCATCACAAATTATAGACAACCGAAATTTTCTCTGCATCGGAGTATAAAATCTGTTATTAGGTATAATTTAATGGAGGTTACGTGTCCAAGACTTTCTCACAACCAAAAGAAGGCACGTAGAATTAATAAAATTACCATACTCTACGGATCGTAATCTAATAATCCACTTTTTACTCTGTTACGCTCTTGTAGAGGTTTCGACCACACGGAAGTTGGTCTGTGTTATCGTGCGATGGATTCATATAATTTATGATTAGAGCATCATCATGGCAAACCTGATCTGTCCTCTCATGAACGATGAGGTGGGGGAAGGTCATGCCCAAGGTTTTTGGTATTTATTCATGATAACTCTACGCTTGACCGCAGTTAAGTGATGATGTCACAGAATTCGTTCACCGCCCTCCACCGATCCGCGATGCCTCACCTTTCCCCGCAAGAAAATGACCCGTGTGAGATGAACCGATATCACGACATTTATATGAAGTGTCCGGGGTGTGATGTGATCGACAAGACTATGTCGCATTGGCCTATAATGTGCCTATTTACTCTTCGTTTGAACACAAACACATCCAAGATTAAATGTTAAGGGAACAAGAAACTACGTGGGAAATACATAACTGCGTTGGAGTCACACAAAACTCGAAAATACACGTAGCTCGAGCGATCTTTTATTTTAAAACTGACTTTTGTCCGCTATCTCCTATTTTCCACGGAAACTACTCGTTCAATCGGGATAATTAGTAGTATATGTATTTTCCGCCCCTCCAAAAATCCCTGTATAAAAAAGTGATAACATACAAAAAAATTAGTTGTCTGTAAAGTCGGTATACGGACGATAATTCGGTTTAAAGAATAATTTATTTCTCAAAAGAAATAAACATTTCACTTATATTGAAATTAAGACTATTATATATAATTAGTGGGTAAAAACTGTGTGTGAAATTTACATTATAACTAAGTATTTATATATTTTTTTAAACTAATATTTATCCTTGAATGTGGCTTAACAGTTTTGTCTTGAATTCAAATAGTTCCCGTTCTTGTAGTTCCCTTGTAAGACCATTGAACAGTTTAACACTTGCAAACAAAATATTCCTCTTTCCGTAGTTGGTTCTATTATTATTTTACATTATATTATAATTTTACGTGATACCGTCATAAGAAAAGAAGCGTCACAAGCTGAACGCTTACGCCGATAGTGCCTCACTATCGCTTGCTCCGCGCTCTCGCTTGCACGCTTGGCTTGGCGGAACGTGACACTTCTTCGTGCGTGCAGCCGGCGTTCATCGATTTATAAGACGTTATCACGTTAAAAATCAAATCACTCTCTGTTACGATGTAAAGTAAAAACAAACAATCACACTCTCTTTTGCATTTACTGTCCCAAAATACGAATGTTTTTAATTACCTACACCCAAGCCACGGATGGCTGGTCAAGCTTTGATAACCTAAAAAGGGAGGGACACGCCTTAAACATCACTCCGTTGTAATCTACCACCAGAATTACAGTTGATGTGAATTTTATTACCAGAAAAAAGTCGAACAGTGAAAAAAACGTAAAACAATAGTTACTACGTTGTTACGAATAGCTGTGAACCGGGTCAAAGAACCTTGGAATAGTTTGGCTTCCGAGCGTTGGCTGACCATACAGCGGCAGTGAATAAAAACCCGCCAAGTTCGAGTGGGACTCGCGCACCGAGGATTCCGTACAGAATATGGATACTTAAAATACGGAAAAGAACATAAATAATATACACCGAACAATCATATCACGAATGCGAAAACTATTTAGTTTTGCTACTCGTCGTTATATGGCGCTACGTATTTACTTCTATGTAGTTTTGGTACTCGTCACAAGATGGCGCTACTAATATGTTAAAACGCACGTCTAAGAACACTTTTGTTGTATGGGAGAGTATTTATTTTATTATGTTTTTTTTGGGGTTTTTTTGTCTTATTTATTGTCGCTATGGCAACAGAAATACATCATCTGTGAAATTTTCCTAACTACCTAGTTTTATTACTCTTGAATTACGATGACATCGCGATTTAATAACATTTGAAGTATTTTCTACCGATTCTCAAAACTTTCACTTCTATTTTCAAATGTTTAAAAAATATAAGATTGAATGTAATTGAACTGTATAAGTAAATATACATATTCGTATGTAAATTTATACTAAAAGCTACCTACAAATAAAACATCGCTATAAAAATTATCCAGATCATACATCTGCCCTCAACTTTGACAATTTTTCACTTGACACAGGAACTCCTGTAAAATATTTCTTTTCGAAGAATTTTACGTATTTCTTTTCTTTGATTTTTCTTTGTTAAGCCCTTAGTGCTAGTAGAAACCTAGTGTTTGAAACGGGTCTCTATTTCCAGCCATTTTCTTGATCTCCTGTTACGACATTTATCGTTTTCCACAATAACTTCATTCCAAAATACTCTATCAAAGGTCTTCTCTTCTTCCTTCAATCCTTCGCTCTGTGATGATTTACATAAAATTGGCACGTACTATATTTTGTATAACCTTTATAGTCTGTTTTTCCTTTCACCTTTACAAATGCAAAATATGTACCCTTACCACATCCAAACCCGTTCAACTGCTTGTGTGATTGAGACACAAACATACATTTTAGAAATAGATGTTAAGATTATAAAGTAGTAAAATACATCAGATCACCAAAAGAGAAAACCGCAAGCCATTGACTTAATATGTGGACATTCTACGTATCCAATTGAGCAAATCGTGGCCCTATCTGGCCCAATGGCTGCGTAATTAAATTAACTGACACTGGGCCCGCGGCGCGGGTTTTGTGCCAGACTTATAAGGATTGATTGGATCTTGATTGGGTTAATCTGTAAAAAGCAGTAGGTTTATTTCCTCGTTGAGATTGCATACATTGCAATTGGCTTTCATCCGACCTGATGGTAAGTGATGATAAAGCCATTGGTTGGTAAGAGTAGCCCAGAAGCATCAAGTCGTGGTGCTGGCTCTGCTACCATTTATATCGAAACACAGCTTACTATACCACCAACCAAACCGAGTACCGAGAGGTACACTTGAATCGAACCCGGTACCTGTAGATGTTACTCCAAGCATGTAGCCATTAGGCAGCGGGGGCGGCTATTTATTGTGACCTTTTTCTTATTTAAAAAAACGCATAATAAATCTATGAACCGGTAGATACTAGAGAAGTTCCTCATTCGAGCACAGTCGTTAGATTTTACGGTCCGCGTCGGTTAATCGATGCTCTCATCGATTGCGTAAAGATAACGACTTCCCTGAATCGATTGCTCAACTGTGTTGCCATGCTAATTAAATTAGAACGATGCTTTCTTTTAAATTGTTACTGATGGTGCTCACGCGATTCTGAACCGAAATATTTTGTAAGGTTTGTATGATGTAGTTTGATATTTTTTTGTATTGTAATGTGAAAAGCCACGTTCCGAGAATGTATGGAGCCCCGGCCTGGACTTGATTTTAAAACGCCATTCTTCTTCATTTTAGTCAAGTTAGTACCTGGGTGACTGAGCTTTGCTCGGAGTTTTGGGCCAACAGTACAATTTTCTTAGAATTTGGCTTAAAAACAAAGTAAAAACTTTAATAAAAACAATTAAAAACTTTGATATCCGACCGGGATTCGAACCTGTTATTGTGCCTGGGTCGCTAGACCGCGGGACGGTGGTCGATGCGACTTCGAGCGATGTGGGCCCATCGCCACTGCAGCTCACTGACTCGTCGAGCTATGTCGGTGATGTACAATGACGTACATGTCCACGGAATACATAATAGATGATTATCTACAATGATCACCGCGCGGACAAGTTTATCACGGGCGGGATGGCTAATTGCAATCTGATACTTGTAAGAGCGAGACGCGTGCAATGGGACTACTGGGCCTTAAGTAGCACGCTCGAACACATACAAATAAATATAACAGTAAAGCCAATCAAGCGTATAGTTTCGCGCTATACCGACTGTAGGGCGGGGCGCGTTATGGGAGTCGATATCGGGAAAGTTGTCGATGATTTTTTATTTGTTTTGAGACATTAGATGGGCCAACGACGGTAAGGGTCGTAGGGAGCCGAAGGATAGTGGGTGCAAGGGGCTGCTAACTACTCCAAGGAGTATCTGATGATCAGCACCCGCGTGAGTGAGACATTGTCATATATTTTAACGTCAAATAGTATAGACATTTGACGTTTAACTACGACATATCTCACCGCTCTCACGCGATTCATGCTGCGGCGGCTGGTGGACTGTTCCAGACTTGAAATAAAAATATCGTTCTCTATTATATGTTAAAAAGAACAGAGATTTTAATGTCCACATTTTAAAAGCCAGCTGCCATACATGAGCAGAGACTGCGAGAAGAATAAAGTTTGCGAGTTCAATTGGCAGTAAAGATTATTCGAACCTTAGTTTCGTAATTCACGTTGCATTTAGGCAAGCAAGCATGCATTTGTCAACTGAGGCAATAGTGTTTTAAAGCATATTTTACCGGGACACTTAAGTCGGGCCGTCCCACTAGTAAATGGACCGATGACGTAAAGGTCGCGGGGAGTCGCTGGGTTCAAGTGTCTCGGAACCGGTCAGTGTGGCATACCATGAAGGAGGACTATGTGGACGTTTTCCGGTTTCTTCTATAGAGCAAGAGCCCGGGAACCCCAGACCTTCGTTATTTTATAAAAGCTGAAAGTTTGTCAGCGCATGCTCCCAACACAGGTAAGAACTACTATGAAGTTTGGGTTACCGTGGCTTTGGCAGGTAAACGGTACTAAAGTTGTGTAAAATACCGATCTAAATTCATCAAATAATAAAGTGTGATTTTTTGGTATTACCTTCAGAATATTATTAAAAAACACGTTATTGATTGCCAGACACTTAACATCGTGGCAACCCCTTGCCAGACACACCTAATGTTCATGAAATTATAATTCTACTTATGTCATAGTATAAAAGCGGATTTTTATATATAATACTTAGGTAATAATTAGACGATGTTTCCTCATCAGCCAGACATTTTTGATAGTTCCAACCCCTTGCCAGACAATGATGTAGGGTCGCTGTAAGAGCGAGCGTGATACAGTATATGTATGGTGGGTGCGAGTGAGATGGCGAGATAGGTCTATCGCGATCTCTCAATAACAGATTATTAAAAAAAAAAAATACTCAAAAATTTAATTAAAAATATATTAATAACATTACAAGTTATTATAAAGCATAAAAAATAGATTGATGACATTACAGATTATTATTAAAGTGAACTAAAGAAAATATTATTTTATTCATTATCATCATTATAATCAATGTTATCATTTTCTTCGTCACTGTTACTCCATTCCATATCGTCTTCTTCTTCTTCTTCGTCAGTCTCTGTAGAAATATGAAAAAGTTAATGGGATTGAAAATATCAAAAAATAATGTATAATGGTTTAAAGTAGTATTATACCTGAGATAGTTTTCAGTGATTCTCTGACGAAATTTGGCAACTGATCACCTTCGAACCATTTAAAACGGTACTGATTATCTTCGAGAACCCAACCATTATTCTCGGGTTGATAAATTGTTGGAATTTGCTGATTTGCATTATTCCAAATGCTAGACACATAGTTGGCTCGTAGAAATTGTTGTAGCAGCTCGGATTTACATGGTGGCAGACTGCTAGCATCAAAATTTCGTAGTTTTTTACGGCTAAACGCTTCATTAATATCTGTGACCTGATATGTATTAATGAATAGTTGAAGCCGTGCTGCATCAACATCAGTTATCGAACCGACATTGTATACCTCACATATAAACCGTTGAATAATATCAAAAGTGCTTTGTTGTTCATTATTATTTTCGAATAATTCGTGTTTACTGAATTTAATGAAAGCTGTTTGCTACTCTTATTACGACATCTACAGTAGGTGGTGGCTGATGCTGGACCTCCATCTCCAAACACTTCATTAAGGCAGATTTATCCGTCTTACAAATAGTACCATTTAAATGACACATAGATAAAGGCACATCAGTGATTGGGTATGACAAAATTTTTGAGATATCCACATTGTAATCCATCGAGATCCCCAGCATACGACCAAACAAATCCTGTTGAATTTTTACCTCTTCAATTGCACCACCTATTTTAATTTTCTTCTTTTTTTCCAAATCTTTTGAAAAATTATTAAGAGCTGTTCTTTTAATAGATTTTTCAAATCGACTAATGTCCGTATGACATTCAGAAACAAACGTATTCCGAAGACAATCACCATTTTTTCAATATTAAGAAAAATTGACTCTACCAGTTCTGATACAGCTTTACCAGATGAAATATTTATTAAATGATCTTTTGGTACTTCCGAGCTGAAGGAATTAAGAAACTGTTCAAATGTTTCAAGAAATTTCTTTAGATTTTTAATATTTTTCTGAATATTATGCTTATTCAAATCCGAAGAAACATCTTGGTGAGTTTGTAGTCCCAATTCTTGGTAAACGTAACTAATTACTGTCGATCTTACATCATGGTTTCGAGCGATAGACCTATCTCGCCATCTCACTCGCACCCACCATACATATACTGTCTCACGCTCGCTCTTACAGCGACCATACATCATTGTCTGGCAAGGGGTTGGAACTATCAAAAATGTCTGGCTGATGAGGAAACACCATCTAATTATTACCTAAGTATTATATATAAAAATCAGCTTTTATACTACGAGTATAACATAAGTAGAATTATAATTTCATGAACATTAGGTGTGTCTGGCAAGGGGTTGCCACGATGTTAAGTGTCTGGCAATCAATAACGTGATTTTTAATAATATTCTGAAGGTAATACCAAAAAATCACACTTTATTATTTGATGAATTTAGATCGGTATTTTACACACCTTTAGTACCGTTTACCTGCCAAAGCCACGGTAACCCAAACTTCATAATAGTCCATCGTTCTTACCTGTGTTGGGAGCATGCGCTGACAAACTTTCAGCTTTTATAAAATAACGAAGGTCTGGGGTTCACGGGCTCTTAGACCATCTAATAAAGCATCAGGTTGATGGTTAGACTATTATAGGAAAACTGATTGTTAATCATTCCCGGACTAGAGAAAAAATATGCTATATTTTGTTGTTGTGTTTCGGCGATATAACTTGTTTACCTGAATTAATTTAACCCAGATATACGTTGGCAAAAGCGTCGGTGGCGCAGTGGACGAGGCACGGACTCTCAATCTGAGGGTTCCTGGTTCGAATCCAGCCGTGTACCTACGAGTTGTTTTTCAATTCAAGTACATTATCCGATTGTTAACAGTGAAGGAAAACATCGTGAGGAAACCTGCATGTCTTGAACAGGCATGTGAAGTCCGCCGATTCGCGCTGGTCCCGCGTGGTGGACTATGGCCTGTGCACTCTCTGTAGGAGAGTATGCCTGAGCCCCTGCAGTGGGGACGTATATAGGCTGTTGATGGTGATACGTTGGCATATGTGACCGTGGTAGCTCAATGGGTAGAGCGTCAGACCTTGAACAATCGAGGACTGGGTTAGATCATGGCTCATAGAAATGAGTTCCAATTTGTTATTTGGAATTTATATACGAATGATATAAATCATTACCATTGGCTTTTCGGTGAAGGAAAACATCGTGATGAAACCTGCACACTCCTGAGAAGAAATTTAAAGGTGTGTGTGAAGTGTACCAATCCGCACTGGTCCCGCGTGGTGTACTATGGAGTTGAGCCCCTGCAGTGGGGATATATAGGCTGTTGATGATGATGAGTTCTGTTTCACAGGTCTAAACAG
This sequence comes from Carcina quercana, assembly GCA_910589575.2. Classification (NCBI taxonomy): domain Eukaryota; kingdom Metazoa; phylum Arthropoda; class Insecta; order Lepidoptera; family Depressariidae; genus Carcina; species Carcina quercana. The sequence continues at coordinate 3,741,803 of OU342454.1, read as the reverse complement.
GAAGTCGTTAAAATACTTCTTTTTATCGAATTATGTAAATAATATCGACATGAGTAGGTACAACACTAACGTCCCGTTCGTTCCTCAGAGAGCAAATTGCCGCTCAGCACGCAAAACTAGATTATCCGAATGAGTACAATTGAACGATCAACGAATATTTAATAAATATTTAAATTATGTTCATGCTCATTTACAATACTTTTATATTGTTATTTTTAATATTTGGCGAATCGTAATGTAATAACGGTTTTATTTAAATTTGCTATCGAAAAGTTTTCTGATTTAAGTGAATTCAACGTTTGATTTCAACAAGTCTAACTCCAATAAGTTGTCCGTCCATAAAATACACCAAACTTCTCTGTCGAATTTTCTAGAAAGGCCTATCTTATGCAAGTCTTTTGCAATGCTTGCAGACTTCACCTACTTGTATACCGCAAGCACATTAGCAAGATATTTGTATTTACTGTTTATCTAAGTCCACATAACATGCGTACGAAACAGGTTTCCCTATTATCATGTTACAAACTCACTCCGACCGACTACACGAATTCAATGATAAAACAGTTGAACAACTATCGCTCTGTCCCTATCGTTTATTTTATTTTACGTGATAAATATCCAAGATGTATAACTAACTCCTTTGCTTCATCAAACAGATTTAAAAACATAAATGATTACTAATGTAAACTCACGGATTTCTCACGTGTATGAGATATAAGTGTTATGGTTATGATGATTTATGATTATGTTTGAGTAGAACTGTGTGAGTGGCCTCTAAGTGAGAAATACCTCGTAATTTAACGCCTCGAGATTTCTAAATGCGTATGGAAATAATGTGAATTTTATAGAAACTGTTTCGGAATTCCAAGCACAATAACTTGTTGACTTGGCTTGTAATAATCGGAGATGGATTTGACACTTTCGCCTTGGAAATATACATTAAATCGAATTATTCTACTCTATTCAAACAATTTCACACTCCTTACATCTATTTTAACTTTCATTCTGCTATCCCTTTTGAGATTCAAGCGTAAATTTGATGGATAATTTATCAAAACTACTGTAGTATATATTATCAACTGCTAAACCTTGAAAATTAAGCCTAATTAAGCATTAATTATTTTTTATTATTATTATTAATTATTATTTAATTATTATTTTTTAATCATTATTAATTAATTAAGCATTCAAAATGGCATGAAGGTGGGAAAATATAAAAAACGGCAAAGTGCGAATCGGACTCCCTTTGGTTACCCTTCCCGAATGCACCGTTCCTGAAATTTAAAATTTTTTTTTAAAGAACGGTTCGGTTTCGCGCTCAATTTGACATCTGTCATGTCACATTTTTACTGTCTATAAAGCCAAAGCAACGATATAATTCAAATAGGTGTATTGCAAAGATATCTAATCTATGGTACAAGTATTTATGTAAAAAATTGATCGTCTTTTAACTAATTCGAAACTACGAAGAAATGAAGAATATTTTGCATTATAACTCTATTTATTATGGTTATAGTTGCCTGGCACCAAATGGCACTCCCTATTAGAGGTACTTACAACGTGATATTAAAATACATTTTTTGCCCTTGCGAGTGACACGCGATTGTAATAATTCCAATAGTTTGTTTTCTTTTGTTCTTCGTGGTTACAAATGAAAGTTATGTGACAGACTTCGGAGTTAAAGGTCACGTTTGGTGAAAATCTTGAACAGTGATCTGTCAATGTCACCGAGCTTGAGGATTTGGAAAAGTTTTTATTCGTATTGAAAAAACTAAGAAATGCTTTATTTTTAAAAGAATGTACTTTGCGTTTTTGAGTGACATGTTTTGTATTGATATTTTCTAACTGAAACCTTACTATTTTATTCTTAACTTTTATTATGTGTTGTTTTAGCTAACTATTTGTTGGTTTGTGTTTTTGTTGGTGTGTATGTGAGTATTTATTGTTTTGTTTTCTTTGGACAGGTGTGTGCTGTAAACTTGTATCGCTTTTGTTGTCACAACTAAAATAAAATGTTAAAACCCAAATTACAAGCTTTCATAAAAATCTTTTAATGTCGTTTTGTATTGTTGTTATATATACATGTTAAAATTATTGTTATGTGCGTTGAAACTTAATGAAAAAATAACTAAATTTCAATATTAATTAAATTTCACTTTAATGTGCTTTATTTGGCTTAAAAACTTTTAAAAACATTTTAAACACTTGAAACTAGATTTATTCTTACTTTTAAAGTAAAATATTTTTACTAAGTGTAGTTTTTTCTTACAGCGATTTGCCCGATGAAGAAGACAAAAAGTCACCAGTTCTCCTCCTAGGAGTCAATAAGATCACTGACTCTCCATCATTCGTGAGGCGAAGATCCATCGAGCCTCACAGTTCGGGATCCATTCGATTCTTCAGACCACCCAAATCTAAATACACCCGAGGACTGAAAGGAGATGAAAGACTCGAAAAAATTCGCCAAGATCTTCAAGTACACAAAAGTAAGGACAGATACATTCCAACAAGTAAAGAAGTGTCTTTGGAACCAGAAGAAAATTGCTTGAAACGTAATTGCGAAAATAAATGTCTCAAGTTGAACTGTGTGGATAAGTGCATGTGTGAAAGAAAAAAAGTGTCAAATAAAGGATCTTTTACGTTCCATAGACCCGGCCACAGGCAGTCCTCACTCTGCCCATCGGAACCTTACCAGAAGTCTGATAGAGACTTTTCTGAAAACGAAATTGAATTTAAGTACACAGAACACATTCCAAATCCTCAACCAGGCTGCAGCAAACAAAACTCTTACAACGTGACACCAAAATCTGCTGATCGAAGGCACTTTTTACTAGCGAATTTAAATGAACGATTTCGGAAAACCCTGAGTTTGGATTCGAGAAAAGTAGACACAAATCGCGTATTGAGTATACCAAAAGAAACTAGACCGAAATCTCTTGTAAATACAAGCAATATTTGTGTACAGCAGTACAGAACTGGAGACCCATTTTCGCCCGAGAAAACTCAACAAAAAAAGAAACGGAAATCATTTTTTTCATTAGACACGTTCTTCGATTCCAAAAAGTCTGATTCGTCATCTGTTGACGACTATTGCTCTTCTAAATATAAGCGTTTTGAGCTCGAAAGTGATGATTCACCATTGTTCCGACGTGAGAACCGTGAAAAAACACCAGATTTGCTCAATCTACCTGTCATAATCGATTCTGTTAGAAAGAAACAGTCTGACGCTAGGAGACAATTGGAGAAATTGGAGACTCATTACTATAAAAGTTTGAATAGAACTGTTATTGATGCAGTCCCTAAAGACGCAACTGACGTACAAGGGCCTAGCGGACATGCCAACCTATATGCGGACGAGGACGTGGAATACATCGAGCCAATAAGAAGTAACTTTACAAGTCAGAGTACATTAATACTCGAGAAAAACATTCCTGATGGCAAACCAGATTCTATCTTAACTATCGACACCGACGAGACTGACATTAAACTGCCTAGTTCGACTGTGTCACCTACTGAGTTAAGAAATGACATAGACAGCATCGGACCTTATGAGATTGAGGTAAAGGAATCGGATTTGTTGAAGGATTGCGTTAAAGAATTAACAGTGAAAGTGATGGATAAATCGGTGGATTCTATCGGGAGTTGTTCTTTAGATGTCGACGCGAGTACGGATTTTTCAGGTAATATCTGTGTTTAGTTTCTATTCAAGCATGTCCTTCAGTGATTGTTATCGTATTTGGCTATCATTTTCTGTATGCTACTATTCATTTCGTATTTATAAATATATCATTTTCGTATTCAGTGTGTTCTTTATTTCAAATGTGATGTGATTGTTGTGTCAGCAGCGTCATAAGATTCAAACAGTCGTATTGTGTAGCTTAAAAATGCCTGTATATTTCTATGAATCCATTTTTCTTGCAATTTGTGTGTTTATGTATGGTATGTTTTCATTTTTCAGTTCTATTTGACATGTTTATTCACTCGTTTGACAGTGAGTTAAGAAATGACAGTTTCAATTTCTTTTATTTCACGGTCAACTCGCGTTTTGAGAAAGCGTGAGTTTCCGTGGTAGAATAATTTACTCATCTGGTATTTAGACTCTCTTTTAACTTCATCAATCCCTGAAAAGTCTGTTTTATCTCACTTCTGTTTCGTCTCTTAGCATTTAATTACTTTTCGATTTCTGGAGACGGTGTGTCTATATTTAGCACGTTCATGTTCTTTAGATATTTCGACAGCCACCTGCATATATGTAAATATTTACTTGCGACTTGCTTGCGTCGATCAAGTGGTACACATAAATACAGTCGTACAACGAAGACTTACGTACGCAAGACAAAATACACTCCCAAAAATGTAAGTTATACAAAATACCTACCTATTTAGGATTTAGTTGCTTCTGATCTGTCTCACTAGCAAGTATCCGTCATAGCTATGGAATATTTGTTTGTATACAAACAAATAGAAGGAGGTCGGTGCCAGCAAAGCCATCGAAAGTTTTGGAAACGACCTAACCGACTTTTAAAAAATTGTAGGCCCCTAATTTGTTTCGTACCACAGATTATATCTTTGGCAACTACAAATATATTTATCTCATTCTGTCTTATGTCAATTCAATGATGTTAGAAAGGCTAGAATATATTTATGCATACCTACCTACTTTCGATTTCGTTTTTGTTAGCTAAAGGGCGGGAGGTTAAAGTAGATCAAATTTTTAAAAAACATTAATGATAACGAACCATTCGAGTATGTATTATGCGTACATAATATTTATTGCAAGTAGGAACTTAGTAATTTATTACTAACGTGTATAAAATACACATCGAAATCCAGGCCACCTACTGACTATATAGAAATCGACCGCACAATGCATTTTGCAAACTGCAGAGTCACAAAAAGACAATATGAGCCAGTACCGGCCTCGTTTCAACCCACGCAAGTCTATTGCAGGCCGGTCATTGTCGCCGGTGTTTTGATTCAGAGCGCTCGGGGACAACGCCGTCGCGGCGCTACGTAATTATTTTCATTTATCTTTTCTTTAGCGAGTTTCCACGCTGTAAAATTACAGCAACAAATAAACGGTGCTGAGAATAAATGATTAAGATTTAAACGCAGCGTGCCGTGAAACGGAACGACACCGGTAGACTGGCCGCAAAACAAGCGTTTCGGTCGACGTCTTCAGAAAAAAAAGTTTGACGTTTTCGTGTGATGTGATGTCACATTCACAAATCAAATCGCGATCATAAAAATTCGTGTAAAAATTATGTTATTTGTCATACGTTGGATGAAATTATTTAAAATAATAGCTTTTGCTGTTGTGATTCTTGTTTAAATTGTGTGTCACATTGTTATATGTGCGGGTGAGTCCTTTGTACATGCTTTTCTTGAAAAAAACCTTTCAAAGTTTTGCTCTATCATTTTCTACCTGCTTTTTTGAAATAATTTTTCTCTGTGTTTTATCTTAATTTTGCTAACTCAGTAGTAATTAGTACCAACATTTTACTTTTCTCTGAACGTTTCATTCGTCACGTTTGTCTTTATTCTAAGCAAGATGAGTAATCAACTGTAACTCATGCTTTGATGCATTCTCTACAATTGAATCTTGTTACTTAATCTTCGTACTTAGTTTTATCAGTGTATTGCGGTTTATTACGCAAATTGAATGATAAATTTCTATAAATCTACTAGTGTGATCATATGTAAGTTGATTCTAAATTATCTGTCAGTATAATAAAAAATAATTTAAACTGTCTCATTTTTGGGGGTGATTTAATATTGTTTAAAATAGGGTTTGCAGCTATCAGTAGACTTTATGTTGACTTATGACTTTAATCAATCTTTTTTGAAGTGTAAAAAGGGAGAGTCCGTCCGTACTATTCCCCCATAAAGTGATCCCGTAGCTAAACCATGCCTCATCATCGATCAGGAAACATCCACTGATGAACATCCTAGTTCACTGCAGACTATTTCAAGTTCAGTCTTTGACCTCCATGCATTTTTGTTCCAAATTTGTGGTGTATTCCAAGTAGTTCTATTGAAGTTGTTCCATGGCTGGACTGGTGGGAATTTTATTATCAAAAGTTCCATTACATATACTACTACTGCATTCAGACCCGTTGTATGAGTAATTGAACTTTTGGGAATAAAATTACCAGAAGTCCAGCAATGGGACAGCTTCATACACATAATGTAGTTACATGGTTGACTTGATTGCACTTTCTTCCTAATACTTAAATAGTTATGCATTTACTGTCTAGCTGAATGTTGTCTTTGTATGCCGTAATGAATAGAATAGAATACTCTTTATTATGGAAATATGGAAAAATAATATAAATGACTGGTCTTGAGTCGTTTGCATAGAATTTACAAATAGTGAAAACATTTTAAACAACTGTGAGAATGTCACAAACATCCTTGTAATACTTTGCATGATCATAATTCTCCTGCATATTTATTTATGCTGAGTTTTGTCATTACAAAAATATTATCTCTTATTGTTTAAATATGTATACACATTACTACATGAATTGACAAAACAATCAACTCAACGCTTGGAGCTAAACTATGACAAATTATGTCTCTTTCTTAGTTAAATGTGGTTGACCATCTTATATTTTGACAATGACATTGCTTTTGGAAAATTGACCAATATTTTAAATGAAGAAACAGCCAGTTTTATGGAAAAAGTATACCTTAAGTAAAACTTAAGTAAAGGTCCTCTTGTTTGTAAGTAGTGTACATGTATTCATCTAGCTTTGTGTTTGTGAACAGTATGGGAAAAGATAATTTTCAAAATGGAATATATATCCTCACACTTTGCCTACACTAGAAACACGTCATTTACTTAAGCTTTTCATATACATATATGAGGGAGATTGAGATTGAGAACTGGAAACCGACTTCAATTGACCTAAAAGTCTGCTTTTACTAAGGCAAATTTAATATAGTTTTCTCATGGGTGTCATTGTCAGAACTGGACAAAATTGAAATGGGACGACACGGGATGCACCAGCTTTCAAATAAAAAAGAATCATCCAAATCGGTTCTCCCAGTCAAAAGTTCTGAGGTAACAAACATTTTTTAAAAACATACCCGTCGAATTGATATCCTCATACTTTTTTGAAGTCGGTTAAAATGTAACAAAAATTTGAAATATGTCTCATTTAGAAACATTAATTCCATTTGATTAATTTTCTACAACCTTATAAGTCTGTATTTGTTAATGCATATTTTTTTAAAATCTAGATGATACATGCCAGACTGCTTATTCAGGACAAAAGCCTTATTTGTCAGTTACTCCACTTGAGTGGAATGAATAGTATACAGTTCTATGCAAAACAGCTGGTAAAATTTCCCCTAAATTTGGCTTTGCTTTAGTGGAGTATACAAATAATGTCATACAAAACAATAAGGTAGTTGACACGAAAGTAGATTGCAGTTAAGTTGTATTTTCAATATCATTAAGGACGTTAGGGTGTTCTTATTTTATTTAGTTTTAGAGATTTGCCAAAAAAAGTACAAAAATATGTACCCAGTTTTGTACTATGTCAAACATGAACAAGAAAAGATGAATGTGACATAATACAAAAGTTGATACATATTTTTATACTGTTATTTTACTACAAAAAAAATTTGTTAATTATAAAAAAGAATTGTGTTGTACAATGAGTGAATTTACCACAACCACACTTGACATGTGTATTGGTGACCACAATTAGATGTTATTTGATACAAAGATGCTCACCATGTACTGCAATGTTCCATTAGTCGCCATTTACATGGGATGACATGGACTAACGTTGACATGTCATATTCGTGTCGATCTGTAATTGATGCTCATGTCCAACAGTAACTTGTACAGCCTATTATGATGGGAAACCCTATTCTAAAGTGTGGTAAACGTTTTGAGCTTTTTTATACAATCGTACTCACCATGTGAAATAATACAAATATATCAGGCCATTTAGTCCTCTTCAGCTCCAAACTTGGCTGTTTTTAGTTATTCAAAATGTTTTGATTGGATGCAAAGATTTATTAATTCATTGCTACTCCTTTTACATTCAACATGTATTTAATTTATGTGCTTGTCACATTATAATTTATAGCTTCTAACAGAATTTGATAACACAATGATATGGTGTGAATAAACGAAAAACAACCCAGGCCAGCCCTAACTTATCTGACCTTACTGTGCACCAGAGGATGTCAAACTGTTGTATTTGGTTTCCTAGTGGTATCTCAGATTATAGAAGTACGCTATAGATAACATAGCATAAATATGAGTCTGTAAATCTATTCTGCTCTCGCACACGTAACCCGCCAAATGAAAAAACAAGATAGCATCATTTTGATCAATCCTTAATTACTATACAATCTGTCGAAAACTGACGACTAGGGACATAATAACCGAACGAAAAAAAATGATCAGTTAAAATTGGCTAAATCCAGATTATAGCCACAAAAATAACTACCTGCGTGACCGAGTGGCTATACGGTCGCTACCTGGAGGTTTCGGACGGACGGTTCGATTGTTCAATTCTTAGCAGTGGTAGTAGAACAGCAGTAGTTTTTGTCTACCTGGAGCTAGCCTATTAACTTATTCTACGGCCAAACTGAAGTGTTAATAACACAGTTGTGTATAAAAGATTTGTACTTGGCCTGCTTACCTGACGATAAGACCGTTCAATAAGCGCGCACACCCAGAAACCTCAATGTAATGAGGCTCTGGCTCTGCCACCTTTCATACCGGAACACAACAGTGCTATTAACACTGCTGTTTGGCGGAGAGGTAACATGGTGGTAGGTAGACAGGCAGACATAGAAATGTCCTACCGCCAACCATATCGAGTACCGATACACTTTTTTCATATTTTTTGTTAACTCAATATTAGTAAGGGAAACAACAGCAAATACTTTGAGATACGCTGCATTTCATACCATAGATAGGTAGATAAGATTAGAAAATGTAATTGGAAATCTGTTTTGCTACGCAGACATTCCGTGAGGCATTCCTTGTTTTATTAACAGACAGTGTGTCAAGTGCATTACGTAATTGTTATTATTATTCGATGCTTTTATTACAATGTGTGATTATTTCCCTTTATTTATGACATGTGAGTTGGTACTGTCGTAAGCTTTTTGACTTCCTGCCTGCTTTTTTTAACATTTCACCACGCAATGTAGAGTTGTATGAATGTCTTTTTTTAGTATTTTCTCTGTGTAGATATCCTGCAAAACTTTTTCAATCCTAGATTTTTAACTGTCTAAAATTGTTGACTAACATGTTACTGCGGTCATGGTGAATATTGTGATATTATGGAAAGTCTGTTGGTATGTTAGGGGCATGTCCGACAGTGGACTTAGGCAATCTAACTCCGATCCCCAACCTTTTTTTTTACTACCGCCCTTTACAAGAAAAACAATTCCAGCGTCCCCTTAGATCATAGTTAATTATACCAATTTTATATGTCCATTATTTATTCTATTAATTTTTTCAATGTTCTTCTTTTTTTGAATTCAATAATTGAAAATGAATTCTTTTTTCTGGCAGAGGGTCATGATTAATAATCATTAATTTAAAATATAAAAACATCTAATAAAGCTACCGCCTACACGAAAAGCTCCAGCGCCCACTAGGGGGCGGTTCCGCCCCTGTTGGTAATCTATGGAACAGATGAACAGTCCAATCCGTTTCGAAGACATTGTCTTGCCTTACTTATTCGATACACTCGCATGACCGACTGCAATTTATTCATTATACATTTATTAAAGGGCGTATTGCACTTGTTCATACATAGATTCACCTTGAAAAGTTTATTGTGTTACGAACTTTATTACTTAAACAATTTACCGCCATTTGTGTAAACATTATTCGTAATTTATTCATAAAGTAAAATTCCAATTTATTAACCACACATACTTGCATAGTAAATAATTATTTTTGTTTTAAATAAATTAAAATTGTTTAAAATATCGTTACTCCGTTTGGGTGGTAGGGAAGTTTATAGGTCCGCCTGGCTAGCTACGATCTACTTACCTAAGACTGCCGCAAAAGGGCATTGTTAATAGCACTATTGTAGTCCGGTATGAAAGGTCGCAGAGCCAGCGTCTCATTAGGATCACTTCTGGTTGAGCACGCTTTCCATCCTTCAGTTGAGATGAAGGCCAAGTGCATACCCATTGTTATACCAACCAGTGATTTATTTAACCACCTAAAGCAATTTAATGTAAGTCAATAACCGGAAACCCCCCTTTTATTTCCAGATACCACATCTGGGAGCTTAAATCTCTTGACACCCTCGTCAACCACTAGCCGCATCAGAGAGTTCACCTCCCGGATCCAGGAGAGGGCATCAGCCCAGCCGTACGTTCCTGATCAGCACCCGACACCAGTCGCGACTCCCATCAGAACCCCAGACGACGCCACACCAACTCCTCGACGAGAGCTCAGGTTTTATGAAAGGAAAGACAGATCTGACACTGTATACATCAAAAGCCCTGAAACCGAGCAATTTCTGAAACCCACATCGTATTTAGATACTGGCAGTCATCGCTCGAGAGGTTTCAGTAAAAAGAGAGACGAGGTTACCCATAAAAAGCCAAGCTACTTGCACTTAGCTTGCTCTGTGAATGGCTACACCAATCTGACCACATATGACTCTAAATTACGGCAGGATATCAGCAGAAGTAGAGAAGCTTCTCCTATAAGGCCCATCACTCACACTTACCATTACAAAAGTGAAAACAACAGCTTGCTGGTCCCGGTGCCTGTAAGTGCTAATAAGCTGTTGGTACCGACATTCGGTCCTCATGATACTAGGGCTGATTTGACACAGAAGGCGCCTTCCAAGGCGCACACTGACCCTTACCTAGCAACGTCTCCGATACACATATATATGGCTGCAGAGAATAAACAGCTAAAGAACGATTTCTTAGGACCAAGTATGACGACAAACACTCGGCCTTATATCTCCAGCGAGAGCAAAAACTTCGCCGCGTCAATGCTGCATCAGAAAGATGAAGTTGACAATGCATCTACCTTCAAATCCAGCTACTCTGAGTCTAACTTCCGGAGGACTGTCAATGGCAAGGAAACAAGAGTTGTCAGTACTGAATCGTATACGATATCCGCTAATGGAGTTTCTAAACGAGTTGAAATCAGTAAGGAGAATGGCGAGCAACTGCCTAGCCCCATGAAAAGTTTCATCCAGCAGAGAGTTGAGAGGCTATATGGACCCGGTGCGCTTGCGCAAGGTTTTCTCATGCAGAAACGCCACAAAAAGAGCTTAAGCGAGGAAGATCCCAAGGTATTAACCGAGAAATCTTTAAATTGCCCAATCGATAAGCTGCCGAGTCGCAAATCGACGGGCAGCGATGAAATGGAGAACATATTTTCTAGTCCAAATGGAGAAATGGAGTCCAGTGTCTCCCTACCAGTTTTAAGACATTTAAGACCTGAATTCCGAGCGCAACTACCGATATCATCGCCAAAAAAGTGTTCCAAAACCGACACATCCCCGCAGAAGGACATTCCAGACGATAGAAAATTACAGAGCGAAGTTAGAATAGTGGAGAAGGATAGTAGAACGAATGCGAATGAATGCAGGGTAGAGAAGGAGTTAGAAGAAGATTCGAACAGTGATTTAAATATAAGAAATGGTGTTTCTGTGATAGATTTAAATGCTAGTAAAGAATTTAATGGTGTGAACGGGGTGGAAAATGGTGATGTGGTGAAGGACGCTCATTATTTTTTGGAATTGGAGAAGAAAGAGACTGAGAGGCTGATTGCTTTGTCTGTCAGCGCCGATAAGGAGTTGGAGAATTTACAGGTATGTCGAGAACTTATGACATCTAGATTTTGTAGAGAACATTTCATTGAATTACTGAAAACTTTTATATGAATACTAGAAAAGGAAGTTGCTTCAGTTATTGTCGTGTAACTTCACCTGCAATTTTTAAACCTTGAGGTTCCGTACCTCCAAAAAAAAAGTAACTCTTATCAGGATCTCTTCATTATTTGTCTGTCAATACCTGGAATACAAGTATAGGAAGAAATCGAAATAGCATATTTTTAAATTATATATATTTTTAGTTTTTAATTAGTATTAAAATGTAGTGTCAAGGCTTAACCGTAATATGGCCTTTTGCGCTATAATTGCTAAATAATTGTATATAAATCCTTGGATCTTTTGTACCTACCGTGCTAATTTAAATTAGTTTCACTTATATATTGTTAGACATTTAGGAAGCATGCATTTTCAAAGTGATTTCTACAACAAGGTTACTATAAATTCTGAGATTTCTTGAATAAGATTTTAATTTTCCATGGTTTTAGGGCTCCGTTTGAAAAGGGTACCCAGCATACCATATTACCAAGCCTCCCCTGTCCGTCCGTCCGTCTGCCAGTCAGTCATAGAGATATATTATTTAAAAAGTCAAATCTGAGTCGGACTTGCAAACGATTGAGTCGAAATCGCTGATGAAAAACATGTTTCTTATATGAGAACACCCATCCTTTATTAGCTTTTTATTTTATAGGAGACATACTAGTACACACTCAGCAACTTTCTACCTTTAATGGTTCAAAAAATATCCAGACCTGTGACAGATGGATAGCCAGCAAAATCTAATTCCTGTTTCTATTGAGAGTTGTTTAGTACGGAACCGTACAAAATGCATAACCGACTTCAAAAAACCGTGACCACGTACCGGGAAACGTCTACCGGGCCATCCCCCTACTAGGTGGACCGACGACCTGGTTATAGTTGCGGGGAGTCGCTGGATGCAGGTGTCTCGGGACCGGTCAATGTGGCGTACCACGAAGGAGGCCTATGTCCAGCAGTGGATGTTTCCCGGTTGATGATGAAGTGTGTATTAGTTAAATGTTTGTTACCTCAGAACTTTTGACTGGGTGAACTGATTGACGATTCATTTTTTACTTGTAAGCTGGTGCTTCTCGTGTGGTCCTATTTCAATTTGCCCCAGTTCTGACAACGGCATCCATGAGAAAACGATGTACCATCTTAAATTTGCCTTAGTAAAAGTAGACTTTTAGTGCAGTTGAAGTCAGTCTAATTCTTTTGTTATTATTACCCGACTGCGTCAGAAAGGGGGTTTTGTTTTTCGAGGGTCCTGAACGCCTCGATGGATTTTAGCTTGACATGTGTTGTTAGAATCGTATTTACTGTTAGAGTGACACTAGGTTTATTGAAATCATAAAAAGTAAAAAATAATGCTGTAGGGTTTTTTAAATTAACTTTTCATTTACTTCTTGGGTGATGATGATTATTAATTTCAGGACAAAGAAGTGAGTGAGGAAGTGTTGGGTCTGCTCCGGTCTGCATCAGGCAAGGCGCGTTTACTGGCCACACAGAAAATGCAGCAGTTCGAAGGTGAGCGAGCGCTATTACATTGTCTATGAACATTTGTATCAACGTTATCCCTCTCCTAATGCTTCCATACTGAATTTATGTTGCTATAATCTTTTAAAACAGAATAGCTGTATTTGTTAAGTAATTACCTAAAAATAGGAGACAAAATTATAGCGTCGCGAAATAAATATCATTAATTTACATCTTTATGGTTAGCTACAATAGTAGTTACGCAGCTAATGGTTCATAGATGGCCCTTTGAACAATCATCGAAAAAAGTGTTTAAAATGTAAATTGTGATTCACTGTGAAGCTGTATGTTAATGATACTCATTTCGCGACATCACAATACGATGTCCGATTTTTAGATAGTTACTGCACAAATTCAGCTATTATATTTTAAAAGATTGTGGCAACAGAAATTTAGTATGAAACTTTGATGGAGGAGGGTCGGTGAAAATGGCCGACATGATTTCCTAATTTTTTTAAAGACAAATTGTTGTAGAGGATTGTTCAAGAAAAACATTATAGGTCATCTGATAAGGCATGTCAATTTTATATAAAACATCATAGAGGAAAAGATCGAAGGAATGAACGAGGAGCGTATGAAGTAAATAAAAAGATAAAAGTCGTGGAGAAAAAGAAAATGGCGGCGATCACTTCATCAACATGAGCAGACTAAACTAAAGAATAATAATATATATCCTTTTGTAACCACACTGTAATTTGCGTATCGTATTGCAGGACTATGCTACAACCATATCAACGAGCGCGCGGACGAGCCGTTCCCCACGACGGTGCAGGACCTGCAGGGGTTCTGGGACATGGTGTGTCTGCAGGTGCGCAACGTGGACGCTCTGTTCGAGCACATAGCTGATCTCAAGCACAACGGATGGCAGGAGGTGAGACACATCTGCTGGAAACATTTAGGTCTTTAAATTTCATTACCTTTGTGATTACTAAGTGATGTTATAATTATTTGACAGATATTGACTCCGGTGATGAAGTCAACGGCCACCGGTGCTCCGGCCAGCGGCAACAGCGGTGCAAGACGCGCACGCGCACAGCCCCAGGTCAAGAACGAGAAGGCGCGCCTGGCTGCAGAGAAACGTGAGGCCGATAGGAAAGCTATGCTCGAACATAGGAGGTAACAATGAAATATTATTATATGCAGTCTGGGTTTTTTTTACACACAGTTTTATAAGTCAGCGCCATCTATTGAGCTGCTTGTTATTTTTCAATACAGTTGTTAAGGCTTTACGTACTTACATACTTTGAAAGGTATGAAAGGAAATTATTATTCGAAAATTAAATCTTTCGCATCTTTATTTTACGCGGTCGTGACTTTCTTTTACGAGCTCAAATCTTAAATTTGCCTTAGTAAAAGTAGACTTTTAGGACAATTGAAGTCGGTTTCCAGTTCTTTTTGAAAGCATTTACTTGTTGAAATGATACGTTCCGCTAATGTATGGAGCCAGGGCCTGGTCTTGTGTAATTTTAAAAGGCCATTATCAAATAAAAGTGATTCAGTTACCATTTTTGTATGTTTTGGTTTAGTTTATTTGTACAAAAACATATAAAACGCACGTAACAGGGAAAACTGGACGTTGAAAACAAAGATGGCGTCCATAAAATGACATTTGACGCTGTCACTTAGTACAAAAAGAATGATTTTGTATAATTAAATGCAAAAATGTAATTCTAGTATTTTTCTATACATATTTAGATTATTACTTGATTTTTTAAATAGTGTACAAGTGCAGGCCGAATTTGAAACGACTCTTTTGATACAAATACATAAATAATTAATAAACAATACATAACGCTTACAACATCTCAATAAATATCAAATTTTAGGTGTCATTAACTTTAATTAACAAAATTTCGTGCACTACCTTCTTAATGTTTTTAATAGAATGCACATTTAATTAAAATGACTTGTATGAGCTGAATAGTGACTTTAGTGTTTAATGATATTTTCAGGCGTGTCGCCCGCGAGAGGCAGCTGGTGGCCCGAGCTGCTACTCCTGGCACGAGCAGAGTTCAAGACCAAGATATGGGAATCGAGGGTAGTCAGGTGAGAGCAACATATGTTATAATCATCATCATCAACAGCCTATACATGTCCCCACTGCAGGAGCTCAGGCCTACTCTCCTACAGAGAGTGTATGGGACATAGTACACCACGTGGGACCAGTGCGCATTGGTAGACTTCACACACACCTTTGAATTTCTTCTCAGGAGTGTGCAGGTTTCCTAACGATATTTCACAGAAAAGCCAATGGTAATGATTTTTATCATTCGTACATAAATTCCAAATAACAAATTGTAACTCATTGGTACGAGCCAGGATCGAACCCAGACCTCGATTGTTGAATGACTGACCATGGCTTATATTACATTCGACTGGATTTATGTCTCCGAAACTTTGAACTACAAAGTATCAACATGAAATGATTTTTTAAAATTTAAACTGAGGTATCATTTACTCACAGTACCACTATAGTTCGCCGGCACGCCGCTCAATGTTTAGTCATCTATGCTAAATTGTGCAAAATTATTTATTACTAGCCGGGTTACTTGGCTTCGCTCAGAGAGTTGATATGACTTTTGGACTAAGAGTTACAGAAGGTTCCGGTATGTTGTGGAATGTTCTCGAATGTTCTGGACTGTTCTAGAAGGAAGGAAAACATACAAACACAGAAAGTAGCTTTTTGCCATAGTAGTTGCAACGGAGACATTTCGTTCCCTCGGCCAATTGATGTCTGAGTACTGTAATTTTATTATTTTGTCTTTTTTACAGGAAGTGGAAATATTCGTTGGTAAAGGAGCGAAACCCTCCAAAGTGGCCCCCAAGGGAGACTGCATGAGCGCTGCTGACTCGATGGGGTCAATGACTCCAGAAAACAGCTGATTCCACTGCCATTACTATCCTAAACATGACCGTATAGCTTATGCACCGTAAAAATATAAATCGAAAAAAAATATTACTGTAGGATTTTTGAATTCGTTGTTTTTTCTGTCTGGTTTAGCTTCGTCTATTTCCTAACTATAACAATTAAAACTGAAATATTATGCAACATTTCACGAATCTGTAAAAGAAACTATTATAAAAGAAAACATAACGTGCAAGAAAAAAATTTTGGGACATGCGGTGTACTATGTAGAAAGCTGTGCAGTAATGTTTGCTATCATAAAAAGGGCCTGGGGGAAGGGGGGGGGGGGGGGGGGGGGGGGTTTAATTGGTGATACTGGTTTAAAATAAATAAATATAAAAATGTATGATCCGGACGTGTTCAGGCCATTTTTTTACAAAGGTCATGAAAATTAGGAATTAATTTTTTGGGGTCATAATTTATTCAAGTGATACTTATGCATTATGAACAATATTTAATTCGCGTGTTTATGCATGAAGAATGTTTTTGAAATTAGAACATTTTTTTGTGTAATTTTAACTATCGTTTTGAACTGTATTTATTTGTAATCAAAGTAAATTATATAATCAAAATGTAATTATCGCAAAGACAAATTCTATATTTACTGTGAATTTAATTAATAAAACCTTTATTTGATTGGTCCCTAAAAAATTGATTTTATTCAGCTAAATTTTTCTAACGATTTTTAAATTGACTTTCAGTTACCTCGAAACTGATAGCAATGCTTTAAAAAAATCATTTTGTTATTTACTTCAGAACTATTGCATAATTATTTATGCTTTGTAAAGAATATACGGATGGAACCTCGTCTTATAATGCGTGAGGTCAACAAACACACACACGTGTAACTGACATTGACGTGCGCTGTGAATAGCTAACGAAAGTGTCTGATCTAGTTGCTTCATATGGTGTGTGGATTTTTAGTTGTCTGTGGAATTTTTTTTTAGAATCCAAAACACTATTGAATCAAATTTAAATTCGAAGAGAAAATGCATGAAATATATGTAGCAGGAAAAATAAATGTTTCTAAGATCTGTTGATGTGATTAATTTGTAACAAAATTATTTTCGTAATATGCAGCTCGATTGAGTGTTTTATATTTTGTTGTTGACCGTTAAAAAAATGTGGGGTTAATATAGAAGGCGCTCGAAAACTCGTCATTTCGAACTGTATATTACGAAATTCGGCATTTATATATAAAATAACAGCAAATAAGTATATATAATTATTTTAATATTTTGGAGGATGATTATTATTGATTTAATCTACACGTCTTATTTAATCATTATATTAAGGCCACTTATTTGTACCAATAATCACTAATATTATACTGCTCAATAGGTTTTATTTTTGGGGAGTCGTGTCGAAACAGATAAACTGCGTAGAAAAATAAATAATTTAAAATTATGAATGTTGTAACGGTTGCTTAAATAGTGTCATATAATCTGAGTAAGCTCTAAATTGTTCTAATTTATTCATTTTACAAAATTGTGGTTATACCAGCCTCTGGTGTTAAAAAATTCACTTACTCATTTATTGTTTAGAGCTCAACTGCTATTCGAAAAATATAATTTTTGATATAAAAAAAGAATTCTGTTCGAATTCCTTTTAAGCTCTGCATATTTATAAGTTAAGTCTTTTCGTTTTCTTTGTAAATTACAATAGCACTGCAGGCCGGTGTTACATCACTATTTTGTCATAATAAGGCAGAAAATAATGGGAATTAAAAAGAGATGATATTGTATACTATATAATGTTATAAAAATGTGTCTGTTACGTTTTGCATTATAATTGGATGTGTTCTAAAGATCGTTAGGTTTTGAGTGAATGTTATAGAAATATCCTGTAGTTTTAACTTATAGGATAAAACACCTAATTTTAGCCATACAGTTTTTTCCTCCCACTACGTAAAGGCAAAGGCAAAGTACCATACAGCCAATTAGCCATAGAGAAATACATAGAATCTACATACACTAACTTTTTAATTTAGTTTTAATTTTCGGTTCCGTGTCGATTTTAACCATCACAATATTATTGATGAGAAATGAACCTGAATATTTTAATTTATTGTTAATCAGAAATGAAATCATCTTTTAATTTTAAATTCTAAAATCGACATAATAATGTATATTGTTAGTTTTTGTTTTTATCTACACTTTTACTCAACACTATGCATTTTATATTCTAAAGTCTTATTTAAAGTTGAAATATGCTGTATAAAATATAGATATTGTAATAAATAAATGTCATGACAACTATTGCAGTCTTTTTTATTGTTGTTCCCTCGGCCTATGTCTGAGGGTCTGTGGAAATAATGAAAGTTCGGTCTGAGATTTGAACCAGGGACCTCTCGCATGTCATGTCTTTCTTTCTTTCGAGAATTCCCAATGTGTTTTTGAAATGACGTGCCCGTGACAACATCTGGGTTTCTTTTCACGGTTTGACGGAACCCTTGATGCGCGAGTCCAGCTTGCACTTGGCAATTTTGGAATCCGTATCATGAGTATCGTAGGCTATACGACGAAGCTGGATCTCGATTTAGTTTCTTACATCGTGTATATAACATCAGTCCTAATATAATATGTAGGTCTGTTCAATACGTCAGTTTACATGGGTAAAGTTATAGGGGTAAATTATAGTATGTAGAGTCGACTTTTTATGAAAGTTTGAATATGGCAACATTGATTTTTTAGTTTATTATGACTTTGTAATCTTGATTCTTGTTGGCTGATTATTTGATATATTTATGATATGGTGATACTGTCACGGAGCTTCTTGAACAGTCTGTCTCTGTACGTAGAATTCAGGGACGGACTCAGTGCAGAAAACTTCTACTACTACTCTTTCGGGGGAACCCATGATTTAGAAGATTGGTTTGTGGGACCTGTGCTACCAACAAACTCTGGAACTTTGGATACGTGTTTTCTTCAATCCCTAGAACCTTGAAGCTCGTAACAATACCTTTTTATCTGATAATCTGGAAGATATTCAAGGACTCTGCGAAATAAAAACCATTGTTGAAACGTTAAGGAATTTGGAGAATTGTAATAAACTAAATCTGCATTAATCGTTATTTACTCACTTCCGTGACAGTCAAGGCTCCGTTATACCAAGAGCCTTAAAAAACAAAAATAAAATAAATACAGCAAACATTTATATCACACAGAGATTTTTTGAATTTGCCGCGTTTTCTTAGGTCACGCTTTCTTTAGTCAGAACTCTATATAGGTATATAAAACATGATTATTCCTGTTCACTTAAAGAAGTCACCAGAATGCGATTTTTAAATCAGCTAAAATTAATTACCCATGTATACCTCGGAAATTTACACTGATTTATTGAACAGACTGGAACAGACTTTTATGATCGACTCTTATAAAATATGATTTAATATTAGAATTCACCCCGCTTAGCATAAGTCAATAATAGTGACAAAAATGTGTATCAGCATGAAGTCTATATATATTGTCTATGTTCTACATGTAAATATTATATACAAAAGGGACAAAATCTCAAATATTTACATTTTTATAGCAAAAACATCTTATCACTTTTAAGTAGGCATATGTTTAGGCATCAAATGATTCAATATTAAATTTTTCATAAGAAGATAAATATTAAAAATTCTTCACCTTTTTTGATTTCATACGTAAAATGAAACACATTTAAAAATTTGCGATTGTTTATGGATTGACAGCGCCTTGCTGACGTCATTTCAGGGTTTTATATTTAAAGATTTTTATATTTCCAATAAACTGAGTAAAATTTAAAATAAAAATAATAACTGTGTTTATATTATTTTGAAAATGATTGACAATGCCAGTGAAAATTGAAGAATATAATAAAAGTATAGAAAAAATTAACGTAGTTCCCGCGTGTTTCCTTCCCGCGCACGTCGTACGAGGTGGAAGTTGGTCATGGTCGTCCGCCAAACGGAAAGCCGCCATGATGGCTTTCTGTAAAGTACGCTCAATATGTGAATTTTCGTTATTGTTTTTCACTAATTGTGACTGAGTGCGTGCAAAAATTAATCATGGGAACGAACTAGAGTGTGTAAAGTGCAGTTTGCGGTCCTTTGGGACCTCCTAGAGGAGCTATAAAGTGTTTTATGAGTGCATTTTTGTGTCGACGCTAGCGTGTTTTGTTCTGTCAACAAAATGTCGAAGCTCTCGTTTAGGGCGAGGGCCCTAGATGCGTCGAAGCCAATGCCCATATATCTCGCCGAGGAGCTTCCGGATCTACCGGACTACTCGGCGATTAATCGTGCTGTACCTCAGATGCCCTCTGGAATGGAAAAAGAGGAGGAAAGCGTAAGTATTTTGCGCATTTAGGTGTTCAGTCATCGTAACTACTGTACGTCGGCCATTATGTGTTTGGTGTTTCGTTTTGCCACCGCCAGGGGCGTTTTATTTTATCCGATACAAAATCCTAGAAGCATATAAATTATTTCCTTTGAGATATAAGGGTAAAATTAACTATTTCTGATTAACATTTTAAATTTTATGAAGAAAAAAAAGTATGAACACTTTCGACCACGTGTCGCAAAGTTCTGTCAAATTTTGGCGCGCGCTTACACCACATGGTGTTTTGCTCCGACCAGTATAGGTCTCATAAATTTTGAATTTTGGTTTTCTTGAGTATTATGAGACGATTCACGTCGAATTTTCGGTATGTGCTAGGCCAATACATTCGGACTATTGGTAAATAAATGGACGTGTCTTCTGTCCACCAATCATATGTTATTTGTTTACAAACAAATCTTACGCCGGTTTTTAATAACCGGCAAATATGTATGTTTTAAATTATTTTTATGATTAAGACATTATTACGAACGTTCTACAATGCGCGTAATTACTGTACAATTTCTTCGTTGATACAAACTATGAATTTTTTCCTAATAAATCTTTTTTTTTAAATTCAAATTAATTTCATGACTCCAGATTTGTGTACAATACTTCACCTATCATTGAAATATTCTGAATTCTGTTCAAACACCTCACAGTAATGAGATCTATGGCCCACACTTTTTATTAACATTGTCCTAATGGATAATGCTTATGCACCAGTGTGGTGTGGGTGGCAGAAAACTCATTAGTAATTAATGTGTAGTAATTTAGACTTGAGGCGTATGAGATCAACCCTGTTGACACCAGCATCATTTGTGTTTTTTTTCTTCTTCTAAATGAGATTAGAACTTTTAGCTGTTAATTTTTTAAAACATTGTACAGGATGTTTTTTTAAATTAATGGTCGTTCTAAAATTATTCATTGTTGCACTGTGCTTCATGGCTCTGTCAGTAATGGTTACGGTCTAAGACATTTCACAAAACAGAATATATTTCACAATTGTGGAATATAAGATACATTGAGTAGTATTAGAATATTTTGACTAGTGCATAGTTAAGGCTGGATATTAAAATTGCCTATTCAATAGCGTCTGTTGCCTTACTACTAAATATTGTATTAAATTACAGTAATAATAAAAAACGTTACAGTGGCAATTGTCATTTTCATCAGCAGAAACTATACTTACAAAAAATGTCTGTAAAGAGTCTCGATAGTTAATAAAAAACTGCCAACTACTGTTGTAGTTTGGCAGTTTCTGTGAGAATTGTTGTACTTATGTTTTTCATGAATAAAATGCTTTATGCTTATACATTTATGCAAAGTTGGTTAGACATCATTTGTGTGACAACTTGACAAAAACACACCTGTGTGACCTCTGCACTGACTAGCTGACTAACGTTGCTATCACATTACACAATGTAATGACTTGTTATGAACTAAAGGTGACATTCCTTTTTTTATCAAGAACCAACACTGAACTAGACTTGGGTAATCTAGGCTCCGAGGGGGCGATTCAGCATCGAACACGGCATCAAATCATCGGCTTTTCGAATCCCTTAAGTATCTGTCTTCAGATCACTATACTGTCATTTGGACGCACCCAAGAATTGTGCAGCCTATTATTATGATTTTACTAGGAGCCTTTATCCCTATCAATTGTCCCATAGGCTAAAGTTACTTTGTGCGAAATTTAATCACGTTTGATTGTGGCCCTGGACCATGTAAAAAAAATAACTTGTGTTGATATTTATGCAACTTCAAAAATCTTTTGATCTTTTGCTTGTGATTCATCTTTGTAGATGTACCAAATTATCTCATGTTAACCCTTGGCGGACACTCTGTAGGAGAGTAGGTCTGAGCCCTTTGACTGTGATAAAAAGTATCCGTTGTCTCCCTCCATGATATAGACCAGAGAGTCGAACCAATTTAATTAGTCTTTGATTCATTAAAGATATTTGATGTCATTTTTCGTGAGGGATTCCTACACATACAAGTTGTTTGTTGAGTGCTCCGTAGCTTTAAAAGTTTAGGAACCACTGCCATAGACTACAAGCATCACAAATTTCATTATGGTAGGCTGTGCTGTTGGAGTGTAAAGAAGTTACAAACACACGTGTGTAAATATTTATCCCGCTTCCTTTTTTTTATTTGGTTTTTAATAAACTAAACAAAAAACTAAAATAAAAACTACCCCTATGAAGGTAACTTGAAATCCTTCGAGTGCAGTCCAAAGCTAAGCAGTGGGGTTTGAGTAGATCCAGAGGGGTCAACGGTTCATTGCGTCATTGTTTTCAACAACCCACGCGGCGACACTGTACCCATACAAATCTCGTTATTATCATCCTAATGTCCATGACTTCAGAGTTTAGACTTAAAGGAACTATGTGCACTTGTACAGTACAGTCAGCTTAAGCTATGGTTTAAGTCAGCTACATAATTAGACATCGTTTTTTAAACGAATATTTCTTACACTATTACCTTCAGAATATGATCATTTTGACAAATGATGAATCATTGGAAGTGTGTGAAGAAGTCGTGTGGCGTCGTGCTGATCCGCGAATTTATAAACTATATGATGTCATTTAAAATTCAATGTGGCGATTTGCAGTGGTGGCAACTTGGTGGTAGCTAGCAGATGGAGATAGAAAAATGACCTACCACTAATCAGAATATCAGAGATATAAGCTGCACTGGGAATCGAACCATATTCACCTGATTATCGCCAAACTAGGAAGGTGGATTAATGATCGCAGTAATTTGTAGTTAATACTTAGTTGTATGCACTAATTCCGTTTTTTTTTTGCCTTAGATGGCTTTTAGGATACCCGCACATATGTTTCTATTCAGTATGTTGATATTATACAATACAACCAGTGAGCTTTTATGAATTTAATTGAAGGACAAACATACAAACAAACTTCGTTTCTCATTTATAATTTACACAAATGCAAATGTTTGCTCTTTAATCAACAAATTAATTATTTATTTAATTAATTTGCTGTTTCATTGTTCATATGTATTTGTACATCGCTAGGGGTGACACGTATCATTGACCTATAGCTATCAAATTATGCATAGGGTAGACAGGACTCGATAGATGTCAGAGCGGGAGGGCGCGTTCATACGAGGTCGCATTGGAGTAGTATTCATATCCAGGTGCAAACTGTATTGGTAATTGATTTTTAAAGATTCTCTCATTTAATTGGAATATAGTATTATGTAGGAACTGGGCAGGGCACATGTCAAGGTACAAAGATAAGAGAGGGACTTACCAAACAACTAAATGGCAAAAGAAATATGGAAAGACAGACGAAGAGATGAGCCGATGACATAATAAACATAGCAATAAATAGTTGGAGGAAAGAATGGAGGTTTTTACCTATAGGGGGGCCACATAACAAATAAATAGAAAATATTAATATTTCTAATTAGAACTGATAAGTGTAAAAAACTTGTAAATAAATAAATAAAATTAAAACATTCTCCGTTGGATATATGGCAATCGGAACCAATAGTTATATCAAGAGTCCGGCCTGTGCCTCATCCATGGTGATTACAAAAAAGTCCGACGTGGCGATCATGAAGGAGGCTTATGTTCAACAGTGGACTTTTGCAGCTGTTAACAATAGGTGTTGATGACGATGAACTACCACTAGGCTTGAGGAGAAGAGGCTGCAAAATCAAGTCTCATATAAATGGTAGGATTTTTCTGTAATTGATAGTTTCTCAAAGTTACTTCGAAGCGCAAAAAGGTCTTCTTTTCAGCTTGGGCAAAAATGCTGTCATATGTTCGTCTTTTGTTACCATTATTAGGACGCATAAAATTAATAGGATCGGCGGGGGGAGGGGGTGGAACATAATCATTTAAAAAAAGGCTCGCGAGGTCTACAGTGCATCTACCATGAGTTTACGCAGGCGATAACGGGTATCGTTAACTGTCGCTCTGTCCTTGTCACCCGCATCTCGACTGAGCAGCATTTCCGATAGTATTCGATATACGTTACCGCCTGCGTAAACTCATGGTAGACGCAAAGCTCACAGATTCACGTCAGTATACGTCGATAATATTACAGATTATGCGTAAAAGCTTTAGTCCGTAGTGAAGTAATCTATCCGTCTGACAGCCCTGTCTGAACACTGGTTATAGGAAGCCTTAATTCCAGGCAATCTCCGGCACCTTCGTCTAGGTTGGGGCCGAAGCGGCGGTGTACAATATTATTTAATGGGTACATTACATACATACATAAAGGTTAATATTATATAATACATTTAGGTGTATCTATACGACCATTCAGTTTCGAGGCAGTTAGTTTGACTTTGTGAAGCTTTTATTTATTAGGTAATGGTTCTGCTTGGTATTTTTTATGTTTCAGAAATTTTGGATACTTATCGTTGTTACTGTTATACTTGAGTTTCCAATATTTCATTCCGAAATATGTTCTCGAATAGCGCCGAAATATCGGAAACTCATGAAAAACGAACGATTAGCTTAACGAACCGTGGCTAGATCCCAATGTATCAATTTAAGTTTTTTACCTATACTTGCTTCAAGCATTTTTAGGGTTCCATACCCAAAGGGTAACCAACGGGGCCCTATTACTAAGACTCTGCTGTCTGTCTGTCACCAGGCTGTATCTCATGGACCGTGATAGTTAGACAGTTGAAATTTTCACATATGATGTATTTGTGTTGCCGCCATAAGAACAAATACTAAAAAACAGAATACAATAATTATATTTAAGGGGACTCCCATACAACAAACGTGATTTTTTATTAGTAACGCCATCCAGTGACGAGTAACAAAACTAAATCGAAAATGGTATTTTTGCGCATTCGTTAGAGGATTGTTCGGTGCATATTATTTATTATTATAACTATACATATTCTGTATGGGACCTTCAGTCGGTTTTTTTAAAATACTTCGATGGGCTTGTTTTTGATCGCAGGGATCTGATGTCATCTGATATTCAGGGATAGAATGTATAATTCGAAAAATATCTATTTTACTCTGCTCTAATTTGCCGAGTGTAGCACCCAGTAAATGTGTAATGCTGTTACGTCTGGCATGTATTACGTTGAAGTGGCAACTTCGTCGAATGTTTTCTCATCTCTGCATTCGTATAAATCCTAAGGCAATCGCATATTTATCCACTACGCCGCACATCGTATCCTCTAAATCCTATCCCCCTGCAAAGATAGGGGGATCTCCCGAACAGATCTGGGAATACGAAGGGGGTTTGCAGAAAGATTTTCCGTCACCGCGTGTGAATTCAATATCCATGAATCGCTTTGGATGTGGTTTTTGTAGCGTTGAAATTGTTTTGAGGATTGTGTTGACAGATGCTAAGTTTAGTATGATCGTTTGAGCTCCTCCCGTGGCGTTATAGTGGCTACCTACACAGGCACAGAATGAATATAGTGCTACGTACAGAAGGGACGATCACCGCCTCCCACCGCAATGCGATACCTCTCCTCTCCCCGCTAGAAAAAGTGTCATCCGTTCGATGTGTGGGAATAGTAACCAATATCACGACATTTGTTAGAAGTGTCCAGCCTGTGACACAGGTAAACTCGAGTGCGAAAGTATGTACCCATTTTTATGGTCCCGTACCCAAAGGCTACAAACGGGACCCTATTACTAAGACTTGGCCGTTTGTCACCAGGCTGTATCTCATGAACCATGATAGAAAGTTAAAATTGTCATATATCAAAAATGTCATATATTTCTGTTGCTGCTATAAAAACGAGATTTTTTGCTAGTTTTCATAAATAATGTTACGGAACCCTTCGTGCGCGAGTCCGACTCGCACTTGGCCGTTTTTTACTAATGTCACATTCACCTTTAATTGATATTTCCCTCACTCAACACATTGTATAAGAAAGGGTAAATGTGACATGGTGCAAACGTGAGTAAATATTTTTTGTACTTGAGTGTACCTACTTTGGCCGCGCTGGTTGCAGGATCGATTCCCAGTGCAGTGGTGCGTTGGGTTCCGTCAATGAAAGATTACATAGGCCTGACATCTATCTGACTGAGTACGCTTATCTTCCCGCGGCTCCCGTCACTTGCCGTCAGGAGAATTGAAGGTCAAGTGTGACTCCATTATATTGCTGTGTTTTGGCGACCACACGAAATTTAAATTTGGTTTGCTATCGCATATTAGCATGTTTAGTATGCTTTGAAATAAACTGGATGGCGACATATTTCTATCTTGGCTATGATAACGAACAAGGGCGTGCCGTCTTGAGTGCTTTTAAACAATAATGCATTGATTTTGAGGTTTAACCACCGCCGTGGCCTAATGATTTAAATTCGGCATGCACTTGTACACTATTTAAAAAATCAAGTAATAATCTAAATATGTATAGAAAAATACTAGAATTACATTTTTGCATTTAATTGTACAAAATCGTTGTTTTTGTACTAAGTGACAGCGTCAAATGTCATTTTATTGACGCCATCTTTGTTTTCAACATTAAGTATTACCTGTTTCGTGCGTTTTATATGTTTTCGTACAAATCAACTAAACCAAAATATACACGAATGTTAACTAAATCACTTTTATTTGATAATGTCTTTTTAAAATTATAAGTGTACAAGACCAGGCCTTGGCGCCATACATTCGCGGAATGTGTCATTTCTCGCATTATGAGTAGTCTACTTGTCCTTGGTATAATATCAATTTGGTCGTTTCATCAACATTCCACCAAAAACTTAAATCGAAAAGGAAGGCAAAGTAATGAGTGGATTCGCTTCTACATACGTAAACCTAACAATGGATTCTAGAATTTCATTTGGCAAGTTCCATTCAAACTGCGAACATTCGTCGAGTTTTCAATGCATTTTGCTTTAGCAATGGCATTTGGCGATGTCAAATTCTTCTAATTTTAACCCCCGACGCAAGAGGAAGGCATCGTAGTTCTTAAACGCTCGGACGCGTTTCTTTGCGTTTTCTATTAATATTATAATACCAAGGCAGGTTTATCCGCCTCCCGCCGATTCGCGAACCTCACCTCTCCCCGCAAGAGACTGGCGCAAATAATGACCATACGTATAGCGCACGTATCGTATCATCCGTTCGATGTGTGCCGGTATCACAACATTTGTTCCAAGTGTCCGACGTGTGCCTATGTTTAATGAAGATCTAACTTTTACTCGTTCTGTGATTCGAGAAATAATTCTTCTTTATTGACGTCACGTCGTTTTACGCGAGTGTTACGTTTACGTTGTGTTTTTGATTTAATGTCTTTCATGTTGGTAATTACTGCTCATAGTCCGAGAGCGAGAAATATTAATTATGTAGCCGCACGCGCACATAGTTGGGTATTCCGCCAAATGTCTAGACGGCGTTGAGGGCAGCCGCGTGCCGGAACGTAACGACGTATTACGTCAACGTTTAAACGTACATGTTTGCGGAGACATTGGACCGGGAAATGCCTGATAACTATTGTCATACAGACATGCCCGTGACATCGGGAAAATCCACGGGAACTCTGTTAGGATAAAAAGCAGCCGATGTTCTTCATGCCCTTAAGCTACGTGCTTGCAAAATTTCATCTAGATATAAGCTATTTATCCCGATATAGACGGAGCCCGATCAAAAGCTTGTAAAATAACATTTTAACTGATCTAATAATGAGATTATTCTAAATCCCTAAATGGGCAGGTAGGGCTTAAATATACTGAAGGCCAACTTTTATTACCATTTCATTGTAATGAATTAACGAAAGGGCTTACCGGCTTAGGCACGTGTACAGAATACCTAGGACAGGGCGGTTGCCTAGGCAGTACTTGAATTCGTTGTGGATTTGAAATCATGCGTTTTTAAGCTTCTGTATAATAATCTAATTGACTCAAAACAGGAACGGCCTCCGTGGCGCAGTTGTCCGAGCGTTAGACTCACATGCAGGTCCCGAGTTCGATACCCGGTGGGGACAAAATTATTTGTAGTATTACCTTCAATTCATTACTCAAAGAGTATGTATATATAAGAGCTATCCATACAGCGAAAATAAACCTACCAATCTCAAACGGGTCAAAATCAACATCAATTCTCTACCAGACATAATGTAGGTACAGTGGCGCCAACAATGCGCTAGTAGCGCCTTTGATGCTTTGCCATGTTTCACACAATTTGTCTTGAAATAATTTAGAACTAAGTTGCGTCACATAAAACCTTTAGCACTCTCCATATATCTACCGTGAGTATATGCATACTTACATATGTTATATACGGCAAGTGTGGTGCATATGTATGTATCACTATAAAGACAGCTGACATGTATATTTGAATGAATGCCGACAGTGAGTCAGCGGTCACGTGGCGTGAACGCCTCACGCTCGTACGAACTGTTTATTGCGCTGATAATACCTACTCGTAGATTGTGAGGTCACATTCATATACGGCTAGGTGACCCGACAGACAATAGTTTGGGGTAACCTTTTAAAAATTTTCTTTACCTAAAACTTAAAACGACCTGGGGCCTATCTTCTAACTCCAACACCTATCGCGATCGCGGAAATCGCTGAGTGCAGGTGTCTCGGGACCGGTCGATGTGGCGTACCATGAAGGAGGCCTATGTCCAGCAGTGGACGTTTCCCGGTTGATGATGATTTATAATTTATGTCATTTAGATACAGATTATATATTTTCATTGTTATGTGTAGTGAGTGGTACTCGACTGACCTTTTGCTGTTCCTATAGGGGCAAGAAACCCTGACTTTTACTGTGTGAATAGCATTAATATTGATATTTATGATCTCGCACATTGAACATCAGACACCGAAACTTGGGTCGTATATCGTCGAGTCAGATGTTGTTGGCATGCTCTGAAACATACTTACATATATTGATTGTATGTATAGTCCGACATACACAGAGCCGTGGTAGCTCAGTTGGGTAGAGCATGTCCTTGAACAATCGAGGTCTGGGTTCCATCCTGGCTCGTACCAATGAGTTACAATTTGGAATTTATGTACGAATGATAAATATACAAATGTGCAGTGGTGACATATATTAGGCGGTTGATGATGTTGATATTCCGGTCGCTTAGATATACAATATTAATCAC
The DNA here is from genome assembly GCA_910589575.2 of Carcina quercana. Classification (NCBI taxonomy): domain Eukaryota; kingdom Metazoa; phylum Arthropoda; class Insecta; order Lepidoptera; family Depressariidae; genus Carcina; species Carcina quercana. Next base: position 3,712,080 of record OU342454.1, on the reverse strand, counting down.
GCCGACAAAGTGGTACAATAAATATTTGAAAAAAAAATTTTTTAAGTCTGGCTCCCATAAACGTAACTTGGGGATGAAATAATTTTTTTGCATCCACCCCGTTGTGTGATGTATCGTTGAATAGTTCTTTTAAAAACATTGAGGGTATCGGAACACCACTTTTTGATTGAGGGATTGATTTTGTCAGAGCAGGGCCTACTAAACTATTGCATTAAAAAATCTGAAAAAATTACATTAGTTGTACATATGCTAAACTTTAAAGGAAAACTATCACGACAGGTTAACGAGTAATAGGCGACCAAATTATAAATTATACTTAGAGTGGACAAAATGAAATTTTTCGTACAAATTTCATTCAAAATTACTGTTTATGAACCACTTCAACTGCGGAACCTTACACTGCGCGCGGCCCGCACGCACTTGAACGGTTTTTTGAAGTCTGAACTGAGCTATTGTGAACCCATTTTGTTAACATAGTGCCTGTCACAACGACCTTGCATTACTATACAGTTAAACGTATTTAAAACTTGTAATTTATACGTTTAATGAATTGTTACGCAGCATTTTTGTTGATAAGACACTGCGTAGTTGATACTACATTGATAAGGCGAGACCTACATGTATATATACCTACTATATAAGTATGTTTGCTCGTGTGTTATATGTCAGATCCATTGTGATTTAGACACTACCTAATTTAAAATTATTACCTGACCCACGGCTTTGTCAAAAAGAGGGTTATCATTTTAGCAACCTTTTATGTAAAGTTCATATGTTCCCTCATATCTCAATTCAATATAACTTTATTGTACACCGATAAAAAAACTTAAAAAATTATACAAAAGCGAAAAATTACAGCAATCTCTACCAGAGAACCTTTGGGTAGAGGAAATAAGACACAATATTTTGTGTGGAAGTGTAACAGATATTGATAGATTATAATTTAAATACTTGAATAAACACATATGTATACTTATATGAATAATAATAAATACAGACAAATTAAATATACGTTATTTTATCTCCTAAGAATCTAGCCCAGTATTTTGACAAATGAAGTATAATTAATTGGAAGCGTTGTGCTTCTCCACGGGTTATAATCGTAGGCCGAATTGACGTCACTTAAGTGACTAACTCACGTAAATTAAAATATTAATGGTTTGGGAAATTTGAACAATAGGTTACCGTTACACACAAAACATTCAACATGCACAAACAACAATTACTGTGCAACGAAGAAAATTTAACCTGCCGCCAAACAACAGGTTTAATAGCATTATTGTGTTTATGCTATCTAAGATTATGACTCAATGATTAATTGAAGTTATAAAGTGTAAGTTTATGGCTAGAAAACTATTTTGTACTGGGACAGGCGGTAACTTATCATGCATGTTTAGTGTAAGCGTTATCAACAGATGGAAAGTCCACTGGTGGAAGTGAGGCCCACTAGCTGGCCATGTAGGAACCTCCATGGAGGTTTGCTTGCCGTAATCACTTTTTCATCCCTTTTGTTAAGCGTAACAGTTTTGGTAAATCTCGTGCAAAATCAAAGCTAATGATGATCAAAATTTCAAGTTTCTGTGTCATTTGGTCTCAGCATTGGTATGATGAAGAAGCATTAGTGGCGCAATGGATAAGGCTCGGGTTCTCAATTTGAGGGTTCCGGGTTCGAATCCAGCCGTGTACCTATGAGTTATTTTTCAATTCAAGTACATTATCCGATTGCTTAGCGGTGAAGGAAAACATCGTGAGGAAACCAGCATGTCTTGAACAGGCATGTGAAGTCCGCCAATGCGCACTGGTCCCGCGTGGTGGACTATGGCCTGTGCACTCTCTGTAGGAGAGTAGGCCTGAGCCCCTGCAGTGGGGACATGTATAGGCTGATGATGATTGGTCAATAATGTCAAGAAGCTTTTAATACGACATAAAATTTGGCCTTTTTTAACTTTGAAGCTGTGCATTTTCTAATGTTGCGAGCTATGGGTTCGGGATCCAAGGAAACACGTGTCCAAAGATTCAGTCACAGGTCGAAAATCTAACAGTCAAGCGACGTACCCGTGACGCTAATAAACCACAGACATTCATTTCTAAAATGCGTCTATGAACATTGAATTTGATTGCGTAACATTCCAAATATACTGTTTTACAACGCTATGTTTGTATGAAGCTCTATACCCATCGTTTTGAGGAGAAGACCATTGTTCATATGAATTTACCTCGTTTTGGCGTAGCACGTAGTCGTTTAAATTTAATTTGGACTAACACAACTGATTCAGTTTCAACGTAGGAAGTGATAGAGGGTTTGGCATTGGTCCAGTCTACCAACTGTAAAGGATTTGTGATCTATGACCAAAAGCGTAAGGTCATCGACCGACTTAATATTTGCCAAACTGTATTATAAACAAGCGAACGAAGCAGTTTAGTCTCGGCCTTAGAATAGAATCACCCTATGATATCTCGTGAGTGTAAAAGGCGATTAGAATATTAAGGAAATAGGCAACATCATCCATCTTAAGAGGCTATGTTGGTAAGACCACGTGGTCGGTTTCAAGGTTGCATTGTTTTGTAGCTGTCCCTCTCCGAGCCCTATCCTACCCGAGCGCGTACGGTGAGACAGCATACATTACGCGATGTTATCCACCCGTTATTTGGATGTTTCGTAGTCCAGGGATCATTTTAAGGATACAGTATATTATGTAGCCATTTTTTTAATACAGTATACTAATGAAATTTCAGATGTCGATGGTTTTTCCAAATTGTTCTAAATTGATTCATACTCTTGTAAATCAGGTTCAAAGTTGGGGCTTTTTAGTACCGTAAAATACAATTCTTTGACGCCCTGTAACTCTGGAAGTATATATTTAAACGAAAATCTGACTCACCACCGACACATATATTTGTTTCTAGATTGTGTCTTGAAAATTTCATAGATTTTCATAGCTCAATACTCAAAATATGACTGGACTACGTTTGTATGGGCGCTTTGACACCAGCATACCCGTTTGACGTGGCGATCTATGTGGGAAGCTCGTGATGTCTAACACTGGAAATGAAATGAATTTTTATTGTGGTAGATGTGGTATGCTGTGTGGTACACGTTGTTAGATAAGGTTAATCGTTCAGCACATCTACTCAGATACTGACATACAATAATAAATATAATTATTTACACAAAGCTAATTCTTAAACGGTCTCAAAATACATCATTATCACACTGTTTAACATGTCCCTAATGTTATAGAATTTTTTTTCTCTCAGCCAATTTTTAACAACTCTTATAGCGCATCGGTGGTATGGTAACAGCTTTATTTCAGGTGGAAGTACATTAAAAGTTAATACACGTGGCATGGACTTATGAGGCTGATGATGTCACTTATTATTAAAATGTATTTATCGCAGTTGTGCCTAATAAGTCGTTATACATAACCGCTAGCTGTTTCACTAAACAATTACGTTATCTAAAACAGCTCAACAATGTTAAAAGGTTTTTCATAATAGCTGACATTTTAACTCATGAACTTGTATGAACGTTTTGCATTCATCAATGCAGCGGGGCAAGGACAGCGGTTTTGTATAGCAGCGTGAAATGAAACGTCGGGTTGTAAATTTTCAGTTATAAATCTAGTCGTTCGTGGCGCTATACGGCATAAAATAATAACGGCCAAAGCGTTCGTCAAAACAAGTAATGCGATCAAAAAGAACTGGAAACCGACTTCATTTGCCCTAAAAGTAAAAAAAACGCAACTCGTGCAGTAGTTATAATCTTATAAGCAATACTTTATTGCGAGTAAGCCAAGGCAAGAACTCGCTCTCATTCCGAATCCTGGTACACTCTCAAGACGGTATTCGCTCATATATTAGAACAATACATTTTATTAATCGTAACCTGCAGAAATATCCGCGTAACGAATAGTCCGTTCGCTTGGAGAGTGTCCCCTTTGTAAAACCCGGCACACACCATCCCTAGAGTCAATGGCGGCGTACCCGCTCCTGAATTTGGCATTTTATATCGAGGCATCGCAGTGAGGTTTTTATGACTAAGTGACGATGTGTACAGCTGTCCAAAGAACTTGATGTCTCGGTGAGTGAAATGAACTTTCGGCTTCCACGAAAAAATGCTGCCTGTGTCGGTCTTCAGCCTCGTCTTTGGCTCTGCCCTATAGACAGATCTTTTGCAAACACCTTGGTGCCTTTGTTCCGCTCTATCGTGTCTTTAATACGTGATGTATTAAAGTGGTGAATATCATGTCGCATCGATTTAGAGATCTGTATATAAATATGTGTATTTAAATAGTGCTGTTTTTATGGCGGTAACAACATATATTAGGTGTGTCGACATTATTTTAGCGAACGGACAGTATCCATTAAACCGCTGGAATGCTGCGCTTTAGTTCTCTCCGCTGCCGTTTATTGCAGAAAGCGAGAGATGAGCGTCGTCGTCGTCGGGGACACCTAGCGCGAGAACATTGCGTATAAATTTCCTAACTTTAACCACCTCTGAATGTTGGATTCACAATCCGGAGGTCCCGGGTTCGATTCCCAGTGGAGGTCAGTACTCGGTTTGGTTGGTGGTCAGGCATTTTCTGTCTGCCTAGCTAGCTACCAATATGGTACGTAAGTCAGCCGGCAAACAGCAGTGCTAATAGCACTTTTGTGCTCAACAACTTACCATCAGGTGAGATGAAAGCCAGGAGCAAACCCACCGTACATTCGTAAAAATATATATATTGAAAAACCTTGTTGAGGAGGCGTGGTGTACTATGTCCCATACACTCTCTGTAGAAGGGTAAGCCTGAGACCCTGCAGTGTAGACATAATATATAAGCTGTTGATGTGATGTAATTTTCAATTAGTTTTTAGGGCTCCGCAGTCAAACAAGGAACCCTTATAGTTTCGCTCTGACCGTCCGCGGCTTAGCTCAGAGACCCTTACTACTAGAAAGCTATAATTTGGTACCGGTATACATATTAATTACGCCGACAAAGTGGTACAATAAATTCTCGAAAAAGTTTTTTTTAAATAGTGGCTCCTCATTTTGTGAGGTATTCTTGAATAGGTCTTTTAAAAACATTGAGGGGTCTGGGAACACCGCTTTTTGATTGAGTGATCCATAATATTAAGGTAATTTTTGTCCAGAGTAACAACCCCCTTTTAAGAATCTGAAACACTACACAGCGCGTAGCCCGACACGCACTTGACCGGTTTTTTAACTGTTAATATGTTAAAATAACAAATCTTAACACTTTTTTTGAAATGCTTCTTCTATTCATTGTTGAAGACAATGTAAGAACATGAATTAACTTGGAAAATATCAGGCTCATTGTATAATAAAAGGCTTTGGCACGTTGCGTCGATAGGAATGTTTTGTAATTCCAATGACATTGCTTGCGGGCCTTGAGGCTTATTTAAAATCGAATTTGTCGCTCCGAATCAGCCTTTATTGATGATAAATTTGCTGTGTGAAATATATATGGCCGAATCCGGTTGGAACATTTTATCATGCGTGTTTTAAAACATCTTCTTATAGGCTGCATGAGCCCACTGTTGGACATAAGCCTCCCGCATATATTTGACATAATGACACGCTTGTCAGGTGGACAGGTGGTTGCAGATGTTATTACGTAGGTGATGCTGACCATGTCGTGATTATTTTTTCTTTTAGTCACTTTTTACGACACCCGCAGGGCGACATCGCTGTAGATTATTATTATTTATTTAAATCAGATATGTATCCATAGTGTTAGTAAACTTAGTGCTATGATAGTAATTAAATATATCGTGAGACATGCTACTGGGACACTGGTGCATGTAATGACAGCCAGTGTCGCAGCGTCGGTGCGTCGGTGCGGCGCGACGACAGCGAGCAGACTGCTGCGGCTGCCCGCGTCCTGCGCGCGCTAGAGGCTCCACTCTTGCGCATCTTGCTGTAGAAGCAGTCTACATGTGCCTCGGCAAACATCCCCGAAGCGCTGCATTTATATTGGATTCTTGTCGCATTTAGGTTTTCCGATTCAAAATATCTAGTTACACTGTTTTGCCACTTTATGTATAAAATAATCGTCTTCATGGCGTAATGGCTACACGCTTGGACGCGCAACCCGGAGGTCCCGCGTTCGATTCCCTGTCCTGTCGGTAGGTACTCTGTTTGGTTGGTTGTAGGGAATTTAATATGTCCGCTGGGCTACCTACCACCATGTCACCTAAGTCTACCAAACAGCAGTTCAAATAGCACTGTTGTGTTCTGGTATGAAAGGTAGCAGAGACAGCGTTTCATTAGTTTGAGAGTTCTATTTTTGATTCGCTCGTGTGACATAGCTTCGTCGCACACGACTTAAGTCACGATCGACAACAAGTCGCATGAAAACAGGTTTGACCGTATTTTTGAATCATTCGCCTCAGGTGTTACCAATATAACTTCAAATGTTTAATTTTATCCGTTTTACGCAGAAAAATAAAACCGGCAATTCATGCAAGGAAAACGGAACGCAAAGTTCATAGAACAGTTCCTACTGTCAATGTCAATAAGTGGTAATGTCAGTGATCGACGATGACGTTTAGGCTATCGCTCGCCTCCGCAAAGAGTGTTCCCGACCACTCGTTGCAGAAGAGCGATTCAAAAATATCAAATTTCGTAAGTCGATCGAAAATCAGTAGAAATCGAGCGCTCGCGGCGCGTAGAGCGAATCAAAAACAGAGCCCTTGGTTTTAGTTTTCGTAGAATTCATTGAGTGATTGTTTGTCAGTCGGAATGTTCAGAACCGTCTACCACTCATCGGATCCAAGTGGGATTCCGAGAGCCGATAGATTTATCTTCGTATACGCCGTCCAGGAATAAAGCTGTTCCAAGTATGCAACCGAAAACTATTTCATTTGTAAAGTGCTCACTCAAAGGAATGAAATTCACAAAGCTCTCGATGTTTTTGCCATCGGAATTCAAAACTACGGATCGAAGTGGGTTGATATAAGTAGGTACAGTCAGCGACATTGATACCTACACAATGTCTGGTAGTAATAATCTTTCTGGTAATATTAACACCGTATCGTTTAGTGTTTACAGAAAAACCATCCCATGTCTTCCCGTTCGTGTGAACTTGTGTTGTAAAAGGTCATGGTATATTAACAGCAACCTCCAAGTGGCTATGTGAACTTGGCACCCGACCTTGAAAAAATTTAATTTTTTTTGCGCTATTCGATAGATTTACGTTTGTAGTTGTTTGTAGTGAAACTATTTTCGTTTGTAGTTAAACCAAAAAAAAGTTATGACGAGTCAAAAAAAAGCTGGCACCCGACTTTGAAAAAATTAACTTTTTTTTGTGGTTATCGGTAGATATAGGTTTGTAGAGGTTTGTAGTGAAACTATTTTCGTTTGTAGTTAAACCAAAAAAAAGTTATGACGAGTTAAAAAAAATTCTCTCAAACTTTAAAAAATTAACTTTTTTTCGTGATTTTCGATAGATATAGGGCAGTAGAGGTTTGTAGTGAAACTATTTTCGTTTGTAGTTAAACCAAAAAAAAGTTATGACGAGTTAAAAAAATTCTCTCAAACTTTAAAAAATTAACTTTTTTTGTGATTTTCGATAGATATAGGGCAGTAGAGGTTGGTAGTGAAACTTTTGCGCTACTACAAACGAATACGAGTAACTACAAACGAAATCCAATCTACTACAAACGATTTTGAGATACTACAAACGAATACGAGTTACTACAAACGAAATCCAATCTACTACAAACGATTTTTAGCTACTACAAACGAATACGAGTTACTACAAACGAAATCCAATCTACTACAAACGATTTTAACCTACTACAAACGAATTCGAGTAACTACAAACGAAATCCCATCTACTACAAACGATTTTGACCTACTACAAACGAATTCGAGTAACTACAAACGAAATCCAATCTACTACAAACGATTTTGACCTATTACAAACGAATTGGAGTAACTACAAACGAAATCCAATCTACTACAAACGATTTTTAGCTACTACAAACGAATACGAGATACTACAAACGAAATCCAATGTACTACAAACGATTTTTAGCTACTGCAAACGAATTCGAGTAACTACAAACGAAATCCAATCTACTACAAACGATTTTTAGCTACTACAAACGAATTGGAGTAACTACAAACGAAATCCAATCTACTACAAACGATTTTGACCGACTACAAACGAATTCGAGTTACTACAAACGAAATCCAATCTACTACAAACGATTTTTAGCTACTACATACGAATACGAGTTACTACAAACGAAATCCAATCTACAACAAACGATTTTTAGCTACTACAAACGAATTCGAGTTACTACAAACGAAATCCAATCTACTACAAACGATTTTTAGCTACTACAAACGAATACGAGATACTACAAACAAAATCCAATGTACTACAAACGATTTTTTGCTACTACAAACGAATACGAGTTACTACAAACGAAATCCAATCTACTACAAACGATTTTTAGCTACTACAAACGAATACGAGTTACTACAAACGAAATCCAATCTACTACAAACGATTTTTAGCTACTACAAACGAATTCGAGTAACTACAAACGAAATCCAATCTACTACAAACGATTTTGACCTACTACAAACGAATTCGAGTTACTACAAACGAAATCCAATCTACTACAAACGATTTTTAGCTACTACAAACGAATTGGAGTAACTACAAACGAAATCCAATCTACTACAAATGATTTTTAGCTACTACAAACGAATACGAGTTACTACAAACGAAATCCAATCTAATACAAACGATTTTAACCTACTACAAACGAATTCGAGTAACTACAAACGAAATCCCATCTACTACAAACGATTTTGACCTACTACAAACGAATTCGAGTAACTATAAATACTCGTATTCGTTTGTAGTAACGCAAAAGTTTCACTACCAACCTCTACTGCCCTATATCTATCGAAAATCACGAAAAAAGTTAATTTTTTAAAGTTTGAGAGAATTTTTTTAACTCGTCATAACTTTTTTTTGGTTTAACTACAAACGAAAATAGTTTCACTACATACCTCTACTGCCCTATATCTATCGAAAATCACGAAAAAAAGTTAATTTTTTAAAGTTTGAGAGAATTTTTTTTAACTCGTCATAACTTTTTTTTGGTTTAACTACAAACGAAAATAGTTTCACTACAAACCTCTACAAACCTATATCTACCGATAACCACAAAAAAAAGTTAATTTTTTCAGAAAAAAAATAATTAAAACGAAAAAATTAATATTTTTTTTTTGAAAAAATTAACTTTTTTTGTGGTTATCGGTAGATATAGGTTTGTAGAGGTTTGTAGTGAAACTATTTTCGTTTGTAGTTAAACAAAAAAAAAGTTATGACGAGTTAAAAAAAATTCTCTCAAACTTTAAAAAATTAACTTTTTTTCGTGATTTTCGATAGATATAGGGCAGTAGAGGTATGTAGTGAAACTATTTTCGTTTGTAGTTAAACAAAAAAAAAGTTATGACGAGTTAAAAAAATTCTCTCAAACTTTAAAAAATTAACTTTTTTCGTGATTTTCGATAGATATAGGGCAGTAGAGGTTGGTAGTGAAACTTTTGCGTTACTACAAACGAATACGAGTATTTATAGTTACTCGAATTCGTTTGTAGTAGGTCAAAATCGTTTGTAGTAGATGGGATTTCGTTTGTAGTTACTCGAATTCGTTTGTAGTAGGTTAAAATCGTTTGTATTAGATTGGATTTCGTTTGTAGTAACTCGTATTCGTTTGTAGTAGCTAAAAATCATTTGTAGTAGATTGGATTTCGTTTGTAGTTACTCCAATTCGTTTGTAGTAGCTAAAAATCGTTTGTAGTAGATTGGATTTCGTTTGTAGTAACTCGAATTCGTTTGTAGTAGGTCAAAATCGTTTGTAGTAGATTGGATTTCGTTTGTAGTTACTCGAATTCGTTTGTAGTAGCTAAAAATCGTTTGTAGTAGATTGGATTTCGTTTGTAGTAACTCGTATTCGTTTGTAGTAGCTAAAAATCGTTTGTAGTAGATTGGATTTCGTTTGTAGTAACTCGTATTCGTTTGTAGTAGCAAAAAATCGTTTGTAGTACATTGGATTTTGTTTGTAGTATCTCGTATTCGTTTGTAGTAGCTAAAAATCGTTTGTAGTAGATTGGATTTCGTTTGTAGTAACTCGAATTCGTTTGTAGTAGCTAAAAATCGTTTGTTGTAGATTGGATTTCGTTTGTAGTAACTCGTATTCGTATGTAGTACCTAAAAATCGTTTGTAGTAGATTGGATTTCGTTTGTAGTTACTCGAATTCGTTTGTAGTAGCTAAAAAACGTTTGTAGTAGATTGGATTTCGTTTGTAGTAACTCGTATTCGTATGTAGTAGCTAAAAATCGTTTGTAGTAGATTGGATTTCGTTTGTGGTAACTCGAATTCGTTTGTAGTCGGTCAAAATCGTTTGTAGTAGATTGGATTTCGTTTGTAGTTACTCCAATTCGTTTGTAGTAGCTAAAAATCGTTTGTAGTAGATTGGATTTCGTTTGTAGTAACTCGAATTCGTTTGTAGTAGCTAAAAATCGTTTGTATTAGATTGGATTTCGTTTGTAGTAACTCGTATTCGTTTGTAGTAGCTAAAAATCATTTGTAGTAGATTGGATTTCGTTTGTAGTTACTCCAATTCGTTTGTAGTAGCTAAAAATCGTTTGTAGTAGATTGGATTTCGTTTGTAGTAACTCGAATTCGTTTGTAGTAGGTCAAAATCGTTTGTAGTAGATTGGATTTCGTTTGTAGTTACTCGAATTCGTTTGTAGTAGCTAAAAATCGTTTGTAGTAGATTGGATTTCGTTTGTAGTAACTCGTATTCGTTTGTAGTAACGCAAAAGTTTCACTACCAACCTCTACTGCCCTATATCTATCGAAAATCACGAAAAAAGTTAATTTTTTAAAGTTTGAGAGAATTTTTTTTAACTCGTCATAACTTTTTTTTGGTTTAACTACAAACGAAAATAGTTTCACTACAAACCTCTACAAACCTATATCTACCGATAACCACAAAAAAAAGTTAATTTTTTCAGAAAAAAAATAATTAATTTTTTCGTTTTAATTATTTTTTTTCTGAAAAAATTAACTTTTTTTTGTGGTTATCGGTAGATATAGGTTTGTAGAGGTTTGTAGTGAAACTATTTTCGTTTGTAGTTAAACCAAAAAAAAGTTATGACGAGTTAAAAAAAATTCTCTCTACTAAAACTCTCTACTAGATTCGTTTGTAGTAGCTAAAAATCGTTTGTAGTAGATTGGATTTCGTTTGTAGTAACTCGTATTCGTTTGTAGTAGCTAAAAATCGTTTGTAGTAGATTGGATTTCGTTTGTAGTAACTCGAATTCGTTTGTAGTAGCTAAAAATCGTTTGTAGTAGATTGGATTTCGTTTGTAGTAACTCGTATTCGTTTGTAGTATCTCAAAATCGTTTGTAGTAGATTGGATTTCGTTTGTAGTTACTTGAATTCGTTTGCAGTAGCTAAAAATCGTTTGTAGTAGATTGGATTTCGTTTGTAGTTACTCGAATTCGTTTGTAGTAGCTAAAAATCGTTTGTAGTAGATTGGATTTCGTTTGTAGTTACTCGAATTCGTTTGTAGTAGGTCAAAATTGTTTGTAGTAGATTGGATTTCGTTTGTAGTAACTCGAATTCGTTTGTAGTACCTAAAAATCGTTTGTAGTAGATTGGATTTCGTTTGTAGTTACTCGAATTCGTTTGTAGTACCTAAAAATCGTTTGTAGTAGATTGGATTTCGTTTGTAGTTACTCGAATTCGTTTGTAGTAGCTAAAAAACGTTTGTAGTAGATTGGATTTCGTTTGTAGTAACTCGTATTCGTATGTAGTAGCTAAAAATCGTTTGTAGTAGATTGGATTTCGTTTGTGGTAACTCGAATTCGTTTGTAGTCGGTCAAAATCGTTTGTAGTAGATTGGATTTCGTTTGTAGTTACTCCAATTCGTTTGTAGTAGCTAAAAATCGTTTGTAGTAGATTGGATTTCGTTTGTAGTAACTCGAATTCGTTTGTAGTAGCTAAAAATCGTTTGTATTAGATTGGATTTCGTTTGTAGTAACTCGTATTCGTTTGTAGTAGCTAAAAATCATTTGTAGTAGATTGGATTTCGTTTGTAGTTACTCCAATTCGTTTGTAGTAGCTAAAAATCGTTTGTAGTAGATTGGATTTCGTTTGTAGTAACTCGAATTCGTTTGTAGTAGGTCAAAATCGTTTGTAGTAGATTGGATTTCGTTTGTAGTTACTCGAATTCGTTTGTAGTAGCTAAAAATCGTTTGTAGTAGATTGGATTTCGTTTGTAGTAACTCGTATTCGTTTGTAGTAACGCAAAAGTTTCACTACCAACCTCTACTGCCCTATATCTATCGAAAATCACGAAAAAAGTTAATTTTTTAAAGTTTGAGAGAATTTTTTTTAACTCGTCATAACTTTTTTTTGGTTTAACTACAAACGAAAATAGTTTCACTACAAACCTCTACAAACCTATATCTACCGATAACCACAAAAAAAAGTTAATTTTTTCAGAAAAAAAATAATTAATTTTTTCGTTTTAATTATTTTTTTTCTGAAAAAATTAACTTTTTTTTGTGGTTATCGGTAGATATAGGTTTGTAGAGGTTTGTAGTGAAACTATTTTCGTTTGTAGTTAAACCAAAAAAAAGTTATGACGAGTTAAAAAAAATTCTCTCTACTAAAACTCTCTACTAGATTCGTTTGTAGTAGCTAAAAATCGTTTGTAGTAGGTTGGATTTCGTTTGTAGTTACTCGAATTCGTTTGTAGTAGCTAAAAATCGTTTGTAGTAGATTGGATTTCGTTTGTAGTAACTCGTATTCGTTTGTAGTAGCTAAAAATCGTTTGTAGTAGATTGGATTTCGTTTGTAGTAACTCGAATTCGTTTGTAGTAGCTAAAAATCGTTTGTAGTAGATTGGATTTCGTTTGTAGTAACTCGTATTCGTTTGTAGTAGCTAAAAATCGTTTGTAGTAGATTGGATTTCGTTTGTAGTAACTCGAATTCGTTTGTAGTAGCTAAAAATCGTTTGTAGTAGATTGGATTTCGTTTGTAGTAACTCGTATTCGTTTGTAGTAGGTCAAAATCGTTTGTAGTAGATTGGATTTCGTTTGTAGTTACTCGAATTCGTTTGTAGTAGCTAAAAATCGTTTGTAGTAGATTGGATTTCGTTTGTAGTAACTCGTATTCGTTTGTAGTAGCTAAAAATCGTTTGTAGTAGATTGGATTTCGTTTGTAGTAACTCGTATTCGTTTGTAGTAGCAAAAAATCGTTTGTAGTACATTGGATTTTGTTTGTAGTATCTCGTATTCGTTTGTAGTAGCTAAAAATCGTTTGTAGTAGATTGGATTTCGTTTGTAGTAACTCGAATTCGTTTGTAGTAGCTAAAAATCGTTTGTTGTAGATTGGATTTCGTTTGTAGTAACTCGTATTCGTATGTAGTAGCTAAAAATCGTTTGTAGTAGATTGGATTTCGTTTGTAGTAACTCGAATTCGTTTGTAGTCGGTCAAAATCGTTTGTAGTAGATTGGATTTCGTTTGTAGTTACTCCAATTCGTTTGTAGTAGCTAAAAATCGTTTGTAGTAGATTGGATTTCGTTTGTAGTTACTCGAATTCGTTTGCAGTAGCTAAAAATCGTTTGTAGTACATTGGATTTCGTTTGTAGTATCTCGTATTCGTTTGTAGTAGCTAAAAATCGTTTGTAGTAGATTGGATTTCGTTTGTAGTTACTCCAATTCGTTTGTAATAGGTCAAAATCGTTTGTAGTAGATTGGATTTCGTTTGTAGTTACTCGAATTCGTTTGTAGTAGGTCAAAATCGTTTGTAGTAGATGGGATTTCGTTTGTAGTTACTCGAATTCGTTTGTAGTAGGTTAAAATCGTTTGTAGTAGATTGGATTTCGTTTGTAGTAACTCGTATTCGTTTGTAGTAGCTAAAAATCGTTTGTAGTAGATTGGATTTCGTTTGTAGTAACTCGTATTCGTTTGTAGTATCTCAAAATCGTTTGTAGTAGATTGGATTTCGTTTGTAGTTACTCGTATTCGTTTGTAGTAGCGCAAAAGTTTCACTACCAACCTCTACTGCCCTATATCTATCGAAAATCACAAAAAAAGTTAATTTTTTAAAGTTTGAGAGAATTTTTTTAACTCGTCATAACTTTTTTTTGGTTTAACTACAAACGAAAATAGTTTCACTACAAACCTCTACTGCCCTATATCTATCGAAAATCACGAAAAAAAGTTAATTTTTTAAAGTTTGAGAGAATTTTTTTTAACTCGTCATAACTTTTTTTTGGTTTAACTACAAACGAAAATAGTTTCACTACAAACCTCTACAAACCTATATCTACCGATAACCACAAAAAAAAGTTAATTTTTTCAAAGTCGGGTGCCAGCTTTTTTTTGACTCGTCATAACTTTTTTTTGGTTTAACTACAAACGAAAATAGTTTCACTACAAACAACTACAAACGTAAATCTATCGAATAGCGCAAAAAAAATTAAATTTTTTAAAGGTCGGGTGCCAAGTTCACATAGCCCCTCCAAGTAAATATGTTATTGAAGTTGTAGTGTTTGCACACTGACACTGTCTCGTTTCTATATGTTTTGGTTTGCTACACGTAATTGTCACGTCATAGGGAACAACTCCTACAGAAGTATTTTATGTTCTGTTTGTTGCTTGTTCACGGCCAAACAGCCGAAGCGATCGCGATGATATTTGGCGTGCATACGTAGCCGATGCCTTGAAAAGGGACATAGGCATATTTTATCCAGATAATTTTCCCTCGAGATTAATGTAATAATACTAGACGCTGGAAACCAGACTGATGGTTAGAGTTTGCAGCCATTACATTATCACCATTTTATTTGAGCAGTGAGCGTATTCGAAACTAATGTAAACAACACCTTAAAACCTATTTGATTGAAGTGTCAATTTTAGTTCCCAGTACGCTCGGTGGGTCGCTTTGGATCGATACAGAAAGAGCTGACATTTTTTAGAGCACACCCCGTCCATTTTACTAGACGTCAGTGCCGTGTTATAGAAATCTCGGGATATTCCAGAGATTTTTTGTAAATTAATGTATGTACAATAACACACTATACTTTCCTGACGAGAATTTGACTTCGTTATATCGTCGAATATCCGGTTTTTTGTCGGTCTAACTTGTATCCTAATGAAATGCCGCGATAGTACACGTTTGATAAACCCCTTTGCTCGATAGCGACCGCAAAACAGAGGGGTTGAAACGGGAACCCCGGGGTTTGCAACCCTCCGCCAGGCTGGAGTAGCATTGTTACTGGAAAATTAAATATTGCCTGTCAGGAAGATATGTTTTGTTTACCATACATTTTAGGAACGTGTTTTGATACCTTAAGAGGGTATGCTGATGTCAAAGCGCCCATAGAAACGTAGTCCAGTCATATTTTGAGTATTAAGCTATGAAAATCTATGAAATTTTCAAGACACAATCTAGAAACAAATATATGTGTCGGTGGTGAGTCAGATTTTCGTTTAAATATATACTTCCAGAGTTACAGGGCGTCAAAGAATTGTATTTTACGGTACTAAAAAGCCCCAACTTTGAACCTGATTTACAAGAAAATGAATAAATTTAGAACAATTTGGAAAAACCACCGACATCTGAAATTTCATTAGTATACTGTATTAAAAAAATGGTTACATAATATACTGTATCCTTCAAATGATCCCTGGACTATGAAACATCCAAATAACGCGTAGTGTATGCTGTCTCACCGTACGCGCTCGGGTAGGATAGGGCTCGGAGAGGGACAGCTACAAAACAATGCAACCTTAAACTCGACCACGTGGTCAAACCAACATAGCCTTTTAAGCATGTCTGTTTTTTTACATTTTGAGAGTTACGTGTATGGTTTAAAGAGGTTCTGGGTTCGATTCTCGTCAGGCTATGTTTCGCGTCCACTTGGAATGGAAGGTCCGTTTCCCAGTTCTCTGAATAATAAAAATGCACCCAGGGCAACGTGGAACATCGTCAACCGAGCAAAAATAATCCGAAAAAACACGTTTCTTTTTTTGCTTGTCTTTGGTAGAAAACGTTTTATACTTTGAACAGTTATATGACATCACAGTCTTATAGAACAAATGGGAACTACTGAACCTAAGCGTAAAGTCGATGATTCAGTTCGGTCAGTGTCAATGACCTTGGCTACCAAAATACTTTTGATCGATTGCTTCAATTTGAAACTAGGAAACAATCGGCTTGATACTACTACCTATCCATCAACAATAAGTCTTGTGGATGGTTACTAAACTAAAGCCGTCGTGCAAAGGTTTACAGTATGTGTCAGAAAATAATAGATGAAGGGACGATCTGGTGAAATCGTGTTGTGAATAGA
This sequence comes from Carcina quercana, assembly GCA_910589575.2. Lineage (NCBI taxonomy): Eukaryota > Metazoa > Arthropoda > Insecta > Lepidoptera > Depressariidae > Carcina > Carcina quercana. The sequence goes on along the minus strand of OU342454.1, from coordinate 3,695,670 downwards.
ACCACGCCATCACCATCAGCCGGGAAGCTTCTGGACACAGTCCTCCATGGTATGAAACATTGACCAGTCCCGAGACACTTGAATCCATCAACTACCCACGACCTTTACTAGGTCGTCCGTATATCCAGCAGGGGGACAGTTTCTTACACGTCGAAGTGTGGAACCTTTCCGTATTACTTCAACTCTAAAGCTCTATACAGGTATCAGGCTATCTCTGATATTCGTAAAGGTTTAATTAATGAGTAATGAAGTTTTAAATTTAGAAGTGAACAACGTTCATTCCGGGGCTCCATACTTTCGTGAGCCTTTTTTAGCCTAAAAAAGGGGCGTGTGGCATTCAAAAATCCCATTCTACTTACTTCGCTGGCGCAACGACCAAAGATACATTTTTCGCCATTTATTTGTCCGTTCCGCGCCCGTTTTGGCTTGTTGTATGACGCGCAGTCCCTTCTCTGCTTCGTCCTTCTAGCGGTATCCCTCACGTCCAATCGGCCAATTTCTTTCTGGGCATCCCCAATAAGCTTTCTTGACTGTCCGATTATCTCCTATTCTTTCTACATGGCCGAGCGAGCAGCATATGCAATAAAACTCGTCCAGCTGAAAATAATAGTTGTGATCGTTGTCACAGCATCAGGCCGAGCTGGTCACCGTCTTCCAAGTTGATTATTTGTCTCAATTTTATTGTAGTCTATGTTGTTTATCCTTTATTGGTTTCGTTTTAAAATGATGAGCTTGGCTCAAAAGATTTTCTTTATTTCTACTATGTTATCTGTGGCTAGCACCTTGTAACCGCCTCCTTGGCCTGATGGCTAAAAGTTAGACCAAGAACCTGGAGGTCCCGGGTTAGATTCCCAATGGGGGTGCCTATGGGTACTTGGTTTCGTTGGTGGTGGTTCATACCGGAAGGTATGAAAGGTAGGACGCTTCATCAAATGAGATGAAGGCCAAGTGCAAACCCATCATACATAAAAATCGTACCGTGGCGTGTGACCTACTTTAGGGGAATATGTATCCTCTTAAAATAAGATGCAGTATTGATAGGGTGGCCAAAAATATGTTACGACACGCCAGCATACCGTCAACATACCACTGTCTGTGAAGCGGCAAGCCGAACGCTATCTGCAATTTCATAATCTGGTTACCATATGTTCGATTTATTTATAAAACACGGACAACAGTAGAGCTATGCCATGCTGTATAGCTGTAAGAAAAAACTATGTATTTTGTTTTCATTTGCCATTAATTTTTAATTTGGTTACATTAATTATTATGTGACATCCTTAAAGAGTTAAACGGGATACGAACGTCAACAGCGCCTGATATGTGTTTTGCATCTCCGTACTCATGCTGGTTTTCAGTCGCCTAGATATACCCCAAAATACTACCAATTTTTGTTATAGTTTTTAACCGACTTCAAAAAAGGAGGTTCTCAACTTGACGCTTATTTTGTTTTTGTATGTGTGTTAAGCGATAACTCCGCGGATAGTGAACCGATTTTGATTTATCATTTTTTGTTTGGTGGTGGTTTGTCAAAGGTGGTCCCATATAATTTTTTTTAAGATCGTTCATTGAGAAAATCAACAAAACATAAATTTTTAAGGCAATCGAAGTCGGTTTTTTGTTCTTTTTGATTTGAATTATTTTTTGTGATTTTTTATCGAGCGAAGTTTTTTTATAAATAAATTTTAAAAATAACCTCTAACAATTATTCATAATTTTTAAATAAGTAAACTTGAATTAGTCAACCCTTCTTATTGTTCGTTGTTTTAGGTTTTCACCTGAATGACTAAAGTTATTCATGAAGCAATTTTAAAACATTTCTCGATAAACAAAAAACTAAATGCAACTCTTTTAAGGAAACATGGAACCAGTATTCAATGCAACAACGGGTGATACCCGGGTACGTCGAACCCTAAATCCCGTGGAAATCCTTTCTAACTCGCGTTTGACAGGCGGCTTTGTGGATCACGCATAACGAGATGGCGCGGCTTGAGAGCGTGGGACCCTCTTCAAAACTGTACAAAGTGACACGCTCCGCGATTGTATGAAGCCCCGGCCTGGACTTGTCATCATAACATATTCTAAAGTCCCCCGCTGCGTCTGTCTGTCTGAACGCGATAAACTCAAAAACTACTGAACGGATTGTCGTGCGGTTTTCATATATCAACAGAGTGATTCTTGATGCAGCTTTAAGTGTATAATAAGTTAAGGTTTTGTGTATACTTATTGCTTGAAATACGAAGATAATTGTCGAAGATGTCGGAAAAAATCAATCCGTCCAGGAACTTTTAGACAGAAGAACCGAGTTACTTCGAATTTATAATATAAGTGTCTAATTTCAAGGCTGTAATTTTTGTCTGTTGCTTTTTCACCACTTAACAGCTGAGCCGATCATGATGAGATTTAGCATTCACGTAGCGTATGGTACGGCGAAGGAGATAGACTACTTGTTATCCTCATAAATGGTTGAGGTGTTATTATTTTTGAAGTTAACGCACATAAAGTAATGAGCTATTAATTCACTTGTCTATGACAGGTCGGCCATGTTGAAAGTGTTTGTCAGACGATTACAAAGGAAAAATAAATGAAATGTATATAGTGTAAAAAATATGTTAGGGCAAAGATATTACAAAATCGGACACGACCCAAGCTAGAAACAAGTGTGTTATTATTTTGTTTAATAAGGATCATCAACATTATATCGTATTTTAACGCTAAAGGTATAAAATGTTGAAGTTTTGAGACATAACCCTGAGTCCATGCCTGTTAATGAATCGTTAATCCCCTGGGATATGAATCCGCAACCCACAGTGATGGATGACGCTAATTTGTTTAAAATACGCCGCCCGCGCCGCCCCGCAGCCCGCCCGTCGCGGAAGTACGAAAAACTTGGTGCCAAATTTTTGCACTCTCGTTTAATTTGTGCTCTAGAGGAAGGTATGTTAAAGTCATGTAAAAATCATTATTCCATCTATAAAGCCGTAAAATGAAACCGTGCTCACCCTGAAGCCTTTTGTGGATAGATGGCATTAATAACCAAAGATGTTACCAAGTAAAATATAGAATAGAATGTTGAACAGTTTCTGCTCTCCTGTAGAGTTTAAGTACTTAGGCGGTGTTATAACGTCACAGACGATTTCCAAAAAACATTGAACGAAACAGTTATGGAACGGAGTAATATAATTTAGTGACGTCACTAAATAGGACGCGTCTGCCTGGGCTGCCGGCGCGGCATGGCGTCAGTGTAATCCAATTGTATAATTGAATCAAGCTGAAAAACAACACGAGAGCCAACCTGCGAATCGGCACTCAAATATAATATCTATGTGAAAAGCAATTTTTAATACCGGTGTCCGGACGCCGCGGCGGCAAACTTTTGAAACTTCTGATGTAATCACTTGTAACTACTATTATAAATTCGAACGTAGCTCTGTCTCTCTCTGTTTTACGTGTTTCCACGGCTAAACGGCTGAACCGATCGTAATGCAATTTGGCACGCACGAAGCTAAGACGTACAGGCTACTTCTGTCCCGATGAAGGGCTCATGTGAGATTGGAATTTTTGTGATTGTATGTAATTCGGATGATAATACAATTTGGCACCATCGAGCTGATCTGACCCTGGAGCTCGGAGATGGCTAGAGGAACTTCAATTGATACTATAATACCCCTAGAGTTTGGGCTCATTTGGTTTGTTTTGACGTGCCTAATAATACTTGGTGACGAGTGTCTGATGATAGAGTCAGGAGGTACAAAGTGGAACTCTTCAAGGGCTACTAGTAAACCCCTCGAGTTTGGGCTCATTCTGTTTGTTTCGACGAGTACTTTTTAGAGCATTACTGTCAAAAGCGTGTTCTGTTCTTTGAACTATAATTTATTTAGATAAACCTGAAAATATAAAAGTGTAGGCACCTCTCACCTCACCTCTCAAGCGGAGTCGAGTTGATCTTTGTTCCCCTTCAACAATTCAGATATATTTTATTATAAAGTGCGTGTTTACTGGCGTTTTCCATGTTCACTGAAGCGTGGGGTGTGCCCAGATAGCGTGGTTTTAGTAAATCAGTTAACGAATTTATTTTATTGGTTCAACAGGGTTCTGACCGCTATTTCGCAGCGTAAATAAATAAATAAATAAAAATAAAATATGTTTTTATTTCCTCTCTCCACAACGTCATATGTATATCAAGTTACATTTTAATAATACAAGTAATATAGTAGTTGTGGGAGAGCTGGTTCCCAGACTAAGCTCGAGGCCTGTGCTATGGGTAACCAGGTGATGGGTGACCAAATGAATACACCCAATTTATTTCTGTGTTTTTTTCTTCATCTGTATTATACTTGATGCCCAGATTTCATATAGTACTTCGTATCGCCTCCCACCGACCGGTGATACCTCACCTCTCCCCGCAAAAAAGTGACCCACTCAGGGTATGGTATAATGACAACGGCAGGACACAACAATGTTAATATCAGTACTGTTTGGCTGGCGGCCGACTTAGATAACATGGCGGTAGCTTAGCTAGCCATGCGGGCATAGAAAAATTCCGTCTACCGACTATATTATACACAAGTTTTATATTAAGCCAATATGGCATAGCAAGCTGGCGAAAATTACGGTCATTTCCTTTTGCAATACAACCAATTCCGTCCCCTCTTACGCACGCACGGGCCCCTATTTAATGAAACAAGCGTCGTTGCGTCCCTCGCAGCAGGCTCGTAATTCAAAAAGAAAGTTTTGTCCGTTTAAACAATTTCCCGCCCGATAATTTACATCTGCTGTGTTGCTACTGCTACTAATATTGTAGTCCTACATGATTTACGGTTCGCGAATACATTCTGGACCGTGGTCAAATGTCAAGTGGAGGCAAATTCTTCTCATTGCCAATCATTGCTGTGTTATTTTTACTCGGAATAAAACTTTCCAGCAACGTAATAAAAACTGTTACAGAAAAGGCAATTATTGGACCTAACATACATTTTTGGTTTTCCTGGAATAGGTAATGTTACAAAATTGCATAATAGACCTTTCGAATTAAAATAAATTGAAATCTCTATAAGGTACAAAGTGGATTAAACAATTCTTAAATCGACATTTATTTCGTAAAATGAGTTTGAAAATATATATATTTCGGGCAAGTCCCTACATAGCTCATTGTATTCTGTACAAATTCTGACTGAAGGAGATTGTTTACCAGTGTTTGTTCTGCAGAATGGGATGTGAAAGTTTTTAGAGATGGGATGGGATAGGTTAATACGTTCAAGTAGCAGTTCACACTTAAACTGTCCGTTTACGCTTATATACAAAAATGCAATATACAAAAATACGCATTTATACAAAATAGTGTGTTTAAGTTTCCTTTCAAGTTACTTTGTGAGTGCATTGTAACTTTGTACGATGATAAGAAGCGAATTCAGTGATAACAGACGGTGAATCATGTTCGCATCGTCAGCTGATACTACAATTAGCCTTCGACGCAAAAGTAAAATGTGGTGGGGTCTTTGTGTATGTCTGTACCAAAAGGACGTATCGATTTCAATGCTATTATTAAATTAGCGACGTTTGATGGAAATATATTTAGCCGTTGTGATAATAAGTACATTTTTTGATTAGTCCGGGGTTTGGTACATTGAAACTTACCTTAACTTGTGCAGATTCCAAAGTAATGTAGACCTTACAAAGACAAATTTCCACTTTTCAGCGAGTCATCAACTCGTAAGCGCTGGGAGTTGTAAAACGAATAACGGCCACTTTGGTTTTAAGTGGCCCTCGGACCAGATAACGAGGCGACTGGAGAAGTTTCAGATGTGCCGAACGAAACTCGTCGGGTCCGTTTTTAAAGCTGCAATGTGTTTTGAGAAACAAAGTTGAATGTACCCGTCCTCTTGCAGTCCATTATTGGCGCCAGACTAGCCTTATCCTAGCTAGAGCATGCTACATCTCTTATATTTGCTGGTTTAGCCGGAATTTAGGAATGACGTTATCAACGGTGGGTTGTTATCAAAAAGTCCGTAATGTACTGTCCGTAAGTTGGCTCAAGGCTGTGTAGTCGGTTGACCACGGTCCTCTGGCAGCGTTGATCTTCGTTCACGTGTCATTCCTGTTCTTATTGCTTCCACCGTTGTGATAGTTCCACCGAAAAAGGAATAACCTTATCAACAAGGTGTTCTGCGAAACAGTGTCTTATTAAAGCTTTAAGTTCCTAATAGTTGTGATTTTGAATGAAATACAAAGAAACTACGATCTTGCCAGTCGGACACTGCAGTTAGCTCAATATATTGATTCCGTCACGTTTCTTGTATCATATATAATATTTGGGCGACCGAGCTTTGCTCTTAGTTCTTTAAAAACAAAAACTTTATATATAACTACCCCTAGTTAGCCATAAAGAGTGGAACAATTTGCCAAAAACAAAAATAAAAGCAATTCCAACCGGGATTTGAACGCGGATGTCTCGGACGGAATGACACGTGAACTACTCGGATAAAGTGATTATGTTTGACAGCGTAAAATTTCCCATCATATTTTGCGTCGAATAATGCGTTGGAAAAAACTTCGAATCCCAACACAAATCTTCTATACTTGCTCCTAAAGTCTGAACCAAGTTTTATTGTTCCCTACTATGCACAGTGTAGTATAAATAAATATACTTCAGCAATCAACGAGTATCTACTCTGTACTCTGCTACATTTTCTAGAGGACAAGTCAATGTAGCGTGGACAAGGTGGGATTGGCAACACCGTGCGTATCGCATCGACACGCTTTTAACGTATAATGCGATAGTAAGCTGACGGGAGCATAATCCAGCAAGCTTTGTCGCAAATGCGTTAGCTACGCTACCTATTCGGTGCGTTCGCGCGAAGAAATAAGTCACACATGGGTAGCTATTCAAATGCTCGTCAGTGTTGGATAGACGCCCCTTCGAGTTCTTCTGGCAGTACTGGCAGGCAGTTGCAATAGATCGAATAAGATCAGAAAAAAGCCGAAGCAAGATGGCGACCATCGTGGTTTTCAGTTTAGCTGCTTAGTTTTGCACCACCGGCTTACATGGTGTTAACTTTGATGTATTTCGGGATCTAAGATGTTAAGACTTAATTTAAATGTAGCCCGTTCCCATCTACCCTACACTCTAGAGCTGTCTAACCGTTAAACTCACTGTAGGTAATTTCTCTCTGTGGGTAAGGCTTTTGTGTACAATTTAGAATGTTTATTGCAACTAACTGAGACAGCTTTCTGTTTTATAGGACCCAGGCGTTTCCGGATAGAGCGCTCTGGGAGTAGCTCTACTTAATCCTTATTCCGGATCTATTTAGGACCGTTCACAGTCACATTATGGTTATGTTCAAGTGTCGTTTTACCGTCTAGGACTAATGAGAAGCAAAACCCGTAACTTCAACCTCATGCTTGCCTTCCTGTGGCTTTATCAGCGTGAAAATTTGAAGGTTCTAGCTCGTGTGCCCGCAGAACACCCTTTTTATCCCCTTAAGGATGGAATTTTGAAAAATCCTTTCTTATTACCCTACATGAAATAGATGTACTTAATTCCAATTTTCAAGCGGTTCAAATAGTGCATTGATATGAAAATCAGTCACTCTGGGAAGCCTTGTTGTTGTCTACATTCCACACTTAGCCATGTTTTGCCTATTATGCGGAAGTGGATAGTGGAGCCAGTTTGTTGAGCTAGCCGATCTTCTGCCAACAGTACGCAAGGCGCCTTTAGTTCCTGTACGCCTCCTGAAGTGATCCTGTATTATCTAGGATCGTTGCCTCTTATATGGTCATGGTGCTACAAGTCGTGTGCCATCGGGAGTTTCCTTAGCGAACATGATGCATCCACGACAAAAGAGGTTGTCTGTGATTTGATATTGAACATGTGTTTGCTAAGTGGAGTGGCCTGTCAGCACCTCCTACACTCTTCTCAGAGTTTTCTGGTCAGATTGAGCAGGGTGACTAGGAAGCCTTTTATTATACAGAGAGAGATATAAAGAACCCTAACTCTTTTACCAGTCCTTTGAATTGGTTGTCAGGCGTAAGCATGTTTTCCTTGTTCTCTATACAACGAACTGAGTACTAAATCGAATGTCACACGAGTGGTTTCTCGCTGTTTCTAAGTAAATCTCAAGTTATAAATACCGTGGCTGAGCAAACCTGCGCTGTGTGACGTCACGCCCTGACATAAGTCTCGAGCCGAAGTCAGCTTGAAGGTCGCTTCGTCTCACGCTTACTGCCTTATTATACCTGCCGTACTTATTTACCTACGTAAATATATACTCGTACATTGCGTGGTACTAAAGGAAAGCCCTTTATGTTCTTATTTTCCAATAAGATCGGTGCAAAAAGATACATACTCGTATTATTATAACGTTATTGAGCTGTTCGGAACACGCCATCGCCACCCCAGTCTTATGAAGAAAAGGTGAGAACAATTTGAAAATGAGAAAACGTTGAGACCGTTATCGGCGCCAGTCCTACCCAAGCTCACGTAGCCGGGGTAGGATTGGCTCGTTAATATTCGCGTCGTGTCATCAGTGGTTGGGATTAAAGAGTATAAGACAAATTAGTTTGGTGCGTCGCCTGAAATTCGTTCGGCGTCTTGTGGTTGGGTGGGCTTGAGCGTCAAGAAAGCCAGGGAAGTCTACACAACAGCCTTTTATGTGGCTACCGTAGACTTTTTGGTTGCGTTGTTCCAAAACTGCATTACTTTTTTCTTCATCAGAAAATTGAAATTTTACTTGATGTGTCGGGTTCCCTAACACTTTGTTTTCTGTCTGTTTGTCAAGACCCTTTTTCTCAGGAACGCGTATAGGTATTTAGTTGCAATTAATATCAAATACTCAACTCAACAACGTATAAATCAACGCATTAAAAAGATACCGACGTTTAATCCGCATCATTTTTGAAGATTTCCCTTGCGAACGCAAGTAATCACAACCCCTTTTGATATAGAATCCTGGAATTTGACAAGGACCCTAGGTCTTATAGCACAAATATAGGAATAAATCTGAAAGATCTGGATTTTTTAAATTATAGCACAGTAAAAATAGCTTTTTTATGTTTACAAACTTAACTTTGTAGTTAAAAGCCATACATCGGGCATGTAATTTAGCTGCAAAGTTAACTTAGTTTTTCAATCAGAATTTCATTTTCGGTAGAGCATTGTTGGGTGCATATTACCGTACCTATTATTTATGATTTTCAGTATGTTAATTAATCAAATTCTGCACGGAACCCCCTCATTGTGAGAGTCTGACACGCTAAGTGTATTCTGACATACTCTGCTTCACAAAGCCCGGTCTCCACATTCACACACATTTCCTTATCGGGAGTGCAAACGAGCGAAGTCGGTGACCTTAACTGGTCAACTATAACATAATGTTACGGAGCTCTTCCCAAGCTGTAACAGTAGCGTTTCACAATCGAGCACTTGACCACAAAGTCGGTAACATGACCAAAAGACCACTCCGTGCGGACCCCCTCTCTAGTGCCACTCCTCCCGCAGTCGTCTAGTGTTTTACAGAACTCGAGGGGGGAACGGGGTCAAGGTATGTCGGTGGCCGGCGATCCCGTCTGACGGATACGGTTGCAGCTTACGATACGTTAATACTGTCAGACTTGGTTCGATTTGTGTGGATGTGCATTAATATTTTATTTTTAACCGACTTCAAAAATGGATATTCCTAATTTGACTACTGCGTGTTTTTCTCGTGTGTATGCTTTGTGGCCAATATTTTAAGGGTTTTTCCCCAGTTAAATTTGAAGACAATAACCACCTCCAAGCGTGAAGTGAACCGTCTGTTAGAAATCCACCACTCTACCCCGTAATCGATTTAATATTTAGGTCTAACGCATAACCGAGTTTGTTCCTGAGATATAGGAGCGGTACGTGAGGGTGTGTTTACTGAACGTCAAACGACTCAGTTATGCATTAGGCCTGTAACTTGTAAATCGTCTAGTACTTTCTAAACGTATTAATTTTAGATTCACAAAGTTTTTCCATCTACACTCGAGTACAAAAATATGTAACAACTTTTGAGCCATGTCACACTCACTCTTGCTTGTACCTATTTAGCGTGTTGAATGAAATGTCAATTATAGGAGAATGCGGTAATCTTATGGTTAGTTATAAAAAATTATGGTAAATAACAAGAAATAAGACTGATATATCGGTTACCTGTGCATCTACCATGAGCTTACGCAGGCTGGTTTACGCTGTTCTTGTTACAAAAGTACATATCTGAAAATTAACTGAACAGTATTCCATCTAGTGTTCTATCATGCTTCACGCGCGACTCCGACTCGCACTTGGCCTTTTTAAAACATTTGCAACATTGTGTTATTTGCTGTCTTCAATGAACGCATTCCAGTGATATTTCTACTACTGAATCATAGCTACATAAACTGTTTAGTTTACCATATTCAACCTCATTTCACTTATCATTTCTCAACCCGACTTCAAAAAAGGAAGTTCTAAATTCAACGCGTATAATTTTTTTGGGTATAACATACTACTAACATACAGCCTAATATTCTCAGCATTTTACAATGAGTTAGTTTAGTATCCTTATATATATGTGTATATATTATATATTTATTTATATATGTATATATATTATATCTATGTATTATATTTATATAAGTATATGCTGTTTTAATTATTTCCTTTTCAAATCTATTTGTTTGTATATCCTATATTATGATATTGTATATGTCTCCGCACACCACCCTTTTTTTATCTTTCTCCTCGCCCTGGTTGACTGGAAGAGATCCCTATATAGGGATAATTCCGCCAATTCAACTTTTGTTATTGTTTTTAAAATGTAATTATTTAAGTTGACATATGAATGAATAAAGAGTATTCAAACAAACAAACAAACAAATACTTCAGAGGTGGTCCCATATAAATTTTATCGAAATTGATTTATCGCTCTTTGAGAAAATAAACAAAGTCCAAATTTTTAAGACGCGTTAATTTTATTTTGCCATCATTATACCGTCGTATTGATCTGCTAGGGCAGCTCGTGTACAATATTAAGACTCTAATGAGGCTGACGATAAGGTTATAATTACAAATGTATGGAGTCAAGGCCTGTTCTTGTACATTTATAATTTCAAAAGGCCATTATCAAATAACAGTGATTTAGTTAACATTTTTGTATATTCTGGTTTAGTTTATTTGTACAAAAACATATAAACGCACGATACCGGTAGGCCTTCACATTAAAAACAGATGGCGTCAATAAAATGACATTTGACGCTGTCACTTAGTACAAAAAGAATGATTGTGTACAATTAAAATAAATACAAAAATGTAATTCTAGTATTTTTCTATACATATTTAGATTATTACTTGATTTTTTAAATAGTGTACAAGTGCAGGCCGAATTTGAAACAACTCTTTTAAATATTGATGAACAAACACCTTTGTTGACTTGAGTCATCCAGTGCGTCTACCATGAGTTTACGCAGGCGGTAACGTATATCGAATAATATCGGAAATGCTGCTCAGTCGAGATGCGGGTGACAAGGACAGAGCGATAGTTAACGATACATGTTATCGACTGCGTAAGATGGTAGATGCACAGGTAATGCGCTATTATAATCCTCTATTATCTATTAAACTCAAGCAAAAATATCCAAAATAACACGTCTCCTGTATGAAGTCTCCTTTAATTTTTGGGCAGTTCAAACTCTGTGAAATTTTAATGAAATATTCGTTGTTAACGGCAATAGAAATACACATTCTGTGTCAATTCTAAATCAAATTTCAAGCGTTTCAAAATCAATTACACGCGGCGGAGGCTTGGTTAGCCTTCGGTTACAGAACCCAAAAATATCTAGGCTGTATTGATTCCCTAAGCTTGTGAACCTCTTTTTTAAAACTGCTATAATCGGATTGGGAGATAAATCTTTTGAAAATACGCTCCTTATAAAGACCGATATGAGCTAAAGATTCTGTAGCGAGGCCTGTGAATTTTTTAATACGATACTCTTGTTTTTCAGCTTTTATCGTTCAAAAGCAAACAAAGAGCAGGCGTATTAGCGTAATCGATATTCCTTAAGTTTACTCGCTGTATTTAGTCCAGATACGAAGTTCTGAATAAATTTCCTCTGAATATGTTTAACATATCACATATTATCTATTACAACACATCACTTCCACAACAAATACACAAATACGTCACGCGCAGAACTGATCATCCGGTGCTTCCCCGGGTAAGAACCGACTACGGCACAAAATCTGACACGAGGGAGCACAGTCGTTCAGCGAATTACCCAAAGACATAAGAAATAGTACTTTAAATTTGTGCAAAAATAAACTTCATAAACACATTGTTGAAATGTAACTTACATTAAATCATGTTTACTAAAACTAGATTTTACAACTTCACAGTGAATCACTATTTCCATTTTAAATACTTTTCGATTATTGTTCAAAGCGCCATCTATGAACCATTAGCTGCGTAACGGCTATTGTAGCTAACTATAAAGTTGTAAATTAATGCGATTTATTTCGCGACACTATAATTTCATCTCCTACTTATATCAAAGCCAGCTATTCTATTTTAAAAGATTATGGCAACAGAAATTTAGTATGGAGGCATTAGGAGAGGGATAACGTTAACAACGTAGCTTAGCCTGAAGCAATTCGATTATACACGCAAATATCGTTGCAAAAATGTTAGTAATCACGGGTCGATCTCCAGTAATCTTTAGATTGGCCACGACGGTCGCCGGACGGCACACGTCGCGGGCCTCAGGTCGACGACCTCACGTTATGTAACCATACAAATGGATTCCTACAAGGGCGGAAAACGAGGCGATTTTTAACGACCTAACCAAAAATATTTCAATGTAAAAATCAATTGCCGTGCGTTAATCTTGCAAAAACTCGAAAATGGCTCGATCGATTGGTTTTTAGGGTTCCGTACCGAAAGGGTAACCAACGGGACCCTATTGCTAAGACTCCGCTGTCCGTCCGTCACCAGGCTGTATCTCATGAACCGTGATAGTTAGACAGTTGACATTTTCACAGATGATGTATTCCTGTTGCCGCTGTTTTGCGATTTAGTTTTTCGAAAGGATTTCAAAATGGCGTAGATATGGGGGTGGAGAACGTAAAATAAATAATCTTAGTTCAGCACAGCTCACAGAGCACCTTTTTGGGGGGGTAAATTTTCCCACCAGGAAAAGACAAAGCCATGTCTTTGATAATGATATTGTATCTTCGAATTTTAAGGTTATAAAAACAAGGCCGGAGCCATTTCTTCAGTTTTCTCAATAAAATGTGTAATGTGTACATTTTATCGACGTTATTGACGTTAATTTCAATGGGCAGCCTTGGTTCTAACATAATTCGAAAGCATCCATATGCCGAATGTGCCCTTTCGATCGCGTCGAAACCCTTACAATTTTGCGCAATTGATGCTATAACACCGTCCCAGACACTTTTTGCACTATATCACACCATCATAACACAAAAACACACATAACAGTATTATTAACGAATTACTAAAATTGCAATGAACCACCATTTTTCAAGTTCGCGCCAAGACCTCACAGAGCTACTACTTAAATATACTTAGTTTTAATTTTGTTATCGATAGGTATGTTTTACGTTGCGATTTACGAATTATTTACGGTAATGATATACAATTGTATCGTACAGTTTGCAGACAGCTTTATCTGATCGTTGCAATGAGAGGGTACATAGTTCGAGTGTGATCTTATTTTGCGACGCAGTAATTTGATACCCGCGCTCGTGGTGCCTGCCGGTGTGAACTGGTTCCCGGCCCGCCCGGTGCAGTTTTGCACGCTTTCTCGCTTACAGTTACAGGAAATGATCTCGTTGTAGAGTATTCACTAATTGGCTATATAAATAATGTGAAAAATTATAATCATTTGTAGGGTTTATTACTAAGGCAGAAGTGGGGACATAGTTGTTGATGATGATGATGAGAGTTATTGAATAAACACGATGATTTGGCTGTGAACCGACTTTGATGATTCTTGTTTTATTCCGTATACTGACTGGTAGATAGAATCCAGAAGCGTCGGTGGCGCAATGGATAAGGCGCGGACTCTCAATCTGAGGGTACCGGGTTCGAATCCAGCCGTGTACCTATGAGTTGTTTTTCAATTCAAGTACATTATCCGATTGCTTAGCGGTGAAGGAAAACATCGTGAGGAAACCTGCATGTCTTGAACAGGCATGTGAAGTCCGCCGAGAGTAGGCCTGAGCCCCTCCAGTGGGGACATATATAGGCTGTTGATGATGATGAGACAGAATCCAAGTTTCCTGGCTTTTTCACAGCTGGACGAAATAAGACATGGACAATAAAGTAAAAAACTAAAGAACATACAAGAATATTGTTGTATCTGCTATCCCACCCCAGAGCGTGTCACTCCTGTACAAATTGCATCCCCCGGTGTGCCGGTTTGACCGGAACAGGCTTGACCTGGCTGGGTGTGGTGCCTATCATCATCATCATCTGCTTTCTTGGCTCGATCGCAATTTTCTCTGACTTTTGAGTTATGTAATATTTTAGTATCCATAATGATATTATAAATGCGAAAGTTATTTGTTTGTCCTTCCACCCCGTCGTAACGGAGGGTCAATATGTTGTGTGTGTATAGGGCTAGCTGAAGGGTTGGAAAGGACTGCAAAGGGAATAGGAGCTATTTATTATCATATAGTAGATTGTGAAAGTGGCAAGACGTCAGTGGTTGCTATATCTTCCTATCAAATGCATGATGAAGTTTATTGTAAATTAAAGATATACTAGTGGCCCGCCCCGGCTTCGCACGGGTGGACATTTATTTTGGCATAAATGTACAGTAAATGTCATGTTTCTAGATCATTACAGAAATTTTCAGAACTCTCCAGAACTTCTTAACTCATGTGATGTCCACATGAGTTAGACGAGGACATATATATATTTTTCTCATTCTTGCCACCCACTTCCACCCATCGCGACCAAACTCCCTTACTTTCATCAGGAGACCAAGGGGTATTCACTACCCCAACGGGAAGTTGATCAGAGTTGGTGGTGATAGAGAAAACCCTGTCTTAACGTACTAACATTAGCTTTATATATACAATATCTAAGATAAATATATATTATGGCCGTGCAACTTGTCATCGGTCCGCTTTGTGCGACCTCGACAGGTGCAGGCCTTTCCTTTTAGGTATTAATGAACAATTGCAGTAAATTAAACATACTGTTGTGGGGTTCGGTGGGGGTGTATGACCTGTCGCCCACTGACATTTCAGCTTGGAAACCTTTTGTTATTTTCAACCGACTTTAAAAAAGGAGGAGGTTCTCAATTCGAAAGTATGTTGTATGTTTGTTAAGCTGCTTTTTTTTATTTTATTTTTTTATTGAAGATAGACCAACACTTGACCTCAATCTCACCTGATGGTAAGTGACGATGAGGTCGACGATGTTACGTGTTGGTCTAGAAGGTGCCTATTTACTCTTCTTTTGAAGATTCCCAAGTTGTAATTTTCGGGGAACACGGAAACCGGTAGTGTATTCCATATTTTTGCTGTACGCACGATAAATGTGGAAGCGAATCGCTTGTTGCGAGCTGTAGGAATATCTACAGTGTACGGGTGAAGGTCTGACGTTCTTCTGTTTGACCGGTACTTGAACGGCGAAGGTGGAATCAACGAAAATAGCTCTTGCGCACTATTTTGAGGTAATTAAATATCAAAGACAGCTGCTCTATTTTATAAGATTATTACGAAACAATCGCTCACATGTAAATACTGGGAGCTCAGTGCGCTAGGTTGATGTTTAAAGCGGTAGTATGGCGTGGTCCTGTCCCGCTGCAGCCTGGAGCTGCCGAGTTGTCGTGGCTGAAACGCCAAGGGGAGGAGCAAAGCGCGAGAGGAGCACTGGAATGTTCGTGGAGTTTCCAGGGCTCCTCAACTTGCGCAGACGATGACCACCGAGGGGTTTTTAGTGGATGGAAATTCCACATAACCCGACTTCTCTCCTAAGAAGTCGGGTATCTTTATTTCCCTCTCGAAAAAAAGGTGGAGTTTAAATTTATAGCGCACATGAGAAGTAAAAAAAGACGAAAGAAAATAGAAAAAAAATAGAAAAAAATGGAGACAAAAAAACTGTGTTTTACTGTGTCTGGTTTTGTCTTTATTGTTCGAATGTTTTTAACATTGCACTTACTGAAATAGCAATTCGCAATCATGAAAATTATTTGTGTATTTCTTCTGTTATCTCGCTTCCTACCTTATCGAATGTGAAGCTATAAAAAATTTGCCGTTCTGAGAGTTTATTGTATGAGGTCGCTGACCTCGGGTTGACCCAGGGTTGCCAACCTTGTGATATTATATAATAAGTCAGTTTATCAGCTGCGTAGGTTGGTACTATGTTGGACATAAAGCGCCCTCATAAATCGCCACGTCGCACTTTCCATGACGGGATTGCTACGCCCGTTTGATAGAAAGCGTGCTCACTCAGACAGAAACCTCAAGCATAACACTGCTTTTTGACGTAAGACTTAGATAACATGGTGGTAGCTAGCCAGGCGGACATATAAAACGCCTACCACCCGGGACCTATGGATTTTGAGTCCAAGTGTAAAGCCATTATAGCCACAAATACTGTTATTTATATCAGAAGCGACGCCCCGCTGTAGTACAGCAATAGAGCAAATTATTGGTCAGTAGTAATATAAAATAGTACTAATTAAATTCTAAAAATAATTAAAATCGACGTTCTGTGAGTTTATATTGTAGGGGGTCGCTGACCTCGGCCCAGGGTTGCCAATCGCAAGATATTATACGCATACAGTGCCAGCGATTTCGTCCGTGTGGACTTTATACATCCCAATGAACTACTTGCTCGATCGGGATGAAAAGTAGCATATGTCCTTTTCCAGTCCTTCAACTATCCCTATACAAAAAATGATGTCATTCTGACCCGGGGTAAATGAATGACGAACAATCTCACTTTCGCATTTATTAATATGTATTAGATCTGGCATTCTATGCTACATCTAGTTTGGGTCAGTTTTCCCTCAGCGCGATTGTATTTGTGTATTTTTATGAAAGATGCTTTTCTCCTGTATTATAACGCTTTTGCGAAAGTAGAGGTATTGTACTATTGAGGTCAGAAAAGATCTGTACCAGGTTTACTTTGAATAAAGAATTTGCCGATAATTGTGTACTTTGTGCCGGTCAATTGGCAGCCCTAGCAGAACTGGTTGTATACCTTGGGGCTACGATTTCAAGTAAAAGCGTTTTTATAGGACTTTTCGAGTGTAGCTTTATTCGGGAGGCGTTTTTTAGGAACTCTAAAGTTTCATAATTATAAGTGTGATAAAGGTTTTAATTATTATTTAATGTTTTAGTTAAAATACATTGCACTTTCGGTTCTTTTTGAAACGATTCGTAAAAATATTACTGTGTATACTAGGCTCGGCTTTAAAATAGAAACAACTCATACCAATTCGTTGGTGTCGTCGTATAACCGTTGTTTTAACCACGTAATTTTAATTTTAACCGTCTTCGTGGGCTTGTGTCTAAATGTTGGATTCACAATCTGGACGTCCTGGGTTCGATTCCCAGTACCTATCGGTACTCGGCTTTGTTGATGGTAGGGCATTTGATATGTCCGCCTGGCTAGCTACCACCATGTTACCTAAGTCTGAGCGCCTCATTAGGTTGAGGCTTCTGGGTGCGCACGCTTACCATCCAACGGCCTTATCGTCAATAGAGACTACACTTTGAAATCCCTCATCTGCCCCAATTTTGGCTTCTATAAATAAAAATATTGTATATATTATTTTAGTTGCAGCATATGTGGGCTATGGTTCACCATTTCCTTGATATATTTTCCTTATATAATCAGCTGTGACAGACATACACCAGAATGAGATTATAAGGGTTCAATTTTTTTCTACGTAGGCTCGGAAGCCTAAAAATCAGTTTGTAACATAATCTATTTTAAAATAGAACACATGACCAGCCGAATCCAAGATCAGCATTAATGGTCCAGTACAACAATCTTGCGCAGGCCATCTCGCTTCTCACTAAGCGAACTTGGCAGCTGTAACGAAATCTAGAGCCCTAATAACCGGCCGGGAGAAGCGGAGCGGAGCGAAGCGTGTCGCCGCCCTTCCAGATTACTGTCGATATTGTGAGGGACGAAACAAAGTCGATACGAGATAGTCGACAAACAGAATTATCAGTGAGCTGCTAGATGAAAGCGTGGACGCATCGTGACAGAAGCCGGTGTTCAGATGTAGATGTTACCTTCTCATCAACAGCCTATATACGTCTCCACTGCAGGGGCTCAGGCCTACTCTCCTATAGAGAGTGTATGTTTTCCTTCACCGTTAAGCAATCGGACTTGTACTTGTTGTACTTGAATTGAAAAACAACTCATAGGCACACGGCTAGATTCGAACCCGGAACCCTCAGATTGAAAGTCCGCGCCTTATCCACTGCGCCACCGACGCGTTACCTTATGACGATGCAGAAACAAAAATGTGACAATATTTAAAAAACTCTTAATGCAAATGTTTCTATTTACAATAGGTTAACAATTTTGTCTGATGTTAAGTGACGATAAAGCCGATGAAAAGTTGGCGGCCAAAAGCTTCAGATAAACTAAGCGCTGGCTATCTTATCTTTAATAATCGGTGTACAAGTATGTTAGACTTAGATGGCATGGCGGTATTTAGCTAGGCGCATGCTGTCAAAATAAAAATATCTGAGCGTTGGAATGTAATCACAACATGTCTTTGTTCTCTCAATCAAGGAAACTCACATCAGTAGCAAAGCTGTGACGACGCGTTTAGTTCCGAGTGAGCATCCCCCCCCCCCCCCCCCACTCATTTTTTTGATTATATTTATTCTGCCTTCGAAGCAAAACACTTGCAAATATTAAGACTATCAATGTCTAGTCACCATTGCATGCATTGCTAACACAGAACTTGCTAGGTTTTTCTGATAATCCTTCGATTTCGGTTTTTCTGATGAGAAGTATATATCGGTTTAATATCGTCACTCTAGATGCCTTCATTCTTCTATCGTAATAGGCCCACGGATTCTTACCATTACCCCTTTCCTTTGGACGATTTTATCTATTTCTAACGCGCAGAGGCGTCTGCCCTTTTTATTTATTTTTGTTATAAAAAATATATACTAAAATTAGTTCCTGAGCCTTTCTACTTCTAGGTTGTCATAAATGTTACAGATCTCATTTTTAATTTTGTTCTGCTGTTGACATTTGCAAGACAGTGTCTTGAAAAATATTTTAAAAGGAAGTAGCCAAACATGTACTATCTCCTATCCTTTACTACCGTTTGCTTCGCTTGTGTGCACTTTGAAAATTATCTCACGAGAACGAATTGTTTGATCTGGATAAAAGTACCCTATGTGTCTGTACAACTATCCCTATAAAAAATTAAGTCATTCTGACTGACAAACAAACATACTTTGGCATTTATAATATTGGTATGGACATTATAGCTGGTACACGAGGACGCTGGGAAGACGTTTATAATAATAGGCAATTTTGGACACGACTAGAAATCCCCGGTGGTAAATAAAAATTCGAAAGTAAGCTGTAGGAGTACCTCCCTTGAATCTTTAACTTTACTTTAAAATTCGTAATTTCGCTGGCAAACTAAATCCAAAGTATAAGCAAGTATGCCATAGAGATCAACCGTGCTGATTCCAACATCACCCTGAGGGCCCTTTTTTGTACCGAAGGAGATTTTTCTAACAATAGCCGACTCTGGGGGAAGAGCCGGACTAGTAGAATTCTTACCCACTAAGTCCCAGTAGTCCATACAGTTCACGTCGGATAGCTCTTTCCAAGGAATTAACTAGTGCTCCCATTTCTCACCTCTCGAGCTGATATGCCAGAACTACTCAACAGCGGGAAAGGGACACGACATTCTATTACACGCTTGATATTAATAGATGGTAGATTACTCAGAGAGCCCTATGCTAAGCAAGAAGTATTCTGTGGCAGTCTGGCGGTGTAATTCTCTAAGGAGCAAAGATAAACCGGATCCGAACGGAAATGTAGCGGAACTGAAGCCATAACAAGTCATTATACGCGAGTATTGATGGCTGAATGTCCCATAACGGTGATAGGGGTGCAACCGCGAATAAATTGGTCAGGAGACAGGGTTGAGCGAAGGGCGGGTAGCGACTCCATACAACTGTCCTCTTATACACTATACAAGTAACCCGAAATACGTCAGTATTCAAGAATCAGATGCGTGCCTTCCCGTGGAGTAAGCCGTATGCCTAGGGCGCTGGTTATGACAAAATTTTACACAGAAATCCTGTCGACAAACTATTATTTTGAAATTGAATTATTCAGACGATATAAAAGTAATAATCGATTATTTCCTCGCAATCAAATACAAATAGTTGTTATACATTTTCCGAATGCTTTCAAACGAATTTGCACGTTTACGATCATAAATTCTGACGAAACTCTGTGGCGGGAGAGTCTATTTTCTTGATCGTTTTGTGTGTCACATCAGTCTTGCTCATGCCTTGATGATGATGATAGGCATGCCATATACAGTGTGAACTCTATGTAACGTCACTCGATTTAACGACAAACTCCCTAAGGCGTCGAAATCACTCGGCTTTGGTTGGTTTAGCTTGTCTTCCATACAATGATACACTCTATATAGCATTACACCCACTCTCAATAACGACAACAATTAAATACGATGTAGTAAAAAGTTCTTTTTAATTTGCTAAAATTAGTATAAACTGTGCAGCTGTGTCCGTTCTTTTGTCGCTGTATTATCCTAGTCCGTAATAAACTCGACTGTCGGCGTCATACACACCCAACATTCTAAGAAATCCGTTCTTTTGTTTACAAATTGGGATTGCTTGCACGTGTAGACTGTTGTTAATTTATGTTGTTAGTTTCTAATACAGATTTTTCTTCTCTCCATTTAACGACAACTCTCTGTAACGCCAAAATATGTACAGTCCCTTGAGTGTCGTTATAGAGAGTACACTGTATATGATACGGAGCCTAATTCCGTTAATAACTTTATTATCTTTTGTACATTGCTATTGACACTGTTTTGCGGTCGATTTTTCTTTTTTGTTCGGGGAATCGAATCCAGCCACCAGATTGCGAGTGTCTACTGCTGGAGTTCCTGACATTTGCTCTCATTCGCGTCCGCCTTTCTAACACAAGTCGTCTTTCCGTATGACCTAAGTGGTCCGCCGTTTTGATTTCCAATTATTTAAATATAGCCTATGACACTCCAGTGGTTAAAACGAATCTAACCACATGTAATTTATTAAAAATCAGTTTAGCCGTTTAGTAGTTATGAGGGAACATAGAGTCGTATAGGTCAAACACATAACCTTTTAGGATTTGCCGCAGTCGGGTAAAATACCGTCAAGTCTCATTTCTCTGTACGAGACCTGTGAACGCCGAGCGAGCGAAGCGTACACGGTTGACATAACTCAAGTGTTTACGCAATAATGTTTTCGTTGCTGCCACATTCTTATTACATTACAAGTGTCTCGTCACATTTTCTTGTCACATGCTCTACGAGACGGTTATTCATTGTGTACAACTCTAGTATTTTTTCGGCGAGTATCGTTTGTTTCCGTGGTTGTTGTAAAATGCGAATAAAAGTAAAACGTCAGGGTATGTGAAGCAGCGGCGCGGCTTTTATTCATGTAGTTATATAAAAAATTATATGTAATTACATTTAAAATTAAAATATGTGTTAGCTGATTTTTGAATAAAATTTATATTTTTTGCCACATGAATTTTATTTTGAAAAACTTAGTGTTTTTTCTTAATTAATTAAAAATATTTAATTATATTTAGTACTGGCTGCTTTATAGTCGTCATATATTATCCCCTGCCTCTCAGGTTACCCTGTGTTTTGAGAGATATAGTTTCAAATTATTGATCAAAATATAACGAATGGCGAAAATCCTTTCACACGAAAATATATATATAGATATGTATGCGACGACGATCTCGTTAACCAATTTTAATGAGATTCGCAGATTAGGGTGTTTCGGCATCAAGGAATCGATTGTTCAAAGTCGCACCTTCAAGAAAATTCGTTTTCATTAGGGTTCCAAGTCGAACGCGCTTCGATCATCTAGATATTAAAAGCAGCCAAGTGCGTGTCGGGCCACCCGCAGTGTAGGATTCCGTAGCTGGTTTTACAAAAAGTAGTATTAAGTGAAATTGCCACAAAATTTTCATTTTGACCACTTCAAGTACATTTTATAGTTTGGTCGACTATTACTCGTTTACCTGTAAATCCACTTTAATAGTGATAGCGAAACTATAAGGGTTCATTGTTTGACTACGGAACCCTAAAGCCTTATATATGTTTATTGTTTATGTCGGGCCACGCGCAGTGTAGGATTCCGTAGTTGAACTGGTTTTACAAAAAGTAGTATTGAGTGAAATTGCCACAAAATTTTCATTTTGACCACTCCAAGTACATTTTATAGTTTGGTCGTCTATTACCCGTTTACCTGTAAATCCACTTTAATAGTGATAGCGAAACTATAAGGGTTCCTTCTTTGACTGCGGAACCCTAAAGCCATAAGGCTTTATATATAGGGCATATATATATGTTTATACCCATTCGTCATATCTGATTTGGTAGAGCGAGCGGATTCGCCCGCGCCCGCCCGCCATCATGGCCCGGCCCTTAGGGATGCCACATTATTCACACTATCTTGAGAATGTCTGGCGATTCGGGTAGCCCCAGCCGTAGGCGGCACGCGGTACTCGTGACTCGTGGTATAGTATAAGCATAGCTATATATGTAGCTCCTACACTTAATGTAGGGAAGCGCGTTCAAAAAGAACTAGAAACCGACTTCAACTAATCTAAAAGTCCACAGCATTCATGTCCTAAAATGTTCACCCTTAGAGGTATAATTTTGCTTTTGTTGGTATTCTCAAAAAGTGCTGAATTAATTTCGATAAAAAAATTTATGGGACCACTGAACTATGTTCTACCAAACAAGAAAGAATCACCAAAATTGATTCATAATTAACGGAGTTATGGCGTTACATACTTACAAGAAACATACAGTCGAATTGAGAACTTCGTCCTATTTTGAAGTCGGTTGAAAAATCAAGTGAATCAGTTAGATTTTTTAAGGACAAAAAAACTCGATTTATCATTTAACGGATTTACGTCTGGAATTGCAATCTCCGAAACATCCAAACAACTTCACCGGTTGCATCGGAGTCGTGCTCAAAGCAAGCGGCTTAGATATAGCATCAATCTTATCGAGTAATCGGCTCTGCCCCAACATCGGCGATAGTTTATCGAGGAATGCGGCGAGCGGTGACGTCACTATTGTCGATAACGTTGACGTAACGGTTTAATTGGAACGTACTGGAAGGAATGCGACGTGGCATGATATGTCACTTTGTACACTCGAGCACAAAAATATGTATCCACTTTTTAACCATGTCACACTCACTCTGTTTGATCCTATGTTGTAGGAATGTCAATTAAAGGTGAATGCGACATGGTTCTAAAGTAGCTACATATTTTTGTGTTCGAGTGTACTTTTGTTATTCAAATCTTGAAGGACGAAAGAAAGAATGTTTTTTTTAAATACTCCGCCAATTTTGGGTGACTAAAGTCCTCTACTAATCTAAATAAAATGCCATGAAACTTGTGAATGTTATATTTAGTTGTGTATTTCACCCACCTAATCATATCCTAAAAATGCTGCGTAAGTAGTTGTGTTTTAATCACAAATAAACGTCTACGGAGTAGATTAGTTGGCAAATAGAGTTTATTCCTGCTTCTACAGAGAGGCAAGTGCCTTGGGTGGACCGATTTGTATTCATTTTGGATTAATCTTTTTTTATTTGAAAGCCAGTGCTTCCCATGTGGTCCCATTTCAATTTGGTCCAGTTCTGACAATGGCAGCCATGAGAAAACCATGTTAGTCTTAAAAATAAAAGTAGACTTTTAGGGTAGCTGAAGTGGGTATCCAGTTCTTTTTAAAATTGTTAACTTGTCTGACAATCAGGCTATTCGGCCTGCAGTGTCCTAACCAAACTGGGGAAGGTCTCACAACTGAATTCTTTCTTATTCTTGTTGCAACCAATAATTGTATTATTCTCGTATGTAATTGCAACGCCCGACAGGGCTCATAAGACGGTATATGTATGTACATGTATGTTTTTTGAAAGCAATGAATATGAATCGCCTGAGTCTGCGCTGAGACGACTGCGCCACGTAGACCGTTATTCCCCCTTACTCTAGTGTGACTTGTGTTGTCTGACGTTGATTGTAATTGTTCGTTGCCAGGAGCACCACCTTCAGCGTGCGATCTCCGGCTCGGGGCTGATAATACCAACGCCAGAAGTGTGCGAGGTCGGCGACCTGGAGTTCTACGCGAGATGCTACCCAGGCGACTACAAGATGCCCAAACAGCACATACACATGCAGCGTGAGTTGTAGATCTATGTTTCACAGGGTTATACATAAGTGTCTGTGGAGGAAAACATCGTGAGGGAATCTGCACACTCCTCACGAGAAATTCGAAGGTGTGTGTGAAGTCTACCAAGCCGCACTGGTCCCGCGTGGTGTACTATGTCCCATACACTCTCTGTAGGAGAGTAGATCTGAACCCCTGCAATGTGGACGTATATTAGCTGTCGATGATGATACATATTGATTTATTTATGATTACCAACTAATAACACATAAAAACCACACAAACTTATAAAATTATAGTACTGTATGCGTAATTACCTTAACACAGCGTTGATGTGAAAACAAAATAATAATTTAAAATACACATTTAAAATTGTAATAAGAAAATTACTTTTAACGCTATTTTTAAATTGAACCACTATATTTATCTCACTCGCTCGAATAACAGTTAACCGATGGGGAGTAAGAGTTCGCTAGTGGTTCCCACATATGTAATATCGACAAAGCTCCCGCCTGATCAGTTTCAAAACCAAGTTGCTTGCATGAGGCGATGGCTAGACACGCCTTTTCTTTTGTTCAATATGGAGAGACGAATACGCTTTTGTTTGTGAATTTTTATGACTTTTTAGGGTTCATTTTAGTAGTCAGTTAGTTATAGTTTAGGGTCATTTTATAATGCATGCTTTCTTGTTTTTATAAGTTTATGATCTATCCCAAGAATCTAGCAAGGCGGAGCAGCGTGAGCCACGACTGTATGCGATGGTGGCCCTAATGGTGGTCAGGCGGGAACTTTGTCGTACATGGCCACCCCCCTACTAGGTGGACCGATGATAAAGGTCGCAGGTAGTCGCTGGATGCAAGTGGCTTGGGACCGGTCAACGTTGCGTATTAGTAGGAGGCCTATGTCCAGCAGTGGACGTTTCCACTGGATGTAATATATACCACATTATGGCGGTACTTACGGCTCTCAGCGATTTTGTTAAAAGGCTATGTTGGTTAGACCACGTGGCCGCGTTCAAATTTGGATTGTTTTGTAGCTGTCCCTATCCGAGCCCTATCCTACCCGAGCGCGTACGGTGAGACAGCATACATTATGCGATGTTATCCACCCGTTATTTGGATGTTTCGTAGTCCAGGGATCATTTGAAGGATACAGTATATTATGTCACCTTTTTTTTAATACAGTATACTAATGAAATTTTAGATGTCGGTGGTTTTTCCAAATTGCTCTAAATTGATTCATACTCTTGTAAATCAGGTTCAAAGTTGGGGCTTTTTATTACCGAAAAATACAATACTTTGACGCCCTGTAACTCTGGAAGTATATTTTTAAACGAAAATCTGACTCACCACCGACACAGATATTTGTTTCTAGATTGTGTCTTGAAAATTTCATAGATTTTCATAGTTTAATACTCAAAATATGAGTGGACTACGTTTGTATGGGCGCTTTGACACCAGCATACCCTCTTAAAGCAAGTTGTACGAAGGATCGAGGATAAAAGTGAGTTTATCTCGCAAACGGAAAAGGCTTGTAGTAGGGACTTGTCTGTGCAATCCGCCCAATTTATAACTGTACGTAACGCTACGAATGCTGCTTGAGTGATGTTAGTTTTTAAGTCGGCCGCCTTACCTTATCTCCGTGGGATATTTCCAAACGTAGGTCGAACACCTTAGTATCCAGTTTTGCGTAGATATAAATTGTTGTTGTCTGATGAAAAAAAAAAACTTTTCCGGTTCCGTTTGGGTTTGAAACGAATCTAATGATGGAATATTTTGTAATTTAAAATACTTTAAATATATAAATAATAATGATTGTGCTGCATGCTATGACGTAGTAACTTGAAAATAATATGTCACGAATTACGATTGATTCTTAGCAAATACGGATGAAATAATCAAAATTTTTATCCTAAACTTGCTACCTATTGGTAATAAATCACATAGTCTTGTAACCAGTTCAATTTATCTTTAAAATAACAATTATTGAATATGAAGTAAAAGTGTCATACCATGGAGTAGGCTTCTGTTCGGCAGTTGACGTTTACCCGGTGTTTAGCCTCTTTATATACTTTAAAAAGTAAAGCATGCTGTCAAAAGTTAGTTCAAATAAAGTAACTCAAATGAAAGGCTGTCTTTCTCTCCTTACAAATATTTTATACTAAAAATAGTCTAAACATGGTCCTTCGAGCCGGATTGTGTGAAAACCAATTATTTTAGTCCTGTGGATGTTAAAATGTGGTGAAAATGCAGTGAAAACATAACAAAATTTATATAAAAATAGTTGACATATTACATAACCCGAAATTTGAATTTTGATTTGAAGTGACGTAAAAAACAATCGATTGACTGTATTTTGGACTGTATTGTTTTTATCGAAAGATTTATTGTTTTAACAAATAAAATATGGAAAACGTAGAAAAGCAGATACTCATTCAGTATGAAATCCTAGAAAAAGTAGAGAAAGCTCAAATAAATTTCAAAAAATCTCCAAAGGATAGGATCACATGGGGATACCTCCAAGGACGTCTGGAAGCCTTAGAAACATATTGGTTTGACTTCAAGGAAAAACACAATTCCATAATTATGAATGTTACAAAAGAAAATAAAAAATCTATACCATATTTTTTAGATGATGTTTTTGACTCGTTGGAAGAACGTTTTTATATTTACAAAGGCGAATTGAAGACAGCGCTTCAGAAATTCGACTCTGTGACGAAGCAGCAAGGAACAGTAAGTCAACAAGACCAGTCAAATGAGTTAAGTACATCGAGTTCTGAAGTAAGGCTACCACATATTACCATACCAGCTTTCAGTGGTAATTATACAGAATGGCAGTCATTTCATGATATGTTTGTGGCACTCGTACACAACAACCAATCCTTGAAAAATGTGCAAAAGCTACATTACCTCAAATGCCGAATTACTGCTGCGTCAATTTTCAATTACTGGCGATAATTATATTGAAGCTTGGTCTGTTCTGAAAAGACGCTACGACAATAAGAGGTACATAGCGAATTGTGTTTTCAAGAAGTTCTTCAGCCAAAAGTCATTAGTTCAGGAGTCTGCCACCGCTTTAAAACAGCTATTGGATACATCCATCGAATGTATGAGCTCACTCAAAAATCTTGGATTGCCAACAAAAGAATGGGATGCAATTGTCAACTACATCATCGTGTCAAAGCTGGATTCGGGAAGTCACCGATGTTGGGAAGAGATGATCAGCAATGATAGTATGGAAGATTTGCCAAGTTTTGAAAGATTAAAATCGTTCTTAGAGACACGGTTCAGAACTTTAGAAATGACAGAACCGGCCAATAAGTCATACAAGCCAGCGAATCCGAAGACTTTCCACGTAGCTGCCAATAACACCAGCAAAGACATACAATGTATATTTTGTGAAGAAAATCATTACATTTTTAATTGCAAGCAGTTTTCCCAGATGTCTGTAGAAGAAAGATACAACTTTGTTCAAGAGAACAACCTCTGCTTCAATTGTCTTATACCGAATCATAGAGTTTTTCACTGCAAACAAAAATCATCATGTCAAGTCTGTAAAAGGAGACATCATTCCTTGTTACATCGAGAAACCATACAAGGAGAGAAAAAGAAGGAAAACAAGACAGCACAAACAACAAAGAAGGAAGAAATGAAGGTAGTAGCACATGTCAGGTCAAGGGAAGAAGAGGAAGAAAGCCAAAATATTTTATTGGCTACAGCACTGGTAGGCGTTAAGTCAAGATCAGGAGAAATACAAGTCTGCCGTGCCTTACTTGACCAAGGATCCGAGGTTTCATTTGTCACTGCTCGATTGGTCGATTTATTGGGATTAGACACAGCGTCAATCAGCGGGACAATCTCTGGAGTCGGTGAGAATAACAACGTGTGCATCACAAAGATGGTGGACTTACAAATCAAGTCGAGGTGTAAGATTGATTTTTCTGTAAAGGTAAATGCTTATGTATTAAAGTCAGTAACAGGTAGATTGCCTGCTAGGGAAATCAAGGGTTATTCTTGGCCTCAGCTTGATAATATAATGTTAGCGGACCCCACCTATAACAAACCGGGAAGGATAGATATTCTTCTCGGAGCTGACGTATTTGGTAAAATCATAGACTCAGGTTTCATGAGAGGACCGGGTGACGTAGTTGCTCAGTATACACACTTGGGTTGGATTTTGTCAGGAAATACTAATACACCTTTTAGCATTAGCAGATCACTTCGAAACAACACATGTTTTCATTTAACAAGACAAGTGGAAGAAGATAACAATTTGCTAAAGAAGTTCTGGGAGATTGAGACAGAACTTTATACAAATCAGAAAACTTGGTCCAAGGAAGAAGAGAACTGTGAAGAAGTTTATAAGAAAACGACTACAAGGGACAGCACTGGAAGATATATTGTCCACTTGCCTTTAAAACAAACAATCGAAGACACTGTCAAATTGTGTGGAGATACAAAACAGCAAGCTATTGTAAGATTCAAGCAGCTGGAAAGAAAGTTTGACAGAAATGAGAAGTTGAAACAGGAATATAAGAAGGTGATAAAGGAATATCTGAAGTTGGGGCATATGGAAAAGGTTGAAGAAGAAGACAAAGATAAGACCATTTACCTTCCTCATCATGCTGTCGTTCGGGAGGATAGGGATACGACTAAAGTTAGAGTCGTCTTCGACGCATCAGCAAAGGGCACCAATGGTCTTTCTTTGAATAACGCCATGATGATTGGACCCACACTGCAACCAAGTCTCCGCAGTATTATTATTGGCTGGAGAGCTCACAAAATTTGTGTTATTGGTGATATTGTCAAGATGTATCGTCAAGTGAGAATGACAGACCAACACACAGACTTACAACGTATAGTCTGGAGAGACGAGCCTTCAGAAAAAATGGAAAGCTTTAAGTTACTTACCGTCACGTTTGGAACAGCATCTGCACCGTACCTTGCCGTGCGCACACTTAATCAACTGGCTGATGATGAAGGGAAAGCGTATCCGCGCGCAGCACCAGTGGTTAAAAGCTGTTTCTATATGGACGATTTGATGGCAGGCCATGAAGATGAAGACGAGATCAAAGCACTTTGTCATGAAGTTAACAACATGTTAAAGAGAGGCGGATTTGAGATGCAAAAATGGTCAAGCAACTCGGAACAGCTGCTGGAATACCTTCAAGATGGAAAAACACACCAGGAACTTGATAGTAAAATAGAAATTAAAGTAGACAAAGTCATAAAGATACTTGGACTTACATGGGATAGAAAGGATGATAAATTCAAAATAACAGTCAAATTACCAGAAAGCAAAACACCAGTAACTAAAAGATTGATAATCTCAGAAGTTGCCAGTCTATTCGACCCTTTCGGTTGGTTATCTCCAGTAATAATTTCAGGAAAGGTGATGATACAAAAGCTGTGGCTTTGCAATCTTGGTTGGGATGACGAGCTTTCTCCTGAAATGATAGAAGAATGGATGACTTATCGAGAAGAATTACTTGAGTTACAATCAATAGACATCCCACGCTGGATTAGAATGACGTCGCACTGCAAAGATATACAGCTCCATGGCTTCGCAGATGCGTCTTCAATTGCTTATTCAGCTGTAACGTATTTGAGGGTTGTAGATGAAGAAGATGTGGTACATGTCACAATATTAGCGGCCAAGACAAAGGTGGCACCACTGAAACAGCTGACTATTCCTAGATTGGAGCTTTGTGGAGCAGTATTAGCAGCGAAACTTTTACGAGAACTAGCTGATATACTGAATATCTCAATGGACAAGATATATGCTTGGACAGATTCGATGGTAGTGTTATCTTGGTTACAATCTCAGCCAAGTCGGTGGCAAGTATTCGTTGGGAATCGAGTCTCGGACATTATTCAGCTTATAGACAACGATAGATGGAGACATATCCAGTCGGCAAACAACCCTGCAGATCTCGCATCTAGAGGAATCAAAGCAAGAGATCTTGTTGATAGTGACATTTGGTCAATGGAACTACGAAGCTGACGTACGAGAAGATGGCGACACTGCTAGCATAGAGGCGTGCCTCAATTCCCGTCCTCTTTGTCGTTTAAATGATGCACTGGATACGTTAGACCCGCTCACGCCGGGACATTTTCTCATTGGTGAATCACTCATTAATGTTCCAGATGTCAATTATGAAAACAAGAATGTAAATCTGTTATATAGATGGCAGTTAATTCAGAACAGGACACAAGATTTCTGGAAAAGATGGAAATCTGAATATCTTAACACGTTACAACAAAGATATAAGTGGCAGAGAAATGTGCAATCTCCGGCAGTCGGTGATATTGTACTAATAAAAGAAGATGATTTACCTCCTGCAAAGTGGTTATTAGGTAAAATCATATCTTTACACCCTGGCTCAGATCAGCTTGTGCGTGTAGTCACAGTAAAATGTAAGGGTAATCACGTCATGAAGAGACCACTTAACAAATTAATATTTTTACCAGTAAAACCTGACGAGTAAGGTCAGCAGTAACAGTGAGTCTATGGTGGGTGGTTAGGTAGGTACTCTTATCAGGTACGAGTACAGAGTTTACGATTCATGAACGTAAGCATTTACCTACGAGTACATTACTATGGATAAGTTTCATATTTATTACAAAATATTGAGTTTCAATTATATTTAAGTTTATAAAGGTAATGATTGTATATTATTAGTTACAGAATTAGGTTTATTTACTTTATTGTTTACAGTCCACTATTTCGAATTATAAGGTATTGAATTTAAGCTATGAATTGTTTTGAAAGTGTTGTACACTTTGGTGGGCGGTATGTTTAGCCTCTTTATATACTTTAAAAAGTAAAGCATGCTGTCAAAAGTTAGTTCAAATAAAGTAACTCAAATGAAAGGCTGTCTTTCTCTCCTTACAAATATTTTATACTAAAAATAGTCTAAACACCCGGGTGATGATACTAAATACTTAAATATTACATTCACCCTTGCTTAAGTATGTTGAAGGAAATTTCAATTAAAGGTGAATGTGACATGGTTCAAAAGTGGGTACATATTTATGTGTTCGAGTGTACAATGTACATAATATGATGACAGTCAGAAATTTTTAGTTTCTCACATTCTACCTTCCGAGGCAAGAGATAAGAACCTCTTGCACCGAGTAGAACCATCCCTTCGATTTCTTTATACATTCGAGATCAGAGTATTTAGAGGTAGTTTTCATAGAGACCACTGTATTTGAGTCATCCACTTGGTATGTGATCTGTTCCAACGAGCGACACTCCTTATGGTCCTCAGTCCTCCCATACACTCCAGGGGCTCTATTTTTGATTCGCTCTACGCGCCGCGAGCGCTCGATTTCTACTGATTTTCGTTCGACTTATGAAATTTGGTATTTTCGAATCGCCCTTCGGTGGTGTGGTGGAGTGGTCGGGACCACTCTTTGCGCAGGCGAGCGATAGCCTAAACGTCATCGTCGAACACTGACATTACCACTTATTGACATTGACAGTAGGAGCTGTTCTATGAACGTTGCGTTCCGTTTTCCTTGCATGAATTACCGGCTTTATTTTTTTGCGTAAAACGGATAAAATTAAACATTTTAAGTTATATTGGCAACACCTGATGCGAATGATTCAAAAATACGGTTAAAACTGTTTTCATGCGACTTGTAGTCAATCGTGACTTAAGTCGTGTGCGACGAAGTTATGTCACACGAGCAAATCAAAAATAGAGCCCTCGGTTCGTTGGTCGTCACTAGAGCAACTTTACGCTCCAGCAATCGTCTGTTCCTCGACAAATGAGGTCTACCCACTTGTTTGTGAATTCGGGTCGATATTTGAGCTTTGTACGTTGGTTGGTTCATTATTCTTTTTGTGTGTGTATGACACTTCATCTCACCTGATGGTAAGTGACGATAAGGCCGTGGGATGGGAAGCGTGCGCACCCAGTAGCCTCAAGCAAATGTGGCTCTGGCTTTTATTTTATTTAAACAGTTTATTGTACACGGAAAATAACAAACAGAAAAACACTAAAAATATATACAAAAGGAACAGCTTATTTCTAAAAGAAATTTCTTCCAGCAGTCCTAGGTCAAGGAGAAATATTGAAGAAGACCAACTGCTGTTGATATATTTAACAATCTTATTACCATTACCGAGCTAGTTTTACATAGACGTGTACGATATAATAAATATGATAAACGATTACATAAATACGAGAGACAAAACAAACTAATATATATCAATAATAATACATACATACTTTACATACTATAATTATATATTAACTTATAGTGATAGAAAATGTTGACGTTGACGTTTTTCTTAAAGGCGGAAACAGTTTTGCTGTCGCGTACAGTGTGAGGCAACGAGTTCCACAATCTGGCTGCGTGAACCGTGAATGAGTAGGAATTTAGGAGTAGGCTTTGATACCTTTCATACAGGAACACTGCTTAACACATTAAACACACTCTTCCCACACCATAAATATGCTAATATAATAATTCTTCTTCTAATTCTAAAAAAAGAACCTGGTGTCCTGAAACGCGGGGCAACCTTCTCAGGCACCAGCTTCACACACTGCTCCACGGCCTTTGTTTGAATGTGCATTATATAAATTGTCAATTATAAACAAGTGTGTGCAAAAATAAATATTTATCTTATCTTATCTTATCTTACTGCTGTATGGCGGTAGATTTAGCTAACATGGTGGTAGCTAGCCAGGACATGGAAAATGCCCTACCACCAACCAAACGGAGTACCGATAGTTATCCCTCTGGTAATCGAACCCGGGACCTTCCGGATTGTTAGCCCAATATGGGATTGTCAGCCATTAGAACACTGAGGCGGTTTGAAATATTTTGGTAGGTGTGGTTTAGAATTTTTGTTTCATTTAATTTTTAGTCTTATGAAATATTATACAATCTTATGTGTTAATGGAGTTACAGAACACATTCCACACTAAGCTAGTCTTAGAATAACAAACACTTTGCCTTTTAAGCAATTATCCGTAACATAAGCTTAAGATAGCGTATGTTTGGTGAGCGAGGACTTCACGTTATGTGCACTTGAAATGTATATGAATAGATGTTGGTTGTATCTCGTTTTGTCTTTAAGGAGCTCCGAAGGGTATTTTAACGAAGCAATCGAATGATTTAATTATCTATCCCTACTCACCGTTTGTTTTTCAAGCGTTGTCGGTGGCGCGTTGTTGGAGCTCGCGGTGTTTACCGTAGAGTTTCCTCCGCGGGACCGCGGCTCGTTAATTTAATTTAAAATCACCCCCGAATTATATTTAGGAATATTGTTTACAGTGTTATGGGCGGAAGTGTGCACCAGCTTAGCCGACACGAGTTGAGTTCACTTGACGCTTTTAAATATTATCTATATCTGGATGACCGACGGAGTATTTGGCCAAAAGTACACTTTTATTTTTAATTTGGCTTTAAAACAACAACTTAAAAATTGAAAAGTAAATTGAAAAAACACAATTTTAAAAAACTTTGTGTCTGATTGGACAGACACCTGTGAATGATCGAGTGGACGAAATTAATGACCATATTTTGCGTCGCATAATGCGAAAGAAATCTGCGCGAAAACTCGAAAACACGCGTTTTCCCAGACATAAGACTGTCTAGATCGATTTATCGACTCCGGAAGCCCCTGCATATTAAATTTCATTAAAATCGTTGGAGCCGTTTCCGATATTCAGATTATACATATATGTATATACAAGAATTGCTTCTTTTAAGTATTTTATTTGTAATATTATATATATATATATATAATTATATATGCCGCGGCTACTGAATGAGTATACTTAATCACAGCATCAAGTGAGATTAACGTGTATAAAAACCCTTTGCCTGACCAGTGGGTCTACCATGAGTTTCCGCAGGCGGTAACGTATGTCGAATACTATCGGAAACGCTGCTCAGTCGAGATGCGTGTGACAAGGACAGAGCGATATTTAACGATACACGTTATCGCCTGCGTAAACTCCTGGTAGATGCACAGCCCTGCCTTCTGGCTCGCTTCTACCGTTCTCATTCGGTTGACGCTGTATTAGTTTATATGCGCTTTATACGTACGAATAAGAAAAACAAGCGGACCCGCCACTTGACAGTGTAGTGTCACACATCAAATGATTCAAATATGACAAGGTTACATTTAACGTCTACACCTTGGCTCGCTCAGGTTGTATAGCAGGTTTGCCATACCCAAATTTCGGAAATCAGGATTTGGAGGTGGAAATACCAGGATATTTTGATTTTAAAACAAGACGCAGTTCGCATTTGTGCCGCAGTTCATAGAAATACATAAGTAGTGATGCCTTAGAAACGCAGGACAACAGGAAACTATTGAGTATACCATTTAAAGCGGACATGTCCTGAGAAAACAGGATGGTTGGTAACCCTAGCGTATAGGGTGTCCCTTATTTATTGGTAGGTGTGAAAGTATGCGCCTACATGCCAACTTATGTCCAATATGTGGTGGATATGCTTTGCGCCAATTAGCGATAGTAAGAGAGCCCACGACCAAAATTTTTGTCCCATAGCAATATGGCCTCAACCGCATCAAATTGATCGATTCGATTATCGTGAACTCGAAAATACCAGTATCATAAATTTTTCGCGTAGCGTTTGACCCGGCTAATTTTCAACAAAATGTTAAAATTTTTTACCGGCCCGTATCATAGCAATCTGACTGATTTTTGGACTGTAGTTGGATGACAGCTGTAAGATACCGAAAACAGGTTTTTCAGAAGTCAGTTGTGTCACCTTTTTTTTTGACACAGCAGAAATGGCCTCCCACGCAGTTGCTACACTGCTTGATGTTATTATCCACCTAGTCGGGTTCAGAATCATATAATTTGACGATTTTATACAGTTTCGACCGTATTGCTAAGATACATGGTTTTGGTCGTGGGCTCTCGTACTACGATGCGAAGTGCCAGCATGACAAAAGTCAGTGAGTGAATGAAATGAATGTTTGAATGAAAACAATTTTACTTTTACTGTTTTGTAAGTGATTATAAAATTGATAGACGTATATCAGCTTAGCAATGATTCATGAAGGATAAGGTCATTTACAATCGTGACTTTTGTGTTGCTATCCGGTTTTTTATAAACTGGACAGGTCGTGACGGCTGTCGTTGGGGCTTGTAAAATGGTCTTTTATATAAATGATGCTGTAGGAGGAAGGAAATGTAACGTAGCTGTGGTTGCGACATTGCTCGGTCGGTCGAGGAAAACCGATACACCTAAAACGAATGAATGACTAAATAGACGAATTTAGTGAAAAAATCAAAATCAATTTATTTAATTCGTAAAACTTAGGTAGAGGTACAGTTGGAATTGATACATAAACAGATCGGCTAAGTTTTGCCCTGTAATGGACGTACGAAAGTTGTTTTTTACAAATATAAAGTTTACATAACATACAAAATATAAATACAACAACAAATGAGGTATCAAATTTCAATGTCTAGTGCTTAGTAATAATATAATTATACAATGTCAAAATACTAGCAATAATTTACATGTCATTCAAAAAATCTTTGACTTTATAGTAACATTTTTCAATTTAAAAATTTATATAAATGTCGTTTAAATTCCTGCTCACATGAATGCTTAATATATACTACGAGTTTGTTAAATATTTTAGGCGCCATGCATAGTACACTTTTGTGCATAAGGGCTTTTTGGATTGTCTTAAACACAAATGAATGAATCGACTTATTGATTTAAATAATTCCAGGTTGGAACTAGGAGTTGGTGCTAGGACTCTTAATGGTTTGACAATGACAACTTGACTCCTGATTTAAAAAAGAAGTATGATGGGTTTGCACTTTGCCTTCATCTCACCTGATGGTAAGTGCACTACGGCCGTTGGATGGTAAGCGTGCGCATCCAGAAGCGTCAACCTAATGAGGCGCTGGAACAGCAACCTTTCATATTCATAGTCATATCGTTTATTGCTCTCCATGAGTTTGATTGAGGTGTTAACATGTAGGTGTTCACATCATGGAACCCAGGCAGGGTATTGCAACATTGCACGCTGTACTTAAAACTATACATAATATTCACTTAAAATAATATAATTTCATTTACAAAATGTCAATAATTAATATTATCTAATAGTCAAATAGTCCTCCTTTTAGTTTCTAGTTAGTTAGTTTTTAGTTTCATACCAGAACACAACAGTGCTATTAACATTACCAAACCGAGCATCGATCGGTACCCCTACTATGAATCGAACCCGGGACTTCTGGGTTTTTAGTCCAACATTTTGCCATGAGGCCACGGAGACGGTAAATGTTGTGTACACCATTGCATTCACACACTGTCTCGTGTGTCTATGGGTTGGTTTGCTAGCCGTTACTGTTACAGTGTCGATGACTGGCAGTTCACGTGAGCCTTAGGCACAGTTGACTATGGCAGAGCCATCACTTTCATGATGTAGTCATAATTTTGAGTGTGGACGTTTAGTAGTACCGAACACGTGGGCATTGCCGAGCCAGTGAATCAACTCCTACACTATATGTATATTACGTCTGCAAAAGGACCGCTTCGCGATGTCATTCAAACAAATATTGACTCTTGATATGGCACAATAAGGAGCAATTCAGCTTGCGTAACGCTGCGTATCTTAAAATAATATACACCCTCTCTTTCCTAAAACAAAAAAGGCCTATATATGTCCCCACTGCAGGGGCTCAGGCCTACTCTCCTACAGAGAGTGTATGGGACATACAACACGCGGGACCAGTGCGCATTGGTAGACTTCACATGCCTGTTCAAGACATGCAGGTTTCCTCACGATGTTTTCCTTCACCGTTAAGCAATCGGATAATGTACTTGAATTGAAAAACAACTCATAGGTACACGGCTGGATGCAAACCCGGTACCCTCAGATTGAGAGCCCGAGCCTTATCCACTGCACTACCGACGCTTTTCTAGTTGTAACTTGTGACTGGTTATATGTATATAAAATCTATAATTATGTTTTGTTTATGGTTGGGTTTCTCCCAGACGAATCTGAATTGGACGTTGTTTTCCGCAATCAATATCAAAACATGGCGGAATAGCAATCTGACTCAATTTCCAGGAAATTTGGCGATATCCCAGTGTTGACTTCAGCTCGGGGCGCTGTATTCGTCACCAACAGCTGTTGATATATTTAACAATCTTATTACCATTACCGAGCTAGTTTTCCCCGCGAATTTGTCTGCCTGCACTTCAGAAACTATCCCACGTGAATCCCTAGTTCAGTAAAAAATATGTATGTACTTTTGTACCATGTCATATTTACCGTCAATTGATATTTCAACAAGAAATGCTGAATGTGACTGTTGGGAGTCGCTGGATGCAGGTGGCCCGGGACCGGTCGATGTGGCGTACCATGAGGGAGGCCTATGTCCAGCAGTTGACGTTTCCCGGCTGATGATGAATATAAAAACCACACGCCTATATCGTTATATCTTACCGTATGTGTATAATATACCTTAACGGTACGGAAGCAGTAAAATTCCACTAATAACGCCAATGCTATTACACGCATTTTAATAAACATATTTCCCCCACTCGCTGCGCAATAATCTAATAATCCACTCGAGATATTTACATATAAATTATGTCGAAATTGATGAGCTCTTATAAAATACTTAGCCACGTCCCACACTTACCGATTCTGTTTCGGTCTACGTATAATTTAAACCGCAAGGCTAGAATGCAATGTGTACCAATCGTTACAAACCTACCGATCAGAATCGGCAAGAATCGATCCGAACAGTTCTAGTTCGATCAGAACTGAATCGATAGGTTTGTGACGGGGATAAAATATGTTGAATTTCTTCTTACTGAGACAAACACTTTTTTCAACATTATTTATAATGGGTTTGCACGGCCTTAAAAGGCTATGTTGGTAAGACCACGTGGCCACGTTCAAGGTTAAATTGTTTTGTAGCTGTCCCTCTCCGATCCCTATCCTACCCGAAGGCGTACGGTGAGACAGCATACATTACGCGAAGTTATCCACCCGTTATTTGGATGTTTCGTAGTCCAGGGATCATTTGAAGGATACAGTATATTATGTAACCATTTTTTTAATACAGTATACTAATGAAATTTCAGATGTCGGTGGTTTTTCCAAATTGTTCTAAATTGATTCATACTCTAGTAAATCAGGTTCAAAGTTAGGGCTTTTTACTACCGAAAAATACAATACTTTGACGCCCTGTAACTCTGGAAGTATATATTTAAACGAAAATCTGACTCACCACCGACACAGATATTTGTTTCTAGATTGTGTCTTGAAAATTTCATAGATTTTCATAGCTTAATACTCAAAATATGACTGGACTACGTTTGTATGGGCGCTTTGACACCAGCATACCCTCTTAATATCTGCTGGAAAGCGACTATAAGGCAGTTGGTTGGTAAGCATCCAGAAGCCTCAAGCTGGACGAAACGCTGTCTGTGCTACTTTTACGGATAGACAACGGTGTCATAATTATAGGGTCCCGTTGGGTACGGAGCCCTGAAAGGGCAAAAAAAATCTGTTTTAAACTAGCTTCTGCCCGCAGCTTCGCCCGCGTAATGTAGCCTAAGTTCTTCTTTGGCCTTTCAACTATCCCTGTGGAAACTTGTAATTAGGAATAGTTTAAAGTTAGTTTGTAATTTCTGTTTCTTATTAGCCAAAAAAAATCTAGTCATTTTAAACTTCATGTTACGTCGTGAATGTATGAAAAAAAATGCATTTGTTTGTGTGAATTTATCGCATGTTTAATAGTCATTCTGCTATTCGTGACGCACACAAATACAATGAATCGAAAACCATGAAAATCGTTTCAACTGTTCTCCAGTTATAAGTGTTCGTACAAATCCGACTTTGTTGCATATATTAAGATTGATGTTGTAAATACGCGACACCAGCACTGCATTTTTCTCCAGTTTCGTCACGATTACTATAGAGTATTTCACAATAATTCCGACTGTTGTGTGAGTTCAACTACAATAGAGTAGCTCCTCCAACCATATGACTCCGCGCGAGTGGCGGGCGTTCCGATGTGACGTAGTCGGACGGACGGACACACGAGGTCACGGTTGTGGCGGATCCCGTCCGGAGATTTATATATCGCCGGATCGTATACTAGCGTAGATATTCATATCATTCTCTAAAAGGTTGATAACAAATCATGTAAACTCGACTAATAAATGATAACACCAGTAAAGGTAAAATGAGCCAGGGTTCTGACAGAATATCAGCGCTGTAGGACTCCTGCAGAACATGCTGAGTCAGCGCCTTTTCGGTCGACTTATTGTACTGTACCTAATTTTAGTTTTTTTTTTAAATGTTTAACTTTATTTTAGTTATTTTACATAAGCATTAGGTTTGAGTTTTCTTTTTGTAATTTGAGTCGCCGAATAAAGATGTTATCTATCTATCTATCAGTTTGTATAGTAACAAGTAAAATGTTTTAATAAGTGGCCAGATGCTGCTGCCCTCTCCTTTCTGGAATCTTGATCGGGGCGGGGATAAGTACCAAACATAATTTACATGAAATGTTTTAGGTTACCACCTCGACGAATGACAAAAATAAATGACTATTTGTGGCATCCTAGTGAAACAGGCTACACACTGTCGTGAAATCGGGTGCGAGTTGGACATGCGCACCGAGGGTTCCGTACAGAATATGGATGTTAAAAATACGGAAAAACGTGTTAAAAAATGTATAATATGCACCGAACAATTTTCTAACCGTCTAACGAATGCGCCTCGAATTTCGTTCTCAATTTAGTTTTACTGCCCGTTACTAGATGGCGCTACTAATAAGTTAATACTCACGTCTCAAAAAATCTCGTTTATTTTTCTCCCATGCAACAAACGAGATTTTTTGAGACTTATATATTTAGTTTATTCTGTGTTTTAGTTTTTGTTGTTAGCGGCAACAGAAATACATTATCTGTGAAAATGTCAACTGTCTAACTATCACGGTTCATAAGATACAGCCTGGTGACAGACAGACGGGTCGTTTTGGTCATCAAAAACTCGCAGCAAAAATGACTTTTGCTGCGAGTTTTTTGAGTACTTTTAGACTAGATTCGTTCCGAAACTGAATTAGACTGATGCGCACAAAACATAAATTCCCAAAAACGGATCATATTTTATCGTATTTCTATTAAAATAAATAAATAAAACTGTTTTGTTCGTCGCACTTAATATTTATGATAAATTAAAACCTGATATTTTTCTTGCTGGTGCAGGTGAAAAATTGTATTTTCAACTCGAGAGCAAATTTTTAAGATATTATGCCTTTAAATCTCTCGCTTCGCTCAGTAGTCTATATTAGAATCACTCGCTACGCTGGTGATTAAAATCCTAGACTACTTCGTTTACTCGAGATTTAATGTAGGCATTCGCACCCAAAAACAACTTTGTTCACTTGTGGAACAAATAAACTATTGATAAATTGTGTAATAACATAAGAAAAGAAAATCCTCGCGATCCTATCTCTTGTATATCACGATATTCTGTTACGTTCGCCGTCAGCTGAGAGTCGCGCCCGCCGGGCGGCTGCCGGCTGGCGGGCGGCGGGCGGCCTTCGATTCCCAGAGGCGATGCCTTTTGATACTATACGTCTATAAGACTGAACTAGCTCATGTCTACGGCTCTGTGCGTCGACCATGAGTTTACGCAGGCAACTTATATCGAATACTATCGGAAATGCTGCTCAGTCGAGATGCGGGTGACAAGGACAGAGCGATAGTTAACGATACACGTTATCGCCTGCGTAAACTCATGGTAGATGCACTGGTCGGTTTCACTGCAAACATTATTGCCCCCCTATGTATTTAATTATATGTATACTTAATTATATACTATTTCTCGAAGCACATATTGCAAAAGCTGCAGGTGCTTTTGGTAAATTAAATAAAAAAGTATGGACTTCACACGACTTGTGACTCACGACTAAACTGGCTGTATATACATACTCACACACAACTTATTATTAGTTTTAAGATGTTTATAGCTACGATTTTATTAGTTTTAATGTTTTTTTCAGAATTTTTCAAATATTGTTTAAATTCTTTTTACGTATTATATACTTATAAACAGTCTGAAATGTATTTCATTACTCAGCCTTCTGCTGCAGCTATTTTCCGCGGGTAAGAGTGGCGCCTCCTAATACAAGTATTTCCATACCTAAAAGGAGAGCATACACGCACTGTATATATTAGGTAAAGGTTGATACGTTTTTACGTGACGTAAACTACATTACTCATGGTAGCAATTATAGTTTCCCGACGGACCGCTAGAGGCGCTGTACAATTTTTCATACAAATCTGTTACGCAGTCGCTACCGAGTATGGTACTGTAAACTCATGGTAGAGGTACTGTATAGCCAATTCGCAGTAAACCATCTGGAGTTTTTAAATAAACATTATTATTATTAATCGGGGCTTCTTGTTGCACACGCTTACCATCTTACCATCAGGTGTGATGAAGGCCAAGTGCATTGTTCATAATGATAGCAATTTGAATCAAGTAATCTCATACACCCGCATCTACGTCCGAATGATATGACCATTATAAATATCAAACATCATCCTCTAACTACACACACGTTCACTGACAAACAATTACCGACACTGTCGTGTCTCACAAAAAGAAGTAAATCCATTGCCAACAGATAAGAAAAACAAACGGGGCGGCACAACGGGAAAACACGCAGTCAATCGATACCTCCCTCGTAACGAAATACTTTTGTAGATACAAAATTTAGACCCTGTTTCATGTTTTCCAAACTACCCACCCGGCACCCTCTGTGGCGTCGGATTTCAGAAAAAAAAACAGGTTACGATAAAAATATACTTAGAAAATACACGGCCCAATGAGAATCGTTCTCGCGCACCGATGGCGCATGTTTTTGTAAGTTTTTACCCGACTGCGGCAGAAGGAGGGTTATGTTTTAGAGTGTATGTATGTTTCTCTGGCACGCTCTGAAGCGTAGACGTTTTGGGATTTTAGGGTGTCGAAAAATTCGTGTTGATTGTGAGAATGACACTTCAATTATTTTTCCTCAAAACAAAACGCAGTCAAGTTTCTTTTCTCGACTGCGTTTTGTTTTGAGGAAATTAAAAAGTTAAAAGAAATTTTTATACCCTTAAGGAATGTACTTTCATTTTCTTAAAAGTTAAAACTAAAACATTAAAATATGGGCGTTTCTCTGTAAACTGGGCAACTCGTCCTAACAAAACTGTCTAGGCCATTTTTTTGCTCATAATATAATAAATTTTGTTTAGGGAACACGTATTCGTCCATTTATTAATATACGGCAGGTGAACCACAAATATTCCCATTACTTTAGAAAATATTAAGCATTTTCTGAAAAATTTAGACAGGGGACTGTTGGCAAAGCCAGGGGACTGTCAACTTAAATAAAAAAATCAATTTTTGAACCAAAATTAAATGTTTTATTATTATTTTCATACTAAATTAAACTTTGGAGCGTATGAATTAAGTAACTGAACAATAAAAAACTGAAAAATCGACTATCTTTATATAATATTGTACTTAGCACTGAAATCTAATATGGACTTATTATTAATTAAAATTACATATATTAAAAGGACTTTCACCACTCTGAAAACTTACACTACATAATAAGTCTCGAGAAATAATTAGTTATTTCTAAAATATAGCAAAAATAGGTTAAAAAAAGGATTTTAAGTCTTATTTTTTCTCGAAAATATCTAAAGGTGAACCAAACTTTTTAAAACAGGTGAAAAAACCCTTTTATAACTATATTTGGATTAAATAGAGTCACTTGTTCCATTGTAACGTCGACCGCATCATCATGGTCGTATCTAAATGATTGGTTTTTATTATCACTGAGCTTTAAGAATGTAACCCGGATTTTGTCATCTTCTTCATCAATCTTGTTCCAATATTTTTTTTTTGCCAAGCAATTCGACAACAATATAATCTTCAGTTTTGAATGATTTTACAACAGCAGAACTAGGTCCAGCCGCATTCTCA
This sequence comes from Carcina quercana, assembly GCA_910589575.2. NCBI lineage: Eukaryota > Metazoa > Arthropoda > Insecta > Lepidoptera > Depressariidae > Carcina > Carcina quercana. Next base: position 3,652,194 of record OU342454.1, on the reverse strand, counting down.
GGTTTTTAATCAGAGTACACATCTTCTACATTAAGTTTTGGCTTGTCTTCATAAATTATTCTTCCGATATTGAAGTGCATACAACAGTAAATTAACTGTCGAAAAACCAGCTTAAATTTTTCATTACTATCTCAGTAGAATTTAATTTTATTCCCGTTGTATTAAAGAATTTTCCAGTGACTTGATGGACTTTGAAGGTGCCAACAAAAATTTTCATTTAGGTTACTTCTCAATCGATTTCAGCGCTCATTTCTTTAATCGCGTCATCTGGTATATGTCTAAACTAATTAAAGAACATCTCTTTTCAATGGCTTCCACAATTTTTCCCAGATTTTCGATATCGCCTCCAGTATCGACCACGGTATCTGCGGTCCTCTTGCAGGTAGCTCCAACGCTGTCTGGAGTACCTTTGCCATAGCCACTTTTGTACTTCAATACTTTCTTCTGCACTTCTTTAATTTCTTCTTCTTTATTTTATGACTAAGCATCTTTTCTTTATTTTTTAAAACTATTTCAGCAACTTCAGGTATAGGCATTTGACATGAAATAGATACACCAGAATCTGGAGTATTTTCTTTAGTAAATGAGTTAGTAATATTTGCTAATACTTTTTTCTTATTGCGGTATTTGGTGCAATGCTCTTTCCACTTCTTCTTGGCATCTCGGTGTTCTCTTGGAGTCATATTCTCAAAAAGCTTTCTAGTTCCATTTTCTTTTTTCTTAAGGTACTTAAGGCGTTATTTTTTTCCCCCTTTTTTGGCATTCGTTTTTAATATTCTATTATCTCTTTCGCTCTGCTTCCCTTTTTTGTAGAATCTCTTATTTAGTCTCTGTTTTTTTCTTTGGCGCCATTCTCAAAACAAATCTAAAACAAAAACAAATATAATGTAGACAGCCCCCTGGATGCAGAAACAGTCCCCTGTACTGCAAAAAGACTGGGGACTGTTGCCAGGGGACTGTTTAATTTGATTACTTTTTTGAGTAGTACAAAATGTAATTGATCCATGCTATTTTGCTGCACATAGGAAATATGTATATATTGTAACAATTTAAACATTTCATGAATCATCAAAATACATCTATATAGAAGTAAAATAATTCTTACCAGAGGACTGTCGGCTGTCAGGTTACAAAGCGGTTTCCATGGAAGGACGCTCGCACAGTATCAAATACAATGGCTTCCGAGCCGTTATGGTGGCAACCGCGCAAACTTCAGGCTTGTTGAGTTTCGTTACATGCATAAAAGGCGTTGTTTAACCTTTCAGCTACGTGACACGTAATTTAAAATATAGACAGGGGAACTGTTCACGAAATGCGAAGACAAAGTTTCATTGCCTTTTTTAAATTGTAAAAAAAATTATTTCTATAAAATAAATGAATCTCATTAACAATCAAACAATATTGGTTTAATAATATAACAATTCGATTCATTCCAATATATACTGTCTCGATTAAATTAGTCTGAAGTTACTATACTGCTACGGTGACCTACCAGGGGACTGGTTTATATGGACTATAACGTCGTTTTTAATATAATATGGATTATTTTAGTGGATTTTTAGTGTTGAGCAGAGGTATATTAAGGTATTAACTTTTGAAATTATCAATGCAATATTTACGATCTTTTATATCCTAAACAAAATTATCCTGGGACAATGAGTTGCCCAGTTTACAGAGAAACGCATATAAAGAATAAAGAAATATAAAGAAAAAATTAAATTTATTTTTTATGGAAAATATCTCTCGGTCGCATCCTCACAACCAAACCTAACCACATCGGAGTCACAAATCAAGGTCGCAGTGAGTGGTTGGCCTCGTGGACCACACCATGTCTCAAATAATAACACATGATAACACATATGTATACGTTCTTCGGGTGTCTCGGGACCGGTCGATGTGGCGCACCATGAAGGAGGCCTATGTCCAGCAGTGAACCCAACAAACCCAGCGTTAATGTGTTGTGTTTGTGTGTTACAGCGCTGTGGGAGGAGCAAGAGGCGCCCGAGTACGACATGGATACGGAGGATGAGCGGTGGCTAAAGCAGCAGCGGCATCCTGATCTCACAGGTGACGTACTTAACTTACTACCCATGTATATCTAGGGAAACCTGCACACTCCTGAGAAGAAATTCAAAGGTGTGTGTGATGTCTACCAATCCGCACTGGTCCGCACTCTCTGTAGGAGAGGAGGCCTGAGCTCATGCAGTTGGATATTGATGATGACAACGTGGTCTGTCCACCAGTCTGGTCTATCTCGTGTAACCCGTACACTTGTGCCCTTGCAGAGCTCCTGTTCGAGCAGATGATGGACAAGCTGGAGAGGTGCTCCGGACAGACGGTGGTGACTCTCAACGAAGCCAAGCTGCTCCTGGAGCGGAAAGACGATCTAGTCATCGCCGTATACGACTATTGGCTAAACAAGCGGCTAAGCACGGTGAGTTAATAACATACAGATACACAATCCGTATGAAGATTAAGGCTCATCTTTTGTATGATGGGTTTGCTCTTGGATTTGATCTCACCTGCTGACACCTGACAATAAAGCCGTTGGGTGGTAAACATGCGCACCCAGAAGCCTGCTACCTTTCATATCGGAGCAAGTAACACTGCTGTCCGGCAGACTTAGGTAACATGGTGGTAGCTAGCCAGTTGGACATAGAAAATGCCCTACCACCGACCAAACCCAGCACCTGTTAGTCATTAGGACACGGAGGCGACCTATCTAGCCTTTCCCTCCCGTACTGTCGCTTACACTATGAATTAGTTCAGAGGAAAGATCGCAAATGACCAGTTGTAATTATGAATTCTAGCAACACGCGCTAATACTGTCAGTGAAGACGGAGAGCCGTCCAGGGCAGTCCACCAACAACCCATACCTGGCGTTCCGGCGACGCACTGAGAAGATGCAGACCAGAAAGAACAGGTGAGCTCTCAGCTGTTATCAGACAGACATCATCCACTGCTGGGCATAATACGACTCCATGGTATATACATATAGTTAATAGAACACTACATTCAACAACATATTTCCAGTAGACATGTGTAAGTGATGCGAGTGATGCACACATCACTCGACCATCGCAAACAGTACACATTACATCGTTACTCATGGCATGCCAGGCGTACGTTCTGCACCGCTAACTCGCATCTAGCGCGGCGCGAGCGAAAGGGCGCGCTGCGCGGGCTCGGATCCTCCAACAAAACCACAAAGCCAGATAGAACGCGCATATGTTACTGAAATGCAGCCGTATTACTAAGAAGATAAGGCTTACATTCTACGTATTTTAATTCCGAGCAAGTTACAAATATTACTATAGCAAAAACAATGTTTGCGTTGTCTCATGGCAGCGCTCGGCGCGCATTTCAGGTGATGCGTACTGTTTCGAAGTGATATCGCGGTACGAAAAGTAATGACATATAACATTACTTTAAAAAGCACTGTTTGTGTCTAATTTGAATAACTCTAAACGTGGAATGTGAGAAACTAAACTATTCTGACTCCTATGTATGAAGTTTATCATGTTCGATTCGATCTTATTTACATCTGTAGGTACTCCTCCACCTCCCCTGCTGGAGATGTAAAGTTTTCAAGATGACTTAGAACTCTTGCAAAAACTATTTTTTAATAATTAACGCGATCAATAAGAATTAGAAACCGACGTCAACTGCCCTTAAAATCTACAGCATTAATCTCCTAAAATATTCACCCTTAGAGGTAGAATTATCTGGGTACATATTTGTTTTTTGTTGATTTTCTCAAAAAGTGCTAAATCGATTTCGATAAAATTTATATGCGACCACCTCTGAAGTATGTTTTACCAAACAAAAAAGAATCATCAAATCGATTCACAACTGGCGGAGTTATCGCATAACATACATATTTAAAAATCTGTTGAATTGAGACCTTCCTTCTTTTTTAAAGTCAGTTGAGAAGTGTCCTCCAGAAGACCTCCAGGTCATAATATAGGACTATAAACGATGACCTCTATTAACAAATGTTCCAGGAAAAACGACGAGAGCTCATACGAGAAGATGCTGAAGCTGCGACGGGATCTTGTGCGAGCGCTGTCGCTGCTGCAGATGGTGGCTCGCCGGGAGGAAGCCAAGCGGGACATAGTCAAGCTGACGGCGCACATAGCCGACCATCGATACGTGGCCAAGGACTTCGCAAACCAGCTATTGCCAGAACCACCTCCTAGGTACCGTGAAACATTATCACTGCTCTACATCGACTGCTGAATATTGTCCTTCCCCATGTTACACCACAATGACAGGTTCCTGGACTTAGACCTTGACCAGGTTGTGGTCCATGTAAGCGGACCTGCCATTGCTGTCTACTATACCCTTCATCGATCACCCGCTCTTCGATCGATTTGCCGTAATCACCACGCGTGGCAGTCGGGTTGTGATCGCATTAACATGCTATTGTTTATTTTTATGTAAAAGATAGATCAGCGCTTGCCCACAATCTCACCTGATGTTAAGTGACGATGAGGTCGACGATGTTACGTGTTGGTCTAGAAGGTGGTTTACTCCTCGGTTGAAGATTCCCAAGTTGTAGGTTTCGGGGAACACGGAATTCCATATTTTAGCTGTACGCATGTTGAATTTATGTGATGTGAACTCTCATAGGGTTTAGGTCGCCTTTTACGACACCCATGAGATAACATGGAGTTATATATTATTCTAAAGCCAAGTCTGATGCAACTTTGTCCCAAATAAGTTCACGACAAATTGTATGAGACGTGGGCAAGCATCAAAGGCGCTACTAGCGCATTGTTGGCGCCACTGTCCCTACATTATATGTGTTTGAGAATGGATTTTGCTTTAGCCCTGTTTGAGATTTGGTAGGTTTATTCTTTCGTACATAAATTCCAAATAACAAATTGTAACTCATTGGTACGAGCCAGGATTGTACCCAGACCTCAATTGTTCAAGGACTGACGATCTACTCGTACCCAACTGAGATACAAACAATGACTTCTATTGAGCTTCGTATGTACAAAGGATAAAAATCATTACCATTGACTTTTCGGTGAAGGAAAACATAGTGAGGAAACCTGCACACTCCTGAGAAGAAATTCAAAGGTGTGTGCGAAGTCTAACAATGCGCACTGGTCCCGCGTGGTGTACTATGTCACATACACTCTCTGTAGGAGAGTAGGACTGAGACCCTGCAGTGGGGACATGTATAGGCTGTTGATGATAATACGGTTTATTTTCGCTGTAAGACATATACATTTATTTAATAATAGTAAGGCGTTCTGTCTCTTATTACGTAGTATATATGTATACCTCAGAACAAAAACATCACTGTTGCTGAAACACTGAATTTATTTTAACTTCACTATTTTTAAAACAGTTCTAATATTATTATTTGAGCCACGACCTGACTCCACGACGAACCGATGTAGAATGTGCCCACTTGCCGTCGGTCGTTATATCATCGAGCAGGGCGTGTATAGTGTAAATTAATTTTTCTTTATTTCTTGATGATGATGACGATAACTTTCAGGCCTGTGTACACCGCGGTGACGATACCAGCCACCAACTACCGTCGCGAACAGTACACGGTGCAGCACTACCCGCCCCGCGCGCCGCCCACACCCGTCGACCAACCCAGACAGGTAAAAACTTACATACTCACCTACTTGTTAGCTAATTATTAAGTACTTAGTATACAGACAAAAATATGTAGATGGTTCAATAAAGGCATGCGTTTAACGTGGTTAAGGATCAAGTGAGTGTACGGTCGGGCAACATCGTATTTAATGTCGTTTTTATTAAGGGTTTTAGAAAGGCACTTGTTCATAGATCGTTCTTAGGATCGCGTAAGTGTTCAGCAGAGAAGCACCGCTTTAGGTGGCATTTTATCTGTGAAAAATGTGTGTTTTTCGTGATTAAGGATCAAGTGAGTGTACGGTCGGGCAACGTCGTATTTGATGTCGTTTTAACATCATCTTTACCATTTAACCATTAACTTCATCCTTTGTGGATAGAAACGAAGAGGTGGTAAGGCTTTACGATAATTAAAGCATGTGTTTATAGATCACAACTGACATTTTATTTGAGCATAAAGTAACTGATATTATATTTTTATCGTTATATTTTAAAGTGATGAAAAGGTGGGGAATATAGAAAGGGACATATTGATAAATCACCCTCATTTTTATAAATTTCAATCATAAAATGTAATTTCGTCTTTTGAAATTGTCAGTGCGATGTTGCCAACCCGTAAACCAAAGGGTGTTAAGAGTGATTCTTTCTGGACTTTTACGGTGATACACTTAAAAAAAATATAATAAAAATAATAATTTAAATTTCATATTTTAATAACTTTCGTAAATTTTTAACCCATCATCATGAACAAAGCTCAAGTTCTGGCATGTTATAAATTGAAAACACGTATTTGGAGTAATAAATGGAAATTGTTGTAGGTCATTGACTTGTTCAAGCCGTAGGATCTTGACTCTTATAAATTACTAAATAAACTATCCGATCGTACATATAAAAATATAGAAAAACACATAGATTTAATAAAAAAATTAAAATAGTTTTAAATGGTACGTTTTAGTGTAAATGGACTCTTAAGATTAGGCTGACTACGTTCAAATTTCAAATGACCCGAAACAAACAAGAACTTTTGAAATTACCGTGAAAATAGACGTAATTTGAATCTGTGCTAGAATTATCGCAAAGATCACAGTATTTCTATTAGGGAAAAAAACAAATACATCTTCGCTACAAAAATAAATGAACATAATTATATTTTTTTAGTATTAATAGAGCTCTTAAGAGGTTGGTGAAAATCTATGTATGGGTTACAGCGCGAGAAGCGACCGTACAAGAGACGGAAGCACAGACACCACGCCGTCGGCTCCACGCTGGGCCTGCGAGGTGAGTCACCATATGTCTCGCCCACAGAAATCTAAAGTGCACAATAGAAGTGCCGTCGCTGGTGACGCTGACTACATCTTCATTTTTTCCTCTCCTGAAAAAGTTCTGGAAAATATATCTTCATGCCTTAATAGCGCCTTACACGGGGCAATTAGATCAGCGATTTTCATGCCAATCTCCAATCTGAGTGTGCCATGTAGAGTCACGGTACAATTAGGATGCACCGTGACTCGGCAAAATCTGATTGGAGACTGGCATGAGATCGGCTGATCAAATAACCCCGTGTAAACAGATTTTCTACTAATTCTTTTTGTATGTAATAGAATGTGGTATTTCCCATAATCACTATATATATCGGGTTGGTTATCCTGTAAGATCTTTTATCATCTTTTACCCTGAAACCTAAAACGCAAAGTCGTTCATATTTTAAAATAAATTCAGACCCTTGTCTCTTCCCTTTTCGTGGAGATTGAAAAACTGTTAAATTGAATCTTTTTTAAATCTAATTTTCTTATTCCAAAATGTAACCCGTTATTTAGAATGATGGTGAGGAAATGACTCGTTCCCGTCCACACACCATCTGCCAGATTTGACCACAGCCTATGAAAGAGAATCAAAATAATGCCTTTTGATAAAAGACAACGTGAAAAGGCAAATGAATGGCTTATTGTGTCATACACAGAACTTCAATTCACATAATATATATTTGAAATGAAGAATGATCTGTTGCAGAGGCTTGTGTTCAGCGGTAGATTTTGACAGCTGATAGGGATTTTTAAACTAATACAGACATAATTACAAGACGTCTGAGCTGTCCGTTACGTGACGTTTTTTAAACGGTGTGGCGTTACCAAATACCCGTCACTACCATATAGTCGAAGCTTCAGTGGCGTCATTTACCGTCACGTTGCGGTCGCCAGTATACGCCGCCGCAGTCAAGCTTTGGTTTCCTAGCTTTCTTATTAGAGGTGCCGTCATTTATCGACCCATATATATCGTGGTATGATTTCACTGATAACCGTATGGAAACAAAATGGCGTGGTCCAATAGAGCGTGTGTCCATACGACGTTTCATTGATGTCATTTGACGCTGTATAGCGGCCATTAAATTGCTGCTATCGATTAATGCGATAGTGTCGCTTAGACGGTGTTTACAACTATGCTAAAGCCTTGGTTTCCTAGTATAGCGGTGCCGTCACATAGCGGCGGTAATATTACGGACGCAAAAAGACGGCCGTCTTTTACGGTGACGACATGTGGCCGTTATAATATACCGTCGGCCACCTTCCAATTGGAGTTTCAACGCATTTTGTATAGAAATGGCTTCACCGCTATCAATTTTTATACCTCTATATACAATATAGAATCAATTCAAACGTTCACAAACTATCCGACACCGTCAAGACGGCCGTCATGCAGATTTCAGCACCGCTTTCTGACGTTACGATGTCAATGACCGCTCTTTAGGAAACCGCACCATTTAGTTTACATAGACCACGTTCCAGTGACGTCATTCACCGCTGTATTACGGCCGATGTATGACGGTACCGGTATCCTAGGAAACCAGAGCTTAAGTGAGGGATCTTGTTATATTGATTAATTCCATTATTAAAAAATGAATTATAAGTGATATCTAAGGCATTTCTATTGGCATATTTTAGATTTCTATGGTCTCGCCCAATACGACGGAATGTGTCTACAACAGCGCAGAGATTTCTCTTAAGATTAATAATGTAGATCTGTAATGCATTCTGATCTGACTATGGTGTCTAAGAAATATAATAATTTTAAAAGGCCTACGTGACTTCTCACCTGTGATATATAAACGATAATATGATTTAAGATTCTGTATATAGTATTATTTATGATTATACATATATATTTAATGTAGTATAGTATAAGCTGCAGCCAATCCTAATAACAAAATAACCTCTAAATACGATTTTCCTCAACACAATTAAGGGCATCGTTCAAGCTAACTGGTGCCACCGTCAGATAAATATTATTTATATTTAGAAAATATCAAGCTTATAAGATATAGTTCACTGTAGTTGCATATAGATAATTGGGTATTTGACTAAAAATATACAATCCGCCGAAAAGTCTAGTCGCTCGGTGCTAAAACGCTCCATATAAATCGGGCGTGTTTTGTGACGTCACATTATTATATTGGAGCGTTGAATGTATGAAGCTTGTTCAATATTTTGAGTTATCTCGTAAAATAATGTTTTCATGTGTTATATACCCCTATAATAAAATGTTCAAATTTCAATCAGAAAACTAAATCTAAAAAGCATTTTACTATTCGAGGAACTATATTTTTTCGCAATTTTTGAGACTTTAAATTATTGCCAAATCGAAATAAAAATGTAATATTAATACGTATTTTCATTTTTGGGGCTTTATTTTAATATCCTTCCAACCCAATTAACGCGTTCAAATAGAAGAGGAACCGACTTCAACTTATCACCTAAAATTCATCACCGGCAGAGGTGCAGTTTACCTGGGTGATATTTTATTCTTGTTGATTTTCTCAAAGAGAGCTATATCTATATCGATAAAATTTATATGGGACCTGTGAAGTATGATCTACAAAAAAAGTAGTTCGCCGGGAACTATACAAATATTAAAACATAAACGCATCAGTTCGAAGAGCTTTAAGCAAATAATAATTAGGTTCCTACTCTCTGATGACCACTCAACTGATGTGAGGCACATTTTGCACTGTGCTAACCACCAGCTATCATCTATGTGTGAATGTAACAATGTGTGTGTGATGTGTGCCTTCAGATACGGGTGTGTACACGTCATCGGAAGAGGAGGTCAGCCCTCGCGCGGAGCCCGCCTCGCCCCCCGACGACGGGCCCTTCGCGTTCAGACGGAAAACGGGATGCTACTACGAGATGGTGAGTTTATCATGTACTCGTTACTGTACCGACACAGACATAGCTCGACGAGTCAGTGAGCTGAAGTGGCAACGGGCAGGCCACACTCGAAGAACCGATAACCGGTGGAGAGGAAAGTCGCTGGATGCAGGTGTCTCGGGACCGGTCGATGTGGCGTACCATGAAGGAGTACGTGTTTTCGAGTTTTCATGCGTTTTTTCATTCGCATTATTCGACGCAAAATATGATGGGAAATTTCACGCTGTCAAACATAATCACTTTAGCCGAGTGGTTCACACGTGTCATTCCATCCGAGATATCCGCGTTCAAATCCCGGCTGGAAAATTGCTTTTATTTTTGTTTTTTTGAGTGTTTTTATTTATTTATTCAAGTTTGTAATTATTATTTTTTAGTGGCAAATTGTTCCACTCTTTATGGCTAACCAGGGGCAGAAATAAAGTTTATGTTTGTTTTTAAAGAACTACGAGCAAAGCTCGGTCGCCCAGATATTTCACTATTAAACGACATTTGACATATTATCCTAAATATACACATTTTTCTGATAATCCTTACATACAAACATACACTTGCAAGGTGTTCCAATATTTCTGATGAGAAATATACTCAGATCTTTAGACGCTGAAGTAGTTTGGACGACAAGAAATATATAGTAACTTCCTAAACCTTTATACAAATAAACACATTATTTGTATGCCACAGAGTACTAGAAAAAGTATGGGGCCGTCTTTATGTTTCTCACCTATTTCTACAAGTAATAAAAGAGCTATTAAAAGTGTATTTAACTAGAATATATTGTTGATGTTGACGATGTGTGTTTCTATTGTTACCAGCCCACGAGTACGCTGCGCGGGGACCGGGTAGAGGGGGACGATCCTGCGACAGAGGGACTGTTCCAGCACGAGGTGGACCTCAGGCACAGGTCTGTACATACATATAAACTTGACCGTTGTCAGGGCACACCCCAGACACTGAAAACAAACAACAAACACTGGCAAACAATCTCCTTTACTCAGAATTTGTACAAAATACCATGAGTTGTGTAGGTACTTGACTGATTTTTCTTCTTCTAACTCATTAAAAATTTAAGCGGACATTACACATTCATCTTGGGCCATAATAATTTTCTGTGTGTTTCAATTTTTTATAATTAATTTTCATTTAACTCTGAGAGCGAGCGAGAGAGCGTACATCTGTCGCACAGGGCATGGCTCTTCCTGTGATTAATTATTTTTATTTAGAGTAATTATTTTTTGTATTATATTTTTTGCATGTGTTTGTGTGTCAGGTTCAACTTGACATCTCTGAACTGTCCGTACCCACATTGCGTGGGGTTCGCTCGTCGGCGGTACGGCCGCGGGGGGAGGCTGCTGCTGGACCGCGTGCGCACGCCGCTCGACGACCTGTGGACGCGGATAGACTTCAACCCGCCAGCCGGGTCGCGGTACCAGCGGCAACGCGACGAGGAGGTGAGCCACATACAGCACTAGCATTGGTGGACATTACACTATACATTCACTATACACGCATTTGATTGATTTAAAATAAGAAAGATAAAAATCTAAAACTCAACTGCGACAAAAATAGACATTTTGCGTTTTGTACATTCTGCTCCGAAGTGATTTTGCGGCTTGTGTATTTATCTACCTTATAATGTATGGAATATACTCGTAAATAACTTTCGTTGGACACCACCTACGATATTTTAATCTATACAATATTTTGTTGCATTTTGTGTATGCTACACCATTGAGCCATGGAGACAGCTAGTGCCCGGGCATTTGTTTGTTTTGAGAGTATGTCTCCAGGCCATTTTTTTCTCTTCAAATTCTTTATCCTCTGTTGGTATATCTGTCCTCATATATCTCACCCTCAAGTTGATAGGTCAGCAATAGGGAATATGAATAAAAAATATTTTTATCTAATTCGACAGACGATAAAAAGGTAAATACCGCTGTAATTTTTTTTCTCGATACCTCTGATACTTTTTTTAGTACAACCCGCCAAAAAGTAATTCTATTCACGCTGGGCTAAAACGCTCCATAAAATTCGGGCGTGTATTTTGACGTCACATTACATGTTAAAGCATTAAAATGTATGGAGTTTGTATCGATATTTTGTTTTATCTCGTAAAATAACCCAATCTAATTTGGTTGCATATTCGCTATTGGAATTTGTTGATAACGAAATTAATAATTGTCATTATTTCAGGTTGAACTGGAGACGAAAGTGCATAGAACACCGAAGGAGATGACCCGGGATTACCACACTAGCGGGAAACACCCCTGGCGGCACGCGTTCCGACGTCACCTCGCGCGCAACCCACACCTCTGGATAGCGGACGTCAAACACGACGACCTCAAACTAGACCTCGGTGACGTCAAGGTAGACGTTAACGACGTCAAGGTGGACGTCGACGACGTCAAGATCGACGTGGACGACGTCAAGATCGATTTCGACGTCAAAATGGACGTGGACAAGATCGATTTACCTCAAGACAGTGATATTAGTGTAAGAACTATTGTTAGTGACAATGAAGTCGAAGTGAGTGACATTACAAGTGATTTCGATAGGGCTACGAGTGGTACCGACCGGGGCACGAGTCCCATCCCCAGCAGTTCACGGGCAACTGATCATACGGTTCATGGAATTGATAGCAATAGTGGTGTCGATGGTGGTACAAAGGGATACAGCATTACGGGTGGTACTCAAACAACAAGGGAATATGTATACCATAGAGATGATAGAATCGAGGATAGAGACTGGTTACGACTGGATAGTGCTGTGCGCAGTAACATAGACCGGGTCGCGAGGAAGCGCGCTCTGAGCGGGTGCAGCTGTAGCAGCTACGACTCCGATGAGAGCTTGCATCCTGTCGAAAAGGAATTCGAGCAGTTCATCACTGAAGTTAATACTAAATGGTGAGTTGTATATTTGCATCGAAAATGATTGTTTCTCACGTGCCACCTTTCATCATCATCAGCCAGGAAACGTCCACTGCTGGACATGGGCCTCTGTGGCCTAATGGTTTGCCATTGTTGTACTCGGTACTCGGTTTGGTCCTTGGTAGGGCATTTTCTATGTCCGCCTGGGCAGCTACCACCATGTTACCTAAGTGCCGCCAAACAGCAGTGTTAATAGCACTGTTGTGTTCCGGTATGAAAGCTAGCATAGCCAGCGCCTCATTAGATTGAGGCTTTTGTGTGCGCACGCTTACCATCCAACGGCCTTATCGTCACTTACCATGAGGTGAAATGAAGGCCAAGTGCAAAACAAAATATATATGTATATTTTTTACATAGTGTTAGAAAAAGTCAAACCACAGCTCAGCTTTACACAAAGGCGGCTTGTAGTTCTTATCTACGGCACAGATGGCGCTGATTGTGATTGTTGCTTCGTGCACATACAGCATTTGTGTATGGGGGCTACGGGTCTCCTGTGCATGGGGGGCGCGCGGCCGACGTCAACACTCCCCGCGCTGCCCCCGCACTTTGCCTTCGGACAGTGACAGCTCTTAGTAAATGAATGTGTGCCGGTGTTATTAATATTATTGTCTGTAACTCTAAATTTACTGAAATATAGTTGTGTTTATAATACATTTTGATATCTATGTACATTTAAGTAATTAATGAGTACAAATAAACAATGTAGTAAATTAGTTTTGTGTTTGCAACATTGCAGGTTACACTTCCGACCAAAAACGCCCCCTCCGTCCTCCCCACCGACGGACGACGACCTCCAACCGCTGTCGTTAGACACGCCCATCTCCGTGGAGCTGTGGCCGGGGGAGGGCGAACCCTCGGGCTGCCTCGACAGCTTCGTCACGAGTCAGTTCACGCTGGGGGAACTGTACGGGGACGTGGCCCGTGACGTAGACAACAGTACCAGCAGGTATCGTAACATATTCCGTATTCCGATACTCAACTTATATTTCTGTTTCTTTTTTAGATTATTTATTACTTTAGTATTTTTATTAGACCTTATAGAATTTAACTAGATTTATACATGTGGAGACTTATTATTAGTTTATAGTTACTCATAAGATACATTATTTATTTATATACTATATAGCCTTCCCAAAAATTGTAAAATAAAATAAATAAAATATTATAAAACAAAGTCCCCGCTGCGTCTGTATGTCTGTACGCGATAAACTCAAAAACTACTGAAAGGATTTTCATGATGTTTTCATATATCAACAGAATGAGTCTTCAGGAAGGTCAAGGAGTATAATAAGTTACGGTTTCGTGTAAATTGGTTGAAATATAACAATAATAGGCTTGTTTCCACTAATAACAAATTGCTTGGTTTATAGTTTCTAATTATAAATGAGGAGACGAAGATAAGAAAAAACTAGTATATTTCTCAAAAAAGTTAAAGATTATTAATATTTTTAGAAAATGGATTCGAAAAAAATAGGCATTAGGTCACGTGACAACGAACACGAAGAACGCGGCGCAAGAAAGTGTGACGTCACGCCTCGCAAAACATCATTGTTGTTGTTGACGTTTTCATACCACAGAGCAGGTTATTTCGCGAGCTGTGACGTCATTCAAGACGCCATGACACTATTCAGCGTTTTCGAGGGAAATATAAATTGCTTTTTTTAAATACAAAATACGTAATGTAAATTTTGCTTTTTCTTTAAAATATAGCTTTTTGGGGATATAATATAGATTAAAGTATATAATTAACCAAGTTTTCAAATTTTGTCAACTAGCCTATTGTTAAACAAACAATTTAAGTGTTTTAGAAGAGCAGACTTTGAAAAATAAATCTATCGAGAAAATGTTCACAGATCGTGTTTCTGGTTGTGCTATTCCTTGCAGATGTCCGCGAGATATCATTGATGTAATATCAAGTCTCTATCTGCTACCGTTAGTGAGAAAAATAGATTTTCAAGACCCTTCAAAATCAGTGTTTCCTCTTTCCTCCGTTTAAAAAGAATACATTTGTGCTATGATATAACTTTTAGAAAACTGTATGTCGTTAGACACTGGGAGTGTGTGTGTCTCTATAAAACATCAACATAAAATGGATTAATAAATCAACAAATCGTATTTCAGCCTGGAAATGATCAACGACGATCTCCTGTCCGAGAACTTCACTGGCCTGACGGAGGCCCAGGTGGAGAGCATCCTCTCAGACACGGACCTCAAGTCCCTGGATGTGGACCTCAAGGACAAGAAGATAGCTGAGGACATACTAGAGGAACTGGTGAAGGACGTTGAGGTATTTGATATGAAATTATAAACGCCTCCGTGGCCTAATGGATAATTGGATTAACAATCCAGAGGACCCGGGTTAGATTCTCTTAGGGCATTTTATATGTCCTCCTGGCTAGCTACCGCCATGCTACCTAAGTCTGCCGCCACACAGCAGTGTTAATAGCGCTGTTATTTTTCGGTATGAATGATAGCAAAACCGGCCTCTCATTAGGTTGAGGCTTCTGGGTGCGCACGCGCACCATTCAATGGCCTTATCGTCACTTACCATCAGGTGAGATGAAGGCCAAGTGCAAGCCCATCATACATTTAAAAAAGTACAAGACACGTCAACATACCTGATGCTTTAATCGCATGGGTATTCATTTGTGTCAAACGATAGTAAGGCAGCCAAGGGTTGTTGCTTGCTAGCATGTGACACGTGCTCAACACTGATGTCAACTCCTGCGCACGTGAGTAACACCATCCCTGGGACACAACACATGGGCACAGTGCGTGGCTGTAGATTTTCGTAGACTTCACTTTGAATTACCTCTCTGGAGTGTACAGGTTTCCTTCTATATTTTCCTTTACCGGTAATGATTTTTTCATTAGTACATGGTCATTAGTATCAAATGTAGCTAGGAGCCATAGCTCTCCAACTGAAATAATGCTAACAAATAATTTGTGTTGTTGTTGACAGGTGAAGGACTGCGGTCCTTTTTTATCTTACGGCCAGGGCGCGTGCGGGCGTGCCGGCCCTGGCAGGAGGAAGGCGGACGTTTACGGATCGTCCACCGTCCGCGTGGTCGCGAGCCCCGAGCCCGTTCTCGTGGATAAGGTGAGTCACATTCTTGAAAATGAAGTGAAGTGGGTCGTTTGAATTTATTCTCAGGAGTGTGCAGGTTTCCTCACGATGTTTTCCTTCACCTTTAAACAATCGGATAATGTACTTGAATTGAGAAACAACTCATAGGTACACGGCTGGATTCGAACCCGGAACCATCAGATTAAAAGTCCGCGCAATATACACTGCGCCACCGACGCTTCTAAAAAAATATGATACAGGTATTTAAATGTTTTTTCTTCCGGTGGTTAGGTGGAGGTTTTGGTGAAGGAGGAGAGGATGCCGACGCCGCCGCCGAAGGTCGAAACGCCCGTGAAGGAGATAACCGTGGTCAAACAGGTGAAGAGGGAGCCCTCGCCGGTGCCCACCTCATCCATCATCGTCGAGGAGGTGAACGAGGTGACGCAGGTACATACATCATCATTGTCTAGTGAAAAAATTAATAAGTAGTAGTAAACTGCCTAAGTCTGCCGCCAAACAGCAGTGTTAATAGCACTGTTGTGTTCCGATATGACAGGTAGCAGAGTCAGCATCTCATTAGCTTGAGGCATCTGGGCGCGCACGCTTACCATCAGGACTTCAGGGTTCATTCCAGGGGAACCACTTAAAGGACTGGGATAAAATTTAGTCTATGTCCTTTTCCGCAACCTATGCTCTCTATGATTGAAGTGCTAACCTTTTCTTTTTACGGAGGGGAATCTTCCAAATATACCCGGCTCTTTAGGGGAGGAGCCGGGTTATGTAGGATTTCTACCTACTAAACCCCTCCGGTGGCCATCTGCTGCGCATGTCGGAGAACTCTGGGTCCTCCAATGGAACGCCTCCAGTGCTCCCCTAGCGCTATGCATATCGCACTTCCTGGGTTGATGTGCCAGCCCTTAAAAATCTATTCGCAACGGCCACGGGGCCACACCGTTTCCGCCGCCCTCTCGGGATCGAGGAAAGACATCCAGAGCTAACCTAACATTAACAAACTGTCTGTCATATTTATCACTAGTACAAAAATATATATACACTTTTGAACCATGTCACATTCACCTTTAATTGACATTTCCTTCAACACACTGCATAGCAACAAGTAAGGGTGTTCAGTCTTTCTTTAGTTTTAAATGGTGTAACTGACCTGACTTTGTTGTATGTATAATTGAGAGATATATCAATATACCGAAAATCAAGTCTCGTTTATAATGTCAATATAGATTAGTGTTATATTAGATATCAAAATAGTACTAGTAGCGCCATCTATCTGTTATCATGTATAAACATTGTTACTGTTGTGTCACTGTAATAAAGTTTTTAGTCTGTGCTGAACACTCGACGAGTTTCATTAATTAGGATAAATAAAATAGTAAATGCGTTCAAAAAGGATTGGAAACCGACTTCAATTGCCCTCAAAGTCTACTTTTATTAAAACAAATTTAAAATTTATATCTTTTTCTCATGGATTCCATTGTCACAACTAGACCAAATTGAAATGGGACCACACGGGAAGCACCGCCTTTCAAATAAAAAAAGAATCATTCAAATCGGTTCACCCAGTCAAAAGTTGTGAGGTAACAAACATAAAAAAACATACCCGTCGAATTGATAACCTCCTTTTTTGAAGTCGGTCAAAAATCAGCTGCAGTAGAGTGCAGTAAGGATTTATTGATGTATTTCCAGGTAAAAGTAGAAAGGAAGAAAGTACCAGAGTGTAACACGCTGGAGGAGGTCCAGCTCGCGCACGGCGTCCAACTGAAGACGGTGCAGACGAAACACTCGCCGCTCAAGAAGCACATCATCACGAGCGCTGCGCACCGGCGCGCGGGCGACGTCGCCGCGGCCGCGTGCCCGGAGCCCGCGCAGCTCGTCACCGTCGCCGTGTCAGACAGCCTCAAGGTGACGTCACAGTACATGTCGATACAGGTTCAACCCATAACTGAGTGTGTGTTCGTGTGTTTACGGAACCTCAAACGACGAATTTTTTTATATTTATCACTAGCTTCCGCCCGCGACTTTGTCCGCGTGTACTTCAGGATGTGTTCTACTTGTTCGATAGGCACAGGTGACGTATATGACAAATTATTACACAGCATAAGGTACAAAATAGTGTTTATTCTGTTACGTAGTCTAATAATTTAAAGAAACAAAATAATTTTCAATATCTGACGTAGTACATTCAAATAGTCTTCACACCAATATTATAAACGCGAAAGTTTGTATAT
The DNA here is from genome assembly GCA_910589575.2 of Carcina quercana. Taxonomy (NCBI): domain Eukaryota; kingdom Metazoa; phylum Arthropoda; class Insecta; order Lepidoptera; family Depressariidae; genus Carcina; species Carcina quercana. The sequence continues at coordinate 3,634,139 of OU342454.1, read as the reverse complement.
ACGAATTTATTATTTTAATTAATTATTCTATGGTCGGTTGCTAGGCAACGCGTTTTTGTTATGCCAAAATTGCCCATATTGTAATCCCACTAATATTATTCGTGTGATTTTGTACAATTTACACAATATATCTTTATATATTATAGCCTATATGTTATTCTGATGTATAAGCTATATTATTGTAAAGTTTCATTCAAATCCATTCAGTAGTTTTTCCGTGAAAGCGTCACAAACATCCAAACATCTAAACATCCAAACTTTCACACTTATAATATTAGTAGGATTTCAGGCACTAGACCCATACAAGTTTTACAAATAGTACTTCATCATCAACAGCCTATACATGTCCCCACTGCAAGGGCTCAGGCCTACTCTCCTACAGAGAGTGTATGGGACATAGTACACCACGCGGGACCAGTGCGCATTGGTAGACTTCACATGCCTGTTCAAGACATGCAGGTTTCCTCACGATGTTTTCCTTCACCGTTAAGCAATCGGATAATGTACTTGAATTGTAAAACAACTCATAGGTACACGGCTGGATTCGAGCCCGGAACCCTCAGATTGAGAGACGTCTTATCCAATGCGCCACCGACGCTTTTTAATAGTACTACAAATAGTACTTATTAATAAATAAACTTAATTGGTAAACTAATGACTAATACCTACATATCATCATTGACACATGTTGATTTCGATGACCAGCATGTGTCAATGCTGTTGAATATATATTCTGACAATTTAATCATTACTGCGTTTTGACTTGTTATCATTCTATCTCTTATCGAGTATGTTCGTTTTCTTATTATACTAAAAAATTCATCTATCCGGGCCTCTGCAAACATTGTTGATGCGCTACAGAATCTGGGAAAACCCATTAGGATTCTGTAGGCATTGTTGTACTGTACTCTGATGGTATTAAAAGTTCTTTTGCGGAACTTAAACCAAAGATTGCATGTGTAAAATGACTGGCAGTAGGCCCGGAAGAGGACCTTCTTTACATCTTGACTGCATCTACCAAACCTACGAGATTCGACGTTCCGTACCTCACCCATAAACATGACACACCCTCCCGTACCGCTCCCGTACCTCAGGAACACTCCAATATGCGTAAGACCTGTAGTGTGCATATAATTAATGAGATCTCTAAAAATATGGTTCTTTGTTCATGTATAGATGGCACCGTTGTAGCAAAATGTAACTGTCAAATGAGTGGCGAGCAGGGATTCTTCAATAATGAAGCGAGATTCGTTCGGAAAAGCGACTATAGCCAAAGAAAAGACAAACTGACATAGAAAACAAAAACGGTGAACAAAAGCAGGTGGAGGAGGTCCCAGGTTCAATTCCCAGTGGATCCTATCGGTACTAGGTGTGGTTGGTGGTAGGGCATTTTGTCTGGCTAGCTACCACCATGTTATCTAAGTCTGTCACCAAACAGCAGTGTTTATAGGACTGTTGTGTTCCGGTATGAAAGGTAGCAGAGCCAGCGCCTCATTAGGTTGAGGCTTCTGGGTGCGCACGCGCACCATCCAACGGCCTTATCGTCACTTACCATCAGGTGAGATGAAGGTCAAGTGCAAACCCATCATACATTAAAAATCCAATTCTATGCAGCCTGCATTTGAGGTGTAATGTTGCAGCTTGCGTGCAGTCATTAATCATAATCGGCTGCATAAGAGATATCAGTGATTATATAATGTTCTCTGTTTGTTTCAGGTTCGACTCCAGAACCACCTGTTGTCCAGCCAGGCGGGGGGCTCGGGGGCGACGGTGGTGGGGCTGGTGCAGAACGGACCGTTCGCGGGCGCGGGGGGAGTCGCCGTCGTGCAGTCCAGGGAACCAGGTACAATACACAATACATCTATACAATATATAACTCGACGAGTCAGTGAGCTGAAGTGGAAATGGGCGGAACACATCGCTTGAAGAACCGATAACCGGTGGGGAGTAACAGTTCTCGAGTGGCGACCCCGTACCGGGAAACGTCTACCAGGCCGTCCCCTAGTAGACGGACCGACGACTCAGTACTCAGTATAGTTACTCGCAAACAAGTTAATTGCGTTGAGGCGCGTGATTCTCTCACCCAGGAGACGCGAACTCTGCCCCACTATGCCCATTATTGTTCAAGTAAATAACTGTAGCTGTATGCAAGTGTCTTGGGACCAGCCAATGTGGCATACCATGGGGGAGGAATATGTCCAGCAGTAAATAATTCCCAGTGATGATGATGAATTAAAAAAAAAGATTATGTAATGAATTTCCCCCGTGAACCGAGTCCACTCGTGTGCAGGTGTGTCTGGCGTGTCGGTGTCCAGCACGTCGTCGCCTCGCCGCGTGTCGGCGCCGCTGGTGCACCTGGCGCCGTCGCTGACACACAAGCAGCTGCACCTGCACCCGCACCAGTCGACGCCGGTGGTGGTCGCACAGTCGCACACCCTGCACCACGTCGCGCCAAACAAGCTCAAGGTGCTGCACGCGCATCCACTCACTCAGTCGCAGCGGACGCAGCTGCTGGCTCAGAACAGGTAACGTTCAAAAAAACTATTGCAGCTAGCTGTGGTAGTTCTCAACTCCACAGATAGATGGCGCTAATCTTAACAAATTATAGAGTATGAGGTTACCGCGCTCTGGAAGGTAACACGGCGCATGCGCGGTGAGCCTGACTCTCATTGGTATCGATTCGGGTGGTCATCCGGTCTACTACTGCGCTCTCGTCTCAACGAGCCGCAACTTTTTTATTTGTTTAGAGACACCAACAAGTTACATTCCAAATACATACAAAATACATACTTACATAACTAATTACTAAAAATGTTAACTTAATAGGCTAGATGACACCAAATCAGATTGGGGCTAAATTGTATTTTAAACCATAAAGGGCATTAGAAAACTCCTATAAAATTTAAAATATCTAAAATTATTTAATTTTTTTCTGGACTTTTACACTTATAAAGTCCCGTGAAATTTCCAAAAAACCAACTTGCTCGTAGAAAATTTTTTATTTTACGTTTTGCTTTGTAATTACATTGTGAATATTTTTTTGTAAGGGAGTGGTCACATAAAAACATTATTTTACGAGATAACTCAAATATTGTTAAAAGTTTCATACATTATCTATACTTCAGTACTTAACCGTGACGTCACTCCTAGGTAATGATTTGTATGTAGCGTTTTTGCACCACGTGACTAAAATTCGACGGGTTATATTAGGAAAACTATCAGTCGTATCGAAAAATCTTTGACAAGGCCATTTATCTCTTCCCACGGTCTCTCGAATGAGGGAATACATTTTTTTGGACATCATCCCTATTATAGGTATCCACAGCTTACACAAAAATTCACGTTAAAAAGAATGACAGTCAAAAATAGAAGTACAGAAATATAGAATTATAATGTTTTTACATTTAAAATGCTTACAGCAGATGTGGTAAAATGAGGCTAATGGAGAAAATGAGCAGCAGCATGTAATATTAACTTACTGCGATCACCAATCCGTATGTCAGGTGTTATTATGACAAACACCTAAGTGGCGCGTCTAACGGTGTGATGATGTATTTGTTCGCGTAGATCCATAGCCCAACTGCCTGCGGTGGTGTCGCTGGCCACGCTGGGTGAAGCTAAGACAACGAACGCAGCGCTGCTCAAGACCGCGCCCGGCAGCGTCACGCAGTTCTTCGAGATCAAAGGCGGGCAGCTAGGTAAGAGAACATTATACGAAATATTAAACTTAGCCTAATAGGATGTTACATACAAATGTGTTCAGAAAAAGCTAAGGAACCGACTTCAACTGTCCTAAAAGTCTACTCTAGTCTAGCATAAATCCCTTGAAATGTTCACCTTTGATATGATATCACCACCTGAAATATGATCCACCAAAGAAAAAAGAATAATCAAAATCGATTCATAATTGGCGGAGTGATCGCGTACCACCCATACAAATATACGGTTCGCGCCGCGCCATCTAACGAGTCCTTTATGTACTCAACTGACAGTCGTCTCTGAAAGTCTCATTGGAATTTATGTTCTCAAGGCAAAGGTCCTCACCTCGTGAACGTGGTACGTCAACCCCAACCCGGCAAGACAACAGTCGCCCGACTGGACCTGAACGACGCGAAGAAGCGTCAGGTCGTGGCGACGTTCGACGGCACGCTCAAGGGGAACATCCAGGCGGTGGCGCGTCCGCATCGAGTCAACCTCAACCTGGACGGCAGGCAGATCGTGAGAGCAGCGATGCCCGCCGTGCGCGCACCACACAACATACGACACCAGATACAGCTCAAGAATAGGACGTTCCAAGTTGCTCAGCCGATAGCCAGGTGAGAATACGACGTTCCGAGTTGCTCAGACTATAGCCAGGTGTGAATAGGACGTTCCGAGCTGCTCAGCCGATAGCCAGGTGAGAATACGACGTTCCGAGTTGCTCAGCCGATTACCAGGTGAGAATAGGACGTTCCGAGTTGTTCAGCCGATTGCCAGGTGAGAATAGGACGTTCCGAGTTGCTCAGCCGATAGCCAGGTGAGAATACGACGTTCCGAGTTGCTCAGACTATAGCCAGGTGTGAATAGGACGTTCCGAGCTGCTCAGCCGATAGCCAGGTGAGAATACGACGTTCCGAGTTGCTCAGCCGATTACCAGGTGAGAATAGGACGTTCCGAGTTGTTCAGCCGATTGCCAGGTGAGAATAGGACGTTCCGAGTTGCTCAGCCGATAGCCAGGTGAGAATACGACGTTCCGAGTTGCTCAGACTATAGCCAGGTGTGAATAGGACGTTCCGAGCTGCTCAGCCGATAGCCAGGTGAGAATACGACGTTCCGAGTTGCTCAGCCGATTACCAGGTGAGAATAGGACGTTCCGAGTTGTTCAGCCGATTGCCAGGTGAGAATAGGACGTTCCGAGTTGCTCAGCCGATAGCCAGGTGAGAATACGACGTTCCGAGTTGCTCAGACTATAGCCAGGTGTGAATAGGACGTTCCGAGCTGCTCAGCCGATAGCCAGGTGAGAATACGACGTTCCGAGCTGCTCAGCCGATAGCCAGGTGAGAATACGACGTTCCGAGTTGCTCAGCCGATAGCCAGGTGAGAATAGGACGTTCCGAGCTGCTCAGCCGATAGCCAGGTGAGAATACGACGTTCCGAGTTGCTCAGCCGATTACCAGGTGAGAATAGGACGTTCCGAGTTGTTCAGCCGATTGCCAGGTGAGAATAGGACGTTCCGAGTTGCTCAGCCGATAGCCAGGTGAGAATACGACGTTCCGAGTTGCTCAGACTATAGCCAGGTGTGAATAGGACGTTCCGAGCTGCTCAGCCGATAGCCAGGTGAGAATACGACGTTCCGAGTTGCTCAGCCGATTACCAGGTGAGAATAGGACGTTCCGAGTTGTTCAGCCGATTGCCAGGTGAGAATAGGACGTTCCGAGTTGCTCAGCCGATAGCCAGGTGAGAATACGACGTTCCGAGTTGCTCAGACTATAGCCAGGTGTGAATAGGACGTTCCGAGCTGCTCAGCCGATAGCCAGGTGAGAATACGACGTTCCGAGTTGCTCAGCCGATTACCAGGTGAGAATAGGACGTTCCGAGTTGTTCAGCCGATTGCCAGGTGAGAATAGGACGTTCCGAGCTGCTCAGCCGATAGCCAGGTGAGAATACGACGTTCCGAGTTGCTCAGCCGATTACCAGGTGAGAATAGGACGTTCCGAGTTGTTCAGCCGATTACCAGGTGAGAATAGGACGTTCCGAGTTGTTCAGCCGATTGCCAGGTGAGAATAGGACGTTCCAAGTTGTTCAGCCGATAGCCAGGTGAGAATACGACGTTCCGAGTTGCTCAGACTATAGCCAGGTGTGAATAGGACGTTCCGAGCTGCTCAGCCGATAGCCAGGTGAGAATACGACGTTCCGAGTTGCTCAGCCGATTACCAGGTGAGAATAGGACGTTCCGAGTTGTTCAGCCGATTGCCAGGTGAGAATAGGACGTTCCGAGTTGCTCAGCCGATAGCCAGGTGAGAATAGGATGTTCCGAGTTGCTCAGCCGATAGCCAGGTGAGAATAGGACGTTCCGAGTTGCTCAGCCGATTACCAGGTGAGAATAGGACGTTCCGAGTTGCTCAGACGATAGCCAGGTGAGAATAGGATGTTCCGAGTTGCTCAGCCGTTAGCCTCCTCCTCCTCAGCTGGCAGCCACATGTGAATAGGATGTGTCAAGTCGCTGTCGCCAGGTAATTTTATTTGATTAAATGAAATTATAACTATTTTCAGGACATCAACGGACCCGTCGACTTCAATAACGGTGTCTGCGGCCCCGAAGACCGCCTCGATCCCTAGCTCGGTGGTAGCCAACCTGCTGCAGAAGAACGTGCAGCTACCCAAGGGTGGTCAGAAGATCGCCATCTCGGGCCCCGGGGGACAGCCGCTCTCGGCTAACGTGCAGGCAATCGCCTTCACCACGGCACAGCTCAAGGCCAGGCAGGCCAGGCTGATCACCCAGCCCAGAGCACAGCCTGTTGCGTGAGTACAGCTAATCATGTACTGTGTTCTCTTAGTATATGTTTTCACTAGTATTTTGTGCGCGATTTCATCTGCGTAGACTTCAGACATCGCATGGGAACTGCTTATTCGATCGTGATAAAAGTGCATGCCAAGTTTCATCACCACCTGTTACTGTATTACATTTAATACAAGGCCTTGTCTATCTTTCTCACAGCGAAATTGTGGAAGCAACGACTGCACCTGTCGCCACCTCATCAACCTCGTCCGAAACCCCCATGGAGGTGACGGACGCGAACGATTCGTCCACGAACGGTGCGGTGCGCCGACGCACCGCCGAGAACCTCCCCATGGAAGTGACGTGACGATCGTCCACGCCCACGCAGCGCGATCAGCACCGCCACGTACACACATACACAGAATACGATAACATCGGGTGCGGTAAGTCGACACGCGACTTAACAAAACACACCTTCAAATTTGACAAGTTAACAGTGAACACTCGCATTGATGCGCCCAATTTTGACACGAGTCAATTGTCATCGTTTGACACGGACTACGATGACAGTTCGAGAAATGTGTCGAAATGTCACGGCCGTCTTTATGTGTTTCCGAGTTTGTCAGATTTCGATGTAAATGTGTTCTATCTTGATTCGATTGTCATAAAATATGTAATGGGCGTGTCAACTTACTTTGATGTGCATGGACATGTCAGATTCTGACGGTACCTATTAATCAAAATTATATCAGGGCTTGAGAAGTTATGTAATAAAATCTCTTATATATTCAAATGAGATTTCGGAAACTGACATGGACATAGAAATTGCATCGTCTTGTCAAAGTGTTAACTGAACGTGTCAAAACTATATATTTGACCGAAACATGTCGACGAACACGGAGAATTTTTTTCATAGTATCTCAAATTTGTAGAATGCATTGTTAAATGTAAGTATATGTACCTTACGAATTGACGTCTTTCACTGAGTTCCTTTATAGAAGATGCGGATGTAGCAAATCAATAATGTCATCAAGTCAAATGGATGCGCACACTTACAGAGGCAGAGTTGCCAAGAGCTGCCAATCAACGGCGTAGACGGCGTAGTTAGTTAAACGAATTGAGGCAAAGGGATCCAGTTGTTCTGCATGAGTAATGGTATAGAACTGATACAAAAATTATGACATGTGACGTTTATCGTGCAAAAGATCACAAACACGAGCCTAAAGTTTTGTTAACATATTCTCAATAGCAATCTGGAGTCGTGTATGTTCGTGCCGGTGCCGTCTATAAGTACAGCTTGGATCTGTTTTTTTTTTAAAGAAGCTCTCCCATTGTCTTTCAGTGTAAGCTTTTCATTTTTGACGCTTTACAATAATTAATTTGTCAAAATTAATTGTCAAAGAGGTGTAAAACGTTGCAAAGATTACAAATATTATAAACGTCAAATATGTCAAAATATCTTTCAAATATTGGTGAAATTAATGTCAACAAATTGGAGTAGTTGACCCTAAATAAGTCGAAAATATCGTAGGTCGTGTATCGTAGACATACATTACAAATACAACAACAATAACTAAAAAGTTCCCACCGATATGAAAATGGTCTTCACATACAACGCGACCGAATTGAAAAGGGCGGCGGACGAGGTCCCGCATCTTTGTATTTTAACCGTGTTTTAAGTAACCTTGGCTTCTAAAACCAAACGAATTATTATTGTGGTTCCCGCGATTTCCAAGGCACGTGATGAAAATATACTTCAAAAAAATTAATTTATTTTGTATGAATAGGGACTAACTCTAATCTGTATTTCAGTTTTAAAACAGAAGATTTGCTTACTAATGTTTCGCTGGCTCTCCGGCCAGGCCAACACAGCCTTGTTTAAAAAAACAGGATTTATTTTGTGTGAATACGATTTTTTATTGCGTTTGTTTCGGTCATGACTCACGTCATTTTAAGAAATTCATTGAATTAAAGATACTATAAAATACAACATGTAGTGGTTGGCAGCCATCATGATTGTTCAAAAAACAAAATGGCGGACGCGGGAATCGATTAATTGCGTTGCAATGAAAACGGAATATGCATACGAAACTCGGACGGTGATTTAAACTTCTCTAATTTGGATTTAAGCCTTTTCGGGGCTAATAAAAAATGCATTTGTAACACTTTTAGATTCCGTAGATTTTAGGTTGAAACCTGTGTTTTGTAAGAATCTAAATTTAGCTAAGTCTATTGTATTTACACCGTATAAGATTCATTCTGGAATATCTCAATCTATTTTTATTTTCCCAATTAGCCCCGAAAACGGATATCTTTAGCATAAAAAGCTTAAAGTTAAGTGGCTGTGACATAGAGTAACATTTAAAGACCTATTTATAACGTATGCCATGCTTTGCTTCAACATTAGTTCCACTGTGATTGTCAGAGAGCGCTAGTGTCGCAACGAGTGACAGCTGTCAACGTCAAAATCTGTCTGTGATAAGTTGATTTAGGTTTTGTTTTACTCACAGAGATCAGAACACCCATATGCCATGTTGTACACAGGTATACACAACAAAAGTATACCAAACATCAAACACTCGGGCGTCAGTGTGCAGCGCACGTCAGTGTCAGTTAAACGTGTGTGTGTGTGTATTTTTGTTTCCCACACGCATTTCTAGACAAGTTGAATCCGCTTCAGAGCAGAATGTGCAAAACGCAAAATGTACAAGAAGGACTAAAGCCTCTTTCACAACGACGCAATGATGGGATTCATTCATTCGTTTATTTTCAAAAAACAGTATAACTGTGTGCGTGTGTGTAATATTTAACCTTAAAAAATACAATAATTTAGCCAATAATATTAAAAATTTAACATTAATAAAAACATATAACAAAGTCATTTCATAACATCTAGTGCCTCATGTCAGGTTATTACATGTTAGAAATCCTTAATGGTGTACAATTTTGTTTCTAATAATAAGAGTCTAAGTTTATTTTTAAATACATTTACACTTTTTATATTTTTTAAAACCTGATGCCTTGTAGTGTAAGTGGCAGATGCAGAACAAAGCATCGTGGCAGACGAAAAGAACTATGGAAATAGGGTGCCTTATTTATTGGATAGCCAGAGGCCTTAAACTAATGAGGCTCTGGCTATGCTATATTTAGTACCCTACAAGTGCTATTAACACTGCTGTTTGGCGCCAGACTTAGGTAACATGGTGGTAGCTAGCCAGTCGGACATAGAAAATGCCCTAGCACCAACCAAACCGAGTACCGACAGGTACCTCCACTGGGAATCGAACCCGGATCCTCCTTATTGTTAGTTTAACATTTAGCCTCTTAGCCGCGGAGGCGGATAAAACTTCAATTAAAAAAAAAACGAAATATCAGTTGACAATATAAAAATAGTGAATGAATTTGCACATTTTGTGTTTTGTACATTCTGCTTCTTATTACTTTCAACTCAATTAACAATATTGAAAAATAAAGAACTTTCACGGCAGGCTATATTTTTTGGAATTTTTTTTTTCTAAAATTAAATTTTTATACACATTGAAAATAACAAGCTCTATCTTTTATAGTCGGAATCTGAGTCCGTCTCTGTTCCATTCATTTTTCACTATATAATAACAATAATTATAATAGTCTGAGAATCAATAATTACAATAATGTATAAATTCACAATAAAATGTCATAAATACATCACTCAAAGTCTTCAATGTACACATAGCAACACTCATTCGCTTGTTGACTTTGACATTTCAGTTCTGGCAACATGTATTCAACATAACATAGACAGATTTCTATTAACGGGATCCCTCTCCGAATGCTTCCATACTTACTTTTTGTTGCCATTATCTTTTAAAATAAAATAGCTGACTTTGATAAGTAATTACCTAAAAATAGGAGATGAAATTATAGTGTCGCGAAATAAATATCAATAATTTACAACTTTATAGTTAGCAACAATAGCAGTTACGCAGCTAATGGTTCATAGATTGCGCTTTGAACAATAATAATAAAAAGTTTGTAAAAATGAAAATTGTGATTCACTGTGAAGTTGTATGTTAATGATACACATTTTGCGACATCACAATCTGATGTCCTATTTTTAGATAGTTACTGCACAAAGCCAGATCTACTATTGTAAAATATTATGCTAAAAGAAATTTATATGAAACTTTGATGGAGCGGGATCCCGTTAACTGACGAATTACGCAAACGATTTCTTATGCATGTTTGTATTGTTGATAAACTCTTTGTGTTTGTACGCAGCTGGCATATTGCAAATAGGTTTTTTTAGCAAAACATTGTATAGATTTTTTTTCAATAAAATGTAATTTTTAAAGAAGAAAATATGTTTGTCGGCGAGTGTAATATTTGTGTAGTAAATGTTCAAGTTGAATCACATTGGAGTTTTAAACAGCGACTTTATAGAAACCTTCCTCCTCGAATGGTGCTTATCGTGGCGATCAACGAGGCTCATGTTCGGCAGTAACAATGGAACTTCATTTGTATATTTTTCTTTCAAACTCTCGTTGCTTTATAATACGAGCTAAAACCCGTAGACGAACTAAAGTGACCGACATAGCTCGACGAGTCAGAAAGCGTGGCAATGGTCAGATATCACCCAAATAATGTATAATCGATTGACAGTTCTCAACGCGGACCGAGCTGTGCCCTAGATGGACCGACTACCTGGTAAAGGTCGCGGGGAGCCGTTGGATGCAAGGTCTCTGGCTCCAGGTCATTCATCATCATTATTGTGATAGTGGACATTTAGCTATCTATACTTACTAGTTGGTACTGAAGAATAATCGCTTCACACTCTTGCGACGATACAATAAGGACCAGTTCAGCTCGCACACAGCTGCGGGAAAGAGATAATATGATAAGAAAGAGAAGTTGAAATTTATCCTTATCTACACCCGCGGGCTGTTATTCAGTGATATGCTTACTCTAACTGCCGGTAGAAATATATAGAACAGTCGAGAACCTGCAGACTTGAGTGATCTCGTTCGCGAGGCTTCATAGGGGAAGACAGGAAGTTTTGCCATGGAGAATTATAAAGGATTATTATTTAAGAAAAAATTTTTATATTCTCCTGAAGTACTTATCGTATATTGACAAATGGCGTGTCATCAGAATCGCCGTCTTTGTAAGCGGGTTATAAGCTATATTACGACACATGAAATCCAAAATGGCGACTGGTATGGGACATAATGTGCTACCAAAAATTAATAATTAAAGAGGAAAGTATCGTATTTGGTATCCAATGAAAGGTCTTGTACATTCCGAAAATAATACGTTACATTTAAGTTCAAATATGTACGGCGGAAATGTAAATTTTAATTTTTCTACTTCTCGTAATGCTTGTTAGTTTTTCAAACTTTCTTGTTTAGTTCAATGTGATTCATCCTGTGTTTACTGATTTGTAATATAACCACATTATTTCTGTAAAATATAGTTTTAAAGTGTTATAAATATTATTGTTTACTTAACTGTACACACTCTGGCCGGTCCAGTGAAAATTTAGTGACGAATTGAAGGTTTTTTTTTATATAAGTTTCGCTTGTACAAAAATAAAACAAATGAAATGCTTTAAACATTGACAGGACAGAACATAATAAAGTCGTACGTCAAAATATTGTTTGTATCATCAAATGTACACTATGATTAGAAGTTTCATAGTAACAGTTGTACCCCATATCTCTATCCTTTTCTGTCGCTCTAAAATCGTTTGCTAGAGCGAGAAGATAGCCAAACGAGAGTGCAGTCTTCAGTAGTGATGACTTGAAAGAAATGCAGACAAATTGCGAATAATTATGTGGATTAGAAATCAACGGGAATCCGCTCCGAATGCTCCGGCGCAAAATTTCTTTTACCATAATCTTTTAAAATAGAACATTCGGCTTTGATAAGTAATTACCTAAAAATCTCGATCGGATTATAGTGTCGCGAAATGAATATCATTAATTTACAACTTTAGTGTCAGCTACTCTAGCCGTTACGCAGCCAATGGTCATGACAAAGTGTGTGAAAATTGGCCAAGTGCGCGTCGGACTCGCGCACGAAGGGTTTCGTACAGAATATGGATATTTAAAATACGGAAACCCATAAATAATAATATGCACCGAACAATCCTCTAACGAATGCGCCTCGATTTAGTTTAATTTAGTTTTGCAGTAGCAGTAGTAGACGAGTGCGACACTAGATAGCGGCATTAATATGTTACATCGCACGTCTCAAAACAAAACTCGTTTGTTGTATGGGAGCCCCCTTAAATATTAATTTTATTCTGGTTTTTTGTATTTGTTGTTAAAGTCATCTGTGAAAATTTCAACTGTCTAACTATCACGGTTCATAAGATACAGCCTGGTGACAAACGGACGAATGGACAGCGAAGTATCAGTAATAGGGTCCCGTTTTTATCCTTTGGATATGGAACCCTAAAAATGAAAATGGTGATTCACTGTGAAGTTGTATGTTAATGATACTCATTTCGCGACAACACAATCCGAAGTCCTATTTTTAGATAGTTACTACACAAAGCCATCTATTATATTTTAAAAGATTATGGCAACAGAAATTTAGTATGAAACTGTTGCCCGCGAAGTCATCATTCGTAAAAACCAACTCTGGACGTTTCTGTAACAGTTTAATTATATTTTTATTTTCTCTGCCAAGTGACAAGTGGAACTGTACTGATGTAAAAAACAAAGTGACAAGAGACAAATATAAAGTTTTCGACGTCGACTATGCGGGAAATATACATGCAAGAAATATGAATATTTTTTACTGGAGAAAGTCACAAGGTAGTTGAGTCCCAATTTATTTATTCCAAAAAAAATGTCGCTTAGTTGTCATTTCTGCTGTTACTAGAATTTTTTTAAATTTTACTACAAGACATTTTTTTACTAAGACTAAAAAAATATCTACGTTCTGACTTAGAATGGACTATGAAGATAGTAGACCGCCTTGTAAGGTCTTTCATATGAATGTAAAAATAAATGGTGACAAATTGTAACAGGTTACTATTTGGCCAGGCTGCGGAGCTGAGCCAGCTTGATGTGTTAAGAGTCGAATGTGTGCTGGACTTGGCAACTCTGAAAATTGATGTCAATTTTGAGACCGAATTAGGTTTCTTTAGTAAATTAATTTTTATATACTTTTATGGTCTTCACACCTGAAAATAATAAGGATGTTTAGATGGAAAGCGTGCTAACCCAGAATCCTAAAGTTAATGCGATGTTAGTTTTCACACTGGAACACTACAGTGGTATTAATACAGCTGTTCGTTGGCAGATTTGGGCATAGAAAATGCCGTACCACCAACCACTCGAGTACAGTTCGGTTCCAAAAAATAAAATAGAGAAACTATCTACACTGTACTTTAATTTTGGCAAAAAAATTTTAACTATTGACTGTTGCCAAACCATGCATACGACCCACTCTCAACAAACTTTCCGTCAGGTGTGATGTTTAGACGGAACGTTAACTAGAACTTTCCCTGGTAATTTGACAAAAAAAATTATGTAAAAAGGCTTTGAAAATGTATTTAGAGAGCTTTCTATAGAAGGCGTTGTAACCAATATACATCTACGAGTAAGTTAATCAAAGTCGTCCCCCATTTTAAATATTTGAACAACGCTGATTAAGAAACTGCAATTAACAGCGACATCAAAACATTAAAAAAGTTGTTAAATAATGACTTTGAAGTGAGAAAATAATAACGAACGTTTTTTTTTTTCTAGAATCACATGCTAACGGAAACTTGATGTTGATTTTGAAAATCTTTCATACTGTAGGCGAGCAAAGAGACATAAGAATTTTTTAAAGAAAAAAAAAAACATCGTTTGAAAAAAATCTTTGACTAAAAAAAGGAGTAGAATTTAGAAGTGTGTCCGTTAAAATATGCAATTTGTAGAACTTAGGTAGGCGAATAAAAATGTATGTAAATGCAAAATTTTATGGGAATTTGGACATCACTGGACACTGAAAACCGACAATTTCACACCGATTTTTTAAATATTTTTCGTGACATCGTCGGACGATCTCTTATATAAATATTATATCGAATTGTATCTACATTCTAAAGTGAAACAGTATGCCGTGACTTTCGTTGTTACACATTTTATGCGACGCATCGAATAAGTCAAGAAAATTTGTATCAATTAAAAATCTAAGCCCAATGGGGTTCGATCTAGATTTGTTTTTTCTTCTATTATATTAATAAAAAAATCAATGATTGCTATTTTTTCTTCTAATGAGCGTGATTTTTTGTTATCGACTCTAAAACATAAATCCTTCGATATTGTTTACATCATGAAAATAACGGATTAAAAAAAGGTTGTCTTCCGTTTGACTACAATCTCACCTGATGTTAGGCGACGATGTGTTCTAGGATGGTTCACGGTTGACTAGAAGTAGCCTGTTCACTCTGGCCTTGAAGACATCCAGTCCTTAGCTGTACGCATAGTCCGGAATAGTGGAATGTCCAATAACTGGGGGGGTACCCATACGTTGTTCTGGTTAACCGATTGTAAAAAGGGGATGGAATTAGGTCATGTAATGTAACGCACTCCGAAATAAATCATTTATAAGACCGAAGAAGCAGACTAGGTTTCGAAATCCTACATTTGATTATGATGAGATGTATTGCTTGTAAGCATTTACTTTATAGGCATACGGAAATTAAAAATACGAAATATTTCTTAGTTTAGAAGGCTGGCAGAAATTTTCTGTTCCAAGATTAACGTTTTGTCGATTCATAATGAAAGTTTTGGCTGTAACGTATCCAAATGAATGTTAAAATGTAGTTTCTTTGTCGGGGTCACAAATAATACATAATAATAATAAATTAAAACATTGTCCGCTCCGCTCAGTGAGTACTGTTAGATTTTTCCAGTAAAAAAGCGAAAAAAAAATATTAATAAAAAAGGTGATTATGTAATTTTAATGTAAACTAAAAACAATCGGGGTTTAAATTATAAATAATCAAAGTTGCTAATCAAGCTTGTTCAGAACAAATTGGTTTGATCTATCGAACTAGATTTTGGGGGAAGACTTTGAAATTCTGAGTCCGGTCTCCAAATTCATGGGATTGTTTCGTCTCTAAATATCTAGTTCAGTATTATAAATAAATCAATGTAATTGTTCTGTGAACGAGACTGGTTTGTAACTGGGTATGACTTACGCTATTATTATAAAGTCGTATTTACGCAAGATGTCCTGTTGTTTAAACGTTTAAAAAAAATTGGCGGGCGATTTTTCGTAGCAGCGCATCGCAAGATGATCTGCTAAGGAAATGAACTCGCAACAAAAAAAGTAACAGTTTTAACTATGTCTATACCTACATGTATGTATAATTAGTAAGTATCATATACTGTACAAAAAGGCTGCAAATTTGAAAAAAATGTAAAAAAAAATTAAGTGGCCCCATTTTGTTTGGGGTCTAAACATACGCTTAGTAAAATGATTAGGGTTTACCTCATAAGTTTCAGTACGTTTTAGCCTGTGGGTATCGCGAACGCTTCCCAAGCGCAGTGTATTATGGTTTGTTTAACAATGCAAGCGTGTAGTACTTTTATTTTCTTGTAAATATTACTTTTTTAACTCCTTCTAGTTATTTTTTAATGAACTTCGGTTTCGAGTACCCGGGGAGCGTTCGAGGCATCTCACGTTTATGAATTAATAAAAATTGCTGTAAATTGTTTGTAAAAATAGTCACGTTCATAATTTCTGTGTAGTTATGTTCATTTTTTTCAACCGGAAATTGCTGAATAAAGCGGTGATTCTGTTTAAATATGTTTGTTTTATTTATTTACGAAACTTTTACTATTATTTTGATGGACTAAATAAAGGTGCATCGACCCGAGTCCCATTCTACAGGACAGGATTTGCATGAGTTGAGGAAAGTATCAGTTTATGAGGAAGCACTCTCAATCATCAATACAATACATTATGGTGCAAGTAGCTAAGTATTACGTAAGGGCGTAATATATATATAATATAATAAGTTTATTCATTAATCATCTTATACATATTTTAACTTAAATCGAACAAAACTAATTTATACATTACTAAATATTCAACGACCTCTGTTGTAGGCAAAGCCTGTGTCACAGAGGTCTACCTTCCTGTTGCACAAATAATTTTTATAAATGTTCCTGCAGACAAATCTAATTGTATATAAACAAAAAAGATTATGAGATAAATTTTATTAAAATATTTTTAAGGCGGCGTGTGTGTGTGTGTGTGCATACAGCCAAGTGTGTAATTAGAGCCACTTTATGAGCAAGTGTGTTGAAAATATGCTTAATAACATAAATAATTTTGGAAGGTAGTTATATATGCAGTTTCTTAATCAGCGTTGTTCAAATATTTAAAATGGGGGACGACTTTGATTAACTTACTCGTAGATGTATATTGGTTACAACGCCTTCTATAGAAAGCTCTCTAAATACATTTTCAAAGCCTTTTTACATAATTTTTTTTGTCAAATTACCAGGGAAAGTTCTAGTTAACGTTCCGTCTAAACATCACACCTGACGGAAAGTTTGTTGAGAGTGGGTCGTATGCATGGTTTGGCAACAGTCAATAGTTAAAATTTTTTTGCCAAAATTAAAGTACAGTGTAGATAGTTTCTCTATTTTATTTTTTGGAACCGAACTGTACTCGAGTGGTTGGTGGTACGGCATTTTCTATGCCCAAATCTGCCAACGAACAGCTGTATTAATACCACTGTAGTGTTCCAGTGTGAAAACTAACATCGCATTAACTTTAGGATTCTGGGTTAGCACGCTTTCCATCTAAACATCCTTATTATTTTCAGGTGTGAAGACCATAAAAGTATATAAAAATTAATTTACTAAAGAAACCTAATTCGGTCTCAAAATTGACATCAATTTTCAGAGTTGCCAAGTCCAGCACACATTCGACTCTTAACACATCAAGCTGGCTCAGCTCCGCAGCCTGGCCAAATAGTAACCTGTTACAATTTGTCACCATTTATTTTTACATTCATATGAAAGACCTTACAAGGCGGTCTACTATCTTCATAGTCCATTCTAAGTCAGAACGTAGATATTTTTTTAGTCTTAGTAAAAAAATGTCTTGTAGTAAAATTTAAAAAAATTCTAGTAACAGCAGAAATGACAACTAAGCGACATTTTTTTTGGAATAAATAAATTGGGACTCAACTACCTTGTGACTTTCTCCAGTAAAAAATATTCATATTTCTTGCATGTATATTTCCCGCATAGTCGACGTCGAAAACTTTATATTTGTCTCTTGTCACTTTGTTTTTTACATCAGTACAGTTCCACTTGTCACTTGGCAGAGAAAATAAAAATATAATTAAACTGTTACAGAAACGTCCAGAGTTGGTTTTTACGAATGATGACTTCGCGGGCAACAGTTTCATACTAAATTTCTGTTGCCATAATCTTTTAAAATATAATAGATGGCTTTGTGTAGTAACTATCTAAAAATAGGACTTCGGATTGTGTTGTCGCGAAATGAGTATCATTAACATACAACTTCACAGTGAATCACCATTTTCATTTTTAGGGTTCCATATCCAAAGGATAAAAACGGGACCCTATTACTGATACTTCGCTGTCCATTCGTCCGTTTGTCACCAGGCTGTATCTTATGAACCGTGATAGTTAGACAGTTGAAATTTTCACAGATGACTTTAACAACAAATACAAAAAACCAGAATAAAATTAATATTTAAGGGGGCTCCCATACAACAAACGAGTTTTGTTTTGAGACGTGCGATGTAACATATTAATGCCGCTATCTAGTGTCGCACTCGTCTACTACTGCTACTGCAAAACTAAATTAAACTAAATCGAGGCGCATTCGTTAGAGGATTGTTCGGTGCATATTATTATTTATGGGTTTCCGTATTTTAAATATCCATATTCTGTACGAAACCCTTCGTGCGCGAGTCCGACGCGCACTTGGCCAATTTTCACACACTTTGTCATGACCATTGGCTGCGTAACGGCTAGAGTAGCTGACACTAAAGTTGTAAATTAATGATATTCATTTCGCGACACTATAATCCGATCGAGATTTTTAGGTAATTACTTATCAAAGCCGAATGTTCTATTTTAAAAGATTATGGTAAAAGAAATTTTGCGCCGGAGCATTCGGAGCGGATTCCCGTTGATTTCTAATCCACATAATTATTCGCAATTTGTCTGCATTTCTTTCAAGTCATCACTACTGAAGACTGCACTCTCGTTTGGCTATCTTCTCGCTCTAGCAAACGATTTTAGAGCGACAGAAAAGGATAGAGATATGGGGTACAACTGTTACTATGAAACTTCTAATCATAGTGTACATTTGATGATACAAACAATATTTTGACGTACGACTTTATTATGTTCTGTCCTGTCAATGTTTAAAGCATTTCATTTGTTTTATTTTTGTACAAGCGAAACTTATATAAAAAAAAACCTTCAATTCGTCACTAAATTTTCACTGGACCGGCCAGAGTGTGTACAGTTAAGTAAACAATAATATTTATAACACTTTAAAACTATATTTTACAGAAATAATGTGGTTATATTACAAATCAGTAAACACAGGATGAATCACATTGAACTAAACAAGAAAGTTTGAAAAACTAACAAGCATTACGAGAAGTAGAAAAATTAAAATTTACATTTCCGCCGTACATATTTGAACTTAAATGTAACGTATTATTTTCGGAATGTACAAGACCTTTCATTGGATACCAAATACGATACTTTCCTCTTTAATTATTAATTTTTGGTAGCACATTATGTCCCATACCAGTCGCCATTTTGGATTTCATGTGTCGTAATATAGCTTATAACCCGCTTACAAAGACGGCGATTCTGATGACACGCCATTTGTCAATATACGATAAGTACTTCAGGAGAATATAAAAATTTTTTCTTAAATAATAATCCTTTATAATTCTCCATGGCAAAACTTCCTGTCTTCCCCTATGAAGCCTCGCGAACGAGATCACTCAAGTCTGCAGGTTCTCGACTGTTCTATATATTTCTACCGGCAGTTAGAGTAAGCATATCACTGAATAACAGCCCGCGGGTGTAGATAAGGATAAATTTCAACTTCTCTTTCTTATCATATTATCTCTTTCCCGCAGCTGTGTGCGAGCTGAACTGGTCCTTATTGTATCGTCGCAAGAGTGTGAAGCGATTATTCTTCAGTACCAACTAGTAAGTATAGATAGCTAAATGTCCACTATCACAATAATGATGATGAATGACCTGGAGCCAGAGACCTTGCATCCAACGGCTCCCCGCGACCTTTACCAGGTAGTCGGTCCATCTAGGGCACAGCTCGGTCCGCGTTGAGAACTGTCAATCGATTATACATTATTTGGGTGATATCTGACCATTGCCACGCTTTCTGACTCGTCGAGCTATGTCGGTCACTTTAGTTCGTCTACGGGTTTTAGCTCGTATTATAAAGCAACGAGAGTTTGAAAGAAAAATATACAAATGAAGTTCCATTGTTACTGCCGAACATGAGCCTCGTTGATCGCCACGATAAGCACCATTCGAGGAGGAAGGTTTCTATAAAGTCGCTGTTTAAAACTCCAATGTGATTCAACTTGAACATTTACTACACAAATATTACACTCGCCGACAAACATATTTTCTTCTTTAAAAATTACATTTTATTGAAAAAAAATCTATACAATGTTTTGCTAAAAAAACCTATTTGCAATATGCCAGCTGCGTACAAACACAAAGAGTTTATCAACAATACAAACATGCATAAGAAATCGTTTGCGTAATTCGTCAGTTAACGGGATCCCGCTCCATCAAAGTTTCATATAAATTTCTTTTAGCATAATATTTTACAATAGTAGATCTGGCTTTGTGCAGTAACTATCTAAAAATAGGACATCAGATTGTGATGTCGCAAAATGTGTATCATTAACATACAACTTCACAGTGAATCACAATTTTCATTTTTACAAACTTTTTATTATTATTGTTCAAAGCGCAATCTATGAACCATTAGCTGCGTAACTGCTATTGTTGCTAACTATAAAGTTGTAAATTATTGATATTTATTTCGCGACACTATAATTTCATCTCCTATTTTTAGAGTCAAGATATGACTTACTGAAGACCAACAATTTTAAAATTACCATTGTACTGCTATTGAACCCATTCACTTTCTAGTGATGATATTTGATGATGATGATTATGGGTTCATTCGACAGAAAAATTTAAGCGACGGGGGGTATTCGTCAACGGGGGGTCGAAAATTTGGTTATTTTTGGCCTAGGACGCACCGTTTACGAGTTATGACTTACTGAAGACCAACAATTTTAAAATTACCATTGTACTGCTATTGAACCCATTCAATTTCTAGTGATGATATTTGATGATGATGATTATGGGTTCATTCGACAGAAAAATTTAAGTGACGGGGGGTGTTCGTCAAGGGGGGCTTGAAAATTTGGTTATTTTTGGCCTAGGACGCACCGTTTACGAGTTATGACTCTCTGAAGACCAACAATTTTAAAATTAACTTTGTACTGCCATTAAACCCATTGACTTTTCCATGATGATGATAATGATGATGATTATGGCTTGATTCGACAGCAAAATTTAAGCGTCGGGGGGCGTTCGTCAAAAGGGGGTCGAAAATTTGGTTATTTTTGGCCTAGGACGCACCGTTTACGAGTTATGACTCTCTGAAGACCAACAATTTTAAAATTAACATTGTACTGCCATTAAACCCATTTACTTTTACATGATGATGATAATGATGATGATTATGGCTTGATTCGACAGCAAAATTTAAGCGACGGGGGGCGTTCGTCAAGAGGGGGTCGAAAATTTGGTTATTTTT
Organism: Carcina quercana; assembly: GCA_910589575.2. Taxonomy (NCBI): domain Eukaryota; kingdom Metazoa; phylum Arthropoda; class Insecta; order Lepidoptera; family Depressariidae; genus Carcina; species Carcina quercana. The sequence goes on along the minus strand of OU342454.1, from coordinate 3,612,799 downwards.
GGCCTAGGACGCACCGTTTACGAGTTATGACTCTCTGAAGACCAACAATTTTAAAATTAACATTGTACTGCCATTAAACCCATTTACTTTTACATGATGATGATAATGATGATGATTATGGCTTGATTCGACAGCAAAATTTAAGCGACGGGGGGCGTTCGTCAAGAGGGGGTCGAAAATTTGGTTATTTTTGGCCTAGGACGCACCGTTTACGAGTTATGACTCTCTGAAGACCAACAATTTTAAAATTAACATTGTACTGCCATTAAACCCATTTACTTTTCCATGATGATGATAATGATGATGATTATGGCTTGATTCGACAGCAAAATTTAAGCGACGGGGGGTATTCGTCAAGGGGGTGTCGAAAATTTGGTTATTTTTGGCCTAGGACGCACCGTTTACGAGTTATGACTCTCTGAAGACCAACAATTTTAAAATTAACATTGTACTGCCATTAAACCCATTGACTTTTCCATGATGATGATAATGATTATGGCTTCATTCGACAGCAAAATTTAAGCGACGGGGGGTGTTCGTCAAGGGGGGGTCGAAAATTTGGTTATTTTTGGCCTAGGACGCACCGTTTACGAGTTATGACTCTCTGAAGACCAACAATTTTAAAATTAACATTGTACTGCCATTAAACCCATTTACTTTTACATGATGATGATAATGGCTTAATTCGACAGCAAAATTTAAGCGACGGGGGGTATTCGTCAAGGGGGGATGAAAATTTGGTTATTTTTGGCCTAGGACGCACCGTTTACGAGTTATGACTCTCTGAAGACCAACAATTTTAAAATTAATATTTACCCTTTTATTACATACATACATACATTTAGATTCTCGCTTGACCTCAAATTTGGTGAAGGTCGTTCGTAGTCTCTCTATAAAGTTAATCGGTAGTATACCATTGCTTATTTCAGTCGGCTCCTGGTCTAACACGCTCAATATACCATTTGAATAAATACGAAAGTGCAGGTTAAAATGAATTTTAAAACAATCACGGCTAAGTTGAAACTCTATTGTAATAGCGTAGCGCACGGAACGGCAACGGCCCGCTCAGCGGCGCCCGTGCGATTATTTTGAATTTTTTGGCGGGAAAATAGTTTTATTTATGTATTTATTAATACAACAGAAATAGTAAAACAAATAGTTTTTGGCTTATAACTTTGAATCTAGACAGCCTGGAGATTTGAAATTTTGACTCGTGAACGCTCCTATTGTATGGTCTTATTTGATCTTTAAAACGAAGTTCTCACTTATGTAGTTTCAGAGATACAACATGTGTCAGCTGGCAACCCGTGTCACCAGCTTACACACACATTTTGGCTCGTAGCTCAAACAGTTTTAGCACTAAAGATTCAAAAATTTTGAAGCCTGGCGCTCCAATTCAGCCTTAAAATATGAGGTACAATACATAATCGTAACTTGAATAATTACAAAGATACAGATGTGTAAGCTGGTGACACGGGTCGCCAGCTTACACACGGTATTTCGTTCGTAGATCCAACAGTTTATCAATGTGATCGTTAGAGACCCATGTCTCCAGCTGACAGACTAAAAACAACTCGCTGTAACTGAGTTATGGTTGCTGCTAAATTATGAATGCTAAAGTTTGATTGCTCCTAATTGCCTTAAAATTTGGCATGCGTAGAATTCCCCTAGCTCTATGAGGAAGCTGACGACCCACACATCTCAGAAAACGACTGTTCTTACTCACACATGCGCGCGTATACTAGCCTCATCCGTTCGATGTGTGTCGGTATCACGATATTTGTTCCAAGTGTCCGGCCTGTGACCAAATTAAGGTAAGAAACAAAGGAAACACAATTTTCTAGAAAGAATGCTTTTTTATTCATTACAAACTATATTTACAGCGTTATACAGCATTCCCCCGACGTTTTACTAAAAAAATAAATTCCGAACGAACATCTTTGGGAAATGTACAGAATAATATTGGTGTCGCACGTGACTGCGGCCACGCACTGGATGCAGTTGGTACAGTTCTAGAGACAAGGTGGACTGCGAAAATGCAGTACCAGTGCAGTTTCTTTGCAGTTTTCTAGCAGTTAGCACAACATTGATTTGATTTTATGTTGGCTTGCCGTTCAAATTCAGACCATCTGTATATACTTATACAATTTAGAATATTGTTTGTTTGTTTGAAAGTGACAAAACGAAATTCAAAAATAATATTTAGTTACACATGTTACATTCAGTGCGCAACCCAATATATATAAAATAGAAATGTATATTAGAAATTCGACTACACAACTTATGGATTCCATTACGCCAAAACGGTTAAAATGTCGTTTTAAAAATCACTGTCAAAATGAAAATGTGTTTTTGTTTGTTTAAAGTTCAGTATTCAATTTTAAAAATAATCTGACATTTAACAAAATCACAATGACCGACAAATCATCCGTTCTGAAATAGTGAATTTTTTTATTATCAATTTCAACAAAGCAGTTTCACAGTATGCGAAATATTCGCGTGAATAACATTTACAGTTGAAGTACAAAAACTACAAAGTTTTAAAGGATTTTTTAACACGTTTTAGTTGGGAGTTACAGCCAGAAAAAGTATTTATTGGATATTTTTCATTAAGGAATCCCGACACAATAATATTTACTAAACAAGATATATAGGCCGTTGAGTAAAGATTATATGTAAGCAGATCTATTTTATAACAGTTTCCATTTTTTTGATGTATTATAGGATTTCGTATCCAAAAAGCCTTTTAGCTGACTGCATCCCAACCCTTGGTTATCTATTCGTATGAGAACTAACTAACATGACCTACACGAATTTATTATATTTTTTATTTATTTTTATATAAATATTATTTTTATAATAATTTTCGTAATTTTCTCATTTTTTTTAAAGAATTTTCTTTCGTTTACAATCTGAAATTTCGAGATTTGCAGTTTCGTGTTTTATTTAGCTAGCTAGGATTTTGTGAACTAATTTTTTCCCGGCTTTGTAATAAATTCTTATAACTTAGCCCAAAATAAATCTATTGTGAATTGTTTCTACAATTTTAAAAGCTACAAGTTTTAATTAAAACCCATTACAAAGCCGATACAATTTAACAGTTGTAAGCTTGGTCAGATACGTTAGAACGGTAAACTTTTAAAAAAGCAAGTGATATATTTTTACCTATTCATAAATGCCACGGCAAAAAAAAATACTGTTTATGCTTCGGTTACACTGGTGAAGTGGCTTTTTACAGTCCCATTAATTATAAGAGCTTTTGCCTTAATCATAGCTTATAGAAGAGTTGATGTTACTAAGCTGTCAGTGTTCCCAAAGTTGTCTCCTATTGGTAAACACGGGATGGTCCTATTATAAGGCTGAGTCTCCACCAATGCACTCGAAGTATTACGTATACACACATACAATTAACAATATAATATGTATTATATAGTAGATTACAACCTTCTATATCCTGAGTCACTGTGTTTTTCTATATATCACATTTTTCATTAAGAAACCTGGCCGATTATTTTCTAATACAATTAGTTTTTGAATGAACCGTGTAAAAAACTCTTAAATAAATATGTAATAAAACATTTTTACCAGACAAACCTCTTTTTTTAAATATTATGTATCCTTTACAGATAATTAACGCGATTAAAAAGAAACCGACTTCAACTGCCCTAAAAGTCAGTAAACATTCATCCCCTAAAATGTTCACCCTTAGAGGTAGAATTACCTGTGTATATATTTTGTTTTTATTGAATTTCTCAAAAAGCGCTGAATCACTGTCGATAACTTTTATATGGGACCTAAAAAATCGTCGAAAGCGATTCATTAATTATTGGCAGAGTTATCGAGTAATATAATACATTTAAAAAAATCATACACTCGAATTGAGAGCCTTTTTTGAAGTCGGTTGAAGAGGCAATGGTCGTTAGACCTTACAGACACTATTTGTTACAATATTAAATCAACAGTAAATTTTTTATGACAATTATAAAGTATTATTGACAATTATAAAAAATAAAATATTATCCATGGGCTGAATGGATTTTGATGATTAAAAATCTCATCAGAATTGTTAATATCACTTAATCGTAAATTCAATAGAACCGACGCTCAACGCCATTATGTTATATTTGATTTCATTAGTAGTTTTTGTTGCGTATTAAGCTTTTGTTTACAATCCTAGTCTCATCATCAACATCATCATCATCGGAAAGTTTATTTCACCGATTTTGTTCATTCAAAACCTATTCGTATTAACAGAACATTGGCGACGAAGATTAGTTTCAATTATATCAAATCTAAATATATCACAAAATAAACAAATGTTTGAACCCAAATGTTTTATTTGCAATTAGAACTGTGAACAATAAATTCACTTTTTTATGTTTCTTTAGATTTTTACATACCAATCCACCACGAGACGGTAGTGTCGGGAGAGAGGGTAGTATGCAAATTCATGCCACATCAGAAGTGCATAAGACTTATAACTGTGCTGTGTTGTTTTAAAGTGTTCCCATTGGGTGGTTGGTATGTTGATTTATAATTTGGTTTAGAGCGACCATAATGCCAACGGATGGAAGCATGCTTGCTCAAAGTGTTTTAATGAACAATGTTACTTCCATCGCTGATTTCAGTTTTATCCTCGTCGCCAACTTCAATATACATTACAATATATCATAGTCATATACTTTTGGATTAATATTTTACAATATATTTTGGGACTTGATAAATACAACAGAAACAAAAAACAGAAAAAGGTGCGATTGAACGCTAGTGTGTAGGTTTTTAGCTGAATACGAAAAGATAGGCTATTGTATTAGTAATTTCTGCAGTTGTTAAGCCCGCGTGAGAAAACACGCGTGGAATTCTTACAGTCAACTCACTGCCTTAAATTTTTTTTCTTTAATATACAAAATATACAATCTTATGCCTAAATTATAGAAAATGAATGTAACAACTTTGCCATAACGAAAAAAAACTAAATCGAATAATTAAAATTATTTCTATTAAGTTGGACCTTTTGGGGTCTCAGGTAGAAAAGCCCTAAGACTGTGACAATAGGGCCGAAAGTCCTAACATTTTATGCTGGATTGCTTTTGATTTAATTTAAAATAATACGCAAACCAAACTCACTTAAATCTCTTTCTTCTAAATGAAATATATGTATCTATTTTTTTTTTTTTAAAAACTTGTTCACAGCAATCACTGTTAACTGTTTAAATATACATAAATACCTAAGAGTTCAAATCATAAGAATTAATTTTTTTAAATTAAAGACAGTTACAGTCGTACACTGACAAGTTATCAGAGAACTCCCCTTATTAACCGATTAGGTTAAGTAAAGGGGGCTATAAGTTTAACAGCAGGTATGTGTGTGTGTGTTCCATAGTAACCGAATGGCCTGAAAATAACGATAGTTCATAATTTCGCAATAATAAAACCATTTTTTTCTTCTATCTTTCACGTCGTAATGGAGATTCAAAATATTTAGATTTCCGTGTAGGAATAGTTGAAAGGATAGAGAAGGCTTGTTTTATCTAGGTTGAAGTATTTCTCGTGGGATACATTTTGAAGTTTACGCAGGTGAAGTATTTAAGGCGAATTTGTCGACAAAAGTTTCTAATTTTCTTTTACCATAACCATTTGTATAGTTCCCAGCAAACAACATAAAATGTTATATTTTAAATAATTACTTCACAAAGCCAGCTGTTCCATTCCATTTAAAAGATTATAATAAAAGCAGTAATTAAAAAAAATTGCGCCATCTGTTAGAAGAAATACGACTATTGCTGCCTGGAGCTGTATTTTTGATTCGCTCGTGTGACAGCATCGTCGCATACAACTGAAGTCACGATCACAAGTCGCATAAAAACAAGTTTTATCGTATTTGTGAATCATTAGTCTCCGGTGTTGCCAATATAACTTGAAATATTAAATTTTATCCCTACAAAAGAAAAATAAATCCGGTAATAATCGCAATGAAAAAGTTAATTCAATTTTTTTACAATTATAGTCTTAATGCGGTGTTAGAACATAGTAAAACAAAAAATTGGAATCAACTATTTTTATCATTCGCTTAAATTGATAAAACCGGTAATTCACGCAACGAAAACGGAACGCAAAGTTCACAGATATGTAGGAACTGTCAATCAAAGTAATGTCAGTGTCCGACGTTGACGTTTAGTCTATCGCTCGCCTCCAGCAGAGTGGTCGAGATCACTCGTTGCAGAAGAACGATTCAAAAGTATCAAATTTCGGAATGTAAATCTGTAGAAATCGAGTGCTCGTGACGCGGAGAGTGAATCGGAAACAAGGCTCCTGAACCGCTGGCAATGACAGTTCGCAAACGTACTCCCTGTAAAATTGTTTGGAACTTTGGTGCTATTTCACGTTTAGGTGTAGTATGGCTTTGTGACCGTTATAGTTCCGAAGACCGGGTCCACGCGGTTAAAGTAAAAAAAATTCCAAAACAATATTTAACTGATTAGTATTTTGTACAAAACTATATTGTAGTAAGGAGTTTTAACTATAAATAATAATTAATTAAAACTAGCATTCTTCGCACCTGACAGAACGATTTTGGCTCGCTAACTAATTTTAAAAAACCACGATTGTTAATTGTTTCAGTCTCTATTTTAATAATCTACTTACAATCTAAATGTGTTTTATTATCTAATTGCTTATTAAATTTATTGCTGTTTAATGTCCACGTTACTTATATAAAAGTCTGAATTCTGTGTTACAAAATTAGTGTAAAACCTCTTCCTATTTATTAAAACAAAACAAAAATACAATTTAAAAAATCAATCAATTACGTTACACTAACTTTGTAACATTTTGTTATAAAAACAATTTAATACGGAAACTAATTTTAGTACATTATTGCTAGGAAAAAGGACTCAATGCCATGGAGACAAGGACGGGCCTGTACGACGATAAAGTTTTCCACCATATACCTTTAAAGCAGAGGAAAACTAAACTTAACAAATTTTAATCATTTCTAAAATCTGATACATGTACGTTGACAGAAACGCACGCACGCAACGTGTACGAGAGAGCACGAGGCGGCGCGCGCAAACATTGCATTCAAACAGTGAGGCTATCGTGAACTTGAACGCGTCCGGAGCGGGAGTTTCATTTACTAACTTGTATTATTAGTTATTGTTGTTGACGACACTCAAACCCCACAGAATAGCCAAACTAACGCACAAATGTGTTCCTACGCGCATATAGTATGTTTGAAATGAGGTATTTTGATATACGATTTTTTTGTTCAACATGCGCACGCCTTCGAACCGATGGCAATGTATGGCCATCCGGTACACAGCCATAGTAGTATTTGAGTTCAAGTTGGCTTATGTGTAAAAAAATTATATGGTATCAGTAACCGGATAATCCCATTCCTTCCCTTGGGTGTCGTAAAATGCGACTAGAAATAATTCCAAAAGATCGGTGTCAACGCTAATCTACTTACTGCGATCGCGGCAGATGAAAAGTCATCTCTTAGTAGCCCACGAGATGAAGGCATGGCGGGACAAACGTAACCTCACGGGGCCAGCTGAAGCCAAAGCTACAACGCGTTTACTATAAGTTTGGACCTGGCGTCGATGACGTCACTGCGACGGTATGCGAACCGTACTGAGGCGACGTCCGCGGGCAGACGTCATATTTCAGCGAGGTCCATTCTTTCGGTAAACGTGTGATAGTTCTTACAAAGGTTACAAGGTTAAAAAAAGAGCCAAAACCGTCCCTTTCAATAAAATATGTTTAGTTTTAAAAGCCACAATAATAAACGGGCTCTACTAAAGTAAAACAGAGAGGTTAGAAGTGCAAGCATACGTTCTTTGTTCGGGGACGTCTGTCGCTACTTGCTGTTTCTCTCCCTCTCGTGTCTAGTGCTAAGTCTCGACTGTTCGCACTACCGCCCCCGCTAAGCGAGGCTATGGCATAAGAATAACTAATATGACAATGTTATCTCTTTAGTTAATAACCCACACGTCACCTCATACTACAACTACTTCCCCTCTCACCCCGCAACACCCCCCGATCCGAGGACTAATGCATATACGTTGACAGAAACGAACGGACGCAACGAGTACGAGACGCCACAAGCAAGCACTTGTTGTTTGAGAAAACGTCAAACTGCCTGTTATTGCGACCTTGAACGCGTCCGGAGCGGGAGTTTCGTTTCTATACTTGCATTATTAGTTATTCTTATGGTTATGGGGAGTTACGTACAGCCGTGGCGCGCTGCCAGGTTCATTTAGCACTTCTAATCTCTATGTCTTGTGATATAAAGGCTATTTTGCACTGGGTCACAATTATAAATAGCATACCAGTACATATTTCACTTTCAATAATGGGGTAGAATACATATATTTATAAAAAAATCAATTTCAAAATCTAATTATCAGTCAAAGCAATCCTACATACACAAACTAATTAAATTGATTTAATTTAAGCTATTTTTTATGAGTACCATAGATTTTGTATGACGGAAATGTTATAATTTTATGACTCACAAAATTTTCATCCTGTATTACAAAATTGGTGTAATATACATAAATAGGGTTATTTCATACCGTAATCATCACGCCAGCGAAGCGGATTTGCGATCGCAGTACGATGTTGACGCAGAGGTGGATGCTGCTGCTTTTATCCTGAAATTTGACGAGGTACGGGACGCCACGTGGTGACCTCTTTCCAAATACGGGTGGGGGGTACCCCACCCCGCCGTTGTCAACTTACCGATTGGAAACCATTGAATACCACGTCGTATATTTCCCAATTTTTTGTACAATAGACAACCATTTACCATTTCTACACCAATTTTGTACAAATGTAACATAAAAAAAGTCCATCACTAATAAAAAGATACACAATTCTATTATAATTAATTTCAGTTCAAAATACGCGAGCATTGTGTATCTAAGTACAAGTAATCCAATGACAAAATAACAAAAAGGGTCCTTCATTTATTACGTAAAATATTTTTTAAGAAATATTTGATAACTTATTCTTATACATACAGCGGATTCACTTTACTCCTTACTAAAGGATAAAGTCTCAAAAAATAGCTTACGCAATAAATGAACAACACCACTATCTCAAATATTTCTCGGCAGTCACAGAAATAATATTTTTATTCTTCTCCTGACCTGACGGTAAGTGAAGATAAAGCTGTAGGTTGGTAAGGGTACCCACCTAAAACCTTCAATTAAAGAGACATCTTGTGTATACTCAAGTCTTGAATTTAAATTACCTTACGAAGGGTGTCCACATTTTAAAAGCTAGATTTTATACAAATATAATTCTAAAGTAGAAGTCAACATTAAAAACAAATACTGTTAAAATCGCAAACAAATAGTAAAGCTTTCTCGACGAGGCCTTCGCATTTGATTCGCCAAATAATTTTACTACTCATATCTAGTCCTCAACTGCCGAAAACTATTAAAAAGATAGCACAACATAAAATAACCAAAGAGTTACACTATATTAGTGAGGTCCGTATGGTGCTGGTACGTCGACACAGGCGGTGCGCGCGCTCCGCAGCTGCGCGTCAAAGGCGTCACAAAGCTGCGCGTCAAAGGCGTCACAAAGCCGTCACTTCCCGTTTCCCATCGGTGGCTCGATCTGTAAACGAGGGCGAGTCGTGAGCGCGCGCAGCCGTGTGTCTTCGTTCATATGTGAGGCTTGGGACGGTTGGCGGTAGATCGAAATTTAAAATGCGAAACGGAAGACCGAATCAGCATTTTTTTTTACTTTGTGCTTATATGGATGAATACAGAAGGAAAATTATTTTGTTATTATTGAAATGTAATACTTTTTCGTCATATTTATGTAGCCTTATCCGGGGTTTCCCCGAGCTATATCGCCTGATATTAAGAATTAATAAATCAATTCGATTCCACCGCCAAGCGTAAAGTTAAAGAATTGTGTGTTCTCAATTCATATTGGTAAAGACGAATTTATGATATCACCCGTATCTCTTAATCTTTTAACTGTTTTGCAGTAAAAACAACGAATATCGAGTTACGCTACGATTGTTTTTTGAATATAACTTCGTTCAATTTTCTCCAAACAAATCCTCAAAATGAAAACTCCTAAAAATGTACCTTAAACATGTGTCATTGACTTACAAATTGGATGGAATATTATTTTTGTCTGTAAAATTATCATTGTTTATACTATCAACATGAATTGAGAAGACCACCCGCCACCAGGGGTATTTGTTTATTCAAAAGCGTAGACCCAGCGGTTTGATGAAGTGCAACCATTATATTGCCCCAGGACCAGTTATATTATGGGGTTGTTATAATTGAAAGAGCCCCACAAAAAACGATATACACAGCTGCGCTCAAGCTCTTTTAGCTGTTACATTTAAGATAAAAACATATATTGCCATAAATTTAAAAAGTAGCACCTGTAGATGCTGACACAAAATACATAAAATGGAACGGATCTGTTTCTCTTTCAATTTTGAAATAAGTTGATAAAAACAGCTCCGTAAAAGAAGAGAAAACAACAACTGAAAAATACACTCACTTAAACATAACAGCCAAATAAAATTGCGGTAAAACACGTGGCCCAATTCAAACAGGGTGATTCAAGAACACACCAAAATAGTGAAAAGCAACGATTCATGCAAGTTAGATATAATTGTTGTAGATAATCAGTCTTAAATTCTACGTCATTGTTTTTAGTAAATAGAATTTATTCAGACTACTTCTTGTTTTATTTTTTACCAATGTGTGTGCTTTTTAACTTTAAAAAAATCTGGAATATTATATTAAGCACAAACATTGACAAAATAATATATTCGATTATTACAATATATTTTAATGAATAAATTGGACGTAAAGTGAAAAAGACAAACTCCTTGAGAATTAGAAAAATATAGATTTAATTTTGAAAACACTATTCCACAATGGAAAATAAATTCGAAAATATTTTACAAAATACTTTTTTTATACAAACTATGACTTATTTAAATCTAAACAAAGAAATACACAACTAATCCGTAATCTCGTCGAGAAACAAACAAAACTAATTCTTATGCGTTTATACAGTGCAAGCATCGATTGTTATACGAAGTAATTATATAAAAATAATCATTAAAGGTATTTAGATATTTTGTGAAAGATCAACAAAAGTATATGTATGCTTATTTTATTACTTTTAATTACACAAAATGGTAACAACAATGGCACCATAAATATTTAAAAAAAATTCACTGATAATAAAATAAGTACATGTTTTTTTAAACTTGCAATTTTTTTTCATAAATTTTTATTTTACTTTTTAATTATTAAAGATTGCAATTTTGGCTTAGGGAAGTTCTTGTAAGGACTCAAATATTACCCTGTATTTTTAATGTTTAATTCTTTTGAGCAAAGCGATATATTTACGTAAACATATGGTAACATCTACATTAAAATAAAGGAAAATTAAGCTCGATTAAAGTACAAAAAAACAGCTCTGTGTATAACAATTATACTAAATTATAATTAAAGACCCATATTTAAGGCAATAAAATAAAGAATTAAAGCTGATTATGGTAATGTGTTCAAATAAGGTTGTGATACGATAAAACTAAGGAACGTTGGTAACTTAAAATTTTAATTTATTTACAAAAATTAACACTTAAAAAAACTATTCAAGTTTTTTTAAAAAAAATGTGCAAGTAACATGAAGATGTCCGGAAAAGAAAATATTGGAATGTTCCAAACAAAATACGATTTTTAAAATCTATTTATATGTATAGATTAGAGAGTCACGGTACATAGCAAGTACAGTAGTCTAAAGCTAATTATCACAAAATAACAACTCTTTTCGTTAAAATTTACTTTAAATATTTACAAAGATAAGTCTGAAACATTTATTTCATGACGATCTTGTTCAATTTGGAAACTTTTTACCATTTGATTTGAACGTTTTAATTTGGTATTTTGCAGTATTAATTAAATTATAATTATTATTTTATGTGATGTAAAAGTGTGTGATGGATTTCGGTGTAGTTAATAACAAGTGAATGATTAAAAAAAAACGACCACGGAACGATTTTTTTATAACTTTCAATGATTTGGATATACCCAGTGTCACTCTCACAGTAAATACGAATCTAACGACACCTCTCAAGCTGAAATCTATTGAGCCGTTCAGGACGCAGAGTGTGCCAAACAATTATACATACATACATACAATCATACTCTCGAAAAACAAAACCCTTCTTCTGGCGCAGTCAGGTAAAAATAGAATGAATATGCATATAATAAAATATATCTTCCTATTTATATATTTTGCAAAAATTGCTCCTAAAATATTGAAATTTAGACAGAACAACGTCTGACGTGTCATATCGTTATACATATAATATTTACTATAGCAAAACATTCAGACTTACCTTTGCAAATTAACGACATATAATTTTTTTCTATCTAAATAGTTAAATATTTATTATATATTCAATAGTAAATTTTGAAGTTAACTACAGTATATTTATAATAATAAATAACATAGCAAAAGCCGATTAATATAACACACATATAAAGTCCGTAAATATAGACATTTGAATATAATAAATATATCAAGTACTTTAATTAGCATATGTTTAAGATTTTCTAACGTAATAACAATTTCGAATGTAATAGTCTGTCTACGCTAAGTTGACTACACTAAGGGTGAGGCCAAACGAGCGTAATTTTGTGAGTCGTGAGTCGCAGAATTTCGGTCGCAGAAAATCTGTTACATTCGGTTTCATACAAAAGTCCTATTTGATTCACACGGCAACGCAAAATGAGTTTTCTGCCGACTCACGCGCATTATTCCGACCGAATTGAGTCCGCGGGGCGAGACACGGGCCGAGCAAAGCGTTTACCCAGCATCTTTTTTTGCCATTATCTTCTTCTTTGTCTTCTAAATATGCTTCGTAAATACACAAAATTTTCAACGGTTCCATCGCACGACACGAACATCTGCTTTAAAAGTTGGATAGTGACTGAATAAAATGCGCTCGTCTGGCAGTCCAACAGAATTTCTGGAAGGCAGATTTTCTGCGACCGAAATTCTGCGACTCACGACTCATAAAATTACGCTCGTTTGGCCTCACCCTAAACCACACGCAACTCATGTCATATTGAATGAGTAGATGATTAAAACAATATTATGCTCTGATTCGGGGGACCGCGCGATTTTTCCTGTATCAATGTTATTGTTTTCTATTATCTGTTCTGTTTTTATTATTTCCTGGTGTAAAATACAGTTTATTTGTATGTGAAATCTTCCCAGTGTAATGAAAAAAAAATCTGTTTTAGTATGTTGGTTTGGCGAATTTTTTTGGGCATTTATACATAAATCCCAAGTAAAAATTTAAATAATATTGGATATTTTAATTTTTATAGGAGTTGTATAATGCAATTATACAATTTAACCCCAATTTGATTTTGTATCATATACCCTATACTCCTAAACCAATCTCATAAGATCTCTATTATCCTCCAGTAATGCCATAGTAGAACAGGCATGTGAAGTCCGCCGATCCGCACTGGGCCCGCGTGGTGGACTATGGCCCATACACTCTCTGTAGGAGAGTAGGCCTGAGCCCCTCCAGTGGGGACATATATAGGCTGTTGATGATGATGAATGCCATAGTACACAGTAACATACACTGGCTCTCCGTCCACAGAGATGCAAACAGAAAATAACGTTTTATATAAGTTTAGTTCGTTTTGACCATGTACATACTTGTAAGTTAGTCTAATTGTATTTTTTTATCTTTTTAAGGTTTTTTATGCCTGCCAATAAAATCATTTATTATTATTATAAGAGATCATGATATTATTTTTCGCTTATAAAGATAGCCACACTAAAGTCAATTTAGAGTAGACAGACTATATGTTCGTATTTTTACGAAATATTTATGTTAATTCAATGTATTATTGGTAACGGTAAATTCCCTTCGACATCACCAAGGGCGTAAACAAAACACGGTAGTTGACTGATACACATATTTTATACTGACCGACAATCAAATTTAAAAGGTTAGGAGGTCTTTTAACGACAGTATTGCATTACGAGTTGCTAATGTTTATGAAGTATTTATCGACAATTAGTCAAATTATCTAAAGGGCGGACAGGATGGTATGTCAGGCTCCATTGGGTAATTTAAATTCAGATAGCCTTTTTTTTTAAAATTTCATTCAATAACTAATTTGTAAAAATGCTGAGGAAATAGATTCGTGGAAATATTGGCAACTACCGTTTCAATTCAATTCAGGGTGGGTCAAAGTAAAAAATATTTACTCAATTTGTTTTGTTTTGAGATATATATTTGTGTACCTTATGGAAGCCCCGCCCTATCATATCGTGACCACGCCCATGATTATGTCAGAAGAGAACATACAAACCGCAAAATTGCTCATTACAACCATAACGTTTAATGCTTTTTGTTTTCATTCCTAGCTTGACAGCCATTTTCAAAATGGCGTCTATGGATAAACCTTTTAAAAAATCTATCAGTACAAACATGAAATATTCTTTCAAATAGCTTATAAAACACAGACAGTACAACTTTGCTTGCTTAAATCTTCAATACGATACATTCTTGAGGGTTTGTCGTGTTTTGTTTGTATTGATAGCAGCTATCGATAATTGAAAGGATGGGGGATCCTAAAAACGAACTTCAATTTTTAAACACTTTCCGGTACGCTCGATAGATGGCGCTGAACTAAAAACTTCTACCAAAAGATTAATGGTTCTAGCAGCACTTTTGTCTGTTTAGTTGTCTTCCGATAATATAGTATTTAAAATATATATTTTATTATTTTACAATTTGCTAGAACGAATGTTAAAATTTGACATTTAACGGGATTCTGCTCCATTAAATTTTCGTAATAAATTTTATAATCTTTTAAAATAGAATAGCTGGCTTTGTGCAGTAATTATCTTAAAATCGGATCGTAATGTCACAATGAATCTCAATTTGTATTATTCTTGTTCAAAGCGCCATCTGGGGACCACTGGCTGCGTATCAGCTATTGTAGCTAACAAGAACGCTGTAAATTGATGATATTTATTTAGCGACATTATAATTACATCTACTATTTTTAGGTAATTACATATCAAAGCCAGCTATTTATTCTATTTCAAAAGATTATGGCAACAGATTCAAAGATTGCGCTACAGCGCCATCTATTTTCAAAGTTGAACACTTAATTGGCAGTGTCAGCGAAAATCCGTCACTATCAATGGGCCATTTCAGAATAAAATTGTCGTAATTTTAGTATTTTTATATCCAGTCTTGAAGTTTAAGCTTGACACCAATAAATTTTTGCATACAGTAAATCGTTCGATTTTTTACATGAATGTAGGAATATGCTCTTAGAACTGGAATATATCTGCGGTTTTTACTTTAAGGAATAACTCTATAAGCTAGATAACACTTTACTAATGTTATGTTAAGTACATTTGACGTTTAAAATTATTTTGCCACGTATTTTATTAAAAAATATATCTGTGCTGTTTTTTCGTTGTTCAATTTATCACTATAGTTGTATTATACAAAAATTAATTTTAAAACAATATAGTCAATCCGGTCTCACTATTTAGATTGTCTTTAAGATAAAGTAATTGTTAAAATAATTTGATATTTTGTGACTCAAATCCCCCAAACAATATTCATAATTATATTATATATAATAGAAGTATACCTGACTTTATTTTTAGTACCAATTCGTTGGTTCATTGAAAATAATTGATTTGGTAATGTTTTTTTGAAACGCTGAACAGCACAAACATATTTCAACTATGTTCATAGTTGATATCGTTTTTGAATAAGCTTAACTTAAATACAAGGCGTCATTAATACGTAAAATCTAAATTCAATTCAAGTAGAATATGAAATCATAGCTTTTGTATAGAAAAAAAAAGTGAAATATGTATTTGGAAAGCTGAAAAATGTGATATTTGATTAAAACATATGCTAATTTGATCTATTATTATTATGCATTTTCAGCCCCAAAAACACTTTTACTAGTTGCATTCTAAAATTTTAAGACTAGGCATGATATGACTGCAAAAATTTTATGCTCTCATTGGAGAGGCCGTGTGAAGGGATAATCCCTGTCAAAGATTTTTCGATACGACTAATACTTTTCCTAAAACAACCCGTCGAAAAATGATTCTAGTCTTGCTGTGTAAACACGCTCCATATATACGTAACGCTATATGTGACCACGACCCTAATGAAAAACCTTCACAGCCTTTAATTCGAGTAAAGATAGTTTTTCGAGATTTTGCAGGCTTTATATGCTTGTAAATATCCAGTAAAAAAATTACACTTGATATTCTAAATTTTATCGGACTTGCCAATGAATGCCAAATAATGCCATGAAGAGGGACGCTATGTAAAAATATTATTTCAGATTTTTGGTTAATGACACCTTGTATATTTAGCAGCATGTTTGTTTATAAAATTGTAAACTTCGATTGAAACCGAGTATAAATGTATTATAGTATATAATTGAAAATGTTAACGTTTAAAATTTTTCAACACTCATCAAAATTGACTATCTACGCAACAACATTCAAAAAACGCGTAAAACCGTTGCAATAGCATATTTGATTCGTTTCAAAATTTGTATATTTACCTTCTAATATTAAAATTTGTACATTTTAAGTGAAAATTGTTATAACACATTATGGAAGAAAATATATTGAGTTAATATACATATTTAATATTTCTGTAGCGATTTTTAGGGTAGTTTTCGAAAAGAAATTGCTCTATTACAAGGAATACATTGTTTTTCTACTGAATCTGTCGCTGTAAACTGCAGTAAGAAAAAGAGTCAGTAAAGTTTTCGGCATCTACAAAAAGTAAAAAATTAGTTACGCTAGTCTGTCCTTTCAGTTAAAATAGAATAATGGCAGTATACGCCGCAATATCTTAAATATTTCTAGCAAATTCTCCCAAAAACGACCCTGAAAAAAGGATCATGCTTAAAAATGGAGCGTCAAATCGTATCAGGTACTTCACTCTGGCGGCGGTGGCGGCACTTCTGGCGGGGGCATGGCGGGTAGAGGGGGCGGAGCGGGCGCAGCCGCCGGCATCGGCGGAGCGTACATGGCCCCGTAAAAATACCCATCCATACCCATGCCGTAGTACAAAGGAGGGGGCGGCTGCACCATAAAGTACGGCAAAGGGGGCCTGTAGGGAGGGGGAACATTCCAATTGCCTACCTTGTGCTGTGGCGCTCCGTTCTGCCTCGCCATCTTCTGCGGAGGGCCTTGATCATGGCCTCCCGTCCTCTTCCGCGACGTTTCCAATACTTCCTTCGATATCTTTATCTTCAGCCCAGAAGATTGAGGAGGGGGAGGCGGCGCCGCCAATCTCTCCTTCGGTATTTTTATCTTCAACCCCGGGCTTGTCGAAAACTTCTCCTTGGGTATCGTTATCCTCAAGGTCCCGTCGTTGGGATGTTCGACAGGCACGGCCGGGCTAGCTTCCTTCTTCTTCTCCCTATCTTTATCCTTTTTATGCTTCTTCCTTTCTTCTTTACTCTTATCCCTATCTTTGTGTTTGTGTTTATCTTTCTTTTTCTTTTCTTTCTTATGTTTGTGTTCGTGTTCTTCGGCTACTTGTGGTGGGGGTTCTGGTTGGGCGATAGGCTGTGGGGGAGGTTGAGGTTCGACTACAGGCTCTTTCTTGACCTCGATAGGAGACTTGCGTTCCGTCGCGACGGTTATAGGAGCTGGCTTGGCCAAACTCTCTTTTAACAGGTTAGAGACTAGCGTGGGATCGGTTTCGATGCCATTCAAACTTCTACTAGCGGCCGGTTCTTGTTTTACTTCCCGTTTCACATCAGGCAGTCGCGCTTTGATAGCGTTACCTCTTTGAGAATCCCTGATCACGTTCTCGTAACCAGGAGTTTCGTCTATTTTCTTGACCACAGGCACTAATTCGGGCTCGGAATTGGACTGCACCCTCTGCCGTGGTTTATGTGGGGGAGGAACTTCTTTAACAGCCGGTGGGGACGAGAAAGGCGATAAGATAGCAGGAGGCTGCATCTCTCTGATGGCAACGGTGGGATCTGGACGTTTTTTCGGGGGACTGGGAGGTTTTTCGGGAACGACAGCTCTGTCTGGCGGTCTTTCCGGTGGACGAATTTCTGGTTTCGGACGAGGCTGTATTGGAGGCTGCGGTTGCGTCGGCCTTCTGGGCTGCGCCGCAGCGGCCGCCGGCGTAGTCGCATTCTCTGGCGAAAACAACGACGGCGGTCTCGTCCTCTGAGGAACTTCTGCCTTTTCTGGCGGTGGAAACGACTGTGCCCTGACTTCTGGGACACTTGAGGTAGACGGTCCAGGTACTGGCGGCCTGTGGTGTCTGTGGTCATGGGGTGGTTTATGGTGGGGAGGTTTGTGGTGAGGCCACGCGTGATGTGGTTTATGATGGTGCTGGCTGGTCGGTCTTTGATGATGGGGTGGCGGTTGAGAACTGCTCGGTCTTGGCTGTTGGGGGGCTGTCGGTCTTTGCTCCCTTGCCGGTTCCGGTCTATCGGGTCTGTCGGGTCTCGTTCTCGCCTGTTCCATGGCCTGTTGTCGTCTCTCTCTCTCCTCCCTCTCCCTCTTCTCCCTGTACAGGTTGTAGTCTATCTTCTGCGGCGGCGGCGGTTGTGGTTGTTGAGTGGAGGCTGACGTCGCCGGCACGTACCCGCCCGGCACCGGCTGACGTCGACGTTCCCGCTCGTATTCTGTCAGACAAGGTTAACACATAAACTCAAGCCTGTAACACTTTAGAGACCGGAGACCATCATATAACACGCACGTGGACTTGGTATTAGCTACTATTTCTACTACTAACAATCCTGAAGTTCCGGGTTCGATTTCCAGTCTTATCGGGACTCGGTTTGAATGGTGGTATTATATTTTATGTCAGCCTGACTAGCTACCACCATGTTTCTTAAATGCCGCCAAACAGCATTATCAATAGCACTGATGTGTTCCGGTGTGATTGGTTCCTACCTGCTCCTAGCTAGCTCATAAGATCGGGGCTTCTTTTTAAGGTTCCTATTTTATCCTTATCAAACAAGTGTTTCCTGCATAATTTCTGAAGAACACGCAGACGAAGTCGCGGGCGAAAATACTAGTCATACTAATAATATAAAGGAGAAAGTTTATGTGTAAGCTTGTTACTCCGTCACGCTGAAACGGTTGGACAGATTTTGATGAAGTTAGAACGTTTAACAGTATTTGCATGTCTCTAAATATGGAATGTGAGAAAATAAAACGTTCTGACTGCCATCATATGCACCATGTTCGATGCAAGAAAACTTATATATATGTTCACGCACACGAAGTCGTGAGCATACGCATACGTGTAATTTATAAAGTAACAATGCGACTCACCCTTGTCAAACGACTTGTCAATTTCGTCCGTCAAAGCCTTCTTGTCGAGCGGAGATCCGATCAGGTTGCACGCGCCGGACGGTGGAAGCGCGCCGCTGTGAGGGGAACTGCCGCCTGATAACAAAATACCCTCCGTTAGCGTGGAATGTTGCAAAATCACAAATAAAATTATTGTTTTCTACCCCGTGGGGTCTCGACGGCTCGACATATAGTAATGTGATTTGGCATATGCTATGGCAAAGGACATAGGAAACTTTTTATCCCAGCAAGATCCAGCAAAAGATTCCAAAAAAAGTCGCGAGTAAAAGCTAATTGCATATGTATCATAAAATTTGCCTTGGCCTTCATTCTACGGCACAATGACAGAGGAACTAGTCGAAGATGTGCAGGAACTCGGCCGTGAGTCGCTCCAGCAGCTCTTGGGTCACGCTCCGGTCCACGTAAGAGAACCAGTATACAACAAACAAGAGAGCACTCACTGTTGGACATGGTCTTCATCTTCTTCTTGAGTCTCGAGGGGCACTTGTCGAAGATGTGCAGGAACTCGGCCGTGAGTCGCTCCAGCAGCTCTTGGGTCACGCTCCGGTCCACGTAAGAGAACCAGTATACAACAAACAAGAGAGCACTCACTGTTGGACATGGTCTTCATCTTCTTCTTGAGTCTCGAGGGGCACTTGTCGAAGATGTGCAGGAACTCGGCCGTGAGTCGCTCCAGCAGCTCTTGGGTCACGCTCCGGTCCACGTAAGAGAACCAGTATACAACAAACAACAGAGCACTCACTGTTGGACATGGTCTTCATCTTCTTCTTGAGTCTCGAGGGGCACATGTCGAAGATGTGCAGGAACTCGGCCGTGAGTCGCTCCAGCAGCTCTTGGGTCACGCTCCGGTCCACGTAAGAGAACCAGTATACAACAAACAAGAGAGCACTCACTGTTGGACATGGTCTTCATCTTCTTCTTGAGTCTCGAGGGGCACTTGTCGAAGATGTGCAGGAACTCGGCCGTGAGTCGCTCCAGCAGCTCTTGGGTCACGCTCCGGTCCACGTAAGAGAACCAGTATACAACAAACAACAGAGCACTCACTGTTGGACATGGTCTTCATCTTCTTCTTGAGTCTCGAGGGGCACATGTCGAAGATGTGCAGGAACTCGGCCGTGAGTCGCTCCAGCAGCTCTTGGGTCACGCTCCGGTCCACGTAAGAGAACCAGTATACAACAAACAACAGAGCACTCACTGTTGGACATGGTCTTCATCTTCTTCTTGAGTCTCGAGGGGCACTTGTCGAAGATGTGCAGGAACTCGGCCGTGAGTCGCTCCAGCAGCTCTTGGGTCACGCTCCGGTCCACGTAAGAGAACCAGTGCCGCCCCTCGTTCGACTGCGGTATCTGGTGACGGTGTACTTCTATATTGTCTACATAGCCACCGTTGTGCACAACCGTCGCTGACGATTCGAAAGGCTGATCACGGTCCTAGATATAACTGAAAACTTCAATGCTGAACATGGGTATCTCCAATCATGCGCCCTGACTGGTCCTGAACGGTGCAACATCCATCAACCTAGTACCCTACTGACCGAATCACGCATGATTTCTGGTTACCTTTACAACGTAAGATAATAGCGAACATTCTTGACTTGAGTATACCAGAAAGAAAATAAAGTTTCGTGCGGTTCAATTCAGATTGCTAACAGAGTTCACTGGTGTGCCTTTGGGAAAGCCTATCTTCAAATATGTAATGATGATGAATCAAAACCATGGTCAAAAGAAATCTGACCAAGGTTTTTTAAACTGAATTCCCCACAAAAGACTCCCATAGTCCAGTGTTTCTTAATCGCGAGTATTTGTATGTGGATCCGCAGTCTCATCTCTGGACTAGACGAAATGATTAACACCAAAGAGCTTTGAGGTCTTTCTTTAATTAAAAATCATACGAGTATATACGCATTTATAATAACGAAAACAAAATACGTATTTTATTTGGAGTAGTAAAATGTGTTGCTGTTTTTAGGTGTCCATACCCAAAGGGTACCCAACGGGACCCTATTGCTAAGACTCCGCAGTCCGTCTGTCACCGCTGTATCCCATGAACCGTGATAGTTAGACAGTTGATATTTTCAGAGATGATGTATTTCTGTTGCCGTTATAACAACAAATACTAAAAAACAGAATAAATTAATATTTAAGGGAAATGCGAAAATGGTATTTAGGCGCATTCGTTACAGGATTGTTTGGTGCATATTATTATTGACCGGTTTTATATATATTAAATTGCGCTAGATTTCTATGGGCTGAAAAAGTTTAGAAACGTAGCCTAGTCCTAGAGTCATAATTCGGTAGTTCGCAAAAACGATAGTCGTATTAGAGAAAGAAAGGAGTAAGTAATTTGTCAGAGATGTGACATAAACTGACCTGCCAATTGCTCCACTTGGAAGCCAGGTGTATGCAGAAGCAGGCGACTACGGTGGGCCGGTACTGAAGACACATCGTCGTCAGGTGGAGGCTGTTTGACGCCATGAAGTATGATGTCTGCGCCAAGTCTTTGGGTGCTGGAATAAGGTGAAAACATTCACGGTAGTAATAAAAAACGAGTTTCAGGCATAACGTCACCTCTTGCCAGTTCACTGTAGATTCAAAATTGTGCCTCACCTAACCGTGCTTCGGCTACGTTAACATTTTGGGTTGTATTCAAGCCTTCATCTGGCCGTTGGACAAAAACGTGCTTACCCAGAAGCCTCAAGCCAATGAGGAGCTGGCTGTTACCCTTCAAGGCAGCCAGCCATGTTAAAAAGTTGCACCGACTCATGGAGAGTTTAGGTGCTTACTATATTTACTTTTTTTAAATGTTTGTTACCTCAGTACTTTCGACTGTGTGAACCGATTTTGATGATTCTTTTTTTTATTTGAAAGCTGGTGCTTCCCGTGTAGTCCCATTTCAATTTAGTCCAGTTTTCAAAATGGCATCCATGAGAAAACCATATGAGTCTTAATAGGGTTGTTTCAAATTCGGCCTGCACTTGTACACTATTTAAAAAAATCTAGTAATAATCTCAATGTACAGAAAAATACTAGAATAACATTTTTGCATTTATTTTAATTGTACACAATCATTCTTTTTGTACTAAGTGACAGCGTCAAAAGTCATTTTATTGACGCCATCTTTGTTTTCAACGTCAAGTCTTAACTGTTTCGTGCGTTTTATATGTTTTTGTACAAATAAACTAAACCAAAATATACAAAAATGGTAACTAAATCACTTTTATTTGATAATGTTTAAAATTACAAGTGTACAAGACCGGGCCTTGGCGCCATACATTCGCGGAACGTGTAATTTATTGAGACTTTTAGGGCAGTTGAAGTCGGCTAGTTCTTTTTTAAATTATATTGTCTTAACTGCATTTTGCCAGTGTTCCTTTTAAACGAAATAACAGTGAGCTCTGTTGAAAAGTTCGTCGCACATTAACTGATGCTGATAAGAAGTGATTTATACTCAACCCTCAAACCCTAGTCAGAAACATGAAATTTGGAGCATCAACCCCTTGATATTTTTTTCCCTGATCGGACGATAAAGAGTACAAGTTTTTTATAATCAACTTACGATTGAAAAGCAACGTTTCAAAGCTGTCCTGAATTATGTGTAAATTATTTAAAAAATCAAAGAACCCCCTGAAGATGGTTATAAAAATACTAGAATTGCAACTGTGATAGTATTTTTGAATTTATTTTTTATATATTGATATTACATCAACTGTCATTTGATTGACGCCATCTTTATTTAGCTTCGGAGTTGCCTATTTCATGCGTACTAGGGACCAAGCTAAGGCATCATTCATTCATGAGGCGTGCGTGAAGAAAAAAATCGATTAATATGACCGCATAAAGCCTCAGGCGATATACTTTATGAGCAAATAGCAATTGTAATCAAAACACAACACTTTCTTTGCTTCGCCGCTGTCGGTTAAAAGTTGGGAATAATGTGAATGAATCTAATTGTGAAAATGAAGTGAAGGCGTGACACACACACACACTTAATAGTCAATTTTTCTCCACATACCTTCTAGTGCAGCTTAAGTTGGATGTTCATACATAGCCTGACGATTTTTTGGGCCTCTTTTTTAACCGGCTTCGAACGGAAGGGGGGTTATGCGTTTGAACTCACGGCAGAATGCGATTATTTGGGGTACGATTAAGGTGAATTGCAAGTTTTATGCGTGTGTGATATCTTTTTGTCGTAAACTTAATTTAAAAAATCATTAGCATCCAGTTTTTTTCCCTGATTTGTATTTGTACCTGTAGAAAATTTTAATATTTTTAATGGAAATAAACTATTAAGATTTATTTAAATAAAGAGTCAAATGAGTAATCTTCCAATTTTACTTAATTTCGTTAGAACGCCGGTACAGAAGCATTTTTTGACACATAATTTTATTTTAGGGTATTTTTTTATTTGAAGACAAACCCAAAAAAAATTGTTATAAAAATAAAGGTACATTTAAAATGCAATTAAACTGAAAAGTTATACAAATTTCATATTCTTCTACTCTAATATTTTTTGCTTCTCATTTTAAGTGTAAATTAATAATCAAAACCTACAATTATCTAAGTAAATAAACAAAAGCCGGGCCACAAAACTATCAAATAACAAAAATATCAAGTCATTCCAAATAGTTTTATTTTCATTTTTGGTAAACAATTATTTCTCGTCAATTTTATGTTCGCAAACAAAAGTCACACACAACAAAAAGTACAATTTCATTTAATTTTTATGTTAATTCAAAATGATTATAATAAATTGCCAAATTGAAATGATTTAACATAACCGTAATGATACCCCGGACCCATGTAAACCGCTCAAGAAACCCCACCGTTCCGTTTCACGCAATCACCCCCCACCGTTCCGTTCGTTAACGCAAAGGCACGTTCCGTTTCACGCTACTTGTACTTGTATCTAGAACGCTTGTCTCACCTTTGACAAGGTGGCATGTTCGTACAACGTGCGTGTGAGGATGGTCGATGGCAACATCGAAACCTAACGTCTGCAGTAATACGTTCTCGTTGAATACTAGGTCTTGGGCCTGTAACAATAGAAACACGTTTATATTATAATAAAAAGTAATCAAATAATTATTCGACGGCGCGTCTATGGAACAAGCTGGACCGAGTGAATGAAAGAACTCTAGCGGAGCGCCTTGTCGATGGTTGCGGGGCGGCCATATTGTTACGTCACCTTTTATCATGATCGGCCATAGAAATCTTAAAAGTACAACTAGAAAGCAAACTCTTAGCAGGCCAGAAGGAAAGTTGTAGACTTTTTCAAGCAGCTTAAAATATTGTGAATCTTTATATATACGTATTCGAAGTGTGCTTATTTGTTAAGAGTAACTTACGTTATTATGACAATGAAACAAACAAAAAACCGAGAGGTAGACGAAATAAACTGGACTTAATACCACTTAACCAGCCAAAGTTATATTGTATAGGAAAACACTCTATGTAAATGGAACAAAATTGTATAATCATTTACCTGTCAATATAAAAGATCTCAATGTAAAATTATTTAAAACCAGATTATATGACATTTTAATTAAGAATTGTTTTTATAATACGCAAGTTTTTTTTTTTGTCACATTATAATATTGTATACCGTATAATAATTTCTTCACTAAGATATTGTAATATAAATTATATAATAATAAATTATTGTGTGCCTTAGGGTAGGAAATAGAGATTCTAGGAATGTATCAAACCCAACAACTTTGTACCACCTATTTCCATAATAAAGAGTATTCTATTCTTACCAATAACGCGACACAAGGGTGATGCTCAAAACCTTTGAATGAGTGCATGAATGATGTTTGCTAGCATAATGCAATATTCACCTGTTCTTGATATTGATCCGACGTGAGCGCATTGACTCCCTCACCTCTGTGGAGGCACACGTGGGCCACCTTTATCACATACTCGAGTTTGCGGGGCTGTTCTTCCACCTGAGAACACACATCATTATGTCAGATCACATATTTATTTATAACCAGTAAAGAGCCTGTGGTCACTAATGTTACCTAAATGTTTTTCAGTAGATTGCGCTTGATAACGTTTGTAACCAAAAAAGCGCGTCTATGCCGAGCTCATTATCTCTTTTTTTCTAATTATCTCTTGCTTTGAATCACAGCTGGACAAAGGCCTCCTCTATGGTATGCCACATTGACCTGTCTCGAGCCACTTGTATCCAGCGGCTTCCTGCGACCTTAACTAGGTCATCGGTCCATTTAGTTCTTTAGATAAATAGCTCTAAATGTCTGGCACTTTTTACGAACCCGGGACCTCTGGATTGTGATTCGCAACTGTGTAGCCACAAGATCACAGAGGCGGTTAATTAAATGCAAGAGACCAACAAAGGAACAGACATAGTAACTTAGGAATCATAGTAATAGTGTAGGTTATAGCTAGTACTGACCTTGGCTGCAAGGAATAGGGCTGCAGCCGCTATAGCGTTCCTGTGGAACTGTGTGAACGAATGGAACGCATAGAAGCGATGCATATATACTATCGCCGTGTTGATACATAGTTGTGAGCTGTATATAAAGTCTGTTAAGGAAATCACAACATAAACGGACATGGAATATGAATATAAGTTGTGGCTTGCGAATAATGTGAGCGGTTGCTGTTAATTTACACATTTAAATACAAATAACTATAGACTGCAGAGTTTGTAATTAGGTATGCTGCAAGACCTTGCTTCTTTCTAAATTTCATGGTTCTAGGTCAATGAGAAGTACCATGTACGTATTGATTCATGCATATACATCTATCTTGCTTTCTGTATGTGCACATGTTTTTTTATTTGTGTTTGTCTGGACAGTATCTCAGTGCAGGCGGTTAATTGAGCCAGACTATCTCTTCCCAGAATTGTGTGAGGCACATGTAAGCTGATATACGCGCCCCTATCAGTGATAGCTGTAACTTCTGCTTAAATTTATTTGTATAATATATAAAACTATCAGGAAGGCTATTTCTACATCTGTGAAAACATGACAAAGTCTCAGTTCAAATTGATAGCTTTTATCATATACGTGTTGCGGCGTTTGATGGGAACGTGATTTTGTTTTAAGGCCCTATCACGCGTACGGTTCGGCGACGTCGCTTTACCTATCATTTTCCGCACAAGATCAATTTTTTATTTGACTTTTTTTGTGTCAGAAATTATGTAGATGAACAGTAGTCATCAGCATTTTTGTGTGTCTTTTTGTGTTTATTTTGAAATTTAGAACATTGATTTCCTTGAAATGGTCGCCTGGATCTACTAATATATCAGATTATGCATGGAAATGAAGGAAAAAATGAAAATCTGAACTTACTTGAAAACCGTACTTCCTAAAGGTGCTCATGCATCATGCTTTAAAGCTTTCATGATAAGAAAAAGCGGAATATTTTCTTACTACACGTTTACAATTTAAAAAAATTCTTTATGAAAGTTATATTTAATTTATTAAGCCTTAACTGTGTCAAATAGTCCACAGTTAATATATGGCAAATATATATAAAAAAAAAACAATTTAGAACTTGAACTTTTGGGCTGAAATAGGCAAAAAATATGTTGTTCAACTGTGCAGGAAATGGTTCCTTAAAGCCCACAATATTCCAGTCAGGCAATTAACATTAATTTGTGTATGAAACTCTTGCTTGACTTAGTACTGAAATAATATTTATCTATTGACTTGCCCTTTTCTTTACCTATCAAATCTGGTGTTATAATTATTTTCCCAGTCCTCAGTGATAAGCTCATGATCTTTCCTCTATGAGAGATTCTCTAAGAGATTTAAATTTTCATACATAGTATTATAGTTTTTTAACTTTAAATCTAAATAGCCACCACTGCTAAAGAGTTCAGTTATTGGTGTATTTCTAGGAGACAGCTGCTCACATCCTGCTGGAGTGCCGAGTAGCAACACTACGGGCAAAACACCTGAGAACACCGAGGTCGCTCCCAGAGGCCTTCAACTACACAAATAAGTTGTTGGGCTTTCGGATGGAGCTGGGGTGGCATGAGTAAGGCACATCACGCCCATAGGCCCATCTGACTTAGAGTTGCGGAAACCTGCCAGATAACGAATACAAATTGGTGTATTTCTAGATAATGTGGGCTAAATTCAGCACGGATGTGCTGCAAAAATGACTCTCTGCAGACATATTTTTCCATTTATTGCCATAAACTCTATAAAATAGAATATCTGTTTTGATAATTACCTTAAAACAATAGATCAGATTGTAGTGTTGCAAAATGAATATAATTAACATACAACTTTATTGTCAGCTACACTAGCTGAATACATGTAAATTGTAATTCAATATTAAGTTGTATGTATACATTACAATCTGATGTCTTATTTTTATATAATTACGGCACAAGGCCAGCCTCTGTCACTGCGATGCACTCCATCACAGTAGACAAAAGTACCTTGAAGGCCATATCGTCACACCAGACGATATTAAGGCCTCCACCCCTGGAGAAATCATCCGATATATGATCGGAGTGGGCCTTGGGGAAGTGCTTTAACCACATAGGGGTCACAATAGATAAACTATCACTATCAAGGTCGCAGTGAATGGTTGGGCCCGGTGGACCACCCCCCTTGTCTCAAATAAATAAAAATAAATAACAAAGCCAGCTATTCTATTTTAAAATATTATGGTATAAGAAATTTTAAACTTTTATCAGCGAAATCACATATTTAGTTTTAATGGTAACATTGAATAACAATGTGAGTCACAGCACATTTTCTCTGTGAAACTGTACATGTAAACATAAATACATCATTGACACAGTGAATGAGTCATTGCAAGCTAAATACATATGGTTTGAGATTTCCTCATTTATGTTACAACGGTATTCCTTATGTTTCTGGTTTTTCAATTAATCTAAAAGCTGAGTGTCCTTTTTTATGCACTAGCTAAATAACTGTATGTAGTATTCATAGCCAATGTTTCAAGATATCTCTGTTTTGTTTATTTGGTTGTAGGGGAATGTATTGCATATCATTTATCATATTCAAGAAAACATCTGATATCAAGTGATAAACTAAATTAGTTGCTTTTGTTTTTTTTACTCTTTTTTAGTAATCAGACAGACAAAACAAAAACAATTTATGGAAAATAGATGATGTAATGGTCTGGTATTTTATCAAGATTTTTTAATAATAACAGCTATCTAATCTTCTTCATAGTTTCATTTAACACAACTTTTTAACACCAATGTGTAGACAATTTGGGATCATATACAAAATATTAAAAAAATGTATTCCATTAACATATTACATGACTGCAAGTTTTATGTTGGAAAATCAATGTGCTAAATCCAGATTAGTTTGTGTGATTAGCTTACAAGCAATCAGCTATGTATTAGGATAGTAAAAACAAAGCAATTCTTAAGAAGGTACTGCACGAAATTGCAACATCATAGGTACAAAACACACATTTAAAGCTGGCCTTGCAAGTTTTTATTCAGAAATTGTGATATTTCAATTTAAATTTTTTCACAGCCAGTGAGTTTGACCTTGGCCTCAATCATTTGTTTCTAGTCGGTCACTAGGCCAGGGTCTATTCAAATATTTTAAGTTAGAATACATAGAAAGAATCTGCAAAACTATTTATTTTATTCGTTTGGCAGCACTGGCGGCATTAATGGAATGCTGCATTTGTTAAATGCTGTTTGCGGCTGTGACTAAAGACCTCATTCCATGGGAACTGTTTGCTGGATTGGAATAAAAAGTAGCATATGACATTTTCAGCCTTTTAACTAACCTATACAAAAAATCTATAATAGACACTTTTGCTCAAAATTTTATATTTCGAATCATTTTCTTGGTTAAAAGCCAGCTGATTGAAAACAAAGTCAAAAGAATATTTTCCTAGTAATAGGGTAGGCCAGTAAAAAGCTGCATTTTCTAATCTATCTAACATACACTCTAGTTAATTTAAATTCTACTGAAAACTAGACCCTACCTCAATATACTAAAGAAAACTATTCAGTGTGTGTAGAATGAAATGAATAGAAAGAATTTGCAACACCTGTTATATCTTTTCAATTGTACACTTTCAACAATAGACATTTTACAATACACTTGCCCTTGGCCTATTCAATGTTTTGTTATTGAGCTGTGCAGGTAGGAAGCTATAGAAATAAGAATATCCTTTCTTTACAAGAAATTGGATAGATAAAAGACTATTATACAGTGTTCTCATTATCCCCTCATGCAGAAGAAAGTTTTTAAACTGAAACCTGGGTGTTGGTAGTGGTGGGCAGCTGCCTGAAATGCTAAAACCAAATGTAAGGCTTTCTTCTAACCGACCGGAGCAATACGAAAATTGAAATTAACGAGGGTGATACCTATTTCTAATGTAAGTGTACAGAGCTATTTAGATTAATAATGTTTGACAATGTTCCTGGTGGCAGTATAGCATATGTCTCATTTTACAGCAGAAAATTGAAGTAGCGGAGGATGTCAATGGGTGAAATGTATTTTGGCTTGGCACATAGCATGCCTCTTGTGTTTGTTTCAAGAGTTATAAAGCATTTTATTCATATATTATTTAATATTACATTATGTTTCCCTGTTGCTCTGTCACATTAATACTAGGGATGCATCCGATACCGATGCTGATATATCGGGGATACTTCGGGTTTGCCACTTAATATAAGAATACTTTGTTTTTTAAATAAAAATCTTATAAATGTTAATTTTGATTACTAAAACTATTGTGTTTTATTTATTCTACCTTCCTTTTTGAATTCAATAAGCGTATCGGTATCGCTGATATTTTTTTAAGAGTATCGGTATCGTATCGGCAAAAAGGTGTATCGAGGCATCCCTAATTAATACCTTCTCAACATTATACAGTCTCTACACCTGACATTGACTGAACTATTGCCTCCATGCTGAACTCATATTTAACCAGTTATTGAAACAGTGCTGCGATAATGATTTTTAAACCTAATTTTTGGACATTCAACATGTCCTCTTAAGATAGCTTCACATCAACAAATAACATTTTTATTTTTATTGCAGAGGATGCAATTCAATTTATTTAAATCCAAGCTTTCTAGATGCAGAAGATAAGATTCTCAGAATCATGGTGTTTATTACCTCTGAAAAATATGACATCACTTGTTATTGTGTAGTGTTTTCCTGTTTTTAAAAACAAGTGGCATTTTATCATATTGAAACAAATCAAATATACACAATTCAAAATGCATTATCTACAACCGAGAAGTGTGTTTTCGTCAATTTGTAACAAAAACTTGTGTTTACCTAACAATAAAACATTTGAGGTCCTTTCCCACAATATTTTAGACAAATTATGATCATTCACTCTCTGTAGGAGAGTAGGACTGAGCCCCTGCAGTGGGGACGTATAAAGGCTGTTGATAATAATAATGATCATTCAAGTAAATAGTTAATCAAGTCATAGCTCAGTATTTTTACCCGCGACGGAACGGAGACAGTATATGCGTTTAGGGTGAGAGGATGTTTGTTTTTATGTAATAGGTTGATCAATGTTTTTTCATGTATCTGTGAGATATGTATAACGACATGGTGAGTTTAGTAATAATGTAGTAAGGGCCTACATCTCACTTGACTGAGAGACCTCAAGACACCTCAAGTCAACGTGGCATTTACTACAGAGTTATATGTGACCATGAAGCCCTTTTCAAGGTTATATAACTACTTCAAACAAGGCATGAATGGTTATATGGACCACAGCTGCTAAAACAATGTTTTATCACTGTTTACACAAAAGCTTGTACCAGGAACACATGATAACGAGAATTCACGATACATTGTAAGTGAGCGCGCGAATTCTGCGTAGAAATGTATAATTTTAGCGCGCGGAGGGCGCATAGGTCGATCACCAGACGGTCCCTACGTCACGCAGGCGTTTGCAGCTGTCCGGATCACTGACCTACAAAATAACCACGCCACCGCGCGTGACTATAACCTAAACTCATTAGAAGTACGCTTTGTACGACGCAAATATGTTAGAAAGTATCTCTTACCTCGAGATAATGGTGTGTTACTCACGGGGAGAGCGGGAAATCCCAGTAAAACCAGCGAAAGTTCGCCAAATGACGCCGCGTCAAGTCGATTATGTTTCATCATACTTTCCATGAAGAAAACACAGCCACAGCACTTTTAAACACTCGTAGGACTTATTTAGGCAGTGTAAGGTGCAGGTTTAATTGATAAAACACTGGTTTTGGATGTGTAATGCACGTTTTAACCACATGACTCGACAAAAACATTGCACTTCATTCACCACATTTTTGAAAAGGATACACTTGAAGCCTCTGTCCCATATCCTGGATTAAATTTGCGGCCTGCTGCCGATATGCTAACTCCTTATCTGCATCTAAACCGCATTTTCTGCTTGGGGAATTCTGTAGTTGCTCTTTTGTAAAATACCATTTTTCTTGTCCACCAGCCATTGAACGGATGTTGTAATGACTGAGGAGGGAGCACGACGGATAGTTGCGCTCCGTCTACGTGCGTGAGTGGGAGTGGGACAGCGCTATGACAGCGGCGACCGGATTTAGACCACGTTAACATTTGACTGTTTTTTAAACTATTATTTTATCATTTCGAAATATGTATCACGAAACACTGTGTTGGAATTAAAACTAAACATAAGCTACGATTTTCAACACTACTAATATAAAAAAGAGTAAATAAAAAATTTCGTCATAAGTTGAAATGCTGATAGATATTTTCAAGAAGACGCCATTGCTAAACTTGTTGGTTAACGTCGATAGGTCTCCGGTGAAAGATTGATGATCTGCAACAAACACAGGTACGTTTCACTTTATCACTATGGCTATTATTATACTGTAGACGATGCTTTATCTTTTGAACATATTTTTGTTACGATTCAATAACTTTTAATCGCAATTATTTCACATTTAAAATACGGACCTAAAGTACTCTGTCAGTCCTTGCAAATGGCCGACCCACCACTGTTTACAATACACTTCATCATTTCTTTCGTAGAAATATGTTAATTTGAGTCATTAATTATTTGTAACGAAGAGATAATTAAGAAATGATTTTTGTGTGTAGTTTTCTTAATTGATTGTTTTGTTCGGTCTTTCAAAACTAAATGAAAAATAATTAGAATTTGTTTTGACTGGTTTGAAATAAATTCGCGGTAATCTACGTGGCTTTTCATTTAGTTTTTCGTGTGCGGGAAAATGTATGCTAAAATCTTTTAGATGACACGGTTCGTTCGTTATTAAAAAAATGTTTCGTTTCAAAAGTGAGAATGTTATCCAACTTAGTTTGCATAACATTAGAATTCACGAACGTAAGTTGCTAAATCTTGATAACAATAAACTCATTGCACCTCATACATAAAGAACATGCATATGCTCTCTTATAATAGAATTTTTCTGCCACAAATCATAATATGTTTTGATGTTTGGCTTGGTCCTTGGCTGCGTGTACAACGTTCACGCACCGGAAAGCGTAGTACGATACATGAACTACACTGGAAAGACTCCCAGCTCTTTATTTGAGGGCTAAAATCGTAATATTGCATTACTTTCAAAAACATCTAATATAAGAGACTTCCGAGCTATAGGATATGTACGTCATTCCTTGGGTTCTCGTGAAAGGCAACTAACTAAGAGACAACGCAAAATATGTAATGTTGATAGCGTAACTATTCAGTCAATCAAATCAAAGATCATAAAAATTTCAGCCGTTCTTGAGTTGAATGGTGTAACTAAAGCAAATTTGTTTTATTTGTATAGAAGAAATTAACCAGAAAAACATTATAAGGAATGAAATAAAACGCGATCTTTTTTATTTTTGTTATTTATCCCATTATTTGGGGGTACATTAGTCCATCCTCGTTCTCATGCGCAAGACCAACTTCTTTGATCCGTGGACCGCCCACGTATTTTATTTAGTGTTGGAGAGGGGCTTTATAAACGACATGGTCGTTACCGCGCCCAGGACATCGGGCCATAATGCCGAGAAATGATTAACATACAACTTCATAGCGAATAACAATTTTAATTTTTGCACACTTTTTTTAATGTTCAAAACGCCACCCTAGGGGTCATTAGCTGCGTAACTGTATCTCGTGAAATTCATATCCCGCCATTATAATGCGATGTCCTATTGTAGGTAATTACTTATCAAAGCCAGCTATTCTGTTTTAAAAGATTAAGGTGAAAGAAATTTTGCATGTAATAATTATATTTGTTTTCCTGTTGAAATTCGACACTTAACAATTTTATTTATCTTTTTCCAGTTACGGAAACAGACATGTCTCAACCGCCACGCAAAGTGATCCACCTTCCGAAAGTTCGAATGCTCAGTCGTGGAAGTCGACCCAGCATTCAGATTACAAACGTGAAGTCCATCAAGCCGCCAGACCCTGAGGTCATCAAAAAACAGGAGGAGGACAAGCTTAGAGCTCAGGTACAGTTGTAAAGATAGTGGTCGGGTTGAGATCTTGTGTGCGTGATCGAGCGTGCCGCGGCAGTGGCCGACGAAGTGCCGAAACGTATAAGTTTCTGCCTGGCTCTGCTACCTTTCATACTGGAACTGGAGTGCTATTACATTGCTGGGCGGACATATAAAATGCTCTACTACGAACCTACTACTACTATAACCTAGTACCGACAGGTACCCGCCATCGCCACTGGGACTCGAACCCGGGACCTCCGGATCGTTGGTCCAACATTTAACCATTTGGCCACGTAGGCGGTGTAGTTCGATAGTGTATGAAACTATACATAACAAGATATTAAAACACTCATGGGGTACTATTAAAAACCTGCGGCTCGGCTTTTAAACACACGATTGTGTCTTAATACCCCTCATTATGCAACAGTTTCATAAACTACTAAAAATGTATTATTGTTAAAAATGTCGGATATAGTGAATCCTGTTTCTTGCAGCTCCAAAAAGAGATAGTATCACGTTCTCGCGCATGCGCTCACAAGCGCTACCAATGCAACCTGCCCGTACTGAGCGGCCGTCAGCACTGCGTTCGACACATCCTGCACGACCACACGGCGCCGTACAAGCGGTGCGCGCACGACCGGTGCACAAACGTCGCGGAACAAAGCGAACACCAGTCAGTATAATAATATAATATAATACAACGTGTTGTTTTTGAATCCCGATAACTTTAAGGTTATATATATTCCTCCGCTCAAATAAAAAATAACTGCCAAGGGAAAATGTCAACAAATGCATAGTTACCGAGATATTGGCAAAACTAACTTTGCTGTCCACCCGTGTACAAATTCCTTACTTTATTTATCAATGGACAAGTCATTTCGTTCATAATATTTATGAATGGAGGTGTCCATTCATAAAATTAAAAGTTTTAACTAAATACTTGAATTAGCTCACATTGCCTACTATTGTGTGCGGGGTCACGTTACATGAGACTTGAGTATCAGTGTTGCCAACTCTAATTTGCAAATAGCATAAAATTCCTCCATGACATATTACCGCGACGACGCATGAACTTTTTGTGGGACTTTGCCTTAATCGCCGTGCTCGACAGGCAGGGCGGTGATATCAGTAAGATGTTACCGATACATAGGTAAACGATGCTGTCTGAGACCGGGGTGGTCCTATTCTAAATCTACATCTGAAGTGTGATTGCACACTTTTAGGGATATCATAATTAATTAATGATTTTATTAATTTAAACTTGTAAAAAGTAGTTGTTTGTACACCACCATAAACCGCCAAATTGTGCAGAAAGTACTCATTTGATTGGCAACACTGCTACTGTATCAAAGCAGGCGCGACAATCTTTTGAATGTGCCGACACCTACAGAGCCTCGCGGCACATTTGATCAAATTTCTAACGCTAACTAGTGATGTAATATAATATAATTAGACCTTTGTGACCCTTCAACTATCCCTATACACAAAATCAAGTCATTCTGACTATTCGTTATGGCGTTATATCGGGATAAAAATCCCGATCCCCAATCTTCAACATCTAGTTATCAACTAGATATATAGACTATAGATGCCAACGTCGTAGCAAAATTTAACTGTCAAATGTATATATTTATTTATTCAGTTTATACACTGAATTCCTTGATGCAAAGCCGGCACTTACCAAAGAGAATATAACTGCTGTGTAAATAAATTTGTCAAAGTTGTTAACAAGATTTTTGGAAATGTGCGGATTGCTATGATGATTTATGAAAGATTAATTTCAAGCTCTTCTGCACTATCTATTGGGTCCTTTCAGTAATTAACTGATAGACGTTCCTAAAAAATTAAGAAAAAACTAAAGTCATTTTTCGAAATCAGTCCCTTCTACTCTATTAACGAATTCATAGAATTACGTCTGACTAATGAAATGTTCATTTCTATTTAAATGTTAAGGTTAATATAATTAGGATAATTAAGTATAGTTTTAATATGCAAATATGTAATATTTTGACGTGCCGAGTGTAATGTTCATATTACTAGGTCAATAAAGTGAATCTTGAATCTAAAAGTCAAGTGTCAAGCTCAGTTTGTGCTGCTGCTTTAGCTTCAACTTACCAACCCTTACGGTATGAGTGTAACTCGCACTTGGCCAGTTTGGGTAACAAGTGTATGTATTCGCAGGTTGTGTTTCGAACATGCGCGCGCGGCGATGTACGCCCGCCAGCGCGCCGCCGCACCCCCACCTCCCGTCACCACCACGGAGACCTTGCTCAACCAGCTGCAGCACTATGTCAAGTTAGTACGGAGTGTTCATACTCATTATTTTTATTTAGGTCGTCAACAAGATATACATTCTTAGAAGTAAATTTAATATATGGTCTATGATACACCTCACACACCCTAGTGTCAGAGTTGATCCGCCACAGTCCTCTGCCACGTCTCATGCAGCTACTACCTGTCGTAGATAGTAACCGGTAACAACGGATTAACGTGACTAACGAAGCACCGAATGATCTTACTGTTCAGACAATCAGGTGAATTCAGACCGCAATGTACTAACCAAATTGGGTACCGTCTCACAAAGAGATTTGTGACAGAATTTGGAATGAAATGTACTATGTATTTATATATTTATTGTACACAGAAAATATATACAAAGAAAAAAAACGAAATACACAAGGAACATCGCATATCTATAAGAAATTCCTAGGTCAAGCGAGAAATAGTGAAGAGAGGAGGGAAGTTAGGCGTGTACATTTTCCCGAAAAATACTTGCTAACCCACAGGTTGCCATTCGCTTAATTTTGACACATAAATTTGCGGCCGAGAATATATATTTATCTCATTCTGTCTTATGACAATTCAGTGATGTTAGAAAGGCTACAATATAGTTATTTGGATCGTGTTCCTGCTTCATATAATCTATGTATGACATACTCGGTCTCGCTTCCACAGACCGGAGCGGACGAGAACTGCCTCGTGTGCGTCTTCGGTGTCTGTAGTCAGCGATCCCGCCGACCAGGAACAAGTGACGCCGCCAGCTGTCGATCCCTTTAGTGAGTTATTCGTCAATCATCAACAGCCTATATACGTCCCCACTGCAGGGTCTCAGGCCTACTCTTCTACAGAGAGTGTATAGGACGTAGCACACCACGCGGGACCAGTGCCGATTGGTAGACTTCACACACACCTTTGAATTTCTTCTGATGAGTGTGCAGGTTTCCTCACGATGTTTTCCTTGACTAAAAAGCCAATGGTAATGATTTTTATCAGTGGTACATAAATTCCAAATTGTAACTCATTGGTACGAGCCAGGATCGAACCCAGACCTCTATTGTTCAAGGACTGACGCTATTGTGTAAACTTATGCCATCTTTGAACCCTCTTTAACTCATTCAATCGTTACACGCCAATTTCCATTTTTAGAACAAATTGACGCGACGTCAGTCAACGCTTTATATTCTGCGTCTATAATGGAGTGCGCGAGCGGCAGTGACAGCGATTGTGACAGCGTGACAGTGGGACCGGACGGCACGTGTCACGCGCCATGGCTGTCAGATCTGTCAGACACAGAGGAAGCTGCCACAGAGGGTCAGCCGCTATGGTAAGATAAAAACAATTTACAATCAAATGGCCATACAGTCTGTCATAAGGGGGAGCCTTATGCGACAGATGTAGTCTCTCTCTCTCTCTCTCGTTAATAATGATAATATTATTGCTTTGTACTATATATACAATTTTAGGTAAATTAATTTTAGGTAAGTAAGTATTATTTCAGTTACTTTTGTCATTAAAACATTTTAATAACCTTCGTGGCGCAATGGCTACACGCCCGGGTTCGGTACGCCGTGGGATGGGGGTGGGTGGGGTACATTATGCTCTGAAGGGATATAATGTGGTATTTGCAAAAGTTCTTTAGAGGGGTACAGTATTGAATCTTTATCAAATTAAATAAGTTAGTTACCTTGAGCAATTCACACACATTGTAATAGCCCTTTACATAACACAATTTAAATAAATATTTTAGAAGTTATCGTAAATTGAAAACTACGCGCGAGAAAATAAATTGAAGCTGTCTCGCATTCTCGTATGAAGACTGGGACTCGCTTGACGCAGCCACTGCCGCCCGCGCTCCACCACCAGCTGTCGCCTTTTTTGTCCTTCCTTCATGTCTTGACAGAGAACCAAATGACTAGATGTTTTGTATAGGGGTAATTGAAGGGTTGGAAAAGAATGTAGGTAACTTTTTAACCTAATCGAGACTGGAGTGTGTGTGATAAATATGTAATGTGATGTGTATGTAAATGAAAGGATTGTTGTAGGTAACTTTTTAACCTAATCGAGAC
The DNA here is from genome assembly GCA_910589575.2 of Carcina quercana. NCBI lineage: Eukaryota > Metazoa > Arthropoda > Insecta > Lepidoptera > Depressariidae > Carcina > Carcina quercana. Next base: position 3,574,594 of record OU342454.1, on the reverse strand, counting down.
TGGAGTGTGTGTGATAAATATGTAATGTGATGTGTATGTAAATGAAAGGATTGTATTGTGTGAGTTTTTTATGTATGATGGGTTTGCCCCTGGCCTAACTTATTAAAACTGTTGTTTGGCGGCAGACTTAGGTAACATGATGGTAGCTAGCCAGGCTGACATGGAAAATTCCCTACCACTAAAACGAGTACCGCTAGGTACCCCCACTGGGAATCGAACCTAGGACCTCCTGATTGTAAATCCAATGTTTAGCCATTAGGCCACGGAGGCGGTTGTATGTAGTATGAAAAGATTTGATCAATAACCTTTGTAGGATTATCATCCGCCTAAATAATTTGTCAAATATACTTCTCATCAGAAAAATCGAAACACCTTGCAATTTAGGAATATATGTCAAATGTCGTTTAATAGTAAAGAATATGAGGTTTTCAAATCCTAATGTTAATGTTCTAAATTCAAATTGAATTTTCGTAGGGTTTTCTGATAATCCTTACAAAACATAAACTTGCAAGGTGTTTCGATTTGTTGATAGATGTTATATAAATTTACGTACCGGGAAACGTCTACCAGTCCGTCCCCCTACTAGATGGACCGACGACCTGGTTACAGTCGCAGGGAGTCGCTGGATGCAGTTGGCTCGGGACCGGTCGATGTGGCGTACCATGAGGGAGGCCTATGTCCAGCAGTGGACGTTTCCCGGCTGATGATGATGATGTTATATTAATTTCAGGCGTGCTGGTGTATTCACAGCTGAAGAGGCGGTGTCTGAAGCCAAAACGACACTGAAGCTACTCCAGACTGCGTACATAGGGCAGATGTCGAGACTCAGAAACCTGTTGTTGGCATCAAGGCAACAGTACATCAAATCTTTGAAGGCTGAGAAGGAGCAATATTGTAAGTAGCTTGTAAGTGTACACTCGAGTACAAAAATATGTATACACTTTTGTACCATGCACTGAGTAGAATAACCAGTGGAGGTTGTCAACCGTATATGCCCAACTTTATACTTAAAAGTCCAATTATTTTATTATTATTAAAAGCAAATTATAAAATCTAATGTCGTGGAATCTGTACAAACACAAAAGGTGAAATATTATTTCACAGGTATAAAATTCAATGAAACAAAATGTTCTAATTTTAAATTTCTCAGACACGCACGTTGGTGTATTTTCATGTTGTTCCTTTCTGATACACTGACATGAACATTAGTGTTGTCGCAACTTACCTCGTCTCCCACCTTAAATTGTCACATTTTGTTTAGAACACAACCGCGTTCACGCTCTCTCCAGTCGTTCTTGGTACCATGTCACATTCACTCTTGCTTGTTCATATGTAGTGTGTTGGGGGAAATCAATGAAACGTGAATGTGACACGGTTCAAAAGTGGATACATATTTTTGTACTCGAGCGTACAATACAGTACATGAAATCAAATATATTTAAACTGTATTCAAAATTTAATTTATTTAATTTATTCGGAGGCACCAACAAGTTACATTCTGAGATACAAAATATAAACTTTTATAACTTATTACTAAAAATGTTAACTTCATTATGTATCCACGGCTTTCACGAGATTCACATTAAAAAGAACATTCAAAAATAGAAACAGTGATCCTATAATCCTTTTTTCTTCTCTTTGATGCACGGAACCCAAAAAGCTAGTGTCTCTATGAGCTGTAAACCAATGAGTCAGTTCTTAAAATATTTAAAAAAAAGAAATGTAAAAAATTTAAATAAAGTAATGAGATTTTTCCTTATTTTTTTTTACTTTGTCTCTACTCCTTAACTTGACTTTCAAATAAGAAGAAACCGCATCGAAATCGAATATCATATGGTGGAGATATCCAGTACCTGCCCCTTTTTACCACTTTTTGGAGCAAGTTCCCCTTCAATCAAAAATCACCGACAGCTAAAAAAATTCAATAAAATCGTTTTACCTATATACGAAGTTTCGTCCAAATCGATTGAGAAATGCGACCTGTAGAAGAAAAGATACAAACACACAGAAAGTAGCTTTTTGCTCTATTAGCTCAAACGGAGACCTTTGTTCGCTTGACTCACGCGGTCACTAAGATAAATTTAGTCTGGATGAACACGATTCCTTCTTCCATGTACAACATCACAGTTGCTGAAGGCCAAAGTAATTTAAAAAAATATGAAAGTATACATCTGATGAAGTTTGTCAATTTTTCAGGCAGTATAAACTCTCAAGCGCAATCCGGTCCACTAACAGTCCGAGAGCGTCGCCAGCTGCGGAAACTGAAGGCCTTCGCCAGCTACCGAAGGAAGCACGGCATCGACGCTGTGCTGGCAAGGAAACTACACCACAAGCGGGCAAAGGTATGTCACTGAAGAGTAGACATCTGTAAGTAATGCGAGTTATGCATTACTCGACCAACTCACGCATCACTTATAGCATGTCGCGCGCGTGTCTTCCTTCAACAACGCTCACTCGCACCTAGTGCTGTTACTAAAATGCAACCGTATTACTAGGATAATAAGGCTTACATTCTACTTAATGTTTAGAGGACATGGCATTACAAATATTACGATAGCAAAAGAGATGTTTTGAGTGATGTGTAATGGTACGCTAATATTACGCGGTACGAAATGTAATGACATCATACATTAACGGGATTCCGCTCAGAATGCTTCCATACTAAATTTCTGTTGCCATAATCTTTTAAAATGGAATAGTTGGCTTTGATAAGTAATTACCTAAAAATAGGACATGGGATTATAGTTTCTCGAAATAAATATCGATTTCGGCAATAAATTTTGTCTCAATGAAATAAACAGCGGTTCGATTTCGGCAATAAACAGCAAATAAGTTAAATGTTCTTTGTGTCACTATTCAAATGGGAAAAAATTAGATATTAAAATACCCGATAACGCGTTGCCGAGGGATTATTCGCCGGCAAAGACCTCGTATAGTACAGTTCATTTGGGAACTCCTATTTAACCGACTTCAAAAAAGGAGGCGGTTATCAATTCAACAAGTATGGTTTTTTAAGTTTTTGTTACCTCAGAACTTTTAACTGGGTGAACCGATTTGGATGATACTTTTTTATTTGAAATCTGGTGCTTTCCGTGTGGTCCCATTTCAATTTGGTTCAGTTCTGACAACGGCATCCATGAGAAAACGATATAAATCTTAAATTTGCTTTAGTAAAAGTAGACTTTTAGAGCAACTGAAGTCGGTTTCCAGTTATTTTTGAACGCATTTACTTGGTCAATTGTTAAATAATATGTAAATTGTATGTGTACAGGTGAACGAGACCCCGTCTAACCGTCCGGTCCCGTCGCAGGGCCGTTGCTCGTTCACGGAGGGAGGGGTGAGGTGCGGAAACCACGTGCTGCCAGCCGCCAAGCACTGCCTCAAGCACGTCCTCGAAGACCGACACCAGGTAAATACATCATCAACCGGTCATCATCATACCATGATGGAGGCCTATGTCCAGCAGTAGACGTTTCCCGGTTGAAAAATAACGTCACTCGATTTAACGGCAAACTCTCTAAAGCTTCAAAATCACACTCTGTTTTAGTCGGTTTTGATTATCTTCCTCACAATGATGCTGAATGCACACTATTTATTAAGTCGGTTGAAAAAAAAAAACTAAAATCTTTTAATAGAGAAATCTGCAGGACTATTTAAAATAATATTTTTGTATTTTACTAACTTTAATATTTTTATATAGACAATATAGACTATATAGTCAAAATTAACGCGTTCAAAAAGAACTAAAAACCGACTTCCTTAAAAAATTGGTTTTTATTGATTTTCTCAAAGAGAGATCGCGATTGATCGCGATTTCGATAAAATTTATATGGGACCACCTCTGAAATATGCTCTACCAAACAAAAAAAGAATTATCAAAATCGGTTCTATCGCGTAACACATAAAAACATACGCGTCGAATTGAGAACCTCCTTTTTTGAAGTCAGTTGAAAATATGCTGTCCCGTGAGTGTCATTGTGTCGTTACATACACTGTACTACATTTATATGTTGCGTTGGTGCTGTCTGTTTATTTATTGTAATTAGTTTAAATTGAATTTGACTTTATTATAAATAAGTGAATATTTGCAAGGCTCAACATAGCGAGCGTTGTTTCATATAAGATCTGTAATACATATGTTGGACAAATAAATTGATTTCATTCGTATCTTGGAATGTCCAATTTATGAGGGAGGACCATTTTCTTTTTTATTTGTCTTAAAAACAGAAAAACTAAAAAAGAAGTAAAAAGTGGTCAGAGGGACATAAAATAACCTACCACCGACCAAATAAAGTACCGATAGGTATAGGAATCGAACCCGGGACTTCAAGTTTGTTAATCCAACATTTAGCCATTAGACCACTGAGGCGTTTAAATACATGTTTGATTCAATTGATATGGTTTATTTCAGGTTCTATTCGCGCCGTGCGGAGACCTTCGCGGAGGCATCTCGTGCCGCGAGCCGGTACCCAAGCTCCCCCTGCCGTCCTCTAGCTGTCGATACCACACAAACCCACCTGCGTACACCGTGTTCACTCTCAAGGTAATATAAAATGTTGCGAGCTTCAGGTTCGGGATTCAAGGAAAAAAGTGTCCAAAGTTTCTTTGTTTTTAACTCGAAGATGAACACAAGCACCTTCTAGACCACTTTCAAAATTTAACTGGTTCCGGTGGACCATCTGCAGCTGCTAATTAGCATATTCCCAAAACTAGACAAAAAGCAAGTCTCGGTAGTGAATATGGAATATGCAAGTTTTTACAAGTAGCAGTCGCTGAGCTTCTTAAAAGCTTTCGAATTGTAGACTTTTTGTCACGCCAACATAGACCCCCGTTGATTCTCCTGGGGATCCACCTGGACCACTTTGGGAACTACTGTTCTAGGCCATTGATTCACAACCTTTTATTACCTACCGCCCCCTTTACAAGAAATAAAAATTCCAGCAAAACATTACATTTAATTATGCGGTGCTCCCGTATTTTCGTCGAAACATGCTTGTTTGCGTAAATCATGTCTTTGTATAGACTAGTTACCGACATTCCAAAACTGACTCAATTAGTTTATACTCAATGCTTAATTATATGAAACTTTGATGGAGGTTGATCCTTTAATGTTTTATTACTAATACAAACATAATAATAAGATAAACATTTTAGATGACTAGATAAATGTCGATAAGTTATTTTCTTATCTATTTCTAAGAAATTTCTTAATAGATCGATTTTATTTCGTGGTTTTTCCTCGATCTTATTTTAAATTGTGTATGGTTTTCCGGTTTAAATATAATGTACAAAGATTCATCTTAACATAACAGTGCTAGTGACACTGATGTTTAGCTTCAGACTTTGTTAACAGATGGCTTTTGAAGTGTGTCCAATTATGAAACCGCTAGGCTATGGCGTTTTAATGTCAGAAGGGCTGTAATGGGCCTATTCTAAAGCTCGGGCTACATGTTTAGAACATATAATATATCTATTATTTTTCCTCCACAGAAAGACGAAAGTGAAAGCGATTCAGACTCTCACGACAGCATGGACTCGCAAATCACCAACACTGAACATCTGGAGGAGATGGTGGTAGAACAAGAAGTCCATGTTGGATGACCGGGGCCTCTCACGCTCTACGGGTTCCGGCCGCAATATTGACAAGACAGTGTTAATAGTGACAACACAGCGTTAATAGTGACAACACAGTGTTAATAGTGACAACACAGTGTTAATAGTGACAAGACAATGTTAACAGTGACAATGCGGTGTTAATAGTGACAATGCAGTGTTAATCGTGCCATGACAACAACCATTAGTAGTGAAAAGTAAGCAAGAAAAATAACTCTTATGCACAACGTGTTTACACTTGTCACTCATGTGATGGTAATTGACAAAAAATATAAGGGTATAGTTACATTTATATGATAAAAGGGATCAAAAATAGCTCTTAATAATGTGAAAAAATTAAATTTGTCGTTTACAGAAATAGTAGAAAACAAGTTGGGTCGCACGAAAGTGGTCTGCTTTTTCAAAATTCCAATAAACATATTGCAAGATAATACAAAAATAACGATGTAATTTCAATTATATTTTGGAAAATAATTCAAAATTTGATAACACATCATGTTTTGTGGCATAAATATAATTATGATAAATTAATAATAAAAATAGACTTTGTGTTATATCAGGAAAATGTTTGTAGAAGTGAATCTTACCCAGGATGTTTTATGATATATTAAAGCACTGGCTACAGTATATTTTACTTTCTTTAAGGATCTAGGATCTCATTGTTATGTATAGAAAGCCTTACAGCGTATTTGATTACTTGTGTAAAATATCCTTAGTGGCTAAAATCTGTGTTATTGTTGTACAAAACTTTACCAAAAATAGTTGATTATAAATAAAGTAAATTATATGATATGACTTGTTTCTATTCAGCTTCCTAAAAAAATATTCATTCAGTCTATGCTTTAACTGCCTGTGGCCGAATGCCTACATGCTTGGACTAACCGCCCGGAGGCAGAATCTGGTTATTTTTGGCCCAAGACCCACCGTTTACGAGTTATGACTCGCTGAAGACTAACAATTTTAAAATTAATATTATATGCCCTTGAATCAATTGACTTTCCCATGATGATGATGATTTATGGATTCATTCGAAGGAAAAATTCAAGTGACGGGGGGGGTGGGGTGGGGGGTGTTCGTCAAGAGGGGGTTGAAAATCTGATTATTTTTGGCCTAGGACGCACCGTTTACGAGCTATGACTCGCTGAAGTCTAACAATTTTAAAATTAATATCCTTTGAACCAATTGACTTTCCCATGATGATGATTATGGCTTCATTCGACAGCAAAATTTAAGCGACGGGGGGTATTCGTCAAGAGGGGGATGAAAATCTGGTCATTTTTGGCCTAGGACGCACCGTTTACGAGTTATGACACGCAGAAGACTAACAATTGACTTTACCATGATGATGATGATTTATGGATTCATTCGAAGGAAAAATTCAAGTGACGGGGGTGTTCGTCAAGGGGGGGTCGAAAATTTGGTTATTTTTGGCCTAGGACGCACCGTTTACGAGTTATGACTCTCTGAAGACCAACAATTTTAAAATTAACATTGTACTGCCATTAAACCCATTGACTTTTCCATGATGATGATAATAATGATGATTATGGCTTGATTTGACAGCAAAATTTAAGCGAGGGGGGTGTTCGTCAAAGGGGGGTCGAAAATTTGGTTATTTTTGGCCTAGGACGCACCGTTTACGAGTTATGACTCTCTGAAGACCAACAATTTTAAAATTAACATTGTACTGCCATTAAACCCATTGACTTTTCCATGATGATGATAATGATGATGATTATGGCTTGATTCGACAGCAAAATTTAAGCGACGGGGGGTATTCGTCAAGGGGGGGTCGAAAATTTGGTTATTTTTGGCCTAGGACGCACCGTTTACGAGTTATGACTCTCCGAAGACCAACAATTTTAAAATTAACTTTGTACTGCCATTAAACCCATTGACTTTTCCATGATGATGATTATGGCTTGATTCGACAGCAAAATTTAAGCGACGGGGGGTGTTCGTCAAGGGGGGGTCGAAAATTTGGTTATTTTTGGCCCAGGACGCACCGTTTACGAGTTATGACTCTCTGAAGACCAACAATTTTAAAATTAACATTGTACTGCCATTAAACCCATTGACTTTTCCATGATGATGATAATGATGATGATTATGGCTTGATTCGACAGCAAAATTTAAGCGACGGGGGGTGTTCGTCAAGGGGAGGGTCGAAAATTTGGTTATTTTTGGCCTAGGACGCACCGTTTACGGGTTATGACTCTCTGAAGACCAACAATTTTAAAATTAACTTTGTACTGCCATTAAACCCATTGACTTTTCCATGATGATGATAATGATGATGATTATGGCTTGATTCGACAGCAAAATTTTAGCGACGGGGGGTGTTCGTCAAGGGGGGGTCGAAAATTTGGTTATTTTTGGCCCAGGACGCACCGTTTACGAGTTATGACTCTCTGAAGACCAACAATTTTAAAATTAACTTTGTACTGCCATTAAACCCATTGACTTTTCCATGATGATGATAATGATGATGATTATGGCTTGATTCGACAGCAAAATTTAAGCGACGGGGGGTATTCGTCAAGGTGGGGTCGAAAATTTGCTTATTTTTGGCCTAGGACGCACCGTTTACGAGTTATGACTCTCTGAAGACAAACAATTTTAAAATTAACATTGTACTGCCATTACACCCATTGACTTTTCCATGATGATGATAATGATGATGATTATGGCTTGATTCGACAGCAAAATTTAAGCGACGGGGGGTATTCGTCAAGGGGGGGTCGAAAATTTGGTTATTTTTGGCCTAGGACGCACCGTTTACGAGTTATGACTCTCCGAAGACCAACAATTTTAAAATTAACTTTGTACTGCCATTAAACCCATTGACTTTTCCATGATGATGATAATGATGATGATTATGGCTTGATTCGACAGCAAAATTTAAGCGACGGGGGTGTTCGTCAAGGGGGGGATGAAAATCTGGTCATTTTTGGCCTAGGACGCACCGTTTACGAGTTATGACTCCCTGAAGACTAACAATTTTAAAATTAATTTTATATGCCATTGAACCAATTGACTTTCCCAAGATGATGATGATTTATGGATTCATTCGAACAAAAAATTCAAGTGACGGGGGTGTTCGTCAAGGGGGGTCGAAAATCTGGTTATTTTTGGCCTAGGACGCACCGTTTACGAGTTATGACTCGCTGAAGAGTAACAGTTGACTTTCCCACGATGATGATGATTTATTGATTCATTCGAAGGAAAAATTCAAGTGACGGGGGGTGTTCGTCAAGGGGGGGTCGAAAATCTGGTTATTTTTGGCCTAGGACGCACCGTTTACGAGTTATGACTCGCTGAAGAGTAAGAATTGACTTTCCCATGATGATGATGATTTATGTATTCATTCGAAGGAAAAATTCAAGTGACGGGGGGGTGGGAGAGTGCGTTGAGGGGTGCGGGGGGGGGGGGGGGGGGGGGAATGTGGACATTTTTGGCCTAGGACGCACCGTTTACGAGTTATGACTCCCTGAAGACTAACAATTTTAAAATTAACATTGTACTGCTATTGAACCAATTGTTTTTCCCAGATGATTATGGGTTCATTCGAAAGCAAAATTGGGACCCCCACTGGGAATCGAACCCGGGGCCTCCGGATTGTACGTCCATGCCTGTAGCCATTAGGCCACGGAGAAGGTGTTTCATGAAGTATTCGGTTCTTCGTTGGTGTTTTCTAGATTTATTTGCAAGTCATACTCCCACTACAACCATTACCATTCTTGTCTGTCGTGAGCCACCACTATGATCCACGTCGCCGGCCACTTGTCGGAATACGTCATCCCATCTATTTTTTAGTCGACCTCTTTTTTAACCGACTTCAAAGGAGGAGGTTATCAATTCGACGGGTATGTTTTTTAAAATGTAACAAACATTGTTACATTGTTGTTTGTTACATTTTAAAAAAACCATACACCTCATAACTTTGACTGTGAAAACCGATTTGGATGATTCTTTTTTATTTGAAAGCTGATGCTTTCCGTGTCCCATTTCAATTTGGTCCAGTTCTGACATCGGCATCCATGAGAAAACGATATAAATCTTAAATTTGCCTTAGTAACAGACTTTTAGAGCAATTGAAGTCTGTTTACAGTTCTTTTTCAACGCATTTACTTGTCTTCTTTTTAACTTCTCTAGGGTACCGACGTGTCACAAGTTCACTTCATTTACGTATCTTTCAATATATCTATTAGATTATATTACAGTTTACTATACTTACATATAATATTTATAATCATATGTTTCCACCAGCTGCATAAACGTTCACCTGAACATCGAGTCTCCGCCGTAGATTGCCACGACGAACGATTTTCCTATATAAGGCTATTTGATAAACAAAATCACCTATGGGACTACTGGTTGTGCCAGCACCAACGAAGGATAATTACAACGCTGGGCAGGCAGATTTGCGATCGCAGTAAGATATTAAAACAGGTTCTAGAATGTTCAAATTGTCGCTCTTTACTACTACACTATTTTCCTTTTATTCGAACTCAAGTTTGCGAACTATTATAAATTCCAGCACCCCCTTTTTACAATTGGTCAACCAGAAGCACAGCTTGGTTCCACTAAGTAGTGGAATTCCCTGCCAGATTCAGTTTCCCAAACTCTAGCTGGTCAAAGACGAGCTTATGTTACGAGTTGACCTAGAAGGTAGAAGATTCCCTAGTTATACTCGTATTCTTCAGGAAACACGGAAGCCGGTAGGACAGTCCATACTTTAGCTATACGTATGATTAAGTGGAAGTGAATCGCTTGGCTGTGGCGAATTTTTACTATATTCTGGGTCTGCCCTTCTGTTAGTCATGTCAATCAACAATAATTGGGTATTTGACTAAAACAATATTTTTGTCTCATTCGATAGATATAAAGACTAATAGCTAAATAAAAATTATCACAACCCGCCAAAAAAGTGATTCTACGAGTATTCGCGCAGTGCTAAAACGCTCCATATAAATCGTGTATGAGTTGTGACGTCACACGTCTGTAAATTGGAGCGTTAAATGTATGAAGCTTGTTAGATATTTTCATTTATCTCGTAAAATAATGTTTTTATGTATTATATACCCCTAGAAAAAATGTTCAAAATGCAATGAGACAACTAAATCTAACACGAATTTTACTATTCGAAGAACTATATGTATGAAATTTTAAATTCTTACCAAATCCCAATAAAAAATTAAATTTTTTACGTATTTGTATTTTGGAGTGCTTTCTTTTAATGTCCTTTATGGTATAAAATACAATTCAACCCCAAACTATTTAGTTGTGAAGTACCCAATTAGTATGTGCGCACACTCACCAAACGATTATTATGTACTTACGGGTTGATTATATTCTAAAGCCGGGATTACACGACATGTAAAGTCATATTATATTGTCGATGGAAAATAAAATCGCACATATTTTTTACATATTTATTATTAAAACAGAAGAACACGTTACACACATGAATATACTCCACAAATATTTTAATTTCTATTAAAAATAAAAATCTCTTTTAAAAATATAATTTAATTCACATTTTACTTCAATAATTGTGCTGTAATTCGGAATGTCTTCAAAATTGTTAGGTCACAGATATAAATAAAAGTATAAATTATTATCAACTATTTTAAAATTTAAACATATTTTTAAAAATCAGTCCCTTAATTGTACTTGAAAACTTAAGCACCACTGTTGGGCAAAAAAAAACACAATTATTTATATTGACCAGTTATACAGGGTGGTCCAAAATGTGACGTCCAAAAAATTTTTTTAGATTCCTTACACCTGGGTGTATCCGAAAATACCCCATGTATGTTCCGCGATTTTTTGTAGTTTAGAAGTTATGATTTTTTAAATGTATATTTCGAATTTTCTGCCGGAGCGACTTAAAATAATCGTAACTTGTTTAATAGTAAGGTTTTTTTATTTATTTTTTCTCGAAAGTGATCGTCTTGAATCACCCTTTCTACTTTATTATCAACTACACAACGTTATTCATTACAAGTTACCGAAAAAAGGGATGAAAGTAAAAATTTTAGGTTTGAGTTGAACGGAGCCAAATTTTCAAAAATTTCTTAATAATACAAAGTTAATGTTTCATTGGTTCAAACTAATTTTAAAAACTCCAGCAGTTTGTCAGCTTACCAAATAATAATAAAAAAGTTGTTCTTAATAGGCGATTTTACGACGAAATTGGCTTCAGAACTTAGTTAGGTGAGAATGCATAAAAAAAAAATGTTGTCGTAAAAAATGTTTAAGCTTATTTTTTTTTTCATTTTTATGGCCTACATTAGCAAGGCATCAAAAGCATTCAAATAATCTCAAATTGAACGATCAGTGACACATTTCATTTTCTGTTTTTAGACATGAAATTATGAAAGCTAGAATTAAACCAAAATCTACTTCAAGGCCAATCACACACAATGACACAAAGCAATAAATAACACGTTTCAAAAGGCGCCAGGCCAGTAAGGTCTTTCTCTTTCGCACTGTTATGGTTGCGTAGAAGTACGAAAGAGAAAGACCTACTGTCTTGGCCACAAAAGTCAGCCGTGCGCGCTAGGGGTTTTTTACCTGCACTTCCCTCTCCCCCCTCTCCCCATACATTCTCCGTAGCATCTCACTGTATCGTCCGTCCGCTAGTCGTTCACTCACTTCCATCGCGTGTGATACTACTTGACGTTGCTTCTTTCCGATACCGATATTTTGAACCTACTTTCGCTTTGTTACTGGACTCCGATTTGCCTTACGACTAACTTGTGCTTGTGTTACGGACTCCGATTTGCCTTACGACTGACTTGTGCTTGTGTTACGGACTCCGATTTGCCTTACGACTGACTTGTGCTTGTGTTACTGACGGCAACATGAGTAATTTTAGTCTAAGCCAGTACGCAGAAATGCACTTTTACTATGGTATGGCCAAAGGAAACGGTCATTTAGCCGCAAGGCTATATCGTCAACAACTGGACCGGCGAGGAGAAATACTGGACCATTACCCGGACCATAGGGTATTTATTAATACTCATAATACGCTGATGGCCGGGCGTATCCCCGGTCGTAGCCAAAGGCACGAAGGAGTACCCAGAGTAGATCCGGACAGAAGAGATGAAGTCATCGCAGCTGTAGAAAGAGACTCTTCTACGAGTTCCAGAGCAATAACCAGAAGGACTGGAATACCACGGACCTCAGTTCTAAGGATATTGAAAAATGGTATGTCGTTTTGTTTTTTATTTACACAAAACATAAATCACAGATACAATGCCAGGTATTAGACTTCTTCCTGCCTAGGTGGTGAGTAATAGTCCTTTTCTTTTTTCAGAAGGCTACCACGCTTACCACATTCAGCGCGTTCAGGAGCTACAAGCTTCAGATTACCCTAGAAGAGTTGCTTTCTGCGAAACAATGATACAAAGGTGTCAGGAAGACCCAGATTTTTTTAATAAGATCTTATGGACCGATGAATCCCGTTTTGAAAACACTGGAGTATTTAATATCCATAACTATCACAGCTGGGAAATTGAAAACCCACACCTTGCAAGAGCATCAAATTTTCAACATCGATACAGCGTAAACATGTGGTCGGGAATTGTAAATGGAGAACTGATTGGGCCTTTCGAGCTGCCGTCTAGGTTGGATGGAGACAGATATCTAAACTTTTTGCAGAACAACCTTTTTGAATTGCTGGAAGATGTAAACTTGGAAACAAGAAGGCACATGATATTCCAAAATGATGGTGCTCCTTGCCATTACGCACGCCAAGTGAGGGGGCACCTTAATGAAACATACCCGGGCAGATGGATTGGGCGTGGCGGCCCAATCGAATGGCCTGCACGTTCACCGGACTTGAACCCAATAGATTTTTTTATTTGGGGTTACTACAAAGAAGTTGTCTATGCTCAGCAAACTAACTCCGAAGAAGAACTGAGACGAAAATTGAGAGAAGCAGCGACGAAAGTCAGACAAAATTCAAGCGCTTTCCGCAGACTAAAAGATAACTTTTTAAGACGTTGCCGATTGTGTATCGAAGTTGAAGGGCGTCATTTTGAAAATCTTCTTTAATAAAGTAGTTGAACTTAATTTGTGTTTTCTTTTATTGATGCTAAAAATAAACCAAAATAACCGTATTAATAAAAACTAAACTAAGCTTTTTTAAAATAAAATGTTTTCTAATGTGTCACTGATCGTTCAATTTGAAATTATTTGAATGCTTTTGATGATGCCTTGCTAATGTAGGCCATAAAAATGAAAACAAAATAAGCTTAATATTTTTTTTTGACAAAATTTTTTCTTTATGAATTCTCACCTAACTAAGTTCTGAAGCCAATTTCGTCGTAAAATCGCCTATTAAGAACAACTTTTTTTTTATTATTTGGTAAGCTGACAAACTGCTGGAGTTTTTAAAATTAGTTTGAACCAATGAAACATTAATTTTGTATTATTAAGAAATTTTTGAAAATTTTGCTCCGTTCAACTCAAACCTAAAATTTTTACTTTCGTCCCTTTTTTCGGTAACTTGTAATGAATAACGTTGTGTAGTTGATAATAAAGTAGAAAGGGTGATTCAAGACGATCACTTTCGAGAAAAAATAAATAAAAAAACCTTACTATTAAACAAGTTACGATTATTTTAAGTCGCTCCGGCAGAAAATTCGAAATATACATTTAAAAAATCATAACTTCTAAACTACAAAAAATCGCGGAACATACATGGGGTATTTTCGGATACACCCAGGTGTAAGGAATCTAAAAAAAATTTTTGGACGTCACATTTTGGACCACCCTGTATAAATTGAGTTTCAACTCCTGTGTCAGATTTATAAATATATAATTAAGGATATTTAACACAAATTTTACGAATGTATTAGATATGTTTTAAATTAACAAATCAGGGGAGTTATTTAAATGTGCAAAAGTTGTCAAGTAATCTTCAAATGTCGTTTTTCATTTCGTTTTATCTCATAAAAATGTATACCCAAAAACGATAGACTCCTTGAAATTAGTCTTCCGATGCACGACGCTGATATATCCAGAAAGAAAGACGAAAGTCCAAAAGCTTTTTATTCGTTTATGAGTACCATTTGTATTCAGGGGCAACACCTCAATTTTTTTTAACATGATTTTTGGCTTTTAAATTACAGTACAGTCAATTTTAGTCTTTGCCTCTGTTCTGTTCAAGATTAAGTATCCCGCCAAAACGTCAGTCACTGCTATATGCTGTAAAAATGCAGTTTTGAATGCGAATCAACTGCAAATATACTGCATCTCTTCCAGTCCTTTTGCGGTGTGACTGAAAGTTTTTTATTTTCAAACACAACACGGCCTTCATCTCTTAAATGTGTGATGGGTTTGCACTTGGCTGTCATCATCATCTGATGATGACAGCCGTTGGAAGGTAAGCGTGCGCCTAAAGGCTCAAGCTAATGAGGTTCTCTCTCTGCTACCTTTCATACCGGAAATCAACAGGTTTGGCAGCAGAGTTGTCAACATGGTGGTAGCAAATTCTATTGATGGAATGTTGATTGACGATCATACAAGAAAAATGCAAAGCCGTTGAACTTACAATAATGCAACATAATTTTAATAAATCAATTATTTATATTTACAAAACACTTTCCAAAATCGCTATAAATACAAGTAATTAAAATTACCAATAAAATATCTTTGAATGTTTCGAATATTAACACTTTCACACGCAAGAGCTTTCATTAAAATCCATTGCGGCATTGCCCCAGCCCGCTCATAGTAAAAATTCTTTAATTACGTCACTTCTTCTTTTTCATCTGTTTCGCCTTCTTTTTCTCTTCTTTTCTTAGCTCCTTGTCTTTTATTGACTTATATAGCTTGTAACCGAAGAACACTGAAACAAATTAATAGTATTATTATACCGATGTAAATACAATAGGTGTGGTCTCGGGTTTGGAATAGCACAAATCAATGTCGTCCCGCGGTCGAAAACCATTACGAGATTTAGCTACAAGAAGCCTGTTGTTTCAGAATTTTTAAAATCGTCATTTCGGAGAAATCCGTTATATTATAAAAACTCGCATGTGATACTACAAATCCATCCAACGACAACTACAACTAAAATAAATAAATTCATCACAATTTACATACACCTAATAATAACACCTTAATAATAATTATTTTTCAAGGTTTTAGTTTAATACTTTTTGAGTCACACGAGCTACATTTTAGTCGAAACGTATCGTTTTTTATATCAAAACCATGATTGAAAATTAAATTATATCAGTAAACATCAACCATTGGATTTTTCTTGATCCTTTAAATAGTGCACAAAGTGCATGCCTTACTGACCCTAAAGTTCTGACGTCCTTCTCGCTCTCAGTGACGCTTGTAATACGAGCGAGCGAGAGAATGTCCCCTGGGGTTGCCAATTTATAATACTAATAACTACTGAATACAATAAACTAAAATTATTATAGATAACGAGCGTATTGTTTGCAATTCCCTGCAAATTAAATCTAGGAATATAGCACATACCAAATAAAAATACTAATAAAACCACGCAGACTCCCAAAAATATCAATCTATACATAATAGCTTGACCGATCGCCTCTTGCAGTCCATCTAAATTCAAATCCTGCTCTCCTAGCTTCATCTGGACCTTGCTAGCTAACAACTCTTTCATTTGAGTGGTAAATTGTTCTTTTTCAATGTCACTCATGTCGTTATACTGCGCCAGGACGCCTTGAAGCTTCTCTCTGATCTCCTCAGACTCTTCATCTTCAGGGGTTGTCGCGACCAGCTTCTGAAGCATCGACACAACGTCAATATTTTGGACAGATTCCTTCAGTTTCTGTTTGATCGCCGACCCTATGTCCATCGGCGGATTTGGCGGCAATTTCAGTTCGTCCGCCATTTTGCTGAGGGAAATGATAAGCTGTGATTGGATAGAATACGTCTTTGTGATTGGCTGAATTCAAATGAGCGCAATTGTTTTCGTTTTACTTAAAATAAAATTGATTTTATTGTAGCCAAAAAATGAATCATTAGTGGAGACAGAAAATATCTTTCTTTCTTTCTTTTGCCAAATATTCATGATTGGAAGGAAAACACATGTTTTTAGGTCAGTGACTTTTTAGATAAAGAATTGCACTGTTTACACTTTATTTTTCAGTAAAGAATCGATTTACATTTTGAAAACTCTAACGTAAAGAAAAACATTTAAATTTACATTAAACTTTTCATTATTTTAACGAGTAAATATTTTCCGATCACCATTTATAAGTTAGCTTAAAACTACGCTACTACTATTTTATTATTATTAAAATACGGCTTGTTAGTTTATTTGCACTTTATAGCTGGTCTGTTTATTTGTCTATTAAATTGATTGCAGTTAGATTCTTTATCGCGTATCGATGCATAAATAGTTTCCACATACACAGTTTAAAATCTACCTTATTAAAAGAGCTTCGATATGATTTGCTCACATACAAAATATCACTGTTAGGCTTGTCGTCCGCTTTATTAATAGAGTTGCACTGTGCGATCTTCCCTCGACTTCCTATTGACTGAAATAGCGCGGCAACAAAGTTGTCGAGAGGTATTCTGCACTTGAATCTTTAGTGAGGCCAAATTGAGCGATGACGGCTTAGAGAGAGTTAGCATTATCATCGATTCTCCTGAACATTGCAAAGTTGAAGTAACTTTGGCGACATGTTTATTGACCGAATGAGCGAAGCGAACGAAAGGTCTCCGTTTTAGATAATAGGGTAAAACGTTACTTTATGTGTGTACGAGTATGTAGGTTTTCGTGTACGGGCATATCTCAACCGATCTGGACGAAACTTGGTTTATATCAAGTATACGAGTAGGTTATCCTATACAGGTTAAACTAATTTTTGAATTTCTTTCTGTTTAGTTGCTTATTATTTGAAATTTTAGTTATGTAGTACAAAGTCAAAAATTCAAAAAATACGACTTTCGATTATAGGTATCACAAAAATTGTGAATAACTCCTCAAATTGCAGTAAAATGCTCAGTTTATGTCTACCGGTGGGATCGGCCCTTTAACTACTTGATAGAGAACCTGGCACCATATTCTCATCACAAAACTAATAGAGATCTAAAACCAATTAATATATTTGCGATAAATCTGTATATGTCATAAGACTATGTGACATAATATAATTTTAAATAACGCTAGTTAAAGATAAACGAATAAATCACAAAGTATATGAATCTCTACCAACGTATTAACTGATAAACTATTGCAAAACAATTGATAAGGATCGTAATATAATAATCTAGAGATAAGCCTTCCTACAGTAGCAACCGTAAGTCTTGAAATAAGGTTTAAGTTGATTATTGGAATTGATCCATATCTGGATATTAGTGAACAAGTAAATGCGTTTAAAAAGAACAAAGAAGAAGAAAAGTCAACTTTTACTAAGGCAAATATATGTTATATTGTTATGGGACCACACGGGAAGCATCAGCTTTCAAATAAAAAAAGAATCATCCAAATCGGTTCACTCAGTCAAAAGTTCTGAGGTAAAGAACATTTTTAAAAACAACAAACATACCGGTCGAATTGATACCCTCCTCCTTTTTTGAAGTCGGTTAAAATATAGAAAAATAACTTCCGCCCGCGTGGACTTTAGAATGTAAACGGTGCTCGTTCAAACGGGATAAAATGTATGTCATGTCATGTGTAAGTATACACATTTTTCTGATAATCCTTACAAAACACAAACTTGCAAGGTGTTGCGATTTTTCTAATGTATTATTATTGAATCCTAAGGTCTGACTTGTCTAGTTCAAATATATGATTTATATCGCCTGCGCAGGTTCTAAAGCTGTAAGTTCTTATTCTTCCGAAAATTTGGCTTACTGTTACAAGGTACAACTTTTTTAGTAGGTGGGTAGTAGGAATTTAAAACATCTAAGGCGGTTTTGATGGTAGTAATAAAACTGATTCGAAATTTGAATCCATAACGTCTCGATAAAATATTTAATAGTTGCTAAGAATTTTAAAAAACGAATTATGGCGCCACTGGTTGGACGGTGCAGCCATAAAAAACTTAAAAGTCGATTTTTTTAAACTCGAAGATTCCAAGACTCAAATCATGTTTTGTCTAAAATTGATTACGATATCCAAACTAATAACAAATAATTGCAGCAGCCTTGAAAATGACGCCCTGAGCCCAACAGTGATATAAAGCCAATTATTATTATTAACTAAATAATTATTAGTAAACAACAATAAAACTTACCACACGCTACAATGTCGACAACTTCAGATAAACTAAAAACAATATATCATGTAGGACGTTCATTATCTCTCACAAGTAAAATGCAATAATTATTTTTGCGATAATTCCGCTATTACGTAAACACATAGCGATCGGTCGCTATCGCAAACGAATACATTTTGAATGAAATGTTTTGTTTATTACAATTTTAATATTTAATTACTTACTAATCCTAAAAATGTTATCATATTAATCATTTATTATGCAGTGACAAAAATGCAACATTACTTACTCGTAAAATACACATTTTAACAAAATCTGTTTACAAATAACTAAAGAGTTATTAATAACTTAATTATATTAAGGTTTGCTCGATAAATTTTTCATAATAAATTCTGTATTTCTGTATTCTGTATTTCATAATAAAGTTGCCATAATCTTTTAAAATATAATAGCTGGATTTGTGCAGTAACTATCTAAAAATAGGAAATCGGATTGTGATGTCGCGAAATGAGTATCATTAACATACATCATATCGTACACGCCTAACTGCCCTCCTTTCTTCAATATTTCTCCTTAACCTAGGACTGCTGTAAGAAATTTTTTTTAGAAATAAGCTGTTCCTTTTGTATATATTTTTTCTGTTTTGTGTTATGTAAATATTTTCTGTGTACAATAAACTGTTTAAATAAAATAAAAAAAATACAACTTCACAGTGAATCACAATTGTCATTTTTACACACTATTTTTTCGGTTATTGTTGAAATGATCTATGAACCATTAGCTGCGTAACGGCTATGGTAGCTAACTGTAAAGCTGTAAATTAATGATATTTATTTCGCGACACTATAATCCAATCTCCTATTTTTAGGTAATTACTTATCATAGCCAGCCATTCTTTTTAAAAGATTATGGTAACAGCGGAATCCCGTTAACATGTAAAGCATTGAAACCACAAAAATGAAGTTTTTGCAGTTATAAAAATTATAATAAAAGTAGTCAAAAGTGGTAATTGACTTAATTATAAAACATAAGCATTTAAAATTCTAAAGTTCATTTCAATGAGTCTTTTATAAAATGTACATCTATAATGGGTTTGGACTTGGCCTTCATCGAAACGTAAAACATTTTATTTAGTACTACTAATCAATTTTTTTTAAATTAAATTAGTTTTCCTTCAGCTATTCATGTAATTAAACGCCTACTTATCGAACAAGCAACATGCAAATTATTTTCCATAGCACCCTAACCCAGTTGACATTATCAGTTGCTATCAAATCAAACGATATCGCGTGTAATGTCCATCGAAATATGTAACATCACCCCGATTATAAGTTTATCAATTATGTTTACGCAATTACAGTATACGTGGTGTTCTAGCATCGGGTTTTGTTGTTGATCCGATAACACTGTAGAGTCATGAGTTTACTTTGATAATTGTTCATGGACGACCTACTTAGTGGTGAAAGTTCATTTTTAGGGTTCCGTACCCAAAGGGTAACCAACGGGACCCTATTACTAAGACTCCGCTGTCCGTCTTCCACCAGGCTGTATCTCATGAACCGTGATAGTTAGACAGTTGTAATTTTCACAGATGATGTATTTCTGTTGCCGCTATAACAACAAATACTAAAAAACAGAATAAAATAAATATTTAAGGGGGCTCTCGTACAACAAACGAGATTTTTAGACGTGCGTTTTAAAGTATCAGTAACGCCATATATTGATGAGTAGCAAGAATAAATCGAGGCGCATTCGTTAGAGGATTGTTCGGTGCATATTATTTATGATTTTCCGATTTTAACTACCTACATATTCTGTACGGAACTCTCGATGCGCGAGTCCAACTCGCACTTGGCTGGATTTTTAATAAATTGAAGAGATTACAACAAAATTGTACATCAAATATACAAAACGTACTTTTTAAAATGTCTATATTCAATTGATGAATATTCATGTTTCATCTATATTCAAATGTTTCAATTCAAGCTTGCTTTCCTTATTTTGAATGAAGGATATATATAATAAAAAGGTGTACATAGCGGAAAATTCACTTTCTGTTCTTAGACGCGATGTATTTTGGACGAGAAGACATGACTGCTGAAAGAATTATTCTGCCCAGACGCCATTTATATTGTTAGGTTGACCTCTTTGTCGAAGTTGGACCTACCTAGTTGAACGATCTGCCCCAGGTATACATATTCGTCTACAACTTTGATCGTAATGTTTCTAAACTACACGGGTAGCGATCCCAATTAATGAATAATGAATAAATATTTATTTCCTTTCACATTAACATTAGATTAAAGTTTTTGGGACACTCCTTTTAAGTTAAAAAAAAAACTTGTATTAGGAGGCCCCGCTCTTCCGCTAGTTATTTAGGAATACAAATACATACAGTAAAAATTAACAGTATAAGTTATAAACTAATTACCAATAAACCAATTAGATGCAACATAAACATTTGCCACGAGTTTCGTCTTGTCCATGTTCATATTTAAACCAAACCTGTCAGGAAATTAGGAAACTTTGAGCATTGCATTCAGATCCGCCGAGGGTTCTGCTACCAGTATTATGACTATGTCACCGGCAAATGGAAGGTGAATGATGTTGATGTCCAGTCTTTTCAGTTCAGAAGCTCGAAAACATCTTCCAGTGCAGCGGTGAGGAGTTTCGCAGATATAACGTCATCCTGTGTTACACCTTTCTGCACTTGATTGGTTTCGTGCATAAACATTTTCAAAACTTCGATATAGCGATGGTCAATGTGGTACCTTTAGAGAGTCTGACCCATTGCCCAAGACCCATCGCCCATCGATCTTTTGTATAATCTGGCGAAGCGCATGTATGTGGTCTACGGTGCTGAAGCCTTTTCGGAAACCGGCTTGTTCGGGAGGTCGGAAGTCGTCAAACCTGCGTGCTAGTCGGTTCGTAATGACTCTCGAAAACAACTTATAAACGTGGCTCAGAAGGGATATCGGTCGGTAGTTCTTCAGTAAGGCATTATCGCCTTTCTTAAAGAAGAGCACCACCACGCTTCTGCTCCACGCTTCTGGCGTGCAGCCTTCGTGTATGACGGACTGAAATATGCACTGGTAGTAGTGGTCTTAAATTATAGACTAGAGGTTTTACGCAACTATGGACTACATCACAAAACTATGTGTGTGAGTGCATGCTAGTAAAAAATGGTTTAAAAAAGCGGATGAAAATGAATGCGGAATTCGACGAAAAACTTACGTAAAATAGAAAATATAAGAAGAACGAAAATGATTCCTAGCACAGTGCCGTAGCTCCCAAAGACTTGAGGCGCATCCCCGATTAGCAATGCCTTGAGATTGTCTTTCAAGTTGTCATCCATCTCCGAGGATTCCAGCATATCCAAGAGTTGCTTCCTGCTAGGAACCTGACCAGGATCTCCTCCTTGGCTAAACAGGTCTTGTAGTTTAGCCAGTTGTTCAGGATCCATATCCATTTTTGCCGGCTAACCGAACTTTTTAGAACGTAAATAACCTTTTTACTAAAACTTTGTTAAGGTGGTTTGGAAGGTAGTAGTGAAACTTTTTTTATAACGAAAGCAGACGGAACTTTACTCGCGTAGAATTTTATATAAACTTAAACGAGTGCACAGATGTCACGTTAAGACCGATGTAACGTGGCATTACGTGTTAACACGAATCGGTACAAAATATGAGATAACAGCGGTTACAATATTGATAAACGTTAAGATGTAGTATATATAATATCATTATTCGATGTGGAGTTGGTCATTCCGGTATATTGCAGTCTTTGGGGAATTACACTGTGATCATTTGTATAAATAAAATAACGCAATTTTTTCTGAATTTTTTAAAAACCTTTCGTATGACTTGATTCGTAATTTGAATTTAAATTTTGTCTTTGTGTTTTTTCAGATATGTGATTGCGATATTATACGTTACAATTGGAATACGACTGGAAGAGATCCCTATATAGCATAAAGTAGGTACCCACTTCGTGCTATATAGGGATAAGTCCGCCAATTCTGCTTTTACTATTGTCATTAAATTTTAATTATTTAAGTTAAGATGAATAAAGAGTATTCAAACAAACAAACAATACAATTATTCAAATTTTGTAGGATTCTGTACGGAACCATAACCGTCGGTCACATATTTTGAACCTTATTACGTAGACCTTAGTAGTAACAAATGTTTGTCTAATTTATGCAGTCAAACATTTGAACTTTTCTTATGACTTGTACCAAGCACAAAATAAACTTATAGTAATTGTTAATACAAGTGTATTTTATACAATAAAGTGTACATTTATTTTGTCAAACCTAAAATGAAATAATGATTTAAGTACCTGTACACAATGTCAATATAAGAGGTTGCTATGTTATAAATTGAAAAATAATTATGCTTCAAAATTCTAGGTGACGTAATATGCGATGAACATCATCTTTGTCTACGGCTGGTCACATAGTTTTCCTCACAGATCATCACAAACAAATGGCTTTCCAAGAGCAGATTTACAATGATCATCAGATGGATTTGTGATCACCGTAAGATGGTGTTGGTTGAATAAAATAATGTACTAAAACTATATATATAGGTCACCTTTCATGAATCTCATGAGTATCATCACATGGTCACATCACCATGAAAAACATCTTCTGCTGAAAATAGGCCTCCCCATCCATCAATAGGTCCCGAACCACATGCATCCAGTGACTCCCTGCAACCCTTACCAGGTTGTCAGTCCGTCTTCTGGAGGGACAGCCTCAACACATTGTTTGTTACATAATTGACACTTGAAATTTTACTTCCTGTCGGTTTTCTATTCTTCGAGTGATATAGCCTGTCATTGTCACTTCAGGTCACAGATTCATCGACCTGTAGGTGACCATAGTTTGGCTACGGAAGAAATTCCGAGCATAGCTCGTTCCATAGCTCACTGAGTGACTTTGGGCTAGTTTATTCGTCCAAAAATAGATACCTATGTTGCAGTTCCATATGTCATCACTGGCAACATGCTCTGATTAAAGACTTTTGTCTTTAGACACTGAGGTATTTTAGTCCAAATGCTGCCCAGTCTGGTTAGATTATTACATATATGTGTTTATTTAGTTATACATATTTCATTTATTTTCATTCACTCTTTCATTCACATTTAGTTTAAATTTTCCTTTACACCTCCATCCAAAATATTATTTCTCATTTCCTTTAGGTTGTCTGGCAGAGATTGCTGTCAGCGATAAGACTGCCTGTTGTATATTTTTTAAAAGTTTAATATTCCATTTTTATTATGATTTGGTGTAAAATAAAGATACAGTGTAAACTCTTTATAACGAATTTCAAGGGACCGAACATTTTTTTGTTATAAAGAGTTTTCGTTATACGGAGGGAAGAGAAAAATAAACCAAATTTAACCAATTACAATAACTTCTAATTTTATTACTATCAATAGGTAAATTATTGAAATCACATATATTCTGTTAACTTTGCCTAACGTGTTTTGCTATGCCAATATTTGTTTTGTAATTTTTTAAGTATTTTGTGCATGTCTTAGGATGTGGTGGATCTTCATGAAACAATAAGAATTTGACAAGACAATGTTATCTAAGTATAATGGCACACATGTTAAGTCAATTAACAATAACAAGGGTGAAACAGCTGTTTATGACCTCAGGTGTCATTCTTAGAAATTTCATCACCTCAAAAGATTAGTTTTGTAAGCTGATTATAAAAACAATTACAGTTAAATATATTGTTGATGTCTAAATATTTCTTCGTAATAGAGAGTGGTCATTGCATTATAAAGAGTGAATTAATGTATGGGTTTTGTGGTAAACCAACCAAGAAAGAAACAAAAGTTTTTCGTTATAACGAATGACGTTATAAAGAGTTTACACTGTATGTTGAATTGAAAATCCAACCAAGACATGTTTATATTTTTCCTTGGTCTTTTGAATAGTGTACAAAGAATTAAAACTCCTATTATAAAATATATTTTGATGTTCCATGGAACATTATATATTTCAATGTTAGAGCTTCAAAGGTGAATCTGGGCAGGAAAGCTGTGCAGCAGCTGACAGCCAGACCGAAACAGTATACTCATAGGTAGTTCACAGACAGAATATTCAGATGCTGTGTCCCACTGGTCACTTATGTAGGAACTACATCATACACTTCTGTTTGTGTGTGCTATACACATGGTACAAGACACTCGCCTGTCAATTGCAGTACACATCGGTAAGGGGTGCACAAAAGGGACATGTGTGTGTATGTTTGTTGACCTCATGCATTATTAAATGAGGTTTCATCTGAATATTCTTTACAAATGTGAGGTAGCTTTTTCCATAAGCCATAAGACTAAGCCCATGTATAGTGAGAGAAAGCACAAATATTATTTCACCTTAAGATTCAAAGATAGTATAATACATATAAAAGCCTGCCTTGTCTGAATGATTGACATATGACTGCCCAGCCCAAACCAATAGCTAGAAAGCACCAAAGTAATATAACATTGTGACATATGAAAACGCTACAACCATGAACCTGGTTCGTATGAAAGTATAGATAGATAATATTCACATAATTCATTGTTCTAACTCTGTAAAAATCGATGTAGTTGCTGCCTACGCAATCTACACATCGGTATCGATAAAAACTGTCCAAAAACAAAATTGTAGTCTGGTTCCTTTTTAATACTCTAAAAAATAAATTGATATCCGTTTCTTACCCGTGAGACTGGCGACAATGATCCCGGGCACGATAAAAACTGAGTTGGAAAATGCATGTTCTAACGGTCCGTCCTGTCCACCGCTTAAATCAACCATTTTAAGTCAAATACTGTAACGTTCACGATTAATACTATAACGGCGTATATTTAGTTATAAACTTAAATCATCAGATCTTGAAAGAGAGCATAATTTTCACTCGAAATAGCTATTTTAGAGTAAAAATTGGGAGATTCAACGTACTAAAAACTCGTCAACGACAACATTGATTGACAGCTGTAAGTTGTAGGGATGTGCCAGTTGCGATTCTTGCACTTAAAAATCGAACTTTCCGGTCCTTGAAGGTATATCTCGGAGGACTATTAGACATATATTGTTCGACCTCTAATGCTTACAAAAATAAAGATATTTATTACATTGTACCTTTTTAATTTTAAATGTATGATGGGCTTGCACTTTGGCCTTCATCTCACCTGATGGTAAATGATGATAAGGCCGTTGGATGGTAAGCATGCGCACCGAAAAGCTTCAATCTAATGAGTAGCTGACTCTGCTATCTTTCATACCGGTACACAATAGTGCTATTAACACTGCTGTTTGGCGGCAGACTTAGATCATGATAGTAGCTAGCCAGGCGGACGTAAAAAAATACCAATCCTCAGAATATACTTAACTGTGGTTTGAATCAAAATATTGTGTTGAATTTAAAAAACTAAACTTCTCAGTGTCGTTATATGTTTATTCCCGATTGTTCACGATGATGGTTAAGTTACGATACTGTTACTTTTATGTTAAGAAAATTATTTGATTATTCATATCGATTCTTTATTTTAAAATACTGTTCCAAGAAATATTCACAATTTTATAAACCATTATTATTGATACTTAGAGCAACAAGATAACGCATTCTAAAAAGAACTAGAAACCAAACTAGAAACCGACTTCAACTGCCCTGTCAACTCAACTGTCTTGGATGCCATTGTCAAAACTGGACAAAATTATGACCACACAGAAAGCACCAGCTTTCAAATAAAAAAAGAATTGTCAAAATCGGTTCACACAGTCGAATGTTATGAGGAAACAAACATAAAAAAATATCCTTCGAATTGAGAACCTTTTTTGAGGTCGGTTGAAAATGAAACACTTATTTTATAAACATAAATTTTATTATTGAAAATACACAATTATGTATATCTTTCGGCCTTATCGTATAGCATTAGTGTAAACAATACTAAAAACAAATACATTCCACTAATGAGACTCGATACAACAGTTTACGAATTTTTTTATACACAAGCTAAAAACAAAACCGTAAATAGAGTAAAAATAGTTACAGATTAAAAATATATGTTCATGGAATGTGATGACCCTTAAATAGCTACAATGTCATTCGTAAAATCTATAATTGTATAATTATATAAAAGGATCCTTAATTTATTAATCAGTTAGTATTTATGTACATTGTAAAGTGATTTTTTCTCAATTGTGTTAGACATTTTCAGTCGTATTTGGACGTATATCTGTACGTTATTCATTATTATTTAATTTATATTAATTATTTATAATTTGAAGTCCCTCAACATGTAAAGAATTATCACAGAATAAATTTGAGGTGATCTTCAAATACATTTTTTTTGAACTGGTAAAATTTTGGTCCCTTACGCTAATTTGAGTTTGTTTGTAGTCACAATGTCTACCAAATACATTTTTTAGTCTTAAAAACCTATCGGCGAAACACCATGCAAAATAGATAAACAATAAAACGATTTACAATTTTTTTTATTGAATTTGTAAACGTATTAAATTTATATATATAATTATTGTATATAAGGCACTTTTGGAATGACATTGAGCGTACATTAATATATATGCGCAATATTACATCTTAAATATTATCACCAAAATACTTTAAAATAACCAGATGGGCACTGGCATACTTATGGTTATTGAGATTCCCAATAAAAATTCAATAGTTCATTAAAATCGAATGTATAATCGTAAATTACAATAAAATATGAAAATTATAACCGATAAAACTGACAGTGCCGATCTTTATAACAGTTAATCACTTCCATTCACACAACACTTAAAGCTAAGATCTATATCAAGAAAATAAAAATAATAGTATTAAATTTTATAAAAATAATGATATTCATTTATTGCATTCATTCATAAAAAGTTGTGTGAACCAAAGCAAAGTTTCTATCAATAAAATAAAAACTAAAATTTTACCTAATTTTCTTTATTTAGTTTACGTGTAAAACTTTTTCAATTCTTTTTCAGAGGATCTAGGTTGTCTATTGAAAAATCATCGTTTCCAAAGCTGATGCCTCTGCTGAATCCATCCTGTCGACAAAAGAATAAATAATTTGAGTAATGGTTAGAATATGCATACATTTACTTGAAAAACATAAATATTAAATATGTATTACAATTACAAATTAAATAAACTAATTTGAAAAACCTGATCGACTGGCTGAAATGTACCAATGACCCAAGTCGCGGGCAGCATTGCCACGCTAAATGACAAAAGGTTAGTAAAGTTTGAATATTAGGTATAGTTCTCAGCAAAAACCTTCAAAAATGACCTTGACTGCGCAGTAAACGATTTTCGGGTCTCTTTGGCGGGGCGCTGGAGGGGAATGTCATTTCGAACGCGTTTAGGCTCGTGATTGGTCGAACAGTCTCCCCTTGCGCCCCTCTATCACCCGGGATGCGCAAACTCATCCCCACTATGCCCATTATTCTTCAAATTATTTGTCGGAACTATACCTACATGAAGTTTGTGTAAAATTAGATAGTGATAAAATGATAATCTTAGGCCTTAGATACAACGAAATGATAAAAATAACTCAATTAATCAACGAAATTATGCCACTTTCCTAAGACTTACCAGTCATTGATCTGTTGAAAAGAACGAAGGAATTCATAAGAATTAGTAGGAATTAAAAAGCCCCAAAAATAAGCCATCACCATTAAATTATTCTAAAGGATGCTATTTTTTGCATCTTATCCTTGAAAGATTTATATAAAAAAACATCTTTACATTAATTACTCAGATTTTCTTTTTTAAATATCTGTTTGATTATTTCGGTCATGAATTATTATTTTGACCTTATTATAAGCATAGTATAAAACATAAATAGCTTTTTAAACAGATATTTGCCCGTTTTCCGCCTATCTTGCTTTTGTCTTTTAAAATCCAACAGAAATATATACACATTTACTAACATTTAACGATAATAAAGCTACGAATACAATGCCGTATAACGCTTAATAGTTAGCTTAGTAATTATCATCATCAACAGCCTATACATGTCCCCACTGCAGGGTCTCAGGCCTACTCTCCTACAGAGAGTGTATGTGACATAGTACACCACGCGGGACCAGTGCGCATTGGTAGACTTCACACACACCTTTGAATTTATTCTCAGGAGTGTGCAGGTTTCCTTACGATGTTTCTCTTCATCGCAAAGCCAATGGTAATGATTTTTATCATTCGTACATGAATTCTAAATAACAAATTGGAACTCATTGGTACGAGCCAGGATCGAATCCAGACCTCGATTGTTCAAGGACTGACGCTCTACCCAACTGAGGATTTTTAAATTAAACACTTCCATCTATAGACTCATAGTAACATAAAATAATAATATATCTCACCTTCATCTCAGATATAGTTTTGTCTAGAAAGCCGTTGAAACTGCTGTCCAATTCCACAGTCTGTTTCTCGCTGAGATTTCCAAACCCGTTGAAAGTGTTACCAAAACCGTTATTGAATATGTTGTTACCGGTTTTCTGTGTGTCAAACGGGTCATACCCGCTCAAACCGTTAGTGAAGGACGTGTTCGAGTTAAAAACCGATGTTTGTAGATTGAAATCGCTGATGTCGTAGTTGGGCTTGGGGGTCGATGCAAACGGTGACGTTTGAATTTGTGACGGTTGAACGGTTTGGTTCGGAAGCGAGAACGGGGTTGAACCGAAGAGGTCGCTGCCTTTCAACTGTTGTGTCTGCATTTGGGGCTGGGGCGGCGTTTGTTGCGGCGGTGTTTGACGCTTTGAGTTTTTTGGGGGTGGCGCCACTGTAGAAAAAACAATTTAATAGGTCGCATCATTTTTATCTAGAACCATAGTCTAATAATCTATGATAAGTTACTGAAGACTCCACACAGCGCCAGTGGCGCCCTCTTTATTACTTTTTAGGGTTCCGTACGTCACCAGGCTGTATCTCATGAACCTTGATAGACAGTTGAGAGTTTCACAGATCATGTATTTATTTTGCCGCTATAACAAATACTAAAAAACAGAATAAAATAAATATTTAAGGGGGCTCTCATACAACAAAAGTGATATTTAAGACATGCGATGTAACATACTACTAGCGCCATCTAGTATCGTACTTTACTACTGCTAAACTAAAATTGATAACGAAAATCGCGGCGCATTTGTTAGAGGATTGTTCGGTGCATATTAATATTTATGGTTTTCCGTATTTTAAATATCCATATTCTGTACGGAACCCTTCGTGCGCGAGTTCGACACGCACTTGCATAATTTTAAAATTTCTGCTAAAGAGAAACATTTCAAGAACTCAGGCTGACCTGAAGATAGTTATTGCGGAAGTTCAGGATCGAGTCATTATGTATTTATTTAGATTGTGTGTAGTTATTCTAAATTGAATTACTTTTAACTGTTTTATTGATAGTAACTGAACACAATCGATATATCAATTCATGTCTCGATAAACCGTAAACCAGAAATAACAAAAAAAATTCCGGCTTAGTTTTTGAAATTATTAAATTATTGTATAGTTGCGGATAAATCTAAGAAAAGATAGATCATAGTTTGTAATCATTAATGAAACTTTTAGTTAATTTGTTTATCTGCCACATCTGTATGAAAAAAGTGTATATAACTGTTTGTTTCTTAATAAATAAATAAGAGTGAACGAGGGCGCAACTGTCGCTCTGTGGACTCAGAAATATACATAATTCAAATCAAATGCGAATCTTAAAATATTTGTGTGTTTTTGTATCCGATAGAGAGAGACTTCATGAAGGTAATTTCAACTTACATAACGGGGGCGTGGGTGTGCCGGCGGTCTCCACGGCGGGCGTGGCGTAGCGAGACACTGGCTCTGACTCGTAAGCGCGAGGGTCGAAGTCTGTAATAAGTACATCACATTTGAAAACAAGTAAATGCGTTCAAAAAGAACTGGAAACCGACTTCAACTGCCCTAAAAATCTACTTTTACTAAGGCAAATTTAAGATTTATATCGTTTTCTCATGGATGCCGTTGTCAGAACTGAACCAAATTGAAACGGGACCACACGAGAAGCACCAGATTTCAAATAAAAAAGAATCATCCAAGAGATAAATCCAAAGTCAAAAGTTCTGAGGTAACAAACATTTAAAAAAAATTGAAAATAAATAAATAATACCCGTCGAATTGATAACTTCTTCCTTTTTTGAAGTCGGTCAACAACAACGACACATATATAACAAGTGAATGAAAAGTGCATTTTAAAAAGCTCGGCTGCGAACAATTTTTTTCGTTACCCGCCCTTATAAGTTATATCCCTTGGTCTACTGCTGAAAGTAAGGGAGTTTGGTCGCGATGGGTGGAAGTCGATGGCAAAAATGTAAAAAATATATATGTCCTAGTCTAACTTATGTTAACTGCACATGAGTGAAGAAGTTCACACGAGAACTTCTGGAAACTTCTGAAACTTTCTGTAATGATCTAGAAACGTTTATGCCAAAATAAATGCCCACCCATGCGAAGCCGTGGCGGGACGATAGTATTTCTTTAAAAAACATATATTCCAGACGACGACGGCAAATCCAGGGTCGGTGCGCATGTCTCTCGTGCTACATCATCATCACTTGACATCAAGTGAGAAGAAACTTGTGAAAAACAGATGAAGGTAACTTACCGCTGTCCGAATCAGAGTTGAGCAACAGGTGTTCGAGCTTGGTGCCTACGACGGGGTTCTTGCTAGACGAGACGTCGAGAGGGTGCTTACTGAAATACACAAGAAAATACAACACATAAAAAAAAATTGATTAATCGATTCCAAGAGCACGATACCCTTCAATTTCATTATAATCGTTTGACCCTTTTACCACATCCTAAAAATAAGATTATGTATGTTTAGCTGTCGACTCTAATATAAATCTAGTTAATCATCAACAGCCTATATATGTACTACAGGAGCTCAGTCATACTCTCCAGGCACCACGCGGGACCAGTGCGGATTGGTAGACTTCACACATACCTTTGAATTGCTTCTCAGGAGTGTGCAGGTTTCCTCACGATTCCTACTCGTAATTTAAAACAAAATATCTGGGCGACCGAGCTTTGCTCGTAGTTCTTTAAAAACTAACAAAAACTTTATTTCTGCCCCTAAACCCACAAAAAACAAAAATAAAAGCAATTTTCCAACTGGGATTTGAACGCGGATATCTCGGACGGAATGACACGTGTGAACCACTCGGCTAAAGTGATTATGTGAGACAGCGTGAAATTTCCCATCATATATAGCGTCGAATAATGCGAAAGAAAAAGCGCATGAAAACTCGAAAACGCGCGTTTTCCCAGACATGAGACTAATCTAGATAGATTTTTCGCCCCCGAATACCCCCAAATACCAAATTTCAGCGAAATCGCTGGAACCGTTTCGGAGATCCGAATTATATATATAAGAATTGCTCGTTTAAAGGTATAAAATAAGATGCAGTAAATTACTCAATCGACTCTTCTGTCTGCTGTTGCTACGACTTTATCATCAGTTACAAATCTGAGGATCGAGGAGAGTTTGAATTAATAACCAACTTACTTGGAAGACATTTTCCCATTGTGGTGTGGCGGCGGCGTGTTCAGCAACAGATTGTTGTCGTTGCTAGAGTTGAATGTCTCCGTAGAGTTGTTCGAGAGAGCGTCCGAAGCTGAAAAAGAAACATATACAATTTATATTTCCACAAGAAATACGAAAGTTGAATTTACGTGACTGGGTAGCAAAGTGACATATATATGACAATTCCACGAATTACCCTAAGAAAGCCGCGTCACAGCTGCGTGAAATTAGAAGAAGTATTCTAGTACTCGCACAAAAAGTTTGCCCCTCTGAAGTTAGTCACAAAAGACCGCGAAGTATCAATTAATAACATACATATAAATGGGAGGCAAGGCAAGTTAGTGGGTGCAAAGAAATGTCCTAGTGTTTTATGTCATCTAGGGATAGTCATTATCGAAAATAATACACACATTCCGTCTGTACATGTTTGAAATTGCGGAGAGCTAACTTCGGAGGGGCAAACTTAATGTGCGAGTACTGTAATAAGGGTCCTAATGGAGACTGCAGGAATATTTGATTGCTCAGTGACGTAACCAATGGCATCTTATTCAACTAACTAAATCTTTAGCAGATTATAAGTATATTACCCGGCAAACAATCTGAACAACAATGGGCATAGTGGGGATGAATTCGCGCATCTCGGGTGACAGAGGGGTGCAAGGGGGGAATGATCGGCCAATCACGCGACTTATTGCGTTCGAAATGTCATTGTCGGACTCGAGCAACGAGGGTCCCGTACATAATATGAATAAGCTAGGTTTTCAACAGTTACAAGGGACTGCATTGAGTACTTGATATAAATTTCGACTCGATATCTACACACGTTCTTGAAGAAAAAAAAAAGCCTCTTGACAAACAGACAGATGGAAAACAAAGTGATCCTAAATTCCTTTTTTCGTTTTAGGAACGAAACCCTAAAATCGGATCATATTTTGTCTGGCTATGGAGATTTTTTTTAAATGATGAACGTTTTACCAATGTCGGGAGTTTTGTTTCCGTTCATGGCGCTGAAGCCATTGGCCAGCGTGAGGGAGGCTATCTGCTTCTCCAATTCCTGAGGCACTTTGAACTCGGTCACTTCGGACAGGCTGTTCCGGGCCAGGAATGACGTCAGGTCGTCCTTGTACGTCACCTTGGATAGCTCCTGGAATACGGATAAACGCCTGGTAAACATGTGGCTTTGAAATATAACAATAAGCATTATCCTTGGCGCGAACTTGAAAAATGGTGGTTTATTGCAATTTTGTTAATGTGTGTTTTTGTGTTATAATGGTGTGATATAGTGCAAAAAGTGTCACGGACGGTGTTATAGTATCAATTACGCAAAATTGCGAGGGTTTCGACGCGATCCGAAGAGTTTACCATGTCGAGTACATTCGGCATATGGATTCTTTCGAATAATGTTGTAACCGAGGCTGGCCTTTGAAATTCTCGTCAAGAATCCAAAACAAGCGAAAAAATGTACACATTATACATTTTATTGAGAAAACTATAAGTCACTTTTTACGACATCCACGTCAGGGGAAAATAAGCGAAGGCAGACTATAGGGAATTGAAAATTATATTGAGCTTTAGAACTTACCTGTAAGCGATTTTTGTAAGCTTGCATCTGTAGCTCTAATTTCTTGTTTTGTAGAGTAAGCTTCTGCATTTCTATGTATTTACCGTTGTCGTTCAAGAACCTCCTGTAATACAAGTAATATATTGTTAAAAAATTATTAAATTCAAAAACTACAACCAACATAATAGAGCTCGTAATCACACTGTAGAAACCGAAATTCAAATACTCAAATCGCTAGGTTATAAACCGAATAGGGAAGATACAACCAAATTAGATTGGGCTGAATTGCATTTTATAGCATAAATGGACATTAAAAGAAATCCCACCAAAATAAAAATACGTAATAATTTTGATTTTGATTTTGCAAGCTGCACCTGAAACCTGAACACTTCTAAGAAGAAATTCAAAGATCTCTGTAGGAGTTCTTGCCCCGCAGTGGGGACATATATAGTCTGTTGATGAAATAGCGGAATTATCCCGTAACGTTTATACAAAAACATACTGTCGAATTGAGAACTTCTCCTTTGGTCCCAAAGTATATTCTACCCACCTGTAAGCCAAGTCGAACGCCTGTCCAATCGTGAGTGTTATCTCGGAAGCCAGTTTTGTAGATATGAACACGAAACATTCATGTTTCTCGGCAGCGTCGTGGCCGTTCACCTGAACATGAAATAAAAGCTTTTAAAAAGTAATTTAATTTAAGTAAACAATGACAGAAGACAGAAGCGTCGGTGGCGCAGTGGATAAGGCGCGGACTCTCAATCTGAGGGTACCGGGTTCGAATCCAGCCGTGTACCTATGAGTTGTTTTTCAATTCAAGTACATTATCCGGTTGCTTAACGGTGAAGGAAAACATCGTGAGGAAACCTGCATGTCTTGATCAGGCATGTGAAGTCCGCCGATCCGCACTGGGCCCGCGTGGTGGACTATGTCCCATACACTCTCTATAGGAGAGTAGGCCTGAGCCCATGCAGTGGGGATTTATGTAGGCTGTTGATGATGATGATGAGATTCGTCTTATTAACCACTACAGTGTCAAAAGCTATATTAAAATTATTGGAAATCAAAATGGCGGATTTTTGGCGCCAAAGAGATTTGGATGAAGAGATGATGAAGAGCATACTCACCCCTCCACTGACTCCGTTGACAGTGCTGCCACCTTTTGCTATGAACGAGAAGTATTTCTTGGCGCCCTTATCGTCGGCGCAGTAAGATATCCGGTGCAGCGGGAACTGGTACATTATGTTGTTAGATCGAGGCTCCTGGAAATAAGTAACGGTTATATTGTTATTAAATTTGGAACTGTTTTTGAAACTAAGACACTTCCAGCGACTTGTAAATAAATTCGCGTGCAACAAGTGATGTGAAACCAATCAGGCTAGGAACTTAATTGTTAGAAACAACAACAAATATCCATCGGATTGTAACTTTTAAAACAATTTTTAAAATATTATATTTTTTTCATTAATTTCCACCTCTCACCCAATTTTACGCGCCTTAATAAGGGCAACAAAAAAGTTCAGTGTCATTTTTCTACATTTTTCAAAATTACTGAAATATAATTGTTTAAAGTTTTACCTCCGTCATTTTTAAAATTTACGAAAAACTGAAATCTGTCATGCTCACACGAGAATCGGTAAAGACAATATCATCTATCGTCCAGACGGACCAGAAACGATATAGAGGTACATATATAGACTATATTTTAAATCTTTTGTGCTGATCATCAAGGTCATGCCTTGCCATGCCAACTATGAGGTATTTTTAAAAAAAAGTTTAATTAAAGATATGCAATACGGACGATAATTTTCCGTGATAACGTCCTATAAGATGCGTTACAAGCCGAACGCTTAGGCCGATCGTGCCTCTCTTGTTTGCTCCGCGCTCTCAATTGCACACTTAGGTGGAACGTGACATTTTTCGTGCGTGCAGCCCGCATTCATAGATTTATACGAGTAAGACGTAAAAAACTGATAAGTTCACTAAAAGAGGTATGAAAAGCAGCAGAGTTAGCAACTGATTAGATCAAGCTTCTTGGTGCGCACACTTACAATCCAAATAGCCTTACCATCAGAAATGATAAAAACTGCAAACGAATCATTCATGAAGAAATTCATGTAGAATATGTACAAAATATGGATTTTACGAACGAATACGAATGTATCTAGATCCAGCAAAATTATATTAACTTCAGTGGACCGGCTTTCCATTGTGTAATAAAACTGTCTGTTCACTTGTGTGTATAGCACAGCACAAGCGCGCATTTCCGCCACGACCGCGTCGCAGGCGCAAGGTCAAAGGGAAACTAACACCCATTGTCGAATGAAGGCGGATCTAGATTTAGAACGAACCTGTTACATCTAGATATCAGTCTTCCAAGGATCTAGGTCTAACTTAGGACTGGTTTTGTACCTAGTTTTGTAATTGGATTCAATCGGGGTCTCTCTTTTTAGGGTTCCGAACCCAAAGGGTAACCAACGGGACCCTATTACTAAGACTTCGCTGTCCGTCAGTCACCAGGCGGTATCTCATGAACCGTGATAGTTAGACAGTTGTAATTTTTACAGATGATACTAAAAAAGGAATAAAATAAGTATTTAAGGAATATCCCATAAGGGAGAGAAAAGATTATAA
Organism: Carcina quercana; assembly: GCA_910589575.2. Taxonomy (NCBI): domain Eukaryota; kingdom Metazoa; phylum Arthropoda; class Insecta; order Lepidoptera; family Depressariidae; genus Carcina; species Carcina quercana. The sequence continues at coordinate 3,537,988 of OU342454.1, read as the reverse complement.
AATAAACACGTTATTTAGACGTGCGTTTTAACGTATTAGTAACACCATCTAGCATCTTCCAAAAAGCATTAATCCATTTGGCGCCAGTCAGCTCAATTTTGAATTTATGACACATAATTTGCGACAGAGAACGTATATTTATCTCGTTCTGACTTACGTCAATTCAATGATGTTAGAAAGGTTAGAATATAGTTATTTGGATCCTGATTCATATAACCTATCTTGGCGGCCTTATCGGTAAAAACTGATTTATTTTAGGCAGCCTTTGGGTTTCAAGTTAAATAAGCCTTTTGTATACAGTTTTCTCTCTGTTTTGTGTTTTTTAAATACATTTTCTGTGTACAATAAATTCAAATTCTTTATTATGTTTTGTTTCCAGTTTGTTATTTGAAATTAATGTACGAATGATACAAATCATTAACAATGGCTTTTCGGTGAAGGAAAATCTCGTGAGAAAACCTGCACACTCCTGAGAAGAAATTCAAAGGTGTGTGTGAAGTCTACCAATCCGCACTAGTCCCGCGTGGTGTACTATGTCCCATACACTCTCTGTAGGAGAGTAGGCATGAGACAATGCAGTGGGGACGTATATAGGCTGTTGATTGAAATGTCAACTCAAACTCCAGAAAACATTCAGTAAAGCTGTCAAACTTTGATCACATTGGACAAACATTTGGATGAGTGTCATTGGGCCCAAATACGCATTCCACTGCATCGGTCGGTAAACAAAAATGGTTCACATACATTATAACAGATGTTTCGTAACATTCAAGTATGTTCAAGTCGGAGTGTGTTATGTATGGGTGTATGAATGAATGCGCCCGCGCAAGTATTGTGTGTATGTGAATATTTGTATTGTTTCTGTTATGTAAGCCGACGCGAGGCCGCGAGTTTGCGCTACTTTAAAATCTGGGTCGGAAACTCGGCATCGTCCCATAATTGTTTATCTTAAAAATCCTTAACGCGTTTGGGGACATACAGAGAGATTTAAATATAGTAATAGATTATATATAGAGCGGTCATTGGGAAACGTTTCATATAAACATTTTGATCTCAAAAGTCAATGGTGTGGCAAATGTCTTTTACGGCCGCGTGACGTGATGTGACAGTAGATTGAGTAACTTATTACCAATTGGTAATAAGTGTAGGATCAAAGTGTTTGTTTGCTTTGTCCTGTCTATTAATATTAAATGTCTTTGGGGTCATCGCATTAACCATTGTCATCTATCCTACTAATATTATAAGTGTGAAAGTTTGGATGTTTGTGACGCTTTCACGAAAAAAATACTGAATGGATTTAAATGAAACTTTACAATAATATAGCTTATACATCAGAATAACATATAGGCTATAATATATAAAGACACAGTGTGTAAATTGTCCAAAATCACACTTATAATATTAGTGGGATTACATGGGCAATTTGGGCATAACATAAAAGCGTTGCCTAGCGTATAATATGTAAATTCGTATATACAGACTTTCGCGTTTATAATATTGGTGTGAAGACTATTTGAATATACTACGTTAGATATTGAAATTTATTTTGTTTCTTTAAACTATTAGACTACGTTACTGATGTATACGCGGACAAAGTCGCGGGCGGAAGCTAGTATCTATATAAATTGAAGTTCCAAAGCCACGATCACAGGCGTCAGGTTGTCTGCTATTCGATATTTTACAGGATACACTTTGGGGAGAGTGCGAAGGAGCTATTTTTGTTGACTCCACCTTCAAACAGAAAAACGTCAGACGATATTCCTGCAGCTCGCAACAAGCGTTTCGCTTCCACATTCATCATGCGGATAAAATATGGCATGCACTACCGGTTTCCGTGTTCCCAGAAAACTACAACTTGTGAATCTTCAAACGAAGAGTAGATAGGCACTTCAAAAGTAAATAGGCACCTTTTAAGATCTAGACTAGCCTAAGGGCGCGCGGCGGGTTCGACCTCGGCTTAAGAGGATTGTCTGTTTAGAGCACGTGGCCGCGTTCAAGGTTGCATTGTTTTGTAGCTGTCCCTATCCGAGCCCTATCCTACCCGAGCGCGTACGGTGAGACAGCATACACTACGCGAAGTTATCCACCCGTTATTTGGATGTTTCGTAGTCCAGTGATCATTTGAAGGATACAGTATATTATGTGGCCATTTTTTCAATACAGTATATTAATAAAATTTCAGATGTCGGTGGTTTTTCCAAATTGTTCTAAATTGATTCATACTCTTGTAAAACAGGTTCAAAGTTGGGGCTTTTTATTACCGAAAAATACAATACTTTGACGCCCTGTAACTCTGGAAGTATATATTTAAACGAAAATCTGACTCACCACCGACACAGATATTTGTTTTTAGATTGTGTCTTGAAAATTTCATAGATTTTCATAGCTTAATACTCAAAATATGACTGGACTACGTTTGTATGGGCGCTTTGACACCAGCATACCCTCTTAAGTCTGTTGCTATAAATGCGATATGCGCTGTCTGTGCTGTGGGCTTCTAAGGACGGATCGATCGTAGCTTGAAGAGACAAAGTAATCTGATCATTCCAACAAAGTTTGTGTAACGAACAATCCTTTGTTTGACTGAATTTGTTGTGTGTTTTAGTAAAACTTTCACACCCGGACCAGCGACCCGGCTTTATAAAGACGCAAAGAACACACAACGCGTCCAACTTCAAATATAACACGTTTTTTTATTCTGCGCGCGCGCTCCATTTCTCCGTAAGGCTGCGCAGGAGTTTCACTTTTACAATCAATTGTTTCATTGTATTGACACATGTTTATTGAAAACAATGTAAGCGTTCATGACATTATTTTTTGTATCTTTTGATTTATATTTTTAGGGTTAGGTACCTTAAAAGAAAAAAGGAACCTTATAGGGTCACTTTGTTGTCCGTCTATCTGTCCAGACCCTATTACTCAGAAACTCGAGGAGGTATCAAGTTGAAATACGGAAGTGAGCATTTACTTCGACATGTGAAAAAAAAGAAGCTTCTATGTGAACGCAATAAAATAATCGGCCATTTATGGCGCTTATTTTAACGACGAAAGAATAACAACCTATAGGGTACTTCCCATTTACCGAGAATTATTAAATTTGGCAAGAAGCAAGAGCACATATTTCTTATTATATCATAATAGCTTTATTACGATTCAATCGGACTTACATTTTATTTCTAGCATTGTTCGGTGACGTTACCTGTTATTACTTATGATTAACTAAATTTTTCAAATAGCAATACTTTAACATCGTCAGAAGAATGTGTTTCCCTTGTGCGCCGATAGATGGCGTTACCAGTCATATAAACGGCGCTAACGAGTGTTTTCCATTAGTATGAAGTGTATATTATATTATATACAATTTAATTATTGAAGTACAAATCGTTTGTTTTCGATCTCAGTGTGGTTTCATTAACTTGAGGGCTTTACATACTTTAATTATGTTTTGTTTCGGTCTTTGTTTACGTCTAATATTGGATTGGAATGAACTTTATATATTTTATTACCTGTATAGCAACACCATCGACTGATATAGTAATTTCGACCTTCTTGCATTTCGCGCCATCTTTCGCTTCAGATTTCTTCAACTGTTGTGTGAATTGTAGTTTCTTGATGGCGTCTTTGACGACTTCTATGCCTTTGGGTTGGTCCACTTGTGTGCAGCCGAGGAACTGGAAAACAGAGTACGGGACTACGTTAATATGTACCTAAAATATGTGTCTAAAATCGGAACAGATAAAGGGAATTTAAGAAAAAATTAAAAGCATGGAAGTTAGATACCTTTGATGATAAAATAATAGGTAGATAAATATGATATTAATTATAATAGATATTAAATATCAATCCTAATGAGATGCTGGCTCTGCTACGTTTCATATCAGAACACAAAATGTTTGGCGGCAGACTTAGGTAACATGTTGTTAGTTAACCAGGCGGACTTAGATAGTGTCCTACCGCCAACCAAACCGAGTACCGATAGGTACCACACTGGGAATCAAACCTGGGGATCTACGGATTGTAAGTCCAAAAAATACTATCAAAAAATATAAACAGTACGAACAAAAACTGAGTGACTTCGCTTGACCAGCTTGTTATAGCTAGGCCTAACAGAATTAATACTTACATGATCCCAGTCTCTTGAAGACTTAATTCTACGCACGGCAATCTTAATACCTTTAAGCTCGGAAATAACCCAGATTTTTTATCGCACATCTATGAATATGATGCAATAAACGTGCCTTAGATATGAATAATATGTTTTCAACAATGGCTACCAAAAAGTGTAACTTATTATTCGACCAGACTGCGTTGGGAATTCCCTGAATCCGTTGCATGCATTGCTTTTTTGCGATATTTTTTCCGAACTGATTTTACTGAAGGTGAAAAATATGGTCAAGTACGTGTTGGGGTTTGATTTTGAGGTTCAGTAGATATTGCCGGAGTTACATCGTAATCAAATAAAATCATAATATCTTATCTTCTTCTATACAACATCAATATATCAGTCAGAATCAATAATAAATTGACGCATTTATGAAAGATCATCACTTGGGAACGGCTACACCGATTTGGATAATGTTTGAGTTTTTTTTACAAGGTTTGTATGAAAGTTTTTGGGGGGAAATCCACCGGAAAGTCAGGAAATTGTTACGGTATTTTGTACGAAAATAGTTTTTTTTGTTCTGCTGTCGCATGTTTTCTAATATTATAAATGTGAGAGTTTTTTTTGTGCTTATTTGTCATTTCTTGAGTTCTTATGAGAGTCAGAATGACTTGTTCTTGTATTGGAATAGTTGAAGGATCGCAGAAAAATATAAGCTACATTTTATCCCGATCATAAGAGTAAGACAAAGTCGACGGCAACAATTAGTTCAATATAATTGAATTAGAGCAATATCATAAATGCGAAAGTGTGTTAATTTGTTTGTTAGCACTTAGAGCCTGCAGCAATATAAACTATAGCACATTACACATGTAACATTCGATTTTGGCACTTCGTCGGCTGCTACCGCGGCACTGTCGGCGTAGGTATGTTCATGTTGAATCGTCAACAGCCTAAATATGTCCCCAATGCAGAGGCTCAGGCCTACTCCCTACAGAGAGTGTAACATTGTTCTTAGAGTGTTCATATTGAATGCGCTCTAAAATATTTTTGCTACAAACAAGTTATTATTAGTTTGGTATCATAATCACTAGCTGTATATAAGGCAAAAAAACGATAAAACGGTCGAAAGAACAAATGACCAGACAATTGCCAGTTAGATGCTCGTGAAATTACATAATTAGCTATATAATTACCCCATTATCTCGGTTATTAAAATAGCCAGTTAAAAATTTGAGGTCGAGGTGGGGGCGTGTGAACTGTGAATTCACAAGCTATGCAGTCGCTAGACAAAACACTATGAATTGATGCACTTTTAGGGTTCTGTCATTAGAATAATAATACAAGTTAGTATAGAAATGAAACTCTCGCTCCGGACGCGTTAAGGTCACGATAATAGCCTACATGTGAGTAGGGTCTAGCTCTCGCCGCCTCGAGCTCACTCGCTCGTGCACTGCGCGTCCGTCCGTTTCTATCAACGTACATGAATTAGCCCTAGCGGGAAGGGGGCGGGGCCAGGGTGAGAGAGTAGACGAGACGAGAGAGAGAGATGTGTGCAGTGGCGTGTCTATGTAACCAGGGGACCCTGGCCAAAATTAAAAAGAAATACAATCAGCAGGAAAAGTGGTATGTTCCAATAAAAAATATGTACTTACTAAACAAATATGTACTTACTAAACAAATAGATTAGATGAAGTCCAAGTGCAAACCCGTTATTATCGACCAATCGGGCCTTTTGGAATTATTGTGTAATTGCTAAGAATAAAAAAAATGGCGCCATTTGACGCTCCACCAACCTTGAGAAAATGCACCGAAAATGTGTGATTTATCTTTTGCGGAAATCAGTACTTTTATCTGTCTAAGTTAGGTCACTTCCAATAAAAAACAATTGACCAGTATAATCAGGAATTGTAAACACAAAAGAACTTTATCAATGGACTGCGTAATTCAATGTTTTTATACAAAAACAGATATTTCCTAACGATATCGTATGACGGGGGCGTCAGTGCGGAATATTGCGGATATTGTCATTGTTCTATAAATAAACATGAGAATTCTACAGATTCCTGTAATAAAACGCATGTAACTAAATGCCAGAGATGACTTTGTATAACAAATTTCCCAGATTTTCTATGTTTTATGACCTCGTTTTATTTATTTAGGAACTTTGGGGCGTCTATTAACCACGTAACGCCTTTTTGGATTCGGCTGAATATTGGCCCCATCCCTTTTACTTCCCTTCACGTCACGTGACTTTTTCTTTAATTTTTAAGGAAAAATCTAATTACAGGATTTGAATGAAAAATTGGTGTAAAAGTTCAAATCAATTGTAATTTTTACTAGTGTGGTAAAAAGAAACGAAAGATTATAATGTCGTGTTTCAAAAGATGTATAAATAGAATCAATATTTAATTAGAGACAATTTAGTGAGATTGTGGTAATGGTTTGCACTGATGGACTGTCTTCAATAAATAAATAATAATAAAACCTACCTTTACAAGGTAAGCGACGTGTCCTTTAACTAATGCGTCGGGTGCGTGTATCCAGTTTCTTCCGTTGGGGGCGCCATTTTGTTTACCTCGTCCCTGCCAGAATAGCAGGGTGGACATCCTGGAACAAAAGACAGATGCGTCACAACTATTCCTGTAATAACGGAGGTTTACATTTACTCAAATAAATTTTTTATATTTATTACGTAAGAAAAATGGGAGAGAGATTTAAGTCTTATTTTGTCTTATATGGCAGGAGGTCTAAATAGTACTTACGTAAGTTCAAAAAAGTAGGTTAACATTGAAATTAATTGCAGAGGACATAACTTTTATGTAATATATCAATCAAAATCAACGCATTTGCTAATCAAATCTTACTTTTATTACATAGGGATTCACAAAATTGTTTTACGTAATAAATGAACAGACCCTTAGCGACGGGGTTTAGTTTGTAAAAGTTCTTTAGACGCATTTTTTTAAATGTAAATTTACTAATTTTAATACGTCATTATCAAAGAGTTTGTTCATAACAACTTTCGAAAATTTCGGCCTAGCTTTTTTTGTGGTACACTCGAGTACAAAAATATGTATCCACTTTTGAACCATGTCTCATTCACTCTTGCTTGTTCCTATACAGTGTGTTGAAGGAAATGTCAAAGGTGAATGTGACATGGTTTTAACCTGGATACATATTTTTGTACTCGAGTGTACAAAAACATTAAATGAAATTTGATGTTTTCCACTAAGTACCAAAATATTTGGTAGAAACAAAATAAGTGCTACAAAAATATAAAAAATCTATCAATTTTATTTTCCGTTATTTTTAAAAAAGTGTCTACAGAATTTGAAACTTTTCTATTAATTATAGCCGCACTTGTAACGCGTAATTACAACCATCCGAGCCTTCAGCGTCATCAGTCCTTGAGCTATGGATCGTGCTTGATTGATCTATGATAATGCACGGATAATGATCAATTAATATATCGCGTTTATAAAATTATACTTATGCACGCCGTCTGCGCAAGTCACGACGCTTCTAGGATGTGGAAAATGTCTAGATTTTCTTTGTTGTTGTAAAAACCTGTCTACAATTATACAACATACTAGCTAACCGCCCTTGCTTTGCACGGGTGCAATGTATAGTCTCTCAACATTTTTTGTGGGGCGTAGTTTTAAATCTGTGATATCTTCTAAGTAACTTTGGGGCCCAGGGGCCTCAATTGAAACAAAGAAAATAATTTATTCCGGAGACTTTATTTAAAATATTTATTATCAAATACAATACATAATACATAAAGAAAAAAAAACACAGCAACGAATTACAGTAAAATTAAGTTAACTTGGAAAACGTCACCAGCTCAGCCTGATGCTGTGACCCAACGATCACAGCTGGACCGCGATTTATCTCTAAACTCATCATCTCTTTCAACCGAAGCATTCAAACGAATTGTACTATTTCTAACTATCATTTGAAAACTATAATCATCGTAAGAAAACGCTGTTTTGGGGGGTCGCAGAAAAAAATGGCCCATACAAACGTCGCTCACATTATCTATAAATATAACCTCTATAAGAATCTGTCATCAAAAGCCAGTGTTATAATTTATCGAAATTTTTCGAAGTGAACACCAACCCTGCCCCCCCCCCTCAATTATGTTTTTGTCATTTTTGCGATTCTGTGTCCCCCGTTTGTTCAGCCAGCGTACAATGTAGTTACACAGACAGAATTATTAATTTTAAAATAAAGCGTATGAAACCGATGTCGTATTCTAGTCAGACCACCACGTAATTAGAAGGACGCATTCTTTCGTATTAATTCAACGTGAGGCAATACTTATGTTTATTCAGACATGGTTTCCATTATATATTGAGTATATTATAGATTCTTTTGCACAATCACCGATGCTGCGTATTAAATCGTTGCAAAGAGTCACATAAAGTCTTCGACGAGCACAAGCAAAACATTTACAAGTAAATAAGCTAGGCAAAAACTTTCAATATACATACGAGTATGTATTCAATTTACGTAATTCAATATACGTACATTTGAAATGAGACTTAATTTTCTGTAAATATGTTTTTACGAGATGTTGCAACATTATCTGAAGCTCTCGGTATACCAAACAGGCTTAAAAAAGAAAATAAATAAAAGTGAAAATAAGTTTAATTTACAAAAGAATAATATTATCTAATTACAACACGTCAATATTTAAATATGTAATTAGTACAATACGAATGTCATTTTCGCATTTTAGACATGTCAAAATATTAGGCATTAAACAATATATTTGTTAACATTTTTAAGTTCTTTGTTGGTTACATGGCATTACATTGCATATGGTAGAGAGATAATCTTGGCGCGAACTTAAATTATTGACAAATTATTAACAATTCAACCACAAACAAACAAAAGTAATTTTTGTAATTTTTTTTTCATTGCAATTTTATTTACTTTAAATAAAGTTTTTAAAAAACCACACATATGCTAAAATAATTAGCGACAATTATAATAATTTTCACAAATTATAATAATACACGAAAACATTCAACTTAATTTTGTCCCTAGATGTCTATTTCTCAGAAACTAGTTTGTTTCATTAGCATCTTTCATAATGCGCGAATGCAGTGGTTCTTAACCTATGGTCCATTCTTTATTTATTTTGCAAAACATCACCTTCTAGAAAATTCTATTTAAAAGAAAATTTTTTTTAACATAATGGTAACAAGCCAGACGGTTATAGAAACTGTCATATCACCAACCAAACCTAAAATCCCTTCTATATACCTACAAAAAAGTCAGAATGACTTGACTTTCCGTTACAGAAAACTTTTACGTTAACTAAACTTTTTGGAATTAGTTGCATACGTCATTGGAAGAATCTAGCATTCAAGACACAGGCTCGGCCTAGTGGGAATGCTAGTGTACATAGTTATATAAAAATAATAGTCAAATTGTTACCCAGGATAAGACATCGCGAAAAGTTTAAGTGGCAATAAAGCTTTTTTTTATTAGCATTTATAATTTTATTTTATTTGTTGGAAAATTAACAGCTTACAGACAGTTCGTAATATAAACAAATATAGAGCACGAAAAGAGCCTTTCCCGAATAGGACAGTTAAATGGATCTATTCTTACGAGTTAAAAATTAAAGCTTTCTACATTGGAGTTACGTTAGGAGCGTAATATATTGTAAGTTACAAGTATGAATGTTAGTAGTCTTGTTATTCCATTTATATACTAAGAAGGGGAAAAAAGAAGATGTATGTAATTTATAAAGATAGTGATAATGATGACGCTAATGTAATGTATGTGTGTTTTCTAAGATTCTATTTAAACGATAGGTTATATAGGCTTGGGGGTCCCTAAAGCTACTGTACAGGGTCATAATAGAATTAGAGGTCCCAGTCACAAAAAAGGTTCAGTACCACTGGGCTAATGCAAAGGTCATTACCATCGAATTGGATGTAGCGGTTTCTGTCAGTGTCATTGATCACTTAGCACTGCTGTGTTTTGCGTCGAAGTTTTAAAAAATCCTTGTGAGGTCATCGGTCTAGAGGTCGAATGCGTTGACATAGATGGAGTGAGGAAATATTTATGTTTTCGGTTGTTTGAATTCAACCGCGGGTTGCGTTGCAGAGACACAGACCTTTTTCATTTTTTAAAAACGCGTTCTATTTTTGAATTTTCTACGCGTCATCTCAGAAGGTTGTGCCGTGAGTCGTTTATGCAAAGATATCTTTGTCATAAGACCTTGAAGAGAATCGACGTTTGAATAATAAGTACACAAAGATGTTAACTGGACAAAACTTTGTGTGTAAACAGATACTGTTTACTAACAAAGACAAGACAGTGTGTTTTTTTGTTTCCGCGAATTTTGCACGGTCCTATTAGCATTTGAGACTACTTTGTCACATTGAATGAAACGAATGCGCCTTATTTTAAAATTAGGTGAAGTGAGAAAGAAACGAAACATCCACTTTGTGTCAGGGTATTAGGGGTGGGATAGCTTTCTATTTTATCGATAGCGATAAAATGCGTCGTAAAATTATGATCTTGATTCATTAAAGTAGGTTTTAAATGTAATTTGTCACTTAAACAGAATCAACTGACTGCTATAGCTATTTATTTGAATAAATTATTATTTTTATGAATGATTATGAATCTAAATTCCCATTTGTGCCGTCATGCATGACGTCCATCAAACAAAATGAAACATGTTCTTCCCTATTTTGTTCGATGACGTCATTTTCCATATAACAAATGGAAACTAGCGAGACCAAGCGAATTTGTAAAAATATGTGTTTTTAATTCGTATTATTTATTACGTAACATTTAAAATACTTAAGTATCTCTTAATAGTTCTCTGAACGGTTACACTGTAACACTTCCTTTAATAGAACAATGAGATGTTTTAATAATTAATCCGATTAACAATAATTATTACGAGTATTTTCACAATGGACCAGCTTTTCTCGTCTGATGCAAGATTAGACCTTTATAAGGAAGTGTTCACCCGACATCCTCAATCTAATGAGGAAACTAAAACGTAGTTTCTCAGAAACCATTTAAAGCGAATTCGTGCAGAAATGAAAAAGTATTCTATGACATATTCTGTCTGTATTCCAAATCCAATCTAAAACCGTTGAAACACCTGAGTGTAATGATAGTAGTCAAAAGTCAAAGTCAACATTATTTGTGAATACTGTTTTTTTTAATTAAAGATAGACCAACACTTGACCTCAATCTCACCTGATGGTAAGTGACCTGTTTGTAATTAATAGCAATAAAAATGTAAGATTTTATATATTAGAGGGCTTACTTGAAAACCATGCCACGGCTACTGCCATAGCAGATGCTAAGATCAGTCCTGGTAGACGACACATTACAACACAATGCCTATGTACATCAATAATGTATTCTTTTTAATTTTACTGTCAAATAAATACTTTTCTGTTTCTGTAAAAAAAAATTCTTCAGTATTCAACCAACTAATGAGTTTTTTAATATAAATTTTTTAATATAAATTAATTTGAAGCTTCCATTTAAATAAAGACAGACAAATGATAAACAGCAATGACCAGCTCGTTTAAAAATACGTTACATTCATGTCACATTTGCCGTTCTTCTTGTAATTTATCATCATCATCCACAACAGCAGTTGCAGAAGTAAACTTCTGTACATCAGCTTCTCTTAATATGAATAAATAATATCTACAATTAAAACAATGCGGTAGAGAGCATGTCCGAACACGGTCTTAAATATGAAAATTGGCAGCTATATCCAAAGGCATAACTTGTACAATTGGGCATGGAAAAAAAACAAATCCTAGTGTTGTAGACCTGCTATTTTTATTTAATTATATTGTGATTGTCGTATTTCCCGACAATATAGTGAGTTGGTTGGTGATTAGTGCTTTTTATCTGGAGATCTTTTTTGTTATAATTTGAGGTTATGCGTCATAGCAATTAGATGTCGAGTACATTAATTTGTTACAATGTTTAGATTTTCAAAAAGACTGACATTACATCTGCAGCAGTTAAGTATCCACAAGGGAATTATGACTTTAATTTCTTATATAAGCTTCCGTTTGAATACAATTGGTCTAGGATAGTTCACGGTTGCCTATAAATAGCCTATTCACTCTGGCCTTCAAGACATCCAGGTCGTAACGCTTGGAAAACACAGAAGCCGTCAGGGAGTTCTACTCCTTAGCTGTATGCATAATAAATAAATAAACAAAACCTAGTAGGAGAAACCATTTTTAGACTATTCGAACATAATTTTCCATTTATTGTTATGATTTATTTCTTCATTTATATTAAAGGACTTGACATAATCAGCTCACTTGGCAGATGTGTTGGTGCTCGCAGTAAGATATTTTTGATACTTGGGTACTTACTGTTGCCCGTCTATTTTTATTCGTTTGTCGCCTTTTACGACCATCAAAGGATGACATGGGGTGATCAAATTCAAAACACAATACCACAGTTTTTTCTATACCTATTTCATAGGTGTTTTAAAACTTTTAGTCCTGTGGTTAAAATATAAAAGCCTTTTTGTATAGAAGATACGACGATGAGGTCAAATATGTCATTTAACTTAGTCACCATATTTAACAGCTAAGACAACAACGGCGCGAGTGAGTAATGTTATGGTGACGGAGGATGCATTCATGAATTCGTATTTTTGATAATAATTTTTGATAATTGATTGCGATAAAATGAATAATAAGGGTGAAAGACTTTTCATTCATTTATTACTACCCCAATCTTTATTGTTATTATTAACAAACTGTATCTGGAAAAAGGATAAAACGTATCCCTTATCCGTCTTTTTTTCATGTCATAAGCTAAGCGTAGATGCCAAATTTTATTGTCACAATAAGACAATATTCATAAACACAGCGGTAAGTTTGGAACAGGGGCTTTACTGCAGACTTTTCAGAATTCAGGCCGTTCGAACCTCTACACTACACATACGAGTATAATGTATATATTTTGCGAGATCTCTTCAGTATAGTGCTTTCAAACCATTAGATTTCGGACGGGAAATAAAAGAACAGAAACTAGCATCGAATATATAAAAAATGGGCAACTGTTCTGCTTAAATTCATCATCAATCATCAACAGCCAACATGTCCCACTGCAGGGGCTCAGACCTACTATCCTACAGAGTGTATGGGAAATAGTACACCACGCGGGACCAGTGTGGATTGGTAGACTTCACACACACCTTTGAATTTCTCAGGAGTGTGCACTTTTCCTTCACCGAAAAGCCAATGTTCATGTTCAAGCATTGGTACATTAACAAATTGGAGCATGAAACCCATCGAATGTTCGTTCAAGAATTGACGCTCTACCCATCTGAGCTACCATGGCTTAAATTATCTTTATGTATATTAGTATTATATGAAGTTCTTGAATACGTACTGTGGTGTTCAATCAACATAAAACAACCAAACTAATAAAAACAGCCATCACACAAGGTGTTCGTACAATCTGTTAACAATGGTTTTCTAACCAACACAAGATCGTACAAAGCTAATGTAATTTTTATACTATTGTTTTTGCAATGAACGAGTACTATAAGACTTTCCGATAGCATGAAAAGTTACAGTCAATTAATTTCACTATCTCAAGACCAGTCTGGGACACGTGTGTTATTATTTTAAATTATAATTACTGCTTGTATAAAAGTAAGGTGTCTTAAAAATAAAGAGATCATTAAAAAAACTTCTCTTAAGTCTTAAAATACTTCAAGTATAAGAGTAAAGTAGGAGGGTATCTTTAAAGGGATTCCGCTCGATCAAAGATTCATACAAAATTTATGTTTCCGCTATCTTTTAAAATAGAATAGCTGGCATTGTGCTGTCATCTAAAAATAGGACATCGGATTGTAATGTCGCGAAATAAGTATCGATAACCTACAACTTCACAGTTATTGTTCAAAGCGCAATCTAGGGACCATTAGCTGCGTAATGGCTATTATATCTGACAATAAAGTTGTAAATTAATGATATTCACTTCGCGACACTATAATTTCATCTACTATTTTTAGGTAGTTACTTATCAAAGCCAGCTATTCTATATTAAAAGATTATGGCAACATAAATTTATAGTACTATCTTTACAGTTTACCTTAGTTACATATAATAATAGCATGACTTTGTACAAATCTAAGGTAAACTACATTTCCATGCATTGATTACACCGGTCTACAGCATTTTTGCGCACGGGATATACATACCTTATTTTTATTGCTAATGTACCTAGAAATAAGAATAAGAACAAAAAAATGCTTTGAATTTGATTTTATGTGTAAAAAATTGAAAAAATCACATTAATGAAAATACGTAAAAAATTGACATAGAGATAATTTATTATAGCATACAGAACATTTAATTATGAAAAATTCTTACAATATGAGTTTTAAAATGGAGTAAATGGAAAAGTAAAATTGTTCTTTTTTAAATATTTAATTTAAAAATGAACAGATTTACTTTTCCTGGCATGTTCAAAAGAAGTTTCTCTTATTAACCCCCAAATATAGTCGCCCATCATACTTTCAGTATACTGGCCTTGGTAACGCCTCTCAAATTCCATTATATCTTGATGGAAGCGTTCTCCTTGTTCTTCCGAAAAAGCACCCATATTACTTTTAAATTTATCTAGATGAGAATGTAACATGTGCATCTTTAGAGACATTCTACATCCAATGATGGAAAAATTTGTAATCATGTCAGTGATGAGCTCTTCATAATTTTCAGCTCTATGGTTTCCAAGAAAACCATGAACTACTGCCTTAAAACTGTTCCAGGCTTTTTTCTCCTCATTGTTAAGTAGCTCTGGGAAAATATCGCAATCCATAATTTTTTTTATTTGGGGGCCTATAAAGATTCCGGCTTTAATTTTCGCCTCTGAAAGCTTTGGAAAAAAACTATTCAGATATTTGAAAGCTTCAGATTCATGATTTAGAGCCTTCACGAATTGTTTAATAAGACCCAATTTAATATGCAATGGCGGCATTAATATGGATTTAGGATCGACAATTGCTTCCCATTTAATATTGGATTTTCCAACTTCGTACTCAGCACGTACAGGCCAATGTTTTTGGCGGTAGTGAGCAGCATCATTACGACTATCCCACAGGCAAAGATAACAGGAGAATTTAGTATAACCACCTTGCATTCCAGTCAAAAAACACACCATCTTGAAGTCACCAATAACTTCCCATTTGTATTCCATATATTTGATGGCAGTTAATAGCATTTTAATACTGTCATAATTTTCTTTGAGGTGTACGGAATGTGCCAATGGAATAGATGGAAATTTGTTCCCATTGTGTAGTAAAACAGCTTTAAGGCTTTTTGTTGAGCTGTCAATAAAAAGGCGCCATTCAGTTGTATGACATGGAATACCTATTTCTTCAAATAAACCTTTCACGTCATGACAGAAACAGAGTCCATCTTCCTTACTGAAGAAACAAGAAAATTCTTCGTGACGTTTTCTTTGATGAGATATTCGAACATCAGGAGTAAGTAAATTCCGTTGTTTTAATCGCGATGCTAATAACTCTGCTTTACTTTTTGGTAGATTTAAGTCTCTTATTAAGTCGTTGAAATCTTCAGAGTTGATTAGATGTGGTATTTTTGGTTCAGATTCAAGAACGAATTCGGAATGTACGGATACAGATGAACTCTGTGATTGATGGCTGCCTTGAGAGAGTAGTTGAGTTTCCAGCACAGGTGGAGCAGGCACAGGATTGTTTTCTGTATGTGGTATTGGAGCGGATGTCGATGGTAGATTAGGATAAGATGTTTTCCTTGAATTTTTACCTTTAAGTGGATTCACAATGCAAAAATAACAGTCTGTGTGATGATCCCTGGGTTCCCTCCAGATTCTCGGCACTGCAAACTTCATTGCTCTTTTTTCACCTCGGTACCATCCTAAAATAGAACGTAACTAAATAAAATTAAAAACATATACAACATTAATGATGTTATAATATAACTTCATTCATGTTAATATAAAATAGTTAATACAATAAAAAAGAGAAAATAAACTCACCGTCCAGAATGTATCTGCACGAGTTACATGACACATGTGGGGCCCATTTCTTGTCTTGATTTTTAACAGGTAGATGGAAGTAAGCTTGATATGCCTCGCAAATCTTTAAATTTGTACTTAAATCGTATTTTTTCTCCCTTACTTTAATAAATTCGCCACAAATATAGCAAAACGAGTCAGCGTCTCGTCTACAAGTTCTCGAAGCCATTTTGTACAGGTTAATACAGCGAAAACAAATATGAAACACGTTATTCCTCTGTAATATGCAAGCACATACTGTCGTGCACGATGAGCGACGCAAGAAACACTACCCCCCCGCCCTCTTACCTCTCCTTCGACAGCGGTAGCGTGCAAAGACGCGACATTAATTCGGCGCGAAAATCAAAAATGATCAAATCGCTATAACATCTTAAAAAGCAAATATTTTCGATTTGTAATCGAACTTTTTTATATATCTTGGCTTTATAAATCAGAGTAAATTAAGTGAAAGCCATGCGCAAATCAAAACAAAATATTTGTTGACCGGTGTTATGCATCACATAAATTCAAAGGTACGAACTTTCAATTTATATAATTTTCCGGTGGGTAGTTCTAATAAGTACGCACTCTTAGACATTACGTTTAAGGAAAACCACGCCAATTCATCCGCTTAAGTAATAGATAATATAACATTACCTTTCAATTAACGCATACTTAAGTTACATTTCGTATACGCAAGACGTACAATGTTGTTTTTAAATTGATAATTTTTTTTTCAAATTAAGCGCACAAGTATTGAAATTGACAACACAAAACTGTAGTAGTCTATGACAGAATTGATTAATATTAGAAACGAGCTAAATACTGAGGACTACAGTGATTAATTTCTACATTTTAAACATTTTATTGTCTCAATATCAAAACAAGCATTTAAAATTATGTGAAACGAAATAAAACACAAAAACGAAACAAAAGACATACCTTTGGACCAATTCTGCGCGACGATCATCGTTAAGCATGTTCGAGCGGTGCTATCTAGTTATTAAAGAACGAAAACAAACTCTATCCTGTCACTGCCACGGTTTAGTCTCGACTGAGGGGTCCGTGTTACGTTGCGCAGCCGGCCTTATGCCAGTTCCGTACTTAGCACGGGCTGACACCGCGCACACTGGCACAGCCGCTGTAACGTTCATTCACACTTGTGAGGCTAGAGGTGGGGCGCGGTCGATAGTGGGATATCGATACAACCTCATTTGTTGTGATTGAAACTTTTATTATACTTTCGATTGGGTTTGTAATAAAATTTGGTGAATGTTTACAATGTGAATAAATTGTTATTTTTAGATATGTGAATCATAATTGGATAATCGATCGGGAGTAAAAGTTCTCGAGTGGTGAACACGTCTACCGGGCAGTCTCCCTACTCGGTGGACCTACGACCTATATAAGGTTGCGGGTAGTCGCTGGATACAAGTGGCTCGGGACCGGTCAATGTGGCATACCATAGAAGAGGACTATATCCAGCTGTTGACGTTTCTGGGCTGATGATGAACGAATGAAACGCAGACTTCAAAGCGCAGCGGTGTTTATTTATTTCGTGTAGTCCAGAGATGAGACTGCGATGCTCACAGAACCCCAGGGATCGGCGGATCACAGGTTTAGAAACACTGGTCTATAGCATGGAGGACATGAAGTTATTTTATCATCCCAGCCTATATGGTAAACAAAGTCGCAGGCAAAAGTGAGTTAAAAATAAGAAAATTTGTGATTGTAATAATTTATTACACTAGTACATGTATATATAACAGTTTTTAACGAAGTTGTTATTCAATCACCAACCATAATAAACAATTATGAAGTGGTGCAAAAAATAGAATTCCCAATGTAAAATTAAGACGCCGATGTTATATAAAGTTATAAAAACTAATGGAGCCGCTCTTAATTACTACGAATACTCTTATGTATTATCGAAAATTGTTACTGGCGATTTCGTAACACGAAAATCACGTTTCTCGGACTATCGCACGACAGTAAAAGTGAGAATTTACATAATAATCATCAATCGGCATAATATAACCTACAAATGAGTAGGGCCATTAAATTCTCACTAGTTTTGGCCAACTTGTCCCACTTCTGAGGACATTAGGACGGTGTAAATATCGAGTAAATTTATCGACACGGGCGCCGGACGGCGGCTTGCATAACGGCGGCACACAGGCGTAAACGAGCGTACTGCCTGGGCTGTTTACCGTCCTAGCCTTTGCCTTGTGCGGGAAAAACTAGACATGGGCGGTCGTTGTATTGTATTTTGATCATTCTAAATTGAGATCTACCCACAAACTACATACATACAAATATTATAAATGCGACAATAAGTTAATCCTTTTTTTACGTCGTAACGAGTCAGAATTGTTTGTATTTATTTAGGCATACACAAAAGAATGAAAAAGGATAAAGGCTACTTTTTATCGTGATTGAAGTAGTAGTTCCCGTGGGATAATTATGTAAGTCCACTCTGATGAAGTCGCAGGCAAAAGCTAGTCTTACATAACTTTACTCAGTGTTTGATTGTATTAATACGCCCAATTGGCACAACATTCTTGTATAATTTTGGGGCTTTGTTTGTATTATTATATGATACAATAGCATTCTTTGCATACAACATAACGTAGCGACTTCGGATTCGCTTGCAAGTTTGTCGTTTTCTAATGACTTAGTATTTTTTTTAATGACAGCTAGCTAGTTTGACCGTCATCGCGTTTGTTATTTACACACATAAAACGTGTGTGTTAAATTTCATTGCGATAAGCAAAACTCGTCGAAACGTGACCACTTAATAAACAAATACAATACTGAGACTTTATATCTATCTAAAAAATTCCTAAAGAGATAAAATAACTATGTAAATCGTTAAGGGTAAAAATATCAGTTCATTTGTAAACTTTTTAATAACCTAACTAAAATCAAATCATTGTATCGGTTTATAAAATAATTAAGAGCAGTCGCAAAATATTTTATAGTTCGCCGATAAGCTCTCAGTCAATGAGCTAATAAATGTTTTCCTGTTGTGCGATTTTTTGATACCACGAATGAACAAAAAACATATAACTTTGAGGAAGGAAAAAAGAAAATATTTATGAGTGGATCTTCTTTTAGTTTTTGCTTTAAAAAACCGGTATACAACAAAAAAGTATCGATAAAATCGACCAGCATTAAAAGCTCCTTCCTTGACTGACAAGAGAATGGTGAAGACTGGAAGAGTCAGTTAAGCCCAAAGAGTATATAATATGCGTAAACTACGTAAAAGGAGACCGGACTCCATACAGCGAAAATGAACCTACCAAATCTCAAACGGGGCAAAAACAACATCCGTTCTCTACCAACAATGCGCTAGTAGCGCCTTTGATGCTTGGCCATGTTTCATACAATTTGTCGTGAACTAATTTGGAACTAAGTTGCGTCAGACTGTTCAAGCCAAACCACTCTAAAATCTATTTGGACAGATATTTTGAGGTACCGTGAAGATTGAGTTTTTTATAACATTAAAAAATAAAAGGCACCTAGAAAGAAAGAAAGTAAAAACTTTATTTCGACACGTTAAAGTAAAACTAACTATATTTTATCTGTGTGTAATGGCATCTGCTTACTTTTGACAACGAGTGTTTTGCAGCGCCATCTAGTTACTTTGATGGAGCTTCAACTGACAGATGTCATTCCGCAGTCTTTTAAACGGCTGTATTTCTACTGCATTTGTCTTTCTATGTGAGGATTTGGAGAAGATATGCCGTAATCACCCCGCTTGAGAGGCAGATCGCAGTAAGATATTGTTATTTCATGCCTCAATAAAACAGTCTACAATGATTGATCGATTGTCGGCCTTGCTAATTAATTTGAACATTGAAATCTATATTTAATATATCTACGTAATTTTCGTACCTGGTTTTTCAAGTTCAAGTGATAGTTAAGGTTACTTTTAACAGTCGAATGTTAAGATTAACACATTAATTGTACATAATAGTTATTGTACTTAGTTTAAACCATGTAGAGGTCTTACTAGATCAGGGTTTCTTAAAGTGTGGTCCATGTGTATCAGGGGTCCTCAGTAGGTCAGTTTGTAAATATATTTTGAACGTCGCAGATGATATGCGACTTGCCTTGTCAAAGACAGTCCCACAATTTAACGTTCTCATTGAGGTAAAACAACACCACCCTTCTCATTAACTTAGTAAAAAGTGCAATGAAAGTTCAAATAAAAGTATTTTTTGTATATATGTATGTATATAAGTAAGGCTTTTTTTATTACCACATAATTATTTGACAGGGGTCCGTGGAATTGTTTAAATTTCGAAAGGGGTTCGTGACTGCAAAAAGTTTAAGAAGAATGAGAGAGAGAGAGATAGAATGAGAGATACAAACCAGTAAAAATAAAAACAAAGCTAGGAGACCCGATATTTGTGATGGACGACGCACAGCGCGCTCAAATGGTAAAGTATAAAATAAATTCGAGACTGGTATACGTACATTTGAAATTCGAACGGGTCACCAGTGAAAGGTCGGCCGCTGCAATAGAATCATTCTCAATCCATTGGTACCCACAATAGGCACTAAATAGGAAACTGGCAACGTAAAACCAGCGTTGCAATCCAAAAGTAATTTCAACGGCATTTTATTGCCCACAGATAGTAAATCTTAGACAATCGCCTCACACGCTGAAAATGTGCGGAATGCGAATTATAAAGAGCTTTGTTCTGAGATAAGGCGTGTTAGAAGTACCAACAAATGCTATTGACATTTGTTTAGGTACCTTTAAGCCTTGACACCTATTTATAATAAGTCAATACATGTATAACGTATACAAACATTTACGTTTATGTTTAAATGCAAAGATATGCAGTTTTAAAGGCACAGCGCATATTTTAGTGATTTTACGAACGTTGACTGTTTTTGAGAGTAAAGTCATTCGGTGTTGAGTCCAATGACATAGCTTTTTTGCTGCCAAAGAAAATATTTGTATACAAAATTAAATATTCCTTTCAACCAAAAATGCAATCCAACATTTAATAATTAATTAACGCGTCCAAAAAGACTTAAAACCCGACTTCAATGGTTTTTGTTGATTTTCTTTAAAAAGCGCTCAATCAATTTCGATCAAATTTATGTAGGACCACCTCTGAAGTATTCTCTACAACAAAATGAAAATCGATTCACAATTGGCGGAGTTATCACGTACATACAAAAAAACATTCAGTCAAATTGAAGTGCTCATTTTTTGAAGTCGGTTGATAAGTCTGTAATCGCGTTTTAATTAATTAATTCAGTACATAACAAAATCCGCAAGTTATCCATATAAAATTGCGATTTTGAAAGTATAAATATGCCGTAAAAGTTTTTTTCGATAGCACGCACTTCCTTATGCACGCAAAAGTTTTAATAAACTAGTTCAGGTCGAATGGAAACTATTACAAACCAAAACTAAGTGGCTTTGTTTAATATTATTTTACGTGATCTTTAGAAAAACCACTTTGTTATTATAACCTAATTATAGCCTATATGAGCTGTCAAATAGTAACTGTCACCCTCATGAGGTTAAGGCTTCTGGGTGTGCACTCCACGGCCTCATATATTTACCATCAGGTGTGATGAAGGCCAAAAAAAGCTATCAACCATAAAAAATACATTCTGCGTATGTAATGCGATCCGCTTTCGTAAGCGTATAAAAGTCGCATTGAAATGGTACCTGTCAAATGGTAACTGTCACTAAAACAATGGAGTCAACTCGGGGTCGTTCGTTTCATGCTCAGCGACCTCGAAAAATACTTGCGGAGCGGCTCGTATTATTCATGAATATTTATTTTAAAAGCGGAATAATTCTCGTGCGCCTGCCGTGTGTTTGACATATTGAACTAGAAACAGACGTCATCCACATATGTATGTCTGTACCCACCGACAAAGTATTTTTGACATGTGGCAACAATCGGAACTAGAGTGCCACCATCTTGTCAAATTCAGCTATTGCTGTAAATTGTGCGTTGTTTCGTTTTGTATTGTACACAAGCGCCCCCTGTCAATGGCACCCAAATGCCAAAATATAATTGTTGCACTGTACAATTTACATGTATGTTTTTATACAATTATTCATGAATCAGTTTGAGTATTATTAATTTTTAAATATGAGCTTTAGATACTTTTTAACCAGTTTTAACGGCCAGTGCTGATGTAGGCAGTTGTCTATAGCTTTTCAACCAACTAGCGAGGAAGAAGGAAATGTGTGTAAAATGTTATAGAATTTTTATGTAATGCTTATTCCAAACGGCTCGATGGTTTTAGCTAATAGAGGTGTTCATAAACTACGTAATTATTTGGTTAAAAAGTATAAAAAAAATTAAAACAGAGTAAATAATAATAATAAAAAAAATCGAGTACAAAAATATGTATCCACTTTTGTACCATGTCACAGTCAACCCTTTTTATACCGTTGAAGTGTGTTGAGGTAAACGTCGTTTAAATGTAAATGTGACATGGCGTTCAAATATATATATTTACTTGAAGTTTTTGAATTATGTTAATATTCGAATGATTCTTTTTTTAATAACAAATAGGTCGGTGAATTGCAGATTCTTTAGTCACATTAAAATTATAATGAATCATACTTTTATAGTTAAGTATTGACAGATGTCAAACAAACCACAGACGCATGTCAACATACATGCATATTGACACAGATGTCAAAAAATTCACCATTTACATTTCATTCGCGCCATCTGTAATTCATCGCTAGAACTTGGTACTGATATTCTATTAATTGTTTGAAAACAGGCAGCCATATAATCTTTTTACGTGCAATGGTTCAGTCAGTCAGTCAGGACTTTGAATTTAATATGTATAGATTGATACTTCGCCGTCTTTTGTGACTAACTTCAGAGGGGTAAACATAGTTTGCGAGTACTGTACCGACAGGTACCACTGGGAATCGAACCCGGGACCTACAGATTGTGAGTCCAACATTTAGCCATTAGGCCACGGAGACGGTTTTGGAAAGTTTTTCATACTTGCAAAGTGCAGTTCTCTATTCAAAGCATGTTGTGTTTTAATTCATTCGGTAACATCAAAAGCAAAATACTTTAATCCGAGGCTTTAGTAATAACCAAGAAGATAACATCAAAACCATGTGGTCGTCGTACATGGGAAAGTATAGTCAGGGCCGCTAATCATAGCCGGCGCAGGCGCAGGGTTAGAATACGAAATGTGTAGCATAGATGTGAAAGTAGCTCGCGACTAACTGTCGATGGCAGTGGCGGTATAGTTCTCGTAAGCAGCTCACAGATGACATGATCGCTTCATCATAAGCTCTTCTTGCAAAGTCCTTGTCGCCTTTGAAAAAACAGCCCGTTACACGCCGCCTCTATCAAACGATGCTTACGCGATATATAAAAAAGCCGGCTGTTTCGTACATCTGACATGAATGGTGAATTTGGCATTTTATATCGAGGCACTGTAAGTTTGTTGGTGATTTTCTTTGACAGCTGCTTCTATAGAAAATGTTTTGTTTGTGTTTAATTGTCATGTTTACCCATTTTTAAGGTTCCGTAGTCAAACAAGGAACCTTTGCAGTTTCGATTTGTCCGTCTGTCTGTCCACAGCGTAGCTCAGATAATCTTCCTACTAGAAATATGTAATTTGGTACGGGTACAGATATAAATCAAGTCAAACTAGTGGTAGAATAAAATCATTAAAAATATTTTTTGGGAGGTTTGTGGGGTATTATTAAATCGGTCATTTAAAAATCATGAGGATTTAGGGACACTAATTTTAGCTGTTTGCGAAATTTTAAGCTATAAAGTGATACTTTTTGTCAGAATCAAGGCCCCCCTCCCCTCTATCTTCTAAGCTATTGCTTTTAAAAATCTGAAAAAATGTACAATTGTAGTATATATTTAAGTTAAAAGGAAAACTATCACGATTACATTGAGTCGACCAAATTATAAAATATCCTTGGAGATGTCAACATAAAAATTCCGTCGGATTCAATTCTAAATTACTTTTCATTTGACGTTTGAACTTATTGTGAAGAGCAACTACGGAACCTACATTGCGCGTGGCACGAAATGCACTTGGCTGCTTTTGTGTTGCCTCCGGTAATTTCATATTGTCTTGAAACGAAACGTATATGATAACGTAAAACAACCCGACCGCCACAGCATCCGAGTATCGAGATGTCGTTATAGGAAAGTGTCACGGACGAGCGCACGCGCATTCAGGCTCCAACGATCCCGACGCAGACGAGGTAAAAGTGTTTAGCGGCGGATACACCGAGGTTCTTGCTGGTCTTATAACATTGGCCATTGCTGAGGATATTGGACTATGATGTAATGTAATTTTTACAGGTCATTTCTAAATTTAAATCTAATCGAGGCATAATCATCGAATTACGTTTCTGGTTCTTTATAAAGATATGAAGAAATGTATGCCTTACTTTGAGATTCTCTGGAGCTTTCAGCGTCCTATGGCATTACACCAAAAAGTCCGTGTATTTCTGAAAGCCGCCTTAATGTTTGCGTAATGTTTCTGTAATTTATATTCTTATCTTTCTTTTATCTTTCTGCTACGAGTACTCCAGTTGCTTACCTGAAAAAAAGAGAAAACAAATATCACAAATGTGTCGTAATTGAAAAGGGCATGATTTAAATCAGACAAGTTGCTACAGGTTTTTCCCCTGCAAATTATAGTGCAGGGGAAGAACCTGTTGGAACTTTTATCTGAAGATATGGACCTATATAAGTCCCAATTGGACAGGATTCTGATATGTGTTGCAAAAAGTTATAAATATATTAAATCAGACTTTTATCTATTTCCAAACCTTAAAAACACTTAGGGATATCAACTTTCCACAAACGAAGAGATCAATGCTGCGGTCGATGAATTTTTGAAGGGCTTAGATGAAGGGTTCAAAAATAACTCGGAGGAGAATACAATAAAAAATAAATTAAAGTTATAGCTGCTCATTTTCCTGGTTAGGCTACGAACTTTTCAAACAAAGCCCACTACACTATTTTTTAAATGATTACGACTAAAGAAATTTTAATGCAAACACCAACAACTGTCAGTTTTTTCGTGAACTAATCACGAACGGACCTTGACAAAACCACTGACCAGAACAAAGCTATCGGACAACCTAATTACGGCCAGATTGTCGTGTCTACTGGAACACAATTTAGGGCAGACATAATTATCGTTTGACCCGTCATTGTGATTAATTATATTAAAATAAGTATATGGTTACGCTTACACAAATCAGCAACATGTTTAACTCAAACGGTGTGTCACATGTTTAAAACACTCGGACTCGCAATCTGGATGTCCCGGGTTCGAATCCCTGACGGGTGCCTATCGTTACTTTGGTGGTAACTCTAGCTAGTAGCCAAACAGCAGTGCTAATTATACTCATTATCTGAGGCTTTTGGGTGCGCACGCTTTCTATCCAACGATCTAATCTTCACCATCAGATGAGATGAAGGTCAAATGCAAAATAAACAACAATAAAATACAAATCTACATGATTCTATGCTCTGCTAACAAATATACAGCGCCATTTTATCGACACTATTTCCCAAGCACGCGCGCGTAAGTCATTTCATTTATACATGTGATATCGATAAAATGTCCACGTGGCACATCACTACGCAGTGGATTCTCAATAGGTTAGTACATATTGCCGTATTACTTATATATTAATGTATTTTGCTATGTTTATACTTTTAGATAACGCGGATGTGATGTGTGAATTTGATACGCAATTTAATTAAAATAGGTATCTGTTTTATTCCATTCCATTCCAGGAATGGAAAAGGTTGGAGGAGGCCTATGCCAAATGGCAAACAGATTTAGAAAAGATAACGAAGCAACAAATATTAGATTAAATTTTTTATTCATTATAAGTTTTCAATGTAAGTTCGTTACATAAGAATCAAATGTGAAATGTGATCTGAATAAAAGGCTATATTATTATTATTATTATCTGTTTTATTGCATTCTACGACTGAGAAATCTGTAATCTGCAATGGCGCTTACAATCGTGTCTTTCAACCGACTTGACTTCAAAAAAGGAAAATGACTTCAATTCGACTGTTCGCTTTTTAAAACAATTTTGTGTGTATGCTAAATCCGTAGGCGAACTAGTGTCACCGACATAGCTCGACGAGTGAGTGAGCTGAAGCGGCAACGGGCAGGCCACATCGCTCGAATTACCGATAACTGGTGGGGAGTAAAAGTTCTTGAGTGGCTACCACGTACCGGAAAGCGTGTACCGAGCCGTCCCCCTACTAGATGGACCGACGACCTAGTAAAGGTCACGGGGAGCCGATGGATGCAAGTGTCTCGGGACTGGACAGTGTGGTATACCATGGAGGAGGACTATGTCCAGCTGTGGACGTTTCCCGGCTGATATTAATTTATGTTACTTAATATATACACAAATTGTGAACTGATTATAATTATTTTTTAATCGGTTCACATTAAGGACATAAATCCTTACATCCTCACGGCTTGATGGTGTCTTTGACGACATCATTCGATATTGATCTTTGTTGGCTTGAAAATATGGTGTAGACTTCGTAGGCAATTGAAGTCGATTACTCGATTTTTTGAATGCGTTAATAATTTATTAATTTCATAATTTTTTATATATAAAACATTGGTGTAATTATTGGTGGTTAATTATAGTGTCACGGAGCTTCTGTTGAGCCTGTGTTACCAATAAATTCCGGAATTTTTGGACACGTGTTTTTCTTCAATCCCTCGAACCTGGAAGCTCGCAACAATATGTATACTATATTATTCACTATATTATTAACAAATCCCTCGAACATACTAAAATATTCAAAAATAAAGGGTTAGGAATCAACACATATTTTTTGTTGTATTGTGTAAATCACGAAATCAAACATGGCATTGGCAATTGAGCTACTTTAGATGTAAAGTCACCCTTCATAGAAAGCAATCCGCCGCTTGGGACAGAACCAGCGAATAATTACTACTACATCTGAACCACTACAGAATTGAACCTAGAAACCACCAAATAGCACATTGCATAACGCAGCCCAGTCACTGGGTCAGTCGGAATTCACAGTTAAAACTAACTTTAACGGCTATTGGATAACGTTGAAAATTGAGCGCGGTTGAGAGTTTTGCAATAACCTAAATTTTGATGCAAAGACAAAAAACGCTATAATTTTTGGTCAATCAGATATTGTTATTGTTATAGCACTCTAAAAAGCGCGCTATTTTATAAGCGCCAGAAGATGGATTATGTTGTTTTTTTTGAGAGAGAGAGAGGTTATGTATGTATAATTGTTTGACACGCTTTTTGACCTGAACGGCTCGATTGATTTTTTTTGAGAGGTGTCGTTAAGATTCCTAGACACTGTTATAGTGATACTGGGTATATCAAAATCTGTGGGGTTTTAAAAAAAATACTTTTCATTGGCTTGTGTTTCTTCTAGCTTCTACCCGCGACTTCACCCGTGTGAAATTGTAATGTACCGCGTTAACTTTTTAAGAGGGTATGCTGTTGTCAAAGCGCCCATACAAACGTAGTCCAGTCATATTTTGAGTATTAAGCTATGAAAATCTATGAAATTTTCAAGACACAATCTAGAAACAAATATCTGTGTCGGTGGTGAGTCAGATTTTCGTTTAAATATATACTTC
Organism: Carcina quercana; assembly: GCA_910589575.2. Taxonomy (NCBI): domain Eukaryota; kingdom Metazoa; phylum Arthropoda; class Insecta; order Lepidoptera; family Depressariidae; genus Carcina; species Carcina quercana. The sequence continues at coordinate 3,510,144 of OU342454.1, read as the reverse complement.
CAGAGTTACAGGGCGTCAAAGAATTGTATTTTTCGGTAATAAAAAGCCCCAACTTTGAACCTGTTTTACAAGAGTATGAATCAATTTAGAACAATTTGGAAAAACCACCGACATCTGACATTTTATTAATATACTGTATAAAAAAATGGCTACATAATATACTGTATCCTTCAAATGATCACTGGACTACGAAACATCCAAATAACGGGTGGATAACTTCGCGTAGTGTATGCTGTCTCACCGTACGCGCTCGGGTAGGATAGGGCTCGGAGAGGGACAGCTACAAAACAATGCAACCTTGAACGCAGCCACGTGGTCTTACCAACATAGCCTCTTAAAAATTAGCATATGTCCTTTTCCAGCCCTTGAACTATCCCTAAAAAAAAGTCATTCTGGCTTAGTGATTCTGCTATTCGAGGCGAAGACCAATTAAAATAATCTAAGATCATAAAAATCGGTTCAGACGTTCTTAACTTATAAATGGTGTAACTGACCCGACTTTGTTTTATATTTATAGATAACGATTTTTTCCGACGAAACATTTAAATTTGCGTGTAATTATTGAGCAAACTAATCGCTATTACGAATAAAATTTACACACAAGAACAACTTTTTAAGGCGCCACAACATTTACAGGCATTTTTCTTTGCTTGTCATCTACCTCTATAAACACGAAAGAAAGCGATAAACATCAAAACAATCATTGAACATTAACATAGCACCTATTAATTCTACACAGACACACATACCTAAAACTTTTTGTGAGTTATCACTGTATAAGTAAGCCATCATGCAAACAGACACGTTTTTCCGTCAACGCTGTGAGAATCTAGCAGGCGTCTCACACGAAACAATCAGCCGGGACGTGAGAACGCAATTAGTGCAATTATAATTGGTGCTGGCAGCACTGGGTGGAATTGGTAGGCTGCGGTCGGATTATGGTAAACTAGCTTCTGACCAAGACTTTGGTAAGATGTTGGTAATAGCTAATTTCTTTTTTATAACACAAATAGCGACTGCCCCGGCTTCGCACGGGAAGTGGAGTACCACACTTAGGATAAGCACTACTTGGAGTATTTTTATTTTTAATGTAATTATTTGAAAATGTCGTCGTCGCGCGTCGGTGGCGCAATAGATAAGGCGCGGGCTCTTAATCTGAGGGTTCCGTGTTCGAATCCAGCCGTGTACCTATGAGTTGTTTTTCAGTTCAAGTACATTATCCGATTGCTTAACGGTGAAGGAAAACATCGTGAGGAAACCTGCATGTCTTGAACAGGCATGTGAAGTCCACCAATCTGCACTGGTCTCGCGTGGTGTACTATGTCCCATACACTCTCTGTAGGAGAGTAGGCCTGAGCCCCTGCAGTGGGGACATGTATAAGAGGTTAATGATTCGAAAATGTACATAAAGACAGCTAATATTATAACATATGCCTTTAATCATCACGTGGCTGCATTTGCAAATACCATCATTTGTAATCATTTTTAAAACTTTGAATGGATATGTAAGCTATCCTTAAAAGATAGATATGGTGTCTTTTTTGTAGACCTATACCGGATAAACAATCCCACCATGCATTGTTTTGTTATATCTCAAACTGATTAAGCTGCATATTCGATAAACGCTCCCGGCCAACTTTACTTTTTCCGACATCTTCAACAATTATCGTTATATTTCAATCAATTAACACAAAACCGTCACTTTTTATACACTTAAAAATTTCTCAAGAATTATTCTGTTGATATATGAAAACCGCATGAAAATCTGTTCCGTAACTAATTCTTTCTTCTTCAAAAACAGGGTCACACGTCCAAGATATGCCTAGATCACGCGACCTAGAAACCTACATGCCCTATATCCAAATCGGCGCCTAAAATCTTTCTCAATTTCCTGTTCCACTCAATTTAAAGGACATGTCGTAACACAAACGAGTGCCGGGGTCGCGACGGCACCACAATTGTACCAAACATCTGTACCAATTTGTCCAATTATATTATAAAAGTTTCGGGAGAGACTGGTACGGTACGGTGCTGCGGATGACGCTCGAAGTTTAAAGTTCAGAAACGATCTATTTTACACCACCATCAACCTGGCAACGTCAAATGCTGAACATATGCCTCACTCATCACCAGCCGGGAAACTTCCTCTGCTGGGCCTCGGCCCCCTCTATGGTATTCCACAATGACCGGTCCCGAGACACATTTAGCGACTCCGACTATAACACGCTTCTCGGTACGTGGTCACCACTCGAGAACTTTTAGTCCGTTTACTCTCTATCGGTTATCGGTTCTTCGAGCAATGTGTCCTGCACATTGCCACTTCAGCTCACTGACTCGACAAGCTCTGTCGGTAACCCTAGTTCGCCTACGGATTTCCTCATTCCGGATTTTGTTCAATTAATCTAAATGATCTGTTTTCTTATGACTAAAGAGATTCGACTTTCATATGACTGCACTTTCACACTTCTTGTGACTCCACCAAGTGTCCTACAGCATATATGCTTTGAATTTATTTGAATTTAATGAATAAACTCTCTACATTTTGGTACCCAAAAATGTGCGCTACCCCAATTTCTATACAACAAGCAATTCAATCATTCAAAAAAGGCTCCGAAATTTAAATATGTATATCAGTTATCTAATAGTATCCGTCAACGCAATATCAACCGGATTAGAATTTACTTCACACCATTATCTGCCATTCAATCACAGCAATAATGATTATTCATCCTTACAAAAAATAAACAAACAAAAAAAGTTCGATCGATAGCATATGTGCGTATCCAAGGCCGGCAAATATCAAGAAGAAAAAACACACGGATTCAACCGCGCGCTAGGGCTATGTTAGTACGTCAAACTAGTTTTGCGCTTGGCCAATAAAATTGCTATTTAAAACCCATCGCCGTTTAAGCACTACCTGCCGTTTAATTATTTTCCACTAATAAACAAAAACAGGATATATTTGATCGACAATTATTGACTGTGACGTACTGATTTTAATATTTGTATTTAGCATTTTATCGACACCTGCTTTGTGACAAGTGACAACACTATTAAAATTTAGTTTAACAATTAATTTTGTGACTTAGACATAATCCGCCATAATAATTATTTACAATAAAATTTTATAAATATTATTGTGCAATAATTATAGGCAATAGGAAATAAAACAGAAGATCTACTTAGCATTTTATTAAAACCAGTTTAATTTCCATACCGGTCACTTCATTAACTGCTATCCTATTCCTATTATAGAACAAAGCGTGACTTCCACTTTTTGTTTATCAAAGAACTTATTATAAATAAAACTAGATGTTCTAAATATGTAAATACAATATATTTATTTTCATTTGACTGTTTTAAATGACGTTTAAATAGTTTAAATGACAATAAATAAAATCCACATAATTATAATTAATAAATAATTATATTTTACTATTATAAATGCGAAAGTGAGTTTTCTGTTTTTTATTTGGCCTTTCTTTCCGTCGTAATCTTAAAGATGTACTTCACCGAAAAGCCAGTGGTAATGATTTATATCATTCCTATATAAATTCCAAATAACAAATTATAACTCATTGGCACGAGCCAGAATCAAACCCAGATCTCGACTGTTTAACGACTGACGCTCTTCCCAACTGAGCTGCCATGACTTCAAGTTGATATTACAGTAATTTAAATACTTCCTAATCAAGTAATTTAACAGTAATTACATTTTTAAAACTACCACAGCCACTACGCAGGTAAAGGTTTTCTTTTTATTTCTAAATATAAGATTATTATTAAAATGATTGGTCAGCACTGTCATTTATTCATTTAAAATATAGCAATTCATATTTTAAAAATCAAACGGCATTGACTTCGACCGTTTTAAGCCGACGCAAAATTGTATTGAGTGCATTGAAACGATATCTAATACATCGATACATATAAAAATGTACAATAAATTGTTGCATAAAATATTTGAAGAAAAAAAACTCCAGAAGATTTTGGAAGAACTTTGGTGACGACTTTTTAAAGTAAAAGCTTTGATTTAATCAATTGCCAAGCAATGTGATTAAAAGTCTACTGGCTTTGTTTTTGAGAAAATAAAATAAACATCATAAGGATTTGAGGATTCAAAGTGAATCTAAGTTCCATCCTTAGGCCTTAACTACACTTATCATCAGATTGGATGGAACCAAACGAAAAAATGCCTAACATGTATCATGTCTCGTCTGTCACTGTGTGGTGTGATAAATGTCAGTGTCAAAGTGTGAACCATTGGCAGTGTCACAAGAGCCGTGTACGTTTAGCTAGTATCGAACACGTAAGAATTACCGAGCCAGTGAAGTGATGGATAAATGTAGGGACCAACACCCATGCATTGGGACAAAACATTTATTGGGACTGTAGTGTATCATACACTGTGTGGTTGGCTATATGTCAGTGTCAAAGAGTGTATCACTGACAGTGTTACGAGAATAGTAGACGTTTGGACGTTTAGCTAGGCTGAGCCAGTGAAGTTCCAAGAACAACACCCGTGACTTGGGACAAATCGATTAGAGATCCATCATCAGCGCATAAGTTCACTGTTCGCTCATATCCCATACTCCATCCTATTTCTTTATTCTAAACGAGTCTGGGGTCCCAAGATAGCTTTAGAGTCCGTAGGAAATTCATCCACCTTCAGTGGACGCGTTTCAAGTGTACCGCTGTAGATCCTGGCTAAAATAAAAAACAGTAATAACAGTGGGAGCGGAGAGGAGGTGGGAATGTTCGCTCATATCCAACAGTGAATTTATGAACAGAAGATGATGAATCAATGAATCGTGGTGTACGAGTATCTAAGTATAAGAGAAAAGGTGCTAAGTCATGCCTCCAGAACTGTGTCTAGGTCAGGCCGTTCGAGATGCTACGTTAACAAGAAATATATACTCCAACAATATAACTTAGTATGTAACAGATAATTAAGATAATAAACAATAATAAGTTACCAAAGTTACGACAGGTGACAAGGGAACTCGTTTCAAAAGACAGTGGTTCAAATTCTAAGCACATTCTAAGCTCGTTGTTTTAGAGAATTTACTTGTCAAGCTCAAACATATGACTCAGTTGTACACTCACTCTATCGAAATTAATATAAAATAATTGAACTTATTGTAAATAATCATTCGTACCACAAAGTCAATATTCATCTCCCAACATTATCCGATGTATCAATCAAAGAAATTACTTATCAAAGCCTTTTTCTATTTCGAAATATTATGAAATTAATTTTGAGCTAATACCTTCAGGTATTTTTAAATTTTAATAGTGCACAGAAGACGTCACACCGATAAAGCTACTATTTTATTTTTCTCCAATAATTCTATCTATCTAGATCTAGACTAGGTAATCTAGAGCTTTAGGTCTTGGGTATTCATAAGTTCATATTGCGTCATTGTATTTTGTTATATATATGATAGCAAGTTGATGTGTTTGTAAATTTCATCCGATAAAAAACATCTTTCAAATATTTTTGAAAATATCGCTGAGTTTGTCCGCCACTTTCACAGGTCTTAGATCTACTTGTCTGTCACAGTCGGTGAAAATGGTCAATTCATACAATTTTCTATTAATCTATCTGTCTGCCCTAACAAAAGCTGCGTACACCAGTTCTCAAGTAGACAGAAACACAATGGCAATTGGCAGGGCGCGATTCTTTCACTTTTAACCTCAAACGGCTGCCATTTCGCGAACCCGCCGCCATCTTGCGGCGTATGACATTTCGCGCTTTTGGAATTCGAAATCCATAAATCTTTTTCGAGAAAATTGAACTAGGTAGTGGCCTTTGTGTTAGTTGCCTAATTGTTTTAGAAGTAATAATATTTTATATCTTATTTCCAACGAATATGTACAAACTATTTGTTTAAGTAATGGTGAACAATACGCATATAAGTATACAATGGCAACGACTAGACGCCCTGTAACTCTGGAAGTATATATTTAAACGAAAATCTGACTCACCACCGACACAGATATTTGTTTCTAGATTGTGTCTTGAAAATTTCATAGATTTTCATAGCTTAATACTCAAAATATGACTGGACTACGTTTGTATGGGCGCTTTGACAACAGCATACCCTCTTAATTTTTCTCGAATTGCTGGCATAATAATTTATTGAGTGTAGCCATTTTGAACATAACTAGACATTAAATAAAGCTTTGAATTTCCTAGCCAAATGTATTTATAGCGTTATCTATCAAGTCTGCATAATAAATAATCATATACATCTTTATCATTCAATGGCAGTGCAAACAACATTAATCATTCATAAATACAGTAAACATTAATTATGTGGCCGTGAACTTGATAAACCGAGGGTCGCATTTCTTTATAAGGAAAACTGAGAGAATTGTTTTAAATTAGGCCTGCACTTGTACACTATTTACAAAATTAAGAAAAAAATCTAAATATGTATAGAAAAATACTAAAATTACATGTATGTATTTATTATAAGTCACTCAGCGAGCAATGGAACGTGCTATGTTCGGAATTTATATACGTGATAAGGTCCGGAATGAGGAAATCCGTAGACGAACGAAGGTCACAGACATAGCTCGACGAGTCCGTGAGCTGAAGTGGCAATGGCCAATCGATGTGGCATACCATGAGGGAGGCCTATGTCCAGCAGTGGACGTTCCCCGGCTGATGATGATGATTTATTGTAATTGTACAAAATCATTCTTTTTGTACTAAGTGACAGCGTCATGTCATTTTATTGACGCCATCTTTGTTTTCAACGTCAAGTCTTACCTGTTTCGTGCGTTTTATATGTTTTTGTACAAATAAACTAAACCAAAATATACAAGAATGTTAACTAAATCACTTTTATGTGATAATAGCCTAATTTAAAAGTGTACAAGACCAGGCCTTGGCTTCATACATTCGCGGAACGTGTCATTTGCACTTTTGTCTTTTGACTGCCGTTTAAAGGTTACTAAAGAATAAAAGAAGGACACTAATTTTACTTTCAACGACCTATAGTGCTATTGACACGACTTAGTAAACGTGGTGGCAGCTACCCAGGCGTACATAGAAAATGCCCTGCCACCAACCAAGCCGATTACCGATATGTACCCTCACTGGGAATCAAACCCAGGACCTCCACATATATACAAAGTCTATTTTTTTAATGACGCTGTTTTTTTTTAAATATTACAAAAATGTTCATTCGAAAGCGAAAAGCACTAAGGATTCTTGTTATAATTATATTTATGTATCTACCCAAGTAATAAACGAGTCTTTATACTAATTTCACCCGCGGGTAAATTGTATGAAATTACTATAATTATAACTCGACATAATTTAATCTAGTTTCATTTCCAGTTTCAGATTTCTTAGAAGCGGGAAAAGTTGATACTTCAATCTTTATCGTGTCCTTTAGACTTTTTAACATAAAAAAGTTGAGTTTTCTGTCAGATTAGTTGGCGCTTAAAACATTTTGTAATTTTTAGTGTTACCAGTTTTTTTATTAGAATTTTAAATATTTACGGAGCTCGAGCAAAGGCAAAACACCATACAGCTTGTCTTGAATATCCTTATCCTTGAATATTTGGTTCGAAAAATATAAGGCCGAAGCTATTTCTTCAGTTTTCTCAATAACATGTATAATGTGTAAAATTTTAGTGGTAGTTTTGGATTCTGGACGAGAATTTCAAAGGTCTGGTTTCAACACAATTCAAACGAATCTATATGCCGCATGTACTCGACATGTTAAACCCATTCGGTCGCGGCGAAACCCTCACAATTTTGCGCAATTGATATCATAGCACCGTCCGTGCTGTTTTTGCACTATATCACACCATTATAAAACAAAAAACACACATTATAACGAATTACTTAAATTTCAAACAAACCAACATTATCCAAGTTCGTGCCAAGAGAAAACTAAAGAGAAAACAAAATAAAAGAGCAAATGATTTTTGTCATACAGCCAAGTTTACAAAATATTTTGATTCCTCGCAAAATTATTATTTTCGTGACTTATAACTGATTGTATCATTCGTATTTCAAATATAACAATGTAATGGTGGCCGGCAAACATTAAATTCGTCACAATCAATAGAATAGCATGTAAAACAATCGATTGTGTGAAATCAACAATTGGCTTAATTCGCGTTGCGCGTTGCCTTTTGCGCAGAAAAAGTAATCGGTTTTGTGCCTGATTACCTAAGCGGTTTTGAGTTGGCTGTTTGTCAAATTTCCTTTGATTGATTGGCTATAGAACTAACTATTAGAGTCATAACGCCTGTAGTACTCGCAAACTAAGTTTGCCCCTCTGAAGTTAGCCACAAAAGACTGCGATATATCAATTATTAACGTATAAATGGGAGGCAAGGCAAGTTAGCGGGCGGAAAGTAATGTCCTAGTGTTTTATGTCATCTAGGGATAGTTATTATATAAAAAAATAGACACACATTCCGTCTGTAGATGTTTGAAATTGCGGAGAGCTAACTTCAGAGGGGCAAATATAGCGTGCGAGGACTATAGAAACCTAAAGTCGACCCCATCATCTTATGGACTAGTTTGACATAGGTGTGTGTAGAAATATGTGGCGAAAATTTAATTTTAAATAATTAGGTACCCATGACAATATTTCATTTAATTTAGCCTTAGTAAATAAAATTGTGTAGCTATCTTAGCCACACTGTGTAAACTGTGACAGCATACGAGTCTGTAGTAAGAAGTAAGAAAGTAGTCCATGAAATTATGGCGTTTATTCATTGGTTTTAAATCTACCTTGATCACGTCATATACATCTGACGTCATATGTTCACACACGCAGAAATGAACATCCCACGTGTTATTTTAAAAATCATAAAAACCATAAAATTAATAGGATGTCCGTCTCTTGAGAATTTAGAAATTTGTTTTACTACGAAAAAAGTCCCATTGAGCATAATATGTAAGTCAACTGTATGCCATTGTTTTTTGTTGTTGTATTTAAAAAAAATATAACATAAAATTTTGCTTTTTCGATAGGTCAGTGAGAAAATATTAAGTAAAATCAAAGTATATACAAATGGATTTCTATTTTCATGGCTTATAACAATCTCAATATATCCAATTACGCCAGTATGCAACCCTATAAAACTTTGTTTGTGTGCTTACACCAACATGTTTCAACAACAAAGCGTGAAGATAAGTTTTGCAAGCTATCAGCGTGCTGTGGTCAATGTCCTACGCAGTTAATTGGTTTTTAATACAGACCGGTTCAAATTGCGACTGTTTTAATTATGTCCATTCAATAAACGATATACGAGACGCGAGTGCGCAATGGGGAACGCCATTACGCTTGAAGAAATGCTACTACAATTCGTTTTGTGACAGTGACAGCGTCAAATGTCATTTTATTGACGCCATCTTTGTTTTCAACGTCAAGTCATACTGTTTCGTGCGTTTTATATGTTTTTGTACAAATAAACTAAACCAAAATATACAAAAATGGTAACTAAATCACTGTTATTTGATAATGGCCTTTTAAAAGTGTACAAGTGTAGGCCTTGGATCCATACATTCACGGAACCTGTCATTTATTTATTTCAAACATCCATAAAAGAAAATTAGTTACGAAGCTGGTACTGGATTATAAACAAAGTGACTTATGTATATATAACATATCCATACCTAATTTGGTGTAGCTGTATTATTGTCGCCATGTTTTTGTCCCCTGCCTCTCACGCTAAGATACCCTGTGTTTTAAAAGACAGTGGCTCAACGATGTCAAACAAAAAATAATTAGGTCAGGTTTAAAATTAGAATTAAACTAGCTTTTTTTGCGATTTCGTTTGCATTGATTAGCATATACCTCTCTCTCTCTATGGCATGGATTACGTTTGACGTGCGTGGTAAATTTTTCACGATTGGCTCCAAGAAACAATGGCGTTCAGTAAAACAGTATTTTTACCAGGAAAAACGCGTTTAAAATAAATATGGGTTTTTCTGAGACGTAATGTACATATATATATCAATAAATAAAGAGTAAGTTCTATCATTCATTTGTAACAATTTTTAAATCAGTTTTGAATATTCTACAGCTAACATGTTAAAGATAAACGAAAAAAAATTGAAGACAAAAATTCCTAACATCAAGTTGTAAATGTAGAAATCAAAATGAGGAGTACAATAACATTTCAAAATGTATGTATCAAAAATATGTTAAGCGACCCTAAAATGGGTATATGAACATATATTGCGGAGCATAAAATTAATGTGTAGCTCTGTGATAGGGCATGGTCACAGTGGGCTCCCTCAAAAAGATACAAGGGTTCCGCAAACAAGTCACTATTTGTCACAAGGTCTGGGTTCGATCCTGGCTCGTACCAATGAGTTACAATTTGTTATTTGGGGTGATAAAAATCATTACCATTTACTTTTCTGTAAAGGAAAACATCGTGAGGAAACCTGCACACTCCTGAGAAGAAATTCAAAGGTGTGTGTGAAGTCTACCAATGCGCACTGGTCCCGCGTGGTGGACTATGTCCCATACACTCTCTGTAGGAGAGTAGGCCTGAGACCTGCAGTGGGGATTTAAATAGGCACTTGATTTTGAATGCGGACGAAGCGTCTGAAGTTGGTCTAGCAATATTATAAACGCGCCACCGTAATCTCGAAGAAAGTCGCCATCACCGCTTATCGTCTGACCCGTTTACAGAAAACCGTTAAACCAAGTCGTTTGGTTACCGATTCAACATGGTTGACTATTGTGCTAAGTAACAATTTGCAATACAATGACCTGGTCACACTTACGTATCGTTGCTTCACGTTAGATAGTAAATCTGTAGGATACTGGATGAATCAGTAAGTCAGTCCGCATTCACCAAACATATGATATTTCCAGCTTTCATATTTAAAAAGTAACATAGTAATGAGTATAAAATTATATAACAAAGTGCCAAACAAATTCAAATAGCTGAACATAAGATTATTTAAAAAGCAACTGTTTGAGTGGTTGGTGTCCCATAGCTTTTATGATGTTAAAGAATTTCTAGACTCTTACTAATTGACTGAGAAAGTATTGTGTATAGCATAATGACTCGTCTAATTTTGCATGCCTAGTATAAGCAACAGTATCCTGAGGATGATTGCTGATAAGTGGGAGGGGCCTATTGTGGGGCACTGGGGGATGTTATTGAAAGGTTACGGTTAAAGGTACGTTTAAGAGGAACTAATCTCTCCTATATATGTGTTGACACTTTCTAAAATTGACAGTTTGTATATATATACTTATAGTGACATTTATTTTGACATTTTGTATGATTATTGGTATTTTTGTGTTTACTAACCTAGTTTAGAAAACCTACGAGTACTAACAAAATATGGAACTTTGTAATTTTTTCCGAAATAAATGATTATATATATAAATGTGGCTACACATGTATTTGTACTTTTAATTGTAAAATAACACCTCTGTAACCATGTTTATGCAAAATAAATATTATGATTAAAAAATGTTGACGACGAGTTGATTTTCCACACACAATCTCACACAATGACAAAAATAAACAATTGAATCATAAAAAGAATTATTTAAAAATATATTTATACCTAAAAAGATTGTTGCTGGTCGCTAACATGTGTATGAAATTTTCTAGAAACTAACCAATGTTGCATAAAAGATGAGATAGCATTCCACATATATACAATTCGAATGAAACAAAATATTGCATTTAATAACGGCATCTGTTCTAGTACGACTCGCATTTAATTAAAATATATGTTGTGTTTTATTTAATGATTACATAATACAGTGTAGTGTCCATGGTTGTCTTTGTGCGTCCCACGCACTGACTCGCGGAAGCTTGCCAGCTGCCGCATCGAACGGCACGTGTATGGGCGGCTTTATTGTGACGTTTATCAAGCACGCGTCTACCATGAGTTTACGTAGTCGATATCGTATATCGAATACTATCGGAAATGCTGCTCAGTCGAGATGCGGGTGACAAAGACAGAGCGATAGTTAGCGAAACACGTTATCGAGTGCGTAAACTCATGGTAGATGCACTGATTATATATCGTTTGTAGTAGTATGACTAATTCTTACATGTAAAGTTTTAAACTGTTAGTGTAAGATTATAAAATGTATAATAAATAATAAATAAATAAATATGTTTATATAGGTTCTTTACCTTACCGAAACGTGGTCCTTTACTGCCGAATGAATAAGATAATTTACTTACTAAATTTTGTGCAGTATTAAATAATTTAAATTAATTTTCATATTTTAATTTTGGATTTGATTCTTAGTCGTTGCCATTGTAGGTATATATGCGTCGTACAAAAGTCTTTGATCAGTGCGTGTTGCCAGTGATGACATACGGAACCGAAACGTGGTCTTTTACTGTGGGACGAATAAACAAGCTCAAAGTCTCTCAGCGAGCAATGGAACGAGCTATGCTCGGTATTTCTCTACGTGATAAAATCATGAATGAAGGAATCCGTAGACGAACTAGGGTCACCGACGTAGCTCGACGAATCAATGAGCTGAAGTGGAAATGGACAGGTCACATCGCTCGAAGAACCGAAAACCGATGGGGAGTAAAATTCGAGTCGCGACCACGAACCGGGAAACGTGTACCGGGTCGTCCCCCTACTAGATGGACCAACGACCTGGTTAAAGGGGTCATTTGTGGCATACCATGGTCGAAGACTATACGATAGGTTCCTTGCCTGGAAAAATTTGCTTTCACCGCCCCCCACCGATATGCGATACCTCACCTCTCCCCGCAAGAAAGTGACCCGCTAAATGAACGGTAATATGGCGCGCGCGAATCCACACATGCGCGTGTATACAAACGTCATTATTTCGATGTGTGGGAATAGGAGTGGACATCATGACATTTGTTTGAAGTGTCCCGACTGTGACTGTGGTGATAGGTCACCCATCCCAGAAAGGATTTCCAAAGATTCAACTAAACAGTAATATTTATCACAGCGTTGTTAAAAACAGGTTTATAAATTCGTAAGTAAGTGTTTAATTTGCTTCCAGTTAGGGTACAATTGATTGAGCAATGAAACAGTCTAGATAAGAGATAATAACATGAGTCGAGTGGCTTTTAAATGTGAATCATTCATAGCGATGCAGCCATTGCTGGATGATATGATAACTCCAGGAAGATGATCATGTGAGGGGCGTTCATAAATCACGGTACGTCACTTAAGGTCACTTAGACGTATGAGAGGGCTAGAATTAATGTTGGCTTGTTCACAGGCTTGTTCTTTTGTCTTCTTTTTATATTATATAATAATGTAGAAAAAACAATGATGGAGATAAATAATTTGTTTGCTTCGAATATGAGCCATATGATGACAATAATTGTTAAATTGACTCGTGTACCTTCAAAAACTTTGTCTAATAAAATTTCATCACTTATTTATATATTCTAAAGTCCATGTTTTTCTATCCCCTTATACCTCTATTTGCCATGTCACATGTAAACCATGGTGAAATTATCGTGTCGAAATTTTTATGCACGTAAACTATGGCATGGAAAAATACAGTCTACTTTAAAATAATGTATGATGAGTTTACATCTAAACTTCAAAGGCCGGTGAATGAGCTGAAGTAGCAATAGGCAGGCCACATCGCTCGAAGAACCGATAACCAGTAAAATTCGAGTCGCGACCACGAACCGGGAAGCGTGTACCGGGTCGTCCCCCTACTAGATGGACCGACGGTTGGTTAGAGTCACGTGGAGTCGCTGGACGCAGGTGGCTCGGGACCGGTCGATGTGGCGTACCATGAAGGAGGCCTATGTCTAGCAGTGGACGTTTCCCTGCTGATGATGATGAAGGGAAGGTCCTACAGGGTTAGGGTGTCAAAACATGAGTAACACGATTCATGAACACTCCCTTGGGACACATTTGCGATTCGGGAATACCGGAATGTTTCCACAAACTGTGCTATCGAGAGAGACACGATGACTCAACTTATGACAGACACCACTAAACAAGTGCTGGAAGACAGTCATTTATGGATAGAGCTCTAGCGCGTTTATATTTAAGAAATATTACTAGTAACGTTGAATGTATTTACTAACAGGCAACTTATTAGTCAATACTAGTTTAATAATACCAATTAAAAGATATAAAACTGTTCTATTGTTAGTTTCAATTAATTCAATAATAATCCATCTTGATTGCTTTTATTAACAAAGGTGGTAAATGATTATTTTTTATATACTTAGTATGATAGCTATAATTAGATGCGTTCCTAAATTTGCGTGATCTGATTTTAATTGCTCTATTAATTCAATTTTAAAGTATATAGAACAAGATAGCTCTTTTTTTGATTCAGTGAACACGAGAGTTTCTTATATAATACCCTGGTATTGTTCAGTCCATCTGTCATAGCTTAATTAAAGTGTAAATATAATACATATTTACGCGTCCAAAAAAAGGAGCTGAATAGCAGAATCTAAGCGTTTCCTTCAAAAAGTACAGAACCATTAGTGCGCGAACGCAACTCGGATTTTGCAATGGCTTTTTTTAAAAAAAAAATTTTTCATGTACAAAGCATGGCAACGACGTAGCAAAATTTAACTGCCAAATGTATACATGTCGTATCAATTTAAAGTAAGGAGTTTATATACGAAATTCCTTGATGCAAAGAGATTAAAGCCTACTGTCATACACCTACCAAAGAGAATACAAATGCAGTGTAAATAAATCTGACAAAGTTGTTAACGATACTTTTTGGAATGTGTCGACGGCCATGATGTTATGTTTATGACAGATTAATCTGAATTCTGGTTACTATAGTGAATGAGTTGATTGTAGTTCATTCGTTTCCATTCGATCGTTTTTTTTCGGTTGTTCTTTACACGAGGGCAAAATAGACAATGTTGCAAAATTCAAATTTAGAACAAAAATTTCGAAGTCTGAATAACAATTGAAAACGAAAGGCAGACGTGGATAGATTGCCTAACCTTGAATGCACGATAAAATTGCATTCGTGTACATTCACTTTTTGTGTAAATTCAATTAAACTATCAAATACATTATGTAGATTTGATGTTTTAAATAATATAGCCTAGATACTCGTATAAGATGATGATGCATTTTTAAGGCCTTGGCTCTGTTTCGCTTTGAATAGGTTTTAAGTTTTACACCCTTTTTGATAATTGTTTACACTCCCATTAGCTGCGTAACGACTATTGTATCTGGCAATAAAATTGTCATCATCAACAGCCTGTATAAATGTCCCCAGCAGGGGCCTACTCTCCTACAGAGTGTATGGGCCATAGTACAACACGCGGGACCAGTGCGGATTGGTAGACTTCACACACACCTTTGAATTTCTTCTCAAGAGTGTGCAGGCTTCCTCACGTTCTTTACTTCACCGGAAAGCCATTATAACAAATTGTAACTCATTGGTACGAGCCAGGATCGAACCCAGACCTCGATCGTTCAAGGACTGACGCTCTACCCAACTGAGCTACCACGGCTGTCCTTCGTTCCACGTAAAAAATGCATCAAAAGGGTGGCCACCCTTTCCAGAGCTACGATGCCACATTGGCGTCAAACTTAAAACATCCTTCTTTATGCGTCGGGGGCTAAAAATATTATGCGAAGAGTAATTTTGTATGGAAGTTTTCTGTGCGGATTCCCACTTTCTTCTAGCTCTAGGATACAGTGTTGCCAGCGGATCGCATCGTAAACGCACGTTCGTAACTACGCTATATTTCATAATGATGCAGGTGCATCAATTGTAATAATTAACATCATAATGGAACGCATCATGTTTCGTTGCGCAACGCACAAGTAGAGCGAATGGGGCAACTTTGGAACGTTCCATTGACCACTTTCGGAGGTAAAACATCGTGACAAACTATACTCCTGAGAAGAAACTCACAGGTATCCTTTGGCCCCGGGATGGTGCTGCTTGCACGTTTAGTCTAAGATTACATCTCACTGGAATGACAGGCCCCTCTTGCATAGCATTAATTTGGCAAAATTATGGCCATTTACATTATTCCAGTCCACTAACCAGTAGCGTTGGACTGGTTTACATGATTCCAGCCATTTAAAAGCTGTCGAGTCGTCAAGACTACAACGACAATGAGTTCAACCTATACAATCATTATGTCAGCACTGGAATGACACTGGATTGGCGGTCTACATGATTCAAGTTGCGCTGGAATGGTTGCGCTGGATTCAAAAGTAGACCGCCAATCGAGTTTCTGCACAGGATTGCTCACTGGATTGGATCGCTGGACTGGAATAATGTAAACTGGCCATTAGTCGGTAGCTTGCAGTCAAAGACACTAATAAATATCTTTGCTTCTGCACAGGAATAATACACCAACCCGAAAAGAAGATCTGATTTATATTGGAGAAAGACACAAATATCTGCGCTGGTATATAAACGATGCTCTCAAAGTTTTGATATTTTAATTGGCAATGGTAAACTACTAATTATCAGAAGCGGACAGACCACCGCCGTTCTATACGGTCCTATTCACATTTGAACAATTTGCGCCGCAATAATTCATTGCAGATAACCTCGGGGTCAGGTCTGGACGTGCTTTTGTGATGGACTATTTTCGTCTGTCTGTCTGTATTATAATGGTCTTCATTGACTCTAAGGACAGCGAATTGGTACAACAAGGACGAAAGGCAAACTCTGGCGGAGGTCTTTTTTGTATAAGTCGGTTGTTTTTGTATAAATGATAGATTAACGTTAGACGTTGCCTAGAGGGTTGCCAACTTTAAAAAATGTAAGTTGTGCGTTTTATATAAAAGATGTAACGGTAGTCGTTAGCCGGGCGGACATAGAAAATGCCTTACCACCAAAGAATTTTAAGTGTTGTCGATTTTCTTCGCTAGCATGGTGGGCGAGCAGAATTACCATCGACTTATCACTTGATACTAATTAATTATTCCATTATTTTAATATTTGACATACAAAATTAATTTGACATACTATTTCAACTTAGAAATATGACACCATTCATAATTGTAATTGTAAGTATAAAAAATATGGACTGGTAGTCTGGATAAAATGATTTTCATTTCATTTATTAAGTCCACGCAGACGAATTCATCGGCAAAGCTAGTTCAAAGTAATAAATAATTTTTTAAATATTAATTTTCTTAAGAGTCACTTTTTAGTTTATTGTATGATATTTTGTCGACAAATTTGTTTTAATTAAAAAAAACGTGTACTCTGTGGCGCATGTAGTTTTTATCTAATTATAACATCAAAATAATAACAAAAATTGATTTGCGTTTTTCATTACACACAGTTTTTCATTATCGGTGAATTGAATGAGACAAAACAAACATAAAACAAAAGGAAAAACGAATAAACGTCTTTCTTCAAAGTTTATAGTTTTCAATGAACGATGACTGTTTACAAAAGCCATTTGTTAATTTGGTAATTGCACGTTTTGCTAGAATAAAATAATCTCATGTCTTTCTCTGATTCTTCAACTATCGCTATACAAAACACCAAGGCACTGAACTCACTTAAACAGTCATAATATTGCTATGAATCTGTGACATGAAAAATACAACAAATCAAAAACCATGAAAATCGGTCCAGTCGTTATCGAGTTATTTATACGAACAAACCCTACTTTGCTGTATATATTAACGTTATCCCGTTCCTAATGCTTCCATACCAAATTTCTGTTGCCATAATCTTTTAAAATAGAATAGCTGGATTTGACAAGTAATTACCTAAAAATAGGAGATGAAATCATAGTGTAATAATGGTTCATAGATGGCTCTTTTAACAATTATCGAAAAAGTGTTTAAAATGAAAATTGTGATTCACTGTGAAGTTGTATGTTAATGATACTCATTTCGCGACATCACAATCCGATGTCCTATTTTTAGATAGTTACTACACAAATCCAGCTATTATATTTTAAAAGGTTATGGCAACAGAAATTTAGTATGAAACTTTGATAGAGAAATCAGTACGGATTCATAGAAGTGCAACAAATCCGATTCAATATCAAATTATCAACTATTAGAAATGCAAAAGATGTGCTTGTAGGTTCATCCTTTCACACTGCAACTTTCTGATTATATACTGTATTTCCGGATAAAGACGAAGCCGCGGGCAAACGTTAGTATTCTCTATATATTTCCGGCAATCAATTGTTACTCAAGGTCAATAGTATGTAAGTGTTTGTTCGTCCGTATCACAGTCACAAATCCCAGTGAACTATACAAACAGAACTACTGAACAAATAATGATATCATTGCCTTGTTTGATTCGAGCTTCGTAATTTAAGATTGTAGAAGATTATGTCTTTATGCAGGTAAATACTAGAGAACACTGGCTTTAGTGAGATATGTACATATAAATGAGACTTAAAAAAAAAGAAATTAGTTCCTCATTCATGGATAGATGTCACCGTCTTAGCAAAATTTAACTGTCAATTGTAATACTTATTCGTATGAATTCAAAGCAAGGAGTTTATATACTGAATTCCTTGATGCAAAACCGACGCCAAAGAGAATATAACTGATGTGTAAATAAATCTGTCGAAGTTGTTAACAAGACTTTTTGGAGGTGTATGGACTGCCATGATGATTTATGACAGATTAATTCCTAAATCAGAGTGCTTCTTTTACTCTGAATGAAATTTAACTATCGGTGCTCTTTTGACGTTTTAAGAATAAGAGTTGGAGCCATTGTGATTTTCTAAGAGTCTGGCCCTCACGCAATAATATGATAATATCTACGCTTCTCTACTATTTCAACTAAAATTGTAAATGAATACAGTATTATTCCATTATTTGTATTTAGAATAATGTTGAGCTTTTCCTTATATAGTGTTTTATCTCATTGTAAGTTTACTATACGTACTCTGGCGCAACTTTGATTAAGTAATAATTATTAATTTGTAAAATTAAAATATTAAATACTGTAATGTACGCGAAACAGCATACTGGCACTGTCTCGTGTGTCTATGGGTTGGTTTGATAAACGTCATTGTCTAAGTGAATGGCGAATGTTACGAGGGTTTGGGGCGAGCGTGGAAGTTTAGTAGTCCACCCCAGGAACCAATAACCCTCAGAGATCGCTAAGTTGAAACTGCCTTCTTTGGGGAGATTTGCGCGCCGTAAACAGTCCGAAATGGAAGTGAATAACATCAATTTATAATTAATTCAAAATATATTACTCACTTACATATGTGGAACAATATTACACATTTAAACATTCAACTTAATTTCAAGCATCTTTGTATTTATTTTAGGATATCGAGTTTTGATTAAATTAATTAAATGTGCATATATAATGTATAGAATTCGGTCAGTGTTGCTTTTAACACAAATCAACATACATAGCAACCTTCGTTTGTATGTATAATTACATATAATTTTAAAATCATCGCGTCACGTCATGCGCTCACGCATGAGTTGAACATGCAAGACACTACAGAACACGGTGGTTTTTAAATATCGAACAAAATATCGAACATAATTACTTTTTGAAAATTATAAAAATAATATTTTGAAAAATATGTTAAATTGGAATGTACCTTGGAACACTCGTTAAAAATTAGCTTGTTGCAGATCAGCTGATTTGTTATTGTATTATTTTATTAGATAATTTTTTTAAATATATTTCAATGGTGCATAATACGATGAGTGTTTTAATTAAACCTTTTATTCAGCACACACAAAAACATCGAAACCAATAAAAAAGATTCATACAAAAACATCAATTTGCAAGAATGTTCCATTCTACGTGACCTCTGCAATTCACGACCTTACTGAAGGCAGAATACGAAATAGCCGTTGCCAATTCACCAACAAAAAACATCGAGAAAAACTACCGCGTAATTCATCGGCAATCACACACATTTCCCGACGACAAAGGCACAAATAAACAGTCTGAATTATTGCTAAAAATAGGTACCTGGAATTTGGTTTGCTTTTGCCATTCGCTGCAAATTCAACCTCGCTCCCGCCAAAACTTTTCACTAAGGGAACATCTCCGTCCGCCATAATTGTTTCCAAACTTTTTTTAAAAGAAGACACTGCACTAAAAAGTTTTATTACGCGATTCGATTTAGAGATACGCGGAAACCTTCTTAATGCAAGTATGAGCCAACAACGCGCGCGCTCGGCGTTCCGCAATGCACTGGCACTGAATGGATGGACAAGCGATTATTTTTATTGGTGTAAACTAGCGATGAGCGTTCCACTCGTCTCAGATAACAACATATGACTGGCCGACTGGGCAGTTTACTGGCCAGTGATAATAATTGAATCGGTTTACGCGACAATGACCACGCGACACATTTCCTGTTCGTTTATATTTTTTCTTCCTTTTTCAAAGCTGATGAGATACTGGCCATTGTGTTTTTTAATTGTGGAACGCACTTTTCATTGGATTGATGAGTCGATCAAAAGAAAGATATAGCTAATGCTCAGAGAATTTATACATATTTATATACATCTTGCGTAATATATCCATTGTACATAGTTTTGACTAACGTAATGACAGTAAATAAGGAAGTGTATTTGTACGTAATTATCACAAGGCATTCAAATCGGTTCCGAACGCCATACATTTTAAAGTAATGGACAGTGAATGGTCAAACATAAGTAAAGAAGATAAATACGTAAGAATGCTTTGCATGAATGTAACAAAAATAAGGAAAAGCTACAGCTTATCTATGCTAACGACTATTTTTCAACCGACTTTAAAAAAGGAGAAGGTTCTCAATTCAACTGTATGTTTTTTGGTATGTATATTACGCGATAACTTCGCCAATTGTGAACCGATTTTGATAATTCTTTTTTTGTTTGGTAGAGCATACTTCAGAGGTGGTCCCATATAAATTTTATCGAAATTGATTGAGCGCTTTTTGAGATAATCAACAAAAACAAAAGATGTACCCAGATCATTCTACTTCTAAGAGTGATCATTTATAAGGCAATTGACGTCGGGTTTTAGTTCCTTTTGAACGCGTCAATTATTTAAGCCAGTATGCCCCAATTGTTAAATATAAACTACTTAAGATATAAGTGCATGTGTGTCATGGAACCAACCACGCTCGTACGGTCAGTTAAGTAACAATAAATAGCAGCCATTGTAAGTGGCCAGTATGTCTGTCAGTCTATAGGTAATGGATACTTATGAGAATCTGGGGTAACTGTTTAACACATGCTAGTTAAATTAACTGTTTAGTTTTAAGTCTTAACTGCGTATTGATTATTGAGAGATACGGCAGTTATTTTGTGTATTAGCCACAATGAGAGTTATAATTTTAAGACGCTATTTTTATATGATATTACGAGGCTTTAACATTTTCGCCTGAGCTTTCATATCTCCTAAACAAGTGAATATTTTTTAACTGTTTTGCTTTTGATATACCCAGTGTAATTCTCACAGTAAATACGAATCTAAAGATACCTCTCAAGCTAAAATCACTTGACAAACTTATACATACTCTCGAAAACCATAACCCTCCTTCTGGCGCAGGCGGGTAAAAACTTATTTTTTAAAGTTTTTTTAAATTTATTATTGTTTTCATTATAATAACCGAATTCCCGAATATAATGTTAGACTACCTAAAACAAATATGGCTAGCAAAAAATGAAAGAAAAATACGTTAAGTGTATTTTATATATTCTCAGAAATAACAAACTGACTAGAACAAAAACCAAACGGAAAAAAACACTGATCATATTTCTTCTTAATTTTCTATCTTGTATTTACGATAGGTATTGCAATACTTAAAGATTTTGAGATGAACAAAAAAGTAACAGGAAAAATATGATAAACTTTTTTAATGCGGCCATCTTGAATACCACCGTCCGCTCGGGCCAGTCATCGCTGTACCAAGCGGTGTCACTCCGACGCAGTGCCCCGACAAAACATTACTACGTCATTAGCAAACCTCTAAATATTAATTATTTAAATCGCTTTTAGGGTTCATTTCCAAATAAAATAAAGATAATCGTGTTCTTTGTTAACAACAAACATCTTCGTAGTTCTCGGGCGACTTTATCAAAAAATTATCGGTCGGTAACCAGGTCATCGGTCCATCTAGTAAGGGGACGGCCCGGTCACGCTTCCCGGTATGTGGTCGCCACTCGAAAACTCTTAATTGGGACAAGCCCCAATGTGAGCGTCCATGTCTCTGCTGCGTAAGTCATGACCGGGAGAACGCATTGGTTATTCACATTGGTCTTAAGGCATTGCGGGAGTAAGAGTTCTTGAGTGGCGACCAAGTACCGGGAAGCGTGTACCGGGCCGTCCCCCAACTAGATGGATTGATGACCAGGTCATTGGATGCAAGTGGTTCGGGACCAGTCAATATGGCGTACCATAGAAGAGGTCTATATCCAGCAGTACCAATTTTTTTTGGGTCAGAACTTTCAGAAAAGTCCCCAAAAATGATTCTTTCTAAGGCAATTGAAGTCGGTTTTTAGTTCTTTTTGAACGCACTAATTATACCGTTTGATGACTTGTAGAAAAATTTAGATTAGAAAATTAATTATTAGAAATTATTGTAATTATTTTAAAATATTAATAATGTAAAAAATTGCGAGGTGACACTAGCAAGTGACACAATATGACATTAATTAGACCACCATGTGCTCTAATTAATTGACAGGAAATATATTTGAATTTAAACGTTGTTCGGAACCCTTAGCTATAGCAACGATCACACTTGTCAACTGTTATCGCTAAATCATTAAATAAACACGTAGCCATGATCTCCCGCACTAGAGACGTAATGTTTTCGTAGTTCGGGGTTTAGTTGTTTTTGATAACTGGAAATTCACGATGATGACATTGTTTTTGCGGATTGTAATCTTTTGTAACATCCTCCCCCTTTTGTTCCTGGAATCTTAGTTATTTATGTTCTGATTCCCAGATTCGTTATTATTATAACAGATATATACATTATTATAACAGTAAACAGTTCATTGCGATTTACTATTATCTCAGAAGGTGAACCTGTTATGTAATTATTTATCAACTGACTTCAAAAAAGGAGGAGTTTCTCAATTCGACGGGTATGTTTTTGTTATGTTTGTTACCTCATAACTTTCCACTGGGTGAACCGATTTTGATTATTCTTTTTTTATTTGAAACCAGGTCCATGAGAAAACCATATAAGTAAATTTGCTGTAGACTTTTAGGGCAGTTGAAGTCGGTTTCTTCGTATAATGAACGCGTTCATTATTTACAACAAACCAATTCTTAGATTTTCATGTAATAAAAGTACCCTACACAATAAAATCAAATTCCTGCCTAAATAGAAACGATACAATTACACAAACCAATCAGCGCTCGCCAAAATTGGCTTTACCAACTTTCAGCGTACGTGATTGGCTCACAAATGACAGACGGTCCCCTGTAATTGGTGAACGATAATGCCTGCTTTCTCTAATTGTCTCTGTCTGACTTTCCAATGCTTTTTCGTTTTCTAATGGGATTCTAGGAACGGGAACATTTTCATATGCATTCATCCGCGGATTTGAGCTCGTTTAACGTTATGCAGGCGGACAAACTGGCTGAGCCAAAAACGCTCAGTGGCTGGCCTGTTATTACGGGATATCCAGACGAGAACGAATCGGGAACATTACATGTAAAAATATCTGTGTATCAGAAAGGGACAATACGTATGAAAGACATCAACGCGCGTCAAATTGCATCAAAGCATCAAATTTAAAATTGGAACTTTTTTTAAAAATATGTAGACTACGCAACCAAAACTTAAAATAAATGCATTTTATGTGGAAAAACTGTTCAAGCTGTTTTAAAAGAACAAAACTCGGATTCAATAATAAAGTTGTTTTCTCTCAGTTTACGTGGTGCCTTTCGGATAATTCATAGTAACGGAGACACTATGGTTATCCCGTTCTTTCTAAACTCTCTGGTATGTGTATAAAAAGGATGAACTCTGTTCTGGAGGTTCAAACCAATCTTTAATACATGTACTCGTCCCATAGAGTGACATCAGATTGAGAAAAATACCTCCTAAAGACATTCACGGCTAACTAGATAATTAGGATCTTTTAAAATAATACAGAAACCGACAAAAAAACTCGGTTGATTATGCATGACTCATTAATATAAGATAAGCATGGATTATGGATAAATACCGGTGAAATATTTAGGATATTGCAGAATTGAAGGACATATTTGTAGTTCTCGGGTCATCGGTGAAGGAAAACTTCACTAGGGTTGGATCGCGGTTTCCCTCGTGTTAATAATTCTTCCCGGTGATTAATTACCAGCTCATCCACACTTAATGGAAAGGTAAAAGCGAGTCCTTCTTTCATGCCGTAACGGAGAGTCAGAATAACTTCAAATTTATCCGACTTCAAAAAAGGAGGAGGTTATTAATTCAACGGGTATGTTTTTTAATGTTTGTTACCTTAGAACTTTTGACTGGTTGAACCGATTTGGATGATACTTTTTTATTTGATAGGTGGTGCTTTCCGTGTGCTCCCATTTCAATTTGGTCCAGTTCTGACAACGGCATCCATGAGAAAACTATATAAATCTTAAATTTGCCTTAATAAAAGTAGTCTTTTAGGGCAATTGAAGTCGGTTTCCAGTTATTTTAGAATGCATTTACTTGTTAATTCCCGACGCAAAACCACGTGTTTTATAAGTTTGTGCCATAGTATGTGTGTCGTGAAAGCAAGTTTCTTTGCGGTGGTTTGACGGCATAAAATGAAATGTCATTATATTAAACGCGTCGTTTGACGTCCCGTAAACACACCCCAGGAACGGACTCAGTTGAGTGTCAGACCTGTAGCAAACTTTCGTTAGTCCAGACTGGGGCTCCAGCTCCATATAATGCAACGCGATGTTTTGGTACTTAAGAGGCTATGTTGGTTAGACCACGTGGCCGCGATCAAGGTTCCATTGTTTTGTAGCTGTCCCTATCCGAGCCCTATCGTACCCGAGCGCGTACGGTGAGACAGCATACACTAGTGAAGTTATCCACCCGTTATTTGGATGTTTCGTAGTCCAGGGATCATTTGAAGGATACAGTATATTATGTAACCATTTTTTAATACAGTATACTAATGAAATTTCAGATGTCGGTGGTTTTACCAAATTGTTCTAAATTGATTCATACTCTTGTAAATCAGGTTCAAAGTTGGGGCTTTTTATTACCGTCAAATACAATTCTTTGACGCCCTGTAACTCTGGAAGTATATATTTAAACGAAAATCTGACTCACCACCGACACAGATATTTGTTTCTAGATTGTGTCTTGAAAATTTCATAGATTTTCATAGCTTAATACTCAAAATATGACTGGAATACGTTTGTATGGGCGCTTTGACAACAGCATACCCTCTTAACGCTAAAAAAATCAGGTAAATGACAGTCTGCACTAGTTTGCTACCTAAATCTGAGAAAGCTTTGCCAGTACCACGTTTCTGTTCAAATTAATTAAGACATCCAGGAAGTCTGAGAATTAAAGATCATAATAAAATTGCTCTTGCGTGTCAACAGCGTTTAGCTGTCTTACGTTTGATATAGGTGGACAAATGACTACAATTTAGCCGGTAATGAGGTGATGACACTGTACAACAAATAGTTTGTACAATGTTAAATATCAGCGGCGCCATCATGGAAACTCCCGCGCGTACATTTTCTGTTGGTCTAGCTAGAACCTTCAATAAAAAAAAACCCACCAATATTGATATCATATTTTTTATTATTAAGGCTTACCAACTAATTACACACAATAACAAAAAACTAAACTTACATAACAATAGTGTCATATTTGCAACTAACTTAAAGGTGAACACAGCGTTGTACCAATAATAAGAAAAAAAAATAGATAAAAATATTTGTACATTAGAAAATTCAGTTCGAAAACTATTTTTAACGAAGTTTTGAAATGTAAACAAAGAATTGCAAATAAACATAGTTTAAAAGCGTGTTTTTAGTTTTTTTTTTAAAAAACTATATTTATTTTCCAATTTTTAGTTCAATTTATTGTCAATAATAAAAAAAAAACTTTAAGTTCTCGTCATTAGTATTGTAAATCTCCAACAGGGGGCGTGGTTGTCTCACTCGCTCTCACACAGAGGATGTGTGAGGAAATTATTTAATCCTGGCGATCCTAATCAGGATATTGAGATAAACTTATGAACGTATTATATTGTCGATAATTCTTGATAAGTGTACAAAGTTTGAATTAAATCTGTCCGTTTAATGTGGGTCAAAATCGAGTCCAAAGGAGTCGATTACATACAAACATACAGGTGAAGCTAATAAAAGCGTGTTAAAAAACATCCAAATTCTTGAGAAAACCAGATTATCAAGATGAAGTGGACAATACAAACCTAAGAAACTATTTTGAATGTTTTTCGTCTAAGATCCCTAGATATAAGATTTATTCATTGGTTTTAGATCTACCTTGATCACGACACCGCGTGAACTTATGACGTCATAAGTACATACACCATGAAGCGAACCACCCACGTGTTAGTTTGATTAAAAATAATAAAAACCATGAAATGAATACGGTATCAACAAAAGTGCAAAAGTGTCAACTATCAATGTCAATCCTATTTTGCAAGTTTTGAGTATTTAGAAATCTGTTTCATTACGAAATGTATTAATGTGGGGTCAAATGAATGTCATTGTGGTTTTTTAAAGAAGTTATAACATAAACTTTAACTAATTCAAAAAGAAAATGAGAAAATATGATGTAAAATTAAAACATTTCTAAATGGATTTTTTTATTTTCATGCCATATAAAAATCATTACCTGCCCAATTCATCTAAACGGACCATATAACTCATTCCTATAGAAAACTGTCAGATTATATGAATATTTAGAGGTACATTTTACAGATCATAGTTTAGAGAATCATTCATTAACATGTCATTTGCAAAATGAAACACATTATAAACGAAAAAAGGCAGATTCGCGTACCATGTTGTCTGTACAGGATATGAGAAAAAATCATGAATAAATAGTTAAAGGTACCAATCAAAGAACAAAGGTCCAACAAATGCGCCTATCGCGGTATGCATATTATTATAGTCGCTAACTGTTTGCAATCGTAAAGTATGAAATTCTTTTTTGTTTGTTATAGCGGCAAGAGAAATACACATTCTGTAAACATTTCAACTGTCTCCCTTTTACGGATCATGAGATACAGCCCCCTGGGTCCCGTTGGTTACTCTTCGGGTACGGTACCGTAATGAAACATCCAATGTGGCTGTGTTAGACCCAGCTACAAAAGCAGTTTCATTTTGGTTTTCTATGAACGAAGTGTTGTCTATTTGAATGATGTCAGCGTTCATGCACGCAGTAGGTACCTATATCTACCTACTCCGATAGACGGCATTATCTCACACAAAAACTTTACTGTCCATTACTCATACTAGAGGTCTATTTTGCCCACGACTTATGACAGTTTTACTCGTACCATGGTCGTTCGTTGTCAGAGATATATTATATGAAACAGGATCTAAATAACTATATTCTAGCCTTTCTAACATCCTTCAATCGACGTAAGTCAGAATGAGATAAATATACATTATCTGTCGCAAATTATTTGTCAAAATTAAGTGAAATTTCGGAAAAAACTAGTATTTAGTACTGCATTAGTTAACTTATAGTACACCTCAGGTTAAATATACGATCAAATGTGGCTATTGTTATCTCTTTCTAATACACGAATTGCCGCCATTGTCAACTTGAAAGAATATATCTAAAGGCCATGCACCATAGAGTATATCTTTGATATCCTACTAATATTATAAGTGTGAAAGTTTGGATGTTTAGATGTTTGGATGTTTGTGACTCTTTCACGGAAAAACTACTGATTGGATTTGAATGAAACTTTACAATAATATAACTTATACATCAGAATAACATATAGGCTATAATTTATAAAGACATATTGTGTAAATTGTACAAAATCACACTTATAATATTAGTGGGATTACATGGGCAATGTTGGCATAACAAAAACGCGTTGCCTAGCAACCGACCATAGAATATGTAATTCGTATATACAAACTTTCGCGTTTATAATATTGGTGTGAAGACTATTTGAATGTACTACGTCAGATATTGAAATTTCTTTTGTTTCTTTAGGCTGTACACGCGGACAAAGTCGCGGGCGGAAGCTAGTAGTCAATAAAACTATATAGTCTACCACTAGGAAGACACTACAAAACAGATGTTTCAAAACCGGTATACGTATTTGTATATAAAATTACTAGAGTTACATTTTTGTTTGTATTTTCTACTAAATGTCAAACGTCAAATGTCATTTCATTGACGCCATCTTAGTTTTTAGGTTAAGTGTTGTACGCTGAAATCGTAAAATAAAATAAAATAATGAAACTCATCCCAAACCATGCTTTTCGATAATCGTTGAGTAAAAATGTGTTTGAAATTTTTAAATCGCTATGCTCAATATAATACCCAAAAACCACTGTCTTTTTTTGACTCAGAAGTTCGTTAGAAATACACAAAAAAGATAATCTTTAATTAAACTGAAAGTACTGTCATTCTATTCTAACGGTAGGAAGATGAAAAGGACAAAATTACTTGAACAGCAACTTTTAAAAATAGGTCTAGAAACTGTAGAAAGTGCATACTAGAATCGCGTCCAAAGGTGCTGATTTGAGAATATGATATTTTAAACTATTTATTACTACAAAATATTAAAGTTATGTCGTCCCTTACATATTTACTAAGAATAAAATCATAACAACAATATCTACTTTTAGATTGTTAAAAAATCAGCAACGAAATCATTCATGGCCTTCATCTCTCCTGAAGGCTTAGGCGAATTAACCGTCTTATTGTTAGTGACTCGTATGGTACAAGCCACAAGTATGCTTAGTTGCTTACACATAAGCTTTAGGTTAACGAGGCTTAGATATAGAGAATGCTGATAAAAGGTGTGTAGATCGAAAATTCCACCAAATCGCTCTTTATTTTACTTGTCAGATGATGAAATGAGTTTAGCCCAATGGCTTAGCCACTAACATAAAAATATATATTAGAAAGTACTTATACCTAGGTGTAATGCATACTTATAATTAAGATATGTTAGGAGTCTATAAATAATTAATACTTCGTAGATGTGCAATCTTGGCTGTACTTTGTAATGTTTATTAAAACAGCAATATAAAAGCAAAGATTACGTCCATAAGAACCTTTACGGCCCAAAACGAGTCCATGCAACTTTGAGCTCAAAACATCTGACCATAGAAATCAAAACGTCAAACACGAAACGCGTTTTAACTGATATTATAAAGTGAACATTACAAAGACCTAGTTTCAATCAACACGAAACTGCAACGTTAAAAGATCTTTTTAAAACTAAAACCGCAAAAGAGATCAAACGCCACAGACTGCATGAGTCACCGTAAGGTATTCAACCCTAAAACGACTGGCTGGCGAGAGAAAGCGTCAACACAAAAGCAAAAAAGGTGGTTCCACTCACCTGATAGTTTGCGGCGACAAATGACTTCACAAATTCAAAAAGGCACTTTTTTATATTAACAAAATCGTCGGAAATATCACCACAAAACTGTTTGGCTCACAAGTTTTACCTGCGAAAGAAATCTGTTGATTTATATAACTGTTGTACCTACTTCCTTTGCGATTAACCGGTTTCTAGATGTCTTTTAACTGTGTTTAGACAGTTCAAACGCACAAATAGTTCATTAGGAATGGGAAACAGCTCTGTCATCGACAATTTTTAATGTTACTTCGTTGTTTCTTTATATTTTTGTGTGAAAACGTGTAAAGAATCGACAGTGTCTATAGCCGTAAACGTACAGTCGCGGTGGCTCCCCGCTTGCAACTGGCTCGTTGGCCCGGACTTGAATAGTGTTACCAGGCTTACTTGAGGCTTCAATTCACTACAAATAGAGCCTAACGTCCATTAAATATTATTTTCTACCTTTCTAGAACCTCTTTCCTTGGACATAGTCTATTATTTCGTGTCTTTCAACCGTTCTTCGAGCGCAAATCTATATTTGTGAACGAGATTCACGATAAACCACGTACAATGATATTATTTTAATAACAATGTTAAGTAAAAACGACTTAGTTAAAACTGTCGCGGGGGTAGAAGATTTAAATTCACACGTTCAAACAAGCGATTGGTTTGAAAAGACAATTTTATGTTTTGAACGTTCTAATTTTATTCTTTTGTTTCACTACGATTCACGTAGTGGGTCGTTTTGGTGATGAGTGCCTAACAGCAAACGGTTGGTTAATTTCGTTATTTGTGTGAGTTGGGTTTTATTTATTTGCTTAAATTATTTTAATCGTACATCTGTTAGTAATTAAAGTTAGACACAATTGAATAATTTTGAATTGAATAAACTTAAGCAATTTTTAAATGTTTGACAGGAATAAATAAGAGAAAAGGACAGCGAAACATTTTGATTGTGTCCTAAATTTAGTTTTTAAAAGCGTCTAGAATTGGCACCGTTGTGTATTTTCTAACTATGTTACATGTCTTTTTTGTCCTTAAATATTTAAGGAAATTAATACTACTAATGACTTCCATGCATGTATCTCCACAACGTTGAATGCACCTGCTTTAAGTAAACTAGCAAAAACAATTTACTTAAACCATGTAAATCTAAGTAACCATAGAAATAGGACGGAAGTCATTTATACCTGAATTCTCTTACTGATTGTCATTATTTTTATTTAATTTACACACAACCGATGTAAGACTTAAGTAACTTAATATTGTACAAGTAACAAGTAAATTAAATTAAAAATTGAATCGAAAATCCATGTTATGCTGATACTCTTCAAAAAGCTCAATCGATTTTTACCAAATCATCTTCATCAGCAGGGAAACGTCCACTGCCGGACATAGACCTCCTTCATGGTATGCCCTGAGCCACCTGCATCCAGCGACTCCCTGCGACTTTGACCAGGTCGACGGTCCATCTAGTAGGGGGAAGGCCTGGTAGACGTTTCCCGGTACGTGGTCGCCACTCGACAACCTTTACTCCCCCCCGGTTCTTCGAGCGAAAACAATTTTTTTACTAAATATTATATCTAAGAACCACACTTTGCTTTGCTTTCACGTAAAAAAAACCTCATCAAAATCGGTCCATCCGTGTGAGAGCTACGATGGCACAGACATACACACGACACACAGACATTGGCGTCAAACTTATAACACCCCTCTTTTTGCGTAGGGCGTTACTAAAACAGATTAGAACATTCCCAGTCCATGATAAAGTTTGTTTGTCCTTCTTTACGTCGGTGATAAGTCAAGAATATGACGACATTTGTTCCTGGAGAAATATTTATTATCGTTTTAAGGCATATTCATTCAAATGTATGTGGGTTAGAGACCTACCACCGTGAAGCTATCAAGTTCAAAAAGACCTAGAAACCGACTTCAATTGACATCAAAAGTCTACAGCAAATTTAAGACTTATATGGTATTGTCAGAACTGGACCAAATTGAAACGGGACCAAACGGGAAGCACCAGCTTTCAAATAAAGAATGTGTCTTGACATCATATAATTGTATAATTTAAATGCTCGATATTATTACTGTTTGCATGTCAAAACATTGACTAAATGTGTGATCTAGAATAATTTACTTGAACATCTGAAATGTAGCACATTTATTGCAAATAAAGGTTTATCTTATCTTATCTACAATCGGTTCACCCGGTCAAAAGTTCTGAGGTAAACATAAAAAAAGAGAAATAACATACCCGTCGAATTGAGAACCTCTTTTTTGAAGTCGGTTGAAAGATGTTACTGTGCCGCCCGCCCCCGGCTAAGACGAGTGCGTGATCGCTGTAATATGTCAGCGTCACCGCACCGACCGACTTTGTGATATACAGACTGCTGCTTGCCAAGAATTTTTCGTCGCTTTCAAACTTTAGTTGCACTCAGAGATAGTAGTGATCTAGGCACTCACCGTAGTCTTTCATCGTATAGGTACATATATTAGTCTGTATGTATAATATATCTAGGCACTCACTACTCCCACAGATCACTACATCTACTCCTAGGGAAAAACTTTCAATATGTCAACTACCACCTTCATGGTAATTCTGCCAAAATCTGGTGTCCAAAGAGGCGAAGTGTAAAAGGAAATAATCGGTTTGCCAGACACGCGATACACTTTGAAAGGACTAAAACAAAAAGGAGAAAACTAAAACGAAACATAGTTAAATTGTTCTTGAATGTCAGTGGTACGTCAAATGTCTTGTACGGACGCGTGACGTGATGTGACGTGACACTTGACTGAATGACTTATCAAAAAGTTTAGGGTCGAAAATTTCATTGCTTTGTCCTGTCTATGATCCCACCGTAGTTTTATTTTGAACTGTATTCAGTCAACTATATTTTGTGCTATTTAAAAGCTTTTATTATTATTTGCTTCATACACTATCAGCTCTTCGAGCTGTTGCATGATGTATATCACTGCACTTGTTTTAATGTTTGTCAATGTTTATCTAGTTTTTGAAACAATTCACTGAAGTAGAACTTATAAGGCTTTCAGGGAGAGCGTTCCAAGAATGCACTACACGGTTAGGCAAGAAGTGTTTCCTAGGGTTGCTACATTGGGGCTTGGTGAGCTTTATTGAGTGCCCTCTCAATCGACTGTTCTGTCTCACAGTGAACAAGGTTCGCACAAGGTTCTAATTGGTTCTGATCACTGAACACGTAATCACTTTCCGATGTTGTGTTGCACTTGAAGAAAATGAGATGTTAACTCATTTTATAGTAGACTGGACAAAAAAACTAAATATCAGATGCATCAGCTGCCTGCCTTGTTAACAAATAATCTTATATATAAAGCTAATGTTATGTTAGTACGTTAAGACAGGGTTTTTTATATCGTCACTAAACTTCCCGTTGGGGTAGTGAATACCCCTTGGTCTCCTAATGAAAGTAAGGGAGTTTGGTCGCGATGGGTGGAAGTTGTAAGTCCTTGTCTAACTCATGTGAACTTCACATGAGTGAAGAAGTTCACATAAGAACTTATGGAATGTTCTGAAAATTTCTGTAATGATCCAGAAAGATTACATTTACTCTACGTTTATGCCGAAATAAATGTCCACCCGTGCGAAGCCGGGGCGGGACGCTAGTAATAATAAAATCTTTTCCATAACTCAACCTCCAACTTTATGGTGTGTGCTGTCAGTCAATTTATCAATCAAATTTGACAGTGTTTTTATAATATACCTGAACTCTAAACCTAAACAAATTATAATAAAGCTTATTAAAAAAAACCGCACATATTTTAACGATAAAAACCAGAATTCTTTGTGAACAGTTTTCAAATGGCACACAGGTAAGTTGCTCACACTCTCATGTGTGTCCCAAAATGATACAACTTAGTTCCCCCTTAGAGGAACGGTAGGGTTCCACCTTGACCTGAGCGTCTACCATGAGTTTACGCAGGCGATACCGTATATTGAATACTATCGGAAATGCTGCTCAGACGAGGTGCGGGTGACAAGGACAGAGCGATAGTTACCGATATACGTTATCGCATGCGTACGTAACCCTCGGTGCGTACCATAAGCCATGGTAGCTCAGTTGGGTAGAGCGTCAGTCCTTGAGCAATCAAGGTCTGGGTTCGATCCTGGCTCGTACCAATAATTTACAATTTGTTATTTGGAATTTATTAGCTTTCCGGTGAAGGAAAACATCGTGAGGAAACCTGCACACTCCTGAGACGAAATTCAAAGGTGTGTGTGAAGTCTACCAATGCGCACTGGTGCCGCGTGGTGTACTATGTTCCATACACTCTCTGTAGGAGAGTAGGCCTGAGCCCCTGAAGTGGGGACATGTGTGAGGGTGCATAGGTCGTTGATGATGACGATGAACCCTCAAGTGTGCGAGTCTGACTCGTACTTGGCCGGTTTTTTAAAACCAATTTTCCAATTTCAGTTGTTCTCGATGCAACTTCACCGCGAACTTCGAGAGTGCACTCAAGATGCATCGACAGTTGCACCACGAGACCGACGATGTTCCCACCCAGGACAAGCCTAAAGCTACAGACTGTTATATGAAGGTGAATATAGCCTTGATTGATTAGGACATGAGTAGGCTTAACAGGAAACTACCTGTTACAATGTAGAATAACTCCGAGTTAGTCTAGAATTACTTAGGAACAATTCAGGATTATACCTATAAATACGCCTCAGGATTACTACTAGATAATCCAGAATTACTTCTAGAAAATCATAAAAATTTAGGAATACTTTAGCGATAAGGTCGCCTTCAGTACCGCTTATGATCTTTTCTTTTTGTTTTGTATGTGTGTGTGCAATAAAGACTATTTGAATTGAATTGAATACTCCTATAAAATACAAAATTACATAAAGACAATACAGACTCACTCATAGACAATCCAAGAGTCCTAGGCAAATGTGAGAACATGAACGGCCTAACACACTTCTGAAAGTACGAGTATATAGCTATAGATAGAAAGTTGTGTTCTAAATACACATATTAAAAATTTCAGGTTAAATCCTGTACGATGCCACGCAGCAAACTTGGGTCCTTTGATAACTCTTTCTCGGATCAAGATAAAAGTTTGAAATGTGAGCATTCAAGTAGTCCATCCAGGCATACTCTAATTAATCTTATATATATATACGAGTATAAAGCTTATTACGTTAAGGTTTTCTCTATCACCACCAAATCCGATCAACTTCCCGTTGGGGTGGTGAATACCCCTTGGTTTCCTGCTGAGAGTAAGGGAGTTTGGTCGCGATGGGTGGCATGTGAAAAATATAATCTGTCCTTGTCTAACTTCTAACAACGAACTTATGGAAAGTTCTGAAAAATTCTATAATGATCTAGAAAGAATGACATTTACTCTACGTTTATGCCAAAATAAATGTCCACCCGTGCGAAGCCGGAGCGGGACGATAGTATAATATAAATAGAACGGGAATCTGTCAAGTATTCTTGAAAATTAAGAATCACTTCTAAAAACAAGCCTGTTAATTCACTTGTCCTGTGAACCAAGGTAGCCGTTTATTCATTATTGGAACGATTATACCTACAATCAGTTTGTATCGTTGAGTAAATCCTAGCTATACAAAATTTCTAGGATTAAGAATTGGGAGGAGTCTAGAGGTGGTGAAAAATCACTTCCAGATATGCCAGGACTAAGCCTCTGTCACAGTAAACTTATGGGAGATCGTCTTACCTTAGATAAGTAACTGCGGAAGTCCGCCTAGAAATAGATCCAACCAAGGTCGGAGTCTTCTGCTATTAAGATTGCCAACGGAATTTCCTGACAACTTGGAATGTGCCAGAAACTTATTACCAGAAATCTGGTACCCATTGACGCATCTACCTTCAGGCCTCTGAAAACCAACCTGACCTAAAACCACCTGAGTATAATAAAGGAGGCAAACCACTTATTGATTGTGTTTGCGGCTTAGGAATTTGATCTCAAAGAGCGAATCTTTGCCTGTGAGCCTCTTTGCTCGACGCTCCACTGAGTTATTTGTTTTATTACCAGTGTCGCAGCGAAACTCTGCCACCAAACTATTCGATAAGCTTCGCTCCAGGATATGCCGTAGCAGAACTCTTTTCGTCCATCCCGAGGAAGCCGGGGACCCTAAAGCAATTGTAAGTTATGGAGGGTTCTGTTACGCTGGGCTGGCTGGCTGGGTCAGGAAATAGTTTTATTAATTGAAGTGTTGAAGAGAGTGCGGAAACATAATATATACGTAAGTACTTTGAATCACACGGTAAATAATTTTGAATGCAATGCAAATGACGGGTAAACCTCGGTGGCTTAATGGCTAAATGTTTGACTAACATCCCGGACGTCCCGGGTTCGATTCACAGTGGGACCTATCGGTACTCGGTTTGGTTGGTGGTAGAGCATTTTCTATGTCCGCCTGGCTAGCTACCACCATGTTATGTAAATCTGCCGCCAAACAGCAGTGTTAATACCACTGTTGTGTTCCGATATGAAACGTAGCAGAGCTAGCACCTCATTAGCTTGAGTCTTCTGGGTGGGCCCTATAGTCACCATTAGTTGAGATGAAGGCCAAGTGCTTACCCATCATACATTTTTTTAAATCGCGTTCTAAGCTTGAAATAGAACCTACGAGTATATGCAGAAGTATAATGTCCCTCTCGTTCAGCAATGCTGGCACGCCCGTAGCCCTACTAAATTTACTCTCAACCACTTAAACGAGTGCGAACAGGCTGGTGATTTCATGGTAGTACTGAGTAGTGTCTGTATGTATGTATATCTTTCTAAACAGTGTCGGGGGCCGTAACGGTAAGATGTAGACTCTACTCTGCAAGTGCATTTCGGAACGCCGCATTTCTATAAAGCTTCCGCACTCTCGCTCAGCAACTGCCTCCGTTAAATAATACTGAATCAAGTTATTGATCAGCCCTCCCAGGTCTTCACGGCAGACAGCGACTGCACATCAAAAGCCCTCAATGTAAATCAGCGCATGGACGGCATGTTCCCATCGGGTCTAGCTTTAAACATGAGGGAGCCAAACGAAAAATACTCGTGTCATCTCTGTTCTTTTGACGCCGACAGGTAACTCAGCTGTTTGATATATAATTCCATTTAATTTCACTTTTTAAAGAGTGCACTCAGGTGTATACGAATAGTCGTGAAATGGCAACAAAAACAGAACGAGAGACACGTTTACTTACTTTCAAATTAATAATAGCATGATGTATGAAGATGAATCAATGCCACCAACACAGCTCGACGAATCAGTGAGCTGAAGTGGCAGGCAGACATCTCTCAATTCAGGAGTAAGAGTTCTCAAGTGGCTCATTAGCTTGAGGCTTCTTGGTGGGCCCTATAGTCACCATTAGTTGAGATGAAGGCCAAGTGCTAACCCATCATACATTTGAAAAAATCGCGTTCTAAGCTAGAAACAGAACCCTACATGTCCCTTTCGTTCAGCTAACTCTCAATCATTTAAACTTATAGGTCTTCGTTACCTGAAACACAGCTCGACGAATCAGTGAGCTGAAGTGGCAGGCAGACATCTCTCAATTCAGGAGTAAGAGTTCTCAAGTGGCGACCATGTACTGGTAAACGTGTATCTGGCCGACCATCCACTAGATGGACCGACGCGACGAGCTTGGTAAAGGTTGCGGGTAGTCGCTGAATGTAAGCGGCTCCGGACCGATCATTGTGGCGTGCCATTGGGAATGCCTTATGTTCGGTAATAGATGATTCCCGGCTGATGATAAGTGTAAATAATTCGTTCCCAGTGATGATCATCTGTCAAACTTGCATTCCAGAATAACAGTCCTGGATCGTCATCTCCTAAACGATCACAAGATCACCATAGAGAACCTTCTGAAACTGGTCATGGCTAAAACGAAAGACGGTCTGTGCGACGACCAGCTCAACACTGAGTGTTTCGGTATACGTCAGCCTTACTATAAGCCTGTGAACGAGTTAATCGACCAGGGGGAATTCCTCATTGAGACCGTTGTACCTAAAATAACGATCGTGAAACACGCGGCCACCAACACTGATCTGAAATGGACGGACATATCACATATAAAAGAAAAGTCAAGTGTTACGGATGACATGGAGGAATTCTTGAATGTGACTATAGGTAACAGATACTGTTAATTGTAAAACTATTTGTGCTGCGGATTTGCTGATCACAGCAAGGTGTTGTGCATCTCCTAGATATTCTTCTTCATAGGTCGCACAACCCACGCGATGACATGGGGTGATTCTATTGTAAATCCCACTTACGGTGCTCGGATAAACCTGTGCGTCTACCATGTGTTTACGTAGTCGATAACGTATATCGAATACTATCGGAAATACTGCTCAGTCGAGATGCGCGTGACAAGGACAGAGCGATAGTTAACGATACACGCTGGCCATACAGTGGTTTTACTTTGTCGAAAGTGACGCTCGTAGAGATAGAGTTATGCGATAGAAAGAGAGGTTGCATAAAATTTTCTGGTCACAACAGTGTGCGAGCTGAATTCATCCTTATCGCTTCATTATTTAAATGTAGTATAGGCGAAGCGATTCTTCTGTATTGCTAGCAACCATTCTGTGATTCAGGTAAAACAGATAAGGAGGAATTGCTGGACAAAATGCAGTCCCTGAACGAGTGCATGTGCAAGTTCGTGGACTCGACGAGGACGCTGAAGAAAGTGCTCACGGACGAGCTGTACGCCAAGAGCAGTGCGAGGAAGAGCTTCAATGACACTTCCTTCGATCTGGGTTTGGGAGAGTAAGTGATCCTTAGATAGATTAGATAGATAGATTATCATTTTATTTGCCTGCATAATACAAATAAAAACAAAATACACACACACACAAGAAGAACACACAATATAAGTCAGAAATAACAGCATCGTTTATTGCAATGTATCATGCCAGCAAAAAGGTCCGAACTCAGCATAATGTTGTGGACTACGAGCCCACAACGCTGGTAATTCTGCTAGAGCCTAGAAGGTGTGAAAGGAAAAGAAAAAGAAATTGAATATATAATAGCAGGGAACAAAGGTTTAACATGAAAGGTAAGGAAATAAACATGAATATGGGCATTTATAGGACAGTGCTATGATTGAGGAGTGATAAAGGAGATAATTAATAAGCAAGTAATAAGCCTCTTAAGAAAAATGCTTTTGGATTGTAAGTAAGTGACTTTTATAGCTATTTTTAAATTCAATATACGAGTAGCTTTATTGTACACCAAATACATAATAAAATATAACATTCAACTTACTATACAAGTGAACAACAGGCGGTGTTATCGCTAAGAGCTGGAGATCGCTATGAGCCAGATAACTTTTGGGTAGAGGAAATAAAGAATATTTTGGGTTGAGGTGTAACAGAAAATAGTGATAATAAATATATAATTATATAGACAAACGTTACTTTAATGATACAATAGTACTACCACATAATATCAAATGCAGAGAAGATGCGAAATTTGAATGTGGACATAGAACCTTGGTAAGGGCGTTCCACAACCTAACACTTCATTGTAGAACTGTAGAACATGGTGTGACGGGAGGGGATGTCATGTATGAGGGGTGCAGAAGAGCGGAGGATACGGTTAAGTCTAGACTAGCGAAAGCTGAAGCGTTCATTGATGCTTCTGTAAAATGTCTGACTAACTAGCTACCGACATACTGTCCCTGTCTAAAATTGCTGCCAAATACCAGTGTTGTGATCCCGTAATGAAAGATAACAAAGCCAGCAAGTCCTGGAAAGACGACCTACGTAGGGTAGCCGAACGTGAATGGATGCGGAGAGCAGAAGACCAGCAGTGGACTGCCCCAGGTTATATGATTGATTGATGATAGACAGCAACGTAAAGCTTCTGCCTACACTGTCAACCTGTCCATCATCAATTAATCAGGAGAGATGAAGAACAAAATCAAATCTATCAAAGATGTGGAACAAGAAGTATTGTGTACAATGACTAGGCAATATTTGTTTTTGTCGATTCAGGTCATTACGAAATTCTTCCTTCTACGCGACTATACTTCTAGTCTTCTTGTCTACGGCTATTTCATCACTACTGACTATAGTTACTATAGCAAAATTATGTTTTTTATGTTACCTATTTTTGTGTTTTGTTTTATTTTATATTTTGTTATTGTGTTTAGCTTTGTGTTTCTTTTGATGTACCTATGTGTCAGAATAAATACTTTTCTGGTCTATTTACTTAACTTGTATTCTACAGTATAAAATTTGGAGAGTGTGCAAAAGATCAGTCAAAAGAACGTCACCTCTCTCCTGTATTGTGGATATTCCTACAGCTCGCACCAAGCTTTTCCTTCCACTATTGCTTTTCGCTTTATATTTTACAGCTAAAATATGTCACCTAAACGTATAGTCTATAAGTTTATGTGTTATGATTGTTACTGTTTTGAAGTCTTCGAGTCTTCTAACGAAGAGTAAATATGGACCATCAATGGACGCTTAACCTGGACAACAGTGTACCTTGGGGAATGCCTATGTTCAGCTGAAATCCAGCAGAGTTCTTCGTCAAACTGATGATGTTGATTATGGTTACTTTCAGCCAAGAGCCTGTGCGAGATTGGGAGCTCAGAGGACACAGTGACAAGCAAGAGCGAAATAGAGAAAGGCCCAGGTAAACATGTATATCTTACGACAGTTTTTTTAACCTGAAGTTAATGATACTAAATTTGGGGCACTTTGGAGTTTATTTTTCGAAATATAGCATATAGTACGCAGTATATCAAAATGATGTATCGATAAACCGTAACCCAGCAATGACTACAAAAAGTCTGTCTTAGTTTTTGAAATGATTGTATAATTGCGGAGAAATGTAGCAAAGAGTGAATGAGGGCGACACTGTCGCTCTATTCCCCCTTAAATGTGTAATATATCTCTATATCTAATTAGGATTCGATACTAATGATTCCTATTGCTCTTGCAGGAGTACGAGATCAGACTCAGCTGAAGAAAATTATTACTTCTAATTACTTACTAATTTGTTGTTAATTTCGATGTGGTTTTAGAATAAATTGTTAAGTTAAGAATGACATGTTTCATCATGATGAGGCTTCGATATATTTTTTTCTAGTATACCCCATAACATATGCGTGGATTTCAGAAATTATGCTATACCTGGCCACAGTAACAATTTGCTGGGATAAAAATATACTTCTTTGTTTATTCCCTTAGGCTTTGTGCGTGTCAAAACGTAGTTTTGGCGCTAGAGATAACAAGCAATCATGCTCTCATTCACATTATATTTCATGTGATTCACAGAATTTTTATTCTACAGTTTTCCAAAAATAATGTGTCACTGTAATAACAATTTGGGAGAAATTAAATAGAAGTAATTGTGCAGTGGCAGAAACAAGTGTGTTTCTATTTGTTTGTCATCTTTTGGCGCCAAACGGCACAACCAATCGTGATTAACACGCGCACAACGACGGAGTCGCGGGCACAAACTAGTTTTATGAAAAAAACATAGTTTAAACAGCAAATATCAAATTTAATACCAAAATAAATACAACAAATAAGAAAGCTATACATAAGAAATAACAACACAACATAAAAACGTAAATAACAAAACAAAATACGATCATCCGTTGCCATAGCAACCATACAACATATGTAACAAATTATAAGTTTTTCCAAAATGGCGGTTCACTTTACAACTCTGCTCTCGTTGCCGCAGCAATCACAAATGAAGATGTGGCGTTGATACATCTCATGGTTGCAGCAAAGAGTATACACACATTTCTCACACCTCTTTACAATGAAATCTTCATTGTTTTTCCTTCCTAAACAATCTCCACAAGACATAGATTGATTATTAACATCTTCTGAAAGGTTAGAAACGCAAGGACCGCATTTCCCACATTTCATTTTATTATTTAGCCTCTTACTGTTATCAGAAATGTTGCCATCAGATGACATTGTCTTGTTGTTTTCTTCGCTTGAAATATGGTGGTTGGTTTTAGCAACTGGCAACACTCTGGGTCCAGACCTAACCGCGGGTCTATTCGAATCTTGCTTTTCCTCCGTGTGCCTCACCGTTGCGAACATGCGATTAACTTCCTCAATGGTATCCTTTGACTTCTGTTTAGGTTTCATCGAATTCTTGATTTCTTCCATTTTCATTTGGGGTATTGACGACGATTTGTGTTTAGAGAGATTAAGCGAGGATCTATCAAACGCTGGCTGACAACTGTCAAGCACTACAAAGCAACTGTCTTGCCTAGTATTATCAATACTGAAATGAATTGTTTTGCTAACTGTTAATTTAGCTTTAGAATTGACCAATCTGAAGGAATTGTCTGTGCTGACGCAGGCATCTTTACAAACTGTCGTTTTACTACAATTTTCTTTACACAGTCCTTTCTTCGTTCTTAATTCAGACAAAACTTCGTTTAGGAGACTAAAATTATGTGCAAGATCTATTTCTTGTGTCTGAACGGATCTATGTTTCATGATATTACTACTACCTTCACTGCTATCACAAGTGACTGGGCATACAGGACAGGACCTTGCTTTCCTCTTCCTATTTTCTACGGTATTCGTATCATCTCTTTTAGTGTTCAGGCAAATGGAGCAAATGAACTTCGGGTTGTTCCTGCAGGATTTCTCGTTGAAGTCAGTCATTATTTCCTCGCATTCAGCTGCGATATCTCTCTCCTTTTCGTATACGGTTATGTCGATACGCACTCTTCGACGATTTGAATGTGATATCATATGAATGTATTGAATATCTGTAGAATAGAGACAAGTACAATTACTTTTTCTGGAAAATTCTATAATAGCTGTTCACTTGAGAACATTATCGTCAACTTACTGTGATCGCCAACTATAGGTAAACCGCTTAAATGAGACCTCGCCTCGGTACTGGGACGCGGGGCTACGTCGACAAAGGGGATCGAGAGTTCGGCAGGACACTATGGTCGTTTAAGCGGTCGGTCTATACTATAGACCATAATATATGTGGCCATAATCTATGGAGTGGCTATAGACTCTATAGCCATGAAGCCTGGAGATTATGGCCACAGATCCATCACCAGCAAGACTACTAATGTTTACTATTTCTAATACAAAGGATTCAGTCAACATAATGAGATGAGCAGAGGATATAAGTTTACGCTGATTAGCCCGTTGGAATTTTCGCCTTGTCATAACTGTTTAATACTGAAGTCCAGAGCTCAAGATAGTCCATGGTCCACCACAATGATCGGTCCCGGACCACTTGCATCCAGCGACCTTTACTAGCTCCTAGTAGGGGGCAGACCGATACACGTTTGTCTTAAAGTGTTCTCCTTAATTAGGCAATGTAGTGCTTACCCGGTTGGACTGACAATCAGGAGTTCCCGGGTTCAATTCCAAGGGTTCGGGGTTCTTATCCATACTCAGTTTTAGGCCTACCCCCACATCAATATCTTTGGGGAGGTTTCACAGTTCTCCATGAAGTTACAGTATGGCTATTCCCGACGATGCAGCCTGCTTAAAAATTGCCAACGTACATGGAATTACAAATGATTATTTACCATATATCCAAATGACTCTTCGGTGACGAATCCGCTTACATTAGTTGTAATAATAGAATATAAAAAATACAGCAAAAATACAGAATTACATGACATAAAACAAAATGACAGTGTAGGTAGTGTATTTATTATGGTGTGGGCACAGATCACTATGGTATGGGTGAAGTAGTAATGAAATCTCTTTTGTCAGGTTATGGTTTTAAAAATAAATTCTTTTGTCTATGATTCACACTTGATCTTCACATAGACAAAGCTAGTCTGTTGGGAGTTGGGTCTTCATATCATCACCATTGATTTTGATGGTCAAAACACCTGATAGTAAGTGACGAGGCCACTGACACACATCATTGATCTTAATAATTTTGTTTGGCGTCAGCATAAAGAACACCACCCGAGACGCTCACGTTTGACCACAATGTCATCTGATGTTAATAGAGGATGTGGTCGACTACGAAGATGTCTGTTGACCTGAAGCCACGCATACTGTAGCGCTTGGAAAAGACAGAAGCCGGCAAGGCACACAAGCGAATATTTGTGCAAAATCGAGGAATATAAACTGTACAAGGGTGGAACTCCGCCGTTCTTTTGGTCGCACGATTGCAGAAGGGATAAACAGGGAGGGATCAGGTCGTGTAGTACGAGGGTACACTGTCCGAATGAAGTCTGAACAGAAAACCGAAAGGCTGGCTATTTTATGCCGGTGTTCCAGGCCATACCAGTTTTTCATTCAACATTCAAGTACCACGCGTTATTGAGTCCAAGGCAGACAATTGATATTGGGCAGACCCTCCCAAAGATGAACACTGCTAGTTATATTATAAATTGTTTATTTCCAAAATACACCATCATGTGTTATTTGTTATTATTAAAGTAGGACGTAATAGACAAATAGTTTCTGGTTTTATTCTATTGGCGGTCTCGGGCGAAGCTATCAAGGTCACAAGACTAACAGTATCCTTAGAAGAAGAAACTTTATCACGGGTTGTGTGCGTAGTGATGCCACTTGGGCCAAAGCTTACTCAGGTCGATGACTTGGACTCCT
This sequence comes from Carcina quercana, assembly GCA_910589575.2. NCBI lineage: Eukaryota > Metazoa > Arthropoda > Insecta > Lepidoptera > Depressariidae > Carcina > Carcina quercana. The sequence goes on along the minus strand of OU342454.1, from coordinate 3,466,103 downwards.
AAGCGGCTTGCCCCAGTTGCACCTACTTAGTGTCTCTAATTCTGACACGAATAACCCTGGAGATTCTTTCACAGCTTGACAGATATTCCTGGTGCCCTAATAAGGTGGGCAAGGCTATCCCTGTGGTGGCAACAGTACGCCATGCATGAGGAACCGAGGAGGTTACATATAAAACTTCTGAATGAAACTACTTTTCTGTCATATCGCTGGCATTAGGTTTTACTTTTAAAGTCACCGGTGACATTCTTCAAAAGATTGAATTATAATTTTGTCTCGAGCGTGTTGTCACAAATATCAACAGAGTTCCGTATATGTAATAAGTATAGCACGCGCCCCTTATGAATGCCCCCTAGATGAAACCCTGTCATCTACTGTTCTTTACTTTACTTTCGCATTTGTTACTTGAATGTAAATTAAAAAGATATACTATTCAAGGCGGGGCGAGGCGCCATATTCCGGTTCTGTCGTAATGCAACGGTGAAGTGCTTTAATGCCATTATTTACGGAACCCTGCTAGGATGCGTGTTGGTAACGTTCTTGAATAAGTTAATTTTTGACTGTTTGACTACGTAACCTAAAATAGCAAAAACAATTGTATAAAATTATAAGTGTTTATTCAAAAACATTGGTAAGTACAATGCGTAGTTCTTGTAATTATGCAACGAAAAATTATCAAGAAAAATGGGTGAGACTTCTCCGTAGATTTAGCACTAGCCATTTTCATAATCGAGATAACTCGAATGATTTGAGTTCTAAATTTATTATTAGTAGGTATGTCTCAAAATCACTCATTGCCTTTTAATTCTTTGTATTAGAAACAATGAGCCATAGTTTTTTTCTTCTCCAGACAATAGCAGTATAGAAAACATTACCCAAAACATGCGTATGAAGATATCCCGATGACAACGAATAGCTATGAGTATCAGCGTTCGCGAAAATAAAATACATTCTGTGAAAGATGTACATAAACTAGAATACATTGTGTATCCTGCTAGAGCGAAAAAGCCAAATTTAAGCTTACATGGAATCGACGTCGGAATCCAGTTCGATAAAAGAAACGATATAGTTGAACGGAATTACCTGGGAGAACGATTGGAGAACAAGTATGTCGAACGTTATCATTTCAGTCAACGAAGACAGCACAATTTCTTTATCAGCTGCACAGTCCACTGCCAATTTTGCTTATACCTCAACACTTAGAGGGAATATTGGTGACCTCGGATGTTGATGCATGGTATAATGTGGCTGTGCATGTCCAGAAATCCTGGAATGGTTATCTCCAACCAGTCCAGAGCCACTTGCATCCAGCGACTCCCAACAGTTTTACCAGAGCGTTGGGCCGTCTAGTTGGAGTCTGCCCGATACACCTTTCTCGGTGACCTCTTGAGAGGTCTTCATTTCCGATTTGATTACGCAGAGAAATTCCGCGCCTACCTCGTTGACTTTGGCACGAACGCTATGTTTCGGTTCAATAATAAATAAATATTAGTCAATTAACGTCAGGCTGTTTTCAGAGGTTCTGCAATGCATCACAAATCAAGAAGTTACACTGAAGTAGGTGTAGGCAATGTAAAAACTTGCCAAAAGAAGAAGGTCAAGAAAGTATATTTGCTGGAACCAGAAGCGACCAGCATTGGTTGTTCGGATTCTCATAATGTGAAACGTGAGTAAAGTAAAAACAATAAATATAATATCGATCATCACAGTCAACTGCATTAGTCCACTTCTAACAACGAAACATCCTAAAGGATCACCATTATGGATTTTGGATAATGGGGAAGATGCTCCTGCTGATCTCCAGCCAGCATCGACGTTAGAATAGGACCACTCCGTGTCGTAAAAGGCGACTAGGGGAAACAATATTCAGCAGATGAGCAATATCATCTACTGATGTATCAACAACGAATTACTTCGATACTAAATCAACTGTACACTTTCTGTTATATTCAAAGGAACATCAATTCATTACTACGGTCGCCGTGAGTCTAAACCGTCTTCATCAAAATGCGTTGGAGGCGGCATTATTAAAAGAAAACACAGCTCTCTGCACAAGAAGGTATCCCCGATAGTTACAACCATGCCAAATGCCACAAGCTTCAACCAAAAGTTAATCGCAAAAAGTGATTCACCAAGAAAAGAAAGAGCACCTCAAGTTTCCTTATCTAAAGAAACAACTGAAATACCAGTGTCTTCCAGATTACATAGTACAGAACTTCAACCTTTTACTGAAAATATAAACACTAAATTAGAGCAATTTGCTAGACCTGTCATCAGTATAGATAACACGATGTCAGATAAATATGAAGATACAATTGGAGCAAACTTGCCAGTAGCCACGCTACAATCAAAAGAGTGCGGAAACAAATTTGACTGCACAAGCCATTACAATGCGCAAGGTGATAACGATATCAAAGGAAGGAGTTCTTCTGATTCGTTCACTCAGAAAGTTCAAACTTTGGATAACGCAGACCACGAAAGTGAGTTTGTCAGTTCTAATGTTGCAAATGATGTTTTTGACAAAGATTTTACTTTATTAAAAACAAAAGGCAATGATAAAGATCTGAATTCGATCAGGGAAAAAGTTGGTGATGGTGGTCATAAAACCGAATTAAAGAAACGATTTGAAGCGCTCAGACGCAATGCTAACAATCCTAAAAACATTACGAAATCATTAATAGAAGCAACGCCTCTTACACAAGTTTCTATTTGTAAACCATCAAGAGTATCAAAAAACGAGTTATTTCTAAACGCTACAGACAGTAAACCCAAGTCACATTCATTTTATAACAAGGAAGGCAATGTATCTGAATTAAGTAAAGCCGTAACTTCAGAATGTAGTAAATCTTGTGATGATATAAGAAGTTTTAATTCAAACACCAGTACTTGCAACACATGCTTATCCAGTCTTAACCTAAAAGTTGCAATTAACAAGTATGAAAAACTTGATTCAAATAATATATCCAAAAAGTGCAGTCATAATAACCAAAGCTTTAAAAGTTTATTTAAACTGTTCAGTAAGCATATGACACCACATAAGAAATCAAATCAAAAAATTGAAACACCCGATAAGCATAAGATTGAAACTTTAAAAGAAGCAAATTTTATGAAACCTAAAATACCTGCACAAGTTATTGAAGAGTGGAAAGAATTTAAGAATTTTTTCAAAAAGAAGCAGAAATATATAAAACATTCAAATGAAGATATTTCTAAATCCGGAAAGAAAAATACTGTTGAAAGTAGTAAAATAAAAACGGAAGTCAACATTAAATCGGATGCTCCAAAAGAGAGTCTAGAACCTCAGAAAGTGATAGAAAAAATATTCCAAAATTTTAACGAGACGAAACGGAAAGCTTGTCGTGAAAATTGCTTGACAGGTCGCAACGAAACCATTAATAATACTCAATTAAGGTGGAGGAGTGACGCTGCAAATAGTACTGTATTTGAATTAATGGAAGATCTTTACAGTAAATGTGGTGTAGTATTAAATAGAAAAAGTGAATTAGGCACTGACGGATTGGCACTTGTTCAATCAATGATAAAACAGGGCCAGTCTTCATCAAAAACAGCAAGTTTCAAGCAGAATTTTGAAGCATGGATGATGCCAGAAACTTTGATTTTGCCTGGAATTTGTGAATCCAACAAAAATATCGTAGTAAGCTACTCCAATCAAAAATGTTACATAGACAAGTCATGTTTGTTTTCTCAGACAGTCGATGTCGTTTTTAATCATTCTAATACGATAAGGCGAACAAAAACAGACAATAGCTCTGATTACTTAAGAATAAATATACCTCAAGGATTCTTTTCTGGTACATTGAACAGTGATATAGAACGAAATCAAACTAGTGACGAAGAAGTATTTAAAGTTATAGAATATGACACTGACGCATCAAAACCTTGTTTAAAAAACAAAAGTTTGACAATAAATAAAAATTTAGAAGTTACAGTAAGTGTGAAAGAGGAAAATCATAAACCGGAAATAATGAAGACAGTTTTAAAAAGTACTCCTGGACACAGAGATGTGATATTGCAAGGGAGTAATGTGTTCCTTCCCAAAAAATGTGATGTCATAGAAGTTGGTATTGTAACACACAAAGATTTAAAAGTGAATCGGAAAAAGTCACAGTGCGTATCTAATATATTGGGTTCTAATTTGACATCAGTTAAGAAATATTTAATTTAATACGTTCTTCTATTTCAGAATTAAGATTTTTGAATTAGACGATTCCGGTTTGAATTCCTGTTCTCGCAAGAAAAAGAAGAGCGGAGTCGCTGACTCTTATTTGCAAAACTTTTGTAAATATTACATTCCGTTGGGATTAGATGTGAATTCCTGGTGTGAAAGTGACTCTCACATCAAATTCAGTTCAGATATCATGTTATGCAATAATTTCGATTTTGAAGACGGTCCCAAATCTTGCCCAAATATTTTCGAAAGTCAGAACTCAACTTCGTCTTTTGACAGTTCTATTGCAAGTGAATCTTACATATACAAGTATGAGATGTCAGGATTTAAGGAGAAAGCTGCATATTTCAGTTCGATTGATATAACGCAAACCAATCAAACGTCCGAAAAACCGAAGGGAGCTGATGGTAGATCATTAAAATCTGGTTCATCACTATGTGATTTGCAAAAACTGGATATGCTGAAAAAGTATGACGATGATGATCGTGAATGCTTTCCTAGTACGTCAATACGCGTAATGCCAAAAGATTCTTTGGATGTATTTAAGAAAAGAAAAATTTACTCCGTAATGAAATCTAAAGCGCCTACGAACTATAGTAAAGACAATAAAGAAATAGCTGCTACAAGTTTAGATAAAGCCAATAAAAAACACACACAATTCACTTGTCCAAAATGCGAAAATATAACTCTTCTACCGTGTTACTTCGCCGCTACGGAAAGTCTATGTATGGGTGAAAGTATAAATAAACAGGATACTGAAAACAAAAATATGTTAATTCAAGAAATGGATATTGAAAAAAGGATATACCCTGTTATGTCAGCAAGCAGAGTTGAAAGTTGCATTAAGCGACACCAAGAAGAGAAGGAAAATGAAAACATACCTTATACAAAACGATTGGAAACACCTGATAGTTTATCCGAAAAGAATTTTTCAAACAAAACTGAAAGTGTACAAACCAATGAATACAGAGATTATTATGAACTTGGAATAAAGTTACAAACTAAACGAAACAGAATTGACACACCAGTTATTCCATTTCCTATACTGAAGCAATCTTTAACGTATAGCGTAAAAACTAAAAAAGATGAAAGGAAACGTGCTACAATATCTCCAATGGAATCCATTTTAATTCCTGAGCCAGACTACGGAACAGATTGCTCATCGTTGAATTATATACCCCCGTCACTACTAGACACAGAGTTGACAATGAATAAACAAAAATATAATAGGGTTATGAGGCTAGAATACCAAAGACAACCAATTAATGTAATATCAAAACCATCTGAAAATGCAGTTGATAGTACAGAACCTACTGTAATTGAATCTTCATTATCTCCAAAAACTTACACGCCAATCGAAAAATATTGCCTTGTAGAAACCCAAACTCCATGGGAGTCACCTGCAAACTCTGACAACTTAACAAAGCTTAGCATGAAAAACGAGACAAATAGTAAAATAGTCAAATCACAATCCGAAAAAGTGGTTCAGACGCGCTCATGTCCGTCAGTAGGAACCTGGCATTTTAATGGTAAAGAAGAAGAATCTCCTGTTGAATGTCTTTTTGTAGATAAGAAAACAAGTGATGAAAGAAATAATCGAAGACAAGTGAAAATAGACGAGAACGAGTCAATTATTCGGGCTGATGTAATAGGTACAAATGAAAATACTATGAATGGTAAGAAAGGAAGTACTAACAAGCGAGAGTCTGAACTCAGAAATACAGTCATAGAAAACAACAGGTTTGAAAGCAAGAGGCAAACAATAGAAATAATTATTCCCGAGTCAGCTAACGACGAACAAAGACAAAGAAAAATCGTAATACAAGAAGCACACAGAACTTTTGACGTACTACCAATGAAAACAGTTGAAGATAGTACTGTGAAGGGCAAGAACAAAATAAAAGAAAGAGTAGATAAAAGTCGAGATAAATTGATCGAATCACAATGCTATGTCTCTAGATATGATAACAAAGCTCCTCGTACGTTGTTCTCTGAGCTTTTTTGGAATGCACCTGCACAGTGGCTTCAAAACGCAGCTCCAAGGATAGAGAGTAAAACAATTACATTGGCTCTGTCAGAATTACCACAAAAAGCTCCACAGCAACCACTGCCACTCGAAACCTCATGTTCAAATGCGCAGTCGTCGACCAAAAGCAAAGTTAAACGATCAACGAAATGTAGATTGCCAGGCGTAAGTGTTGGAGTTCAAAAATCGGGATGTTTTTCGAAAACTACTACAAACTCGAAGAGTGTGGAAGCAATATGCTTGTCTTCATGGGTAGACACGCCTCTGGAATGTTCTTCACGGGCAAAATACGAGCAAGGCGAAAAAAATATTAAAAGCCGGCTTGAACTACTGTGGCAAAAGCTTGATCACACAGGAGTATGTGAATGTAAGTTAGAAAAGCAAATGCTATTGTCATCGGATAAATGTACATATCCAGTACCGACTGGACTATGCCCGGCTGCAGCGATATCAACTGATTCAACAAGAGCTCAGATACACCCCTTTCAGGGGTATGTTTCACGAATTAATAATAAATGTGAACCGCAAAATATGTATCAAGTGAACGCCAACTATGGCTTAGACACACATCACGATGATATAAGAGGTTCACATTATCAAGCACCACATCAAAAACATAATCATAATGAAAATGATACACAATTCATTAAGCCTACATCTGAACACACTCAGTACGGGCCCAATAATACCCATTTTTTAATAAGTGCACAACATGTGCCTCAAGATTTCCCAGTAAATCAAATAATGCATGCAAATGAACCGTTCATTTCAGCACAACAAGATGGGTCATATATAGAACCATGTCGTTGTCCTTTCTCAAGAGAAGAATGTCCACGGCGATATTGTTCAGAATTAGGGTCGCAACAAGGCCATAGCACCCAAGAAGATGTATCAAACCAAGAATATATGAAGCAAAGGACATACGTTATTCAGCCCGGATATTGCCAGACACAGTTACAAAAACCATCCACCGCACCTGTTTGTAAATCACAGGACATGTCAGGAACATCGAAATATCCGTCGACAAATACTTACGTAAATACACAAACGATACCACCTCACTTTAGTTACACTACGTATATAGAATGCTCGGATTGTGCAGACGATCCTAACGGATGTGATTATACGGGTACATCTGGCCAACGTGCAAATTTCAACTCTAGGCAACTCCGAGAACAGTTGTTTCCAATGACTTCTGATGACAAGTATACCTATACAAGCGAAACTGATACACATATACAGACCCCAGAATACGATGAACTTAAGGCATGCAACCCTCCAAGATGGAAAGGAAAATGCTTGGAAACATGCCAAAATCCGTTGAAAGTGAAACATGAATGTTCCAAATCCTGTCCATGGTCAGATAATAAGCAGAAGGAACCGGAAATAAAGCCAAAGGTTAAAAGGGAATGCGGGAAACAATGCGCAAGTAAACGTTTTTCCGTACCGAAAGAAGAACCAAAGCCAAAGAAAAACAAAAAGAAGAAGTCTCAATATCCTGGCACTCGCTCTCCGGACTTTGTAGTACCAGTGATACCTCCAGAAATAATCAGAATCCCAACCATGTCTAAAATGGTTGGGTTGCATCTGAAGAAAGAACCCTACAAGTCTTCCTGCCCAAGCACATGTGGCGTACCAGAGGATTTACTCGTAATTGAGAATGAGAATGCATGCATACCAAATTGTGACAAAAATGTTTGCATAAGGGTGGCACGGAGCGAACATGAAGACATGGGCTTCATGACTTGTTGCAGACCAAAAGCAGAACCCGTTTTAGACCAAAAATCACCAGAACGATGGCCCTGTGGAAATATTTGGAGAAACAATGAAAATTTACTAAACGACTTATTCAAACCAGAGATAAACAGAGTATCGACAATACATAAAATCAACACTTTAGAAAAGGATAGCAACAAAAGAGTAACATGTCAAAAGAGCATAAGCGATGATAGTCTAGCAAAAATCATAGAGATAAACTTACAATTGAAATTCCACCCGAAAGGTACAGTAACTGACGTTGACATAGTAAAAAGTGATTCAGAGGCAAAAGATACAAAGGAAACGCAGGGGGAACATATAAGACAAAGAATTTTCCAAGAGGAATGTTATTCTGACCAGGTAACGCCATCAAGAAAATCAAAAAATGACGTCAACATTCGTATATTTATAAAAAAATTCAACTCGAAACCTCACAAAAATAAACGCAGGTATGGAAACAGTGTCCATAATGAATATCCCAGAAAAATATCTGATCATTTTAACACTGTATCTGTTGATGCCAATGATTGGCTAGATAATGGCAATGACATCAGTAAACTTTACCCAAAGCAAGCTGGCAGCCATTCCGCAAGTTCACTCGAAAATAATTTGTATGATATAGCTTCTCCATCAGTTCACGAAACCGAATCGTCTTGTAAATCATCTGAAGATTCGGCGACATCGCAACAAACTTTGAAAAATGAGTCAAATAAATACCAAATCCAAGAAAAGTTGCCAATGATTGGGGACAGTAATTACCTCGACAACATAGTGACAAGGTTGTTAAGAAAAGAAGCTGTCGATAACTCTGCTGAAGGAGCAGCGTATTTAGGCTATGGCGTTACAGATACATCACACATTGATATAAATTCAACAGTTTTTAAACAAGCCAAACTTGATGCAGAAGCACGCAAACAATATTACGTAAAAGAATACAAAGGGCATCGAGTTATACACTCAAAAGATAGTAAAAATAAGACACCTATTCCTGGTGTTGAATATTATAATAATTATAAAGAAAAATCTGACGGGGAAAAATGTACACAAAAATTAAGTGATGATAAAAGTGAATCTGGAAGACTTCACGAAAATAATGAAGTGGATAATAAACATCTAGTGACATTGGTTCCCAAACTTATTGGTTCTAGGAAAAATGGCATTTTAACTGATCGTAAAGTAAACAACATCCCTGGACTTAACACAAATATTAACAGCAAATTGAATGAATTAACTAGAGAAGTTAATATAGAATGCCCTTACGAATGTCAAGGCAAATTAAAAAGCACACATGGTTATAGAGCAAAGATAAAATGCGACGTGGAAACCAACTGTGATGCCAAACACGATCAACATTTTGTCAAAACAGTTGAAACTCAAAATCCCAGATGTTTGCGTAGAAAAGATAATGCAAAAAAAGCGGATGATGTTATCGACTATAAGATACCAGATAAACTTATAGCAGAAGTAATGGACTTGCCTGATAATCTTAAAGACATTCACGATGTTTCGGTGCAGAGGAAAAAGTCTGTTAAAAAGACTGACTACGATTTTAAACGACATAAGAACAGGACAAAATTGGGTATTTCAGACGACGGCGATATAATATTTTTGGATCGTTCAAGTGCAGATTTATTGCGACAGAACGGACGAAAAGAAAATAATTCAAATAAACGTGCTCAAAAAAGATATGTTGGTCCAGAAATACTACAGCTTTACGAAACCAAAAAAGCTGTTTTAGAGATTTACGCTGAAAAAACCGTCACAGACAAAGGCGAGGCAATTGTGGCCAAGTTGCCAAAATTTTTAAACGACACTGACATTTCTAGTGACTGTGAAAAATGTTTGGGAAATTGCTACAAAGGTTTCTGTAAAAGAAAAAACATTGTAACGCGATAGATTTTTACAAATTTTGTTTTGGTATTTGTAAATGAATGTATTTTAGTTTTTGAAAAATATATCGCTATTTATGTTGTTTTATTATGTGAGTTATTTAGAACAGTGGTGATGAACGATGATGAAACCTCAAGCGCGTTTTGATGTCAGATACTATAATTTACATTACTGTTTTCATAAAATACTTTGTGTTTCATAAAAGACTGGGAATTAGCTCAAACTTTTTTGTACGTAAACACATAAGCCTCAAAGTCTATTATATTAGTAAAACAGGATAGGTCGGAGTAGACATCATATTCATTATGCACAAACATCATGCTTAGTGCTCGCAGTAAGATGTTATATGTAGATGCGAGTGATCATCTCCTTTCTCGTCTTTAAGACATCCGAGGGAGGATTTGTTCCTGAGTCATCGTATTCCTGTTTCATCAGATTCCTGTTTCATCGGATTTTTATTACGATGAAACTATGCAATTACCGTGATATTTACAATAACAACAATTTAATTGAAAGAGAAGTCGGGTAAAAGCATTATGTAATATTTACACAATTATACATCTAATTTAGGGGCAGGGGCAGTTCTATTTTAAACCCCGAACTAAATTGGAAAAATAGAAAAATAAAAGAAATCCACATCATTCCCAAATACAAATTGACTTTATCAAAATAAATAAAACTTGTACAAAAATACAAATAAGTACAAACTCAGATCACTTAAAACATAATAAAATATATTATTTATTACAATATATGACCAGAAATCTTATGTGATTAAAATTTTAACATTACTCAAGTAATATAAGTCACACAAAAAATGCGAAGGCAAAGCCAAAAAATAAATACAGTTATTATTTAATAGGAAACAAGAAATGAATGTATATAACCCAAAATTAATTTTATCGCCTCCGTGGCCTAATGGACACATGGTTGGACTTACAATATCCCGGGTTCGATTCCCTTACGGGTACCTGTCAGTACTCGGTTTGGTTGGTGGTAGACATTTTCTATGCCCGCCTGGCTATCTATCACCACGTTACCTAAGTCAGCCGCCAAACAGCAGTGTTAGTAGCACTGTTGTGTTCCGGTAAGAAAGGTAGCAGAGCCGGCGCCTTATTAGCTTGGGGCTTCAGTATACGCACGTTTACCATGCAACGGCCTTATCGTCACTTACCGTCAGTAGAAACCCACCTTACATAAGTAATAACAAGTAAATGCGTTCAAAAAGAACTGGAAACCGTCTTCAATTACACTGAAAGTCTACTTTTACTGAGGCAAATTTAATATTTATATAGTTTTCTCATGGCTGCCGTTGTCAGAACTGGACCAAATTGAAACGGGACCACACGGAAAGCGTCAGCTTTCAAATAAAAAAAGAATCATCCAAATCGGTTCACCCAGTCAAAAGTTCTGAGGTAACAAACATATAAATAAACATACCCGTCGAATTGATAACCTCCTCCTTTTTTGGAGTCGGTTAAAAACATTTGCCGTTTTCCATTTAGGACATAAAAGAATGATTTTGTACAAACAAAATACTAACAATAATCCAATCCTAGTATTTTTCTCATGATCTTCAGATTTTCCTGTGATTTTTGAATCGTGTACACTCGAGTACAAAAATATGTATCCACTTTTGAACCATGTCACATTCATCTTTAATTGACATTTCCTTCAACACACTACATAGTAACAAGCAAGTTTGAATGTGACATGGTTCAAAAGTGGATACATATTTTTGTACTCGAGTGTACAAAGTGCAGGCCAGATTTAAAACGTCCCTATTTAACCGACTTCATTTAAAAAAGTAAAAGCAAGTGATTCCATAACATAAAGTTACTTAATTATATTAACTTCATTCCATAACCAACTTATTTTGTTACTGTTTGGCATGATATTTTTACAGTAAGCCTGTACGTAAATGTCAAATAGTATGTGTTAAAAAAATATTTCTAGTCTAATCCATTATTAACCTAATCTCCTTTGGCATAAAGCTGAGAATAGCTCTCGATGTCTCGTTACAGTCTTGTCTGAAACACAAAATCACATTTTACTGTTTTGAAAAACTTAAAAACAGAACAATTAAAGTGATCTTGATAGAAAAAAGGTTGGGCACCACTGATACCTCGTGTCAATGAGGTATACCATAGGAGAGAAATGGACGCTTACCGGCTGATGATGATGATATACTAAGTCCAAACATCGAAATATCATGTACACTACCTATTTCCAGTAATAAATTAGTATTTACACGAGGTGACTGTATTCTGGATAAAAATAATCAAATAAATACGATTTCAACCTCAAAAACCTCGCTTCATTTCTGTAAAATGAAAGAAAAATATAACATCCAAGAGTCCCATTTAACAAAGTGCAAAAACACACCATACTTACCCTGGTTTAAACACACACACACAATACACAAGTTTATGTAAAAAGCAAAACACACATACATACTTCTCATCAGAAAAATCGCAACACCTTGCAAGTTTAAGTTTTGTAAGGATTATCGGAACAATGTGTATCAGATATCGGAATATATGTCAAATGTCATTTGATAGTGAATAATATGAGGTTTTCAAATCCTAATGTGAACGTTCTAAATTCAAATTACATTTTCATAGTTTTTTCTGATAATCCTTACAAAACATAAACTTGCAAGGTGTTTCCATTTTTCTGATGAGAAGTATAGATAATATATCACACACACAGTGCTTGGGTATATTACTTGTCTCATGCTAAACGTTATAGTGCTTGGGTAAAGTTTAAACTATATCATACTACACGCGCATAAGTGCTAGGGTGAATATTAAGAGGGTATGCTGATGTCAAAGCGCCCATACAAGCGTAGTCCAGTCATATTTTGAGTATTAAGCTATGAAAATCTATGAAATTTTCAAGACACAATCTAGAAACAAATATCTGTGTCGGTGGTGAGTCAGATTTTCGTTTAAATATACTTCCAGAGTTACAGGGCGTCAAAGAATTGTATTTTTCGGTAATAAAAAGCTCCAACTTTGAACCTGATTTACAAGAGTATGAATCAATTTAGAACAATTTGGAAAAACCACCGACATCTGAAATTTCATTAGTATACTGTATTAAAAAAATGGTTACATAATATACTGTATCCTTCAAATGATCCCTGGACTACGAAACATCCAAATAACGGGTGGATAACTTCGCGTAGTGTATGCTGTCTCACCGTACGCGCTCGGGCAGGATAGGGCTCGGATAGGGACAGCTACAAAACAATGCAACCTTGAACGCGACCACGTGGTCTAACCAACATAGCCTCTTAAACCATCTAATATAATACGGGAGTACATGTAGGTTATTTCGTGATGATAAAACATGTAAAAGCGCTTGGGTAAGGTTTAAGCTATCTCAAACTACACGTAAAGGAGATTGAGTGACGATTAAACAATCACACATTTTTTTTAAAAAACAAGGTGCTTGAGTGATGTATTTCAGGAGGTGAACTATTTCATACAAGGGAAGGTGATATTACACTGGCATAAAGTCCTGCAGGGCATCGTGTAACTCAGAGAGTGCAATTGCTTTGCTTCTAACCTTTTTCTATGTCTTGGATGACCAGTCTACATCATAGAAAAGATTATTATATAGTTTAAAATGTCTACCACAATTTTTACATTTGGTACCTTAATTATGAACTGGCTAATTATTCTTTTACGCAATAATGTTATCCGCTAATCCAGTTGAAATATTTCTTAACAAATACTTGTGCTTAGACATAAACATCAAGGTGTGTTGCATTAATATTAAGTAGAGCCGTAGACATACATATACCGCGTTTTATATTACGAGTACACGTCTCATTAATATTACCTCACATCAACAGCCTATACATGTCCCCACTGCAGGGTCTCAGTCCTACTCTCCTACAGAGAGTGTATGTGACATAGTACACCACGCGGGACCAGTGCGTATCGGCGGACTTCACATGCCTGTTCAAGACATGCAGGTTTCCTCACGATGTTTTCCTTCACCGTTAAGCAATCGGATAATGTACTTGAATTGAAAAACAACTCATAGGTACACGGCTGGATTCGAACCCGGTACCCTCAAATTGAGAGTCAGCGCCTTATCCACTGCGCCACCGACGCTTTCTAATTTGCAAATATTATTCTCTACTCTATACTTCAAACAATATATATATATATATATATATATATATAAATATTACCTCGGTCAATTATACTAATTTTGAAGTTATTACGTGGTTTTCTGAAAGATGTTGCTTTCCAATACGACGAAAAATCGAATGAATGTATCCTTCTCAAATTAACATATTAAAACACAATTTGAGAAAATCATAATTTTACTACATTTTGAGACATTAATGTCATTATTTCTTTACGATTATTACTTTATTTATTCGATCTGTTTTACTAATACAATAGTAGTTGGACATTAACGGGATTCCGCTCAGAATGTTGACATATTAAATTTCTGTTGCCAAAATATTTTAAAATAGAATAGCTGGCTTTGATAAGTAATTACCTAAAATCAGGAGACGAAATTATATTGTCGCGAAATAAATATCATTAATTTACAACCTTATGATGATGGATCACAGATGACGCTTTGAACAATAATCGAATAATTGTGTGTAAAAATTGTGATAATAAATTGTTAGGAGTTATGTTACTGACACTCATTTCTCGATATTATAATTCGATGTCCTATTTTCAGATAATTACTTATCAAAGCCAGCTATTCGACTTTAAAAGTTTTTTATGGCAACAGAGAGCGAATAATCTTCATAAAATAACCGTTACGTTACCTGAATATTCTATGTTATTAAAGCAAGTTATGTGTAATATATTTTGTAACACGCTTAATAAGAGGCCTTCCCTTCCTTCGGTACCTACAGCCAAAACATTGAAGATGAAGCATGAAATCAATATCGAGATAATAACCCTAATTATAAGTAAGGGATTGTCAAGAAATAAAAATAGAAAACGTTTAAAATGCGCATTTAATTCGATATCTATCACGATATACATATATTAAGTACTCATCGTTTAAGGACCGAAACACGATACACATACTTGGCTAACATTTCAACAACGCGGTTACAATAAATGACTAACAATATAGTACCTTAAATAGATTGGGTATAATAGGATTTGTAATTGTACCGGTTTCGATCCCTCGTTTTATTAAAGTACTAGACGGTTACACTTGGCTAAAAACGTTGCAACAACGTGGTTACAGTAACTGAGATTAGTAATGAAGTCTAAAGGACCGAAACGATTAAACAGGACTTTTATTGGTACCAGTACCGGACTCAAAGTACTAGGATACTATTACACTAGGGTTCTGCAATGTGATTACAATAATTGTGATTAGTACCGAAGTACCAGAAAAAGACCGAAGCAAATATAAAAGGACCTGTACTAATAACGATTTTTAATCCCTAGTTTTTTTAAAAAAAAAACTTGGCATCTGACGTTTCAACAACGCGGTTACAATAACTGATTAGTAATAAAATCGCTTTAAAAACCGAAACGAATAGAACAGGACCTTCACTTGTACCGATTTCGTTCCCTCGGTCTTATAAAATACAAGGACACGGTTACACTTGGCTTCTAAAGTACAACAACATGGTTACGACAACTGAGATTAGTACAAAACTACAATAAAATGACCAAAACGAATAGAATAGGACATTAACTAGTACCGTTTTCGGTCCCTCGTTCTTATAAATTACTAGGATACGGTTACACTTGGCTTATAAGATTATAATGTTTTAACAACTGGCGGTTATTATGAGTGAAACTAGATTGTACTAAAGGGGATATATTTAAAAACATGAGTGCTTTACGTTTGTGAACCATTGCCTATTAAATCTCTTAAACAGATCACAGAGACGGATAATGTATTATTTAAAAATTAATTGTGGCTATTACATTTGCAATACATTTTTTCATGACAAAAAATATTACAGTTTGTAAAATAGTCAAGTACTAACTCTTTTGTATTTATAATGGGTTTGTACTTGGCCTTCATCTACAATACAATGATGGTTTGAGGCGCTGGCTCTGTTACCTTACCTACCGGAACAAAATGGTGGCGGAACAAAAGCTTGAGAGGTGTCGTTAGATTCGTATTTACTGTGTGAGTGACACTGGGTATATCAAAAACATTGCTTGTTTAAAGGTATTAGATAAAAAATGAAGAAAAAAAATACGCAGTCGGATTTTTTAAATTTACTTTTCATTCACTTGTATTTATTAAGAATTATTGTTGATTTAAAGTCAACTTAACTAAGTGGTCACATTTTAGAAGTTAAAAAAATGGATTATAATCAACCGAAAAGTTTTTTAAATGTATTTATGTAGTAACTTACAAACGAAGTGGTTTCAAGATTGCAATATGGCTATTCAATTATCCGCCATTTTCAAAATGGCGGAAAATCCTTATGAACTTTTGAGTTCACAAGACTATAACAGCATTCATTCAGGAAATTCATTCATAAATACATTTATTTCAGCTTAGAAAATGTACACTAAATAAAAGAAAAAAAGGTACAGGTTGAGCTAAAACCTATAACTGCCTAAAACGTATCATAATTATTTTTTGTGGTACAGTCCTGATGATAAACCACGACGATTTATCAGTAATATCATAGTTTGATGAATAAAACATTCACATAATACATTTGTTGAAGATCTGAAGAAAAAATACAGCATCGATCGTCCTGTTCAGCGCCGAGAATCGTTTATAAGCAATTATACAATTTCTACTAATATCTTCTTTACTTCTTTGTAGTGTAGAAGCGGAATGACTTGACTTCTTGTATAGGATATTGACGGAAGGAATATTGAAGAGTCGGAAGCCGGAGAAAGATGTAGGCTAAATATAATATTTATCCCGAATTAGTTAAATTATTTAAACGAAGTCGCGGGGAAAAGTATTGCTTAATTTAAAAAAAAACGACTAAAGGCATTTTAAAAAAACGACTAAAGGCAAAAGGCGCGATCGATGCAGCTTTTTAAAAAAAAGGTGAAAAGGTTGAGCCTACGAATATGTGCGATCCACCTCCATCAAAGTTTCACTCTAAATTTCTGTTGCCATAATCTTTTAAAATATAATATCAGATTGTGATGTCGCGAAATGAATATCATTCGTCGAAAACAATTATTATCGGATACATTTTAAGTCAGACTACACTAATCCTTAAAGATAAATAAATTAAAAAATGGCTCGCGAAAATCGCAGTTCATAAATCATAACATAAATAAGCATTACACATTAAATTATTATATCGTAAATATTTGCCTACTTAATTTCTAAGTAGATTCTGCACCAATTAAGCCACACGACCTCACCCTCAAAATAGGTTTAAATAGTCGGCTTTGGACTATGATTATCTAAAAATGGAACATCGGATTATGATGACAGGCAATGAATATCACTAACTTAAAACTTGGGTGGATGGATCTGCCCACTATCATTCAGCTGCCTTGGACTCCATAGAACGTCGCGATGCAAGACTCTTTGGTGTCACTCGCTGATGAGGGGTAACCTACAAACTACAACTTGGGCATCTTCAAACCAAGATTTAATAGGCACCTTCTAGCTAGATCAACGCGTAACATCGTTGACCTCATTGTCACGTAACATCAATGCGTCTACCATGAGTTTACGCAGGCGGTAATGTATATAAAACTTGGGTGGATGGATCTGCCCACTATCATTCAGCTGCCTTGGACTCCATAGAACGTCGCGATGCAAGACTCTTTGGTGTCACTCGCTGATGAGGGGTAACCTACAAACTACAACTTGGGCATCTTCAAACCAAGATTTAATAGGCACATTCTAGCTAGATCAACGCGTAACATCGTCGACCTCATCGTCACTTAACATCAATGCGTCTACCATGAGTTTACGCAGGCGGTAACGTACATCGAATACTATCGGAAATGCTGCTCAGTCGAGATGCGGGTGACAAGGACAGAGCGATAGTTAACGATACACGTTATCGCCTGCGTAAACTCATGGTAGATGCACAGGTGAGATTGCGGTCAAGCGCTGACATATTTCCTATATTAAAAAAAGTAACATAGCTTTTCTGTCTTCTACGGGATTTATTTCCGAGAGTATGCGATAGGATTGCACGGTCAATCAGAACAGCTGGTGTTCCAGTCGTACTTCGTTGATATTCTACCATTTTGTCAAGTGTTTTGCTTCTACATTTATTATGCATACAGCTACGGAGTGGAATTCCCGGCCGACCGTCAAGCCAGCGCGAAGAAATTTTCTTAGGTTAGTATGGCGGTCATATAGTCTCGATTCTATGAAATAGAGTTTTCTTAGGCACAATTTCAAGGATCGGACTCTAGTTAACTGTTTAATTATTATTTACGGAAAATTTAATGTACGGTCTAAAAACAGTTGACTGCCTTTGGATACAGCTCGAAGACTGGACTGGGCGTGGGTTTGATTTTAAAGCACAAAACTACAAAATTATCCCTATATTTCATTTAAAATATTTAAAAAATCAGATCTAAAAACTAGATTCAATAGCAAGATTCAAGTACATACGCTTAAAAATAAATTATCTATTTAATAAATTATCAAAATACATTTATAAGTTAAATTATCATTTTAAGTTGTAAGTATGGCAGTGGTTACAGATAATTTTAGTATAAATTAATCTACTGTTTTCTAGTGGTTTAAAATTCGTAAAAAAATTCGAAGGTTTGCTGTATCGAATATGATAACATTCCAAACCAAAATACATTTCATTCAATTATTTTTCAATAGATATATTAACACAAGCGGAAAAATAGCATCTTTGATTTCAATGTAATACAGATTTTCGTAAGCATCCGAGCTATTTTTAGAATTTTTACATAATGTCGGCTTATTGTAGGTTAATTACGAATAAACGCTCGCGTTCCGCAAATCTTGCACAAGCGCTGATTGGCTGATCAAAACAAATATGTTCTAAATAGCCAATCAGTGCTCAAGTTTCTAATATTCCTAAAATAATAGAGATTTTGCAAATATCCAAAAAATATCTCGGGTATTTATGTTTCTGTTACTTATTACACTCAAATTACCCGGTCATTTGCTATCGTACTAGGTTGATGGCAAAGATGCTATTTTCCAAATATTCTGCGATATATTGATCAACATTACCACATTATATACTTCTCATCAGAAAAATCGAAACACCTTGCAAGTTTATGTTGTGTAAGGACTATCAGAAAAATGTGTATATTTAGGAATATATGTCAAATGTCGTTTAATAGTTAATAATATGAGGTTTTCAAATCCTAATGTTAATGTTCTAAATTCAAATTAAATTTTCATAGGTTTTTCTGATAATCCTTCATAACATAAACTTGCAAGGTGTTTCGATTTTTCTGATCAGAAGTGCGAGTATATTAGGTAAACTTTTTCAAACAGACATTATGAAAAACGCCCAAACATCTTCCTACGATAATTTACCAGCCAGCATTCAGCATAAAATTCGATTATTACAAAACCGCTGATATTAACTGGCCACATTTTTACAATTCCGTTTTTATTACCAAAAAAAAAAATATTTCATTTACATGTCATAGGATAGCTGCATAAAACGGGACTTAACCAGCGTCACTGCAATACTGTAGCCGAAAGATTTACGATATAGAAATCACAAAGAAACATAGTTTATTTGTCTATGGCGCAGTGGGATTGCCAAATAAGCTGTTTTAGATTTATGCAAAACGTCTAAAAGTGATTAGCTGCTTAATCACATTTAAGGCAATGACAATCCAGCTCGACATTGTACAGCTATGTCAGCTATTATATGTATAACAGCTTATTCAGCGATCTAACTGCGACAACATACAACGCCGCATTATATTGACGGATATGAAGTACCATGGATCAATATTCCGGCCAAGTGCGAGTCGGACTCGCGCTCGAAGGGTTCCGTACAATTCTCTATTAAAACGGCAAAAAATCATGTTTGTTGTATGGAAGCCCCGTTAAATATTTATTTTATTCTGCATTTTAGTATTTATTGTTATAGCGTCAACAGAAATACATCATCTGTGAAAATTTCAACTATCTAACTATCACGGTTCATGAGATACAGCCTGGTGACAGACAGACGGACAGCGGAGTCTCAGTAATAGGGTCTCGTTTTTACGGTTTGTGTAAGGAACGCTAAAAATTAAGACTGGACATTCGATAATTCATATCAACAACTTTCAACAAATTGGATTTTTTGAGCAATTAAAAACAACACTGGCCAAACAATTGCCCGATTTTATTGAAACTGTCCCAGATTCCGTCATTAATTGCTCCAGATCGATGAATTGGTGTTTCCGGCAATTATTGCTCAAAAAAGATAACATTTCAGTTGTCAATTGAAGAAATAATTTTGCGTATTCTTACTAAGATTTTCGACTTATTTCATAGCAACGAAACAAATATATTGGTTGATTCTTTTGTCTCAATAATTGAGTCCAATAAACAAATGAATGTCTATTTATGTACTTCCTTAAACCCATATTTAAACTATCAAAGGAGTGGTCGCTTTTGAAAAATGCTTCTTCCGAGTGGCCAAGTCATTACAGTTACGCTGTCGAAATAACCAACAATAATAATTTATTTCAAAGAAGCACCGCTATATAACATTATGTATAAAAGCTAACATTAAATATACATTTTTAAATGTAATTTTTATAATTATGTCGTAAGTTTAACTAAATTTTTCTTCGTTCTGCATATGCTGTTGAACTTCGTACGTTGATATTGTTATATTTGAAGTTTCCGAAGCGAGATGCGTTATTTCGATCTGTCAAATAATATATTTGTATTTTTAATTCATTTAGGAAATATAATAAATTTGAAAAAAATCTTTTTCTGCTGAAGTAGGAAGGAGAATTTATATATCTTTTTAAGCATGGAAAAGGGGAGCTTTTTAGCTAACTTAATTTAATTATATTAAATAATTTTGGTTAATATTGTCAGTTTCGGGTAAATGATTAAAATGCGATGAAATGCTTACCTCTTAGTTGCGTACGCAAGCCATTCAATGTTTGCAAGCTTGAAGCTGATTTCTACTAATTTGGTAGAATTTGACGTGAATATAAAGTACTACAATCTAAGACAAATATAGACCCTTTTTCTTACAGGTTCTCCTTGTAGACATTTTTTTGTGTGAAGAATAATTATATTAAAAAAGTAATTGTTTTTTCTGAAATGTTTATTCTATTTCCCGATTGTCTTAAATAGTTAACAACAACAAAATTTACAATATCGATATAATAGTGTTACCAACGACATAACAAAACAGTTTTTACACATCAGGCTACGTTTTTGTGAGGGTGACCATACGAAAAAAATATCTATAAATTTATTATTTTGTGAAATATATTACAAATATAAGTATGTGGAGCTAAATAGCAGATAATATATTTGTAGTAATTTATAACTACTGTGTGAATAACGATTTATTATAATTTAAACAAAATTAAATAATGACAAATAAAAGTCTTATGTATAAATAAGAATACTCTTTAATTAATAGACCTAATATAAATACTTTAATGGGCATTTCAGCATATAATCTTTTCATGAACTTAAATTGAAAGCAATGAGCAATTGAGCAAGTCACCTCTCACAAAAAATTTAATTTAATAACTTTAGGCTTTGATCTGTAAACATTTTGAAGATTTTTCTTCAAATAGTTATTTTGGGGTTTTGTATGTACTGATAATGGCTCAGTTTTCTTCAACAGTTGTACTATGGAGTTCTATAACAATTTCCGTGAATATTCTAATTTTAAAAATATTTCTTTTTTTTATCCTGTGGTAACAAATGTGACACATTAAAATATCTATCAAATTGTGTGATTTTCCGTCATATTTATGGTGAGATCACATTAAATATACATTTTATATATTATTGAAAATGCCTACAGATCATTGAGGTTATAAGTATTCAATATAATATTCACGAGAAAGCGGGGTTACATTTTTTTATACTTTAAAAGCGAACAGTAAATTGCTTCAGTTATTCAGAACAACCTTTAACTTATAAATATAGGTTATTTATTATTTTTGGGTTATACATTTATTTAACAGTAGCTTTTCGGTATCAACAAGAGGCAACACTGATACAGATTAAAAAGTAACATCAAGGAGATTTTACTCAAGTCCGTCTTTTTCAAGACCGAATTAATTTTAAAAATTAGATCAGCGGTAAAAATATAAATTTCTCATTTGTACTATGTAAATAAACTGATATGAATCTTTTACAACGATTTTGACGAAAATATACATGAAATCGTATCCAATATTATTTCAAGAACGTAACGAGCACTAAATGACGTATACAGGTGCGCGGTGAACGCTAAGAACGAATATTTTTTATACGCACCATGTATTAACTCCTAATTTACAAAGTCCGAACTAGCAACAATGTATATGAATATTTAGAACAATTTCATACCGAATATTCAAGTTCTGATGATAATTCTCCTCAAATGCACGAGGTTACATTATTTCTTATTACTGACAGCAACCTGATGCTTTTCTAGCTCTCGAAACTCTCACAATTTTGCATAATCGATTTCATGGTAGCGTTGGTGACATTTTTGCACTGTATAACACCATTCTAACCCACAAAACATCATTTATATCAAATAAACATGAATGTGAAAACAGCTACTATGTTACACGAACAGACACTGTTACAAATTCGCGACAATATCAACCGGAATCTTTTTGGAATTTTTTTTGCTAGATCGAAAATATGTCAAATAAAATTAAGATGTTTATTTTTGTTTTAAACAATTTCTTGTTTATACAGGTGTAAAAATGTTACGTTGATGCTAGATCGCTTTGAATTATGTTTCCCAATGACATACTCACCCAATCTCAGTCTGTTCCTGAATATGTTGTTCTTTTCAGTCGATTACTTATTTCTTAGGGATTATTTTATAGATTTTTCGAAAGAAATGAGGGCTTTTCTTGTTACTATAAAAACAAGTGTGTACTTATATAATAAAACTGGTTCTTTACTGGTAGTTAGATTGTAAGTGTTCAAAGAGAAAATAATATTACTGCACGTAAATCGATGTGCTGACTTTGTAATTTCCACCTGCATTTTGCAGCAGTACATGAATTAAGTAAAAAAGTATTCTGAAAAGCCTTCATAAAAAAACTAAACCAAAAAGAAATAGATTATATCGAAAAGTCGTTGGTATTTGCGGCGTTTTTATTGTGCCAACTTAATAAAATGGATATCGTATTTTCCGTAAAAAGCACTACTTTTAACTTTAACTTGAAGCAAATCTTTTACTTTGGTTTGACGGCAGATATCGTTGCAGCGGTAGCTAACCAGGCAGGCGTAGGAAAAACGCCCTAACACCAATAAAATCGAGAACCCAACTTCATAGGTAATGAGAACAGCTGTGTAATCATTTTTGTTTTGTTATTTTTCAATAAAATCTTAATTTTTTAAAAGACTTTCTGATCAAAGTAATCCACCGAATTACTAAAAAAGTAGATACTAATATATAGCCTCATTTATTTTGTAAATAAAAAATAACATACACAATAAAAATCTATAAAATATCCCTCAACAACAACTACATTACACATAGAGCTAAACACGTTTATTTTTTAACTTAAATTGCTTTAATAATACGCTCCGTAGCATATAGTATTTGGCAGCTATCAAACAACAGAGTTATCAGAATTACAAGACCAACGCTGGCAACATTTTAAAACACATCTTTAGTCTATGGTCTAGACTAGAACTAGGGAAATTATTGCTAACCATTTCACATAAACAATTTAATTCTTTGAATAAAAACCAAAGATAATTTTACGCATTCCTCCAAATGGAAGCACCCAATTTTTCTTTTTTTAAAGTACATCCATAAAAAACTTTTCATGACACGCAAAAACTTTCTTTTTATCTAAAAAGCTAGCGCCGAGATAATATAAAAAACAGACTTCAAGCGATTAAATACAAATACTTCGCGGTATCAATAAATATCTTCAACATCATTTGTAATCATTCTCTACTTTTTCTTTTAAGTGCAACTACATATAAGGAACCCACCATTGAAGCAGCGTCCAAAATAAATAAAAATGACAGCATTAATAATCGCAAACATACTGAAATACACTGAAAAAAAGGTTTATGTTTTGCATTTCTAAATGTTGAGTGTATGGCGTGAAGATGCATTTCAAACAAGTGCAAATATTACTTACTGTATGGTACAAAAAAGGGAACAATCAAATATGCTTTGGTAGTTTTAGCTCAGTATACTGGCAACATTTAAAATCTTATGTCATAAACATGTCAAAATGTATACATAACCACAAAGTAAAGGATTCCAAAGAGTTCTTATTTTGATGTAAAATGGTTATACGTATTCGACCTTTTTCGTACCACGTCCCGTGTAATTTTAGCAAAATGCAAAATGTTATGATTTCCACAGAGTATATAAAGGGATTCATGTTAATGAAGAGGTTAGTTGTTATGTTAGTCAGTTATTGAATGTACTTAAAGTATCATGTATTTTATTCATAAACAAACAGAAAGTTAAGAAGATATTAAAAAACTAAAAAACAAATCACTGAAATACTTTAAGTACTTTCAGCCTTACCCACAATTTTTATGATGCATGTCAACGTAAAATCAAACTTAGGAGCTACAATATATTCCTTATTTATTTCTCCCACCATTCATTACTAAAAATGCAATGTAAAGCCTGGCCAGGAATATAATACGATGATCAGCCATTTTGTGGAATTTATATATTTTTTTAAACTGTCACTTGCAACGATGGTAAAAAAATTCAGCCGCAGTAACTTGATAGGCACAAGAGCTGTGAAAGTGAGATATTGTCATATTTTAACGACAAATCGCGTAACCACTTGACATTTAAATATATCATATTTCACTCTATTCTCATTCATCTCATGCTACCTTTGCAGGTCATCATTTCACGGTAGCTGTAGCAGTACGAATGCGCAACAGACCTCATATATTCCTGAATTAATTTTTTAAATAAGCGCCCTCTATCGGCCATCTCTCTAAGTTTGACGTTATGTTACATGAGACCGCAATATCACTCCCTCCATGTGAAATTTCAATTTGTATTTCTTGTACTTACCACTTCGCTAGTGAGACAGTTGATGGTGGTAGGTGGTGCTGAGCGCGCGGGGGGTGGCGGGGCGCGCGGGGAACGCCGTCCGTCGGAGGGGGTTGCGCCACGGGCCGGAGTTATTGGGTAGCCTGGAAATTGTCACACAAATATTATATATCGGAAGGTAACTCTTACCCTTTTTAAAGAAGATATGTGTGACTTGGTCTTGATGAAATTTGGCACGCACTTCGCTTATCGCACGGAGAAAGGCGTAGGCTATTTTATATTCCGAAAAATGTTACCATGTAGCCATGTGCTGATGTTTGAAGTCATCGCAAATAAAGTCCAAGGCAAAAGCTTATAACAATGTATTTCACATTGATCTACCTTGGTAACACAGTTGGGTACAGCGTCAGTCCATTAACAATCGAGGTCTGGTTTCGATCCTGGCTCGTACCAATGAGTTCTCATTTGTTATTTGGAATGATAAAAATCATTACCATTTGCTTTTCGTTGAAGGAAAACATCGTGAGGAAACCTGCACACTCCTGAGAAGAAATTCAAAGGTGTGTGTGAAGTCTACCAATTCGCACTGGTCCCGCGTGGTGTACTATGTCCCATACACTCTCTGTAGGAGAGTAGGACTGAGACCCTGCAGTGGGGACTATACATATAGGCTATTGATGATGGTTACGTCAATATTGTAATGTTTGGTGTTCTAAATCATTATTTCAACCTGGGCTCAGAGATTTGAATACGTGAAACCATAATAATCACCTTGTTCACTACTACTGGACTCTGTGAAACTGGGCGTGCCTTCCGTCCACGTCGGCGTGGAGCCTTCCACTGAAGCTGGCGGGGTCCAACACACGCTGAAACCATAATTGGACATCGTTTTTGAGAACCAAAAACATTCGCACGACAATGGGAATATGACTATGATGATGCTCACTTGATCACGCCTACAGGAGTTGCCATCGCAACCCTCAAACCTGTGCCTCAAACTATCTATTGGGTAGCGCAAATCAGTGAAATATATATTTTATTTTTAACCTATTAAAGTACATCATCGAGATATGTGTCAAGCTAGTCTCTTATAGGTACCTTTTTTATATAGAAGATAGATCAACCTCAATCTCACCTGATGGTAAGTGACGATGAAGTCGACGATGTTACGCGTTTACTCTTCATTTGAAGATTCCCAAGTTGTAGTTTTATCCACCATATTTTTAATACGTACGCATAATAAATGTGGAAGCGAAACGCTTGGTGCGAGCGAGTAGGAATAACAACAGTGTACGGGTGAAGGTCTGACGTTCTTCTGTTTTATCGGTACTTGAATGGCGAAGGCGGAATCAACAAAAATAGCTCCTGCGCACACTCTCCAAAATACTACCCATAAGTGTCACTGTAAAATATTAAAGCATCGCATCGCAAAAGCTCTTCTCAAAATATTTAGTTTATTAGGCGTAAACATACATTCAACCATATCCTAAAGTTTACACGAAATACAGATAAATATAAACTCCATTTCAACCAAATATAAATAGCCGTAAATGAACCGAAACAAGTCTATAACATTATGGCACCGTAACTATGCCAAAGCAAAGTATTTCTAAGCTGAGGGCATTAACACTCAAAGACTAGGAGTTCGCGTTTGTGTTACTAAGATATACAATGTTCCTGATTGTTTACGGCAAGTTCATATTATCTTGAAACGAACCGTAAAAGCCGACTCACCTAGCCTCATTGCTTCTCGCGCTGCTCAAAGCGGCGGGCGTCAACGCCAGCGACGACGCTGATGACGTCGTCATAACGCTAGCCGCACTAGATGCAGCTCGACGTCTTCCTGACGCACTCGATGACGTAGTTGAAGAGGAGTTGGTGCGGCTGGTGCGGGGAGGAGGCGCCTCCTCAAACGGCGGTGGGGGCGTCGAGCAACAGGACAGTGGGGCCCCAGCTGAACGGATTACTAGCATTACTACTCTAGCTATTCCTTTGGAACGACATGGGGTTGACTTAGAAACTTAAATAGATATAGCTAGCAAACATATTTCATAAAAAGACAAAGATGTAGTTAGCAAAAATATATGTAGCTTCAGAGTAGCCGATGTTGCTAAATCGAAATCTTCTGATATTCCAAAGCAAATCATCACTACTAAAATAGAAGGAACTTTTAACACAGATAAAGTATACGATTACTACAAATCTAAATGACAATAATGAACTAAAGAAAGTGCTAGTAAATCTTCAATGATCGTGTGACAAGATTTGTTCAAACAATTTGGTTTTGATGTGCATGAAAATATGAATAAAATAATCGTACTACATAACTGGATAAAATCTAATGGAGCTAATGGGTAGTAGGTAAACTTAAATATATTTGCTTTAGTTTAATGACGAATAGGCTTATGGCAGTTGGTGTTAATATTAAAAACACAACGTTAAAAGAGAAACATTCAAAGTGAAACTTAACTGTTCATGCTAAATTAGCATGGGCTACAAAACAGCAAGACTAATATATATATATACAAATATATAAAAGGCATAAAAATATCGTCTACTAATTTTGGATCAATCATGTTCATGCTGTGCTTATTATGTTAATCATTTATGAAGTCCAGTTTTGAATTCTTTTCGACAGGGTTTTTCGAATAATTTTTACTTTTTTATGTATCTTTATAGCACCTCTTCAATTTCCTTTCTCATCTTGTATATCTTTCTTTTCTCCGATTTCTTTTTGAAGCTTCTTTTTTTCTGTCTTGGTATTTTCTTCGGGACGTCATCGGTTTTGATTTCTGAAAATTTCTTGATTTTATCGTGTACATTGCCGCCGGCAGCTTTGATGAGAAACTGTCTGCCCACAGTTTTTGGGCCGAAATTAGACATTCCATCTGTAGAGCTGGTCGAACCCTGACTATTTTGAATGGACTCGAAAAGTTTCTTAGTTTCTTTGACTAAGACATGGTTCTTTAAATCCATTTTGTGAGATTTTTGACTATCCTGAGAAGAGAAAGAGCTTCGACGCGAACTGTATTCAGAATCACTCTGGGCTTTCCAAATGTGTTTCTGAAACATATCTATTTTAGTTTTGGCTTTCGCGTGACATATGAATTCTTCTTTGGTCAATCCTTTGGAGTGTTCCTCGGAATAAGTCTTGATTTCTATTTTCGGCTTCGGTTTTTTTTCAGTTTCACGACTTTTATCTTTCTTCGACTGATTGAAATTTAGTTTCTTTGTTAGTCCAGACATAATACCAGATTTCGAGCCATTCTTGCTTTCCACATATTCTCTTTCAATATCTTTCTGTATATTCTCAGATCTAGGAGTTTTTCTCAATGTTTTCGCAGCAGATATTAAATCTGACGACTTCACGTTATGCACACTAAATCTTTCATTCTGATCATTAATAGGTGACTTTTTAGAAAACTTGTCACCTATATGAGTAACAACACCTTTTATGAATTGAGTCGGGCTTTTAGATTTGGTTTTGATGTCAATAGGTGTATCCATTTCATCTTTAATTTCGTGAACGATGATTTTCTCTTCGCTACTAGATTCAGTGAATGACGTGTCATTGTAATCGCCTGAATTTAAGTGCTCTCTCAGAGCTTTGTCGACGTTGAACTTTGCCATCATAGTTGTTTGGGCAATCAAGTCTTTACCAGGATGAGCTCTCTCAGTGAGACTGTCACCTTCTTCAACAAAGTCTAGGAAGGAGTTCGATGTT
Source organism: Carcina quercana (assembly GCA_910589575.2). NCBI lineage: Eukaryota > Metazoa > Arthropoda > Insecta > Lepidoptera > Depressariidae > Carcina > Carcina quercana. The sequence continues at coordinate 3,437,377 of OU342454.1, read as the reverse complement.
AGTTTCGTCATTTTGACCGAATGATCGGATATGGAAGGTGGGATGCGACATGCAACAGCGTCTTTAAATTTAAAATCATGCCCATAAAATACGAAATCGTCATCGCTGCTAGTTATAGGCGTTTGAGGAGGTATATCATTGACAGATACATTCAAATTATATTCACCTTTGATATCTACGGAGGACTGAGAATTGCCTCCGCCTCGTTTGGTTTTGGGGGATCCTCTAGGCGGGACAGGGGGTGGAACTCGCTGTTTTTGTGAGCCTTTCAGCACGGCAGGGAACGCTACGTCGGGTACGCTATCCACAGCGTTAGCGGCTGATGTAGTGAATTTTGCCGCTGTGGACACCGGTGACGTCACCGATGTGGGGGTTATGTGAGCGGTAACGTCTGATAACGAAACTAAAGTGAGAAACGAAAGTTGAAATTGTCAATTTCATGTTATTCGCGAGTTGGTTTAGGAAACAAAGGTTTTAAATTCAATCATCAACATATTCAATAACAGTTAGGGTTTAGGTGTTACAAAATGCAAGGTTATAAAGTTGTATTAATTTATAAGTGAAGATTCAAAGAAACACGAATTGAAATTGTATAAGGTATTTTATTGTATAGTTTTGGCACGGAGAAGACAACAAGTATACAGTATGTATAAAGATATTTGTGATTGTTTTGGAAGCATAAAAGTTTAGATATCCAGTATGGCGTGTTTGTATTTGTATTTTTTCGAAGCTTGACGTATAACGTATCGTTTTTATTGGTGCGATTGTAAGTGTGAGTGAAAAGCATGCGGGTATTGAAAAGTATACGGAAATGAGTCACCAAATAGAAAAGATCCGATAGGTCAGCAGCATGGAAAGAGACAACATGATAATAAGTTTACTGTGGATCCTGACATAATTCGGCGACCCGTTCTTATTTCAATTGGGAAAGGGTGTGTTTAGGGCGTGACAACGTCTGCCAGAGATAAAAAATAACATTGTCATAGCTATGGATGTCCAGGATCGTTGGGCGCCTTCTGGGAGATCAGGCTGTTTAGATTAGCTAACTTACTTCCACACACGTATAATCATCAAAACGCGCAAACAATTGACTAAATCTGATTGAATATCCAATACCTACTTGAGGATCATATAGACAAGTGTATCCTAGCCGACTGAGACGTTGTCACGACACAATATCAATTTCAAATCCTATTTCGTATATATAACCGCAATCTACATTTCAGTTTGTTTAGGATTCGCGAAATAAATTGTGAAAAGGCAAAAGCGCAGCAAGGCAACTCATTGTTCGGGTAAAGCAAGGTAAATAATAAATAAAACATATCGCAAACCTTGCTATGCTTTTGATATTTGTTATTTCTAATATATTTACGAAAATACAAAATATTTTTAAAAAATACAAAATATTTTTAAACAATACAAAATATTTTTAAACAATACAAAATATTTGTATTTAAAATACAAATATGTTTTATTTAAAATACAAATATTCGTATTTAAAATACAAATATTTTGTATTTTATAACAAAATATTTTTATCTCATATAAATACAGTATGTGCCCAAAAATTGTCAGGATTGAAAGGATAGATAATCCATACTCATATTATAAATACGAGTGTGTTTGGCCTTTCTTCACGTCGTAACGGAGAGTCAGAACGTTTTTTTTAAATAGGGATAGGCCGCAGAATGATTTAGGCTATTCTTTATCCAAAAAGATTAAGCAGTTCCCGTGGAATCACTTCTGCAGTCCACGCGCGAGCAAACGCTAGTCATAAGTAAAATAGCTTTTTACAAAACTGTTCGAATATTTCGTTACAGTTAAGTTTTGGTGCATAAATTGACATAAAAATAGCCAATATCAAAAGACAACCAAAAATAGGGACGTGATTTTCGCAGATATAACATTAGTTAATCTATTTTATTTAAATATAAAATAGATTTTTCGGAACCTGACAATATTTTTTGCACTTAATTTACAGACTTTTCATCATAACAAGACCCTGACTAATATTGTTCGTGCAGTCAAGGGGCATATGATGAACTGTCCGTTCATAAATAAATAAAAATAAATAACACTAAAAACCAATTAGATCCCAGATCAAGTCTCACACTCACCTGCTTTCGCTCCGATCCCACTCGAACTCGCCATCCCTATTTCATTAGCGTGCATGGAATTAGTTATAAGTGGAATTAATAAATAAATACGTGTATTATTAATCAATAATCATCACCAAAAAAACTTTTATTTTATTTATAATCCCCCCCCCCCCCCCCCAATAATCTTTTTAATGCAATAATATTTTTTTCGTCGCCACTAAATAAGAAGTAGCTGTCGTGAAATACTCCCATATTCCTAGTGATAATTTGGATAAATACGTATTACCTATTTATACTTAAATAAAATCAATAAAGGGATAAAATGACTGAGATGACATAGCTAAAATAAAAATATGGAGTAATGAAAAAAAGCTATTATAACGGGGATTTCATTAAGTTCACCGAGTAAATAAATAAAAAAGACATTTTATTTTACGTTATCCCTTTTTTTATGCTTAAATACTAAATTTCTATTGCCATAATCTTTTAAAATAGAATAGCTGGCCGTGCCCCCCCCCCCCCCCCCCCAAATTCCGACGTGGCGAGCTATGGCAGGCTCTTGTCCAACTTCCAACTTACGTAGCTTAGAATTATAGATAATAAATGAAACCAAAATTCATTACTCAAATCTCATTTATTACATAAGTATATACAATTAACATAATTTTGATCAGTTACAAGCAATAATAAATAACAATAATTCACATCTATTGCGGTTTCCATCCTAATAAACGAAACCAATTCATTTGAACAATAGAAATACATATAAAACAGAATGTCTCATATACACAATTAAAAACAAATAATGTCAAACGTTAAAATAAGTATCTGTACTTTTTTTTACGGCAATTACCATATTTCACTCTTCAATTACGTTAAAATTCACCTAACTGGATTTAATTAAAAATATATGTACTGTTGTTTTTTAATATAAATAAAATAGCTGGGTTTGTGGAGTATTTAAGTAAAAATATGGCATAAGTATTTGACAAGTAGCTGATTGACCAATGAGAATCAGTAGAGTATCTGATCTGGTTTAATGAATGGATTAGAGCGGGTGGAAAAACGAAAAACTATTTTTGTTTATTGAAACGACATCTATCAGATATTTTTTATGATCATAAAACATATCATAAAACATGGTAAAACTAGTATGTTTTAAATATACAAAAAGTCCCCAAAATCATTAACTAATAACGTATTTATTATTATTCTTACATTAAACATTTTGGTAACGAATAAATACTAATCATTTAAAAAATAATAATAATGCTTCTAGATATTATTGTAAAAAAAAGTACAAAATGCCAATGTATAAGTTTTTTTTCTGTATTTTAAATATAAAGCCCCCAAAATGGCAAAATATGAACCACCAAATTCATCTATTGTAAGAGTATTGTAGATTTGATAATTTCTATGACTTTAATTTAAGACTTTAATTTTTAAAATAATAAATTTGTGACATGTTTACCGACAAGAATATTTTACAGATGGCAATTACATCTTTTATTTTGCGCATTGTGAATTTTTTAACTGTTACGTTTAAAAAAATCTGAAAAATATATTCAAACAGTATCTGCTATTATATTAACATTCATTTTATCTATTTTGATTAAATAATTTAGATCATCTAGTTTTAAAATGCAATGCTATATATCACAACAAAAGGCGCAATAAGTCTATCTCATTATAAATATCTTACAACAATAAGCTATAGTGAAAAAATAGAAAATTTTGTGACATACAAGAAGTATATTTAATTTTCGCTTGGTTTTCTACATAAAAAGCAACTAACACGGAGCAATTTAATTGGCCAATTTCGTGTCAATTTCCAATCAGAGAATAAATTGGCCTATCAAATTATGTAACATCACTTCAAAGGTGACGTGGTATTCGTGTAGATATTAGTTATTTAATAAATAAAAAAGAATGGACACGCTTGACCTATATTGGATGGAAGCGTGCTCGAAAGCATCCTAAATGTAGAACTGTCAATTTGTCGGAACACAATAGTGCTATTAAAACTGCTTTACGGCAGCAAATTTATACCAACATCGTCGACCATGTTGTCACGATCAGTTCACAATGTGGTCAAGCATTGTTCTATTTTTGAACAGAAATATTATAATTTTTATTTATTTATTTTCAGCACTCTTGATTACTAACTATACTTTTAATTTATACCATATTTTGAATGAGTATCTAATTGTTTATTACCAATAAAATTTCATATAAATATATCTTCGTTTCTTGCTGAATCCCAATTTTGAATAATAAAATCGATAACAGCTTGTAAATTAAACAACGTCACTATTAGAGACGTTAAAAATAGTAACTCCATCAAGATTGTGCGTTTCAGCCGCTAATGTGGCGATTCTAAGACGAAATTCAAAACTAAAATAAATTTGAGAGGTCAACTGTGTGCCGTCTATTGCAGGTTCAAATTATATATGTTAATAAACGTAGATTTACATAAATACAGAAATACAGTAACTTTAGGTAAAATTTGTTAAAAAAATTTGATGATTTCTGTGATGTCAGAAAGAAATAACAGAAGAGAATTTATGTAATTAAAAAGATATTCATGTGTAACAGAATACAAAGCAATGTCGTATTATTTTCTAAATAAACTCTGGAGAAGTAATAAATAAAATTCCATCAATTCTTCATTCCAATTGATTTAGAGTCTACTTTGCGAAAATTTTCAATGCTAATTTGTTAATAAATCATTGAAACAATCAATACGGATAATTTTATTTAAAAAGAAAAAACAGTGAAGAGCCTTCAATTTAAAAAAAACCTAATTTCAAAACATGAAACGGACGACTTTTTTTAGACCTGTCAAATTCATTTTAAGTTTAGAGCAAGTTTCTAAGAATTGACACCAGTAGGCCAGCACAGTAAAGCCATTTTTATTTGGCAATAATACGTATTTGCGAATATATACATATACATACATACCTATTAACATAAAATTATACTAAAATTAGAAATGCAGAGTACATCTCAGAAGCTACTGCAAACAAGAATCTATTTGAACCTCATAAAAGAACCAAACCAGTACATTCTATTCTATTCCAAACCATCAATCATACCTACAAACTGATAAATGACAGAAGATCCATACCAAGTTTCTCACTTAGTTTTAAAATAAATTACCATAAACACATTTCTATCAAAATATATAGGTACTGGTATTCAAGCTTCTTTAAAGTTAGTTTATTCGTGTTTTTAATTCAAGAATTAAAAAAGCCATGGTAGCTCAGTTGAGTAGAGAACAACAGTCGAGGTCTGGGTTCGATCCTGACTCGTACCTTCATCATCGGATAAAAATAATTGCCATTGGCTTTTCGGTGAAGGAAAACATCCCGAGGCAACCTGCAGACTCCTAAGCTAAAAACTAACTCCCATTTTGGTAACTTATAACCTTTTGGGAGTGGTTTATGCTAGACTAGGCCTACCTACGTTGGCACATAACTAAAAATGTGCTTTCCCGAAAAACGTTTCAGTAAACTTCCAATTGAATTGCACACAAATAAACTAGCTTTTTACAACAACCGTTGCAGTACGTCACTATTTAGTGACAATTTCAGAACCCTAAATTACACCTACATAAAAATCATCCAAATACAAAGGCACAGAATTACCATCCTTCAAAATGTTAAGGATATAAAGGAACAATTCTTAGTAAAATCCCATTGGATTTCGTTTAGTAACCACTGCATCATTCCTATAACTTGAATCTTCAATCGGCGGGCGGCACCTTTATAATTGTGGTGCTGCTTTTAGGACTATAAACTTCTACCTCGTCATTGGTTCTGATGTAGACCACTTCAGCCATAACTCTTTCCGAATTCGAATCTTTTATGTGTTCATCTCCATTCAATTTCACCACAGACACATGCTCCTTGGTCTTCATCAGATTCGGCCGAATTTCAATGGCCTTAGTAAAAGGCGGTGATTCCGGACGTATATAAACCGTTTGGGTAGATCTAACCTTCCTAAACCTCATATCTTTGGGTAGAGTCGAAGACTCCCTAGGCTCCAAGCTAGTCGGTGTAGCGCTTCGGGTTCTATAGCTAGAATTTAAGCTCTTTGGTAGCGTGTTCGTTTGATTTGCGCTGGTATAGCTTTCCGTCTTCACTAAGCCTATGTCGATGAAGAACTTTTTGAATTTCTCGACGAATGTCGGCGATTTGGATCGATTGAAGCTACTGGAGAGGCGTTCGTTCGATTGCTCTTTCGAGCTGACCTCTTCGATTCGCTCCGGTATGTTCGACATGCTTTTATGTTTCTCCATGATATTCGAACGACGTTTCAACAGTTTCTCGTCTTCCTCGTCATCTATGAAGGGGATATCCTGCAAGTTGTTTTCGTTCCTCGTATCGACTGCAGCGTCTTTTAGAATTTTGACCGGAGGTGTTTCTACCATGTATATCTGTGGGACGCTCGTACTAGCATTGTCAGTTTGGATTCCACTGTCAGCTAAGCTACCGTTGATGTGTGAGCTTCCTGCTCCCGTACTCAAGACTTTGGTGAGTTGGTCTGACAGAGATTCCATTCTATCTTGTATTGCTGTCCTGTATTCGGTATCGTAAGAGGTGCCGGGCTCTCGGCCGGGTAAATTTGAAGTGTCAAAGTCGATACGTCGAGGGAAATTAATCCGGTCTCTATCGAGGATTTTCAGTCGATCAGATAAGACGGAAGGATATTCTGGAGCTTGTACGACATGCCTTTGATTCCAAGTGGAAATGGTTGTGTCAGTAAAGTCACTCATGCTAGATCGAACCGATGACCTAGGTGAGAGTCTTGACTGTCTCAAATATTCCGGATTGTAGTCCCTTATAGGTCTCCCAGAGTATTTTCGTCCTGGCAAACATACAGAACGTTCATTTTTCTATATTGTTGTGTGAATATTTTTTTCTATATTTGTTGTTGTTTTGGTACACATTTCAGTTCATTTCGCCCCTCGTTTTCATACGCATGCCGGTTATGGCACTTTTCCACACGAACCAACACCGTTAGCACATAAAACACGTCACAACCGAACACGGCGCGGTGGCAAAAGGATGTAATTCCGATATAATTTTTTTTCAAACAAGTAAAGTATTTTAGGTTTTATTTATTTATTGAAAAATAAATGAAAAACAAGGATTCCACAATAGCGAGTTAGGAAACAAACACCGGGTAAGGAACAAAAGGGAACAAAGGGAACAAAACAAACTGAAATGTATAATAATAATATATAGGTACCAAAATTATTGCATTCTCTTTTAATGTGTTAGGATAGGAATTAAAATTAAAACTACTTGTTATATATGTAAAATAAAAACTTAAATATTTTAAAAATATAAAAATATTTTCTTTGGATTGAATCTGTCGCCAACAATATAAAATTTATTCAATTTTAGAGATACATTTTTAATCTATGAGTCAATATAAATTCCAAATGAAATTGAATACATGTTATTAATAATAAATTCTCGGATAAATAGAATTTCTCGTTCTTTAAAAAAATATATTTGATTAAACAATGAGTCAAACCAAAAATTATAAAGGCAACCAAATTCATTACAAAACAATCCCAAGCACCAAAATCCCACAGCAGAAGGTAAGAAAACATAATCAAAAACTTAGTTAAATTTCGTAAGCGCATTAATTTTGCACGAATTCGTTATAAAACCTATTTGTATGTATTAGTCTATTGTTTCAAAGTTAAATTTAGCTACGACGTTGGCCATGGATCAAAAAAGAAAGCCTTCTTGAATGTATTTTTTTTTTGTAATAAACTTCACATTGTCAACTATGACAACAATAAAAGATAATTTTGTAAGAAGGCGGTTTTCTTCTTGTCACTCTAATTTAGTTAGAATGATTTGTATCTACTACGAATTGTGTTTATCTACATATCAGCTTTAGCTTCATACCTTCGACTCTAAGATCAATATAAATAGATCGTACTAAAAAAACTGGAGTTTTTTGATGTGAAATTTTAGAATGGACCGTTCACTATATGGGAATTAGACAATTAAATAGTGATTTGTATTTGATACGACAAAAGGCGTATTTTTTTAAAAAATTCATGTTTTTTTAAAAAATGCGCAAAACTTACTCGAAATAGGGGGAAACCCCTGTTTACGAATGTACGGACAAAATGGCGTCAAAGAGTCATCTTTAGTACGATCTATTGATATCTGCAAACCATAGATAACATATAAAGCCCCACCAAAGTACGCACCTGTTGTTTCGACTTCATCCAGCGCTCGCGAAGGTTTCGCGATGCTCTTTCTCTTCGAAGGCGAGTGCTTCAGCGCTGTAAGTGTGACGTCACGATTAGATTAGGACATGAGGGGAGTGATTTTGTGGTGTTTTTAAAAAAATACTTTTTAAATATTTGAGACATATGTTTTTAATAAGACATTTATCAATTAATTAGTAACTGAAAAAAATCTATTTTGAAAATTTAACACTTAAATTTTACTGTAGAAACAATACGGTTTTTTTTTCATCGAATTCAACCACCACAAAAACACTCAGAGAAAGTAAGCTTTTGAAGAAAAAAAAATTAATTAAAAAATATATGAAAAACTTTGTATAATTCAAAGCTTTAGCCGCAAAATAAATAAACAGCGTGCCGTTAAGGCAACTGCAGATTAAACTTCAAAATAAAAGTGTGTAGAAAATAGATTAAATTGTAAAGATTGAGAGAAAGATAAGATAAAACCATGCATTTGCAATTTTCAAATTAAAATGAAATTTAAATTGCAAAAATCAAAACAATTCAAAAAAGTTTACTAAGAAAAACCGCCTGACTAACAAAATCCAAAAATTAGAAGACTGACTAGGCAAAACAAAATCCAAAATCAATATTGATAATGAAGAAACAATCTTGTTTAGTTCAAATAAATTACAAAAATTATTTTCTTCATCAGGGACAATCTTAGAAATAGAGCAATCATCGATACAGTAAAAACCATATGAATTTCACACACAAAGAAAATAAAAGTTCGGAGCAAATATGAAAACACAGTTGGAAAATTTCTAGCTACTGAGAGAGTACAGGATAGTATTCGATGAATGAAACTATTTATGGTGGAAAATATCCACTGAGCGGTAAACGACAGCGGTTTATGTACAACACTGTACCTATTTTATTTATATACCATGTTATAAACACTTCTTAAGTTTGTTTTTTGGGATTAAAAAGCTTGTATCTCTTGATGTTCGTTTTAACTTAAAGGTTGGTTAGAGTTACAGGGCTAATGCGTAACTGAGTCTGTCTTTACAGAACGCTACACGCCACTTGTCACTCCTCCCGTACCGCTGCCACACCTCAGGAACAGACTCAGTTATGCATTAGACCTGAAATCCCCCCTCACCCCGCTTATACTTATTAACAAATTTGATATGTATTTTTGTTTGTATTTGTAAATGTAAAAGATCTAAAAGCCAACCCTTTTTCATTCGTAAGAACGTCAAAAAGACAAAATGGCGTTTAGTTTAAACATTTAGAATTTAGAATCAACACCAGCTGTTTGAATTTAGAGCACGCGTCCCAATAATCATAATGACAGTGTTTATAACAACTTTTTAAAAGTAGAACAAAAAAATTCGACTCAACCATAGACACACATGCTAGAAACTGGCAACCCAACAGGGGCACGATTGGCGGGAACTTACTCAGACCTCCAGATAGACGCGCGAGCATCCGATTACGGACAATTGTTTGAAAAAAAAGAGGGAAAAAACACACAGATATTATTTACAATCAGCAACACTGACGGGAATATATAGACGGAACATTTAAAATACTACTGGCAATACTTTCATGAGAAACAATAGAAAAAGTTTCGATGCAGAGACAATATGTGATATTATTTGAGTCTTGCAACACCGTTAGAGAAAAGTTTGGGTTTAAAAGACAAGCATCTGGACTCGTAAACAAAAATTAATCAGTTTCCGTTGTTCAAAAGTATAACTATTTTAGTACTGGAATTACGATAATCACACAGCAACTAAGAAAAACTTTTCGAACAATTATTACATTAAAAAAATAATTGAACCAAAAACTACCAGCCTTTTGGTAAAACGGAAGCCCAATACAACATGGGCAAAATTAATTTAAAGAAAAACCACATGACATCTTGATACATGTAAATCATGCCTAAAACCAAAACAAAAAATGCAACTTCCAATAATAATAAAGAATTTTTTTGCTAACATGCCCAAATAAAAAAATAAGAAATCAATTAGTGTTTTAAAAACATAATATTTTACATTCACCGGCAACACCTACTTTAAAATACACAGGCGAGAGTGTTGGTGCATTTGATATTTTAAAATTAGTAATTTGTAATAAAAAAATATTACAAATGTCACAATCTTTTTTTATAGGTTTTTCAGTTTTTCAACTTTATTATTAAAAGGGTTTTATCATATCTTAAAAGCCACCACATTTGATTTTTGCAAATTTTATATCTCTACTTCAGATAATAAGTTACAGCACAGCTATAACATACACAGATATAAAATTGTTGTATGTATTGCTACTATGTGCCTTAATTATCACATAATACAATTGTTATTTAAATGATACTATTTCAATGTTTATGTAACATAAATCTTTTCATTTCAAGTCAAAACTTAAATTAATTTTTAAAAAAAATCGATATAAATCCGCCATTTTGATCTGCAGCTCCCAGAACACGAACACTCTCTCCAATGTATAAACGTAAACGAAACTACATACAAATCTATCACAAGACACACGCATACAGACACACATCACCTATACCTATGTAGCTCGTGACCAACGTTCGGAACTTTCTGTGATTTCCTTTAATCTCCGGAAGGTCCACTATGGTAACACATATTAGCTTCAGGTTAATTAGGGGCGGTTTTAGCGGCGTTTACAGCTTTTTAGCTCACAGATGGCGCTAACAGCGGTCTTGAAATCGATATAGCATTTTCAAACGCTGATATAGAAAAATGGTTTTGACGTATAGTCAGTTGAAATCTTTGATTTAAATATGAATAACATTTTATGGCACGGTATGGCAACACTGTAAATGGCTGTCATTTTGGGGACAAACCTAGGACAAAAAGTAAGTTTCATTGATAAACCATATGCCTCAGCAATTACACAATTTTTTTCACTATACAATACCGAAAATTATTTTCTTTAAATTTACTTTCAAAGAGTAATTTTTTTCATCTCAAAAATTACAACAATTTAAATTTGTTACCAAACAGTGCATATACATTTATATAGAAAATAATGATATTCGAGAAATAAGCTGGATGAATGAAACAGTCCAAAAAGAAAAGTACAATTGGCAACACTTAGATATACATGCAAAAATTCCACAATTTCTAAGCGCCATCTGTGGGCTAATACGAACAACTGGATCATGGCGGCTGACGTAAAACTACTAATCAATGAATTTCAATAATTAAAATAAATAAAAATAATCACAGGTTCTTCACAGATATACATTTTGTAAGATTTAATGGTAATTGTACCTTTTTATGTATAACGAACACAAAAATGTATCGAGATTTTTAAACACATAATGGGTGGAAGCTTTGACTCATATCTCCTAGTACGTACGGAAGAGCAAAGTTTGGAAGCGGGCTCACCCAGAAACCTCAATTTAATGAGGAATGATAACATTGATAAAACTTAACCAAAGTTTTAAAAATTATGAATTAGACCATTGTCATTTCATTTTAGAATTTTCATTTTAATTTCAATTTTAATTTATATAGATTCTAAGATTTCACTTGAAAATTCTTAAAATATTAATCAAGATAATAAAGCTGTAAACGCCTCTTAAACCGTATTTTGGCATCACTTGTACAACATGTATAGGATTAATTAGTTAATTCTGACATAATTTTAAGATCATTACAATAAATTCTGTCGAATACAGTATGAGATATTGAATAACTAAACTGGACAGATCTAAAAGTTACCTTATCGTTTTGTTATAAATTATTATAAAATACGAGGGGCATACCGAAATGATCGGGAATATAAAACAATACATACAGGAAATAACTAAATTTATTTTTATTGCTTTTCGAAGTATTCTCCGTTGCAGTTAATGCACTTTTGCATTCGTTCGAACCAATTATTATAGCAGCAATTCCAGTCCGAAGTTGACATGGTCAAAATCGTCGATTTGTATGCTTCCACTGCTTCTTCTGGACCTTGAAACCGCTGACCACGCAATAAATCTTTGATTCTAGGGAATGTAAAGTAATCATTGGGACTCAGATCAGGGCTGTATGGAGGATGATCCATTAATTCAACGTTTTCCTGCTTCAAAAACTCGCTTGTTTTCTGAGCGGTGTGAGAGCTCGCATTATCGTGATGGAGGATTATGCGTCGTTTCGGGTTACCTCTACGGAGTTCGGATATCATCTGTGGCAAACAAACCGTTGTATACCAATCAGCGGTAACCGTTCTCCGTTCCTCTAAGGGAACTGTGACTACATGTCCTGTTTTCGCGACAAACGAAGCGACCATTTTCTTCGATACGCTGCGAGAGCGGACAACTTTTGTTGGCTTGATCTCACCTGCGAAGACCCAGACAGCCGACTGATGCTTTCTTTCTGGCTCATATGAATAGATCCATGATTCATCACCAGAGACAATGTTATAAACTGCTTTTGACTTTCCTCCGTTGAAGCGTTGCAGAGTAGACCGGCACCAATTGACACGAGCCGCCTTTTGCTCTTCGGACAAATTATGGGGCACCCAGCGGGAAACTAGCTTTCTCACTCCCAGTTCACCATGTAAAACAGTTTGTATCGCAGTCATACCTATCCCTAAAGTAGCCCGAATCTGCTCATATGTAATATGTCGGTCATCCTGTATCATTCGGCGCACAACAGCGACATTTTCTGGTGTAACCGCTGTTTTTGGCCGGCCTGTGGAAGGTACGGTGCCAAGAGAAGCACGTCCACGCCGGAATTCAGAATACCAGCGATATATTGTCGTCTGGCTAGGCGCTTCACTCTTGAATATAGATATAAGCTCAGCGAGACATTGTCCCTGAGATAATCCTCGTCGAAAGTTGTAAAAAATTATGGCACGGAAACTTTCTCTTGTAAGCTCCATTTTTTTATCGACCTATCAATTTCAAACTGATATTGTTCTTTAAAAAAAATTTTTTTTTTAAATTCTGTCAATTGTATTCGATTTTCAACTAACCAGTGTTTATTCATCAAAAAGAGTTTTTAATCTAATTAAATCGAAAGTACTCGATTACCGATCTTTTCGGTATGCCCCTCGTATATATGTTGTATGTTAATAAAAAAAAAGAAATAGCTTTTGCAACTGTCAAATTTAGATAATGTTCATAGTGTCCGATCTAAGAAATCATGTCAGTGGCATCGATGCCACTGATATGTTTTCTTAAATAAGACAATCTAAAAATGAGTGGAATGTTTTAACGGAATCTTAAAATTAAGTCAAATCATCAAATACATATTAAACACGACATGTAGGTATTAACAATAAGATTGTAGACATTTTACTTGAATTATCTACTGAAGAACAGGGGACAATTTTACCTACACAATTTATATTGGTACATACAAATGCGATTTCACTTGACTTAACGCTATACAACATGTTGTTGCAGTTCATTAATAAATTAACGCGTTCAAAACGAACTAGAAACCGACTTCAACTGCCCTAAAAGTCTACAACATTCATCCCCTAAAATGTTCACCCTTAGAGGTAAAATTATCTGGGTACATATTTGATTTTTGTTGATTTTCTCAAAAAGAGCTCTATCAATTTCGATAACATTTATATGGGTCCACATTTGAAGTGAGCTGTATCAAGCCAAAAAGAATCATCAAAATCGATTCTTAATTGGCCTGGCAGAGGGTATGGTCTTGATCTGCCTAATTAACATCTGAGCAAATTAGAGCTTATAACAAACACTAGGTTAAAATTGACTTTATTTTATTTACCAACAAAAATATGGATTTTGTCTGATATAAATAATAATAATTGGCCGAGTTATCGCGTAACATACAATCCAATTGTCAACACCCTCCTTTTTTGAAGTCGGTTGAAAAAAAAATATGATGGCTGTGCACTTGGTGGATTGCATCTCACCTGATGGTAAGTGACGATAAGGCCGTATGATGGTGCGCGTGCGCACCCAGAAGCCTGAAACTAATGAGGCGCTAATTCTGCTACCTTTCATATCAGAACACAACAGTGCTATTAACACTGCTGTTTAGCGTCAGACTTAGGTAACATGGTGGTAGCTAGCCAGTCGGACATAGAAAATGCCGTACCATCAACAAAACTGAGTACCGACAGGCGGAGATACCTGTCTGGGAATTTAACCTGGGACCTCCGGGCTGTTAACCCAAGCGTGTAGCCATTAGGTCGGTAAAATATACATCGTTTACAGTAATTACATTTCACGTAAGATCAGAAAAAATCGCAAATTTCGAATTTAATAATTTGCTGCACACTTCGACATAGCGCGTTCTATCCTTAAAATCATACTATGTCCGTGAAATCGCAATTGCTATGATACTGGTATTACTTAAAATATATTCTTACTGAGCTTAGTAGCGCACTGCGGTTAGAAGACTCAAATTTTATTTGATATAAGTTGAAAATTATAATCAGGGCGCGAATATACCAACTTCCTCACTGCCGTGTCAGTTGAGATAGACTTACGCGGTAGAACGAGATATGCATATAATCTTACAGTCACAGCACTGTGCGAGCTGAATTGATCCTTGTGTCGTAGCAATATTTATTTAAATGCATTTGCGAATAATTCTGTAGTACTTGTAAACATTCTGTGCTTGAATAGTATTGTATTATATAAATATTTTGTCTCCACATGTTTTGTTAATTTCTACCATAAATGAATGTGGGATATATTATACGATTACAGTGAAAATACTTTACTGTGTGAAAATGAACAAAAACAGGCGTCTAAAGACAAAAGTCTTTGATCAGTGCATGTTGCCAGTGATGACATACGGAACCGAAACGTGGTCTTTTACTGTGGGCCGAATAAACAAGCTCAAAGTCACTCAGCGAGCAATGGAACGAGCTATGCTCGGAATTTCTCTACGTGATAAGGTCCGGAATGAGGAAATCCGTAGGCGAACGAAGGTCACTGACATAGCTCGACGAGTCAGTGAGCTGAAGTGGCAATGGGCAGGCCACATCGCTCGAAGAACCGATAACCGGTGGGGAGTAAAGGTTCTCGAGTGGCGACCACGTACCGGGAAACGTCTACCAGGCCGTCCCCCCACTAGATGGACCGACGACCTGGTTAGAGTCGCAGGGAGTCGCTGGATGCAGGTGGCTCGGGACCGGTCGATGTGGCGTACCATGAGGGAGGCCTATGTCCAGCAGTGGACGTTTCCCGGCTGATGATGATGATGACAGTGGAAATAATTGGAGACTGTTTACGCGCAAGCACATCACCTGGATTCACAAATGCGCGACACGGCGTCTGACGTCACGCTCGTCTGTCATTCTGTCAATGTCAAGTTTACCTTTCCTTCCTCCACTACTTCAAGAACTGCTAAAAACTTGTTTGTAACAAAATTAATTAAAGTCGTTTGAAGATACCAGTCTTTTTCTGAACGACCGAAATGTCTTTGACAGAGACTCTTACTATTTTAAGAAAATACAAAAAAGAAACCACCCTTTCCGCTTACGGCGTCTTTTTTCGAGATTCATTCTTCCCATTCATTCCGCTGTTCAATCATATCATTCACTCATCTATTCATACATTCATTCTTAAGATTCATTTCAGGCAGGCTTACGTTCCATTCCCACATGAATTATTAATTTTGTTTACATACTAATAATGTATTAAATTATAAATGAATGGATTGATATAGTCCGCAGTGCGCTCTTAAGTATTACTTCGAAATAGCACCATGAATTTGAGCTGTATTATAATGAGAGGTATCTAACCAGGGCCATAAATAAGATAATATGTTTGAAGTAATCGACTTTACAATAGCTGAAGAAGTTTTATTCCTACTAAACTTCAGGTAGATTTGCACGATGCCAGTAGCTGGCGCCAGTTTACACACGGAATAACAACACGCGCTTTCGTTCTTTAAATTATTTCTACAGTTATATTTTAAACACATCTTAATTATTTCATACAATATTTTTTTGTATCATTGTTGAATCTGAAATAATTAAAAAAAATATATTTTTTAGATTTCACAGACCATTACTTTTCACGTTATAGTATGCCATTTATTCGTGCGGATTTCGTTTTAATTTTGTTAACTCTTTGATTACAGAAAAATGTAAACAAATAACATACCGAGAAAATAATGTTTTAATGCTATTGCGTAAAATCTATTTTTTTAAAGATATCATCTGTAATAAAGAACAAAACAACCTTCAATGATATTGTCGTAGAAACTGGCGCCAGTGACTGGCATCATGTGACCTGGCTCTAATGATACGTAGATGGAGATAAGTAATGAAGGGCCACTCACACGAAGGTATCTTCTTGAACACCGTCTTCCCCATGAAGTCGAGGAATCTCTGGGCGTAGAAGCTTGGCCTATGCACTGAAACTGTATCCTGGAATTTAAAAAAAGATTGTGACTTTTAGGCTGCGTTCACACACGTACTGTACCGTCGCGGCCACGTTGAGTTCTTTTCTTTGAGTCAATACAACTTGCAATTAGGGACTTATGTATATTTTTTCGTATTAATTGAAAACAAGGAGAAAGTTTGTTAATAATCCATAGAGCGTCAGCGGCGCCCTCATTCACACTTTTCTAGATACTCTCTGCAGCCGCCGGTGGTAGCTCAGTTGGGTACAGCGTCAGTCCTTGAACAATCGAGGTCTGGGTTCGATCCTGGCTCGTACCAATGACTTAGAATTTGTTATTCGGAATTTATGTACGAATGATAAAAATCCATTGGCTTTTCGATGCAGGAAAACATCGTGTGTATGTGTGAAGTCTCCAATCCGCACTGGTCCCGCGTGTTGTATGTCCCATACACTCTCTGTAGGAGAGTAGGACTGAGCCCCTCCAGTGGGGACATATATAGGCTGATAGTGTTATAGTTACCCCGTCGTGTATCATGCTCTTCCAGGTGTGTTCCAGCTTCTTCCTGAGCCGGTATGACTGCAGGATGTCGATGATGCCGAGGAACAGCAGGAGACGCTCGCCGCGCGCGTTCCGAGCAGGAATACCGCCAGGACTGAAAACACCAACATAATTATTACGTCGGTAAACAAAGCTCATACAATTTAAATATTAAAACATACAAAAATATTACTAATCGAGGAACCTTTGAGACATTTAATTCTTGTAAAATCCAATTGAAAAAGGAACTTATTACGTATTTTTATGTTGGGGGGCTTTCTTTTAATGTCCGCTACGGTATCAAATACAATTCAACTCCAATCTATTCGGTGTCAAATATCCAATTGAAACCGGAAGGCGTGAATTTTTTTAGGAATATTTTTCAGTCGAATACTGAAGTGTCAATGTGCAGGCCACATCGCTCGAAGAACCGATAACCGATGAGAAGTAAGAGTTCTCGAGTGGTGACCACGTACCGGAAAACGTCTACCGGGCCGTCCTCCTACTAGGTGCACCGACGACCTGATTAAGGTCGCGGGGAGTCGCTGGATGCAGGTGGCTCGGGACCGGTCTATGTGGCATACCATGAGGGAGGCCTATGTTCAGCAGTGGAGGTTTCCTGGCTGATGATGATCTGATCTAGGTAGGTATGTATGTATTTTTCAAGAGGAGCAATGGAGTGTTCGTGGAGTTCCTAGGGCTCCCCGACTTCTCTCCTAAGAATTCGGGTATCTTTGAAAGATTTCCCCCTCGACAAAAAAAGTAGGTATGTGTGTAGATGGGATGGGGTACGAGAGAGAGAGAAAGTCTGTGTTGTGTGGATATAATTTGTTAATATTAACTAGTCATAAGAATTGAATGTAAATTTATTAATATAAGGTCATGAAAATGTATTTATAGTAACACTAGAAAGAGCTGGGCCTCCTAACACAAGTCATCAGTACTTAAGAGGTCCTGAAAGTATTGTATAGATTCCTGTCCTTTTTTAAATAATGGCTTTAACCAGTGGTTACCTAGCCAATGACGAGTAAAATTAGGTGAACAAATTTTGAGGTTATAAACTATGCCGAAGCCATTTCTCCAGCTTTCTCAATAAAATGTATAATGTGTACATTTTATCGCTTGTTTTGGATTCTTGATGAGA
The DNA here is from genome assembly GCA_910589575.2 of Carcina quercana. NCBI lineage: Eukaryota > Metazoa > Arthropoda > Insecta > Lepidoptera > Depressariidae > Carcina > Carcina quercana. The sequence goes on along the minus strand of OU342454.1, from coordinate 3,419,011 downwards.
ATTTCAAAGGTCAGCCTTGGTTTCAACATTATTCGAAAGAATCCATATGCCGAATGTACTCGATATGATAAACTCTTCGGATCGCGTCGAAACCCTCGCAATTTTGGGTAATTGATACTATAACACCGTCCATGACACTTTTTGCACTATATCACACCATTATAACACAAAAAACACACATAACAGTATTATTATTCAATTGACAAAATTGCAATGAACCACCATTTTTCAAGTTCGTGCCAAGAATCCTCCTGTCCTTTTATGAAAAATAAACTATTTTATTATTATTATTATTTATATCAAAACTCACGGGACATCCTCCTCTTCGTCTATGGGTTCGCTCTCCGCCTGTATGCTCTCCATGGCCGTCGAATGCGCAACCAGACGCTGTCTGTTTATAGACCTGAAAATGTAAACTATTACACAACAATATATTACTATAGCCGTCTCACTCGCACAGTGCACGTGGCAATACACCAGTGAGGGAACGGTTACGTTAGTAAATGAATGAAATATACATCTATATATCTCATCAGAAAAATCGCAACACCTTGCAAGTTTATGTTTTGTAAGGATTAACAGAAAAACGTATGAAAATTTAATTTGAATTTAGAACATTAACATTAGGATTTAAAAACCTCATATTATTCACTATTAAACGACATTTGACATATATTCCTAAATATACACATTTGTCTGATAATCCTTACAAAACATAACCTTGAAATGAAATGAAATGAAATGAAATATGAAATATGAAATATTATTTATTTGCTTGAAAAACGGTCCTTGAGGTGGTAACTGGTAACAGTGGTAATTAATAGTACAGCGTTTTCCGTCAATACGACATACAAATGTTTACATAATAATTAATTGCAGTCAATTTAATATAATAATAATAAAATGTCAATGTGGGTTAAGTATGTCAATTAGGGTTATTTAAGAATTGATCCAAACTGTAGAAGCTTTTAGTTACTAGCCATTTATATAATTCAACATTCATTTGTCCTGAGGTTAACTTCTTAAATTGTGAAGGTAGCTTATTATAAATCTTTATACACATGTAGTAGCAGTTTTTCAGGAAAAATGCACTCCTCGGTGCACTATTAAGTACTAATCTGTCAGGTTTTCTGGTGGCTCTAGGATTTTTTTCTACAGCTGTCGTAAATAAATAGGGGTGTTTTTTAACAAATTTACTTACTTCTAATATATATAAGCTAGGTAAAGTCAAGATCCCTAATTCTTTGAATACCGTCAGGCATGTTTCCCGTGGACCAATCCCATATAGAGCTCGGATGCATTTCTTCTGGGCAATAAATACACTCTTTATGTATGATCCATTGCCCCAAATTATCAAGCCGTAACGTAATATAGAGGCTACATAGCCGTGGTATGCTAGAAGAGCGACTTTTAATGATGATATTTGTCTTAGCCTACGAAGGACATACACGAATCTATTTAACTTAGTACAAATCTGGTCAATATGCGAAGAATAACTTAAATGTTTGTCAAGTAGGATGCCTAAGAATGTAACTTTATCCACTTCTGTTAAAGTATTACCGTCATAGTTAACGTTTAATTTAACGTGTTCTCGTCCGCGTATATTAAATTGGACATAATGTGTTTTCGAGACGTTTGCTTTTAAGTTATTCATCGTTAGCCAAGACATTACACATTTTAGGGTCATATTTATTTCTAATTCATAGTCAGTTACATTGCTGTGACGGGAGGGTATAATAATAGACAGGTCATCAGCAAAAAGTATACACCGGTAATTTGTGATTGCGGGCAAATCGTTAATATATAGCAGAAACAACAGGGGCCCTAAAATGCTTCCTTGAGGAACACCAACTACATTACTTTTATTATCAGATTTATAAGTAGTGACAACGTTTTTCTTATTCAGACCTGTGACATGTACGCATTGCTGCCTATCGCGTAAATAAGATCTTATCCAAGACAAAGCAGGACCTCTAACACCATATTTATTCAGCTTCGCTAGTAAGATTTCGTGGTCAACAAAGTCAAATGCTTTTGTCATGTCAAAAAATATGACCGTAGTTTTATTCTTTAAGTCGAGATATTTAACAATTGACTCTAAAGGTGCAAGGTGTTGCGATTTTTTGATGAGAAGTATAGTGTATAACTATTCTAGTCCTAGTATTTACTTAATTTTTATTTATTTTTATTTTTTGTATAGTTATTGGGTTTTTATGCCTTTCCAATAAATGATTATTATATAATAAAATAAGCTTCGGTGGCGCAGTGGATACGGCGCAGACTCTCAATCTGAGGGTTCCGGGTTCGAATCCAGCCGTGTACCTATGAGTTGTTTTTCAATTCAAGTACATTATTCGATTGCTTAACGGTGAAGGAAAACATCGTGAGGAAACCTGCATGTCTTGAACAGGCATGTGAAGTCCGCCGATCCGCACTGGTCCCGCGTGGTGTACTATGTCCCATACACTCTCTGTAGGAGAATAGGACTGAGCCGCTGCAGTGGGGACATATATAGGCTGTTGATGATGATGATATAATAAAAGAAATTTAGTATGAAACTTTTATCCTGCGAATAACTTTCACCAATAAAAGTGTCATACAAAATGTCTTTGATCATAGTATTTTAAAATATTCTACGAGTTTACAAGCATTTTGTTATGATAAATCTTATATAAATATATATCTATAAAGCTAATGTTAGTACGTTAAGACAGGGTTTTCTTTATCTCTACCAACTCCGATTATCCTCTGAAATGTGTGAGCCAAATATGTACTTAGATAATTCTACTTCTAAGGGTGAACATTTTAGGAGATGAATGCTGTACACTTTTAGGGCAATTGAAGTCGGTTTCTAGTTCTTTTTGAACTCTTTAATTACAAGAAATATCATTGCGACGATAAGGCCGTTCTGAATGTAAACCGCGCTCACCCAGAAGCCTTAAATAATGAGACGATGTATTTGTCATTTTTTAATACTGGATCACAATAGTGCTATTAGCATTGCATCTTGTCGGCGGACTTGGATAAAATGGTGGTAGCTAGCCAGACGGACATACGCCGTAACACCAACCAAAATGGAACGGGGTATTACTAAAAACTCAGACTACAATAGGCTAGTTGACTAAATTTGAAAACTTGGCTAATTATATACTTTAATATCTATTTTATCCCAAAAAAACTATATTTTAAAGAAAAATCAATATTTACATTACGTATTTTGTATTTTAAAAAAGCCATTTAGATTTCCCTCGAAAACACTGAATAGTGTCATGGCGTCTTGAATGACGTCACAGCTCGCGAAATAACCTGCTCTGTGATATGAAAACGTCAACAACAACAATGATGTTTTGCGAGGCGTGACGTCACACTTTCTTGCGCCGCGTTCTTCGTGTTCGTTGTCACGTGACCTAATGCCTATTTTTTTCGAATTCATTTTCTAAAAATATTAATAATCTTTAACTTTTTTGAGAAATATACTAGTTTTTTCTTATCTTCGTCTCCTCATTTATAATTAGAAACTATAAACTAAGCAATTTGTTATTAGTGGAAACAGGCCTATTACCTATCTTGAATACAATATCTATCGGTATAGAGACTACAGGCGCGGGCGCAGGACGTCTCACTCTAGCGTACGGGGTTTTTGAGCGACAGAGAAGGATAGAGCTACGGGAAAATGCGGTGCCGGTCGGGGTCAAATCCTAATATTGTCCTACATATAATTCTACAAAGTTACATTGCCGATGGATATTTTTGGAACTAAAACTGACAGTACACCAACCTTTGATTTCTCTAGCACAGTAGCGACGTTCGTCACTGTTGATGTTACGTTGTAGAAACTGTAAACTTCGTCAGTGACGAGCGGCGCTACTGTGCTAAAGTAATGGAAGATTCAAGTACTGTGAGTTTTAGTTCCCAAAACATCCGTCGGAAAAGGTTTACCTTAAACTTGTTTTATCTTGTATGAGGTATAAGAATTCTAATTACACTGATTGATGAGTTATTTCTATTTACATAATCGACATGCGTTTAGTATACAGTTTGTATGTCGTTGCCAAACGGTTAAAAAAGCTTTAAGTGTAGAAATTAGCGCCACTCTTAACGTTATCCCTCTCCTAATGTTTCCATACTGAATTTCTGTTGACATCTTTTAATATAGAATAGCTGGCTTTAATAAGTAATTACCTAAAAATAGGAGACGAAATTATATTGTCGCGAAATAAATGTCATTAATTTACAACTTTATAAAGTTAGCTACAATAGCAGTTACGCAGCTAATGGTTCATAGATGGCGTTTCAACAATCATCGAAAACAGTTTAAAATGTAATTTGTGATTCACTGTGAAGTTGTACGTTAATGATACTCATTTCGCGACATCACAATCTGATGTACTATTTTTAGATAGTTACTACACAAATCCAGCTATTATATTTTAAAAGATTATGGCAATACAAATTTTGTATAAAACTTTGATGGAGGTGGATCACCTTACAAATAAATTTACAGAACTTAATGTGTGTGTAAAATGCGATTCATAAAAAATAACATTTTTTAACATTGCCGGCTTTTTTACTTGTCCTTCATCTCACCTGATGGTAAGTGACGATAAGGCCGTTGTATGGTGCGCGTGCGCACACAGAAGCCTCAAGCAAATGAGGCGCTGGCTATGCTTCAGTATGCTGGCTGTCCTTTCATACCAGGACACAACAGTGCTATTAACACTGCTGTTTGGCGTCATACTGAGGTGACATGGTGAGCTAGCTAGTCGGACGTAGAAAACCACCAACCAAATCGTACCGTTACCTACTACCGATAAGTAGACCCCAATGGGAATCAAAACCGGGACCTCCGGTCTGTTAGTCTAACATTTAGCCATAAGGCTAAGGAGGTTGTCGGCTCCATCATCAGATCAGCTCTATATTATAATCATCAACAGCCTATATACGTCCCCACTGCAGGAGCTCAGTCCTACTCTCCTACAGAGAGTGTATGGGACATAGTACACCACGCGGGACCAGTGCGGATTGGTAGACTTCACACACACCATTGAATATCTTCTCAGGAGTGTGCACGTTTCCTCACGATGTTTTCCTTCACCGTACACATGCGCGTGAATACAAACGTCATCCTTTCGATGTGTGCCGATATCACGGCATTTGTTCCAAGTGTCCACCCTGTGATATAGCTCAACATACTGCTTAGGAACAAGTAAAAATTAACGACATCTGTTAAAACTTGTGGTAACTACCCCAAGTTTGAAAGAGCGTCGTATGTGCGGCTACTGCCTTACGTTTGACAAAGACAGTAACGTAATAGACTTGTGATTGGTTAACTTTTTGGTGCTAATCTGACGTTTAGGACCAATGAGTTGGTGCCACTGTGATAGTTCGAGAATGGTAAAATATGTCAATACAAGATAAAAGTACGATAGCGGATACATATTCCGTTCCAAAAGGTTTTTCAAAATAATATTTAAGTGTCCACAATCTTATAATGCCTTCAGCTAATTATGTAGTCCTTTGCCGTAAGCTCTTGAAGAAAAAAAAAACGACGCCATGTTTATTTTTGATACCATAGATTTAGAAAGATCAATAGAACGCCGAAACGAAACGTGGACATAATTTCAACTCCTATTTTTAGGTAATTACTTATCAAAGCCAGCTATTCTATTTTAAAAGATTATGGCAACAGAAATTTAGTATGGAAGCAGTAGGAGAAGGATAATATTGATAATTGACATGGCGGCGGTTTTTATATTTCAAGATGATGTGATATACTCCGGTAAAAGCTGTGATAAAAGTATAATATTTTCTTTGATTGCACCGTTGCCAAACCGTAAGCGGAACCCAGTTTAAAAAATAGCGCTAATTTCAAACACAACATGCAGTGAATCTAAGTTAGAACACGTCAGAGCGAGACAGAAGTCACTTGATCAAGTTAAACAGACAGAGATAGAGTGTTAGTAAACATTCATTGGTTAGTTCTATTTATCAAATAGACCGTACTGTGTTCTTTTCACTTGCGACGCGAAATCCTCCTTCCCTTCAGATCTGTAATTTATTTACAAGAAAAACCATACTTATAGCCTTCACCAAACTTATAGATAAATTATTTCTTATTATTTTTAAGTAGAACTTTAAAAAAAGACACGTTCCCCGAAAGTATGGAATATTTTGTAGTTTATTCAAAAACGTTTAAAACAGGCAAAACTTAAAAAACAAAGATGGCGTCAATGAAATGACATTTGACGTTTTCACTTAGTATGAAAAAGAATTATTTTGTTTCAAGAATGTAATTCTAATATTTTCTATACATCTTTAGATTATTCCTTGATTTTTAAACAGTGTACAAATGCAGGCTGTATTTGAATTATGTGCTTTTATATATGGATGTGTTTTATTGTCAGATCTAATACCGACCTCGTTCTATTGAGTCCTTTCTTTGCATCGCCTTCTTCATCGTCGCTCTGTCCGGAATCCGTTCGTGTCCTAGCTTCGGACTTCTCTCTCTGCGCCTCGTCCAGGTTGTGGATACCAACGAGAAGGGAATAGTCCATGATCTGAGGAGGTTACGTTACTTTCGTTATTAGAATAATCAACAGCCTATGTCCCCACTGCAGGGTCTCAGTCCTACTCTCCTACAGAGAGTGTATGGGACATAGTACACCACGCGGGACCAGTGCGGATTGGTAGACTTCACACACACCTTTGAATTTCTTCTCAGGAGTGTGCAGGTTTCCTCACGATGTTTTCCTTCACAGAAAAGCCATGAAATGATTTTTATCATTCGTACATAAATTCCAAATAACAAATTGGAACTCATTGGTACGAGCCGGGATCGAACCCAGACCAAAGTGGTAGAATAAAATCTAGGGATTTTTTAGGGTGACACGACACTTGATAGTGAAACATTTTTTTCGTGTCTAGCGTATGTCGTATCGTTGAATAGTTGGTTATGTTTTTATTTCGTCCACTGCTGAGCATAGTTTTCCGTGCTTCCACTTGCATCCAGCGACACCCCGCGGCCCTAACCAGGTCATCGGTCCTTCTGTTAGAGGGACGGCCAGGTAGAAATTTCCCTGTATGTGGTGGTAATAAAATCCGGAATGAGGAAATCCGTAGATGAACGGCGGAAACGGATGAAAGGCGAGCGACCAAGCTCGACGAGTCAATGAGTATAAGTGGCAATGTGCAGGTAAGGTCGCTCGAAAAATGGATAACCGGTGGGGTGTATCTAAATTACCTTAAAGCTCTCCAAGACTCGGCAGTCTCTCTGCATAGTCTTTATGAGCGCTGTGTAGGTGTCCGCCTCGAGGAATATGCCCTCGGTATGGTGCTCCATAAAGTCCAGGTCTTTATACGTTGGTGAGTTCTTCTGTCGTTCTGATTTGTTGGCCTGCAAGTTGAGACATTAAACTATTAGAAATACAATATATCACTTGTTGCGTATCAAGTTGTACAGATTGATACGCAACATGTTTCACGACACGAGTCTGTAGCATGACAAAATTGTTACACGACAAATAAAATTACATAAACACATTTTAATGACTAAAAATAGTTTTTTTAAAGCTTTTATTTTCCATAGTACATATTACACTTTACAATATTTTATCTCCCGCCAAACTGAAAAACAGTTTGTTGGCGAGTAACGCTCTGTTCCTTGTATAATTCTATTACATTAAAGCTATTTACTATCTAAGTTCTATCTAAAAAAAATCTCTTTTAGCTTATTCTTTAGATTGGTTTTACTAGTTTTGTGAGTTTCTCTCAGCCAAGCGAGCTCATTGAATATTCTTGGCACTACATATTTATTCAGCCTTTGCCCGTAGTAGTAGTAGGTAGGAGACTATGGACAATAAATCATTATTCAAAAACACTACTTACTCCACAAATCCCCCAACCCAAAAATAAATTTTAACTACACTAACTGGTTTTTTCTTTCACTAGTTTTAACCATAAATTAAGGTAGAAAAAAATAGATAAAAACTTTACGCCATAAAGCGTATTTTTAATTATTTCCTTCGTCTCGAGTTGACAGTTTTTCTTCTTCAAATGGACTTGATGCTGTTTGTTCTGGGACCATTACAGCTTCGCTCAGACAATTGTCGAGCGCGGATGTCGCTCAGCTGGCTAAGATTTTACGAGCGACTACAAGGGCGCCCGTCTTATGCTACCACGGCTGGTGTAAAAAAAAAAAATCTGCACCGAGATAGTGTGCTAGGAAAGCTTGCTTCTAGAACATACCTTTCTCTTGTAAGTGGATCCTTTGAGATCGTACTTTTGGTGCAGTTTCACCGAAGACGGCAGAATGTTGTTCATGGCGACTAGGCGTACGTTTTTACTGTTGCACTGGTAGCAGTATAGCCCGAAGAATTTAGGTAGTAACGTACGGGGGTTCTGGAAAAAGACGAGATATTATGAATAATATCTGAAAAACAAACAAAAACTGTATTTCTGCCCCTAAACACACAAAAAACAAAAATAAAAGCAATTTTCCAACCGGGACTTGAACGCCGATCTCGGACGGAATGACACGTGTGAACCACTCGGCTAAAGTGATTATGTTTGACAGCGTGAAATTACCCATCATATTTTGCGTCGAATAATGCGAAGGAAAAAACGCATGAAAACGCGCATTTTCCCAGACATGAGACTAATCTACATCGATTTTTCGCCCCCGAATACCCCTAAATACCAAATTTCAGCGAAATCGCTGGAGCCGTTTCGGATATCCGAATTATATATATACTCGTATATATACAAGAATTGCGCGTTTAAAGGTATTAGATAGATGTTTGTACACGTTTTTAGGATTCCGTAACAGCGAACCCCTTATTACGAGCTAGTAGGGTACGGGATCGAAGGAAACATGTGTACAACGTTAAGGAGTTTAGTTTAGTAGAAACACAGGCCCACTAGCCAATCTTCGAATGACAGAGTACGTCCCGATCTTTACTGGGTAGATCTAAAACATTTGCTTCTCATTTCCGTGACAGTTTCAAATGACCCTGGCTCCGTGGTTACAGCGTCGGCTGACATGCAAGAGGTATCTAGTTCAAATCACCGACCTAACTTTCAATTTTTCGAATTGTAAAGAGTTTTCTGCAACAGTCTGCAAATAATAATAATTAACGCCTTCAAAAAGAACTAAGGAATCGACTTCTACAACATTCATCCCCTAAAATGTTCATCCTTAGAGGTAGAATTATCTGGGTATATGTTTCGTTTTTTGTTGATTTTCTTAAAAAGCACTATATCAATATCGATAGAAAGTCCATGGGACTACTTCTGAAGTATGATCTACCAAACGAACAAAAAATCATTAAAATCGATTCATAATTGGCGGAACGATCGCGTAAATCAAAGAAACAAAAAACATACATGTGAATTGAGAGGCCTTTCCTTTTTTGAAGTGGGTTGAAAAGTCCACTCACCTGATCGAGGTTCAAATAATATCCAGGAAGCAGTTTCTGCAAGAACTCTCCTTCTTTATGCTGTACAGTCTTGATGATGAACTCGTCATCGTTGGTCAGGTAGAATATGCTCCCGGAGGCGCCGGGGTTGCTAAGCTCGCGAAGCGGCGCGCTGCACATCGACATCTGCAAAGGTAACATTCCATTTTATAGACATTTTTAGGGTTCCTTACCCTTTTCATCATTTTCATTCATGCCCTAAAATGTTCGCCCTTAGAGGTAGAAATCATTTTTTTGTTGTTGATTTTCTCAAGAAGTGCTCAATCAATTTCTATAAAACATATATGGAATCACCTCTGGAGTATGTTCTACCAAACAAACGAAAAAATAATGGTCAAATTCGATTCACAATTGGCGGAGTTATCGCGTACACATACCATTGCGCATACATACCAAAAAAAATACAGTCGAATTCGATTGAATCCTTTTTTGTCGGTGACAAATCAAGTTCGTAGCGGTGCTAGCTTACGTCACCGAGCAGATGTGTCACGTCACACACATGTGAAAATTTTAGCGCATCGTGTGACGTAAAATGTTCGTCACACGATTTAATCACGCGAGCTGCCTCTCGTCACACACATATACATGTGTTAGCGTCGCGGCGCGGCGTCAAACTCGCGACAGTTTGTGATTGAATATTGTATCGATATTTGAAAAAAAACTTCTTATCGTGTAGGCTGTAAGGTCGAAGGCCGACCTCACAAGCCGTCGTCACAGACCTACCGATTCTGTCCTGATCTAGGCATCTATTTTTGTAGATAGATAGGTCGTTTACTCGAGTGTACATCTTTAAAATGTTAACCGCCTCCGTGGCCTAATGGCTAAATGTTGGATTCATATTCCGGAGGTCCCGGGTTCAATTACCGTTCCCACTTCCTCTCCGCTCCCACTGTCATTCCTGTTTTTTATTTTAGCCAGGATCTACAGCGGTACACTTGAAACGCGTCCACTGAAGGTGGATGAATTTCCTACGGACTCTAAAGCTATCTTGGGACCCGAGACTCGTTTAGAATAAAGAAATAGGGTTCAATTACCAGTGGTACATATAGGTACTCCATTAGATTGGTGGTAGGGTATTTTCTATGTCCGCCTGGCTAGCTACCACCATGTTACCTAAGTCTGCCGCCAAACAGCAGTGTTAATAGCACTGCTGTTCCGGTATCAAAGGTAACAGAGCCAGCATCTCATTAGGGCGAGGCATCTACGTGCTCACGCTTACCATCTTACGACCTTATCGTCACTTACCATCAGGTGAGATGAAGGCCAAGTGCAAACCCATCATACATTTAAAAAAGTAGTCAATTTTTTTGCAATATAGGTCATATTAGAACCTGCGTCTGTCGCCAGTCCGGGGCGAACGCTTTGCCAACTAAGCTATCAGTCGGATACCGTTAGCGTCGAAAATTGATCACCATTATAAGAACCGCCTGATAGCGCGTTAGCGACATCTATCGAACATTGATTAACATCAATTCGACCAACAGTCTAACGTTTCAGCTAGATTGACGTTGCTAGAGATTTACGCTTTTTCTATTTCAAATTATTTTTTGGGTTCTGTATGTACTGCTCGAGGCGCAGTTAAGCCGATATTATATTGTGTATTATAATGTACATAGTTAAATTTTGACGTCACACCATAAACAAATCACCCCGCGTGACGTGTCGTAATCCCTCTGAACCGAACACGTGATATAATCTGGAATCGCGTCGAGTTCACATAGCAGTGTACTGTTATGTAAATATGGCATTATTTGATAATGATGCGGCTGACAATTACCAACCATATAAGAACAGCAGCATAGACAGATCGAGAGCAGACCAATTTACAACAATCGTTAGGTCATTTTGACGACATAAGTGTCATACAAAATTTCTTTAACGTCTTTTAAAATGGGATGGGATGGCTTTGTGCAGTAACTGCCTTAAAAACGGCCAAGTGCGAGTCAGATTCCAGCACAGAATCCGCACAGAATATGAATAATTAACACACTGAAAATCATAAATAATGGCGCCTGACGACATCAACGGGCAATTAAACGAAACCAACAAAATAACAATATAGCATTAAGAATATAACGACAGCCGTTTGTAATCTTGAAAATTAAAAATTACAACATAGCAAGAATGTGGCCCGACTGCATAATCAGCCTAGCAGGACCATATCATCATCATCATCAGCCTATATATGTCACCACTGCAGGGGCTCAGCCCTACTCTCCTACAGAGATTGTATGGGACATAGTACCACGCGGGACCAGTGCGGATTGGTAGACTTCACACACACCTTTGAATTTCTTCTCAGGAGTATGCTATGCAGGTTTCCTTGCGATGTTTTCCTTCACCGAAAAGCCAATGATTTTTTTCGAGCCAGGATCGAACCCAGACCTCGATTGTTCAAGGACTGACGACGAAGTCAAATATCTATTTAACGACCACTAAGGAAGGAACGACCCACTAGTACAATACAATAATAAACTTACCAGAAAGTCGTCCGGTTGTATCCCGAACAGGTCGCGGAAGTATCTGAACGCGATCGGCGCGTACGTTTTGAACTTGAACTCCGAGTAGTGATGCGCGGGAGTGTGGTTGGAGCCCTCGTGCGGGAAGTTGGTGGTTTCTACTGTCATGAAGTCCTGCATGAGGAGGTCGCGTTCGGGCTTCGAGGCGAGACCACCGATCGCGTGTTGGATACCTGAAATCACAACAATAACTCAATATAGTTTCATTTCAGCTTGAGCAAAAATGATTTCATATATCCGGATGTACGTGAAATTTTGGTCTAATAAGACAGACTATTTTAAAAAAAACACCTCTATCCAAAACATTTCGATACTCCTTTAGCTATTCGTAGAAAACAATTTTTGACACGCTCCATATAAATCGATCGAGTTTTGTGACGTCACAAGCCTGTATTAGAGCTTTAAATGTATGAGGATATTTTCAGTTATGTTAAATAATAATTTTATGTGACATTTTGTATTTTTTTTATTAAAAGCAACAGTTTAGCAGATAGAGAGAACTCTGTCTTCGCAAAAGGATCCCTGCATCAAAAAGTGGTGTTTTCAAACCATCAATGATGTTGTAATACCTATTCCACATATACCCCACACAATGGGTTTGACGTGATTTTTTAAAAATTAAATCCATAAGTTACGTGTATGGGAGCCACCCTTAAAAATATTTTTAACCGACTTCAAAAAAGGAGATTATAAATTCGACGGGTATGTTTTTAATAAAAATTATGTTTGTTACCTCAGAACTTTCGACTGGGTGAATCGATTTGGATGATTCTTTTTTATTTGAAAGGTGGTGCTTCCCGTGTTTACCCATATCAATTAGGTCCAGTTTGGTCCAATTGAAGTCGGTTTCCAGTTCTTTTTGAACGCATTTACTTCAAGATTTCATTCTACCACTTTGTCGGCGTGATTAATATGTATACCCGTACCAAATACAGCTTTCTAGTAGTAAGGGTCTGCGCTCAGCCGCGGACGGACAGAGCGAAACTATAAAGGTTCCTTGTTTGACTACGGAACCCTAAAAATTAAAGTGATTACGTGTTTTTATTTTGGGGCGCTTTCTTTTAATGTAATACTTACATTACGGTATTTTAATCTAATTTGGCGTCAAGTACACATTGTTAAACATTGGTCCCTGCACAAACGTTCTAATCTAGCCTTCTATTCATAATCTTGATTGATTACTGCAATACCCTAACAATCTACAATTGGATAAAACAATCAATTCAAATTTAAAACGACATTATTCGTTTCGATAGCGGAACTAAGCACCTAAGTAGGATATTTGTTTGTTTGTTTGATCATGCTTTATTTAAATCTTAACTTAAATAATTCACATCAACAGCCTACATGCCCCACTGCAGGGGCTCAGGCCTACTCTCCTACAGAGAGTGCACAGGCCACATAGTCAGAGGCGGCGTTAAGCGTGGGCGACGTGGGCCACCGCCTACGGCCTCGCGGTACAAGGGGCCTCGCGACTCAAAAATGTTTAAAGCGAGAATAAAACAAAAAAAATATATAAATCAATTTTGTTGTGAAACATGTTTTCTTAGTCTGGCAACATTTGCCGCCGACCAGAGTGCGGGGAATCCCCGGTTTATTTGTTTACTTTCTTTACTAGGAAGTCAACCAATCAAATCAAAGTACGCAACGCAGTCGCTAGGCGCATAACAATAGAAACGTATAATTGTGTTTACGATTTACATAACGTCCTGCGTGTGGGTGAGAGCAGTGACTTCCAACCATTTGAATTATATGAAGAATTAAATACAATGATCCCGAATTTACCCAACTTCATTAAAGACGTGAAACAGCTGCTGTCATACATAACAGAAAATAGCTTGAAAGAAATTTACCCAAATATTTACATTGTCATCCGAATTTTATTAACAATTCCGGTAAGTACAGCCTCTGCTGAAAGAAGTTTTTCAAAATTAAAATTAATAAAAAATTATTTGAGAAACACAATGAGCCAAGAAAGACTTTCAGCTTTGGCTGTTTTATCAATTGAATCAGATTTGGCATCTAGGCTGAATTACGATACCATAATTAAGGAATTTAGTAACGTTAAAAGCAGGAAATTTCTGTTCCTTTAATAAAGAAATCTAATGTTTTTTAAGATACACTTTAAGAAATGTATATCTCCACCTTTATATTAACGATTTGTAATTTTTCATTTAATACTTATTAATTTAATTTGTATTTTTATGAATAAAAAGTTGGCAGTGTTAATTGTTTTGTTTGTTTTTATTATTTTATAAAATCCGTCTTCAGGTCGCCATAGAACAGGGCCTCGCGAAATCTGTCTTGCCCACATCAAATTTAGTTGTTGCCCCGCCACTGCACATAGTACACCACGCGGGACCAGTGCGGATCGGCGGACTTCACATGCCTGTTCAAGACATGCAGGTTTCCTCACGATATTTTCCTTCACCGTTAAGCAATCGGATAATGTATTTGAATTGAAAAACCACTCATAGGTACATGGCTGGATTCCAACCCGGAACCCTCAGATTGAGAGTCCGCGCCTTATCCAATTCGCCACCGACGTTTTTAATTAACTTAAATAATTAAAAACATGAAAATAGCTAATTAATATAAGTTGTGTAGTCGGTATGCAAAGGCGGACTTATCCCTATATAGTGATCTCTTCCAGTCAACCAGTGTGAGAAGAAGGATGAAGGGGTGGTGTACGGATATATAAGCAATATGGGATAGTTAAATAACGAGATATGAATGTTTTTTCTCAGGTCTTGGTAAAAAAATCCCGGTTTGTACTTGTCCTTCATCTCACCTGATGGTAAGTGACGGTAAGGCCGTTGGGTGGTGGGAAGAGTGCGCACCCAGACGCCTTAAGCCAATGAGCTGGCTCTGCTACCTTTCATTCGGGAATAGCAACAATTATGCAATTTTTTCGTTTTATGTTCAATTTAATTTTAAAATATTCAAATGCAATTCAAATATACTCCAGGAATGGTATAAACAATATAGATGAAAAAACAAAACATTTTGGCACAGGAAAGCGGCCTTATAGAACCTATTCCAGCCAACCTTGAGGCAGAATCGTTTATTTAATAAGAGGCAAATGATGCCACATGAAGATTATAAGAAACATATAAAAAAATATTGTAAGGTGGCACTGAATCACTTGGCCGGCATTTTTTTCATTCAAAATAGGATCAAAGTGCGCTAACTGTCACTTAGTGACAGATGTACCAAGATATCACCTGGTCGTAGATAACATGGTAACAAAATGGCCCCTACCCGCCAACATAAAACATTTATTACGGACCTGTTGCGCTTCCAAACCAAATGATTCGCGACCAGAACTTCTCCGCGAATAACCTGAGTTATCTGAAATAGACATGCCGATAGTAAAACGTACGGCAATAAATCCACACCGTGTGGTTTGTATATCTGCTGTAAGAGTGCATATACATCATACTTCAATAAACGCAGCGTTTTTTTATGCGACTGTCTGTCCGAATATAGAGACGCTCACGAACAGAAGTACATTCATTGTAAAAGACAAGTTCAAGTTATTTATCCTACTAATATTATAAGTGTGAAAGTTTGGATGTTTGGATGTTTGTGACGCTTTCCCGGAAAAACTACTGAATGGATTTGAATGAAACTTTACAATAATATAGCTTATACATCAGAATAACATATAGGCTATAATTTATAAAGCACTATTGTGTAAATTGTCCAAAATCACACTTATAATATTAGTGGGATTATATGGGCAATTTTGGCATAACAAAAACGCGTTGCCTAGCAACCGACCATAGAATATGTAAATTCGTATATACAAACTTTCGCGTTTATAATATTGGTGTGAAGACTATTTGAATGTACTACGTCAGATATAGAAATTTCTTTTGTTTCTTTAAATTATTAGACTACATACCAGAATAAACACTATTTTGTACCTTATGCTGTACAATAATTTGTCATAAACGTCACCTGTGCCTATCGAACAAGTAGAATACATCCTGAAGTACACGCGGACAAAGTCGCGGGCGGAAGCTAGTTATGCATAAATGTGGTACAAAATTACAAATTGGTCTTATTGAATGCTATGTTAGTTTCTCACATTTAGCCAGAAACTGGCATGCAAAAATTGAGAAATACAAATAATATAATACAAACACAACTACAAACACAAATTAATTAAAATTAAAAAATATGTCAGTTCCAAAACAAACTTATAAATACAACAACAATTTCATTTAGCATGTCAAAACAAAGTAATTAAAATATTCATCTAATGTGTAGAAACAATTCTCTATAAGCCATGCTCTTAGTTTTTTTACAAAATAATGCAGCGGGCCTGACTTTCATGTCACTGTTTAATCTGTTGTAGATTTTTACCGCCATTGCATATGTGTTTCTGCCCCGCAGTTCTGTCTTCATGGCAGGTAATATTAGCTCGTTAGGATATCTATTATTAAAAGTACAGTTGTGTGTACGAAATAATTCAGGGTGAGTTCTAACTAAGGTACAGATTGACACACTCAACACAATACAAAAACAGTCTTCTTTTTATCGACTATATCATCATCATCATCATCCGGGAACCGTTCACTTCGTATGCCACATTGACCGGTCCCGAGTCACTTTGCATCCAGCGACTAGGTCGTGAGTCCACCTAGTAGGGGGACAGCCCAGTACACGCTTATCAGTGACCTGCCCATGAACACTGCAGCTCACTGACTCGTCTACCGACTATATCTTACTGTGATTACCAATCAGCGATGTCAAGTAAAAAAAAAAAAAAGTGTTTATTTCTTAAATAACTTTTACATAGTTTTGCAGGGGCCTTCCAGAAAGTAGTCTTTCGACACTTGTGTTGGAAGTGCACCGCGTCTTCCAGGCGGAGACAGAGTATTATTTAAGGAAAAGACTTATTATTATGTTAGTGTGGTGATTATTGCAAAAGCGGGGTCAAAATGAGGCAGGATTCTGTCCAACAGTGGACTTTATGCAGCCGATACAAACTAAATAACGGCGGAGTCGGTCATTGTGGCATACAGGAGGCTTATGTCCAGCATTGGACGTCACATACTAGGGCAATGAACAAAGATGACACCCGGCAACCCAAACAACCGGTTCGCGGCGTAACCTCAATTTAATCAGCCTCATTTCCTCATCGTATAAATTCGCTAAACTAATTACACCACGAGCCAGAAACAAGAAACCGAATTAGATTGCTGACTGACTAACACAGTAAACTTCACTCTTGACATTGCCTTGGTATAGATAACATGCGGCCTTGCAAGTAATGTTGTTTTTATCCGAACAGAGCAATGTGTTTGGGGGTGTTTGTATTTGGGGGTATACACATTTAAGACAACTCACGGATTATTTTCTCGTTGGCTCGCGAGAGAGCAACAGCGATACTTACTTCCTGGACGGCAGAAAGAGATATGCATAGCATCACATTGTCTCAAGAAAATCAACGTAAGCGACAAATCAGTCATTGCTTGAAAACTAGAAGATCAATTTTAAAAAAGCTGATAATCTTAAGTAGATTTTTTTTATATAGAAGATAGACCAACACTTGACCTCAATCTCACCTGATGGTAAGTGACGATGAGGTCGACGATGTTACGTGTTGGTCTAGAACAAACAAACAATTTGAGTGCTTTAGAAGAGCAGACTTTGAAAAATAAATCTATCGAGAAATTTTTCACTGATCGTGTTTCTGGTTGTGGTATTCCTTGCAGATGTCCTCGAGATATCATTGATATAATATCAAGTTTCTATCTGCTACGGTAGTAAGAAAAAATAGAATTTCACGACCCCTCAAAATCAGTGTTTCCTCTTAAGAGGCTATGTTGGTTAGACCACGTGGCCGCGTTCAAATGTGGATTGTTTTGTAGCTGTCCCTATCCGAGCCCTATCCTACCCGAGCGCGTACGGTGAGACAGCATACACTACGCGAAGTTATCCACCCGTTATTTGGATGTTTCGTAGTCCAGTGATCATTTGAAGGATACAGTATATTATGTAACCATTATTTTAATACAGTATACTAATGAAATTTCAGATGTCGGTGGTTTTTCCAAATTGTTCTAAATTGATTCATACTCTTGTAAATTAGGTACAAAGTTGGGGCTTTTTATTACCGTAAAATACAATTATTTGACGTCCTGTAACTCTGGAAGTATATATTTAAACGAAAATCTGACTCACCACCGACACAGATATTAAATATCACAATCTAGAAACAAATTTTGTTTCTAGATTGTGACTTGAAAATTTCATAGATTTTCATAGCTTGGTACTCAAAATATAACTGGACTACGTTTGTATGGGCGCTTTGACACCAGCATACCCTCTTAACGATGTCCGCTCTGGTTCCTTCTTGGTGCAAAGGCTGTCCTAGCCATTCAACGCGGGAATACGGCGAGCGTTATGGGCACCTTTGCGCCGGGAGCGACCAGCGGTTTATTCGATTAGACTTTTTTTTAAATCATTGTGATGTTTTTCTTTCCTTATCCTTTTTAAAGTCCGGTATTTTGTAAATAATTTAGTTCATTGTAGTTTGTTAAAGTTTCCTTTTGTGTATATTTAAATGTAAATAAAACTTTACCATTAGGCCACGAGGCGGTTATAAATTCCTCCTTCCTTTATATTAGGTTCACTTGTAACAGATAACTGTTTTTTTTTTCTCATTATCTTTTGTATTTATTTGTTAGCTTGGAACACATTATTTTCTTTCTTTCTTTCCTAGTACCAATTATTGTATTCCTCTATTCACCTCCTGAATATCCAATGGATCAATTGGTGCCAAATTATTGTAATTGTACGTTCCGTAAACACTAGCAAAATTTAACCTGCTAGTGTGTCATATTTATTTGAAACTTTGCGATTGCGGGGCGGTGAGGTATGTTGTACAGTATTCGCACGCTATGTTTGCCGCCCTGAAGCGACCCCCCCCCCCCCCCCTTATTTAATTATAGGTCAAAAGGTAGAAAGTGACCTCTTCAAGTTCTACGACTATTAAAAAGCGTGTCTACTTTTATGAACTACAATTTATTTTGAGCCCGGAAAAAATGCCACCAACGAAAAACCAATCAATTTAATTAGAGAGTCGTTAAACGTCTGAGATATCACCAGATCACGATAGCTCGGACCGTCTAATCATACGACACGGTTTCATACATATATCCACATGTGAAAGTGTATGCTAATGACCAGAAACTTGCCCAGGTGACGCAAGGGCATGTCGAGATTGACATCACGATTGCCGGCGGATTTATGCGGGATTCCGAGAGACTTTGAACATTTAAGAGGCTATGATGGTAAGACCACGTGGCCGTGTTCAAGGTTGCATTGTTTTGTAGCTGTCCCTCTCCGAGCCCTATCCTACCCGAGCGCGTACGGTGAGACAGCATACATTACGCGAAGTTATCCACCCGTTATTTGGATGTTTCGTAGTCCAGTGATCATTTGAAGGATACAGTATATTATGTAGCCATTTTTTCAATACAGTATATTAATAAAATTTCAGATGTCGGTGGTTTTTCCAAATTGTTCTAAATTGATTCACACTCTTGTAAATCAGGTTCAAAGTTGGGGCTTTTTATTACCGAAAAATACAATACTTTGACGCCCTGTAACTCTGGAAGTATATATTTAAACGAAAATCTGACTCACCACCGACACATATATTTGTTTCTAGATTGTGTCTTGAAAATTTTATAGATTTTCATAGCTTAATATTTAAAATATGACTGGACTACGTTTGTATGGGCGCTTTGACAACAGCATACCCTCTTAAACGACTATGTGTGGACCTATGACAGATACCCTTACTTTTCTAAAAAATTCCTAAACTCTAAAAGGTTTCTGATATTTTTGAAACCCTTCGGCGCAGAATGCGAAAACTTAAAATGTACAAGAAGGCCCACGTTCACACACATTAACTATTTTAACCGACTTCAAAAAAGGAGGAGGTTGTCAATTCGACCGGTATCATGGCAGACAAAAATTACAATAGAAATAGGTAGGTAGGCTTTATTTATTGGATAGTTTGAGAATAATCAAAATAAAAATAATTAATTGGATGGCAAATGTGTGCACCCAGAAGCCTCAATCTAATGAGGCCCTGGCTCTGCTATATTTAATACCGCAACACAACAGTGCTATTAACACTGCTCTTTGGCGGCTAACTTAGGTAGCATGGTGGTACTCGTAGCTAGCCGGGCGGACATAGAAAATGCCCTACCACCAACCAAACCGAATACCGATAGGTACTTTCACTGGGGATCGAATCCAGGATCTCCAGATTGTAAGTCTAAAATTTAGCCACTAGGCCACGGAGGCGGTTAAAATTTCAATTGAAGAAAGAGAAATACTCGTCTATAATTGACATCAACATCACATTTGACAATATAACAAGTAAATGCGTTCATAAAGAACTGGAAACCGTTTTCAATTGCAATAAAAGTCTATTTTTACTAAAGAAAATTTAAGATTTATATAATTTGCCATTGCATGCCATTCTCAGAACTGGACCAAATTGAAGTGGGACCACACGGGAAGCACCAGCTTTCAAGTAAATAAAAGAATCATCCAAATCGATTCACCCAGTCAAAAGTTCTGAGGTAACAAACATAAAAAAATAACATACCCGTCGAATTGATAGCCTCCTCCTTTTTTGAAGTCGGTTAAAAATAGCCTACAACGAACCAAAGCGAGTACACCCACTGGGAATCGAACCCGTCCCGGATTGTAGTTGAGGCATGTAGCCATTACGCCATGGAGATGGCTACAACATATTCAGTAATATTCAACATCATAAAATGGATACCCAATGAAACACGCCCTCCTGCATTTGTAAAGGATCACACATATTTGTTAGATTTTACTGAGTACATATAGTTTACAAATAAACACAAACAAAAAGTTCTTCGAGCGATGTGGCCTGCCCATTGCCACTTCAGCTCACTGACTCGTCGAGCTATGTCGGTGACCTTCGTTCGTCTAGGGATTTCCTCATTCCGGACCTTATCACGTAGAGAAATTCCGAGCATAGCTCGTTCCATTGCTCGCTGAGTGACTTTGAGCTTGTTTATTCGGCCCACAGTAATATACATATATGCCAAAAAAAACGTAATCATAACCCCATATTGTAATTATTGTGGCAGCAAAAAAACGAATGGATCCTTGGACTTTGTATTTTATTTTTAATGTTGGTAAAACCTGAGAGCTGCAATATGATAGACATTTATATGTATTTCAGTGTTTGAATAATTGGGTATTTGACTAATAGGTAAAAGTAGTAGCCGTGTTAAAAAATATAAATAGTTCTGAAGAGTTAGAATGTTTAGTAATTTAAAACAATCGCATGCGTGGAACGTGAAAAACTAAAATTTTCTCACTGTCATCGCATGTAACGTGTTCGATGCAAATAAACTTTTTGCGGAGTTTTTGGCCAAAAGTATTTTTTTTTTAAATTAGGCTTGAAAACATACAAGTATACTCGTATTCATATTTGGCTTACGTAAATACGACCATGTCTCTGAATTTCGAGCACAGCTGAAGTGGCTCCCAGTCCGACGCCGTAGGGACTTGCATGTACTCTCACTTCTTTACTCAATCCTTTTTAATCCTCGTACTCCTTCCTACCTTAAAGACCGTTTCTCTTTCCGTTCTTCAAGTCTCACTCGCCCTCTACGTTCTTCTGAGACCCTCCAACTCGACTTCCCCTCTCATTCCTCAAAATTTTACTCAAATTCCTTTTCCGTCCGCGTCCGACTATGGAACTCTATCCCTGAACCCATCAGACGAGCCCCTTCCTTACAATCCTTCAAATCTAACCTAAAAACATATTTCCTTGAGCAGATCGTTTCTTAGCAGCCTTTTTCTTCTTCTTTCCTTCCTTCCTCTTCCCTTCTTCTCCTTTGATTTCTGTTTGTTTATTCATTATCATATCATTATTCATAATCGTGTATGTATTGTGTATATATATATATATATATATTATATATATTATTATTTATTTATTAATATATATTTAGCACCACCTACTTACCCCTTCTTAATCACACGATTCTTCTGCCCCAAGGTTGCCTGGAAGAGATCGCTTTTAGCGATAAGGCCGCCTTCATTGTACTTTTTATGTTCTATTTTGTGTGTGTGTGCAATAAAGTTTATTTGAATTTGAAGTAAAAACTTGAATATATAAATATTTATAAAAGTAAAAACATTGTATCTGACCGGGATTTGAACTCGTACAGCTATGATTGTCAATCTTGCGCCTCGGCCGCTTGACCATGATGCTTAGGGGGCGTCCATAAATTACGTGAGGTGTTTTTTTTTAATTTTCTGTTCCTCCCTCCTCCCTGGTGAGATTTTCTTTCGAACGAATTAGTGAATGATCTTAATCGTATTGTACAATCTGCTTTAAATGGACCAAAATAGTTTTTTTTGTTTCAATCAGGATTGTGTGATAGACCCTCTCTCCAACGTAAGATAAGATGAGATTTGACTCGACCCCCTCCCCCCCTTAAACATCTCACGCAATTTATGGATGCCTTATGCCTGAGCGTGTGAAATTAACGACCATATATGTATAATCTAGATCGTTTTTCGTCCGCCCCCGATAATACCAAATTTTGATAAAATATGGATTACAAGTCCCCCCCCCCCCCCTCATCTTCCCTCGTCGCGTAAGCCCACAGACCCGTCGGAGCCAATGGGCAGTTAATAACTTGTATAATAAGCGAGTTTGGCAACTGTCCCGTATTGTCGAATAGGTGCTTTTTATGTCTGAGGACACCTCTTGAATAACAAGGGGTCCGAAGGGCCTTCAACTGCGGACCGGCGGTCTAGTCTCAGTTGTACTGTTGTTTTGTTCGGAACCAGACTGCAGACTAATTTATCTCATTGCTCCGGTTAGGGATGTATATATAAAAGTATAGGGAACAAAGGTTTTATTATATGGTTTATTAAATAGCGACCTGCCTCGGTTTCCACGGATCCGGTCCCATATTTTTTCTTCTTTCCTCTTTTAAAACATAAATATCTGTATTCATATCCATGATAAAAACGTTTTTTTTTATAAAAACAATGTTCTTTCTTTTAAAACACTTTCTTAATTTGTTGTAAAAAAAAAACATTTTTTTATCTTCTTTTATACCTAGGATTACCTTGAAACAAGTTTCATTATCAATTGGTCACTCTCTGTAGGAGAGTAGGCTTGAGCTCCTGCAGTGGGGACGTATATATACGCTGTTGATGATGATCAATTCTAATTTGGAGCCCTTGAACTCTAAAACGTCTGAATCTTTTCAACACCTCCACTTACAAACGTAAATTAAAACCAAGCAAAATAAAAATATAGATTTTTTCCTATAATAATTTAAAAGCTGTGTATCAATGGCCAATTAAATGGTTAATTATGATGTCTGTTATCCAAGTCAAGGCATGGAAAAAAGAGGTTGTTAATTAATACAATAAACTCAATGTTTTATTAACCTAGAAAGTTAATCAAGGCTGTATTGTAAAACAATATAAATATGATTTCATCTAGTCAAGAAGTATGACTGGAGAGTTCGTGAACGCCGTTTTGTTCTGAACACAAGTAAATGCGTTCAAAAGAACTGGAAACCGACTTCAATTGCCCTAAAAGTTTACTTTTACTAAGGTTAATTTAAGATTTATATCGTTTTCTCATGGATGCCGTTGTCAGAACTAGAACTGGACCAAATTGAAATGTGTGAAAAATGAATTGAAATGTCTGAAACAAATATTTAAAAGAAAACTGAATTGATAATCTCCTCCTTTATTGAAGTCGGTTAAAAATGAACCGATTTACGGTGGCAGGCGAGGTAAGCTGCGACAACACTGTTCATGTCAGTTTATCAGAAAGGGCCTTATAAAAAGACATCAACGCGCGTGTCTGAGAAATTTAAAATTAGAACATTTTGTTTCATTAAATTGTATCCCTGTGAAACAATATTCCGCATTTTGTGGCACTTACAGTTGTAGTACACATCCCACGACAATAAATTTTATAATTTGCTTTTAATAAAAAAGCATAATTTGTCTTTGAGTATAAAGTTCCTCGCGTATGCCCAAATAGGGGATTCGGTTGGCAACAGCGGGGAGGCCCCGCGTGCATCCTCCACTTGTTATTCTGTCCGTCTGTCACCAGGCTGTATCTCATGAACCGTGATAGTTAGACAGTTGAAATTTTCATAGATGATGTATTTCTGTTGCCGCTATAACAACAAATACTAAAAAACTAAATCAAATAAATATTTAAGACGTATTTAATACAACAAACGTGATTTTGATTTCGAGCCTGTTACTTCTTTACTCAATCCTTTTCAATCCTCGTACTCCTTCCTACCTAAAGACCGTTTCTCTTTAGATTCTTCAAGTCTCACTCGCCCTCTACGTTCTTCCGAGACCCTCCTTCTCGACTTCCCCTCTCAATTCTCCAAATTTTACTAAAAATCCTTTTCCGTGCAGAGTGTCCGACTATTCCTTAGCAGCCTTTTCTTCTTCCCTTTTCTTCCAGATCCACTATATTTTGACTATTTTTTATCCATTATATGTATGTATAATATATATATTTAGCACCACTTACCCCGTGTTAATTATATGATTATTTTGCCTGGAAGGTTGCCTGGAAGAGATCGCTCTTAGCGATAAGGCCGCCTTCTTTGTACCATTTATGTTCTTTTCTGTTTTGTTTGTGTGTGTGTGTGTGTGCAATAAAGTTTATTTGAATTGAATTTTTTTCCGTTTTTCTAAATAATTTCATTGGACGTTTGGATCGATAGGTTTGGACTGACACTAATGGAACTCCCAAAAAACATCGTAAAAACCCATCAATTCCCACGTAACAAGGATAATCACTTAACGCTCGCTGACCCTGACTGAACAATTGTTTAGTTATCCCACTTGACATGTTCAGACAATGGATACCGAATGTGTTGGAGGACTTGATGACAGTCCTTCTGTTGTTGTCTAGACGATCATAATAAACACTTCTTTTACGATTTCTTACTGATAGTGTAGCTCTCAGGGCAGCGGACTGTATATGGTCGATCTTTCAGAAACAGGATGTCCAGTCGTCAAATAAAACAGTGGTCAGTTTTGACTAGTATATTTGTTGATAGTATATTATGTGGGGACAATTTCAGAAGGCCCATTTCAACGTTGTCATGGGGGACTTCAACGCGAAAGTGGGAGAGCAGAGTGGCAGTGAATCGAAAGTAGGACCATTTGGCTACGGGTGTAGAAATTACCGGGGGCAAATGCTAGTGAACTTCCTCGAATCACAGGGACTTTTCCTTATGAATACGTTCTTTAAGAAGAAGTCCCAAAGGAAGTGGACCTGGAAAAGCCCAGATAACGTGACGAAGAATGAGATTGACTTCATTATGGCCGATAAAAAGCGCATATTCAGAGATGTCTCTGTGATCAATAGGTTTAACACAGGTAGTGATCACCGACTTGTCAGAGGCATCCTGGATGTTGAATACAAGCTGGAGCGCAAACGCCTGATGAAGTCAACACTCCGACCAAACCTACACCAAACGGCTATTGGATCTGAACGTTTCCAGTTGGAACTTAAAAATCGGTTCGCAGCACTTGAATCCCTAGACTCCCCAATCGACGTGGACGAGGTTCTCGAAAAAGTGGAGTCAGTTTTAAGTCAAGAGGGCAAAAAGTTCTGTCGGCTCCGTCGTACTGGCACGAAGTCCAAGCTCTCAGAAGAAACCTTGGACCTGATGAGGGAAAGACGTGAAAACAGCCCAGCCATTCAGCAGTCAGATCAACAGACGCTCAACCGAAAAATTCGCAAGCGGATACGACATGATCTCCGATGCCACAACACACGCCTCATAGAAGAGGCGATCGAGCAGAACCGGGGATCAAAAGTATTCGCCAAGCGACTAGGGAGAAGCAATCTGACGAAACTGAAAACTTCAAATGGCGTTATCGTTACCTCCAAGCACGAGGTCTCGGCTGAGATCGAGAACTTTTATGGTCGATTGTACGCGCAACAAGCTATAAGAGCAGAGCCCCACGAAACTGATCCTAGAGCCAGGCTTACCCGGCACTACACAGACGAGCTACCCGAAATAAGCCTAGACGAATTGAGACTGGCACTCAAACAGCTTAAAAACGGAAAAGCCCCTGGCGATGACGGCATTACATCCGAGCTTCTGAAAGCAGGTGGTCAGCCTGTGTTGACTGAGCTACAGAAGCTATTTAATGCCGTCATAGAATCAGGGAGAACTCCAAAGGCGTGGAGCAAGAGTACCACAGTTTTGTTCTTCAAAAAAGGAGACAAAACCCTACTGAAGAACTACAGGCCCATTTCTCTCCTGAGCCACACCTATAAACTGTTCTCGAGAGTCATCACAAATCGTCTCACACGAAGATTTGACGAGTTCCAACCTCCCGAGCAGGCTGGGTTTCGACAGGGTTATAGTACCATAGACCACATACACACAGTGCGGCAGATTATACAGAAGACTGAAGAGTACAATCAGCCCCTGTGCTTTGCATTCGTGGACTATGAGAAAGCCTTTGACTCTGTTGAAACCTGGGCTGTTCTGGAATCCCTGCAGCGGTGCCAACTTGATTGGAGATATATCGAAGTGCTGAGATGTCTGTATGACGCCGCTTCGATGACCGTCCAAGTCCAAAACCAACAAACAAGACCTATCCCATTGCGTAGAGGAGTAAGACAGGGAGATGTTATATCTCCGAAACTGTTTACGAACGCATTGGAAGATATCTTCAAATCGTTGGATTGGACTGGCCGGGGAATCAATATTAACGGCGAGTACATCTCCCACTTACGCTTCGCTGACGATATCGTCATCATGGCAGAAACCCCGCAGGAACTGCAGGAAATGCTGGACACCCTTAATGTAGCCTCTAGACGTATAGGTCTCGGAATGAATCTGGACAAAACTAAGGTTATGTTCAATGATCTCGTCGTTCCGAGACCGGTAATCGTCGATGGAACAACTCTCGACATTGTTCAAGAATATGTTTACCTCGGGCAAACGATGCAGTTAGGTAGAAACAATTTCGAGAGAGAAGCCGATAAGAGGATACAGTTGGGGTGGGCAGCGTTTGGGAAACTACGTCAAGTCTTTAAATCGTCGATACCACAATGCCTCAAGACAAAAGTCTTCAACCAGTGCGTCCTACCCGTGATGACTTACGGAGCCGAAACGTGGACACTCACGGCACGACTGATACACAAATTTAAAGTCGCTCAGCGGGCTATGGAAAGGGCTATGCTCGGAGTCTCTCTGATGGACCGCATTCGGAACGAAGTGATCCGTCAGAAAACCAAAGTGACCGATATAGCTCACCGTATTAGCAAGCTGAAGTGGCAGTGGGCTGGTCATATTTGCCGAAGGACAGACAGTCGCTGGAGCAGACGAGTTCTCGAGTGGAGACCACGCCTAGGCAAACGAAGTGTAGGACGTCCCCCGGCGAGGTGGAAAGACGACTTACGTAGGGTAGCCGGACGTGAATGGATGCGGAGAGCAGAGGACCGAATCGAGTGGCGCACTCTGGGAGAGGCCTATGTCCAGCAGTGGACTGCCGCAGGCTGTACATGATGATGATGATGAATTTCAGAAGACCACTAAAACAATATTTTCCGAGCTTAAGTGCTATTTTTATTATCGCTACTAGCTATAGTAGTAGCGAGCGTGCGAGAGTGAGAGGTATGACCTAACCTCTAACAGCTGCGCGAGCGAGAAGGATCGCCCGTCCCGTTCCCGGGCTGCCGTCCGCAACAGATAGATTAGATTGATCATAACGGCAACATGAGTCCACTGTTGGACATCAATATCAACCTATATATCCCCAGTCCCCACTGCATCTTCGATTGTTCCAACCCAACTATTACCGGCATAAATATGACTTTCGTCTTGTCCATGTCACATAATTCTGTGGCATTTAGTTGGTTAGATGATTACAGAAATATGCTCTCATTTAAGAGCCAAGTTTTTCCCGTCAAATAGTGATTGCGCAATGCAAACTCTCCATACAAATCAGTCCACAAAAGTGACGTAACGGCTTAGCGTCGGAACGTTACAACGTAATGCAACTTTTAACAATATTAAAGTTAATAATTTATCTCGTAATATTTTGTGTCCACTCCCATATTAAAAAAACCTATACATTGTAACGAAGAAACTAAACCGAAGGAAAAAAATCATTCCAGTGAGTTGGTTTCGATTTTTTTGCCTTTATAAAACCCAGATACAAATTAAATAACATTAAATCTTTAAGGTTAAAAATGCAATTTAAGCTCAATATGATTTGGCGGGATGAATCATAGTTTCATTACCGCGGTGTACGTTACTGCGAAAGTTTGCCCTCTCGACGTACGTTGTAGCAAAAATTCTCTACTGCGATGTAAGTACTTTACTGCGAAAGTTTGCCACAGAGTGACGCAACTTATAATAGTTCCAAATTATTTCAAGACAAATTGTGTGAAACATGGCAATGCATGAAAGGCGCTACTAGCGCATTGTTGGCGCCACTGTCCCTACATTATGTGTGGTAGAGAATGGAAGTTGATTTTGCCCCGTTTCAGATTTGGTAGGTATATTTTCGCTGTATGGAGTCCCATCTCTTAAAACGTAGTACACGTTTATTACATACTCTTTGGTTTGCCATCTTCATCATCTGTTCTCTACTGCGATGTAAGTACAACCCATAGGTTAATGCGAAAGTTTGCCATCGCGAAAAGTACGTTGTTGAGAATGTTCTCTACTGCAATTAGGTTGCTGCGAAAGATGTCGAAAGTTCACCATCGCGACGTACTTTGTTGCGAAGGTTTGCGGTAATGAACTTCGCAACTATGATGTACACCCGATGTGGTGTCATGCAACCTATTATCAATTTCCCATGACACACAACAAAGAAGAGTGACCTAGATAAAACCCTGTCAACATAATACTACAACATACAGTCTTGTTATGATTCATCGTCACGTGGTGGAGTATCACCCAACATCATCAAAACACAATGAATCATATGTTTATAAACTCGTTTAACTATTTCAAAGTGAATGGTTACGCAAAAAGGGACCTGAAGGTATTGGAAACGGGTTTTTTGACGTGATAACGTCTTACAAATCGCAAGCCGGCTGCACGCACGAAAAAGTGTCACGTTCCGCCTGAGTCGAGCGTGCAAGCGAGAGCGCGGTACAAGCGGAGAGGCACGACTGGCCTAAGCGTTCGGCTTGTGATAGCATTTCATCAATGTTTTCTTATGACGTTCTCACGTAAAATTATCGTCCGTAAACCGTCTTTACAGACCACCAAATTTTTTCATGTTTTTTGATTCTGTGGTCTTTTAGCTTTGTTTTCGTCAAATCATAATATTTTTAAGCGCGGTGGTTTGATTTCAATTTAAACCATGCGCTCGAGGTGAAACTCACGACTAACTGCAAACGCGATTTACTCGAAATCACCTATTTTCCCTTGAAATCCCTTTAATCGTTCACTATTGTTAACAGGGTGTTTTCCAGGGTTCTTTCACAGTTCTAGTATTTTCGGGAAATCTTAAGATTTGTCTCGAATTTTTTTTATAAAATGCAACTGGTTTAAATCTGGCTAATCTCAAGGCTCGCTGAGTGACTGCGAGCTAGTTTTGTTTATAAGATCGACACGCTATGGTACCAAGCTATTCTAGTCAGGACAGTTAGTTCAAAACATTGGAAAGTAAAACCATACAAGCCACCTAGCACACCGCCGCTAAACATGGCATGTAGGTCAGTGGAGTAGAGACAGCTGCTCTAATTTTATACCTACATGCTTCCATATCATCTATATTGTCTGTTAGGACCAACGTTCCGTTTAAAATGAATTTGTATAGTTGACACCAACCGTAGAGCAAATCTTTAGACGACCTAAGGTCACCGTCACCGACATAGCACGACGAGTCAGTGTGCTGAAGTGGCAATGGGCAGGCCACATCGCTAGAAGAACTGATAACCGATAACCGAACCGATAGAGGGGGGTCATCATTTTAACACACTTTTTATTATTATTGTTCAAAGCGCCATCTAGGGACCATTAGCTGCGTAACTGTTACTGTCATCATCAACAGCCTATGTACTGTCCTGCTCCGATCCCGAGAGGGCAGTGGAAATGGCGTGGCCCCTTTTCCACTGCGGAGTCCGCTCTGCGAGAGTGCAAGGGCTGGCACACCAGCCCGGGAAGAGCACAATGCATCGCGCGAGGGGAGCACTGGCGACGTTCCTTTGGAGGACCCAGAGCTCCCTGGGCTATGTGAACTTGGCACCCGACCTTGAAAAAATTTAATTTTTTTTGCGCTATTCGATAGATTTACGTTTGTAGTTGTTTGTAGTGAAACTATTTTCGTTTGTAGTTAAACCAAAAAAAAGTTATGACGAGTCAAAAAAAAGCTGGCACCCGACTTTGAAAAAATTAACTTTTTTTTGTGGTTATCGGTAGATATAGGTTTGTAGAGGTTTGTAGTGAAACTATTTTCGTTTGTAGTTAAACCAAAAAAAAGTTATGACGAGTTAAAAAAAATTCTCTCAAACTTTAAAAAATTAACTTTTTTTCGTGATTTTCGATAGATATAGGGCAGTAGAGGTTTGTAGTGAAACTATTTTCGTTTGTAGTTAAACCAAAAAAAAGTTATGACGAGTTAAAAAAATTCTCTCAAACTTTAAAAAATTAACTTTTTTTGTGATTTTCGATAGATATAGGGTAGTAGAGGTTGGTAGTGAAACTTTTGCGCTACTACAAACGAATACGAGTAACTACAAACGAAATCCAATCTACTACAAACGATTTTGAGATACTACAAACGAATACGAGTTACTACAAACGAAATCCAATCTACTACAAACGATTTTTAGCTACTACAAACGAATACGAGTTACTACAAACGAAATCCAATCTACTACAAACGATTTTAACCTACTACAAACGAATTCGAGTAACTACAAACGAAATCCCATCTACTACAAACGATTTTGACCTACTACAAACGAATTCGAGTAACTACAAACGAAATCCAATCTACTACAAACGATTTTGACCTATTACAAACGAATTGGAGTAACTACAAACGAAATCCAATCTACTACAAACGATTTTTAGCTACTACAGACGAATACGAGATACTACAAACGAAATCCAATGTACTACAAACGATTTTTAGCTACTACAAACGAATACGAGTTACTACAAACGAAATCCAATCTACTACAAACGATTTTTAGCTACTACAAACGAATTCGAGTTACTACAAACGAAATCCAATCTACTACAAACGATTTTTAGCTACTACAAACGAATACGAGTTACTACAAACGAAATCCAATCTACTACAAACGATTTTTAGCTACTACAAACGAATTCGAGTAACTACAAACGAAATCCAACCTACTACAAACGATTTTTAGCTACTACAAACGAATCTAGTAGAGAGTTTTAGTAGAGAGAATTATTTTTAACTCGTCATAACTTTTTTTTTGTTTAACTACAAACGAAAATAGTTTCACTACAAACCTCTACAAACCTATATCTACCGATAACCACAAAAAAAAGTTAATTTTTTCAGAAAAAAAATAATTAAAACGAAAAAATTAATTATTTTTTTTCTGAAAAAATTAACTTTTTTTGTGGTTATCGGTAGATATAGGTTTGTAGAGGTTTGTAGTGAAACTATTTTCGTTTGTAGTTAAACAAAAAAAAAGTTATGACGAGTTAATAAAAATTCTCTCAAACTTTAAAAAATTAACTTTTTTTCGTGATTTTCGATAGATATAGGGCAGTAGAGGTTTGTAGTGAAACTATTTTCGTTTGTAGTTAAACCAAAAAAAAGTTATGACGAGTTAAAAAAAATCTCTCAAACTTTAAAAAATTAACTTTTTTCGTGATTTTTGATAGATATAGGGCAGTAGAGGTTGGTAGTGAAACTTTTGCGTTACTACAAACGAATACGAGTATTTATAGTTACTCGAATTCGTTTGTAGTAGGTCAAAATCGTTTGTAGTAGATGGGATTTCGTTTGTAGTTACTCGAATTCGTTTGTAGTACCTAAAAATCGTTTGTAGTAGATTGGATTTCGTTTGTAGTTACTCGAATTCGTTTGTAGTACCTAAAAATCGTTTGTAGTAGATTGGATTTCGTTAGTAGTAACTCGTATTCGTTTGTAGTAGCTAAAAATAGTTTGTAGTAGATTGGATTTCGTTTGTAGTAACTCGATTTCGTTTGTAGTAGCTAAAAATCGTTTGTAGTAGATTGGATTTCGTTTGTAGTAACTCGTATTCGTTTGTAGTATCTCAAAATCGTTTGTAGTACATTGGATTTTGTTTGTAGTATCTCGTACTCGTTTGTAGTAGCTAAAAATCGTTTGTAGTAGATTGGATTTCGTTTGTAGTAACTCGAATTCGTTTGTAGTAGCTAAAAATCGTTTGTAGTAGATTGGATTTCGTTTGTAGTTACTCGAATTCGTTTGTAGTACCTAAAAATCGTTTGTAGTAGATTGGATTTCGTTTGTAGTTACTCGAATTCGTTTGTAGTAGCTAAAAAACGTTTGTAGTAGATTGGATTTCGTTTGTAGTAACTCGTATTCGTATGTAGTAGCTAAAAATCGTTTGTAGTAGATTGGATTTCGTTTGTAGTAACTCGAATTCGTTTGTAGTACCTAAAAATCGTTTGTAGTAGATTGGATTTCGTTTGTAGTTACTCGAATTCGTTTGTAGTAGCTAAAAATCGTTTGTAGTAGATTGGATTTCGTTTGTAGTTACTCGAATTCGTTTGTAGTAGGTCAAAATTGTTTGTAGTAGATTGGATTTCGTTTGTAGTAACTCGAATTCGTTTGTAGTAGCTAAAAATCGTTTGTAGTAGATTGGATTTCGTTTGTAGTAACTCGAATTCGTTTGTAGTACCTAAAAATCGTTTGTAGTAGATTGGATTTCGTTTGTAGTTACTCGAATTCGTTTGTAGTACCTAAAAATCGTTTGTAGTAGATTGGATTTCGTTTGTAGTAACTCGAATTCGTTTGTAGTAGCTAAAAATCGTTTGTAGATTGGATTTCGTTTGTAGTAACTCGTATTCGTTTGTAGTATCTCAAAATCGTTTGTAGTAGATTGGATTTCGTTTGTAGTAACTCGAATTCGTTTGTAGTACCTAAAAATCGTTTGTAGTAGATTGGATTTCGTTTGTAGTTACTCGAATTCGTTTGTAGTAGCTAAAAATCGTTTGTAGTAGATTGGATTTCGTTTGTAGTTACTCGAATTCGTTTGTAGTAGGTCAAAATTGTTTGTAGTAGATTGGATTTCGTTTGTAGTAACTCGAATTCGTTTGTAGTAGCTAAAAATCGTTTGTAGTAGATTGGATTTCGTTTGTAGTTACTCGAATTCGTTTGTAGTACCTAAAAATCGTTTGTAGTAGATTGGATTTCGTTTGTAGTAACTCGTATTCGTTTGTAGTAGCTAAAAATAGTTTGTAGTAGATTGGATTTCGTTTGTAGTAACTCGAATTCGTTTGTAGTAGCTAAAAATCGTTTGTAGTAGATTGGATTTCGTTTGTAGTAACTCGTATTCGTTTGTAGTAGCTAAAAATCGTTTGTAGTACATTGGATTTTGTTTGTAGTATCTCGTATTCGTTTGTAGTAGCTAAAAATCGTTTGTAGTAGATTGGATTTCGTTTGTAGTAACTCGAATTCGTTTGTAGTAGCTAAAAATCGTTTGTAGTAGATTGGATTTCGTTTGTAGTAACTCGTATTCGTATGTAGTAGCTAAAAATCGTTTGTAGTAGATTGGATTTCGTTTGTAGTAACTCGAATTCGTTTGTAGTCGGTCAAAATCGTTTGTAGTAGATTGGATTTCGTTTGTAGTTACTCCAATTTGTTTGTAGTAGCTAAAAATCGTTTGTAGTAGATTGGATTTCGTTTGTAGTAACTCGAATTCGTTTGTAGTAGCTAAAAATCGTTTGTATTAGATTGGATTTCGTTTGTAGTAACTCGTATTCGTTTGTAGTAGCTAAAAATCATTTGTAGTAGATTGGATTTCGTTTGTAGTTACTCCAATTCGTTTGTAGTAGCTAAAAATCGTTTGTAGTAGATTGGATTTCGTTTGTAGTAACTCGAATTCGTTTGTAGTAGCTAAAAATCGTTTGTAGTAGATTGGATTTCGTTTGTAGTAACTCGTATTCGTTTGTAGTAGCTAAAAATCGTTTGTAGTACATTGGATTTTGTTTGTAGTATCTCGTATTCGTTTGTAGTAGCTAAAAATCGTTTGTAGTAGATTGGATTTCGTTTGTAGTAACTCGAATTCGTTTGTAGTAGCTAAAAATCGTTTGTAGTAGATTGGATTTCGTTTGTAGTTACTCGAATTCGTTTGTAGTACCTAAAAATCGTTTGTAGTAGATTGGATTTCGTTTGTAGTTACTCGAATTCGTTTGTAGTAGCTAAAAAACGTTTGTAGTAGATTGGATTTCGTTTGTAGTAACTCGTATTCGTATGTAGTAGCTAAAAATCGTTTGTAGTAGATTGGATTTCGTTTGTAGTAACTCGAATTCGTTTGTAGTCGGTCAAAATCGTTTGTAGTAGATTGGATTTCGTTTGTAGTAACTCGAATTCGTTTGTAGTAGGTCAAAATCGTTTGTAGTAGATTGGATTTCGTTTGTAGTTACTCGAATTCGTTTGTAGTAGCTAAAAATCGTTTGTAGTAGATTGGATTTCGTTTGTAGTAACTCGTATTCGTATGTAGTAGCTAAAAATCGTTTGTAGTAGATTGGATTTCGTTTGTAGTAACTCGAATTCGTTTGTAGTCGGTCAAAATCGTTTGTAGTAGATTGGATTTCGTTTGTAGTAACTCGAATTCGTTTGTAGTAGGTCAAAATCGTTTGTAGTAGATTGGATTTCGTTTGTAGTTACTCGAATTCGTTTGTAGTAGCTAAAAATCGTTTGTAGTAGATTGGATTTCGTTTGTAGTAACTCGTATTCGTTTGTAGTAACGCAAAAGTTTCACTACCAACCTCTACTGCCCTATATCTATCGAAAATCACGAGAAAAGTTAATTTTTTAAAGTTTGAGAGAATTTTTTTTAACTCGTCATAACTTTTTTTTGGTTTAACTACAAACGAAAATAGTTTCACTACAAACCTCTACAAACCTATATCTACCGATAACCACAAAAAAAGTTAATTTTTTCAGAAAAAAAATAATTAATTTTTTCGTTTTAATTATATTTTTTTTGAAAAAATTAACTTTTTTTTGTGGTTATCGGTAGATATAGGTTTGTAGAGGTTTGTAGTGAAACTATTTTCGTTTGTAGTTAAACCAAAAAAAAGTTATGACGAGTTAAAAAAAATTCTCTCAAACTTTAAAAAATTAACTTTTTTTCGTGATTTTCGATAGATATAGGGCAGTAGAGGTTTGTAGTGAAACTATTTTCGTTTGTAGTTAAACCAAAAAAAAGTTATGACGAGTTAAAAAAATTCTCTCAAACTTTAAAAAATTAACTTTTTTCGTGATTTTCGATAGATATAGGGCAGTAGAGGTTGGTAGTGAAACTTTTGCGTTACTACAAACGAATACGAGTATTTATAGTTACTCGAATTCGTTTGTAGTAGGTCAAAATCGTTTGTAGTAGATGGGATTTCGTTTGTAGTTACTCGAATTCGTTTGTAGTAGGTTAAAATCGTTTGTAGTAGATTGGATTTCGTTTGTAGTAACTCGTATTCGTTTGTAGTAGCTAAAAATCGTTTGTAGTAGATTGGATTTCGTTTGTAGTAACTCGTATTCGTTTGTAGTATCTCAAAATCGTTTGTAGTAGATTGGATTTCGTTTGTAGTTACTCAAATTCGTTTGTAGTAGGTCAAAATCGTTTGTAGTAGATTGGATTTCGTTTGTAGTTACTCGAATTCGTTTGTAGTAGCTAAAAATCGTTTGTAGTAGATTGGATTTCGTTTGTAGTTACTCGAATTCGTTTGTAGTAGCTAAAAAACGTTTGTAGTAGATTGGATTTCGTTTGTAGTAACTCGTATTCGTATGTAGTAGCTAAAAATCGTTTGTAATAGATTGGATTTCGTTTGTAGTAACTCGAATTCGTTTGTAGTCGGTCAAAATCGTTTGTAGTAGATTGGATTTCGTTTGTAGTAACTCGAATTCGTTTGTAGTAGCTAAAAATCGTTTGTAGTAGATTGGATTTCGTTTGTAGTAACTCGAATTCGTTTGTAGTAGCTAAAAATCGTTTGTATTAGATTGGATTTCGTTTGTAGTAACTCGTATTCGTTTGTAGTAGCTAAAAATCATTTGTAGTAGATTGGATTTCGTTTGTAGTTACTCCAATTCGTTTGTAGTAGCTAAAAATCGTTTGTAGTAGATTGGATTTCGTTTGTAGTAACTCGAATTCGTTTGTAGTAGCTAAAAATCGTTTGTAGTAGATTGGATTTCGTTTGTAGTAACTCGTATTCGTTTGTAGTAGCTAAAAATCGTTTGTAGTACATTGGATTTTGTTTGTAGTATCTCGTATTCGTTTGTAGTAGCTAAAAATCGTTTGTAGTAGATTGGATTTCGTTTGTAGTAACTCGAATTCGTTTGTAGTAGCTAAAAATCGTTTGTAGTAGATTGGATTTCGTTTGTAGTTACTCGAATTCGTTTGTAGTACCTAAAAATCGTTTGTAGTAGATTGGATTTCGTTTGTAGTTACTCGAATTCGTTTGTAGTAGCTAAAAAACGTTTGTAGTAGATTGGATTTCGTTTGTAGTAACTCGTATTCGTATGTAGTAGCTAAAAATCGTTTGTAGTAGATTGGATTTCGTTTGTAGTAACTCGAATTCGTTTGTAGTCGGTCAAAATCGTTTGTAGTAGATTGGATTTCGTTTGTAGTAACTCGAATTCGTTTGTAGTAGGTCAAAATCGTTTGTAGTAGATTGGATTTCGTTTGTAGTTACTCGAATTCGTTTGTAGTAGCTAAAAATCGTTTGTAGTAGATTGGATTTCGTTTGTAGTAACTCGTATTCGTATGTAGTAGCTAAAAATCGTTTGTAGTAGATTGGATTTCGTTTGTAGTAACTCGAATTCGTTTGTAGTCGGTCAAAATCGTTTGTAGTAGATTGGATTTCGTTTGTAGTAACTCGAATTCGTTTGTAGTAGGTCAAAATCGTTTGTAGTAGATTGGATTTCGTTTGTAGTTACTCGAATTCGTTTGTAGTAGCTAAAAATCGTTTGTAGTAGATTGGATTTCGTTTGTAGTAACTCGTATTCGTTTGTAGTAACGCAAAAGTTTCACTACCAACCTCTACTGCCCTATATCTATCGAAAATCACGAGAAAAGTTAATTTTTTAAAGTTTGAGAGAATTTTTTTTAACTCGTCATAACTTTTTTTTGGTTTAACTACAAACGAAAATAGTTTCACTACAAACCTCTACAAACCTATATCTACCGATAACCACAAAAAAAGTTAATTTTTTCAGAAAAAAAATAATTAATTTTTTCGTTTTAATTATATTTTTTTTGAAAAAATTAACTTTTTTTTGTGGTTATCGGTAGATATAGGTTTGTAGAGGTTTGTAGTGAAACTATTTTCGTTTGTAGTTAAACCAAAAAAAAGTTATGAAGAGTTAAAAAAAATTCTCTCAAACTTTAAAAAATTAACTTTTTTTCGTGATTTTCGATAGATATAGGGCAGTAGAGGTTTGTAGTGAAACTATTTTCGTTTGTAGTTAAACCAAAAAAAAGTTATGACGAGTTAAAAAAATTCTCTCAAACTTTAAAAAATTAACTTTTTTCGTGATTTTCGATAGATATAGGGCAGTAGAGGTTGGTAGTGAAACTTTTGCGTTACTACAAACGAATACGAGTATTTATAGTTACTCGAATTCGTTTGTAGTAGGTCAAAATCGTTTGTAGTAGATGGGATTTCGTTTGTAGTTACTCGAATTCGTTTGTAGTAGGTTAAAATCGTTTGTAGTAGATTGGATTTCGTTTGTAGTAACTCGTATTCGTTTGTAGTAGCTAAAAATCGTTTGTAGTAGATTGGATTTCGTTTGTAGTAACTCGTATTCGTTTGTAGTATCTCAAAATCGTTTGTAGTAGATTGGATTTCGTTTGTAGTTACTCAAATTCGTTTGTAGTAGGTCAAAATCGTTTGTAGTAGATTGGATTTCGTTTGTAGTTACTCGAATTCGTTTGTAGTAGCTAAAAATCGTTTGTAGTAGATTGGATTTCGTTTGTAGTTACTCGAATTCGTTTGTAGTAGCTAAAAAACGTTTGTAGTAGATTGGATTTCGTTTGTAGTAACTCGTATTCGTATGTAGTAGCTAAAAATCGTTTGTAGTAGATTGGATTTCGTTTGTAGTAACTCGAATTCGTTTGTAGTCGGTCAAAATCGTTTGTAGTAGATTGGATTTCGTTTGTAGTAACTCGAATTCGTTTGTAGTAGCTAAAAATCGTTTGTAGTAGATTGGATTTCGTTTGTAGTAACTCGAATTCGTTTGTAGTAGCTAAAAATCGTTTGTATTAGATTGGATTTCGTTTGTAGTAACTCGTATTCGTTTGTAGTAGCTAAAAATCATTTGTAGTAGATTGGATTTCGTTTGTAGTTACTCCAATTCGTTTGTAGTAGCTAAAAATCGTTTGTAGTAGATTGGATTTCGTTTGTAGTAACTCGAATTCGTTTGTAGTAGCTAAAAATCGTTTGTAGTAGATTGGATTTCGTTTGTAGTAACTCGTATTCGTTTGTAGTAGCTAAAAATCGTTTGTAGTACATTGGATTTTGTTTGTAGTATCTCGTATTCGTTTGTAGTAGCTAAAAATCGTTTGTAGTAGATTGGATTTCGTTTGTAGTAACTCGAATTCGTTTGTAGTAGCTAAAAATCGTTTGTAGTAGATTGGATTTCGTTTGTAGTTACTCGAATTCGTTTGTAGTAGCTAAAAATCGTTTGTAGTAGATTGGATTTCGTTTGTAGTTACTCGAATTCGTTTGTAGTAGCTAAAAAACGTTTGTAGTAGATTGGATTTCGTTTGTAGTAACTCGTATTCGTATGTAGTAGCTAAAAATCGTTTGTAGTAGATTGGATTTCGTTTGTAGTAACTCGAATTCGTTTGTAGTCGGTCAAAATCGTTTGTAGTAGATTGGATTTCGTTTGTAGTAACTCGAATTCGTTTGTAGTAGGTCAAAATCGTTTGTAGTAGATTGGATTTCGTTTGTAGTTACTCGAATTCGTTTGTAGTAGCTAAAAATCGTTTGTAGTAGATTGGATTTCGTTTGTAGTAACTCGTATTCGTATGTAGTAGCTAAAAATCGTTTGTAGTAGATTGGATTTCGTTTGTAGTAACTCGAATTCGTTTGTAGTCGGTCAAAATCGTTTGTAGTAGATTGGATTTCGTTTGTAGTAACTCGAATTCGTTTGTAGTAGGTCAAAATCGTTTGTAGTAGATTGGATTTCGTTTGTAGTTACTCGAATTCGTTTGTAGTAGCTAAAAATCGTTTGTAGTAGATTGGATTTCGTTTGTAGTAACTCGTATTCGTTTGTAGTAACGCAAAAGTTTCACTACCAACCTCTACTGCCCTATATCTATCGAAAATCACGAGAAAAGTTAATTTTTTAAAGTTTGAGAGAATTTTTTTTAACTCGTCATAACTTTTTTTTGGTTTAACTACAAACGAAAATAGTTTCACTACAAACCTCTACAAACCTATATCTACCGATAACCACAAAAAAAGTTAATTTTTTCAGAAAAAAAATAATTAATTTTTTCGTTTTAATTATATTTTTTTTGAAAAAATTAACTTTTTTTTGTGGTTATCGGTAGATATAGGTTTGTAGAGGTTTGTAGTGAAACTATTTTCGTTTGTAGTTAAACCAAAAAAAAGTTATGA
This sequence comes from Carcina quercana, assembly GCA_910589575.2. Lineage (NCBI taxonomy): Eukaryota > Metazoa > Arthropoda > Insecta > Lepidoptera > Depressariidae > Carcina > Carcina quercana. Next base: position 3,379,138 of record OU342454.1, on the reverse strand, counting down.
CGAGTTAAAAAAAATTCTCTCAAACTTTAAAAAATTAACTTTTTTTCGTGATTTTCGATAGATATAGGGCAGTAGAGGTTTGTAGTGAAACTATTTTCGTTTGTAGTTAAACCAAAAAAAAGTTATGACGAGTTAAAAAAATTCTCTCAAACTTTAAAAAATTAACTTTTTTCGTGATTTTCGATAGATATAGGGCAGTAGAGGTTGGTAGTGAAACTTTTGCGTTACTACAAACGAATACGAGTATTTATAGTTACTCGAATTCGTTTGTAGTAGGTCAAAATCGTTTGTAGTAGGTCAAAATCGTTTGTAGTAGATGGGATTTCGTTTGTAGTTACTCGAATTCGTTTGTAGTAGGTTAAAATCGTTTGTAGTAGATTGGATTTCGTTTGTAGTAACTCGTATTCGTTTGTAGTAGCTAAAAATCGTTTGTAGTAGATTGGATTTCGTTTGTAGTAACTCGTATTCGTTTGTAGTATCTCAAAATCGTTTGTAGTAGATTGGATTTCGTTTGTAGTTACTCAAATTCGTTTGTAGTAGGTCAAAATCGTTTGTAGTAGATTGGATTTCGTTTGTAGTTACTCGAATTCGTTTGTAGTAGCTAAAAATCGTTTGTAGTAGATTGGATTTCGTTTGTAGTTACTCGAATTCGTTTGTAGTAGCTAAAAAACGTTTGTAGTAGATTGGATTTCGTTTGTAGTAACTCGTATTCGTATGTAGTAGCTAAAAATCGTTTGTAGTAGATTGGATTTCGTTTGTAGTAACTCGAATTCGTTTGTAGTCGGTCAAAATCGTTTGTAGTAGATTGGATTTCGTTTGTAGTAACTCGAATTCGTTTGTAGTAGCTAAAAATCGTTTGTAGTAGATTGGATTTCGTTTGTAGTAACTCGAATTCGTTTGTAGTAGCTAAAAATCGTTTGTATTAGATTGGATTTCGTTTGTAGTAACTCGTATTCGTTTGTAGTAGCTAAAAATCATTTGTAGTAGATTGGATTTCGTTTGTAGTTACTCCAATTCGTTTGTAGTAGCTAAAAATCGTTTGTAGTAGATTGGATTTCGTTTGTAGTAACTCGAATTCGTTTGTAGTAGCTAAAAATCGTTTGTAGTAGATTGGATTTCGTTTGTAGTAACTCGTATTCGTTTGTAGTAGCTAAAAATCGTTTGTAGTACATTGGATTTTGTTTGTAGTATCTCGTATTCGTTTGTAGTAGCTAAAAATCGTTTGTAGTAGATTGGATTTCGTTTGTAGTAACTCGAATTCGTTTGTAGTAGCTAAAAATCGTTTGTAGTAGATTGGATTTCGTTTGTAGTTACTCGAATTCGTTTGTAGTACCTAAAAATCGTTTGTAGTAGATTGGATTTCGTTTGTAGTTACTCGAATTCGTTTGTAGTAGCTAAAAAACGTTTGTAGTAGATTGGATTTCGTTTGTAGTAACTCGTATTCGTATGTAGTAGCTAAAAATCGTTTGTAGTAGATTGGATTTCGTTTGTAGTAACTCGAATTCGTTTGTAGTCGGTCAAAATCGTTTGTAGTAGATTGGATTTCGTTTGTAGTAACTCGAATTCGTTTGTAGTAGGTCAAAATCGTTTGTAGTAGATTGGATTTCGTTTGTAGTTACTCGAATTCGTTTGTAGTAGCTAAAAATCGTTTGTAGTAGATTGGATTTCGTTTGTAGTAACTCGTATTCGTTTGTAGTAACGCAAAAGTTTCACTACCAACCTCTACTGCCCTATATCTATCGAAAATCACGAGAAAAGTTAATTTTTTAAAGTTTGAGAGAATTTTTTTTAACTCGTCATAACTTTTTTTTGGTTTAACTACAAACGAAAATAGTTTCACTACAAACCTCTACAAACCTATATCTACCGATAACCACAAAAAAAGTTAATTTTTTCAGAAAAAAAATAATTAATTTTTTCGTTTTAATTATATTTATTTTGAAAAAATTAACTTTTTTTGTGGTTATCGGTAGATATAGGTTTGTAGAGGTTTGTAGTGAAACTATTTTCGTTTGTAGTTAAACCAAAAAAAAGTTATGACGAGTTAAAAAAAATTCTCTCAAACTTTAAAAAATTAACTTTTTTTCGTGATTTTCGATAGATATAGGGCAGTAGAGGTTTGTAGTGAAACTATTTTCGTTTGTAGTTAAACCAAAAAAAAGTTATGACGAGTTAAAAAAATTCTCTCAAACTTTAAAAAATTAACTTTTTTCGTGATTTTCGATAGATATAGGGCAGTAGAGGTTGGTAGTGAAACTTTTGCGTTACTACAAACGAATACGAGTATTTATAGTTACTCGAATTCGTTTGTAGTAGGTCAAAATCGTTTGTAGTAGATGGGATTTCGTTTGTAGTTACTCGAATTCGTTTGTAGTAGGTTAAAATCGTTTGTAGTAGATTGGATTTCGTTTGTAGTAACTCGTATTCGTTTGTAGTAGCTAAAAATCGTTTGTAGTAGATTGGATTTCGTTTGTAGTAACTCGTATTCGTTTGTAGTATCTCAAAATCGTTTGTAGTAGATTGGATTTCGTTTGTAGTTACTCGAATTCGTTTGTAGTAGGTCAAAATCGTTTGTAGTAGATTGGATTTCGTTTGTAGTTACTCGAATTCGTTTGTAGTAGCTAAAAATCGTTTGTAGTAGATTGGATTTCGTTTGTAGTTACTCGAATTCGTTTGTAGTAGCTAAAAAACGTTTGTAGTAGATTGGATTTCGTTTGTAGTAACTCGTATTCGTATGTAGTAGCTAAAAATCGTTTGTAGTAGATTGGATTTCGTTTGTAGTAACTCGAATTCGTTTGTAGTCGGTCAAAATCGTTTGTAGTAGATTGGATTTCGTTTGTAGTTACTCCAATTCGTTTGTAGTAGCTAAAAATCGTTTGTAGTAGATTGGATTTCGTTTGTAGTAACTCGAATTCGTTTGTAGTAGCTAAAAATCGTTTGTATTAGATTGGATTTCGTTTGTAGTAACTCGTATTCGTTTGTAGTAGCTAAAAATCATTTGTAGTAGATTGGATTTCGTTTGTAGTTACTCCAATTCGTTTGTAGTAGCTAAAAATCGTTTGTAGTAGATTGGATTTCGTTTGTAGTAACTCGAATTCGTTTGTAGTAGGTCAAAATCGTTTGTAGTAGATTGGATTTCGTTTGTAGTTACTCGAATTCGTTTGTAGTAGCTGAAAATCGTTTGTAGTAGATTGGATTTCGTTTGTAGTAACTCGTATTCGTTTGTAGTAACGCAAAAGTTTCACTACCAACCTCTACTGCCCTATATCTATCGAAAATCACGAAAAAAGTTAATTTTTTAAAGTTTGAGAGAATTTTTTTTAACTCGTCATAACTTTTTTTTGGTTTAACTACAAACGAAAATAGTTTCACTACAAACCTCTACAAACCTATATCTACCGATAACCACAAAAAAAGTTAATTTTTTCAGAAAAAAAATAATTAATTTTTTCGTTTTAATTATTTTTTTTCTGAAAAAATTAACTTTTTTTTGTGGTTATCGGTAGATATAGGTTTGTAGAGGTTTGTAGTGAAACTATTTTCGTTTGTAGTTAAACAAAAAAAAAGTTATGACGAGTTAAAAATAATTCTCTCTACTAAAACTCTCTACTAGATTCGTTTGTAGTAGCTAAAAATCGTTTGTAGTAGGTTGGATTTCGTTTGTAGTTACTCGAATTCGTTTGTAGTAGCTAAAAATCGTTTGTAGTAGATTGGATTTCGTTTGTAGTAACTCGTATTCGTTTGTAGTAGCTAAAAATCGTTTGTAGTAGATTGGATTTCGTTTGTAGTAACTCGAATTCGTTTGTAGTAGCTAAAAATCGTTTGTAGTAGATTGGATTTCGTTTGTAGTAACTCGTATTCGTTTGTAGTAGCTAAAAATCGTTTGTAGTACATTGGATTTCGTTTGTAGTATCTCGTATTCGTTTGTAGTAGCTAAAAATCGTTTGTAGTAGATTGGATTTCGTTTGTAGTTACTCCAATTCGTTTGTAATAGGTCAAAATCGTTTGTAGTAGATTGGATTTCGTTTGTAGTTACTCGAATTCGTTTGTAGTAGGTCAAAATCGTTTGTAGTAGGTCAAAATCGTTTGTAGTAGATGGGATTTCGTTTGTAGTTACTCGAATTCGTTTGTAGTAGGTTAAAATCGTTTGTATTAGATTGGATTTCGTTTGTAGTAACTCGTATTCGTTTGTAGTAGCTAAAAATCGTTTGTAGTAGATTGGATTTCGTTTGTAGTAACTCGTATTCGTTTGTAGTATCTCAAAATCGTTTGTAGTAGATTGGATTTCGTTTGTAGTTACTCGTATTCGTTTGTAGTAGCGCAAAAGTTTCACTACCAACCTCTACTACCCTATATCTATCGAAAATCACAAAAAAAGTTAATTTTTTAAAGTTTGAGAGAATTTTTTTAACTCGTCATAACTTTTTTTTGGTTTAACTACAAACGAAAATAGTTTCACTACAAACCTCTACTGCCCTATATCTATCGAAAATCACGAAAAAAAGTTAATTTTTTAAAGTTTGAGAGAATTTTTTTTAACTCGTCATAACTTTTTTTTGGTTTAACTACAAACGAAAATAGTTTCACTACAAACCTCTACAAACCTATATCTACCGATAACCACAAAAAAAAGTTAATTTTTTCAAAGTCGGGTGCCAGCTTTTTTTTGACTCGTCATAACTTTTTTTTGGTTTAACTACAAACGAAAATAGTTTCACTACAAACAACTACAAACGTAAATCTATCGAATAGCGCAAAAAAAATTAAATTTTTTCAAGGTCGGGTGCCAAGTTCACATAGCCAGCTCCCTGATATGCGCAGCGGTTGGCCACCGAAGGGGTTTAGTGAGTAAGAATCTCACATAACCCGACTCTTCCCCTAAGGAGTCGGGTATCTTTTGAAGATTCCTCTTCGTAAAAAAAAAAGGGGGGGCTCAGTCCTACTCTCCTACAGAGAGTGTATGGGACATAGTACACCACTCGGGACCAGTGCGTATCGGCGGACTTCACATGCCTGTTCAAGACATGCAGGTTTCCTACGATGTTTTCCTTCACCGTTAAGCAATCGGATAATGTACTTGAATTGAAAAACAACTCATAGGTACACGGCTGGATTCGAGCCCGGAACCCTCACATTGAGAGTCCGCGCCTTATCCACTACACCACCGACGCTGTCAGGGCTGCTATAAAGTTGTAAATTAATGATATTTATTTCGTGACACTAAAATTTCATCTCCTATGTTTAGGTAATTACTTATCAAAGCCAGCTATCCTATTTAGTAGATTATGTCAACAGAAATTTGGTATGGCAGCATTCTTTTTTTTTATTGAAGATAGACCAACACTTGACCTCAATCTCACCTGATGGTAAGTGACGATGAGGTCGACGATGTTACGTGTTGGTCTAGAAGTGCATTCGGCGAGGGATAACGTTAATTCTGTGGTATAACTTCAGATCAACTCACCCAGCTGTATGGATCCCATAATCTGTGAGGACTGTATCTTCTTGTATGTGATCTCGCCCCCCTCCCCGACCCGCCGATGTCCGATCTTCCTGTCCGACTTGTGGACCTTGGATATGGCCCCCAGGGGGCCCACCGCCGGCTGTGGACAACATGAAACATATATTACGGTCCTGATTTATACACAATACACAGTCATCCTCAATAAATGAATTACAAACAACTAATATCCTACCCTAGCAGTATTTTTCTTATTTGGGAGGATATAGTCTCGCACCAGTCTTAGTCTATTAGTCATGTGCTTCATTCTATAGGTGCAATTTGTAGTCATGTTGTCAAACCGTAATAAATAAATAAAAATCCTAGCATCAATAAATTATTTGGATACTACATATATATTTATATATAGAGAAGGACAACAAAGTGATCCTATAAGGGTTCTTTTTTTCCTTTTGAGGCGCGGAACCCTAAAAAGGAAAACTGCCTGGATTTGTCTCGAAAATCCAAGCAGTTCCCACGGGATCAAGTCATAAACGAAACTTCGCGTGCGTAACCGATGCTTGCCTTGATGCGAGCCTATACTAGTTGTGAATATTTAAAAAAACTTACAAGTGATATTTTAAGCCATCGTTAGCAATCAATAAATCAATTCCACTTTGATTTCAAAAAATATAACTTAATTTCAAGTCAACTAGATAGTTGGAAATCCAAAAACGAACTGTCATTCAACAAACTTTAAGGTGTGTATCGAGTTATAATTGGTTTTTCATAGTACCCAGGCATGAATTTTCAAGTACAACCTACATCGGAAAGGCAATGTGTGTTTTAGTACAGGGCCGAATCGAGGTGAAAACCGGAGCTATGTTTAGGGCGCTAAAGGTATATGGCCTTCGGGATTTAAGAACAAATGTATTTATGTATGTTCTTTGTTTACTGCGCCTAAATTGTATAATGGACTTCCAACCGAATTAAAAAACAAAGTCTACAAAAGTTTATAAAAAAACAACTTAATAATTCGTCATCGAATCATATTTTTAGTGCAATTTTTACTTGGTTCGGTTGGGAGTACACTGCATAGCACGTGAACTATACGCGGCCTAATGAGCGACAATCCTCCGTTTGTAAATATACCCTCTTCCTGAAAAATGTCTAATTTTATATATTTTTGTTTTATCTGTTAAACTGTTTTGCATGTGCAGTATTAGCTATAAAAACTTGCTTGTGTTTTAGTTTTCATTTACTCAGTTAAGCGAAATGTAAATTTCTTTGAGTAAATAAATGTCTTTAAGCCCTAATTAGGTTCAATTATGTATGTTTCTAGTACAAAAATATGTGGCCACTTTTGTACTATGTCACATTCACTCATTCTTTGTACTATGCAGATACGACAAGATGCAGCCTGCGTAGTATGAGACGTGTGAGAGTGGTAAGAATTATTATCATCTTAACGTCAATTCGTTCATTTGTCAGTCAAATATGACATATCTCACCTCTCTATGCGTGTCATGGCTACGCTACGCAGGCCGGAGGCGGTACATATTTTGTACTAAAGTGTACATGTAAAGCTCATGTGAGTCCCTTCAAACATACCTACTTAATAAGTGTATCTAACTATATAAATGATAAAAAAACTTGACAAACTTAACTATGCGGTTAAGAAAATGTACATTATTTCAAGGCAATAATATAACTGTAACAGCGTCCGTGGCCTAATTTACGATTCCCAGTGGTACCTATCGGTTTGGTTGGTGGTAGGACATTTTATATGTCCGCGCTACCACGATATCGTCCCTTACCATCAAGTAAGATGAAGGCCAAGTGCAAACCCATCATACATAAAAAAGACAGACGGATGGAATACAAAGTGGTCATATAAATAAAGGATCATTTTTTCCTTTTGAGGCCTGGACCTTTGATGAGAGCGACACCTCTAACTGGCTATGTATCCAGGGGCCACAGTACCAACTCCACCCCTGTCGATTACCTGTGGCGCCATCAAATATTTACGCGAGTGTGTGAACCCTGTGAGCGGACCTTCGCCTCGAGTGGTGAACGAAAAAACATTTTGTACGCTTTGTTTTTCACCCCGACCTTTGTTCGCAACGGTGCAAAGTTGATCCATTTATTATATTCGCAATGATATCAAAGGGAATGATACTATGTTGTACATGTTTTTTCATCCACATACAGTGAAACCTGGATACCTGGGACATTAAAGGACCTGCAAATTCGTCTCATTTACAGTGAGGTAATTTCAGTTATAAGAGGTGATTATTATCTCGCCATTGGTGACTGATGAGAAACCGGATGATTCAAAATATTCGAATAACTTTTTTGTCCGCCGTCGATCCGGGTTGCGATTTCGAGTAGCTGCCTCATTTTAAGTCCCAAACCGTGGGTACCGCTCGCGACTTCGCCACGGACGTGCGTCCCCGAGTTATGGCACTAATCCGATCCGTGAGACCACCAGAAATGTAAGTACAATATTTCGGGAACGAGGAAAGACATCCAGAGCACCAACTCTGTCTCCGGTCCCCAGCCCTGTACAACGGGGGCTATGCTGGTGGGACTACAGGGCCAACGTTTCCGTTGCAACTTCGCCTCCTCCTCCGAGCGGGATTTAATCTATCCCGCTCCTGCTCTGCGCTCTCCTTTTGCACTCTTCGTTTCGCAGGAGACCACTGCTCCCCATGCAGATTCGCTCTCCAGCATCACCGATATGACGGTAGCAAGGTAAAGATATCCCCCAACTTCGTCGACTCCGCTCCCTGCCGCTCGTCCTGCCACGTTGGGCAGTCTTCGAGCGTGTGCTGCGCAGAATCCCGGCTATCCCCGCTATGGCACTGTGGTGTGGGTTCCCTCGCAATCCTATTAAGGTACTCAGCGAAGCAGCCATATCCGGTGAGCACCTGAGTAAGCCAAGCCTGGAAGCTTGGCAGGATCGCGCTAACGACGCGCTGGCGAACATTTCGCGGGTCTTTGAGTCGCTCGTGCCACTGACATAGATCACGTCGCCACGCCCACCGAATACCCGTTAAGGTCGCGGGGAGTCGCTGTATGCAAGTGGCTCTGGACCGGTCAATGTGGCATACCATGAAGTAGGACAATGTCCAGCAGTGGACGTTTCCCGGCTGCTGATGATTTAGAGCATTGTTCGGTGCATATTACCTTACATATTGTTTATGACTATCAGTATGGTCACTATTCACATTCTGTACGGAACCCTCGGTGTGCGTCCGACTCACACTTGACCGCGATGGTTTTTTCTTCTAGAATTAGAATACGTAATGTAGATAGGTATTTGAAGAAACAAAGACAACCTCTGAAAGGTAGGTGCGATGACCTGGCCTTATTTAGAAGCAGACGGACAAAAAATACAGTATCAATCATGTGGGAGGATGAGTGCATTTGTTTATTTGTAAAGTGAAATGGAGGCCAACAACAAATGTACAATATAGCCTGATCTCAACTACATACATAGCTTCTGCTTGGTCAATCAGGTTAAATGTCCTTCCGTGGACTGTCTATCCCTCTACAAAAAATAGAGTCATGTAAAACATTGTTAGGTTGTGAATTTATGAAAAAAATATTGTGAATTTATGACATGTTTTAATAGTTATTCTGCTATTCGGGACAGTGATAAATACAACAAATCAAAAACCATGCAAATCAGTCCATTCATTCTCGAGTTATAAGTGTTCGAACAAACCTGACTTTGTTTTGTATATTAAGATATAGAATGGCCAATTGCGAATGGACTTGCATGATGGGTTCTGAACCATGGAAAGAAGCATATGGATGATATAACCTTGAAACACGATTCTTTTACCCAACCACATAACTAAGTTTGTTTGTAAAGGGTTTTAGGATGATTGTTCAAAAATAATATTTACACAAAATTCTATCTACTGTAATTATTACAGATTATTTGCTTTGACACTTTGGATATACAGAGGGGGGATTTTTACACACATTTTCCATAATAATTCAACGCCTGTCTCAGGGATGAATATACAGTCTTTGGCACCCACTATGAGTAATTAATCCCATGGGGTATGCAGAAATTCTTTAGAGATAACATGTTTGATAATTTGGAACAATAATAAAGATGAATCAGATCCCATGACAGGTAAGGGGGTAACAAGATTTAAAAGGTTAGGTTGTATTTGTGTGTGTAACTGGACATAATAAATACAGCTTTCATCTTTCACTGGAAAAGTAATGACTTATACATCTGCCACAAGAACAATGGACGAGTTTCTAAGAATAAAAGAAACAATGTGACATCCATATGTGTGTGGCATCAAAACAATATTTTGGAATCTTTTGTTTGACTGAAATAAAGACTTGTTGAAGTGTACTCTAGAGTGCAGTAAAGATATCATAAAAGGATTAAATTCTTGCTTGCTTGCTGGTTTGACAAAGATGGACAAAAAGTTTTGAAAAACAGTTTGCGTTTAAACAAAGAATACAGTATGCGTGCGGCGACGACAAAAACGTCGTATGCAGTAAAGATATCATAAAAGGACTAAATTCTTGCTTGCTTGCTGGTTTGACAAAGATGGACAAAAAGTTTTGAAAAACAGTTTGCGTTTAAACAAAGAATACAGTATGCGTGCGGCGACGACAAAAACGTCGTATATTTTTTCGCTTCGCAAGTTCACAAAACTGTCCCACACTTCACAGCCCTTTCTTAGTGTTCAAAAGACTCCAGACCAGTCAAAAGACAATTGAGAAGCAAGCTGTCAGAAAAATTGACCTCACTAACTGTTGTTTATTTTTTATTGTTCACATAAAAAATATTACAATTTGAGTTGCCTATCCCTAAAGAGAGATTTCTCCCAGCACTCACACTGGAGCTTTCAAGAAATAAATAAACTGTTCTGCCTTGGTAACTGTTTTTATTTCCATTGTGCGTGAGAGGAACTGGAGACAGCTAATCTAGCCAACCGATCTCTTCCCAGAAAACGCGTGGCGCTTAATCTCTCCGCACGCTTTCTGGAGTGTTCCTGGATCCTTTTGGATCATTGCCTGTTGTTTGGCCACATTGCTGCAGGTTGTAAGCACATGGGCGGGAGTTTCCTCGGCTGACATGCACCCTCTACACAGGGGGCTATCTGTTATGTTCATATTAAACATATGTTTGTTAAGTGGAGAGTGGCCTGTCAGCACCCCTATCATTCTCCTTAAGGTCTTCCTATTTAGACTGAGAAGGGTGCGTGACAAGCGCTTAGAGAGTGATAGGATCGGTTCGGTCCAGTATGTCGCATATTGTTTAGTAGTCTTTTCCTTAATCCAGGATGTTGGTTGGTTACTGTTTTGACTGGTCCACTGTTCTCTGTATAATCATCATCCTCTATCCTTATCCCACTCAGAGTGTGTTCATTACAACATGTTTTCTTCTTCCACTCATTTCTATCCACCGTCATCTCATTACTCACACCTTCCACACACATATCATTCTTCACACAATCATATGTGTCACATATAATTGTGTGAAGAATGTAATCACATACCTTCTTAGGTACTTCTTACTACCACTAAATCCATCAACATTCATGCTAAATTTTTTCCTCAGTATAAAACCAGTAATACTATTGAGAGAGTCATTGTCCAGCAGTGGATGTGTCATGGCTGATATAGGCTTGTGAAGTGTACTTTAATACCTCCTTCTAGTGCCTTCATAGTGTGGCTCATTCTAGAGTTAGAGAGTAAAGTTGTAACAACTGGTTGCCTGATAACAAGCATTAATAAAAGAAGCTTTTCTATGGTGCATTAACAACACAATCTATCGTGATGTGGATTCACATAGTTCATGGCATAAAGATAGATATGAGCTACTGTTATTCTATTTCATTATAGTGGTTCCCATTTATAAACTCCATGCAAAAAAATGAGCAGACAAAAATAGTCTGTTTATATTTTCCCACCACTACATAGCTATAAAATTTCAGTAGCAATACTCCGTTGTTAACCTTCACTGTGTAGTTAAGCAATTAAAATTAACAAATCAACAATAAACAGAACCGGATTGTTAAGGTTGTTGCTCATTATTTTTGATAAGCAAACCAATGGTAATTGAGTAAGTTTAAATTTTATTTAGTACTACTTAAAATATTCCTAATAGCCTAGCCTAATAAAATAACATCACTATATTTATAATAATAATAAAAGATTATTCAAAGGCTAAAAATAAATAAAAAAAAGTATATATAGAGTTAACTTAAAATTGTTTTATAATTGTATTGTAAATTGTATTGCCTAATATCATGCCATGGAAATCATAAAAGTTAACTAAATATTTCAAGAGATCTAGGTGGCACCCTCCATTTTTCTTTTGATATTTTTTCATAGTATCCTACTTTAGTAGAACATTCTATTAATGATAACATACAGTCATCAGTAAGCGTTCTGTTAAGTGTTTTAGTTTCTGACATTCCAGTAGCAGAACTAATAGTCATAAAATTTGGCATGAACTTAATCTATGGCTTGGGGAGAGACACAGACTACTTTTCGCCATGGTAGAGTGGGGCATATAATTATTTTTGAAAGCCATATCGTAGAAGTCACCGGCAAAAACTATGACATGAAATAAAGACTACACTAAACAAGAAGTAAAAGTTTTAGCTATGTATTCCACAGTAAAAAAATTATGTTATGAGATGATATTAACAGTCAAGTATGAATGAAAGAAGGACATGGAAGATCACTTTTTCATTTATAATAACAGTAACAGTAAGTTAATCTAGCTACCAATATGAATTATGAAAGAAACAATAAATCCCAGCTGTTTCTAAATCTCTTCTAATATATCCGAGCATCTTAGGTTGGGGTGCACAGAAGGGGGTTTCTAAAGTTTTTCTACCCGATCACTTTATTTATATGTTAAGATACACATTTTTTTGTGAAAAATACAGATTACTCATCCAGTGTAAAATGGTTGACATTCAAGAGCTATTTATAATAATCTAATAACAATAGTTCAATATTACGAAGTCACTTTTATCCAATAAAATTATGAAATTTTATTGGTTTGAGTCATTACTCATTACTTAAAATAATTTAATTTATATCTCAGAATCGTAGCTTATTGCAGGTACTCTTTACTGTCGAGAATAAATCAGTCCAATGTATCATTTATCAAATTAATATTTAGGTAGATATGAAACACATAACTATTGTAAAAAGCAGTTGGGGTGCACAAAAGGGGGTCCTAAGTTAGTGACAACAGCAAAAACATTCAGATTTTTGGGAAACTTGGTTCAGAGAATAATTTAATTACATTATGTAGGATTTAAATTGTTTTCCTCAGCGCCCCCTTTTGTACACCCTAACCCTACTTTTATTATATTTTTAAACTGTTTAACAAAGACTTGGCATTGGGATAGACAGTATTGCTTTATGGAATATTATACATATTTTTCGAAGGGTCAAATGATCCATTTTTATAGTATTTCCGCCCAAATCATATGAATACAATTCCTAACCTGAATGAAATTATGTAAATATTGCCTTAAATAGTTACTTACGTCGTACGGGACATTTTTCTCGGCGATAGAGAGCCTATCGCGATCTGAAAATAAGAGAAAACAGCAAAATTAGGACAGATACATAAAATTGGCTATACAAATAGGATTTATTTGACAATTGACATGTAAATTTGTTACATTTTAATGTGAATTTAACAGTTTATTACCATCGTCCTCTGTCGTAGCATTTCCCGTGGCAGATTCAGGCTTTTTCATTACAGAACTATCCATCACTTCAATTCGATCACTACTATCACCCGAAGCCATTTTTGTTTTCCTGTAACACCCCCTATTTTGGTGTCTTACTTGTAGCAGTCTGCACAAATACAACTTTCATGTTTCACATTACACTTGAGAAGCGAACAAAACGTTCCACTGTAATTTAATTATAAGAAATCAATTAATTATTACGCGAAAACGCTCTTCCCGGAGCATTCGACATGACACGACCACTCAACTCACTCACTCACTATCAGGGATGTACTAACTCAAAAATTATGGTTGATGGTATCGACCCGACAAAATTATGGTACTTAAAGTACTATACTAGTATTTAGGATGATTGTTTTTAAATATTATTTCTTAAACAGGTAATGCTCTTGAAGCCTGAATCTGTCACGCAAGAATGCTTTACAAGTGTAATTTTTAGGTCATTTATACCAAAATAGGAAATAGAAAAGGGGTGAATGAAAAAAACAGATCAAAATTTTTAAGCTATATTCAGACATTTCCTTAATTCATAATATTATTTATTCGTTTTTAGAGTTCCGTATCCAAAAAGGAAAAAAGGATCCCTTTATTTAAAGGATCACTTTGTCTGTCTGTCAGTCTATCAAGAAAATTTTTCTCAGGAACGCATAGAGGTATAAAGCTAAAACCAATACTTAATTCTCAAGTCTGCTGTCTCTTGTATCTGTGGAAAAATCAAATTTCCTAGAAATTTGATGCAATAAAAAGATACGCCTGTTAAAGCCACATTTTTATTTAGAGAATGAAAGGAATCAATAACCTTCAGGGTACTTCCCGTTTATCTAGAATCCTGAAATTTCACAAGAAGCAAGGTTTGGCTGTAAATCATATAAATTTGAAAATCAGGATTTTATAGTATAAATAACATAGTATAGATATTTTCTTTCGGGTAGTGGGTATGTAATTTAATTGCAAAGTAAAGTTGGTTTTTCAATATTGGAAATTTTCGGTAGAGTATTAATGAGTGCATATTACCTTACCTACTCTATGATTTTCATATGTTAATTATTCATATTCTTTACGGAACCCTTGGTGCGTGAGTCCGACTCACACTTGAACGGTTTTTATATTATTATGTTCAATGGGTTTGCACTTGGCCTTCATCTCACCTAAGGTAAGTGACAATAAGGCCCTTGGGTGGAAAATATGGAATGCTAGAAATAATTGTTCACTCTTGCTGCTAACGGTAATATGATGATTATTTGACTCCACATCCAGATTCTACATCATCCTCAACAAAATCATCATCAACAAAAGTGACTGTGGTGATGAATGTCAAGGGTAAAAAAGCATATTCGAATGAAATACAAGCGTTTGCATGGTTTTAATTCACATGTCAGAATATCTAGCTATTATAATATTAGTCAATAAGAACATTAAAAATGACACAAAATAATTAATTAAAATTACTAATAACTTTTAAATTTACTACTGTAATACATCTAAATACAATAATTTAACACGCAGCTTATAAAGTTGTCAATCAATTAGATAAAAATGACAGATTAAGTAGCTTGATAACCTTTCTTCCAGACCATACAATAAGTATTTATGGTATACGATACCAATACTTGAATATTAGTTTGTGGCACACATACCATGACATCACTAATTTAGCAGAGCTTAGAGTTGTTACACTGAAAAATAGTAGCAACAATGATATAAACCATAGCATAGACTGTCATTTTTCCGTAGAAAGTAAATAAACCGGTAATTTGTAAAATAATGTTTGAAAGTGTAAGCACCCCCTTAACATTTTCAAAATAGTAACACTGAAAAACCAAGCGCCATGTTTATTTTCCGTCATTTTGTTGCGGCGGTAAGAATTAGTGTAGGTTATTTTCTTATCTTGGCGTCTTTTTTAATTTATAGAACAGTTATTATTGTTCGCTACTAACCGTGCTGATACCAGGTTTACGGGTTGCTTATCTACGCAATAACACGGTTCCAGGTGGTGCCACGTCGTAGGAGGCCCTCAAAATAATTGAATAAATTGACTCTTCGGTCAGCGGCGTACCTTCTTGAAAATGGGTAAAAAAGTCAAAGAATATAAGTCAGGCGACTTCATTTTCGCTAAAGTAAAAGGCTATCCGGCATGGCCGGCAAGGGTAAGTATCAATTTGTGGTTAAGTTCTTATAATAAAGATTTGGCAACATATATTGTGCTAGCATTTTTAAAGAGCCCCATTGCGCGGGAAGACATGTTTGCTTGACGCGAGCCTCTGTACAAGCAATTCAATAGTTTAAAGAATAAATTTGACAACGTCCATTATATCAGTGTCATTGACTGCTGTAGCAAAATTGTGAATTTTTCAAATATGCAATGATGTCAAAAATAAGCATTCTTCCCCTCTTGCCTCTATTGTGTTAATCAGCAGTGTTGAGTCTCTATCTACACATGACTGCCAAACCACCACCACCAACCACCATGATGAAGCCATAATTCTGAAGTTGAGTTTATTTGGGCAATTTCTTATTACAGGTGCAAAAATTAAATGGGAAGAAATATTTTGTATATTTCTATGGAACTGGAGAAACGTAAGTACATGTTCTTACCTTAATAATTTACGTATAGACTTAACAAGCTAAAGAGTGGATATTATTAACTCTTAATGAAACAAAACAAACTAAAATATGTGCATGTTTCTTGTGTTTTCAATCTGTGGTGTTAAAATCAGGATGTTACTTCAGGGCCATGTTCACTTTTCATGCCTCTTAAAGTCTTTATTTTAGAAAATGTATTTTCTAATGCGGATTCTTCATCATCATCGCCATTAAATAGCTCTGATCTTCTTCAAAACAGCTCTGAACTTTTGGCTTTATTCAGAGTTTGATATATATTTATAAAATAGAGTGGGTGTTGACTCAAAAAATAAGCCTATGCACTAATTATGAATTCTTGAAATAAAAATTTGGTTACAACATTAGGTGAGTGTATAACATGGCACAACTACTAATCTGGTAAAAATCTGTATTAACATAAATAATTTACAATAGTTCATACATATATTTTTTCACCTTGAGTCCTCTGACAATCAGATTGTGACCTTAGTTTACATGACCACTACATGTTACTAAACTATTTGTTGTCATCTATTCTCTAAATATACTTGTTAATTTTGTTTATTTGTAACCGAATTTATAGTAAAAAAACGGCCAAGTGAGAGTTGGACTCGCCCACGAAAGGTTCCATTCCAGTATCTAGAAAAATGCAAAAAATCATGTCTCTTGTATGCGAGCCCCCTTAAATATTTACTTTATTCTGGTTTTTAGTATTTGTTGTAATAGCGGCAACAGAAATACATCATCTGTACACATTTCATCAGTCTATCACAGTTCATGAGATAGCCTGATGACAGACGGACGGATGGACAGACAGGCAAGTCTTAGTAATAGGGTCCTGTTTTTACCCTCTGGGTATGGAAGCCTAAAAATAAACATTTTTGTTCATTTTCCATCCTATAGATACACTACAATATAAAAAACAAATAGGTAAGAAGAAAATTAATTAAATGGAGGGTTCTGAGTAAGCACATTGATTTTATACCATCTTATTACCAAGCAGGCCAGTGTATAACCAAATGTGTCATTGGGTCGGTCCTTTTGCCATGTCCATGGTGGTAATTCCTAAAGTCACACTTTACCCATTGGCAATTGAACTGTGATCAACAATAAGCAAGTGTGACTGTAACAACAGATATGCTGTCACACACAGGAAAATAAGTCAATATGAGAGGAACGAAGAGATAAATTGATCCTAATATACGTTTTATTGTTTATTTCAGTGCAAATCTCCCTCCCAACATGATATTTGACTACGTTGAGAACAAAGACAAATTTTTGACCAAGACAGTAAAGCGTCGGGACTTCAATGATGGTGTCAAACAAATCGAATATGACTTCGCGAATAATGTTCCATTGGAGCAGGTCATCGGTCTCAATCCTGTGGTAAATCCTTTTTGATATTATTATTGTTAATCAGGCAGGCAGCTGATACAGCTGGTATTGCTTGCATCCAGCTATTCTCAACTTCAATCATCTTGCTGAGCTTGGTATTTCCTGTCAAGTGTATTTTTAAACGGGTTGAAGCTTGTGGCAGCGCCTACCTCGAAGCTTATTCCAATTCTTAACTATCCTGTTAGTAAGGGTTTGTAGGGATTGTTGTGTGACAGGCTCCTTTTCAATTTAAGGTGTCCTCTCAAACTGACATTGCTGATTCATACGAACATCTTGTCAAAATTATGTATGTGATAATGCCAGTTTTAGTAACAGACATGCAGTGGCTATAGGCTGGTCACGTTTGGACGTGTTGACTGTTAAACATCTACAATCTGAGCCACCACTACATAGACCAGGTGAAAGTCAAGGGCACCTGCTGGATTCGAGCAGCTCTGTACTGGTTTTTATGAATGATGATGTACCATCAATGAGGCCCATGTCCAGCAGTAGACAATTTAGTTTAGCGTTAGGCATAAATTTAAATGAATTTGCCATGCAATTATTTGATTTGGATGTGCTGACTGCACTGAAAATTCATCCACATATTATCTTTATTTAACTCGTTTACTATAAGTTTGGACCTGGCGTAGATGACGTCACTATAAGCAGGGTAAGGCTAATTATATATGTAATGTGACACATAATTTTTAAAATCTCAATTCTGTCTTTCTTCTTTTATATATTTCAGTGAGTGATTTACGTAAAATGGTTATTGATGTATGATTTTGGAATCGCAGGCTCCACAAGAAGATGCCAATGAGACAGAAAATGACTCCGCCATCAATGAGACCATGGATGACACGGCTATGGACACAACTGCTGATGATACTGCGGCTGATGTAAGTATTGTATTAACGGGAGTCCACTCAAAATGCTTCCGTACTAAGTGACATGTTCCACCATGTAAGGAGCCAAGGCCCTTGTACACTTATAACTTCAAAAGGATATTATCAAATAAAAGTGACATGGTGTGTGAAAGGTGAAAGACATGGCTGTATGGTGTTTTGCCTTTACCTTTTCCTGGTAGGAAAAAATCTTATAAAAAAATGTATCTATTGATCTGTGAGGATAGCTAAGTTAAGTGGTTCACCTTAGAAGGCTTATGGCTGATATTTTTGGATACAATGCGTGACATGATAATGAAGCCATATTGTATGTGTCCGTATAGAATCCTAGAACACAGGTCCATGCCAAAGTCGTTACTGTGAGATTCAGAAATGATTTGTCGAGGGGACTAACACGCCTTCTAACACAGGCCGGACACTTCAAACAAATGTAGTGATATCGGTTCCTATTCACATTCATCGAACAGATGACATTTGTATACACGCGCATGTGTGAGTACGCGCGCACGATACTACCGACCCGTGAGCGGGTCACTTTCTAACGGGGAGAGGTGAGGTATCGCGGATCAGGGGGGTAAACAGCTGTTCTGTACATAGTACTAGAAAAATTATGTGCTTCCCTTCCAAATACCTAAATGTAACTCATAGGTTTGAGCCAGGATCGAACCCAGACCTCGATTGTTTGAGAACAGGGGACCAGCCGATCCACTGCCCCAGTTCATTGTTAATTAATATTAACGTAATAATAATAATCATCATCAACAGCCAATATACGTCCCCACTGCAGGGGCTCAGTCCCAATCTCCTACAGAGAGTGTATGGGATATAGTACACCACGCGGGACCAGTGCGGATTGGTAGACTTCACACACACCTTTGAATTTCTTCTCAGGAGTGTGCAGGTTTCCTCACGATGTTTTCCTGCGCCGAAAAGCCAATGGTAATTGGCCTCGATTGTTAAAGTACTGACGCTTTACCTAAATGAGCTACCATGGCTGTTAATAACTATGTCAATAAATATAGTTTACGTAATTTTCAGACTACACAGAACTACACGGCCATTGAAGATTCTGACGAGACTGGCGCACTAGTTATTGATGAAGGGAAGGTAAGAAATAAATAAACAATTTCTTTATTAGTATATTTAGAACCCTTTACCCATCTTAATCACAGGATTATTCTGCCCCAAGGTTGCCTGGAAGAGATCGCTTTTAGTGATAAGGCCGTACCTGTACCTTTTATGTTCTTTACTGTTGTTGTTTTTCAAATCAAATATTTATTTCCACAAAAATAATAATATAAAATGTTGACTTAAATGTAGTTATATAAAATAAATACAAATATACCTATTCGTTAGAAAATTGTTTGGCTTTTAGGTTTTTAACATAAAAAAAAAAACGTTTAAATCTTTCGCCTTTTGTGTGTGTGTGTGTGTGTGTGCAATAAAGATTATTTGAATTGAATTACATCGTTGGACATGAGCCCCTATAATGGAGCCCCACATCGTACCTCCCATGGGATTTGCCAACACCACAGGCATATTGGAGTTTTCCATACTTTTATCCAAATTTCTTCTCGATTGTTTCTGCCCTTGACATACTACTTAGGGTAAAAAACAAACTTGCTTCCACATTTATTATGAGTATAACATCAATACCAGCCGCCTTCATAGTCTAAATGCACTGACAAAGTGAAGCTCCCGGGTTCGATTTCCAGTAACACCATTATCTAAGTCTGCTGCCAAAAATATGTGTGTTAAAAATAAGTTCTGTTCTTGTCCGGTAATGAAAGAATGGAAGATACCATAGCTAGTGACACATTACTGGGTTTACCCAGATTCTGTAGCGCATCAACAATGTTTGCAGAGGCCCGGATAGAGGACTTTTTTAGTATAATAAGAAAACGAATATACTCGATAAGAGATAGAATGATAACAAGTCAAAACGCAGTAATGATTAAATTGACAGAATATATCTTCAACAGCATTGACACATGCTGGTCATCGAAATCAACATGTGTCAATGATGATATGTAGGTATTAGTCATTAGTTTACCAATTAAGTTTATTTATTAATAAGTACTATTTGTAAAACTTGTATGGGTCTTGTGCCTGTAATAAAGTGATAAATAAAAAAATAAATTACTTGAGGCGTCTAAGTGAGCACGCCACTTACCTTCGGGCGAGATGAAGGCCAAGCGCAAGTAGTCCTTATAACTTCAAATAACTCTACTTCTATTTTACTCAGCAACAACAACAAAAAGGCAAAAAGGCGTCAGCGAAAACTCCGGCAAAAGAAACAAAGGAGGTCAAAACCCCAAAAACTCCTCGCGGGAAAGGAAAGAAAGAAGACAAACAGAAGGACGTAGAAGATGACGAGGAGAAAGAGAAGAAGGAGGAAGAGTTGGTCAGCAGGAGTGGAAGGAAGATACGGCCTAAAAGGTGAGAACTCCCAACGTTTTCATCTTAATTGACTCAATTAACGGCCTTCCTGCAGGTCCATTTTGACCACTTTTTAGGGAGCCAGTCTTCACAAAGTCACGAACCCATAGAAGTGAGTGATTTTATTAGAATTAATATGTACAAACTTTGTGGAGAAAAAATAAATATGATTTTATTTATTTATCTATAGTAGTCATTCATGTTGATGTTTCTGAGCTGAAAACGAGACAGTTTAATCAGAATTCGAAACGTATCGTTATACCAAACACCTTTTTTAGGGTTCCGTACCCAAAGGGTAACCAACGGGACCCTATTACTAAGACTCCGCTGTCCGTCTGTCACCAGGCTGTATCTCATGAACCGTGATAGTTAGACAGTTGAAATTTTCACAGATTATTTCTGTTGCCGCTATAACAACGAATACTAAAAGACAGAATAAAATAAATATTTAAGGGGCTCCCATACAACAAACGGGATTTTTTTAGACGTGCGATGTAACATACTACTAGCGCCATCTAGTCTCGTACTCGTCTACCACTGCTACTGCAAAACTAAATTTATAACCTAAAATCGAGGCGCACTCTTTAGATTGGTTTTCCGTATGTTTAATACGGTATATACAAATAATAAAATAATATATTCGGTACGGAACCCTTCGTGCGCGAGTCCGACTCACACTTGGCCAATTTTTCTGTCTGTAACTAGAACGAACTATATTTTAAAGTATAGATAATTTCTAAACAAACGTGTGTACTAGAGTCAATTACCTAGCATTTTATTTCGCTAATGGCGTTTTAAATAGGTTATAATAGAAAAGATATACATATAGCTCAAAAGCATCAATTTATGGAATTGAGGAGAAAATTTTCATTACCTTAATTATTTTAGTGATCGTTTAACGGAAAATTAATGTACCAAAATATGTACCCACTTTTGAACCACTTTTTTCTGTATGCTACGCGATAACTCCGCCAATAGGCTAGATGACACCAAATCAGATTGGGGCTAAATTGTATTTTAAACCATAAAGGTCATTATAAAGCTCATATAAAATTTAAAATATCTAATATTTATTAATTTTTTCTGGACTTTTACACTTATAAAGCCCGCAAAAATTCCAAAAAACCAACTTGCTCGTATAAAAATTTTTATTTTACATTTTGTTTTGTAATTACATTGTGAATATTTTTTAGTACGGGAGTGGTCACATAAAAACATTATTTTACGAGATAACTCAAATATTGTTAAAAGTTTCATACATTATCTATACTTCAATACTCAACCGTAACGTCACGCCTAGGTACCGATTTGTATGGAGCGTTGTTGCACCACGTGACTAGAATCACTTTTCGACGGGTTATATTAGGAAAACTATCAGTCGTATCGAAAAATCTTTGACAAGGCCATTTATCTCTTCACACGGTCTCTCGAATGAGGGAATAAAAATTTTTTTGGCCATCGTCCCTATTATTCTTTTCTTTCTTTCGGTTCTTTTTTGTTTGGTAGAGCATTTTTCACAGATGGTCCCATATATATTTTATGGAAATTGATTCAGCCATTTTTGAGAAAATCAACAGCAAACAAATATGATAATTCTACCTCTAAGGGTAAATATTTCAGGGGATAAATGCTGTACACTTTTAGGGTAATGAAAGTCGGTTTCTAGTTCGTTTTGAACGCGTTGATTATATTGTACTCAAGTATACCATGGTTGTATCTAGCGAGGTAACCAATAATCTTCACCAGCAATCGAATTATGTTCTAATTTAATTGTATTGGATTTAGGTAACGATAGTTACAAAGAAATGCTTCTGTCGTTTCGTTGAATCCATAGACCAACCGTCTCTGCCGAAACGTGGCTTTGAAGGTTTAAGCCACGTTTGCGATTTGTGACGTACATTTGTTTTAAATATTAGTAAGTAATCATTTATTTAATCATCTTCATCAGCCGGGAAACGCCCACTGCTGGACATATGCTTCCTCCATGGTATGCCACATTGACTGGTCCCAAGCCACTTGCATCCAGCGACTCACCACTACCTTTATTAAGTCTTCAGCTCATTGACTCGTCGAGCTATGTCGGTGACACTTGTTCGTGTACGGATTTCCTTATTCCGTATTTTATCAAAGTAGAGAAATTCCGAGCATAATTCCAGTTTAATTTATTTTTTGTAATGGAATGTATTGTAATATGGGCAATGCCTTTAATAAAAAAACTTTATTATTATTATTATAGCTTGTGGCATTGCTTGCTGACTGACTTTGAGCTTGTTTATTCGTCCAACAGTAAAGGACCACGTTTCGGTTCCGTATGTCATCACTGACAACATGCACTGGATTATTATTGATGTATATCAAAATAGCTGAATAAATTATTATTAAAAGGGAAGGTATTTAAAAATGTATAATAGAAATTAAAGTGTATAATTAACAAAGTTTTCAAATTTAATCAACTAACTTATTATGATTCAGCTGTTTTGATATACATTTTTTAAATGCCTTCCCTTTTAACAATTTTAAATGCACAGGGAGCTTATAAATTCCTAACTAAGCTGGGGAAAGTTTTTTGACAATGACACTCCCGGGAATCAAACCCGGGACCTTTGTGTGATGCGCGTCTAAGTCTAACGCTCAGACGCACCAATGAGTAGCTCCTGTGGGATAGCTTACGAGCAAAAGTTAGTTTATTGACGTGATTTCTCAGGTATATAGATGAGCAAACGGAAGAGAATTCCACGCTTCCGTCGCCGGCGGTCAAGAAAAGGCGCGCCGTCTCCCCGACCACAGAGAAAACCACAGATAAAGAGAAGCCAGACAAGACGGAAACTGTCAAAGATAAGGCTGTCGAAAAGAATATAAAGCACTTCAATAATGTTGCTCAGGTGAGGATTGTTAATTGAATAGGCTAGTTGACAAATCAGATTGGGGTTAAAAATAGTATTAAACAAAAATAACAAAAAACATACCCACTTTACGTATAGGGTATGAGTTAAGACACGGACAGACGGACGGACGGACATGGCGAAAATATAGAGATTTGTATATTATTTGTCGTAGAAAACTGACTCTCTTAAATAATTGAGAAAAAAGAAATGACATCAAAATGTACATTTTGTTTCAGTCGGAATTGGAAGCCCTGAAAGAACCATTCAAACCTGGTAAGTATCCTTTAGGCGGAGCATGACAGATTCGTACTAAGTCAATTGAACTTTAGGCCAAAATCTGAGCAGGTATGACTCTGTTAATGTCAGATTTGCCATAGGTCAGTTTCTGAACAACACAGTTTCGACGTGCGACTTATGATATGAAAGTCATTTTCTCTTTAATCCAATTTCTGAGTAGGTCAGAATCGTATAATGTACCGTGACATGATAGTACTACTTCGGATTAGCAATAATATGGATTCGGACTAATGTAGTTTCTTATTTCGTCCGATTAGCACCGATTCGTTAACGGAGTTTAATATATTATTTTAATGATGGATTCCTAAAATATCGCTTTCGTATTAGGTCAGATTCTATGTATATCTTATTCCAAAAAGGCCAGGTACAATGGGCAAGAAAAAAGACTACAAAGTACAAATATTCAATACATACTATATTGATTATTTATTTCATTTAAAAAATATTAAGAATTACAAAATGATAATTATTATCCACAACAGGCTTCGTCATTCGAAAATCCTAAGTAACACAAAAGCAGCATCAGCAACAGGCCTCGTCAAAAATCTTAAACTAAGACAAAAAGTCATCCGCAACAGGCTTCGTCATAACAAAAACCTCCCAAAAAAGAAATAAAAAGTCCCACAATACATACAATACAATCATCAATCAATACATATATACTAGTTATACATTTAAGCAGATATCTGAGACGCTGGCCTATTTCTATTTCTCTAGTAGGTACATTTATTTTTGTTGCCCTAGAGATGCTCACATATTTATCAATTTGACTGTACATTTGCATGACGTACCTAGAAATTGACTGACGTATTATCTGACCTTCTCAGAATAAAGCCTAAACAGAATCGAATCAACGTCGAATCGGTCGTACTTGGAATCACACATACTAAGATTCTGGATATGTGATTTTCTGACCTACTCAGAATCCGGCATTGTAAGAATCTGAAGTGCTACGAATTTGACATCTTAATAATTGTACGTTTAAAGAATTTGGATAACTTAGATATTGCCCTATTTATAATCTCACCCACTTAGAATCCGAAATAAAAATAAAATGGCAACCTCAGAGTAATACCTTCTCAGACTTTGACCTAAACCTCAATTGACTTAGTACGAATCTGTCATGCTCCGCCTAAAGGGTAAGTATTTTATTTTATGTTCGATTTTTGAACGTACTTCGGCAATGCATTTCCAACAAAAAATAAATGAAATTTTAATCATGGCTGAATAACAAAACACAGTTGCCAAAAAAACAACACCTTATTCTTCGAAATTTTCACGTTCCAAATTCAAACACATGGAGTGCCGCGCGAATTAGATTTTAGGTTATTTTTGCGTGAACTTTAAATAAAGATGGACGGATTTTCACAAGATTTATTCGATCGATACGACGATAATTTTGATTTGAATAGTTGCATGGAACAATTTGGAGACTTGAATTGCGATGGAAGTCATAAATCCTGTACAGAAATTCAGGAAATCGAAATTGGTAAGTATTTAATTGACGATACAAATTGATTTTACCATTGTTTTGACAATTATAGTTTTATGAACTATTTTTGTTTTGATTAACAACAACAACAATTGTTGTTTATTTTACACCTACATCTTACACTAACAGTTAAATACTTTAGATATAATTAATTGGCCAATTATTATGTTAAATATCTTTATATATTATAATTCTACTGTATGTGTGTATGTCACTGAACTCCTAAACGGCTTTACCGATTTTGGTGAAATTTTTTATGTGTGTTCGAGTGAATTCGAGAATGGTTTGGAATTTACAATTTGATGTTTTTTTGTCTTGCATATATAATATACATTACTAAGTTTATTCAAAAAATGTTTAAAAAATAAATGTGCATCAGTGCGAAGTCGGGGCGGGCCGCTAGTATATATATTGTCAATAGGGTAAATAACTGTGCTTTGATCGATTTTGTACGTGATTAGAAAATACTATTTTAAAAAAAAGCAGATTTTTATGATCTTTGATTTTTTGCATTCGTCTCCACCTTGAATAGCAGAATAACTGTTAAAACATGGGATAAATTCACAAAGAAATTCATTCTCATACATTCACGACCTTACATAAAGTCAGAATGACTTGATTTTTTATGTATAGAGATAGTTGAAAATCAAAAATGTACAAACCTTCGCGGAACCGATCTTTTCATCAAAATAGATTCAGCCGTGAAAAGGCAATGCTTTATAATACCGGTCTGGGCTGGTTCGTTAATACGAAAAGAGTCCTTCCAAATCCAGGGTGTCCAAATCCACAATATTTAAAAAAAGAAAAACAACCTAAGGATTGATAGAAAAACACTATACTCATGTTTTATATGTATCAAACAAACAGACGTTATTACATTCAAATTAAGTTCATTTTCCTGCTTGCTGTAATTAGATTTTTCATTCTGGAAACTTTGGAGATAAAAAAAATGGAGAACCTTGTGACTCCACTTTGAACTATCGACACCCCGAGGGGTCTCACCTTTCCAAATAAAAGTGTTTTATTAAAATTATTTCACGTGCTGCACGTTCCAAATTTCATGTCGATAGTTATAGTAGATAGTAGTTGAGATAGCTGTAAAAAACTAGCAGACACCAGTGTCGTTTCGTAAGGGTTCCGATATTTTCATCAGATTTTCAGAACCAAAATTGTTTATAGTATCAATTTCAACGTACACATTGTTTTGTATTTATTTAATGTGAACCTTATTGAATATATATCATACAATAAACAAGACATACAGTATTACGATTTCTTAACGTCCATCTTTATTTGTTTCACATTTTCTCAGATCAACTTACGTCAAAAACCGATGCGTCACAGACTATGGAAACGGATGTTACCGTTACAGCTACCAGTAAAATAGCGCCATCTTTTGGTAAAAAAGGCAAACAGGCTAAGGTTATGAAAAAGCCCGCTGCGAAACCGAAAAAGTTCGTCCCGCCTACAAAAACTATTAACAAAGAGAAGAATAACAAAATACGCGATAATAAAATAAATGTGTCTCAACCCAATGACAGTAATAGTGACACTGATATGGTTTCTCTAGATTTTTCAATACCTAATGATTTTATAGATCGATCAATGATCAATCTCAATAATTATACTGGAACTGAATTTTATGATCAAAACTTGGTTAAGACTTCTAATAAACAGATAGATAATGGACAAAATATAGAAAGTTTTGGTACCGTTGAAGTTAAACCAATGAAAAAAAATTATTCAATTGGAGGTCTCATATTCGGTTCATTAAACCTGCTGAATGATGAAGAAATTGCTATGTCACAAGCTTCACAGAATTCGAATAGATCAATCGTTAAAATGATATCAGAAAAATGTGATTCGATTTGCTCGAATGCATCCGTGAATAAAGTTTATAAAAATCTAGACGCGAGAAGCTTTGAAAATCTCCAAGAATGTGCAGACGATATTCCGCGAGGTGAACAGTATTTCGAACTATTCAAGAATGAAAAGGCTGTGAAAAATATATCTAAGGCAGTTCCAATGTGCATGAACTTGGGTGATATAGGTCCTAATTTGAAATATGCAGACTATATGAAAGAACATGGGCTTGATACAACACTGGGCCCCGAAGAAATGGATGCTTGTTTGCAAATTTTGAAGGCATACCCGCAGGAAAATGAGAAGTTCAAAATGGCCGTTTAATACCTTATATTAGCTGATTTCGTTATTTTCTTTTGTAGAATTTGTTTCTTGTAACAATAAAACGATATTGTAATGTTTATTTTTTATTGACACACAAGCGACCCCTACTAGTAGAGCATATACCTATGAAATGTAGCAAATAGTGGT
The DNA here is from genome assembly GCA_910589575.2 of Carcina quercana. NCBI lineage: Eukaryota > Metazoa > Arthropoda > Insecta > Lepidoptera > Depressariidae > Carcina > Carcina quercana. The sequence goes on along the minus strand of OU342454.1, from coordinate 3,351,608 downwards.
GAAATAATTTTTGAATTATCCAGTAGTTTTGAGTTTATTCGTTACAAACATAGAAATGTACTCCACATTTTCCGCCGTCTGTAAAAGTCATAGCCGTGTGGTCTCGGCTTTAAAATAGAAACAATGTCATCCCGCGGGTGTCGTAAAAGGAGACTAAAGGAAAACTATTCAGTAGATGGGACTGTAACACCAACATATTCCTGCGATCACGAATCCACCTGGCAAGTGTTATGGCACCCCTCTTAGATTTTTCATTATGGCTTTCTATGAGGGAGGCTGAAGTCCAACAATGGACTAATGTAGGCGAATATGATAAATAATATAAAAGATATCACAAGATATTCTGCAGAGGTGATGCGAACAAGTAAATGTGTTCAAAACGAACTGGTAACCGACTTCAATTACCTTAAAAGTCTATTTTTATTGAGGCAAATTTATAGATAAATCTTATATCATTTTCTCATTGAATTTGAACGTGATAGGTAGGTAAGGTATATAAATCACGATGTAATTTATACAATTATCAACTCGTGTGTATTCAAGCACTCGGTTTCGCCTCGTGCCTTGAACTACACCCTCTTTGGTATTGTTTCTTTCACAGCTGATGCCGAGAAAGACAACATACTAATAGCTTATCTACCCACGGGACAGTACGTGGGCATCAAGCTGTTCCAGTCGCGTCCAAACAGCTTCAAGAACGAAACAGCTCGACTGCAATGGGAGAAGCAAGCTGCAACGAATTCCGTCACTTTGAAGCTACAACTGGGTAAGGCATATTTTCTTTATCAACCGAAATAATGCACTGCTTGTAGATTGATAGCTCGTTTAGGACGACCATCTGGCTCCGTGTGTTCTGGTATGGAAGGTAGCAGAGTCAGCTTGAGGCTTGCGCACGCGCACCATCCAACGGCCTAATATGACCATCAGGTGAGATGAAGGTCAAGTGTCAAACCCATCATACATAAAAATATCATCATCATCAGCAGCAGGGATACGTCCACTGCTGGACATAGGCCTCCCTCATGGTACGCCACATCGACCGGTCCCGAGCCACCTGCATCCAGCGACTTCCTGCGACTCTAACCAGGTCGTCGGTCCATCTAGTGGGGGGACGGCCTGGTAGACGTTTCCCGGTACGTGGTCGCCACTCGAGAACCTTTACTCCCCCCCCCCCCCCCCCGGTTATCGGTTTTTCGAGCGATGTGGCCTGCCCATTGCCACTTCAGCTCACTGACTCGTCGAGCTATGTCGGTGACCTTCGTTCGTCTACGGATTTCCTCATTCCGGACCTTATCACGTAGAGAAATTCCGAGCATAGCTCGTTCCATTGCTCTCTGAGTGACTTTGAGCTTGTTTATTCGGCCCACAGTAAAAGACCATAAAGTATATTTCTAATAAATTACATATGTTTACGTTGTTACCAGGTATGTATTTATTATGTACAGAGCGTGGTCAAATAACGCCGCAGTCCATCCTGGCGCAGTTGGTGATGGACCTCAATCTCACTGACGAAGAGAAGGCGGCATTAGACAAGGAGAGAGAGATTGGTATGTTTCATTCATATACGATTACGACAAAGACAAAAAAACAACTAAATCAGAACATTGTTTTCTTAACAAAATAATAATAATCAGCCGAGAAAGCGCCTCTGTGGCCTAATGGCTACGCTTACTCCGGAGATCCCAGGTTCGATTCCCAGTGGTACATATCGGTACCTGGTTTGGTTGGTGGTAGGGGCATTTTCAATCCACCTTAAGAAAATAAGAGGTTTTCAATTCGACGTTTTGTTTTATTTAATTTGTGTTTGTTACCTCAGAACTTTCGACTGGGTGAACTGATTTTGATGATTCTTTTTCTTCTAGTTCTGACAATGGCATCCATGTGAAAACCAAAAAAAGTCTTAAATTTGCTTTAGAGTTTCAGGGCAGTTGAAGACGAATTCTTGTTAAGTGGAACACGTTCTATCTATTTATTTTATTTAAACAGTTTATTGTACACGGAAAATATTTACATAACACAAAAACAGAAAAAATACTATTTTACTACAAAACTATTTTTCTTAATAGGCTTATTACTTGCTTATTAATTATCTCCTTTATCTCCTACCTATCATAGCACTGTCCTATAAATGTCCATATTCATGTTTATTTCCTTCCTTCGTGTTAAACCTTTGTTCCCTTCTATTATATATTTCTTTTTTTTTCCTTTCACACCTTCTAGGCTCTAGCAGAATTACCAGCGTTGTGGGCTCGTAGTCCACAACACTATGCTGAGCTAGGGCCTTTTTGCTGGCATGATACATTGCTATAAACTATGCTGTTACTTCTATTGTGTGTTCTTCTTCTTGTGTGTGTTTTGTTTTTATGTGTATTGTGCTGGCAAATAAATGATAATCTAATCTAATCTAAATATATACAAAAGGAACAGCTTATTTCTAAAAGAAATTTCTTCCAGCAGTCCTAGGTCAAGGTGAAAAAGTGGAGAGGAGGGCAGTTAGGCGTGTACGATATAATAAATATAATAAACGATTACATAAATACGAGATACAAAAATAAACTAATATATATATCAATAATAATACATACATACTTTACATACTATAATTATATATTAACTTATGAATTTAGTGATAGAAAATGTTCCTTGACGTTTTTCTTAAAGTCATATGGATGCTCAGATCTCTTGGGGGAAATTTCAACAAAATCGCTGTCAATAACCTCACATAAGATTGGAAATGTATGTACATATGCTATTGAATTATTTCGCAGAAGAAAAGAAATCTCGTGTGCAGTTCTTGAAAACAGAAATGAAGCTGATAGAACTAGACGCCAAGATCAAAACGTGCCTCTGTCTAGAGAAGGCGGACACTGATCAATGTCTCAAACTACTCGACGATCTGTTAGGTGAGTCTTCGACATTTATTCATCACTGGACCGCGAGAAATGCGATAGTAAAACTTTGTACGCTTACAGAATAATTTATTGCAGAACTGGGTGGTACAGAGATCTTAGGTGTATAATTAACTATTACAGAGTTTCTCCAATTCTTAACCGAAGGCGTACAATATTTGAAATGTCAAAAGAAATGAATACAATAAGATAATAAATTGGAAGGACTGCACTTTAGGTGACTTAAACCAGCGCCCTCAAACCTTTCTCACTTACAGAACTACTTACAACAAACAACCGTGCAAAATCCCAGCTTTCCCCAGCTCGAATGCTTCCATACTAAATTTTTGTTGCCATAATATTTTAAAATAGAATACCTGGCTTTGATAAGTAATTACCTAAAACTAGGAGATGAAATTATAGTGTCGCGAAATAAATATCATTAACTTACAACTTTATAGTTAGCTACAATAGCAGTTACGCCTATTTTAGGAACAAATATTATTTATTTGGTCACTAAAAATGCATTTATTTGATAATTGATAAAATCATACCCTATTGGATTTCTGACAACGTCAAACGTCATTTCATTGGCGCCATCTTTGTTTTTGTACAAATAAATTACACAGGAACATACAAAAATGGTAATTAAATCACATATATTTGATAATGACCTTTTAAAATTACAAGTGTGAATTGTTACCTGCCCGCGTAGAACTGGAAGTGAAGCCCCTGATGCTACTGAAGCACCCGACCTGCCTGGAGACGATAAAGCGTATGCGCGCGTACGTCGGCAACACTCCGTCCTGGGACCTGAGCGAGAGCGAGGCCCTGCTGTTCAGTAAACAGGCCCACAGGATCAGGAGGCAGGCGGACGTGCTCTATAAGAATATGAAGGTAGGTCATCATCACCATCATCATCCACTGCTGGACATAGACCGAGACACCTGCATCCAGCAACTATCCGCGACCTTAACTAGGTCTTCGATCAATCTCCTCCCGATCGGTTATCGCTTCTTTGAGCGATGTTGCCTGCCCATTTCCACTTCAGCTGACTGACTCGTCGAGCTAGCTATAGTTTGTCGACGGATTTCCTCATTGCGGATTATAAATCTAATCTAAATGTATTAACAGCCTATATACGTCCCCACTGCAGGGGCTCAGGCCTACTATGCTACAGAGAGAGTATGGGACATAGTACACCATGCGGGACCAGTGTGAAGTCTTTCACATGCCTGTTCAAGACATGCAGGTTTCCTCACGATGTTAAGCAATCGGATAATGTACTTGAATTGAAAAACAACTCATAGGTACACGGCTGAATTCGAACCCGGAACCCTCAGATTGAGAGTCCGCGCCGCCGCCGCCGCGTCCGTATTTGAATGTATAAGTAATTTTAAATAAAATATATCTTATTATAATATCAAAAGCGATAGCTGCCCTGTGGCATGGCAGCGCACGGCGCATATCTCATGTGATTTTTAGAGTGATACGTAATGGTGTAATGTAATTTTACGCGATAAGAAATGTAATGACATTCACATTACTTGAAGCACTGTTTTGCGCATGCCTACATCCTATCCATTTAATGTTGGTTTCCAGGAGATGTTCACTACGCCTGATGGCCTCTCGTTCTGGGAG